>CM073733.1:133077162-134393351 GCA_037113605.1 Calophaca sinica
TCAGAAACACAAACCCCATGCCACAAGTGTTAATCCAAGACACACCCTTATAGGAGGAGAAGAGTCGCATCACAGAATAAAAAGAGGTTAAGAGAGATTGAGAATAGAGGGGTTGATAGAGAAGCCACAATGTCTCTCACTTTACTCTGCACCCTTCTCAAAGAAAACACATAAATCTTAAATGCTAGCCATTGATTAAGTAATTGATCCTTGTCATTTAAATCCAACGATGCTTAACAAACTAAGAGAAAAATATGACAGCTTGGTCTTCTAAAAGACAAACACAAAATTCTTAAATCTCAACCATCGATTATGTCATTGATCCACGTCATTTAAATCCAACGATGCAAAATAAGACAGCTCAGTCAAGTTTGGATTACGACGTTTTTTCTACAAGCCAAACCCGCCTGCCAAAAACCGTATCAAACTGAAGTCCAGACTCGCTAACTCGTAGACCCACTCGCATCCGCCCATACACTTGTTTCTCATTTTGGGTTCTTCGGGTTTCAGATAGGTCGCGTAACGAAATTAACGGTACTGATCCGTTTGATATAACTTTGGTAAGGACCACTAGACCTTGAAGATCTCTTGGAACACTAGACCTCACTGCGTTGCTGTGTTACTAGAGTCGCCTTTAGATCTAGGGTTTTGTCCCCTTCTCTTGTTTTCTATTGGTTTTGAGACTTTCGTACTTGTTTCCCCTAGTGGTTTGTACATAGGAGAGCTAGGTAGTTTGAGTTTGGATCTGATACCACTCACGTGTTGTTAGTTGTTGTCTCTTGAGAGTGGTTCTTAACAGATCTTGTTGTGTTGGGCTGTCGGGCCCTTTCTATCGTTTGGGCTTTGAGCCCCTGTCTCTGGAATGGAAATTTCATTTGACAAAAAAAAGGACCATTTCAAAATAAAAAAGAGACTAAATTAAAATCCAAAATAAAGATAAGGACCAGAAATATAGTTTATTTTGTCTACAATTTATAATTCGATTGTTATAACTTTGATGCCAATAAATCTTTCTAGTGGAACCAACTAGTACCATCGATATTGTACGTATCAATTAATGAATAGTTTTATCAATCCAACAAAGAATATTAAATTGGTTGAAAGTAAACCACTAATTTTATCCCTAAATTAATACTCTTTCTCCTACTCCGTCCCTTAAGTAAACGAAAATGATAAGCAATCCTTAAGTTTTTTATATCCAACACATTAGTCCCTAATGTTTTGTCACATCCATCTCATTAGTCCTTTACATTTTTTATTATACAACATCAGAAACTAACGAGATGAATATTTTTTTTGGGTCCTAGTACAGATTATTAGCGGGGAGGGAGAAGTTAGAGGGGAGGAAAAGTGGAGCGATATGGGTTCGAACCCTACTCCCAGCGTCCACACAGCTCTTACGTATGTTTTACTACCAGGTTGTGCTCTCTAGACCTAACGGGATGAATATCACAAAATATTAGATACTACTTATTATTTTTATTTACTTAAAGGATGAAGTAAGAGAAATAATATAAGTTTGGAGACAAAATTAGTGTTTTACTTATTAGATTTTTAAAGGACAAGAAGTATAGATTAATTATTTGTACCCAATTTTGAAAAGACGCCCATATTTTGAAACGTGCACCCAGCTAATCAGCAATACATGCTAATATATGGGGGAAAATTCCTTAATTCCTTAATTTTTTTTTATATATCTTTACATTTTTTTTTCTTTTCTTTCATGTCACATCACTTATGCTAGTTTCCCAAGTGGTTGGTTGGTTTGGATTATTCTATTCAACCTTATCAAACTCGGTTCGAAACTGGCACTCTGAGAGAGAGAAAAAAAAATATTAGTTATAACATATCTTTATTTTTTCCCTTCTTTTCTATTGTTCTCTTTCTTATACTTCTCTCATACCTTTTTTTGGTACAATAAAGGGAAAGTCTCTCATACTCTATTAAGGAATATTGTGAGAATTTTTTTAATATATTTTATTGTTGATACGCATAGTGACAGACCTAGAACTCTGAATCAGCAAATGCATAATTAGGGGACCACCGAACTAGAAAAATTACAGGAAAAGAACAACACTCGACTAAAAACTATTGGGACTACTGAACCAGGAAACAGAGTCTACAGAGAACAACAAAAATTAGGGGTCATGGACTAAAATTTCTAAGACACTAATCACTAACAACTTGAATAACCAACACATTAGGAAATCTCAAACACACTACAAGTAGCGATAACACATTAGGTCATAGATTAGGGATATTAGGGAAATCTGAATCAGCCACACCCACAACAAAAATTAAGGGTACATAAATCTAAATCAGCCACAACAAAAATTCGGGAAATCTAGGTCATCGAAAAACTAGGGTTTATGGTAAGGGGGAGGTGAGTGAGACTCATCTGATTTGCGGTCGAAGTAGAGAGAGGAGTGTGCAGTGCTGATGATTTCGTTCGAGCAGAGCCGTCGTGGTCCGGTAAGAGAGAAGAGCAGAGCCTTGAATCCCCTCTTGAAAAGAAGCGGTCTGAAGTAGATCGATGGTGGAGTAGAGGAGGAGATATGATGCGGTGCAGCGGTGGAAAGGGGTGTTCAAATCCAATCCAATCCAAAGAAAAACCGCAAACCGATCTTAAAAAAACCAAAAACTACAAAAAACTGATATTTTTTTGATTTGTTTGAACCACTTTTTTCGTCAACCGCACGGTTCGATTCGGTTTGCGGTTGGCTACCTAGAACCAAACCAATCCAAACCGAACCGCACGTTGTTAAAAAGGTAAATTCAAAGAGAATTTGAAGTAAATCCACTCTTCAAATCTTCTCTTTAAATATTTACCAAACTGAAATCTAACCAAATCAAAGTAAATCTACTCTTTAAATATTTATAAAAAAATTAATTCTTTGAAAAATTAACTCTAAATATCTTATTTGAAGTAATATAAATAATTAATATATAATGCTTGGTAAAAAGTAAAAACCGAATCATCCGATTCAATCCAAACTGCATTTAATTGGATCAGATTTTTTTTAAGTAAGTCATCTAAACCAAACCGAACCGTATGTTATCTTAATCTTCGGATCAGATGACTTTTTGCTTCAAAATCGAACCAAACCGCACCACAAACACCCCTAGCGGTGGAGATGAGGGTATAGGACGCACCATCGTATGAGAGAGAGAGAGAGAGCATAGGGTGAGGGTCGAGCGAGACTGAGAGGGTTAAGAAAGGAATATAAGTCTAGGTGTAAAATTTTAAATTGAAAGAGGTGAAAATAAAAATTGTATAGAGAAATAAATGAAAATTTTTAAAACTCAATGTCAAGTGGGTCCGCCGCTGGATACGCGCAACGTCTATCCATCTAGCTATAGCCATGTACAAACGACGATTGAGAGCCAATATAAGGGGGAAAAAAAGGAATCATTAGTCTTGCAACACCTTGACGTTGAGAATATCATGAATAGTGTCCTATAAGAAAGAGATAATCCGAATGCAACTTTGTTCTTATAATATGATACATGAGGCCTAAAGTGATTCACGTGACAGAGAATACAAAGCTAAAAATCCCTCATGTGATTAAGGCAGCTATATGATGGATTTCCACCACTTGACATCTCTGGCTTTGGGAAAGCTTTGTTTCTGAAGGGGGTTAAACAAATCAATATATCATCACAAATTAATTCCCACCCTTTCTTGTTATTTTGGTTTATTATAACTTGACTTTAATAACCTTGATGTCTGATAAAAGGAACTAGGAGAATCTTTTTTTAATTATTTTACGATAAGACAAATCAGGAACTAGGAGAATCTATCAACAATAAGCACAGTTTTTATATTTAAAAAAATGGACTTCAGCAAATTAGTCAAATTTTTCTTTATTATTAGCCCACTCATTTCTTGATTCTATCCTCTCTTTTTTTTTCCCATGGTGGAGATATTTTTATTTTTTTTGATAAAATCACATGGCGGAGATATAAAAAGGCCTTATTCAACGAATTAAATTTTGTGCCGATAAATTATTGTACGATAAATATGATTAATTAGTTTAATTATCTGGCTGATCAAAACGAATTCCATGAATGCTTCTCTGGCATTTGTATTTCAATTCGTATATATGACTTCTTTATAAAACTTGATGATTTTTTTGGGTAACAAGACAAATATGAAATGATAATGTTAGTGGGGACGGCTGCACAATGACATTGAGTATATACATCCCATAATCACATTACAATAACAACCGTATTCAGTGGCGGACTAAGCTTTTCAGAAAGTTTAACTCTAGCATTTTTAATAAATAAATCATGTCAGACCAAATTTTAAACAAGTCAAACCCTTTTCGGATGACCTGACCTATTTTCATAGCGATTTGCTGTGTGTGTATGGAGAGAGAGAAACAAAGAACATGACTAATGAGTACACAAATAAAATAGATACATTTGTCTTTTGAATAGTGTTGTCTTAAGATAACAAGTTGTCCTATGATTTGTAGAGTAATACAAGTTTTAGAGTTTTATATTGTACTTTGGTTCTAAATTTGTTGTCTTATAACCTTTTAAAAACCGTACCAAATATGGAATAAAAATCTTTTATTTTATCTAGATCCTCATATTTAAAGGCTATGTTTAGATTGATGCAATGAGATGCAATAAATAAAGTGAATTTCGACCCTAATGTTTGGATTATTTAAAAAAGGATGGAATGGAATGGAATCTATTCCACCACTTACTCTCATTTTTCTTTCCCCCAATTTAGGGAGAAAGATGGTAAGTTTATCTTTATAATTTTAAAACTTTAATTTCCCCTCTATCTCTCTCTCCCCTCCGACACTCCCTCCCTATCTCTCCCCTCTTTCCCTATTTTTTTTGATAAGCAAAGAATTTTTATTAGAGAAGTACAAGGGGTACTTCAACCCGAAACAACATGGAAGTGTCTCATTAAAACCTCTCAGAGCCAAAACCCATTGAAAAAAGACTAAAGGAAGAAAAAGAGTACACCAACCATTCTTGATTGTATCAGGATTCTCGTTGTCATTTTAGAACATCTATGCATTATTTTGATTTTTTTTTGACACTGCATTCTTTTGATCAGATATTTAGAAAATATAAATTTTATATTCAAGCTTTAGAATGATTTTTTTAACATTATTCTATATGCAAATATAATAGTAATTTTGGGACATAAATTGGCTTTCATAAGTCAATGTTTTAATTGTCCTTGTGTTGTTACTTGTTTAAAAGGGGATGAGTAGCTCAACTGGTTTGAGCTAAAGGTGTGAAAAAGTCAAAGATCCAGGGCTTAAACCTTGATGAAGAAGAAAAAACTAATTTAACAATTAACATATACTAATATTTGCTTATAAAAAAATATATTGTTCTTACAGTACTTGCATTGTGCATCGACTAACTGTTCTTTTCATTTTTGCCAGCGATATATTCTTTATGTGATGTATATTTTTGCGTATTCATCCAATAGTTTAAAAATGTAAAAAAATAGAACCATGTATTTAAAAATTTGGTAAATTAAATACTGAATTTAAGTTACGCAAACTTTAACTATAATATTCTAATTACTGAATTTTTATAAAAAATGATAAATTATAATTTACGCAATATTTATGTTTAGGTTCATGTCATATTTATACATTTAAAATAAAAGTGAGAAGGCAATAAAAAATTTTATCTCATTCTATCTCATTTACTTATCAAACAATGAAATAAAAAATTTATTTCATTCTATCATTAATTATCCAAATATGGAAATGAAAGTTTTGTTCCATTACGTTCAACTTCACTCTATTCTGTTACATTCTATTCCTTTAGTTTTAAAATATTCAACCATAGCCTAAATTAACCAGTTAAATCCTATATCATAAGATACAAATAAATATCAAAATTATTTTCTAAAGTGATAAATAATTTTTAAAAAAGATAAATTACATTTTACCGCTTATAGTTTTAACTTTTTTTAAATAACCCCTCTCAACATATTTTTTTGGACGCTACTACTTATCCATTGTGAACTAGGAATAACAATGATTCATTTCTGTTAGCATATATCCAAGTGAGAATATTATGAAAATTTTAAAAAAAAATATCATGTGATAAAATGAACATTATATAAAATAATTTTATTTACTAAATTAAAATTTCAATAAAATCAAAAGAATATCAAGTTTGATTATACATTTATGAATAATAAGTACGTATACAAAACAATTTTATCATTATGGATTCATTTACTTAAAATGCATTATGAAATAATAAAAAAATAAATTTTATCTCATCTTAAAATGAAAAAAATGATTTTATATATATATCATTCATTTAATAAAAAAATTACGAGTATGCAGATATTTATGACCACCCCACCTAACAAGTATTGATTTCCTGTTCCGTTGTGGATAATCTATAGACGACGTTTAACATGAAGGAATAATAGGAATCAATCGAACTGAAGGAATAATAGGAATCAATCGAACCAAAAATGTTAATTTTGAAACATAAACCCTGAATATCGTTTACCAAAGCAAGCAACCTTTACAGCCAATGTAGGGTGCAATGTGAATTTGAGATCCGCATTTTGAAATAGGTTATAGGCGTGACGAAATTTTCAATTTCGCAACACACATTGATGGAAACATCAAATCTTGAAGATAGTGGTTCCTTGTGCTATGAAGAACATATGATTCAAATGAGAAAATGGTGAAGCAGAAGGATAAAAGTAAATGGGTTCGCTGCCTTCACCTCTTGCGCTAATCTCCTCACTGTCACTAAATTGTCGCGAGCGAGCTACATCTTGTTGTTCGATCGCTTTTGCACCTCATCCAACTTTGGCAATAAGACCCCTTAGCTGTGTGAACCTCGCCAGAAGCTGCCCAGCCACTAGAAGTGGCAGTTTGCTCCGTTGGCAGAGCTAGGTGATACTTTTTTATGTGTTTGGATCCTCTACTACTGCAGCACCTTCTGCAGCAGGAAAACAAGGGAAACAGGAGAGAGAAAGTTGAGAGAAAATTAAGAAATGAGAATGAGAGAGAAAATTATCAAGAGAAAGATAGAAATATAAAAAAAAAAACTTTAGAGAGAGCTGCAGAGGGAGCTGCTGTAGGGAATTCAAACCCCTTTTTGATAGGCACTGTGAGAAAGAGAGGGAGAAAGAGGGGGCGAACAAAATCTGGAAGAGGAAAAGATGTGAGAGAGATGAAAGAGTCCATCAAATTTTTTGGATAAGGCTCACCGATGGACTACATCAAATTAGTCCATGGTAAACATCGCCCTATCTATACGAGTAATCGTGAGGACAAATATTTTTACCATCCCTAAGCTCAACCACAATTCATAAATTAGGGTGGTAACTATATATCTATAAATCAGAGGGGGCAAAGTGATAAATATAGTGACAGAATCATTGATAACAGTGGCCAAGAAGATGCTCAGGGAGAGTGAGTCAAAGCTAAGCAGGAACAACTGTTAAACGAGCCCTCCTAGAAAGGGAGAAGAGTATGGTCCAACATCGTAAGATAAAATTCCATCCCAGCCACAATTATTTTAAAGAAAAGCCCCGTTGTAATTACAGCCACAAAATGGAGCGAAATAATCTTTTCTTTTGCCACGCTGAACAGCCTGAACTAACTGTCGTTTTCCCTTTACTCCGTTTGTTTATGAACTCCGAATGATTACAACTATCCCCCAAGAAGAAAGGGCAAGGGAACATGCATCTAACTACACGCACACAACATCAAACCCAAAGATCTAAAACATGAGGGTAAAATGACAGGCATTTCATTTCCGAAGGAATGCCACAGTGGCAACACGGGAGCCTACGGATCCACCAAACATGAATGTCGGATATGTGCGGACATGACTGACATATCGAAAGAGGGGATCTCTGCATGATTCCTCATCCTTGGCTACCTCAAGTTCCGAAGCAGTAGCACTTTTTCTTTGGTTGAAACTTTCCACTTCTTGTACTAACTCATCCTTTGTACTGTTACATGATGTGATCACCTTACAACGTACAATGGGAAAGTCAAAAAGGACAAACATCATAAAGTAGGAGAGTTGCAACTATGTCATGAGCACAGTAGCATGGGAGAAAGATAGCAAGTGAATAAGCATAAATTAATTGCAGAAATATTCATGATTTCTTCTGTAATGAATAAATAAAGGACTCCCACTTTGTAATAGGCAAAGTTCATGACACAAGCCCCAACTACTTGGCAGAAAATTAAAACATGGGCCTAAATCTAACATTAACTTTGAATGTTCAAAGTTTAAAAGTACTTACAAGTATTCCACCAGGAGCAACCAGCCTCGAAACAGAATCCCAATACATCATTCTGAAAATGAGAAAGCAACAAGCAGACGATTATTAGAACAAATCAGGGTGGGAAAGAAATGAAACAAAATTTTATAAAACAAAATAACATCATCCCAATAGAATTATGACAGAACCACGGATACGACAGCTACCTCTTGACAGGACCATCAGGATGCAATCCAATAGCATCTAGTGTCCCTTTATCCATGACAAGTTGAAACTCCTGTTCCAACTTTGTCTCGAGGACATCATCAACCTTAAAAAATTAAAGCAATGTATCTATTAGACGTGCCAAGAAAGTAAAGATAGAAATGTCTTGGATACAAAATAGACACGCTAAGAAACAAATTAAAGGTTAGTACTCAATGCAAGTTGTGAAATACTACAAAACAGAGAAAATGTGATAAAGCAATGCCCATTTTGAGCATAGGACATTCAGGCTCAGGCAGCCTGAGATGTATCAGGTTGCATCATGCCTGGCAGTGCTGCATTTACCATGATGCAGATGAGATAGTGATGTTATCGATGCATCAACTTGCATTTTCTAGCAAGATTACCTATGAAATTTTTTTGCAGCCAGAATTTACTATTCTCATAGAGAACGAGAAGAATATCCAAGAGGCATGAAGTTTGGCCGTGTAATTACAGCACAAATAAATTTTTTTAGTTCATATACTCAGATCCGTTTTCTTATTTTTGGTGCTCCACCTACAAGAAAGTAAAAATGCAGGGATGTCCAGCTTGAATGAATGACCTTGATGCACATGAATGTGAAAGAAAAAGAGTTCAAGACGCTTAAAATGCTACGATTTCTTCTATTTGAAAGTTTCAAAACTGATAATGGCCAATTCTGCAAAAGACAAAATAAAAATAATGATCTTTTAATAGTCAGCTAAAATGAAACCCAACTCCCTTGCTTATTCCTTTTTGCACTAACATCCTGCATCCCATCTACAATGGCAGCAAAAAGACAAGCGATGTCAAAAGCTTCAAATGTTAAAATAGAAAACGTTGAACTTGAAGTGGAAGAATCCAACTCAGAGATAATGGAGGACAAAGAAAATGGCATATATAAATCCAGCTAGGAAGCAGCGGGAAGATTTAGTGGCAATGAGGTGAAGGATATACATAAGAAGGCACGGTTTAGATCCTCTTAGGCAGTCCCCCCAACCCCTCTTTTCTCTCTAAGAATAAAAAATATCGAGGAGAAGAAATCCTCTCAAACTAAAGAACAAAACATAAAACAAACATGAAAAACCAAAAGATCAATGTGACAAAGCTTCCCAATCCCTCAACATATCTGTTAAGAGAAACCCCACCATGAAAAAAAGGCCATGAGTTTTGCACCAAATAGATGCCAATTGCCCAATCTCATCCCAAGTTAAGCGATATGCCAAATAAAACTTGTTGAAGATACGAGAGTTCTGCACTAACCAAGTACACCTTATTGTAGCACAGATTGGACATTGCCACAAAAACTTAGCCTCTTCTACCAAAACCATGAAAGCTAACCACCAAAAATTGGTCCAGGGACCCAGGACACACTCATCATTCACCAAAAGTGCTGCATAAAGAGCAGCATAAAGAAATGGCAGCAGAACAATGTAAGAACAGGTGAGGTACAGTCTACGATCGCCAAACACCACATATTACAACCTATCAGGGGAAAGAGCCTATGTGGTCTATGAAGCTACAACATGTCATCAGTATTAATTCCATAAATGTTATATGAAACTGAATGTTGGGCAGTAAAAGGCCAACAGGAAAGTAAGCTTCGTATCGTGGAAACGGCACTGTTACAATGATAAATGGTTACACAAGTCAAGATTTAAAATACAATCCTTAGAGAGAAAATTGACGTAGCCCTCATTGTAGAAAAGATTACAGTGTTTCATCTTAGATAAAGTTTTTGAAAATTATTATCAATAGAAAATTAGAAATGATACAAGTCACCTCTACCTAGTGGGAAAAGGCTTTTGTTTTTGGCAATAGTAACAAAATGCTAATTTTAAGGGACATACGTTTGTAATCTAGAATTAATTTGAGCCTTGCCGCCAAAAAAACTAAAAAGTAGATAAACCTCAATGTCAACAGTGGAAATCATTTCCTAAAAAAAAAAAAAAAGTGGCAATCACATTTCAACTGTGCAAAATTATGTTAAACATGCTACTAAAGAAAGATAGCAGGATAACCTCCCACCTTTGGGCTACACGAGAAGGAAAGAGACAAATAAAATGATGTGTTTATATACACACACACACACACAGACACTGAAAGTTGAACATACCAAAAATTTGATGTGGGAAAATCCATCACGATTAGCAAGGCTTTGGGCAAGGCTGACGGCCCGTTCACTATAATCAGTACCCGTTAAATCAGAGAACCTGAGCAGATGCCAAGTGTTTGCTCCATAAGGTGTTTTTTAATACTACAACATAAATAAACGCAAATATCTTTCCACAAACGATATTCAGAATTTAAGACTGAAAAAAGCCCAGTTTCATTTCTAGGAAAACAATACAAGTCTATATTTATGCAGGCTTGCTTTCTGTAGTTCTTTGTTTCTTCACTTCAATATACTTTGTTTTTTTTCATTTCTTCATTTTCCATTCTTACACTAAGTGAGAAAAGAAAAGGTTTAGCAAAATTTTTTAATTGGAAATTAATTTGAGTAAAACTTCGGGAACAACTTCTTATCTAAGTTATTCAAATAAGTTTTCCTATATTTGGGTGAAAGCAACCAGGGAGAAGCCAACACTGGACAATGCCTAGAAGATCTGAAATTTAGTAACTTGTCAGTAAAGCACAAGTCGATCTATAAGCAACCTTGAAACTTCAAGCAGTACCCCACCCCCCCCCCCCCCAAAAAAATATTATAGAAAAGGAAAGGGCATCTCAGTGTAATTGTTAGGCAGACTATTGCATAATCCTACATTTCATTTTAAACCATTCAATTTGTTTTACTAACAAATAAATATGCAAGAATGGTTTTTATTATATAGAAAATTGTCACCCCCATAACTTCACAGTTCACTGGTATGCATGACCATGAGCTTATATTAATTCTCTTATTTAATTAAAAATTTCATATATTTTATAAATAACTTGATATAAATATTTTTCCCTTTTGCCACTGTGAAGTTATCATTCAATTGTATTTGTGAATGCACATATTTATTTGGTACAAGAATAATATGTTTTATATTCTGACAAACAGAAAGGGGAACTGACGCATTGTTGTGTAGTTGTGAGAGAAGGGAGATAATGTTGGAGAGAAATTAGAGAAGCAGAGAAAGATAATGGATTGTTATGTAGAAAAATATTTTTCATTTTATATTTACACAGCAAATATTACCAACAAATGGGTAAAAAGTGAAACCATACCCTTGTTTAGCTAATTCTTGGAGAAGCAAACCATTGCCAGTCCCAATGTCAAGTACACTCCAACTAGACAAAAGTTCATCACCCGATTCACCAGCTTCAGCCTTAACATCATCAACATGATTTGGTATGCGACCTTGAGAAATGTCAATGCACAATGCCTTTGTCCAAGATGCGACCACTTCCATCACATCAACTCCAAACCTACACAGATGAAAAATAACAGCAAAAAATATGACAATTAAACAATTTTCTTTGAAAATCTTATGTATTGTTTCTAACAATTGCCTACAATGTCAATGTTCATTACCATCTAGGAGCTATATAGTTCTATACTAAAAAGGGACTGGAATAGAATCACTGACTTAAAGGTTAGAAGGGCACATATAAAGTATTGATGTTAGATAAGATTTCAAACTTATTTTCTCATCTAGCATAAATTTATAAAATGTTCATTTGTCATCTCTAACACGGGAAAATTATTCTTAGCACATCACTTTGTATTCACATCATTTTTTCCATAAAAAATCCTATACAGGGATTGACTCCTAGAAGGATTTGAAGTGGTCTAAAGTCTAAACATTACGTAAAGCAAAATGATGCATTAAAACTCAGAAATCTCAATGTGGGCCCGGAGTTCACATTTTCCTCAACCTTTGAGTATCAACTCCATAGATATTATAGGTATGTTTAGAAAATGTTGCATTGATCAAAAGCTGCTAACAAAGTTTCTGATCTAGGCAAAGCAGGGAAGCCAAAGAAGATTTTGAAGTTTTGCATAATCCCTTTTTTCTTCCACATTATGTTGAATGGATAAATTCACTTTATCCATTGAAATAGAAATGTAGAAATGTGCATACTGCATAGCATTACTTAATAAAAGGGAAAGAATACCTTTGTTAGAAAAGTGAGTACAGAGTATAACAAGCTCAGAAAGCAAAACAAGCAATGATGAAATGCTGTTATAAAAAAATCATCAAGTATACATTTCAAAAAGTTCTCTTATTCTAAAAGTCTAATCCAACCTAAATCCTATGTAAAATAATCAAATAATAAAAACAGGAAAAAAAAAATTAATAATACTCTCCTAGAAATTCCTAAAAAAACTAATTACTACTCATCATCAGGTATGGTTTCTCGTCAGTAAGTTCACTTTTTGTAACTGAAGATTAAAGCAGCACTGTTTTGATATCATTTTCCTAAGCCCAAATAGTCTGTTCATTACTTTTTTTAGAAAAAATACATTATGAATACATGAAGAAGATACAAAATTAGATTACAATCAGCAAAACATTTTTACCGTTTAAAATCACAGTAAATTTCTGCACCAAAATTCATATAGATCCATGAAGCACGTTATGCAATAAAGATTTTATTTACCAAACTTCACCGGCATGACCATGCTCACGAAAATTTGTAAGCTCATCTGCATATGCAGCATCCCAATAACTCTGAAATCCCAGCATTGATGAAACTGCTTCAGCATCAGGTTCATCCTTGTCAGAACTGCACAGACGAATGACTCAAGTATCAAAAAAGCAGTCAGCATTAGTAAATCAAGAACGAAGATGATTCATTCGTTCATACAAACACCAGTTCCCGACTGTAAACTCTCATAGTAAATTCCAAATTCACACAGCTACAATTCAGATCCATAAACTACCAGCCAACATCAAATATAAACCACCTTCACCGCCCTAAACATTGCAAACGCCGCCAACCACCTAAGCCAGATCTTAACGATTTACTACATCTCCCTTACCCTAAAATTCAAATACGAAAACCTAGGAATTTAGCTTAATGCTAATTAACGGCTTTCACTTTCACCCTACGCATACTCACGAACCTGCGATCTCATAGCATTAAAAAAAACCAAGGTAGCGAAAATGCAATCGTCGAATCAGGAGTCGACTCCATCATGCTTCACAAAGTAGCAATTCACGAAACGAAAATTTCAATTCATTGGATACACACTCGCTTTTCTTTAGCTTTACTTGTTCGAAGTCAAAATACGGAGAGTTAGGTGCCTGCGTCAGAGAGAGGAGGGAAGCAGAATGGAACCTGTAGTCGGAGGGGGCTCGGAAGTTGGCGTTGGAGAGAGCTTCGGCGGCGTCGGCATGGCGCTGGTCGTCGTCGAGAGTGCTGCCGTACTCACTCTTGATGGACCAGGAGTCGGCGGCGATGGAGCGGTCGTCGTCGGAGACCAGATCGGCGGCGGAGAGGGAAACAGCTCGCGCCTGTTGCGACCCGTCTGAGTCCTCCGGCTGCAAGCGGATTCCGGCCATCGGAGAGAGAGAGAGTGAGAGAGAACGAAACGGAATGAATAACCGAAGTAGAAGAAAAAGAAGAAGAGGGTTGTTACTTGTTACTAGTTTCAGTTCTGGTTAGGTTGGGTTCTAATTCTCTCTGTAATCTTCTTCAATTAATATGTAATGTGCCTTGTTTGTTCGTGCTGACAACAACTACTACTACTGAAAGCAGCGAGGATTGTGTGAGAGTGAGTTAGTTTCTCCCGTAATGATCGGGTACGGGATATCGGATCCGGCTTTTCTTTTCTTTTCCTTCTTATCGATTCGGGGGTTGCTATTTGCATCCCGTTTTTTTTCCAATACACTGCCCACGAACCAAACATTTTTTTTCCTCAAGATATTTGTGTCCAGAAGTTTACTTCCGAAAATTATATTAATTTTTCAATTTTAATTTTCCTTGAGGAAGTTAGCTTTCAAAATATTTATAACTCATAATTTAACTTCCAAAGTGTATCCAATATGTCTATCACAACTTATAAACTGTCCGGATTTCAAAAGGTATACCATTTCACAGGTTAGTGGAAAAAAGCGAATTGTCTTATACATTCTCGAAGTTAACTTCCGGATGTCATAAGCAATTTGAAAGTTAACTTTTGGAAGACATTTTTGTTTTTTAAAGAATTTCAACTTATGCTTGAAAATAGATAAAAAAAATGAAGATAAAACAAGATAAATACATTAAAATAAAAATACCGTATTCATACATAAAGAAAAATAATTACAAAATAAAAGTAAAAAAACAAACAAACAAACAAATAGTGGTCAATGTAACATCTCAATTTCTTAACCTTGTTTAGGAGTTATTAAGTAATATTAGCATGCCTTAGAAGTGAGACTAGATAAACCCTAAGCATGGAAGAATGGAAGAGAAGGAATTAGGATTTAGCCTACACGTTGGAGCGTGCAACGTGGAGAGCTGCATGACATGCTGGAGACACGTGTCCAGTTGGACGTGATTCATGGCATGCATGGCACAACGCTTAAACATGGGAAAACTCGATGGTTAAGCGTCGATGCCAAAGTATAAAAGGTTAAGTTTTTCTTCAATTTTCACTTTTTATTCAAACTTACCTTCTCTCTATGTAAAAACATAGCCATTCTTGGCATTTTAAGCTTATTCTTCACCAAATCCGATCTTCAAAACCCTAATCCATCTGTACTATTGAGTTCGTATTAGTTCATGCTTCAATTTCAACTGTTCGATCGTGGATTTTGCTCAAGGTAGCATCGGTATATCGACAAGCTTCGACGTCGATGTAATGTCATTTTGTCTCATTCTTCTCTGTTATTCATCTCTAACCTTGATATGCTCTTGTTTTAGGTTTTTTAGGGAGATTACATCTTTTGTTCGAGCTTGATTTACGAGGGAAGTGAAGGACGACACGGCGAAAGGTCTATACAGGGGTTGTGCATGCTTTCTGTACTATTGAGTTCGTATTAGTTCATGCTTCAATTTCAACTGTTCGATCGTGGATTTTGCTCAAGGTAGCATCGGTATATCGATAAGCTTCGATGTCGATGTAATGTCATTTTGTCGCATTCTTCTTTGTTATTCATCTCTAACCTTGATATGCTCTTGTTTTAGGTTTTTTTAAGGAGATTACATCTTTTGTTCGAGCTTGATTTACGAGGGAAGTGAAGGACGACATGGCCAAAGGTCTATATAGGGGTTGTGCATGCGTTCTCGTTTCTATCTTCTCACATTTAATTTGTGTCCCTGCTTGATTCTGAGTTGTAATGTTGTGTTTGCTTTCGTTGTAGGCTTTCTAGTATATTTTTAAGAGCATACATGCGATCAAGACAAGATTTTGGATGCAAGGGCATTAATTGGGCGCGAGGGGTCGCAATTGTACAATGAGTTTCAGAACGTTTGAGTTCGTGAACACACTATACGATAAGATGACGGAAGACGACTAATCGTCAGGGAGGCAGAATTAGCATTAAGGTTTAATGCAACGTTAGGGGATCGAAACCCTACACTTTCTCCTCTTCTTACCGGGCATATGCTTTATCCATCACCCCTTCCACTGAACCCACCACATATGCAGAAGCCAACAAAGATTCATTTTGATGTTGGGTAGAAGCTATGCAAGTAGAATTACCTGCCCTCGAGTCCAATCACACTTGGATTATTGTTGATATTACCCCTGGTGTCAGCCCTATTGGAAACAAATGTCTTCACAATTAAGTGTAAATTAGATGGCACCATTATAAGTTATAAAGCTCGTGTGGTGCTACTTCGATACTTTGTCAAGTTAATCACAGTCTGCTTACTACTTTCTCTCATGAATTCTACTATCCTGTACAAACCACCAGGGAAAATAACAACAAATTAAGTCGAACATGGCCGTGATTAAGGGCTTGGCAAGTGGGTTAATCAAGTTTTAAAGCTATATATGGGAACAATAAAGCCAAGGTATAAAGTTGTCTGTCTATGAAGCCTACAAGCCAAGAAAGAGATACATTGTTAAATGGCTAAATTATGCTTTTGGTCCCTTAAGTTTATTTTATGTTTCAATTTGGTCCTCTATGTATTAAAAGTGTCATTTTGGTCTCTTACGTTTCAAAAGTTATAGCACATTTGTCCTTTCTGTAACAGACCCATATGATGTTGTTTATTATTCTTACGTGGCTGACAATTTGTCTATGTGGCAAGTCTGATTCATCATCTTCCCCAAATTAAAATTAGGGTTCTCTCTCTCCCCCTGCAATTCCTCTGCCATTGAACAGACCAAACCGAAATCCATTCATCATCCTCGTCGGCGATGAGGTTTCCATTGACAGGATCTGCATGTTCGCGGCGTCACAGAAGGCGATGGATGGTGGTGATGTTCTTGGATCTGCGAGTTTTGAGGAGAGGGAAGGATCCACGACGTGATTCGGCACATGTATTTGCCAGATCTAAAAAACAGATGGGAGATTCATGTTGTTCAGGAGGCGAAGTTGTTGGGATCGACGAGCTCGTTCATCTCGACTTGCAAAGGTATTTTCCCCTTAATCTTCTCTTTTCTTTTGAATCGATTCGAATAGCTTAAAGAATCATTCATAGATTGTGTCGAATCTAAAAGATTCATTCATAGATTGTGCATAAGTCTGTTCCTGCTTGTTCTTTTTCTGGGGTTTTAGGATTGTTAAAAAATTAGGTATAGACAGTGATCGTGTCCGTCGATCAAAGTAAAAATGAACTTTTAGCTATAGACAATTGGCTTTTAGTGACGAATTTTGTCCGTCAGTATAGGTCGAATTTGTTGTACTGTGTATATTGACAGGTAATACTTTCTTTTGCTGGTTTCAGTTTCACTTAACAGCGTTATTGCAGTTTTGGATGCGGATTTCCATTCTCTTCCTTTTGTGCAGCACAAGCAACAATATGGTCCTGTTGGGAAATGAAGCGATCGATTTCGGATTGCTGGGATCTCGCAGTTTTTAGTGTTTTCCTCTTCTTGCAGTTGTACAACATAACAATGGAGAAGAAGAATGAACCCTATATCTAATTTTAGGTTGGGGAAGAAGGTGGTGTGAGGATTTAAAAAAAAAAAAAACGAGGCAACAGAACCAGAAATTGGTATCAAATCTACGTTTCTTTTTTCTTTTTCCCCACACTGTCTCTCACTTGCTGCTGCTGCAGCTTTGGGAAAAAAGAAAGCTTTTTTTTTTGGGTTGATTTTAGAAAAAACACTAAAATAAAAATTAGGGAAGAAGAAAGTTTTTTTTTTTTTGGTCTTTGTCATCAGATACATCACTTGCCACATCGACAAGACGTTTGCCACGTAAGATAGAATGGACGACATTAGGTGGGTCTTTGATGAAAGGGATGAACGTGTTATAACTGTTGAAACGTAAGTGACCAAATTGAAACTTTTTAAACGTAAGGGACCAGCTTGAAACCTAAAATAAACTTAAAGGAACAAATGTATAATTTAGCCTTGTTAAATAAACTATACCATACATATAAAACATAGAAACATCATTAGTATGCTGACACCTAGAAATGCTCGACATTCAAAACAGATTATGTACAGAAACATCATTAGTATGCTGATACCTAGAAATGCTCGACTTTCAAAACCAGATTATGTACATAAACAAACCAACATTCAACCTTCAGTTGTGACATCCATCTTCCGAGTCTGAGAATGAAACATTTCAACTATATCAGCAGCTGTGCTACATTCTTCTGGGTTTCGGTCTGACACAGTGCGGATAAATCTTGGAAATCTGATGGAGATGCCTCGAGACGGATGAACTAAACTAATGGCAGCATGATGAACTGGGGATACTGTGAAGTCTGCACCTCTTATTTCCCAAACAAGTTGCGGACAAAACCACATGTCTGGTGTCTCTCCGGTTTGATAATATGGTGGCTTTTTGGACAAGACTTTGTCCCCAGAAAAGAATTCTTTCATCTGCAGCGCAATAACAATCTTCACGTCAATGATAATAAAAAAATAAATAAATAAAAATAAAAAATCTTGTCACCAAGTTAAAACTTCAAAAAGGAGTAGTAAGCACTTTGTGCATCTCCAATTAACGTACAGTTGCGCAATGTCTCAAAGACTATTTAAAAACAGAAGAGGGGCCAGTTTAGTCTTTTGCTATTACAACATGGTATAATTCATGATATCAATAAAAGCTCCTCTAATTTAACGCATTGCTCAGCTTCTTCTCACTGAGTCAAAAAAACAAAAACAAAAAAGCTTCTCACTAACATCCGCCTTTTGCTCCGATCCCACTTCTTCCACCCACGGCTGACGGCCCCCCTTTTTCTTTCTCCTACCTAGCGCATGCTAAACACAGCTAGTAGGCTGAAGCAAATATATAGTAAACAGTCAAAGACCTTCATAGATCAAATTATTGTTTCATAAGTTTTAAACAAATTTATACCAACTTAAACTCACTTCAAACTGCAAAAATATTGCCTACAGATAATTACAAACTAATATGAAAACAATTTTATGGGATTTGTGCTTGTGGAAATTATCGAGTAATCGGAGATAAAAAAGACCAACCAAAATTTTGTGAACAATGCGGAGTAGCGGCCGCTATAGCGCTATTGCGTAGCAGATTGTGGCCTTTCCGCTATGAAAACCGCTATGCTATTAGGATTTCGCTACTACTGCTATAGCGGCCGCTATGCCGTTATCCGCCATAGATTCCATTGCGGCCATAGCAGAAATTAGGATTTTTCTATTTTTTTTTTTTGTTGAAAAAACCGAAGAGTCAGGCACAATTTCGTGTGACTCTTTTAGTAGGGGTTAAATACCGCATGTGATAAATCAAAGAGGCAGTTTTTTCTAAAAGAAAAACTAAAAAGGCATCATGTGATTGCTCATGGATTCTTTGAAAACAGAAAAATCAGAATCCATCAAATTAAATCAAACCGTTTCACTACCCTACAATCAAGGATTAATTCTCTCCCCTGAACCACTCCTATATGTAAACCCTTCCACTAGTCTCCTTTCACAAATCGCAAACATACTTTGCACTGATCACAACGGCTAACCCACTGCAACTCTGCAACACTTTTTTTCCTCTCCCTTCTCTTACCTTGTTTTATTTTTATTCTACTTCTGCTTCTCTTTCTCTCCTTCTCTTGCTCTATTATTTCTTCTCCTCTTTACTTTCTGTTCTCTATTTATTTCTTTCCTTCTTACTTTCGTTCTCTTTTTTTTTTTTCCTTCAATTTATCTCCTTCCTCATTTTCTATTTGTATTCAATCTGTTCTTTTTTTTTGTTCTTGCGTATGCCTTTCTCTTGCTGCTGTTCTTTATTCTCCTTCTGTCCTCTGTTTTTTTGTTCTTGCATATGCCTTTCTCTTGTTCTGTTTTTACTGTCCTTTCTCTTGCTCTATTTATACTGTTTTTATTGTTCTATCAATCTATTATGTGACTTTTTTATATATAATTTTATTTATTTCACCCGCTATTTGACTTCCACTATTTGCCCGCTACGCGATCTGCTATTTCACATAGCGGATTTTTGGGTCACCGCTATTTTTCGCGATCCGCGATTAACAACACTGCTGTCAACAATGTTCCAAATGGCGTGCTAGACCAGGAAGGCCACCAAAATAAGTGCTAATTTTTGCTATTTGATTTTAAATTTTCTGATTATGTAACAACACAGATTGTCTCCCCCACCCCCTCCAAAAAAAAAAAAAAAAACAACTATGAAAAATAGATTTGGTCTTCAAGGTCCAAATTGTCCTTTAAGTATCCTTAAGTTCTATTTTCCTGGATATGAATGACTAATGACTACCAACTTGTAAAAGTCTACATAAAAAAGGCTGAATAATTATCAATAATGATCCGTGCAAGCAAAAGTAACATAGATATGACCTATTTACGATTCCAAGTTAAAGGACAAGGAAACCAAAAATTACAATAAAATCCTTCAACTTTCAAGAGGAAATGCTTATGGTACTTCAGAGTTTAGAGTTAGCTGGCATAGCCCAGAGAGACGTTATTAGCATGCCCAGAAAATTTTAGGATATGTCAGAACTAATTATACCTCTACGTAAAATGAATCCGAGAACCCAGACATCACACGGCATACACTTTGATACTCCTCAGTTTCAGGATTAAAACAAGCCATGAGAAATGGACTATACCTGCAACAGTAAAAGATTCAATTTCAGACTAACAACAGCACAGTAATTCACTTTCTTATCCAAGAAAATCACCATAAACAAAGGGCAACTTGTGCTATCGAGCTCCCACCATGGTGGGAACCAGGAAGGGTCGAAGTCAATGTGCATCTATTGTAGACAGCTTTATCTTACATTTTGTAAGAGAATCATTCCACATCTTGAACCCGTGATCTCTAGGCACAAGTAACTCCAATCATTGCGCCAAACTCCCTTAAAACAAAATATCGTGGAGCCAGTGAAAAATGCATGGTCCTTTTTCTGCCACTTCCTTTTCCATTTGATGTTTGTTAACAAAGTTCTCAAGTAATTACATAAAGTGCATCGCCAGTGAGCATGATAATAGAGCTTCATGATTTCATTTGATAAACACATGTTAATTCACAATTCCAGACTGTTGTTGATGGGATCTGAGAGTCTGATCCATTGGTTTATAAACCAGCCAAGCCACCCATTTGGAAGGTGTCCACTAGGCAGCATGGAGAACAGCAAGAGTAACTGCCTGATGGCAGTTATGATTTGGAATAATTAGTGGCAGAACTGTTTGGCAGTCATGATTAGAAAATAACTACCGGCAGTTATTAATTAGGAGTATATATGATAGTAGGGTGTGTAATAATGCATGTGATGTTATTCTTTATTTTGGACAGATAATACTCTCTGAAGTAGACTTTTGTGTCTAGGATAGCAAGTGTATTGCTATATTGTGCGATTTCTGCGTTCAGTAATACAAGCCAGCCCCTTCACTTTTACTACTCTCTCCGTATCATTTTATTTGTCTTTTTAGCTTATGCACACCTCGTATGAAAATGATTGAATTTACTAATTTTGCATGATAAAATGATACTCCTAATATGTTGGGTAGTCTCGTGTTTGGTCAAGCTCAAAACAAAATACAAGCCACACACAACAATTTTACTGGTTGGAAGTCACTTCTTTTATTCATACAGTTGTTCAAATTATTTCTTCCCTTCACCACTGGTGCCTTTGGATGCCATGGAATTGCTCGAGATACAAAACCATTCTCAGGTGTCTATCTAACAATTTAAGCATTTAGGAGAGTTGGTCCTTGATAGAACTAATGTAGTAATGTGAGATAAAATGCTTTTAATTTTAAGCAAGTTTCATTGTTGTATCTTAAAAAATTTCAACAGACAAAAAAAAAAAAAAAAAAAAAGGAAGATGATAACTTACCATCCAGCTTTCCTTCCATTTCCATGCCAAGCACCAATTGGTACTAAATCAAGAGTATCATTTAATCCTTCCACGTAATCTCGCTTGACCTATAAAATGAAGCCTTAGAACATTAGACATGTTCAATACCTGTTTCTGTGTGTGTATCTTGTATACAGCAACCAAAGTCCTGTAGGAAAGATAATAACCTTTAACCATTTGTCAGAACGCTTTGATGGTGAATACCCAGCATCAACATCTAATGATTTCACCATAATTCCTTCACATGAAGAGCGAAGTGCATCTTCCAAGAAAGCATTTATTTTAATTAATGTGGCTTCGCACGTTAAGCAAGTATCATCTGCTTCGATCTACAATTGAAGTGTGTGTGTGTGTGTGTATAAGCACATCAAATGAACTTCACTAGAAAATAGTAAGTTAAGAGACACTTTTGGTCCTTTATCTTTCACCCAAAATTCATATTGCTCCTTTATCTTTTAAAATATTCATTTTAGTCATTTATCTCTCAAACATAATACTACCTCCAGTCCTTAATATAAAAAGAAATTACAAAAAATCACCAAGATCAAGAAAGCCTATTTAATGTTATAAAATTGAAGTCTCATTCCAAATATACCCCTAACAATTGGGTGCATAGGAAAAAGGTAAACTTCTAGTAAATATACATGTCTCATTAAAATAGGGATATAAAAGATATTTTAGCAATTAATATATCTTGAAATATGTCAATTTTTCTTATAATTAGGAAAAAAAAATACTCCAAAAATTCTCTTATAATAGGGACCAGAGGTAGTACAAAGTAATCCTTTCCGTCAATCCCATTAAATCTTTCCGTCATAAAAAAAAAAACCCGTTAAATCTAGCGACAGACGGCATCCAACTCCATTTTTAGAATTTGTTTTGTTTTCTTATCTTATTTTCATAATTCATTTTGGTTATTTATCTTTTAAAAGACAGAGGGACGAAATGGGTTATGAAAATAAGATAAAGGACCATGAATTATGAAAATAAGATAAGAAACCAAAATGGATTCTGAAAATAGAGTTGGATGCCACATCAAACGTTTCCGTCACTAGTTTTAATAGAGTTGACGGAAAATGACTACTTTGTGTAACGTTTGAGAGATAAAAGACCAAAATGAATCTTTTAAAAGGCCAAAATGAATTTTGAGTGAAATATAAAGGACTAAAAGTGTATTTTAGCCATAATAATAATAATAATAATAATAATAATAATAATAATAATAATAGTAGTAGTAGTAGTAGTAATAGTAATAGTAATAAACTGAAACACTCACAGTTGTTTCTTTTGCATACTCAAAATACCCAGGTTGTTCATCATAGAACAAATCCTTCATATCTGTATAATTTCCAAGACATGAAAAAGCATTAACGAGTGTAATTATGAGTTACAGTACATTTTTGTCTTGCCTGAAAATATAGACGATTCACAATCTAGATGACCAGATGCATACACTTTCGTCTTAGGCGGAGAGGAAAACCCAATAACCTGCAAACAGTACTTGAATGGATCAGCACAGACTGTATTTGAAACGCAATATCAATTGCTTAACAAGGATAATCTGAATGTCTTAAATACTATAAAATAAATCTATACTGCCCATATAGATCTACTTTCCCTTAACCTGAGATTCACAGCTTGATCATCATTGATAATAACTGCAATACTGTGATTAATAAGTAAAGAAAATGTCACATTTTACCCCTCTGTTTTTTAAGATCTATACACAAGATAGCATTAATTACACCATCCTGCATACTATCCATCAGCATACAAAAAATATGATAGACTAGAAGCTTATTAGGTGGATAGTTTAGCCTATACTCCCCTTCGATCACTGTATTATCCTGCCTTATACAGTACAGTGCACCAAACAAGGCCAACGCATTCAAGAGACTACTTGCCAAGAGAGTAACTTGTATATGCTCCATGAGAATTTCTACCAAGTTTGAAACTAATTATCATGAACTTGAGTAAAAGAAAGGTTTAGATAATTACTGTTCTCCATTTGCAAACATGATATCGAAGACAAAGACGCAAATGCCCACCTGCACGAACAGAAGATGTCAGAAACAAATTCAGAGAATTCAACTACAAAGAGAGCCAAAGAAGAGAGTTGGAGAAGGACAAAGAAATATTATAAAAACCCCTAGAACAGCTACAAAGGAACCAAATCACAAGGGAATTCTCCCTTGATTATAGAATTGTAGAACTTTGACGGTCTGCAAACTTCCCCATGCACAAAGGTCCAACTCTCTCAAAATTACAAGATAACCCTCCGTCAAATACCAGTTGATAGAAACTGGTATTTCATTAGCGGCCTGATTGGATGAGTATGAAACGCGACGAGAGAGAATTTGGAGATAGAAAAACGTGAGAAAACGTGGTTTTACTCTGATTGGCGTGGTGAGAAAATGTGGAGAGAGGAAAAAAAAAAGTGGTGGGTCCTACCACTTTTTATTTTCTTCGCATAACAGCGATGAAAATCGAACCTGAGCTATTTTTGTTAACTTTTTCCAATTTTTACCCCTTATTCTCTCCTTATATCTCAAATTTTAGTCAAGGACATTAATGTTTTTTCAAAAATAACCAATACTTCTCTCTTTTCTTTTTCTCTCCTCTTTCACTTATTCCAATCAATACCCAAAATCTACCCAATTTCTCACATTTTTCTCTCTTTTTATTCCCTCTCTTTATATTTTATCTCTTCACATTTTCTCTCGTGAACCAATCACACCCTAGAAGATTTAGGGAAAATTTCCCTTGATTACAGCAATGCAGAACTTCAGGGGTCTGCAAACCTCTCTATATCCAAGGGCCCCATCTCTCTCAAAAATGACAAGATATCCCTCCCTCTCAACTCTCCTTACTTACAGAAGACATGCCTTATTCTCTAATTATCTCACCCCAACTAATATAACTAACTCTAACTCCCTCCACTAACAAACCTATCATTATGTCAATTAGGGAACTTCATTACATTATTAGAAAAACCCTTCAACTGGTCCTTAAATAACCCCTACAGTAAGATTTCATGAGTAATTAGCATTGATCACTGAAATGATTTCGGAGAATTTTTATTTCGAGCTTTGTGTCTGATGGAACCTCACAACAGAAATGGAATGAAACAGTGTAAACAGAAATGGAATAAACGAAATTGTATTGATTACCGGATGGAATGAGCGCCTCAGCTCTTACAGAATGATACCCAGAGCAGAATGCTCCTTAGAGAATATTTTCTCCGTCCACAATAACAAACTAATCACTAGC
This sequence comes from Calophaca sinica, assembly GCA_037113605.1. Taxonomy (NCBI): domain Eukaryota; kingdom Viridiplantae; phylum Streptophyta; class Magnoliopsida; order Fabales; family Fabaceae; genus Calophaca; species Calophaca sinica. Next base: position 133,102,292 of record CM073733.1, read on the forward strand.
TACGCCTCACATTTCCCGCACACCCCTTACCTATACTGCCTTCGTAACAACCTCCAACTCAGCATTCCCTTTTTCTCTCACGTCATGTTTTCCCTTACGCCTATACACTTTCCATACTTTGGGCCTCACCTTGCTTGGGCTCAGCAGAAGGTCTCTATCACTGCCTCCCCCTTCAGTAACAACCTTGTCCTCAAGGCTGAAGTCAGGGAATTGACTCTTTAAATTCTGCTCATCTTCCCAAGTAGCATCTTCTTCAGCCAAACCAGTCCACTGCACTAAGAATTGCTTCTGCTGAGACCCATTTTCAGAAATTTCCCTGCTAGCCAGCACCTTCAGGGGTTCAAGCACATCCCCTGCATCAACCTGTAATTCAGCCAGCAGTTCTGCTTCAGCGGTGTAATTCCCAATTGCCTTCTTAAGTTGAGACACATGAAAGACTGGATGCACGCGGGATTGGACCAACAATTTCAGTTTATACGTGACAGCCCCATAATTCGCCTCAATTTGAAAGGGCCCATAAAAACGGGGAGCAAGCTTCTGATTGACTCTCCGTGCCACGGACTGCAGCCTATGCGGACGTAACTTCAAGAATACCCATTCTCCCACTTCAAATCTTTTCTCCTTCCTATGTTTGTCCGCGTACCTCTTCATCTGCTCTTGAGCCTTGAGCAAATTATATTTAAGTTGTTTAAGGATCTCATCTCGGTCCTGCAGCTCTCTATACACAGCTTCTACTTTAGTTTCTCCCTGCACAAACTGCACCACAGAGGGTGGTTTTCTCCCATAGACCACTTCAAATGGAGTTTTGCCCGTAGTGACATGAAAGGTTGTGTTATACCACAATTCAGCCCAATGCAACCAACCTTGCCACTCCTTGGGTTGCTCCGAGACAAAGCACCGCAAACACGTCTCCAAACAACGATTCACCACTTCGGTTTGGCCATCCGTCTTCGGATGGTAAGACGTAGACAGCTTCAACACCATGCCCCGGAGCTTGAACAACTCTTGCCAAAAGTTACTGATGAATAATGGGTCTCTATCACTGAGCAGAGACTGCGGCATCCCATGCAAACGAATCACCTCCTTGGCAAACACTGCTGCCACACTCCGTGCAGTGTATGGATGTTGTTATAGCACCTTTGCAAATCTGCAAACAGAGGTTATTTCCTGAATTAATATGTAAATTGGTGCAGCTGCTGTTCAACTTCAGTTCCCTTAACAAGCTCATCCCTATTTGGGTCTCAAGCAAATTAATGTCTCTCCCAGATGCAAGAAGAGCAATAGAAACTACTTCCAACCTTGAGGACAAGGTTGTTTCACAAGGGGGTGGTAGTGATAGGACACTGGGTTTGGGCCTAAGCTCAATAATTAATATGAATGGGCAGTGGGTGAGAAGTTAGTTAGTGGTGGCGGTGATGCCATGTGATTCTGTTAGAGAGGGGTACTACTAGAGGGATAGGGCGTGAGATGAGGCATTCATTCGGGAATTGCCATTTTGGTTGTTAGGAGAGATTTCTCTCTCTGGTAGGAGCATTTGCTCTGGGTAGGAGCCATAGGCTCTGGTTTGTCTTTCCATCTTCCATTGTAAGAGCTCTTGAGCTCCTCCATTTCCAGTAAATAATACACGGTCACATACCTTTTTCTGCTTGATTCTCTGTTCTGAAATTACGGGTTCTATCAGTATCTGTTAGAAAATATAAAATATATTATAGTATCTTAATATTATGTCTGTGTCCTGAATTATCTCATAGGATTAGTTTCTTATCTTATATCTTAAAATTAGTTTCCATATTACCCAGTTATTATCATGATTTCTTTCCCTATTCAATTAGGATTTGGAGTCTTGAATTAGTATAAATAAGACTTAGTGTTTACCTTTTTGTATCAACAAATCATCAACCATAATCATATTCAAAGTCTTCATTCTTTCTCTTCTCACTTTATCCAAAACCCTATAATTTCAACATGGTATCAAAGCAATACCATCCTTTATGACCTATCCTGTCACTATTTTGCTACCGAGTTCCCAAAGTATGAACTCTACACAAATTTGGAACATTATTTTTGTCAGCCATACACAAATTCCATCTATTATCTCTCCTCCGCCACATCATCCTTCTGGCGTGTCTTGAAGCTCTCCTCCAATGTGACATCTTTTTTTGGCGTGCATGGAATCTCTCCTCTGTTGTGTCATCTTCTCCGCGGTTCAAATTCTCTCCTCCTCCTGTCATCTTTCCAGCGAGTTCAAATTCTCTCCTAAGTCGTGTCAACTTTCTGGCGCATTCGGATTCACTCATCCGCGATGTGATATTTTTTGGTTTCCTATTCCACTGACGTGTTCTCCTTTTCCGACGTGTTCCCTGCCTTTTCCAGCCCACGACCACCACCGCAAGAAAAAATTTCTGGTGAGTTTTCTGGCAAAAACGTGGTTATTTAGTTGTCTAGTTTTTGAATCCAAGTTGCCTCAAAATCTATGTCCATCATTGTCATTTTAATGTATCGATATTTCTCAGAAATTGGTTTTGGGATGGGACACAGTATTTACGAATTCTGCTTCTTGAACAAAAAGATGACAGATTGGGAGGAATTGTTATCCTCCGTTCTCTATGTAGTTTTTTCCCTTGTCTTAATAACTTTCTTCTTTTATCGGAAAAAAATGATAGATCTCACTGCCAGCTTTATCCATAAACTTCTGAACGGACAAAAAACCTCCAACGTAACAGCTTCAGAAAAAAATGATTATGCTTAGTAAGTTTCAAATAAATTTTCAGCTTCTTTTATGCAAGCAAATTACCAACCTTTATGCTCTCTTTAGTAACTAAAGTATCTTTGCTTCCTCTCCCACGTGAAGATAGTTCCTGGAAAGACATAATCCTACCATTTTTTCTATCAATACCGACGACCTGAAAGGAACAAAAAGTCAAAAACCATAAAATTAGGAGTGAATAACAAGAGCTTAATTAACAAGAACACATAAAAATCATATTATGGCAGAAAACATTTTCGTACCTCTGCATCGATTATGAAAGTTGATGCAACAGGCTTGCAAGATTTCTTTATTATGTCGATCAGATCAGGAAATCTCGAAGTTGATTCATCTCCATTTCTTGAAAAAACATGAATTGATCCATCGACTAATTTATGAATTTGAGCTCGCTGACCATCATACCTGGAATTACATTTATCTCAATTTAACAAGTCAATGAAGTCATATGAAAGAGAGGTGCAATTCATCCTTCTACAAGAGAGACAAGTAATGCCAAAGGATCTCAATATTCAATATAATCACTAAATTAAAAAAACTACCAGTAGAATAAACAAACAAGATCAGAATTTCAAATCTATCCATGAAGATATGTTTTCTCATAATAAATTAGGAGTTAAAAGAGACTATACTAGTTGCACATAAAACTTAAATTACAAACATTTCAGTTTGAAATTGAGCAGTTTGAATTTTTGCATTTCTTACTCCCTTTCAAATTTTGAGGCACGTAAAAGTGATGTAGATCAGATTACTACGTTAACACAAGTACTGATTTAACAAAAACTAAACCTTTGTGATCAAAACTTCATATCATCCATTAATATCATATACCCAAACAAGATTTTAAATGACTACTTGCTTTCCCATTTCCATGGTTGTGTGCAATGAGATGTCAAGGGAGGCATGAAAAGAATAAAGATAAGAGGAAAATAACTAATTAAAGAATAGCACATACTTATATTCACATGTAAATGCTTTATTTTGAAATAGCTTCAATGCTTGGGGAATGCCATTGGTGATCCTACAAAGAAAAATAAAAAGGAAAAATAAATAAAAAAAAGAAACCAGCGGGTGTTACAAAAGTAATGGGTACTCCCGAGTTAGGAAAAGATGGTTCTAGAAACTTTGAAATCTAATCATAAAGCACTCAAGAAAGGGCCAATATATGAAATGGTACATACTTTGCAAGCATAGGCTTAATTGGGATTCCTGGAACCATTGATAAACTTGAAACCGAAAACTCAATGCCTTTGTTCATGAGAGATGGGACTACGATATCCTGCATAAAGTAAAAGACAACGAAAATGTGTAACATCGTGGGAATACTGCACTATTACTCGTATAGGGTCAAAACTAGGTAGATCATCCTCAACATGTCAGCATTTACACAAACAAATACAAGACTATCAAGAGAAATTAAGAACAACTTAATTTAACATAAAGAAAGTTATAGGATATTCACATAAACTACACATCAGCAATTACTGGTAATAGTTATATCCAACATAGTCAGTGTTTGGTCATATTTAATATTGGCGATCTAAACCTATAATATTTCCGCATTCTCGCCAGTGTTATCAAATAGCGGCATAGCGGCCGCTATAGCGCTATTGCGTAGCGGATTTTGGCCTTTCCGCTATGAAAATCACTACACTATTAGGATTTCGCTACCACTGCTATAGCGGCCGCTATGCCATTATCCGCCATACATTCCATTGCGGCCATAGCAGAAATTAAGATTTTTTTTTTTTTTTTGAAAAAACCGAAGAGTCGGGCACAATTTCGTGTGACTCTTTTAGTAGGGGTTAAATACCGCATGTGATAAATCAAAGAGGCAGTTTTTTTTTAAAAGAAAAACTAAAGAGGCATCATGTGATTGCACATGGACTCTTTGAAAACAGAAAAATCAGGATCCATCAAAGTTAAATCAAACCGTTTCACTACCCTACAATCAAGGATTAATTCTCTCCACTGAACCACTCCTATATGTAAACCCTTCCACTAGTCTCCTTTCACAAATCGCAAACATACTTTGCACTGATCACAACGGCTAACCCTCTGCAACTCTGCAACACTTTTTTCCTCTCCCTTCTCTTTCCTTGTTTTATTTTTATTCTGCTTCTGCTTCTCTTTCTCTCCTTCTCTTGCTCTGTTATTTCTTCTCCTCTTTACTTTCTGTTCTCTGTTTTTTTTTTTTCCTTCAATTTATCTCCTTCCTCATTTTCTATTTGTATTCAATCTGTTCTTTTTTTTTTGTTCTTGCATATGCCTTTCTCTTGCTGCTGTTCTTTATACTCCTTCTATTCCTCTGTTTTTTTTGTTCTTGCATATGCCTTTCTCTTGTTCTGTTTTTACTGTCCTTTCTCTTGCTCTATTTATACTGTTTTTACTGTTCTATCAATCTATTATGTGACTTTTTTATATATAATTTTATTCATTTCACCCGCTATTTGACTTCCGCTATTTGCCCGCTATGCGATCCGCTATTTCACATAGCGGATTTTTGGGTCACCGCTATTTTCCACGATCCGCGATTAATAACACTGATTCTCACCTTCAATAACAGCTCTTCAAAAACACACTAAAAAAACATTTAGCACCTAACTTCCTATCTCCTAATATATGAGAGTAATGTAGACAACAGCCTAATGAGTGCAATAATGTATGGTTCCCAGAGAAATGTTAGCAACACATTCTTTTCAACACACCCTTTATTATTGATTGAAGTTCATGTAGCTCCCACCAATAAAGGAGTGAATCCCATCAAATAGGGAGTGAGACCCACATGAATTTCATCCAATAATAGTGTGTCACTACCATTCCTCACAGTTTCAATCATAAAATCTATATATAGGCAAGACTCGCTATTCAAATATTAATACTTACCAAATTTGGCAGTATGTTATATGCTTCAACAACTGCCATAGAAAGAACCTGGAGAGGTGGGAAAAATCATTAGTAACAGAAATAGATGGCTATTTCTTTTAGAGCATTTTTGACGCACAACAAATTCCGTGAACCTTATGGACATGTAACAAATTTTTACGGTCAATCCTATGAAGCATTTCAGTCCAAATAAAATCGACAACTTTGCATGTAGCTTCATCTTTCCACATAGAAGTTTCCAAAGCTTACTTTTGAGAATGGTTACAAGTCATAATTTTTTTCAAAAGAAAAAGTAACAAGGTAAAAAATGAAACACAAATCTGTATATCACCGAATCATCAAAGTTCCACAGAAATTTGGAAAGTACTATACACATGTTTTTGCATTGTCTAGGAGATAGTTACAAAAAGAATAAGCTTTTTGGTTATTATAAATCTAGGTTTATCCTCTGAATTTGACAAAATATTTTGTTAGGTTTTGCAAGGAATGTAGACAATAAAGATCTCATGAAGGTGCAATATTTTTGCTGCTACTTGGTCAGAGCATGACATTTGAATAATTAACAATCTCTTTCATTGGTTTTCCCATTGGACTGAATTGTTCATTTGGCTTTTTTTTTGGGGGGGTGGTGTCAGGATAGTTTGGTGCCTAAGAATGTCGGCTTGCCTAACAAATGGCTCTTGCATTGACCTCTGGAATCACATTCTCTTTGGCATTGCGTAATAATTCAAAGCAAGTACAGGATTATACAGAATGGGTTGGATTGGCAAACTTTGCATAACTGATGTGCTTTCTTGTTTGACCATCTTGTGTTTTCTTTTCTTTTGTCTGAGGAGAATTGAGTATCCTCTGTTCCTGTACTTTTTTTGGTCTTATCTGATTAAATTTCTACTATTATTGGAAAGGAAAAATTAAAGTGTCGCTTTACTAGATATACAGAAGGATTTAAAGGAATTACTATACTGTTGATGTCCTAATCCGTTATTCATGGATCTTTCCTCAAAGATTCTCCAATTAGGTTATCCTATCCTATCTCCTGTTGTCCCACTAAATGAAAGTTCCTCTAGAACTCAACATAGAAAATGGCATATGAAAAGTAACCATTATGGCCAAAAATAATATCAACCATTACAAAGCAGACAGATAGGAAATCACATATTAATATGTAAAGCTGGTCATAGGAAAAAGAAAATAATTGCAGATTGGACCTGAAGTCTCTCCTTCAAATTTTCTGCTGTTCCCTCTTGGTACACAGAAGGGTGGGAATTCATAACAACAGCATGAGCCAATGCAGGCAAAACGGTCCTAAGCATTGCCCCAATCCTTAAGTTCCTGACCTACACAAGAAGCAAATTTGAGAAGCAAGGACACATGGATAAAAATCTAGAAAAAAGGGCATCTGAAAAGCATACTATCAGCCACCATACTCAGAACAATAAATATTGAAACGTGAAGTGTAGAGAGAGAAGACCATCAGTCTACCCAGGCATGGCAATTGATGAACTAACTTATCAACATATTAGTGTATAATAAAAGAAGGTGATAATTTTAAGATTGGCAATTTGGAATATGTTCAAAGCTTACTACTAAAGAAAATGAAGGTCCAAGAAATTCACACCCACAACTGCCTATTTTAATTTTTTTAACTTCGGTGACAACATAAGGTATGACAAGCTTTTTTAAGTCAGTAAAAGGTATTGGGACTATTGAAGCTGCATTCTCCAACTTGAAGGTGGATAGAAGTTAGATATGTCATGCAAATCAAGTTAGTGTTGATTCTAAAATCAAAAGTGATTACTTGGGGATTTATTCTAGGTGATTGATTGTGGAACGATGGATTGAAAAACAAATTAACACATAGGATGGATCAATTCATAAGTCATGCTCCATTCTTGGACTATCTCTCATTCTTTTTTGGTCTGAAAACATCCCCTCTTTCTATCATATTTGTGAACACAACAATAAATATGTGAAGTCCGCACAGTTGCCAAAAACAAGACATTCTGAACTTTCAATATCAGATAAACCTAAATCCAAAATGCTTAGACTCAGCAATGTCTCTTCTTTTCCACAGACAAGTAGTTTGCACATGCCTATAAAATTGACTAAAATACAAAATAAATACCTAACAATATTAAATTGTAAGCACCACCGTAAGCCCTTAATGAGGCTTGTGGCACGCTGTAACCATGAAATGGAATAACCTCCCCTCCCTCTAAACTTATGTGAACAAAAAAAGGGATATTTACCAAGGTCCGAACAAGAAACTTTATCTCCTTTTCGCGACAGGAACGCATGAGATGAACAATGATGCCTTTCTTCCGTAATGTGCTTCCATTGCCTGTTTGTACACTGATGAGCACCACATAAGAACATGTAGAACAATACTAAAAGTTTAACTAAATAGCAGTAGAAAAATGAAAGAATTAATAGTGAACAAAAAGCAATAAAAGTATAAGAGAAATATATGTGACAACTAGGTTTACACTTTTGGTCCCTTTACATTGATAATTGTATGATTTTGAAGCACTGGTGAAGCACTGGTTCCAGCAACAAGATTACCACCAAGAAAGACATCAGAACCAGAAACTGATCTCCTAATAGTGACCATGATCACTGTATAAGATGCTAACGCCCGGAGCTCCTTTTAAAGGTTTAAAATATGAAGAACAACTGTCTAGTGTGTGGTTAACAAAGAATACAGGACATAATCAATACACAGTGAAGGTAATGTCACCAACTTTGGCTGCAAGAAAGTTAATCCTAGTGACCAATTTCCTAAACCACTTTGGATCTTTAAGAACATGTCCATCACAAAACATGATTTCAACATTTAGAACCAACTCCCTTCCTGTGAGTAGCTAAGTGTTCCTAAACCATACATTGTTTTACCAATAATCACTTTTATGCAAGACTCCCCATAATATTTGTGCAGTTCGGTTTACAGATTGAGGTTTCAATCATTGTTTGTGCTGCCATTTCCATCTATGCACAATTACCCCAAAAAATTCATGATCTGCAAGTCCAAACCTCTAAGCTGTGCAATTCCATATGCTATGAGCAATAGCAGCCAGTCAGCCCTCTATGAGGAAGTTTCAATTTATTTTTTAAGGAAAATCCAAAGGACTAAAGGATGCTATTAGAATTTGGGTTTGGGCCTAACTCAACCCCAAAAGCTAGCTCATAGGGTGAGGGTTGCCCCCCACTTATAACCACTAATCAGGCCATTTCATTCTTCCATGTGGGACTTCTAACACACCCCCCTCACGCCCAGGACTAGACAACTGGAGCGTGACCCGAGTGGCCCGATAACGGGTAACCCAACAAATGGATCTATGATAAGCTTTGATACCATATTAGAATTTGGGTTTGGGCCTAACTCAACCCCAAAAGCTAGCTCATAGGGTGAGGGTTGCCCCCCACTTATAACCACTAATCAGGCCATTTCATTCTTCCATGTGGGACTTCTAACACTATACACTTCCTCCTCTAAACCCTAGCCGTCACCGTTATTGTGGTGATTGTTTTGCTGCCTTTAGTGCAGTTTTTCTGCTGCCTTAGTGCAGTTTTTTCTGTCCTGCAGATTTTGTTCCTATTCATGTATCGTTCCTTAACCGGCGCTGCTTGCACCCAAACACCACTTTACCGTCGCGAATATCACCCAGCCCGACCCCACCAACAGTTCGACTCGTTAAACCGGCGGACCTGCAACCACGCCGCCTGGTCCTCACGCCGCCTAACTCAAACTACCTCTCGGTAGCGTGACTCCACGCCGCCTTCCAGGGGTGCGTTAAGCGCCGTTTTCTCCCGGATCGTAGATCGGCCCTCTCTTTCCATTTTGGGGGTTCAGCTCTCCGATCCGAGAACTTTTATTTTTTTGAGTTATTTGCCGTCTGGTCATTGCGCTTCCCCCCTCGGGAGTCAAGACTTGGATCACTTTGCAAAACTCTCGACTCCTTGCGTAAGCCTTCTAGTTCTAGTTCCGCGACAATGGCTGGTAAGAGCTTATGTTCTCGATCATTTATCGCCTCGGTACTATTCCCCAACGATGCATGGATTACGGACTCAAAAGGTGCATCGACCATATGACCTTCAGCTCTAAATTGTTTTCCACTTATAGCCCTCATTCTAGCATTCCCTATATTACTGTTGCAAATGGTTCTCACACCCCTGTTGTAGGTGTTGGAGATATTAATCTCCGCCCACCCTTTCTATTGAGAAGTGTGCTTTATGCTCTGGACTCTCAAATAACTTAATTTTCTATTCAAGAAACTTACCAGGATATGAGGCACACGAATTTTTTCTCCTACTCATTGCCTTTTTCAGATCACCGGGAAGGCGATTGGAGTTGCTAAGGAACAGGGAGGGTTATACTTTCTATCTTGAAGAATCTGGTTTGAAGGTGTTGTCTTCCTCCCGCCCAGCCTCACCAGAACTACTACTCAAGTTTGGCTTCAAAGATAGCGTCAGTGGCATCCTCCATTTCCTTTACTCAAACTATGTTTTCACCTTTATTTTGCAAAGTCTGTTGAGTCATTTAATTGTGATGTTTGTCAAATTTTCCAAACACAAACGTGTGTCTTTTCCTTCTAGTTGTAATAGAAGTGTTGAACCTTTTGATCTTATTCATTCGATGTTTGGGGACTTACCATGTTCTAATATTTCCGGTCTTGTGATGGTTTGTTACTTTTATTGATGATTGTACTCGCGTTAGTTGGCTATTCTTGATGAAAGATAAATCAAGTATCTCATTGTTCATTCAATTTTATCACATGATAAAGACTCAATTTGACAAATGATTAAAAGACTACGGTTGATAATGGTCGAATATGTCAATCAATGTCTTTCTTCATTTATTAGTCAAAATGGTATTCTTCATGAACTAACGTGTGTTGATACTCCACAACAAAATGGAGTCAGAAAGGAAAACCGTCACTTACTTGAAATCGCTCGCTACTCTTCTCTTCCAAAACTTGATTCCAAACTCGTTTTGGGGGAAGCGTGTTGGCCGCTTTATCTCATCAATCGGATTCCATCCCGAAGTTCTAGGTAATTTCGATCTGTCAATCTATGTTGTCTTTTACCCACGCTTCATCATGCCAGTCTAGAGCCTCGAATATTAGGTGTGTTGCCTTCGCTCATGTCCACAAGCGTGCATAATAAGTTGGATTCCCCGAAATGTCCGATGCATCTTCCTGAGTTACGCCCGATAAGCGGGGGTACAAGTGTTATCATCCTTCCGATCAGTAACACTATGTCTCTATGGATGTCACCTTCCATGAACATGTTCCCGTTCTTTCTTCGTCCTCGACTTCGAGGGAGAATAGTAGTGATTTGGAATCGATTAGAGTTTCTTCTCCTTGGTCCTTGGCATCCCGAGTCACCACCTTGTCGATTGATTCTCCCGAGCCTCACTTGTTGTTCGAGTCTCCTATCCTGAGTCTCTGCCGCTCCTTACTACCTCACAGTCTCCACGCTTCGAGTCACACATTGTGTTTCTTCTTTACCTTCTATTTTGCAGAAACAGCACGGCTTGACTAACAAAGACAAAGGCTAGTGAGCCAACTTTAACATATCCGAGAGGAGAGGAAAAACCGACCTGGTCGAAACAACCCCAGCCGTCTGGCCTGGAAATGGTAATCGAAATTAACCCTATTGCCCGATTCTTCCTATTTGGATACACTGACCTTGATCCACTGACGCCTATTGCCTTGAGAAAAGGGAAAAGGGCTTGTACCAAATACCCTATTTCAATTTGTTTCATCTAACGTGTTTCCATATAAGGCCTTTATGGCGGTGATTGACTCTGTAAGAATCCTGCGTCATGAAGCACTTAAAGATGAAAATTGGATCAAAGCCATGAATGAGAAATGAAAGCTCTTGAAAAAAATAGAACTTGGGAGATAGTTGAAAGCGAGGCAAGAAGCCGCTTGGTTGCGAGGTGGATTTACACCGCTTTATCAGTACAAATCGATGGCACTCTTGATCGATATAAGGCCAGATTAGTAGCAAAGGGGTACACCCAGACTTATGGCATTGATTATGAGGAAACATTTGCACCGGTAGCAAAGATGAACAATGTCCGTATCTTACTTTCTCTTGCTGCTCATTCTGGGTGGGAGCTTAATCAGTTTGATGTTAAAAATGCATTCTGCATGGAAATTTAGAGGAGAAGTGTATATGGAGATCCCGCCAGGATTTGATCCAACTTCGGGGTAAATAAGGTGTGTAAATTGAAAAAGGCCTTGTATGGGGCTAAATGATCTCCTCGGGCATGGTTTGGAAGATTTACAAAGGCTATGTTGGGCCTTGGTTACAAAGCGTAGTCAAGAGACCATACCTCTTCTTCAAACATTCACGGGGAGGAAAACTAACAAAGATCTCCTTGTTTATGTTGATGATATTATTATTCTGAGGAATGACTTGATTGAGAGAGAACCCTCAAGAAGAAATTGTCTGCGAATTGAGATGAAAGATCCGGGAACCCTCAAGTACTTTCTTGGGATAGTAGGTAGCTTACTCAAACAAGGAATTTTTATCTCTCGGAGAAAATATGTTCTTGACCTTCTACAGAAGCCTGCAGGTGTAAACCTCCGGTGTTCCGATAGAGCAAAATCATAAAATGAGCACCGAGGAGGAAAGTGCTAGAGTTGTGACAAGTCCCGATGTCGAGAGATTAGTGGAAGGCTAATTTACTTAGCACACACTAGACACGACTTAGCTTATGGCGAAGTTTAGCCGGTCGATTTATGCATGATCAAGGATGAGGCATTTGCTGACGATGGAGCGGATCTTGCAATACCTTAAAGCGACTCCAGGAAGGGGTCTATTGTTCAAAAGAGGCGGAAGACTGGCGTTGGAAGCCTATACTGATGCTGATTATGCAGGCTCAGTGAGTGATAGAAGGTCCACATCAGGCTACTGCACATTCTTCTGTGGTAATCTTGTTACATGGAGGAGCAAAAAGCAAAATGTAGTGGCCAGATCAAGTGCTGAGGCAGAATTTAGAGCAATGGCTCACGGGATTTGTGAGCTATTGTGGATGAAAATTATACTTGATGATTTGAAGGTGAATTATGAAGGCTCAATGAGGTTGTTTTGTGACAATAAATCAGCAATCAGCATTGCTCATAATCCTGTACAACATGACAGGACCAAACACATTGAGATAGATAGACACTTTATAAAGGAGAAGCTAGATTGTGGGTGATCACAACGTCCTACATTCCTCTTGATACCAACCGGCGAGGATGTGCTACAAAGGGCTATCTGCTGAAGCGATTTGTAACTTACTTGCAAGCTAGGAATGATTGATATCCACTCACCAACGAGGGGAGTATTGTAAATAATTAGAGTAAATAGTTACTTTTTGTATTGTAACCTAGTTTAGTTATTTGGCCCATTGCTTAGGCCCATAAGGTTAAGCCTAGCGTAGCCTATATAATAAACATTGGTGTGTGTATACCGTATGAGTTAATAATATAATTCAGATATAATTTTTACAGATGCACTAACTTGATATCAGCTAGGCTCCTGGTATGTATATTTATATACTGAAAAACTACAACTACCACAAGCCAATACCACTCGATGCACATTTAGTAATACCAACAGATATCATCTAATTAAGTCATCAACTAGGAGTTTTGTTACAAGGGGACTCGGGTTCATGGTTCAATTATTTAAATAATCTAAAGAGAATGACAAGTCTAGGGTTCACGCTGGTAAACATCTTAGGAGCAAACCATTGAGCAGTAAATTATATTATATCCCTAGTAAGGCTATGAGTTACAATAAGAAACAGAACGGTTGTTAATACCTTATCTTTCGTAGTGCGGAGTAAACATCCTTAATTAGAAGTGGTGTAGGTGGTACAAGCAATCTCTGTGTTTGACGACACTCTTGAGCAACATCACCTTTAAAATCCCAGGTTATTTCATAGTTATTCAAAATCCTCACAGGCTAAATAGGTTTAGTAAAAAAAGCCAAAAACTATAGGAACAATCATCCAACCAAGGTCGCCAAACTTATTATACATCTCCCTTATTTTCAATCGATTTGTCCCGCATGCCTCTTCAAGTGCTGTAGTGACTAAACTTCCACCAATATTTAGTTCCTGCATCAATTCAAATGCATGTCACACGAAACTTCATTAGTGCATAATAACCCTCATCGCCGTACAGTAGACTCCTATATTCAGTGTCAAACATGTCGATTTGTCATCTGGAAGAAGTTAAAGAAACATAAATGATTAACAACCAGAAATAGTAACGTACATTTCCATTAAAAAAATCCCAATAAAATGGCCTTTAAATCGGCTTCTGTAATTTCGTGGCAATTTTTCATAATTAGAACTACGAATTACTGTTTCCTACATGCCAACGTGTTATATACCACGAAATATTAGATAAATAACCATTGTCTTGAAACCAAGGTTACACTCCTTGCTGCCATGATCCAAAGAAAAGGAGGATGAAAACAAAAAGGATACAGCGATTCAGAAAACTATGGGATGCAAAATGGTCAGTTTTGATCTAAAGTGGCAACAACAATGATGGGTTAAAATACTATATATATATATATATATATATATATATATATATATATATATATATATAACCAATTATTGAGGTATTCTTTAAGGAACTCAGGTCCTTCTTTAACAAGCAAAAAAAAAGAGGTCCTTCTTTAAGAAACTCGGGTCTTAGACTTTCAAGTGAAGAGAGCTTTCAAAACTTGACACAACATACATAAAAGAGCAAAGGAACAGTATAAAGGTTTTGATTTTTTATAATTACTCAAGTTGAAGTTTCATTCTCATCAGTCATCAAGGCTCAAGATGGTGAAAGTCACAACTTCAAATTATCAAGACTGGAAATAAACCTACCACATTTTCATGGTCTGCAGCAATTTTGTTTGTACATAGATACACAGCAGGAAGCACATCTGCTGGAGACAAGGCCAACAAACTGTGTGATCGAAACAATGCATGCAGATAATGTTCCTCAGTCAGCCAAATACTGGTAAAATTGTTTCATTATTCCATAAAAAAGGAGGGGGAAACAGATAGTACAAAGAGCATGATCAGTATCAAAGGACCTTCTGAACATATTGCATAATATTGAAGTAGCTTTTATCTTTCCTTTCTCATCCTCAAGCAGGTTGAAGGTTCGTGCAAGATGTGAATATGGTGCCAGCTGTCCATCTCTCCAACACGCTGCTCATTTATGCCAGTTGGATACATATTTTACTAGACAGATCTTGAATATAAAGTGTAAATATAAAAGTTGAGTGCAGCAAGTTGCATAATTGCTTCTAAACCAAGATAATTGGGGGAAAACAAAATAAAATCAACACAAACCATGTTCCTTAGGGTTGTATTTCTGAGGTGGTAGAGATACATGAGTTGCATCTACATTATCTCTTAACACTCCATGCATAGAAATATTAGGTAAAACTCTCAACTCCTGTGACACATACTTCTTATCTAAAGGTCCATCAATTTTGCAATCCTCTTGAACTGATATTTCATTTTCACCAAAATTGCCGGAATTACAGTAATATATATCCAATGCCTTATTGATATCTCCTTTTGCCTTCTCAATTATAGTAATGGCTTGCTTTTTTAATGACTCATTCCCGTTTATTATTTGCATAAACTGATCAATCTCATCCTTATACAAGTTTTCAACATCAGTTGGCAACAAGTCTTCAACTTTAGGGCTTTCATCAAGATTCGATCCAAACTGATCAGATTGAGTACCACCAGGCATCACAGGCATTACTTTGCAGAAAAATTTTGTTATTGTTGACTGCTTCGAACCACTTGATTCTGATTTTGCTTTGACTTTTACTTTTTTGTTTGGCTTACTTTCACTACTCCTCTTCCTTTTGGAAGGGGAAATGTGACTCGGTACTGTATGGCTCAAGTTAGTTAATTTGGAGTCTTGACTTGGAAGTATGTCAACATTTCTGTAAGTATTGCCCGTATTGAGGCATGATTTTAAAAGCGAATCAGTGTCATTTGATGAGCAACACTTGGATGCTGAAACTGAAGTTTGACTGGAATTTACTTGATCGTGAAATTCAGTTTCGCGTTCATAGAAATTAGAAACAGCTTCAACGACATTGCTCCCTGTGGTGCTGATCAGATCTAACACCTGGCTTCGGGTGACCCACGTGGGCAAACAGCAAGTAAGTTCTTGAATGACTTTCTCTTTCTCTTCGTCATTTAGTAGAGTAGGATCTCGTATGCAAGTTTCTCCCATAAAAGATGACAAACTCATAGCAATATCTGGATTAATGCTTTTATCCCCTCCCACGTCAGATGGCTCAACTTCTTTCTCGATGCCCTCCCCCGGTTCCAGAGCATCACCAACCTCCTTGTCTACCTCAAAATCCACTTCACCTGAATCACGCTGCTTAAAACCCCTTAAAAACTCCTGCTTGTTGGCAGTCTCATCAACCAACCCAGCAAAATGCTTCCTCATTTTGTCAGCATGTTTACTATCACTCTTCTCGACATCTAAGCCTACGGTCGGAACAACGCGCTTCGGTCTCAAAAACCTCACATATTCCCTGAGCTCATCGTAGTTCGAATGCTCGCTATAAGGCACGAGATGAATCTGGCACGAATCCTTGGACCTGACTGCAAACCTATTGTGCTTCACTTCATAGGTCCATCCAGTGGGCACAAAACCCACAACCTTGGAATACCCTCTCTCAGTCATAATCTCCTTCATCCTAACAAAATTAGGCCTAAAATAAGGCCAAGTCTCCCCCAACACATTCCAACCAACAACATGAATATTAGTCTCCAATCCATCCTCAGTGAACTCACCACTCTCTCCATACCCAAGAACCCTCAAAACCTCCATTTTCCTAGCATCCACATGTACCTTCTTTCCACACTTCCTAGCAAGCTCAAGCAAAATCCTCTCCTTACCAACCACATAAGTGGCAACAAGAAACAAGACACCGTCACCATCACACTTACTTACAATATCCACAACATAATTAACAGACTCGTCTTGCGAAGGAAAAACAAACTTAGGGTGACAATAAGTAGTGTCAAGAAACACAGCATCAGCACCAATAAATGAAGCAAGTGCAGGCTCCGTGATCATGGAAGGAGAAAACCGGAAATCACCGGTGTGAACATACCTCCGGAACGTTCGGGATTGGTCAGGCGAGGGGACCTCGAAGAGGAACTGAACGGCGCCGGGGCAGTGGTTGGCGTCGATGAGGGTGATACGGGAGCCGTCGATTTGGAAGGGTTGATGAAGAGAGAGAGGGTGGATGAAAGGGGAGGGGATGTTGAGGATACGGAGGAGGAGGAGGGCGGTGGTGGGGGAACAGAAGATAATGCCGCGGGACCAGGTGGAGGAGAGGCCGGTGTAGTGATCGGAGTGGAAGTGGGAGAGAAAGTAGGAGACGGAGAAGTCGCCGGCGTGGCGGAAGGCGTCGACAAGGAAGCGGGTGTTGGGGATGAGTTTGGAGTGAGGGATGATGGAAAGGGGTGAGGGTGGGAGTGGGAGGGAGGGTGGTGGGAGTTGAAGGGATTGAAGAGCGGTGAGGAATAACTGGGTGGAGTCTAACCCTAGGGTTTGGGTTTGGGGTTTGGATTGGGAATCCATGAAATGAAAATGAACACAATGGATCAGCTTTGGTGAGGTTGGAAATGGAAATGGAAATGGAAATGGAATGAAAGAAGAAGCGTCTTCATGCTTCGGCTCAATAATAAGAAAAATGTGAAATGAGAGGTTTCGTTGCGGTTCCCTCGGTTTTCCCTCAGTACGGGGTGGTTAACCTATGGCGCCAAAACCAACTTCTTCCTTTGGCCTCCCAGGAGTGTTGGCTTTCATATACGGGGATGGTGACGATGATGATGTTTCGAAAAGGGAATTTCTACCCCACGCCTCTTTTTATTTATATTTATTTATTTATTTATTTATTTTGGCACCCTTCCTCTTAAAATACTTAAAACTATTCCTAGTCCGGTGTGTTGCACATGTTTGTATATATTTTATACAATTTTTTTAAAAAAAATATGTGAAAGATATATAAATTAAATATATAAAAATATTTTATATAAATCTCTCAATAGATTAATGTTCACCTTATGCATAATCATTTTTTAGCTTGTTTTTAATTTTTGTTGACGTATTTGAAAGGGTTATTCTCTTCTTTTTTTTTTTGTCGAAAGGTTATCCTCATCTTAAAAGATTAGGTTTTAGTTTTTTTTTTCTTTAGGCCTTAGACCCTCCTTACTACAAAAAATGTAAATAAATAAAATTTTATTAATTGTAGAATAACACGTAAAAATGAAGTATCTTGTATAATCATATTGAAACACTATTAACTAATTCATTTATTTATAAATTATTTTTGTATATATTGTTTGTTATAATGTTTAATAATTAGAAGTATCAATTTTTTAGTAAGACAATAATTGAAAATTTAATAAGTCAAAAGATAACGCTATCAAAGAAGTTTATCAATTAATCACATTATGGTATTATATGTTTTCGTATGCATATTTTTTATCTTGGTTAACAGGAAATAATTTCAATTCTTATGGTCATATTATTGTTAACAATGGGATATGTAATTGCCTATGATAAAATATAGATTTTATCAAGTGTAATATCATATAATTTAGCAATTATTATTGGTTTTTGATTATCATCATAGAATCTAATTATTTTATTTTTATTTTTACAAATAAAATGTCATTTGGAGTAATTTATTCGAAATTATTTACAAAATAAGTACCTTTTCGTCTGTGTCACCTTTTATAATAATCTTTATTTGAATTATTTAATCTATTTCAATGAGGAGTTTTATTCCATTACACATTCCTAATGTAATAGTAATATTTTTAAATAGCATAATTGATATTTTTATAAATATAGTACAATTTAAGTTTTCATTAATCAAATGAATTATATTCTTTCTCATCTAAATTTTTTATAGATGTTTTTATATAAATTTTGGTATTATATTTTTATTCTCCAATTATGCCATTAAATTATATATTTATTTTTCAAACTATATTTTATATGTTAAACTTTCCTGTAACATTTTTCACAGAACAATATAGTTTTTAATTAATAAATAATTAATTTTACTATTAATTAATCAAGCATTAATAATAAGAAGTTTAAATAAAAGTAAAAATACAGTAAAGAACAACATGATAACAAATTTGATCATAGCTTAAGATGAAACATATTTTTAGTAAATTCAATAATTTAAAATAACAATACATAAGATAAGAGTAAGCATTCTCTTGATAGAAATTTTATAGTAAGATTGTATAAAGTTTTTTAGTATTTTTTTTAAAAGACAATTTCACATATTTCTCTTGTTGCGATGCTCTAGACCTTATGGTCGCAAATAACAAAATATATGAATCGGAACATATGACATAACTAATAAAGAAATTTGAAAAAATAATAAGGTGGATCAATGCTAACAAAAAAAAAATTATTCTTTATTATTTATTTGCATGACATAATTTCACATGTTAGAAACATTTCTAAAGAATTTTAATCATTAATGGGATATGGTTAATAGAAAATACATCTAATTTTCAAAGTCAATATAATATAATAATTGACTTCGAATTGATATAATTTCTGGTGGTAATAAAGATTTTTTCGAACATACTAATCACATTAAAAATTGAAATTGAAAATATTTTACTTATCCATTAAAACTCATGTTGGGTTATCTTAGTATGTGACACATTATAAATATCATTCAATTATTTTAAGATATTTTTTCAAATATAAATATCACTTAATATTGTCATTAACTAATATTGTCATTATTGTCATTATATATATCATTCAATTCTTTTCAACTTGTAATTAATAATTAACATTACCATTAAGCAATTTTAATATTTAATAGAATGACTAAGAAGTTTAATATTTAATAGTTAATACAACTAATATTTAATAGAGTAATGAAATGATGAAATTAATCAATAATGACAATTGAAAGGTTGTAACTCATGTAATAAAATAAATTTGTATTTAATTCTAAAGCTAGAGTTTCTTTTGCTTATATATATAAAATAGTAGATAGATATATGATATATTTTTATTTTATTTTTTAAAGACTTCTATAATTATTAAGTAATATTTTAGTAATCTACCTATATTTTTGTGTTTTAATTGATATTTTAGTTCTAAATATTCTCAAACTATATATATTATTTTATGCTAATATATTGTATAATATAATGATTCTCTAAATTAATATATTTCATTGTCAGTTTAATTTTTTTATAACAATTTTAATATATATTAAGATTTTTTGTAGTCAATATTTAATAATATATTGTGACATTTGATTTTTAATCAATTTCATTGAAACGAAAATATGTATGTATGACTAACAACTTAATTTGTAAGTTTATGAAATAAAACTTAATTTGTAATTAACTTTTTAATTATAATTTTACTCATATTTTTTATGAATTATTTTGTTGCAATATTTTAAATATTTTCATAGTTAGATAAATTAATATATTCCCATACTAATTAGACAAAAAGTTTCATATTTAATAATTATTGTATGATAAATTTAATGTAGTTAAATATTGTTACGTTGTGGATAGACATTAATGACTCAATTAGCCCGTTTTAAAAGTAGGGGACAAAAATAACCAAATCACGATATTTGGAAGACCAAAAGTATATTTAAGCCAAATAAGTTTTAAATATAATCAAGCTAATAATATGAAAGGTCTCGACTTTTTATCTCTTACAATATATGTTATACACAAAATAAATGTGTGATTTGAATTCTAAGGTAGTGAGAAAACATGGTGAATTCTTTAATGTTATGAAAGAAAGTGAAAAGACATGAAAATAAAAAGTAACTGCTTGAAATTGATTATTGAGTTTGTAAGTTTTAGTTATTTAATAAAATAAAAAGACTTTTTTTGAACAATAAAATAAAAAGACTTAGTAACTTGAATAATGAAATGTTAAATTATTTTGAGTAATAAAATAATTTAACCATTTTAGAAATACAATGCTGAGGTAATAAAAATTATAATTTTTTAACCAATTTAAATCAATTGATTTTTTTAATTTTATTGTAATGATTTCTATCTTCATTTTTATTATTTAACACGTGTAAAGAATACAAAATGATATTCAAGAAGTTATTTTATTACTTATCGAAGTATTTGGGAATATATTTAACTTTTAATAGTTTGACTAAAAATTTTTTATGATAAGATAATGATAAAAAACCATGTAAATGAAAAATATAGCAACATGTAGTAACTAAGTATTTTCTAATTGAGCTCAATATATACCACTAATAGTAATAGAGATGATCTTCCAACCAAATGTAATATTAGTTTGCCTTTTATTTATTTATTTATTTATTTATTTATTTATTTATTTTATAATTATTTGTTTTATCTTTATTCTTAAAATGAATTCAACCGACGATTATGATAGATAATGGAAATTAACAAAAAACTGAAACTAATAAATTTTATTTAAGTCTTATATTAATATTTTTTTCTCTAGTCTATATTAATATTTATACTCTAGTCTTTTCTAATATATATATATATCCCTTTCACCTGACTTCTCCACGTGTGATAATAATACTTATACATTTTTTTATAATAAAACGTAAGACATAAATGTAATTAAGTAATGAAAAGTAATAAGCACCAACTTCAAAGGAGATGAGCATTGTGTCCCAAAAAAAGGAGATGAGCATAGAATTATCTTGGAAAAAATAACAGCTACCCAAAATACTGAGAAACAAAATAAATATTACAAAAAAAAACCAACAGAAATACAATAATTATTAAAAAAATTCAACCACATTTAAGAATTTAAGAATAAGTCTAAAAATGAAAATGTGTGATAGTTTTTTTTTTAACAATTGTGTGAGATAAGATGATTTGACTTCAGTAGGTTAAACTAATATCATGATGCGGATGAAGAATAAGCCGATGTCATGGAATTTCCAACAACGAGGACATAGCGACGGGAACAGCGCATCGACAATCATCAAGGATTACAGCGAGACAGTAACATCTTTAGCGAGGCAGTAATCAATGAAGAAGAGAAGATAGTTTGACAGTGTTAGAATTAGAGTTCCTAAAGTCATAGAGGGCAGGAAAAGAAGTAACCTGAAGAGTTGTGATATCCAGTACCCACAAATATCTTTCATATTTATACATGATTACACAATAACTGTCATATAAAAGGAAAAGGAAAAGACTACAAAGACTATGTTGAAGTCTTAATTCAGAAATTTAATTTAGACTCAATTATAATTATTAATATTGGCATGTCATAGGTCAAGAAATCCACCAATTCAGTTACAAAACAATATGAAATATATTTAATGTCACATTATATTTTTAATTGTGTTAAATATTAAATTATACATATATTTTAAATACTAAAATTATTTGATAGTAATAATATAATATATATATATATATATATATATTAAAAAAGTTATGCTTAATAATATATATTGCAATCTATAAAAGAATCTATTAATTTAGATTATAACAAAAAGATTTAAGATATTACTATAAAATATTCATTTAAAATCTGAGTAAATTTATAATTAATACTTAAAAAATTATATTATTAGTCTTATATATGTCATTTCGTTTCAATAAAATTGAATAAAAAAAGACGTCACTATATATTACTAAATATTAACTACAAAAATAGAACTATATGTTTTTATAAGTAAAAAGTAGAACTATATGTCATTGTTGTTGTTAAATATATTAAATCATTTAATATATTATTATAAATAATTTATATTAAGTTTAAGTGATAAATAAGAGTGTGTCAACCCTTTAATATTAACAACTAATGAATATTATTATAATTATATTTAGAGTAAATAGCGCTTAATATTGTAGATAACCTATGTTAGTAAATAACACAATATTTTATATCTGATAACAATATTTAATAATATATATATATATATATATATATATATATATATATATATATAGGTTAGCACTACTAATAACAAATTAAATTAATAAGCAAAATAATAATAACAATAATAATATTTAAATAGATTATTAAAATAATAAAATTGATTAATAAGTGAAATTGAAAGGTTGTAATAATATTTAAATAGATTATTAAAATAATGAAATTGATTAGTGAGTGTAATTGAAAGGTTGTAACTCATAAGTTAATTAAATTTGTGTTTAATACAAAACCTTCAAGCTTGTTTTACATATGCATATAGATAGATAGATACTCCACCCCTAATACCCCCACCCCCACCCACCCCCTTACTCTCATCTCTCCCTCTCTGCAAAGTGTCTCCCTTTACACCACAACACACCCCTTCCCCTCCTCATTCTCTCTCTGTCTCTCCTCCTCCATCACTGGCATCTTCTCCGGCCAAGGCATAGGGCGCAAAGCACCCCCTCCCTGACATTGTTCTCTTGTCTTGCTCCTCCTCCATCTCAAGTAAGCCCCTTGCACACCTCTAGTTTTTTTCTCTGATTTTGAATTTTTCAAAAACTAGTTTCTGCACGCAAAATTTGTGGCGTTCCAAAAATTAGTTTGCTAACATATAATTATTTGGGTTTTAACTTCCAGAAACCTAATTCGACACTAATAATGTTTTACCTTACATATTGTTGTTTAAGGGATCATTAGTGCAGTCCTATCATGCATGCACACTTGTCGGATATGGTGTTGTATGTGACAGTATGAACATGTGCACAACATTCTCGCTCACCACACAATTTCAGAGGTCAGGCGACATCTCTAACTGAGATGGATGTGAGGTAGCTGAATTTCACATATCAATTGATCAACGTTGCCAACAGAGGTCCTTGAGTCACACATCTGGCTAACTTCGCTAATAGGCACATGTCGTGGTTTCACAGGATATCTTATTCATACCCCGTACAACTGCGTGGGGAGAAGCGTATAGGCGCCAATGCCAACTATTGGGTCTAGTGGTGCTCAAGACTCGGAGGTAAGTTTTTATTATATGCCTATGTGTGTCCATAACATGATCATTATACAATAACATTATTTGTTGTTATTTGCAGGCGAAGTTGAAAAGGATCTCTGACATCTTGCAGACTGATAGACAGATGAATAGTAACTAAAGGCATTGAGGGTCGGGAGATTGCGCGAGAGACGTTGACCTTAACACATAATGGTAATGGGGAGGCATAAGTCTATCAGAGAAGAAAGAGTCGTGATCAACACAGTGATGTGATATAGTCTATTAGGGTCCTTGTGTATTGACTTTTTCAGTATTACATGACCTTATTAATATTACGTTTTTTTTTAGTATTATTGATTTTTTTGCAATTTTTTTGTAGATGCATTTAGTCGGTTAATTATTAATTATTATTGAATCTTTACACGTGTTTGGCTTCGCCTCATGATGAGATGGTGATGGTTGCCTAGGCGGTGCGGCTGGGTAAGTTTGGGGGCGGCAAAACTTGAAACTTGGTTGCGAGAGGCAATCGCAATAATGCCACAATGATTCTTGGCATGGAGGGTCTAGACGTGCGGCGCAATGGCGTTTGGCCATTTGGGTACATTCATGATGGGGTCACAGGCTAATGGTGGTAAAGAGCGACTCGGTTATGTGCTGAAGATGCTAGTTGAGCATCATGGTTGTGAAGGTGAATGAAGAATTTTGTAAATACGGGCGTGAGATAAGGATGGTAAAGGCTTACAGAAACTAAATTCCAGAACACAATAACATTTTTAGAAATTTGAGTTGTAAACAATATGCGTGTTCTGGAATAATTTTCTGGAATTACACATTTATAATTCCCAAAGTTAAATTTCAGTGCGTTTTCACATCACAAAACAAATTTCCAATTAATTTATGACAAAAAGTATTTTGTGAAAATAAAAAAGAGAGGAAGTGTGTAAGTAAAATTGGGGTGCAAATGGCAATCCCCCAAAATTAGTCCAATTCAATCCAACTAGAAAATGTCTTGACCTACCAAGCCATACGAATTGATGACCAATCTTTCATAAATAATGCCTGTTAATTGATTCGATCCACCGCTCATTTTTATTGAATGAATAAATGGGAATTAAATGATCATTAAAATGAAGCAAATAATCTATATATCTATTTTTGGATAACATTTTATAATGAGTAAATATATTCATTTTTTAACAAGAGGAGTGTAAGAGTTTATATATCACCAAATGAGTTGTTCATGCAAACCATTAGGATTGGATGGTGTTATGGTTAAATAGGTTACATGAAGTCATATGTTAAAAAAATATAAAAGTAAAAATAAAACACGTTCACATGTTAAAAAGTTAAACTTCTTATTTTTTTTTAATTTTTTTTTGGTGATAAAAAGTTAAACTTCTTAAATCAATATTAAAATAGTCAGATTCCTTACATTATCTAACAAAAACATATCACAAACAAAATTTGATCTGAGTGTAGCCTCGAACTGACCACTAGTGCTGAAAGACGAAATGCTTACTTTTAGCATTAGATTCTCATGTAGCAAGTTAGTTCAGTATAAGTGATCCAATCCACGAATCCAACAATTTCTCACCAAAACAGCCAAATTTAACCTCAACATATCGTATTAATAGTTTTTACAAGGCAACTTTGAATTAAGTTACATTAATATGCTCCAAGGAGAAAAAAACTAATGCTCTCAGACATTAATTATAGGAAGCGGAGGGCAATAGTGACGATCCCAATCCAAATGGAACGAGAAACAAATGAGAAAATTGTTGAACAGAAAGGGGAGGGAGTTCAAAAGGTGCCATATGTAGAGCATATATGAAACTACACACACTTGGCACACTAAGGCAAATGGCAGTAGCGGGAAAATTTGGTCTACAAAATGGGGAATATAAACGTATCTGAGTTGTCATTTTTTACGTCTTCTCTTGGCTGGCCCTTTTGTTGACCGCATTTTCCTTGTGTTTGCATTGTCACTTTTCTGCCATTCAAAATTTATATTAAACTTTACGGTATCAACTTAAACATCGTCCCATAATTGAAATCCTAGTTTTCTTTACCTTCTTTCTGAATCTCTTCTTATGCTGCTTCTGTCCTTTGTCAGTCTTCTTCGTATCATCCTAAAAAGTTTAAAAAAGATTTAGTTTTCCTAGCATGTCTAATTATAAATTAGTTTCTTCAATTCAATAGATCAAATGTTTTCTTTTGGCCGAGTTGCATGCAATCTAACAGTTGAAGAACCAACCTCACTATCTTCGGTTTGGATCCTTGAGACCTCTTGGTTCTCAATTTCACCATCACTGTTGAGAATGGCCTTCAGTCTACCTTCCCTGTGTAGTTTTTCAGATCGAGCATGTCTCTAAGTAATAACAAAGTCATCATTAGATCAATATAGATGGCAAGTAAAAGTTGATATAACACTTGCATCAGATGCAAAAGATTGATGGCAATATTGATTTAAGCTCTATCTCATGTTAAAAAAAGATTCTCTATCATTGTAAGCTTAAGCTTATTCCCCTAAAAGTAAGTCCGCCACCTAGGGAGCAACCTTTGTTATTAATTCCAACTACAAAACAAGATTTCAAAAAAGAAAAGAAAAAAAAACAGACTAGCTTTCAGGGGAAAATAATTCCATCACTCTATCTCTCTCTAATAGAGCTTATTATGGCAGATCAAATATTTGTAGCTAGGCTATAGAAGGGTAGGAGATTTGACTGTTTTGTCGTTCCAGTGTTTCATCATTGTGTCTTTGCTAAAGAGGATAAAAGGTCTGTTTGATTTTAAGAAAATCTTTCGTTTCAGTTTTAATTACAAAAATGCCATCTTGTTTTCACTTCGTATTCTATTTTCAAGATTTTGTACAATAAATAGTGAAAACAACAAAACGTTGAAAACAGGAAACTAAGTGAAATCAATGTGGTATTTTGTAATTAAAATAGAAAACAGAAAATGTTTTCTGAAATCAAATAGTATTCTTTCTTTCTTCTAAAAAAAAAAAAGACAAATTTTTTATCCCACTAGAAACCAAATCTGGGGGTTATTCACCACATCCTTGTAGAGAATCCGCACTTGTCCCAAGTTATATGTTGTCAAGCATTTAATGTCGCCACAGATCTAGAACAATATCCTCATATCTACTACGCTAAGTGGGTGAGCAACTTTGGTTCTTACAACAAGGGATTATGCCATAAATTGTAGTAGTGTGTCTAGAATCCTAAAGTGTGCTACGGCCATCCTAGAGTATCTGAATAGCCGTAAACTTGTTGATTGCATCTTCCTTGGATTTCCCAGTTCAAACCAAATATTGAATTTCCAACCAAATGAATATAATAAATGCAATAACTGATTTTTTTGGGAAGAATAGTTTGAGAGTTTATGGATTTCTTCTGAAAACTAAAGAAGTGGTGCAAAACTGCGAATAGGAAAAATTGATGCATAAGCCTATTAAGCCACCAAAGGAAGAAGTGCAATACCTTTGATTGAAGATGATCCTGCAAAGTGTCCTCAGTCAAACAGATAACCCGAGGACATATCCTGCACTTAAAAACTGATTTGAATTTTAAAACATGGGATGGCATATTTGTTGGTAAGGTTTTCTTTTCAGCCAAATCATTACATTCACTAGGCAATTCCTTTTTAATAGGCATTGGCCTTTCAGTTATTGTTCCAGCATCATCTTCACTAAATAGCAGACCTGGAGTAACATCAATGTTAAAACAATCATAACAGGGTTATTTTCCATGGAATAAAGCAATGCAATTTACAAAAATAGCTGTACAACGGATGATATTACCCCAGAAATAGACAACATCTTATTGACTTAAAAACAGACACAAAAGTAAAATGACAAATAATTGATGTATGACTAGAAGTAGCAATTTGATGGCTGCTATTTGGATTGTGATAGTTGGCTGCCCAATCCCAAATCTCAAAAGTTTGCGTGACTGCTATTTTGAGACAATGTTGCCCGAAAGAGTGAGGTGACTCAAACATCCTCTTTGTAGGAAACATTTGTGATAGTAGAGCCTGTACTGGTCATTGAAATACTTTCATCAAATATATATTCAACAAAAGTTCATGAACAAACCCTGCTTAATACCATATACAAACTACCAATGCCCACAGCTCCTTAAATGAATAAAATATTCAGTTATGACATCTATTGAGCAATGTAAAGAGCTATCAATATCATCAAAGAGCTTATGGTCCTATTGCAACTCAATTCCCCCCTCTGCGTTCTATGATTCTGAAGGTGGGTCATCTATCAAATGCCCCGTCTTGTCAATGTTTGACACATAACTTCTGATTATCCTCTTCCACTAAAACATAATTACTCCAACCGCTTGTGTCTTTCTATCAGAAATTCTTGTAGATGATGAAATAAATTCAGTCACCACCACAAGCCCTATTATCAGTGTCCCTATGGGATGTCTCCCTCACTCTACTCTCTTTCTCAACCATGTCTTAAGTTAGCACCCACAAAACTGTTGGAACTGAACACAAAATACGCACGAAAATGTAGAGCTCGGCTATTCAATAAAAAATTCAAAATTGCACCCTTCTGTATCAGTTCTGATTTTGCCAGGGCCAAAATTGCACACTTCTATACATGTTTCACCACTGTTCAGGTCAAAATCAATACCACAAGTCCAACTCTCCAGGTTCCACACTCTCCTGCTATCACAACTCACTAGGTCACATCAGCATCCATGAAAGTGTGACTTCTAGCCCTCCACAAAGGAGACCAAATGGAAGTGAATAAGCAGATAATAGAGAGGGGATCAATCAACAAGAATAGAGAAAGGATCGTTAATGTCTACATTTATTTACTTCTTCACAACCTGGGTTTCTCACCAAGATGAGAACCCAACTCCTGATATCATGGCAAAAGAATATCGAGAGAGGGAGGGAGTGAAAGTCGCATATGGATAGGCTCGTTGTGTGCTTGTTGAAGCTAGAATAGAAAACTAAATCACATACAAGGGGACTAACGTTCTCTAACATTGATGATGGAATAAAAATATGTGCCAAAGGACAATAACTCAAAGCAGACATTACAAACAAATCCTACCTGCAGAGTTGACATCAACGTCGTTAGCAGAACTATCCTCACTTTTATATCCTGAATTGTCAAAATAAAAGAATAAAAATGTGAATAAGTGACTAACAAAAACCCATGTCCATTGCTTACATAATAGCAAACAATATATCTCAAAACCCCATGTATAATATCAGTCATGTTATTCCATACACCAAGTTATGATGAAAACGATAGTCAGTGAGCTTTGGTCGCTATGCTTTCAGGCAGAAGCTAGGAAAAAAGCCACATCGGATAAACTTCACAATAAGCACTTATTGTCAAAAGAAATATTAAAAGCATCTTACAATATGAGTTTTTCAAACAATATCTTCTAGTATATGTTGAAATTAGCTTCTGTATTTTTATTTGCTTAAAAACTCTCGTTTTTAACTTATCCATAAACACCTATAAGCTTGTAAAGACGTTTTCACAAGTGAAGAGCCATAAGCTTATTTTAATTGAGAAGCTTCCAACAGCTAGAAGTGAATCCAAACTAGGCCAAAATGTGGACGATTTCTGTAACTACTTCTAGCTAGTTACGCTGTGATCTATATACCTATATACCTTTTATTGTTGGTACTGAAAACTACGTCTGGGATGTTTCTAAATTCGTCTCAACCAGTTTAATGAATATACAAAATTTAATGCAATTCAGAACATCTTGTGAGTGCTAATATAGCAATACTGCCTACTATCTGAGAATACTTTTCTGAGAGAGAGGAAGAAAACATTTAAAATTAAAACAAATGTGAATAAACGAACCAGAAGATGCTGAGTCGACTTCATCATCATCATCGTGTTTTACTTCCGCAAGTGCATTATCATGATCCTCGTCTGAAGATGAAGAGGAGGGATCTGAGGCATCCCGATCGCCATGATCAATCTTATAGAATCTCCTCTTTATCATTTCGTCTCGAAGGCCAACTGTTACAATAAAACTTGAAAACCATTCAGGTCATAGTCATAGCGATGCATTGATTAAACTTCGCAAAGTAACAAACACACGCGGTTGCTGCACAAATGAATGAATGCAACTGCAAATGCCGTGAACAAAGTGCGTGAACAGAGAGAGTACTTACAGTGAGAGAGAGAGGGAGTGGGGAGGTTGGCAAGGACGGCGAGAGAGAGAGACAGGAGGCAGCGAGCGAGCGAAACGGAAGAGGGCGAAAGTTTTGAAACCGGGTTGGATACGGGTAACGGGTTTTCAACTTTAGGCCTGAAATAGGCCTATTCACATTTCACATACTAACGCTCTTTCGGTACGGGTTAAAAGAAAAGGCCCTAATAGGTGAGCTATTCTAACAGAGGTGCTACCAACACTTCCCCATTTTCCTACCCACACCCTCCTTTTTTTTTATGTGTTCTTTGTTCTTACAAAAATACCCCACCCCACCTCTTCCCTTCCCCTCTCCCTCCCTCCCCGCCCCACTTCCCTGGTCTCGTTGCCCCAGCCCATAGTGACATTATTACTATGAGTCATAACCATACAACTACATCTTATAATTTTATGCATGTGATGTATGAAATGTATGGGATGTATGATTTAAATATATCATTTAAAAATATGATAGTGTGTATGTCATTGTATACATATATGTTTGGTCGAAATGTATGTTGTACAATGTCGGTGAGATTACTTAAAATAAAAAATCTCTCAAATGGAATATTAAGCCATATTGTCTTCTGGTGTGTGGCACTCGACTATGCCTAGTAACTAAGTGCGGGTCTGCCAAAACAGGGCACCTTAACCTATCTCGGTAAGGTGCGAAAGGTGAAATATCCCACTGTCAGCCATTAGGTTTGACTTAACTAGCGGATTCAATATGATTGAAATGACTTAGAGTTGGGGAGTTGCACATCAATTTATGAGATAAATTGGAATAAGAGATATTCACCCAACTAATCCAAAAGTTGCATGAGATGCAATTGAAAAAGTTTCCTACCTAAATAGCCAAATTTTGGGCGATCGGCCAAAGCTGACTCAGGATGAGATAAAATATGGATATTGGTCTCACTAGAAAATCTTTCGATAGGATTTTCCGAATCAGTGGTGAGGGTCATTGGTTTGAGTAAAATATTGGGGGGATATTTAATAAAGTCCTATTAAATATGTCGTTTGTCATGATGCTGATGTTCTGCATGTTTTTTTTTTCTGTTTTAGATTTGCCACGTCTGACACTACACCTGGTACTATATTTTTATGCTTTGTCCTTAAGAAGGACAAGCTGTCTGGTCCTACCTTTTTGGATTGGTTCATAAACTTGAGAATAGTTCATAAACTTGAGAATAGTTCTCAAGCAGGAGCGTAAGTTGTATGTACTCTATGAGCCTACTCCTGAGCCCCCCTGGGGGTGGTCGTCTAGGGTTGACATGGATGCTTATCAGAAGCACCTGAACGACGCCATAGATGTTAGATATATCATGCTTGTGACGATGGTCTCGGAGCTTTAAAAGCAACACGGGAACATGGAACCGTACAAGATTATCGTACACCTAAGGACACTCTTTCACAAGCAAGCAAGGCATGAAATGTTTGAGGCCTTTAGGTCCCTTTTTCCATGATAGGCTGATAGGGGGTGAGCCAATCAACTCTCTTGTGCTCCAGATGATTGGACACATCGAGAACTTGGAGTGTTTTGGCTTCCTGCTAGGACTAGAGCTAACGACAGATTTGATCATCCATTCGCTCCCGGAGAGTTTTAGCCAATTCATCATGCGTTATAACATGAGTGATGTGGTTAAATCTTTCCTCAAGATGGCTAGCATGTTGAAGAATGTTGAGCATGATCTCAGCATGGGAAAAGGGAAGGACATTATGATGGGCCAACATGGAAAAGGCAAGGGCAAGGGCAAGAAGCCCATGATTAGGCAGCACAATGACAAGGGTAAGGCTAAGGGCAAGTAAAGTTCTTATGGCCTAAAGCCCAAGGGAGGTGTGGATAAGGAGGGTGATTATTTCCATTGCAGTTCTCTGGGCATTGGAAGAGGAACTACAAAAATTCTTAGAGGAGAGCAAGAAGAAGAAGAAGGGAAGCGACGCTTCCACTTCACGTATTTATGTTATTGAGGTTAACATGTATGCTTCTTCATCTCTGGTATTGGATATCGGATGTGGTTCTCACATTTGTAATAATATGCAGTGACTAAGTGATAGCATAACATTGACCAAGGGCGAAGTAAACCTATGCGTGGGAAATGGAGCAGGAGTTGCTGCATTAATTGTAACGATGAATTATATCCATTAACCAAATATTTATATTAGGCTTAAATATGTTTTTAGTCCCTGCAAATATCGAGTGTTTTGATTTTAGTCCCTGTAAAAAATTTTGTTTGTTTTTTGTCATGTAAAATATTTTATTTTGATTTTGGTCATTCTAACCAAAATTCATAGCAAAATTCACAGAAACACTTTATTTTCCTATAGAATTTCCTATGAATTTTGGTTAGAAGGACCAAAATCAAAATAAAATATTTTTTAGGGACAAAAAGCAAATAAAAAAATTTACATAGACTAAAATCAAAATACTCGATATTTACAGAGACTAAAAACATATTTAAGCCTTTACATTATTAACCATCCATTGATTAACCATTTACTGAACTGCATTAACCAGGTTGTCCACTAGATATCGATTTTTGGGTGTTTAAATAAATTTCTGTTTATAAATACACCTGAGTAAAGGAAAAAAAAAAAAACTTTATAAGTACACCAATATTCCTGCATGTGGCTGCAATTTTATTTTTGTCCCAGGGACAGGGTGCGCATTTGCATGAAGAGGCGTACTCCAGACCGATTAGTGTATGATTTTGTTTTTAATAAAATGAAGGCATACTCCACACCGATTAGTGTATGATTTAATTTTTAATAATATGAAGGTAGCAATGAACAGGCATACTCCACACCGATATGGTATGTTATCTAGCCAGCTTGCATATCTGATTTGGTAGTTAAACATGCAACTGCGCATCCCCACACCTTATTCAGTGTGTGATTTAGTTTTCAATAATATCAGTGTAGGTTTTTAAAAAAAATAACTACTTGCAATATTTTTTTTTGGTATAACCAGTTGCAATATGTTGTTTATTAAGAAAATAATTTATCAAAAAAAGAAAATATAAATATTTTAATACTTTTAATATAAATATAAATATAAATATACTTTTAATATTTTATATTTTTTATTATACATTTTAATTTTTATAATATAAATATGATATGAGAGAAAAAACACAATGGGAGTTTTAATTTAGGATCACTTAAAAAAAAAGTAGTTCAAAACATATAGAGAGCAAAAATGATTCTGTAAATAAAGAATCGTCGAGAAAAACTGAAAAAATAAAGAAAGAAAATTTAATGAGAGAAAAATAAAAAACATTTAATGTGATGCTATACTCGGTCCTGCATAAATATCCTGTAAAAAAATAGGTCCCGTAAAAATATAATATAAAATAATATACCTTAAGATTTTTACGTCAAAAAAATTTAGAAACAAATGTGGTCAAAGTCTCTTGATACTTCTTAAAAAATAAAAAATATGATATAATATAATATAATATAAACAATATAATATAATATATATTATAATATTGTCATAAAAAGTGAGGAGTGAAATTTGGAAAAAAAAAATACTTTTTTTTATAACAAAAGAGAGAAACCGAACAACTTAACCAAATTCAGTAGACTCAGAAACAAGTAAGGGTGACAAAACAATCCATTTATCTATCATCCATCTAAAGGTAAATTCACCTAATCCATCTATTACAAAAAAATATTTAATGAATTGGATTCAATCCATCCATTTATTTTACGGATGGATATTGATCTATCCACTATGTTTTTTAAATCCATTGAATCATATTAAATAACAAATAAAAGCCACTGGATTAAAAATAAATTTTTAATTTTTTCCAAAACAATATTTTACAAAAAAAATATTTTATTTCCAAAATTATTTTTTTCAAAAATACTACCAAAAAAATTATTTTTCCAAAATGTTTTCCAGGATTTTTTTTAAAAACATAAAGTTATGAATAAAAAAAATTGGGGAAAATTTGCTTTTGTAAAATGAAAATTGGGAAAAAAAATGTTTTTAGAGAAAATAAAATTTTATGGATGGCTTGAATACCCATCCGTAAAATAAGTGTTAATGAATGAATTGGATGATTTTTATTAAATAGATCATAGAGGATTGGATTTTTTTTAATAAAAATTTTTAACGGATTGTAAATGGATAAGTGGATTGTTTTTAATCCATTCATTTGTCACCCCTAGAAACAAGTAATCATCCTAAAAGGGGAAAACAACATCAATAATAGTCCAGTTGAAGGAGGAAAAAAATACTCTTTGAATATTAGACTGTCTTATATAAGTGTATATGTAGATATGTATATATGTATATTCTAAATTTTGATTGTTTTGTTTTGATTAATTAAGTTATAAAATATTTGCAAAATTACCCTTTTAATTCTACGGAAAAAGTTATACCTACACAACAGTGGTTCAAATACATTAATTTAATCACATTTTATTTTAATTCAAATTAAAATATAAATTGCATGTATCCAATGTTTAAATTAAATACCTATGTTTATGTCTGAACAAATTTGGATAGAAAAGCGTCTAGCAAGAGAATTTGGTCCCCTTATTTACTTAAATTAATTGAGATTCAATATGTGTGGTTTTATTCAACTCTTCCCAGAAGGTGGGGAGATCTCTACAATGATGTTAGAGTGGTATTAATAAAATTCTAATTATCGAAAAAAATTCAATATAATTTTCAGTCTCGGACAAAATAAAATATCGATATTTATGTTTGAATACGTGCATAGAAATTAAAGGTTTTTATTAGTTTGTATATGTTTTTTTTTCTTATTGTTTATTATTTTGTTAAAATATACTATATGGTGCCGTGGGGACTGAAAATGATAATGCAAGGTTGTCTTATTGGAGATGACACAAAAGATGACAAAGGTAGAGCCAGAGAATGATAAGTTATAGAAGAAAAAAAATAAATTGTCACCTAAAGGGAGCGAGTGACTCATATATATAAATAGATCATAGTGAAATGACTATGAAGGCAGTCATGGAAGAAGGTTCAGAGACCGGAAAGTGGGGATGGATGAAGACAAAGACAGCATTAATGGGGGAGCTTAAGAAAATGGGTACTATAGCGGCTCCAATGGTGGCCACCACTGTGCTGCAATATCTTCTGCAAGTGGTATCGGTGATGATGGTTGGTCATCTTAACCAGCTATCGCTTTCAAGTGTTGCTATTGCAACATCTCTCACCAATGTTTCTGGGTTTAGTATTTTGGTAAGTTCTTAATCTTCTCACCCTTGCGTTGCCTTTGATTTTGATTAATCAATCCACATTCTACTTTCAAGTTGGACTTTAATTCGCTGTTACTTTCAATTAATTATGTAAGAGTATTACACCGGTAGAAATCATTTCCATTTCTAAAAAGAAATGAAAATTTCTATTACTATAATTTTGAATGTATAAATGCACGTAAATGTACAATTTATGTCACCATTTTAAAAATATGGGCATTTATATACCCAAAATTATAATAATGAAGATCTCAATTTCTTTTGAAAAATATAGAGGATCTCTACTCGTATTACACTTGATTGAATAAAAACACTGCTTTTCACAAATTATAAGAAGTAATCACTTGTAAATAAAAAATTAGTATACTAGTCCTTACAAAAGCTAAGGGTGCGTTTGTTTCACGGTAGCAAAAATTATTCTCGGGAATATTTTTTCTAGGAACATGATTAAGGGAAACTTTATTCCTAAGTATTTTAAAAAAAAAAGTGTTTGGTTAGAATTTTAAGTTCCTTGGAATCTTTTATTTTAAATTTCTAAAAAAATAACTAATATATGTTTGATTTTACAGAAATAGAGTTTACAATTCTTAAATTGTCCCTGGCTAATTTATTTCATTGGGTTAAAATACAATTTATTCACCCCTCTTCTCTCCATAGCTGTTACGTAAAAAAGGGATTGAAAAAAAAAACAAAAAGGCTTATATACCCAGGAAAACCAAAATATGTGTTAGTTTTTTTTTATATGGAAATGTGTTAGTTTATTAGTATACAAGTCCTTACAAAAATTAATGAGTCAAAAATGGTATCTTTTTTTTTTGGTGCTAAAAATCGGTATCTTATATACCCTGGAAAACAAAAGAAATATGTGTTATATAGTTTCGATAATTTTTGCTACAAACATTTATAATTTGAGATTTTAACCAATAATTTCTAATTTAATTTTTTTTTGCACATTAGTTTTTTTAAAATCATATAATTTTTCTATAAATACCTATATATTTAACAG
Source organism: Calophaca sinica (assembly GCA_037113605.1). Taxonomy (NCBI): domain Eukaryota; kingdom Viridiplantae; phylum Streptophyta; class Magnoliopsida; order Fabales; family Fabaceae; genus Calophaca; species Calophaca sinica. Next base: position 133,138,362 of record CM073733.1, read on the forward strand.
CAGTTTTTGTCTTTTCCGAATACAAAGCATAACTAACTTCTCGATAATCTAGAAGTTGAGTTCCATGTTGTAAACTACAATTATGAAAAATAAAATAACTACATATAAGCCCCCTTCCATGTGTTTGGGCCAAATAACCTTTTCGTGACTTACCCAAAAAAACATAACATTTTCGTTTTTTTTTCACACATAAAAATAACCTTTTCGTGATGTTGCTCGGTCAACTTAATTAATTTGGGGACAGTTTTGGTTATTTCCTTAATAAATACGTATTTTTTTAAGTACTCGAGGAAAAATCTTTATTATTATTATTTATTTCCTTAAATATTTTTTATTGAGTGAAAAAGACACGAGAACAATTACTACAAGATTCATTGTTATTTATTTATTTATTTATTTTTTATAAGAAAGGGGTTACAAAACTAAGCATGAAACCTAGAGGTGCAAACACATCTAGCATCCGCATGTAAATACAAATAAAGCATGGAAAAACTAGTATAAAAAAAGAATCCATTATAAGAGGCCGTATGACCCTTATTAGCAAGAAGATTCACACATTTATTGTCTTCCCGATATGTGTGGATTAGAGAAGTTCTCCAAAAAAGACTCTGGGAAAGAATGATAATCTCTTGAAAAAAGGGTTTAAGGAATGAAATATGAGTGTTCTTGCTATGAACCATATCAACCATAACCTTGAAGTCCATTTCAAAAATCACCAAAGTTAGATATAGGTCCTGAGCTATCCGGATATCCAATCTGAGAGCCCATAGTTCGGCCCAAACTGCATTGCAAGATCCCACTTTCTTGTAGAAACCTCGAATCAAATTACCATGAGAGTCCCTAGCCAAGCCACCGCAAGCAAAGCTATCCAAGTGATTAAGGTGAGAACCATCCACATTGATTTTACCACACTTCTCACGTGGAGCCTTCCAACTAATTTGTAACTTCCTCGGGGGACTAGAATTACTATTAGTGGAAGCCTTGAGTTGCTGAAGAATAAAATTGGAATTTGTTCATGACTTTAAAAAACAATTGTCTCCCCATGAAAGAACTTGGGAAAAAAAACCATAGAGTTTTTATCTTTCCAAATTTCCATGGCAGCCACTCCAAATACAACAGGCCAGTTCTCGTTGTGGATACTAATATGATTAGAAGAGAGGTTCCAATCTAGCCAATAATAAAAACCAACACTAAAACATTTGCTCCATTGGTCCGAACTTAAAAAATTAGTCCAGAAATTCTGCACCTCTTCACAGTCTCTCAACATGTGCATGGTAGTTTCTGGGCATCTTTGACATCTGGGACAAATATCACCTGAAGTCATTCCCCTCTTTTTTCTTTCTACATTTGTCATGAGTCTAGAATGAGCAAGTTTCCACATAAAAGCTTTAATTCGACTTGGACATGACCATTTCCAAATTTTTGCAAAAATTGGATTCTGCACATCATCACTAGCTTGCTGTTCCTTCATTCTAATAAGGTCATAAGCTGATTTTATGGAGAAAAAACCATCAGATGATAAATTCCAGCAGGGGAAGGCACTGGAATTCGAAGTTGGAGGGTTAAGAAAAACAAGTTTCTCACAAATTTCAGCTGGAACAATTCTCTGAATTAAGTTCCATTTCCAATTACCATTTTCTGAGTAGTGGTGGACAGGGAAATTCAATTCAGCTAGAGGGATATGAGCCTCCAACAATTCAGCTATGACACCTACTCCGGGAATTCAATTATCCTTCCAAAATCGGGTATCATGACCATTTTTGATGACCCAAATAATGTTATTTCTAACCTCATCCCAAGCAGTCACAATTGCTTTCCAAGTCGTCGTATAACTTGCTTTATATTGAAATTTTGGAACCGTATACGTACCACAAGAATATTTTGCTTTCATAATACAGACCCGCAACTTGTTAGGAAATACAAGCATATTCCAAGTAAGTTTCATCATGTGAGCCTTGTTGAGCACTCGTAGATTTCGAAAGCCAAGGCCACCCTCATCTCTGGGACAACAAAGTTTATCCCAAGCAATTAAGTGACACTTTCTAGCCTCAGCTGTGGATTCCCAAATAAAATCTCTACAAATCTTTCTGCTTCATCACAAACAGAAACAGGAATGAGAGTAGATTGGAAGACGTACCCCAGAATAATAATTAGAGAAGCTTGTGCCGGGGTCACTCTGCCAGCAAAGGATAAAGTATTTGCTTTCCAACCTGTCAATTTCTTCGTCATCTTATCAAGAAGAAAAGAAAAAGATTGCTTTGAGACCCTTTGATGAATCATAGGAGCACCCAGATAAAGACCTAAGTTGTGAGTATTATTCACTCCTAGAGCCTGACTAAGAGAAGTAGCCTGCTCATCATTTACATTCCCAGAGAAAAACACTTGAGACTTGCTAAGATTTAACTTCTGGCCAGATTTATCACAAAATTGTTATAGGATCGAGTTGATACAAGATACCTGAGAAGATGATGCTTCAGCAACTAAAATCAAATCATCTGCAAAGCACGTATGAGAGATTTTAGGGCTGTCACCCCCTACCAAAAGCAAATAACTAATCATTTCTACCCGTTGCGAGTAATCCATGTAGGTATTCGGGTATGAGTAATTTTGTCATCCATAGTACAAACAAAGTTCAGAAAAACATGCACGAGGAGAGAAAAGATTCGGAATAAAAATCTTCTGTCTCCATTTCCTATCGCATTCTTTGTCTTTCACCAATGACGATCTGCCATATAATAAAATAAAATCATACCTCATTAATACATATGCAGATCCACAACCCTTTATTGTTGAGAGACATAGAGACATCATTTTTTAGAACAATTGATTTTTGTTCGTATTACATCGGTATATTAATTACATTTTTTTGTCACTTCTCGTATACATAGCTTACGTACCAAATAGTAACTTTTTCCAATAACCAATTTATTTATATGACGTACTTAACTTGATTAATTATTTCTTGTTACAAAATAACATGTCTACAATGTAAGGAAAAATATATATTCATATAAAAGAATATGAAGAAATCTCATGTCAAATTTGTTTGCAATGTGCATGACTCATTCAATTCTTTCATGTCAATATTGCAGTCAGGGATGGCTGGTGGATTAGAAACTTTATGTGGCCAAGCTTTCGGAGCAGGGCAATATGAAAAACTTGGAACATATACCTACACTGCCGTAATATCCCTCACCATGGTTTGTGCCCCAATCACAGTTCTATGGACTTTCATGGACAAAATATTAATTCTCTTAGGCCAAGACCCCGCTATCTCCTTTGAAGCTCGTAAATATTCCCTTTGGCTAATACCTGCTCTATTTGGCTCAGCAATTCTTAAACCTTTGACACGATTTTTCCAAACCCAGAGTTTCATTTTTCCTATGATTGTAAGCTCCTTTCTAGTTTTATGCTTCCATGGAGTAACTTGTTGGGCACTAGTATTTAAATTGGAGCTAGGACATGTTGGTGCTGCGATTTCTTTCAGCCTAGGCACTTGGTTGAACGTGATACTTCTATTGTCCTTTGTGATGTATTCCTCTGCTTGTGAGAAAACCCGTGTTCCATTTTCCAAGAAGGCTTTACTTGGTATTGGAGAGTTCTTTGGCTTTGCTGTTCCATCAGCAGCTATGGTTTGGTAACTATTACTTCTTACTCTCTTTTTATATTTTCACCTAGAATATTCTGCTTTATGAAAAAATGCATGCATAAATGCTAGTGGGAAATGGAATTTGGATTTGCTGTAGTAGTAAAATCACACAACAATTAGGGATTTCTGGACATTGGATTGTGATTGGACAATCCATATTTCGAGTTTGAATTTTATATCTGATTTAACGAAATTCAAGCTTGAGCCATCTGATCTCGATCTAAAGGTCCGAGATGCTCAACTACACCGACAGCGTGGTTTCGCTACCGCAGCCAATCCAGGTCTTGGGAAGTGGCTTAGGACTTTTTTGAAGGTTGTCAGTGAGAGTGTGAGACTATAAATAGAGGTCAAAAAGTGGAGGGGACTAAACAACATTTGTATTAAAATTGGGGTCATATGGTGAGCTGATTTCCTCATATTGGTATGCAAGGAACCCAAAATCTTGGACCATATTTTGAATGCCATAATTTTGGAATTGGTGGATATTAAAGAATCCAAAATCATTACATTCTTCAGTATGCTGTGAAATTAGTAATGTTTTTTTCCCATTGTTAAAACAAGCATGAATTACTAGAGTATTCTAACATAAAATATGCGTTTATATGGTTATCAACAACTTAGCTTACATTATATTTCAGCACTTATTCTAAATTAAAACAAGGCTTAATTATGTTTTCGTCTCCCAAAATTAGTGAATATATTCGGTTTTAGTTCCTAATGTTTAAAACGTATCATTTTCGTCCCCAATTTTTTGAAGTGTGCTGCAACGGTCCTTGTTGTTTTGTTTTAGTCCATATGATATCATTTTTTTCTTGTTTTAGTCGCTGTAATCTCCGTTTGATAGGGACTAAAACGAAAAAACAAGAGATATTAAAAAAATTATATTATAGAGACTGAAACAAAACAACGAGAACCAATTGTGATACATTTCAGAAAATTAGGGATGAAAAAGATATTTTTTAAACTTTAAGGATTAAAACCGAATATTTGCTAATTTTGGGAGACGAAAAACATATTTAACCCTTAAAACAATTTATGTATATTAATCTCAAAGTTTTAATTTTTTTTCTTCCATGGTCTAGCTAACATGGTTACTTGTTTTAACCATATAAACATCTGTCATCTACAATTTTTTGTTGTGCAGTCTTAAATGGTGGGCATGCGAGTTGCTTGTTTTATTGGCTGGACTTTTTCCAAATCCAGAATTGGAGACATCGGTTCTCTCTATATGGTAACGCTTACTCTGATTTCAGGATCTTCTTACTGAAGTTTTCATTTTTCATATGAAGCAATTATTTTAGAAGGAAAATGAAACCACTAATCTCTAACTAACTTTCTTCTGTATACCCAGCTTGACACTCTCAACATTGCACTTCACCATACCCTATGGATTAGGGGCTGCTGCTAGGTCCGTTTCTCACTTCACCAAACTATATGATAATTTTGTCCATGCGCTAATACTAGCATGTAAACATAGTAAAATTAAAAGTGACACATGATAATTCTATGTGACAGCGTGAGAGTTTCAAATGAATTAGGAGCTGGGAATCCAAAAGCAGTTCGCATGGCTGTTTCTACAGCAATGTTCCTTGCAGTTACAGAGGCTCTCATTGTAACTGCAACCATGTTTGGCTGCAGATATGTCTTGGGTTATGCTTATACCAATGATAAGATGGTTGTTCATTATATTGCTGTTATGACCCCTCTGCTATGTGTCTCAATTTTTACAGATAGCTTGCAAGCAGTTCTCTCAGGTTAATTACTCTCCTTTACTCTCTCTTGCTACTAACTCCGGTCCCATTGATAAGAAAATTTTATTTTTGTTGTATTTTTTAATCCTAATTATAAGAAAAATAAATATATTTCAAGGTGTATTAATTGCTAAAATTTCTTTTATATCCCTATTTAATGTGAGATGTTTGTTTACTACGCACATGGTGGACATAAAACATTTAATTTTAAGGGTATATTTGAGATAAGATTTCAATTTTATAATATTAAATAGTCTTTCTTAGTCTTGATGATTTTTGTTTTTTTTTTTCTTCTTATATTAGGGACCAGAAGTGCTATTATTTAGTTATTGTTTTTAGTCTTTATTTTTTATTTGATTTTGAGGCTACACATTAATTGTGGAGTTGCCTATATCCCTATTCACGCATGTGTATAATAAACCAAAGAGGGAAAAAATAAATACCACTCTTGTTTTCTAACCTGATATGATCAATACATTTATTTTATTTTTCTATATAAAAAAAAATCAGGGGTTGCTAGAGGAAGTGGGTGGCAACATCTTGGGGCGTATGTCAATCTTGGAGCATTTTATCTGGTAGGAGTTCCTGCAGGTGTTGTATTAGGCTTCGTTGCACATTTCAGAGCAAAGGGCCTTTGGATTGGAATAGTTGCTGGCTCCATTGTCCAAACAATTTTCCTTTCCATCATTACTGCTCTTACAAATTGGAAAAAACAGGTCTGAAATTGATCAATTTGATATAATCCATAATTATCCATTATGTTACTTTGTTCAATTGTAGAAATATATGTCTTTTGGTGTTGACTAAGACAGTATATATATGCAATTTTTTTGTTGCAGGCGATGATGGCAAGGGAGAGAATATTTGATGCCACTCCTTCAAATGAAAATGTAACAAATCACGTGGCTGATGTTTAAAGTCAATGAAAGCATCGTCTGTATACCATATATTAGAAAATTAGGAAGAGTTCTCCTGGAATATTGATCAATTGGTCATCTATATCGTCTCTGTCATTCAGTGCACCAGATTAACGATAAGAGCTGGAAAAAAATTTAATCAAGTTTGTAGAAACCAAGAAAAACGAGTGGTTTAATTTCATGGTTTAAGGCTTTGAGCTGTGTCATTGACTATTCGATTGAATAGGGGAGAACTGTTCACGTTTTATCTCCATGTGTGTCGATAGGATCTTGTTTCCTCTATACAATTAGGTCCAACTAAAAGTAGTCAAGAAAACACAAGAAGAGAGTTGTGTGTTGTTATATGAAAACCTTTACAAAATTGTGTTTTAAGAAAAACTATATTTGGGCCTCAATTAGTTTAACTCAAGTAATAAATGCAATAAACAAAGAGTTAAGGAAAAGAATATAACACATAGGTTTTCACTCTCAACATAGGAGCTACATCTAGTCTATTTGACTTGAGAATTTTTCACTAACTAACACCTTGTTATGCACACGTAACTTCCGACTAACACTTGCTATACGTGCAACTTTCTTAAGGCAACAACGTTCCTTAACTAAGCCTTCACTTGACTTGAACAACCACTACGCCATATTATCATTTAAATGGCGCCCCTTTCACTAGTGTTTCCAAAAAAAAAACGCTGGTGAAAATGAGGTAGAAGACAATAAGCAGCGCTTACTTAAGGAAGCCCTGGTGTAGGTTCACTCTAAGATAGCGCTTCTATAGATAAGTGCTATTAAAAGTTGAATTCAAGAATAGACATCGCTTTTTTAAAAAAGCGCTATCGTAGGTAAAAGAATAGACAATACTTCCTTAAAGAAACATTGTTTATTATTGAGAATAGATAATGGTTTTTTTTAACAAAGCGCTGTGTATTCTTTTTTCCTAAATTTTAATCCATTATCGCTGCACACATTCACTCATTGTCTCTCGCGCTCTCTCATTTCTCTTCACCGGTAACAAAAAACCCCTCACCCCGGTCTCCTCTTCTTCGCATCAGTCACCACCACGACCACCGTCCAAATCCTAGAGCTCTCTCATTTCTCTTCTCCTCTCGTTTGCCCACCCTCCTCTCCTCTGTCTCTACGGTCTCCTCTCCTATGTGCGACGGTGGCTTGCGGAGCTAGTGTGAATCGATTCCAGTAAGGCTCGCTGTGGTTCGCAGTGCTCGAGACAATGGGTGAACGGTGGTGCTGCGCGCAGTGCTTCCGTGTGGAAGGGACGAATTCGTTCGCGGTGGTTGGTTTCCAGCGAGTGGCTTCGTGCTCAACGACTTCGCGGTGGTTGGAATCCCCCTTCTTCTCTGGTATTTTTCAGATCTACCATTTCTCGTTCAGAATTCTTTTTTTTTACCTCTCATCTGCACGAAGAAAACATTTCCATGGCTTCGACCTAGGTAACCTTAGGGTTCTTTCCGATCTTCTGCTCAATCCTTGCAAGTCCTGCACAAGCTTCTATTTCTTCTTTAATTTCTCCATTTAACCTGAGATTTGCACTAATATATTTAAAATTCTACTGCTTTGTGGTTTTTCTGGGAATCTAGCTAGGGTTTAATCTTTGCTGCCTAATTTTTTTTTTACCATATCATCATATCTTCCATCTTTGTTGGTTTACGTTAAGCACTTGCTTTGATATTCATTTATTGTGCAATGTTCTCTTGCCTTATGTTGCAATGTGTGCAAGAATGAAGTAATCAGACGGTGAAAACTATGCCTTATGTTGTCTCATGTTTAGCGTTATTCTAAAAAATATAACCCACTAGGAGATTACCTCTGGATGCCTGTGTGATAGGAGATTACCTCTGATGCCTCTGTGATAGACATGTTGTTGTCATATACGTCTAGCTCCTTAAGTTATAAACTGTTCATGTTCCACTTTGGCACAATTTTGATGCATGTATCTACTATGGGTTTTGTTATCTAGGATTTCATGATGATAGGTGCTATGTATCTGCAGATGAGGATTCTCTCAAGGGAGGAGGTGAGGGCCTTGAAATAAGATGTTCATCATGTAAGTAAATAAGCACCTATTAGATAAAAGTTGCTTAAACCAATTATGTTGAGAATTATTGTTCAAGAAGCATGAATTTCTCTTATGGATGCAATGGTCTTTACCAATTATGTATGCCCAGCACTAAAAGGAATATTTGCTTGTACTTATTGAATTGTTGAGTGAATATATTTGCTATACACGTGCCCTTGTGCAGCTCCACTAAACAATGTTCAAACTGCTGCCACAGTTCTGTTAGACATTTCTGTTGGTGGAACAAAGTAAGTTCTGCAGTTTTTTGGTCTTTTTTGAGTTCACCATATTAGAGAGATAGAGAGAGAAGCCAAAGTCCGTGCAATTTCATAAAAATTGTTTTTGCTGACATGTTGACATGTTTTTTTTATTATTCATGCTTAATCTTGATTAGTATATTGCCACACCAATTCAATCATATGGATATGGCAATTATGGGAAAAGAGCTATGATACTGCTCAAAAACAAAATTTTAAAGAACATAGTTCTAAGGCGCACCAAAGTAGGCAGGGTTTCGCCTAGGATTGTAAGTTCTTTTTCCCGTATGGCTAAGTGTGCATTTCTTAATGTGGAAAGCCTATGTATTTATTTTTGCTACGTTTCTACTTGCAGGTTTCATTGAGGAGGGATAGCCTGGATATGAAAGAGCAAGACTATTATGAATCGCTATACAATGAAAGTCAGGCACAGTTTAATACGTATGTTACATCCTTTATCTTACCATGTAAAATATGGTTAAGCAGTTATCATTTTTTTTTTAAAAATCAGGTTGAAAATTGGAATGGAAGAAAACGAAAGAGCTGTTTGTTGATTATATACACCGATCTCTCTTGCATTATTTCCTGTTTGTTCATCTTATTTGTACCGTTTATTTGACAAGGGCAAAAGCTTTCTTCATTTTTTTTCAACCATGCACAATTTCAATAGCTGTAGTCAATATTTAACTTATAAGATGCCAGCATGATCCTGGCATGATTTTATTAATATGCTTTCTCTTTTGCAGATATGTCCAAGAAGATACTCTGATGATTAATTATGCTCATATATTTGACCTCCTCACACGGCTACGTCAGGTGAATAATATTGTAATGGAACAAAATAAATTGAATAATTCTGCTCCCTGTGATTGATCCCCACCCCCTTTAAATTTGGATAAATGTTCGTCAAGAATGATCTGCACTTAAATCATGAACACACTGGAAATATTGGCCGTGCATAACTAATGTATTTTGAAGTTCTTGAATTTCTAGTCGCTTTTTATCACCTTTATAAGATTAGTTAGTGTTTCTATGCTGGCGATTTTCGTTTTGAATCTAACTTTGGTGTGGAAATTAGTTTTGCAATAAAAATGCATAGTCTCTGAACTTCAGCATATAGCTAAAAGAATATGAAATTTATCTCAACCAGCTTTTAATTTTTTTTTAAAAAACTTATTTTGAAGCAAACTCTGATGCTGCAACTGCAACTGCAATTTTTTTTTTATACTAGAAACATATTTTATTGATTTTTTTAATATAAAAACACATTTTTTTAAGGGTGAATGAAGGAGAAAATGTGAAAAATCAATATTTTTTTAAAAAAAAGGGGGAATAGATAATGCTTCCTCAAGGAAGTGCTGTCTCAAAAAAGCACTGACTATTCTCAAAATCGCTAGCGCTTCCCAAACGTTGTCTTTTCGAAACACAATCACCAGCGGGTGATTAGGCAATGCTTTTAAGTGCTGACGAAAGCAAAAAATAAGCGTTGTTAATTTTGTTTTCTGTTGTAGTGAACTTACAATGAAAAGAGTTTATGGAATACAACAATAGAAATAAAAATATCAGGCAAAGAAAATATAGAAATAAATACTAAGGTGTTTTCACTTTCAACTCTCACAAAGAGGATAATACATATGGACACCGAAAGAATGAAAAAACGTTGGAAATAAATAAATAATCTCTAATTCATTCTTCAAACATTCTTGTATTTATAGACATTATTGAATAATCTCATTGTGAGATAAATGTTTTCGTTCTAACTTGACATTAATGTTATGTTTGTTCTCTTTGTCTTCTTTCAATAATAGCAGTAGCCTAATAGGAGTGCCGACTGGCTGGCCAACCATAGCTTCTCTTTGGCTTCTTTGGACTTGCAGCTGGAGCATCCCACGGGGGAGCTGCGGCAACTTCTTTTTTATGATGATACTAGGGTCTCCATACCCAAGAATGTTAGATTAGATTGCTAGTTTTGTTTTTTGTTTTTTCGGGCTTTTTAGCCCTCTATTGTACCCAAAAAAAATAGCAGTAGCCTAGCGGTTTAGCCAAGTGGTTCCTTTTCAAAGAAGTATACTTATTCTCTGAAATATTGTACTTTTATGTAGCTCTTGCTTCCATGGTTTTCCTTTTCTTCTAAAAATAGAGTTATCTCTTATGAAGGAGCTCCCCCCCCCTTTTTCCATACTAAAGTAAATATTCAAAGTTGGCTTAAATTGAAATCAATCTTTGTTCATTGGATAAACATTTGTTTTATCGTATATACTAGTAAGTTACCCGTGCATACGCACGGGTCGCGTTGGGTTCCACGCATGTTTTAAACCCATTGTGTATATTACTTAAAATTGTATTATTATTATTATTATTATTATTATTATTATTATTATTATTATTATATCTTTTGAGAAAACAAATGTTAAACCAATAATTCTAACTTGAGGTACAGACAACAACTCCAAATATACCAATAACTCTGAAATTTGAGAGTCCCAACAAACTATTAGAATGAATACAATCATGAGCCTTGGTATACCCAAAAAAAGGAACCATGAGCCTTGGTTGAGACATCAATAACAACCGAATTATAGTCAAATTCAATTCAAAATGATAGTCTAGGCCTAATAAGTTACTTCTTCATTCTTATGGGTCACGTTGGGTTTTACTCGTGCTGCAAAACAACTTGTATAGAAAAATGAGGATCAAAGATATTGAATAGAATATTGTCAATCTTTCCAAAAGCTTTTTTATTAGCAAAGACATTCCTTGAAGCTGAACTACAAATGACGCGATTCAAGTTCAATGTAGCCTTTCTCTTTTGCTAATATCTGTCAGGTGGATTGGCATCGAAATAAGAATGCTAGAATAGTTGATTTTCAACTATGATGAACCAAAAAAGTAAATGAGCCACCCACCACTGACATAACATTATGTTGGGCTCAAGCATGCTTAAAGCCATTGAAATAGCAAAGATTTCTGTTTTTTAAAAAAGAAATAACATGAAACATTTAGTTCTTAGTGAGGAAAAAGCAATATCATATCCATTAAAATAGAAAGAAAAGTAAGGGGAAAAGCAATGGTATTGTTTACTATTTCAAGAGAAATTTGGGAGCCAGTAAAACGAAAAGAGATATCTGGGAGAAAAAAGCCATGGAGAAAACAAACTTATAAAATTGTCACATAAGTGTCAGCAAAGAAACATGTGTTTTTTTATAGAGAAACATGTTTTTTGAATATAAGAACTACGGGACCATTGTAAGCACATTATTATTACCCATAAATCCTCAAAGTCGTTGCTTATGATCATAATATTCTATTATCGAAGCTTCTACCAATGCTGCCAGTTAAAAGTCCGTGCACGAAACCTGAAAATAAACAACTCAAAAAATTAGCAAGAAGTTTATGCTTGAAACTATGCAGGGTGTCTCAAAGCAACTTCAAGGAAAAGATTTTCAACATACAGAAAACTGAAGTTTTAATCCCAACATTCCCATGAATGATGTCACTTTTTTATGTGCCATAACATCTTCTTGTTTCTCTTGATCTTGTACGATCTATCAGTTACCTATGTTGTGGAGTGATTCGGCCGAAAGTTAACACCGATAAGATAACTAAATCATTCCCTCTTTGTAAAAGACAGAGAGTGTAATAAAAAGTAAATAGCATATGTAGGGACAGATCCATTTGGTATTAATTGGGGGCACCGACCCCACTGACTTATTTGTTTTTTTTACTAATTATCGAGTAATTTTATTTTTGACCCCACTTAAAATTTAAGGTTGACCCCACTAAAGAGAAAAATAGAAAATGAGCTACTCTCTTTTGATATGATTGGGAGATGAATTGTTGAATGATAGTTTAGTCACATACATAGGGAGAAATATTTTTAATAGTGTTGAAAATGAAAATCCTAAGAGGCCTGGATACTTGATACGATACATGATACTATACGATATGAATACGAGGATATGACAAAATTTTGAAAATCAAGATACGACACGGCCAAGATACTTCAATAAAAATTTAAATTTAAATATATAAATACATAAATGCACAAAATATAAACATATCTAAAGATGATAATAAAGAGAGATTCACATTAGATGATAATAAAGAGATATTCACATTATTACTTGCCAATTGTTCATGTAAATATATCAATAGTCAATAGATGATGATCACATTTACAAAAAGATACTTGTGATCATAACAAGTGAGCATAGTTACATATCTTTTTCCCACCAAAATCAAAAAATGTTCTTTCTCCTATGAACATGTCACAAAAGATATACAATTTCCTGACCCAGATTAGAATATAGCAAAAAAAAATCATTAGTCATATCCAAAAGATGCTAAGCCGTATCAGAGCCGTATGTGAATATGCTAAGCCGTATCGCAGACATATCGTAAGCCTTCTCAGCCGTATCTGAATATGCTAAGCCGTATCAGAGTCGTATCTATACTGTATCTAATATTTTTTTTAAAAAAATTAAATAAATTTTGTTGGATACTTATAGGATACGTATCGGGACGTATCGGTATCCGATACGTGTCAAGTACCGATACTTTGGCATTTTTGGAGTATCTAAGCTACACGGTGAAAAACCATACAACAATTTCAAAATATGAGGACACGTAGAGAACAATTATAATTCGTAGATGTTGAGGTGTCTTCAATTTTTTGGGTATATAATGTTATAATCTCCAATTTTTGGCTTAATGGTAATAGTGTCATTATTTTATCACTTATGTGTTGATTTATTTTTTATATAAACAATTATAATATAATATTTTGCCCTCACTAGTAGAAAATTCTGAATCCGTCCCTGACCATATGTATACAAACCCAAATAAATTACAAATTAAATGACTTAATAGTGTGTCTGGCTAAATATTGAGTGTTAGACGGTGTGATATTGATATGTATTGATAGGCCCATTAAGAGTGATAAGCCCATTAAGAGGGAGGAGAATATTCTAGAATGAAGGAATGAGAGGGAAATTAGGAATATAAAGAGTGGGTGTGTAACAGAATGGGCATCAAGAAATTAGTTAAGGGAATATTTGAGGTGGCTTAGGTCACAGGGCAGAGTAGACACTATCTCTCTGATTGGTTTCTTTCTTATTTTTGCATTTCCATTCACCTTGTAAGGAGCATAGCTACATATTTTCTATTTTTGGTATCAATATATTTCAATTCCTAACAAATTGGTATCAAAGCTCAAATCCTTGGAGCTTTTGGGTATCAACAAAAATGGAGCCATGGATGAGAAGATTGGAGGAGATGAGGGAAACAGTAGTAAGACAAAACCACAGGGAAGCTTTGTTAAGAAATATGGAAGAACTGTTGGAAAGGCATTTAAAAAAAAAAAGGAGTCGAAGATTTCTGATCAGGAAGAGGAGCCGGTAGCAGAATCGGAGCTGTTGACAGCAAAGGCTTCGTTTGATTTTCAACAACAAGGAACCGACATGGAAAACCAAAATCAAATTAAGGTAGCAGAAGAGAAGGAGAAAATAGAATAAAAAAGGGAAGATGAAGAAGGGTTGAAGACCAAGATCCAGAGCAATAAAGGAGAAACAGGGAATGTAGATCCAGATTCAGAAATCATAAGCGCAATGGAGCATACAATGGTGGAGAAACGAGTCGAAGGGGGGCCGAGTACTAGAAGTCACAGCGGAACGTCGTCCCAAAGCAGTGGTGCTCGCAGTAGCACATAATGGCGGCGGTTGACTGACGCCAAATGGGAGGATAAGAGGAGGAAGGGTTTGTGCTTCCGGTGCGACGAGTTGTTCTCGCCAGGGCACGTTTGTAGGAACAAGCGCTTGAATGTGTTGCTCTTGGGTGAAGGTGACGAACTAGAAGGCGAGCCTGAGGGAGACAAAACAGAGCCATGGTTCTTTGACATCTTAGATGCGTTTCACCCTCCAAAACTGCCGGATCCAAACCTCGATCGTCATATGATGGTTGCGGTGGCAGATGAAGTTGAGATGCAGGGGAAATGGCTGCTGCAACCCGTTTTCACACCAGCGACGTCCTGGTTAGGGTTGGAAGAGAAAGCAGTGCAAAAGTGGACTTGGGTAAGTTTCTTAATCTAATGGGCCCAACCCAAATCCATGGAGAGAAAACTGTTGTCCAGAAAAAAGAAATTCATTCTGCCCAGGAAATTCTAGAAATAATGGGCCAAGCCCAATTTCAGGAAAAGAAGCTGGCTGTTAAAAAAATGGGGCTGTTATTTCTTTTCAAGGTAAATCTGGCCATCTGTAATGATTGGGTTCCATTTTTATATATTGGCCTACAAGCCCATTTACCCATACAAAAGGAGCAAAGAGGATCTGAAGTCCCAGTGGAAGGAATTCTTTTGGCCCGAGGGATCTAGGCAGCAACCATGCTCTGTTTTCTGGCAAAAAATAACACTCAAAATAGAGCATGTGACCCTGGAGGATGCTCTTCAATTTCGGGCATAACTTGGTCATTATACTTCAAGTCATGGGATCCCAGTGGAATTAATTTTTTTTTTCCTGTAGTGCATTTCTTTCACCTTGAGGACAAGGTGAATCTTTTGTGGGGAGTATTGTTTGATGGTGTGATATTGATATGTATTGATAGACCCATTAAGAGTGATAAGCCCATTAAGAGGGAGGAGAATATTCTAGAATGAAGGAATGTGAGGGAAATTAGGAATATATTAGGAATATATAGAGTAGGTGTGTAATAGAATGGGCATCAAGAAATTAGTTAAGGGAATATCTGGGGTGGCTTAAGTCACAGGGCAGAGTAGGCACTACCTCTCTGTTTGGTTTCTTTCTTATTTTTGCATTTCCATTCACCTTGTAAGGAGCATAGCTCCATATTTTCTATTTTCGGTATCAATATATTTCAGTTCCTAACATCGAGCTTCTAAATGACTCCAAGCTTAAACAAACCACACCATGAAAGTGGGTAGAATTCTCACAGACAAAATGACTCCAAATGTCACAATTTTTTTTGAATTCAAGGTCTATATATGCGTAAGTGAAGTTATCATCTCATAGTGCATGCCAAACTCAACACCAAAATTCAATGCTTAGTCATGATAGCAATAGTAAATCATTGTGCTGAAGTAAATTGCAAGTGCTAAAAAAAATGAATGCTCATGTCTAAAAAATTGAATCTCAAGTCAACTCCAAACATGGTAAAAGGAAAAAAGAAGTCAAACAAATACTGATACCTTTCAAATGAGCAACTATATTCCACAGGTGCAACTAAGTCTGATCGTAAAAGTGAGCAGTTATAACTTTAAAAAGACAGAAATACTGTATCATATTTCAGAGAAACATCATATCCCTCATTCCACTCTCCCATACTGGATCAATTTCAGGCAGTTCATAATCATGTGGATGCAATAATAACTGGAACTGAGGTAGCATTTGATGGATAAAGTTTCCCAGTTCAAATGCTTGGATACCCCCGCATCATTAGCAAAATTCCAATTGTGCATAACTCATTATATTAAAAGGAAATAAGGAATTTAGTTAGAACATCAGATGAGCTAAGCAAAGAGTCAGAAACAAAGGGAGCTCCTTACTTTTCTTGCTCCAAGAGATAACAATATAAATAAAGTTGCAACTATAATATGTTTTGAGCATTCTAAAACATATCATTCAATCCATTACCATACTGCTGTTCCCAATCCAGCCAGTTCTATTCTTTAGGTATAATATAGCTTCAAGTAAATCGTTGAGTTTACATTCCAGCAGTAAAAAAATTCAAAGATTATATGTTTTGAACAACTTTGTCGGCTTAAAGGATTTTGCTGATATAGCATATGTAGTGGAGGCTCTGGTCAGCTCAAACCAATCATTTCAAATCCACCTCCCAATATTATATGGAAAAAAATATGAAGATCTCCTAATGCAAAACAAAGCAATCAAACATTCTTAGACAAACACGTAATGAGTTGATACCTCAGGGTAATTGTCACCATCAATCTTGATCACATAAAGAAACAAAGCATCGAGGGAATCCACTATTTTCAAGTTCAAACATGATTAGTGTTTCTACAATATACGATTCATAACATAACAGAAAATGCTCCTATTAGTTTTTCTATTAGTACCGCTGTCAAACAGAAATGCAACTTCAGATATGATTAGTTTTCCTACAATATACATTAGCACGTAAAATATTATGTTTCCGTGTTTATTTATTTCTTATGCTCCTTCTTGTATAGTGCAAGAATGAAACTCTTTAACAAAAACAAACCAACCAAACAAAATACTCACATAAGCAAAAGGAAGCAAAAATAAAATTAGGGTTCTCAATGCAATCAAAATAAAAATTTGCAAAATAAAAAAATATAACGGTAGCCGTGTGTTCTAAAAAAATAATGCGACAGTGGGAGGCAAAATAAAAACTCATACTAAATAAAGGATAATGTGGCATTGTTTGAAGGATTCGAGAGAGAAAAAAGAGAGGGAAGCAGACTGACATGGATTTGAGGGTGCCAAAATAAGTGGATTTCTTCAAAATAAAACATAAAAAAAAAAATCTGCTTTCCTCTATAGAAGGCAAGATTTGTGAGCAACAAAACACAATAGTAAAAGGCAAAATGGATATAGAATAACTTACTTATAAAAAGCTGGGACAACAATATTTGTGATGTTTTTAGAGTTTTGGTCAGAATATTTGTGTAACTTAATGTGGCAGATGATTTAAAATAGCATATCAAACAAACGTGTCATTTTAAATTCCATTATTCCTAAAAAAAAGCAAAATATGTTCTTCAACTTGATAATAGAACCACCGTGGAAAAAAATGAGGACAAAAACAGATTGAGGCAGAAATAAGCAACCAATGGTAAGATAAATATGAGAAGATGAAAAAATAAAAACACTCACATGTACATCTCACAAAGAATCAAAGGCAAAAAAAAAATTGAAAGAAAAAAAATAAGAAGAGGGAAAAGAAAGGACTTGTGCGTAGAACCTGCATTTCTTTGTTGTTGCTTCAATGGTGTTCTTTGCAACAGTCAACTGGAAAGGAGAAAGGATAAGATGAAAAAGGAAAAAAAGGTAAAGTTAGAGAAGAAGATGCAGAACAGTGAGTTCAATTTTTAAACAAATATATGAAAGAAAAGAAGAGAGAGTGAAAGAAAGAGGAAGAAGATGAAGGAAGGGGGAGAAAAATTAGAGACAAGGGAGAGGGAGGGAGAAAGGAAAATAGAAAAAAGGGAGAGTGAGAAAGAAAGAGAGCAACGATGAGGAGAGAGAGGGTGAAGATAAAAGTTTGAAAATTGAAAAAATGGGGAGAGGGAAAGACTGAGAGAGGAAGAATGAAAAAGTGAGAGTGCTAAATTGATGAATGATGAGCAGGAATTGGTGGAAATGGGCAAAGGAAAAAATGGCATGTGGCCAATTAAGGGTTTGTTTTCTCTAATAGAGATAGATTGATAAATGCACCATACTCTTCATAAATGCGCACAACATCTCAATCCATGGGTTTTTGGCATATAATATAAGCTGCCACAACTTAGTAGTTCTAAAATGTTACAGCAAGTCCCACATCGGTGGGTTCTTGCTTTGGTGAAAGCCTTGGAGCCTATATAAGGAGGCCCAAGTGAAAATTTTATATCATCCCAAATCTTTTTCTCTTCTCATCTTTTATTGTTTCTTATACTCAACAAGAGTATTGTGAGAGTATTTGTGAGGTATTTTGTGAGAGGTATTCTTGTAATATTTTTCCACATAGTGAAATTCTTCTGGCCTTGCCCCATGGTTTTTCCCTTATTTGTTGAGGGTTTTCCAGTGAAATTTTGTGTGTTTCATTTCTTATTTTATCGCTCTTATTTTAGTTGTGTGACACCATTCCGATACCGTACTCCAACGATTGGTATCGAGCTCCAAGGTTGGTGATACTATTCTCGTCAAGGCCACTCTAGGAAGATTAGCGTTCTTTAGTATGCTGTGCACGCAAAGATTGTCGATCTTCCACATCAAAAAAGAATTGTTGCCGAAATAGTGTGGTAGTGTAGAAGTGCATGTCTAGAAAAAGTTAGACTAAGGAAAGACTTGGCATTTAAGCTGTCCATTGGTGACTCCACCTCTTTCCTCGGGAACTTACCTGGTGTACTATTTACTATTCTACTGATACTATTCCAAAGATAATGATACTATTCCCATATACGGTTACTATTCATACATGTGGTTGTATACTTTACAAGAATTGTTAGCGATACTAGATTTGTTCTCGTGTACGGGATACGTGCATAACACCGTTTCACGATACTATACTATTCACTGAAATAGTGTAATCCAGGTTCGTGTACAACCATGGCAAAGAAATTTTGAGATAGAGAAGTTCAACCAGGAGTAACTTCTCCTGTGGGAAATTGAAGGTGGCTAGCTTTGAGGAAGGATAATTGCTTGGAAGCAATTGAAGCGTGCCTGGCAGATATGACCGATGAAAAGTGGAAGAGAAGGATGGCAATGTCCGCTAATTTGCACCTAACAATGGCGGATTCGTTTATTGTCAAGTGTTGCAAGTAAAAGAAGATCGCAAAGCGAGATTTGGGATGTACTTAACAAATTGTACGAGGTTAAGTCACTTCACACAAGAATATTCTTGAAGAGGAAACTCTACACTCTTCGAACGAGTGAATCCACATTGGTGACGGATCACATTAACACCTCGAACACGCCATTTGCTCACCACAAAGATCGATTTCAAAATAGCGTAAAATGAACGTGCGAACTTTTATTTCGTAGTTTACCAGATTCGTGATGATCAACTCATCATCAACATTACAAACAATAATGTCACGACACTCTTCACTTTGATGATGTTGCTGGTGCAATTTTGAGGAAGAATCCAGCGCAAGAATAAGGAGGAAAGGTCGAAGTTCAAGCAAGCGTAAGCTTTATCGATGCGAGAGCAGATCAACTAACGTGGCTCAAAGTGGGAGCCAAGATCATGGTAGATCAAAATCTCAAGAAGAAAGAAATCTCAAATGCTACAAGCGGGCATGAGAGGCACTTGAAGAAGGAGTGTTGAACAAGAAGAATGGAGAGAAGACCTCAGAGCATCAACCTCTCAAGGTTGTGTTGCAAGTACCTCAGATGATGGAGAAATTCAGATAGCGAGCAAATAAGTCCTAAAGGTGGAAGGAAACTCAATGATGTTTGGATAAGTGGACTCAGTGCGACATACGGCACATGACTTCACAAGTGATTGGTTTTGTACTTATGAGCCTGCTCCTGAGGGGATCCGTGTTTATGGGAAATGATCACACCTTAGAAATTGTTGAATCCCAGATCGCTTTAATAAAGATGCAAGATGGCATCGTTGTTCGTAAGATACAAGGGGTACGACATGTGAATGGCTTGAAAAGGAATCTATTGTCTACCGGGCAATCGATGACCTCGGTGCAAGATCCATATTGAAGGTGGAGTCTTGAAAGTAGTGAAGGGCAACCTTGTGGTGATGAAAGCGTAAAAGATCACAAGCAATCTATACATGCTTTTTGGGAGATACGTTAAAGAGGAGGATGCATCAGCTTGCATCAACAACCATGAAGAATCAACGATGATGTGGCATCGCAGTTAGTGCCATATGTCGAACGTGGCTTGAAAGTTCTTATGAACGCACTTACCCTGCTCAAGACGGTAACTTTACCTTTCTCGTGAGCAGCGTGTGACAAGTAAGGCGACATAGATTGAAATTTGCAAAGTAGCTACCGTAAGCAAACGCATACTAGACTTGATACATTCTCGATGTGTGGAGTCGAAACATCCATGGGAGCAAAAGTATTTTGTATCATTCATTGATGACTACTCAGGAGATTGTGGTGTACCCAATCAAGAAGAAGTCGATGTGTTTCCAGATTCAAGGAGTTCAAAGCACAAGTAGAGCTTGAAACTGGAAGAAAATCAAGTGCTTGAGACGCATAATGGAGGAGAATATGTAGATGGTAACTTTCTATCATTCTCGCAAAGAGGGTATTACGAGACACCATCGCAAGCATACACCTCGGTTGGTAATGGTGTAGCAGAGCGGATGAACAGGACTCTCCTAGAAAGAACAAGAGCTATGTTGAGAACATCGGGATCGCAAATCTTTTTGGATGTAAGATTAAAAACCGCTTGTTACGCGGATAAATCGATCGCCATCAACCGATTGGTTTCAAGTCACCAATGGAGATGTGGAAAGGAAAGCGGTAGATTATTCTTCTTTACATGTGTCTCTGGATGTCCCGCGACGTAATGTACCAACTCCCAAGAAAGAACAAAGTCTGGATCCAAAATCCAGAAAATGTATATTCTTGGGTTAGGCCGACAATGTCAAGGGGTATCGCCAGGGGACCCTAACGCCATAAGCTTGTTGTTAGCAGAGATGTAGTCTTTGGCGTAAAATGAATTGCAAAGTGAGCAAAAATGACAAAGACTTCTAAAGAGACTCATATAGTGCAATGGAGAGAAAGACTCAAGAAGATGATTCTTCCAAGCGTAATCCAGAGCACATAGAACAAAAATGAGGTCAATGATGAAGGAGTTCGACGATCAACACGCCGATAACGGCACCATCGCGGCACTCGTGACTATGTTATGGCTCGTCATGATGCATACCTTGCTTTAATCAAGAAGGTGAACCATCACTTTTTCAAGAAGCGTTGAGCTCGGATGCTTCAATGGATGACAAGAATGCAGAAGAAATGGAAGCCCTACATAGAAATAAGACTTGGGAACTTGTTGAACTTCCAAAGGGCCTGGAAAGCCATCGAGAACAAATGGGTGTTCAAAATCAAACGAGACGACAATGATCAAGTGGAACGGTATCGTGCGACTTGTAGTCAAAGGTTATGCTCGTAAAAGAAGGATAGACTTTAACCCAGAGATATTTTCTCCAGCTTGTCGACTTACTACTATTAGGTAGTGTTGGCAATGTGTGTCAGATTTGATTTACATCTTGAACAGTTGGATGTAAAGACCGCTTTCTTCATGGAGAACTTGAAGAAATTTATATGCTCTGACAAGGCTTTAAAGAACAAGGAAAAAAAACTTGGTTTTGTAGGTTGACCCAAATCTCAGACGGTCTAAAGCAGCTTCAGATGTTGGTACAAGAGATTTGATTCCTTCATAATTAGCCTTGGTTACAACAGACTGAGTTCAGACCATTGTACATACTACAAGAGGTTTGATGATAATGATTTCATCATTTTACTGTTGTATGTGGATGACATGTTGGTGTGGCCCCAACAAAGATCAATCCAGTGAATTGAAGGCACAGCTGGCTAGGGAGTTTGATATGAAGGACTTGGGACCCGCATAAACAAGATTTTAGGGATGCAAATTCACCGAGACGTAAATGATAGAAGATTTGGCTTTCTCAAAAGAATTATCTAAGGTCTGGCGCTTCAACATGCAAGACTCAGTAAGCCAATTTCTACCCCGCTCTGTCAATTTTAAATTATCCTCACGCATGAGTCCTAGCAATGAAGTGGAGAGGATGAAATGTCTCGAGTACCAGTATGCATCGTGGGAAGCCTTATGTATGCCATGATATGTACAAGACCGCATATCTGCACAAGCAAGTGGGAGCGGTTTGTCGCTTATGGCAAATCCAGGTAGAAAGCATTGAATGTCAAGTAAGAGGATCCTTAGATACATCAAAGGAACCTCGAGATGTTGCATTATGTTACTGAGAATCAAATTCATTGTGAGGTTATGTTGATTCGCATTTTGCAGGTGATCTTGATAAAAAGAAAATCCACTACCTGGGTATGTATTCACAATTGCAGGGGGAGCGTGAGTGGTTATCTAAGTTCTGGCATGTTGTAGCTTTGTCTACTCTGGTAGGTCGAGTACATGGTACCCAGGCTTGCAAGGAAGCTATCTCGGATTAAAGGTTTAATGGAGGAACTTCGCACAGCAATGTGATGATTACCGTATTGTGGCCAAATGAGTGTCTTGCACATTGCAAGGAATCCATTTTTCATTCCAGGACAAAGCATATAGATACCCAAAGATCACTTTGTTCGTGGAAGTGGTAGAGAAAGGAAGCGTGATATGCAAAGATTCACACCAAAGATAACCTATCGGATGTGATGACGGCGATCAATGCTGACAAGTTTATTTGGTGTCGATCCTCCTATGGCCTATCAGAAACGTAAGCGACATGGAATGGCAAGGCAGAAAGAGTGGTGTGAAGATATGATTGGCTCAATCAAAATCTTCAAATGGGAGAATGTTACAGCAAGTCCCACATCGGTGGGTTCTTGCTTTGGTGAAAGCCTTGGAGCCTATATAAGGAGGCCCAAGTGAAAATTTTATATCATCCCAAATCTTTTTCTCTTCTCATCTTTTATTGTTTCTTATACTCAACAAGAGTATTGTGAGAGTATTTGTGAGGTATTTTGTGAGAGGTATTCTTGTAATATTTTTCCACATAGTGAAATTCTTCTGGCCTTGCCCCATGGTTTTTCCCTTATTTGTTGAGGGTTTTCCACGTAAATTTTGTGTGTTCATTTCCTTATTTTCTCGTCTCTTATTTTAGTTGTGTGACACCATTCCGATACTCTGGTACCTAACATAAAATATATTTTTATAATAAATTAATTTACTATAAATTAAAAATATTTATTAAAAAGGTTAAATACATTTGACATCTATTTAATCTTTGAATTTTTTGACACAAGTTATGCCAATTTGGTGGTCCTAAAACTTATTTTTATAACAAATTAATACATTTAAAATAAAACATTTAAATGCATAGTATCTGGAGGAGCAGGGACCACCTATCAAATTAAATATTACTTTTTTATAATCTTCCCGCTCTGATAGAAAAATCAAATTTTGTAAATAAAATAAAAAATCTTCTTAAACCTTTTTTTTTTAAATGAAGGAAAAGAGCCTCGTTAAAACCTTCTGATGCAAAACTCTCCTTAGGAAAAAAACATCTAGAAGAAAAAAGAGTACCCCCTGTTATTATTAAATAAAGAGAAAAAAGTAGTAACAAAAGGTGCCTGGGGGACTAGGCCAAAACCCAAGACCGCAACAAAAGTGCAAACAATACAATCCAGAAGGACATCAGTGAATCTAAGGAACGACAACCTAGCCCAAAAGAGACTAGGAGAATCTATAATAAGGCAAGCTATTTCTATTTCTAAAAAAGTCATCTGAGATGAAGGTCGGTATGGTATTCCACCAAACAGTACCGTTGACATGAGTACCATGAGAGACAAGCTTGTCAGCACAAGAGTTTCCTTCTTTGTAAATGTGGGAGAAAATGAAAGGCATCTGTCTAGTAAGAGCGATACAGTTGGACCACATGTTTCTGAGCTTCCAAGGCACAATAGAACTATTTCTAAAGGCAGCAATAACTAACTGGGAGTCACACTCTAACCATAAACGACGCCAACCCCTCTTAAAGGCGAACTCAATAGCAATCATAGCACCAAAAAGCTCCGCCTGAAGAGCATTACAGATGCCAAGGTTAGCAGAAAAGCAGCCAAGAACAGCAGCATTAGACCCTCTGAAAATACCCCCACAGGATGCCTGGCCTGGACAACCCTTAGCTGCCCCATCAGTGTTGCACTTAATCATATGATAGTTGTGGGGTTTCCAGATAACTTCTTTGATATTCTGGCCACTACCAGAACGACCCTCCACTTTAAAAGTCTTCAAAATTGTAAACTCAGAGATAGAAGAAGACATTTTCCCCCGGCTAGAATTCCCAGCAAGAGAGACACTACTCAAGATCAAATTGATGGCTGATTGAGGGGGAATGAACTTATTGTCAAACCGCAGTTTATTTCTACAATGCCAAACGATCCAGAAAATATTGATAATAAAAGCAATAACAACATCCAAAACTTGAGTGCTCCAACCTTTATTATAGATAGTGAGGGTGGACTGGGGAGAGGAGCAATCCACAGAACTATTAAGAACCGAGCTAAGCCAATTCCAGAGGTAAGAAGCAAAAGGGCAATCCAAAAACAAGTGGCAGGAAGTTTCAATAGATTTTTTACAAAGAGAGCAAACAGAAACCACAACTATACCTCTATTCCGTAGGTGGTCATCAGTAGGGATTTTGTCATGAAGAATCTCTAAAGAACAAAGGATTTAGAGAGGGGAACACAGTTTCTCCAATTTCTCATTTAAACCTTTTTTTTGCTATCATTCTTATTGGGGGTAAAATAAATATTTCGAAAGCTAACAATATTTTACACATGGCCATGTCTATTGTGCACAAGCCAAATAGGTTGTGCACAATACACAAGCTTACATGAGCAATTTTAAAAAGTTTCTAATGTTTTAAAATCAAAATTTGGCCTCTCAATCTATGATCAACACCAAACTCATGCCCCGTCTGATCTCATTGCTGTCTCCATTGCCACAACCACAGCCACATTCACCTCTCTCTTCCTTCGTTTCATCCCCTCAAATTCTAACATTCAACTCACTCCTCACTCTAAGGTCAAATGATCCACTGGTTCTTCTTCCAAATCGAGGTCTTCCTCTTCTCCTTCGTCGTCGTCGTCGTCGTTGTTTGCTTCCTCCGCACCATTCGATTCCACCGCTGCAACAGGTTCAAACGCGGCGATAGGGTTTGAAGCTTCCGCTGCGTCTTCTTCAGCCTCCTGTTGTTGTTGTTGGTCTTCTAGGGTTTCATCTTCTTCTTGTTATTCTTCTTCCAGTTCTCCTTGTTGCTCTTCTTCGGTTTAGGGCTGATCTTCTTGTATGGGGGGTGGTCTTCATCGACGACCATGTTATGTTGGTCTTCTACTTGGTCTTGGGTTGATTCGGGTTGGGATTGTTGGTCGAGTTCCACTGCCTTTTAGTCGTCTTGCTGTGGTTCGACTTCGACAGGCTTGGTTGGCCACGACTATGAAGTAGCAAAATCTTGGGTCTTCAAAAGACAGAATGTAAGATGTTAGGGGAGGTGGTTGTGAGAACATGAAAATGGAGTTGCCCATCCCCAGAGGAGCGAACGCCGCAGTGGAGCTAGGATTTTGGGGACAGGGAATGAGGATTAGCTGCTTTTTTGCTGGATTTGTTCCACTGGAGAAGTGAGCAAAGAGATGCGAGGGATAAATTGTTAGTTTAAAAATTATAAAAAAATTTAAAATTGTTAAAGTGGGCTTTTGCATTGTGCACAGCCTATCTCGCTTGTGCACAATAAACGTCGCATTTACACATAGTTATAGATAACCTTTTTTCAAACAGATGTCGTAAGGTGCTAATATTTTTCCTATGCATAATCGACAATGGTGGTGACTCTCTATTTCAAATGAAATTTAAATATTTTCGGCTCACCGCCTCCCGTCATGACCCCATGGATTTTAAGATTTTTTGGGCAAACATAATTAAAATAAAGTAATTGACTAGATGTACGCCGCCTAGGTACGCATCTACAATAAATTTTCATTGGACATTTTTTGTGTATTGTTTTTCTTTCAGTAGCTAAATCTATTATTTCACATGAACATTAAGACTACAAGTAAAGGCTTCAAAATTTGGTAGATGATATACGTACATCATAACATGAGGACTACTAACTGGGTGTGTGCAATTTACGTTGAATTATAAGAATTTTGGAAAGCAAGTGGGGCTTGTGTAATTTACAATGAATATTAAGAATTTTGTGGCACAACTGAATTGATATGTAGTAATTGATTAGTTGTACACCACCTAGGTGCACATCTATAATAAATTCTCATTTGACGTATTTTGTGTATTGCTTCTATTTTATTAGCTAAATCTAGTATTTCACATGAACATTGAGGCTACAAGTCTACAAAATTTGGTAGATGAGATACATCATAACATGAGGACCCTTGATAAAGGCAATATAGAAAAACGATTGCAAAAATATGAAAAGTAGGATGAAAAAGGAAGTGAAACAAAGAATCATTTTTGTCGTTGAAAGAAGAAAAAAGTAAAGCCTTATTTTGTCCCTGTTGAAGTTCATGCTTCCTCTACTTTCCCCATGATTCTACAAAAAGCTAGTAATAGAAACATACTTGTTGCAAATATCTGAAACTGCTAATTCATTTTATTTTTTTACATTACAATGCTATGAGCTGTTTAGTTTTTGGCAATTTAACCCGATACATAACATGATATTTAGCTCATAAAATGTAAATATCACATATCTACTAACTAGCATATTGGTATGGAATACATAACAGTATAGATTTTAAATCCCACTTGTAGGGGGATGTTTGTATCCCAAATTGTGACCCGTGACATTATATCTACCGTGATCGCGTCGATGCATGCTCCATTCGAGAGTGGAAAGATTATCAGGTTAAAATGAATGATGAGTTATTGAAGATTTCATGGTAAGTAGTTATGTTTTCTAGCATCATATATTATTTTTGTTTATAGATAAATTTATTTATATTATATTTGTGTAAGGTAAATATAAGTTTACATCATATTACGATCACAACATGGCGAGGACGGTATGGGAAAGAACATGCATGGATTGCTATCCTAATCATTTAAAAGATGCAAGAAAATAGCCTTAAAACATGTGAACTCAACATTAAGGGCTATGGGCCCACAGGAATGAAGACAAACGTATCGGATGGTTTGGTCGACATTTGGTTGAAACCAGACCGGAGGAAAAGATCTGATGCCGACTGTTGTTGGTGTTATAAGCCTCCTGTTGGTCTTTCAGGGGTTTCCAGATTTGCCACTCCTTGGATTAGGGGACAGGTTCTGGATTTGGCAGCAATATCCTCTCAAATATTAGGGATCATTACCCTGAGAAGACGATACTCACATTCTCGGTTTTCCCATCTGCCACCTATTCTATCAGCCTGATGGAACCCTACAACTGTGTGTCCTCCCTCGATGCACTAATTGACAAGGCAGATGGGTGCGTTATTCTAGACAACCAAGCCCTACATGAAACCTGCATTTGTTCTTGGCGTCTGATCACCCTGAGTGTTTCTGATCTGAATAGGTTGACGTCATCGTCGATGTCGAGCGTGACTAGTTGTCTTAGATTTCGTCGCCGGCAGAATGACTTTAATCTGCTGAAAGTTTAAAGTCATTTTTTCACAGTGGGGGTTTCACATCTAAGATCACAAGACAAGAGCTATCTAAATGTTCCTGAGCTTACTAAACTGATGTGGGATAAAAATAACTTCATGTGTGATGTTGACCCTAGTAATGGGCAGTACCTCACTGCTATGTCTATATACAGAGGAGGCAGCCTGAGCACTCGGGAGGTTGAGGAACAAGTTATCGGTGTCCAGAGGAAGAACCCCGACCGCTTTGTGGATTGGATCCCGGATAACGTCATATATGACATTTTTAGCGTTTCCCCAAAAGGCTTGGAAAGGGCCTCCTTTGTCATAAGCGCTCGTTGAATATGAGCTCAATTAAATTTTAAAGTAACTTATACTAAATTTCTTCAAGAGGTGAGAGACATATTCCCCATCATTCTTCTTATGAACACGGTCGTAGACGACATCTCTAAAGGAGCATGTTTCAAATCTATCTCCTCTTAACATCAACATCTATTCTATTAGAATATAATAAATATCAGTATAATTGTATATGAAACTTATATATTTACCATCCTCCTTTTAGGTTCACACGAGCTTATGGAGTCTCCAGTGTGCAACACTATATCAAGTAAAGCTATTGTGTTACTCTTTTTTTCTTTCAAAAATGTAAGATCATTCTCATTCAAAGTGCACTAAGCAGCAGTTATGTAACATTTAATATTCAGATACAAGTGTTGTCTCATTCAGCAGTATGTAACATTTAATATTCAGATACAAGTGTTGTCTCATTCAGCAGCAGGGAAGTTCTAGCAGTTCTCATATTCAGCAATGAGGCTGTCAACTTTGCTCTCTACCTCTTTGAATTCCATTGCATCCCTGCCTTCCTCTTCGTAACAACGGAGGTAAGGCCTTCTACAATAGGGACAAGCAGCGCACAATCTACGCACCCTACGGAAAAAACGAGCGCCCTTCTCCTTTCTTTTGCTTTAAAAAAAAAACGAGCGCTTATGACATGAGATTTTATGCGATAAAATTTGAAGTTTAATAATATAAACCTAAGATCAAACTATGGTTAAAATAAATTAAACCATTATGTACGAACAAAAATTAATTAAACAATTAAAATTAAGTATCACGCCTATTATTGAACCATGATAAAAAAAAAAAAACCACCTCTACCATTTAGGATATACAAATTTGCAATCCTTACTTCCCAGAGAGAGAGAGAGAGAGAGCTTATGGTGTTTATGCATTCCTAAGATATAAATAATATATAACAATGTTACATGTGTGTGCATATAAAGCATGATAATATGGTGCAATGACTCATAAGTCATTCATCTAGGTAACAACACATACTATCCTTATGCTCCATTCTCGAATAGAGGTTTAATAATAAAGATAAAAAAAGCTATTTATCTAAAATAAAAAGATAAAAATGCTTATCTCCATTTTTTTCGCATTGGGAAATTGGAAATTTTAAATTTGTGTAAATTCAGAACAAATTTTATAACGTTAACAAAAGGGGAAAAAAAAAGGAAGTATAAGTAACAAAAACACGAGATTTCACACCAAGAATCCCATGTGAATGCGGTGCAACAAAATTCTGTGACTTCTCATCCTAACTTCACTCTCTCTCTCTCTCTCTCAAGTCTTCGTTATTAATCAGGAAGATTAAATGATTCTATCATGCTTCTTCTCGACAGACTAAGACGCTGGACGCGGCAACACAAGTTGTATATTATTATTATTATTATTATTATTATTATTAAATTTATTAATAATAATAATATTATTATAGTTGTTATTATTATTATTTACGGTTACTATTATTTTCTAAAGAATTATTGTTGTTATAACTTTTAAAGGAGAAATTATAACGATGATAACAACTTCTTAAAACTAAAAATCACAAAAAACTAAGACTCAAAACTAAAAACTGAAAACCAATTTCGGTTTTTTGAAAATTGAAAACTTAAAACTAAAAATCACCCCGAACGGGGCCTAAGGTTTTATAAGTAGTCTAACGTGTGGTGAAATCCGTCTCATTAGTGCTAAAGTTTTATAAGTAATCTTTTGTATAAACTAATAAGAGGAATTTCACGAAACTTTGAGAATACTTGTACTATTTATAAAATACTATAAATAATTTAATTTATATGCACGGTAGTGTAAAAATATTTTACACGTACATTCAATTATGTGTTGCTATATCATTTAATGAGTTGATAAATACATAACATGTCAAACTCATTAAATAATATGATAACATAACACATATGCATGTGTAAAATATTTTTACAAACGATAGTCGATAGAAATTAAACTCTAACTAAATTGGAGTTTACTCTTAGTCCTAACTAGACCCACATTTGTAATATTGTTCCACTCCCACACCAGATCACATCTCTCCCTTTCGCCACTCCTCTTCCCTGTCTCCACCCCTCTCCCCCGTCTTGGCTGGAGAAAAACACGACGCTCATTAGGGGTTTTCGTGGCAGAAGAAGGGACATTCTAGAAGGTTCTTCCCCCATCAAAGGATGACAACGATGTTTTCGTAAACAGAAACCGCGTCCTCGTCATTAAGCCATTCACGATGGTCCTTGGCCACACCAGCACCAGCGGCACCCGCGTTCTGGCGATGCCGCTGAACCCTAACCCCGACGAGTTCGACGCTTGCAAAACACCAATGATCAAAGATTCAATGTAAAAGAGGAGCCACATGAAGAAGATGTAAATTCTCAATCCTCGGTGGCAAAGCCAGAAGCTGTTTTTGAAGTGCGACGTTCTATGCTCTCATTGAGAAGTTGTTGAAATCAATGGAAGAAGAACTACCGATTCAAACGATGGATGAATCTGCCATTTTGG
The DNA here is from genome assembly GCA_037113605.1 of Calophaca sinica. Taxonomy (NCBI): domain Eukaryota; kingdom Viridiplantae; phylum Streptophyta; class Magnoliopsida; order Fabales; family Fabaceae; genus Calophaca; species Calophaca sinica. The sequence continues at coordinate 133,168,857 of CM073733.1, forward strand.
CTTTGTTTCTGATTATGGGACATTTGTTACAGCTTTTTTTTAGAATAAAATCACTTTTTTTATGTTAAAAGTTATTTTTTTAATTTTAATTGTGTTTGTTTCAGATTTTTTAGAAAATGATTTAAAAAAAATAATTTTTAGGGTAAAAATGAAAAGCTGAAAAAAGTAGCTTCTTATTCATAAGAGTTGAAAGAATGATTTTTATGATCCTAAACAAACACAAATTAGCTTCTAATTTTTTTAAAATCTATAAAAAATAATCTCTAAATTATTTTAAAACATAATCACTTTTTTTAAGCCGTAACAAACGGGCCCTAGATCATGTGAGTCTTCAGGGTAGAAAGGTCTAGATTAAAAGCAATTGTTTGTCCATCATGGACCACACGATTGGTGGTCCATGCTATAACTCGCCCTTTTTAGGTTAATTGTTAAAGAAAATGCGCGGCTGCATGTAATTGTTGGGGAATCCGGAGAGCACCTGAGAGCAACAGCTGGCTAAGGACTAGGACCACTAAGAGACTCAGACACCACATCTCCACCCAAAACTTTAAGGCATTGGGTATATGAGTCACCTCTCTTATATATCCTTCACTTAGCCCAATCCTAGCCAATGTGGGACTAACCATTCACACTTGAATTTTAACAATCTTCCCCCAAGTGTGAGTCTCCCACATTTGAGAGAACCGGCAGGATCCACTCTCGCTCCCCCATCAGGCCGAACCACGGCTCTGATACCAATTGTTGGGGAGTCCGGGAAGCACTTGAGAGCAACAGTTGGCTAAGGACTAGGACCACTAAGAGACCTAGACACCACATCTCCACCCAAAACCTTAAGGCATTGGGTATATGGGTCACCTCTTTTATATATCCTTCACTTAGCCCAATCCTAGCCAATGTGAGACTAACCACTCACACTTGAATTCTAACAATCTCCCCCAAGTGTGAGTCTCCCACATTTGAGAGAACCGGCAGGATCCACTCTCGCTCCCCCATCAGACCGAACCACGGCTCTGATACCAATTGTTCTCACACTTGAATTCTAATAGTAATCAACTTCTATTTGGATTTGTCTTTGTGATTTGTTTATTGTTTATTTTCTGGGAGCATATGGGAAGAACATTTTTGGATCCGATACTATATAATACCTGTATTACCTGTATTGATATCACACATCAAATCTGTTCAAGGAACATTGGTCTCTGCATAGAAAAGCTCTAGAGAGATGGGTAAGGAGGAAGCAGCAGCACCACTGCTAACAAAGAGTGAAGAGAGTGATGATATTGATGGGTTGGAAGTGGTACCATTAGAGGGTGCATTTTGGCTAGAGCTCAAAAGGGTAGGCTCCATGGCAGCTCCAATGGTTGCTGTGACTGTATCTCAATACCTTCTTCAAGTTGTGTCACTAATGATGGTGGGACATCTTGGCTTACTTGTCTCCTTCTCTGGGGTTGCTCTTGCCACCTCTTTTGCTGAAGTCACCGGATTCAGTGTCCTTGTAAACCCTTCTTTCATTTTCTCTGTCTTTTTGTTTGTTTCCTTTTCCTTTCTTATGTGATGTGAGTGTGTGTGTCTTATGTGAGTCTACTTTAATCAATCAGAGACATCTCGGATCTTGTTGACAATGACATTTAAAAAATAGATTTAGCTAATAACACTTCTTCTTAATTTGATGTTAAACCTTTTTGAGACAGGATCTAGAGAAATAGTAGATTTTGAAAGTTTCATTTCATTTAACTTTCTAGTTACTTTACATTTGCAGCTGCAATTCTGAATTAGTCTTCTCCATTGTGTTGTTGATGACTGACTAGATTTGATTTGGAAAATGCCTTGTAGATTGGAATGGCTGGTGCGTTGGAAACTTTATGTGGCCAAACCTATGGTGCTGAGGAATTCTGGAAGATTGGAAACTACACTTGCTGTGCAATTGTGACCCTAATTTTGGTTTGTTTCCCCATATCTCTCGTGGATATTCGTGGATAAATTACTCTTGGTGTTTGGTCAAGACCCTGAAATTTCTCTTGCAGCTCACGAGTACTGCATATGTTTGATCCCAGCACTCTATGGCTGTGCTGTTCTTCAATCTCTGATTCGCTACTTTCAGACTCAAAGTATGATCTTTCCCATGGTTTTCAGCTCAATTGCGATTCTGTGTTTGCGTGTGCCTATTTGTTGGGGTCTGGTGTTTAAATTGGGATTGGGATATGTTGAAGCAGCATATGCCATTGGAATTTCTTATTGGTTGAATGCCATTTGGCTTGGAATTTATATGAAGTATTCTCCAGCTTGTGAGAAAACCAAGATTGTGTTTTCTACTAATGATTTACTATGCCTTGCTGAATTCTGCCAATTTGCTATCCCTTCTGGACTAATTATTTTGGTAATAATATAACATAAACTTTGCATCTCCTAGAAACACAAAACACACAATGGTTCTGTTCTGCTAGTTTAGTCTTTTCATTTCTTTTCTTAATTGATTGCTTTTCTTATTTCAATGTTCATACTTCATAGTCTTGAATGGCGGTCATTTGAACTACTTACAATACTTGCCAGGTTTTTACCTAATCCACAGCTTGAAACCTCAGTTCTTTCAGTGTGGTGAGTGGAACAATCAATTTCATATCAATTGTTGAAATAACTCACGAAAGGTCCTTCTAACTAGATCTCAAACTTGGTCAGCCTTAACACAACTACATTGCACTACTTCATTCCTTATGCAATTGGAGCTTCTGCAAGGTTTGATCCAAACTTTTTTTTTTTGTACCGTGATATTTGCGCAACCATCTGTTGTCAAAGCATGATCCTGTGAATTTTGTTTTGCAGTACTCGGGTTTCAAATGAATTGGGGGCAGGGAATCCAAGGGCAGCTAAAGGTGCTGTTAAAGTTGTTGTAATTCTTGGAATTGCTGAGGCAGTTATTGTCAGCACTTTGTTTGTTTGTTGTAGGCATATGTTAGGATATGCTTATAGCAATGACAAGGAAGTTGTGGATTATGTTACAGACATGGTTCCCCTTCTTTGTGTGTCTGTTAGTGCAGATAGTCTAATAGGAGCTCTTTCTGGTGAGTTTGTTTCTATATGTTTTTCCTAGCATCTACAATGGGGCACAACACAAATCTTGAGTAAATAAATTTGGATTTGTACTTGCAGGGATTGCAAGAGGTGGAGGATTTCAGAAAATAGGGGCTTACGTGAACCTTGGAGCCTATTATCTTGTGGGTGCTCCTATAGCATTCTTATTGGGTTTTGGCCTAAAGCTCAATGCCAAGGGACTCTGGATGGGAACTCTAACAGGATCTGTTCTAAATGCAGTTATACTGGCTGTTGTAACAGTGTTAACAGATTGGCAGAAAGAGGTTGATTTTTTTTAATTTCTTATGTGAATTTGTTTCCTTTGTTTGCTGAATGTAGTGGATGTTTGTTAGAGGTAGTAGTGGCTCTAAGTGATTGTATTTTGTGGTTATTGCAGGCAACTAAAGCAAGGGAAAGAATAGTTGAGAAGTCAATTGAAGCTCATGATGGATTAGTATGAATTTGAGAAAGAATAGACAATTTGCTGTCAGTTTTTGACTTCTTGATTTTGCCCATGTTTCTTCTTTTTTTGGTGTTAGAAAATGTGTTTCATATGGTGATTGGAAAGCCTTAATTATGTTAACAGATAAAGCTTTGCATTGTGTGTATATATGTGATTTTTGGACTGGAAAGATCCGATCCCAGAAAATTATTTGTATGTTCCTTATATAATTGCTATGTAATACGAATTGATACTCCGGTTTTCACATTGCATCAGTTGAAGGATAGCTTCTACTCACATTTTTTAAATCATATTAAATTCCGACTAATATGATTTGAACTAATGAATCCAGATCACCCAAAAAAAAAACTAATGAATCCATTTAAAAGAGCAAGCGTCTGCTAACATTTATTTTATTTTTTTCATTTATAAAACTTGAACATCAGAATGAAAAATCAAACTACATATCACTTCACAAGAGGCATTAGTTCCACCAAATTTAGATTATTGGTTGATTTTGGAATGGGTCGTTCATTTCTTTTAATCAAGAATCCTATTTATAACCAGGGTTCAAAGGGAGGTAATTAAAAATGATTTACCCAAAATACAATTGATTTTGTGATTAGGAGAAAGTAGCCGGACTGTTTTACACAATTTGAGGTTGATTTATTCCCTTTATTTCTACAGGGTAGTAACTTGTATACAGTAATTTACGCACGAGCATACCACGAATCAAACAGCACATAGGATTTGAACATTCTTTCAAGATTATAGTTAGTTTTGCTCTTTTTCTTGACAACGTGATTGTTTTTTTTTTCAATTAGTTACAATCCTAAAATATGGTTTGAGGAAAATTTATAAAATTTAAGTTTTGATTTGGATAAAAATTATATAAGATTAATTAATCTTACGTAGTTTTCTTGATATTTCTTTGATATAAGGTTAATTAATCTTTATAACTAGTTACGAAAAAATATTAAAAATATTATAATAACTGTGATTATTTAAAATAATAGTTTTTTGTGTAGAAAAAAATAATTTCTATCTATCTTCTTTTTTCAGAAACTTTCCTATTTACATCATCTATATATAACTTATAAATAATTTTTTGTAAATGAAATCCAAATTGGATGTATTTGCTTAGAGGTGGATTATAGGGTGGTCAAACAAAATACTGCGTATAATTCTGTAGTTTGGATTTTTTTATTCTTTTAAATTATTGTTGTATCGTTTAAATTATGTAACGAAGTTCATTCATTGGACAACAGATTTTATTTATGTAATTTAGTTCCCATTTTTGTTCACAAGTACAGTAGGTACTAAATTTGTTATATTTGTGATTACGACAACTGGGATTTGGGACGATCTGAAGCTCGCGTTTGGTCGCCTTTGCTCATGTTGCTGCCCACATTTGCATCGTTGTTGGTCCCCAGCGTCCTTCTCTTCTCTGATAAAGGCGTAGCGCGAGGGCCTGTTGTACTTGGGGAATCAAAATTAATTTTTCAACGCTACCGACACTGTGGAGAATGGAAGATTTCACTGATCTCCGAGCAAATGCATCTGGACATTTCATTATAGCCAAGTGCTTATTTATTTATAAATTTATTATTATTATTATTATTATTATTATTATTATTATTATTATTATTATTATTATATGCATGAACATATTTTACAGTTTATCTTTAGTTTTCTGCTAGATGCAATATTCTCTTTCTTTGCTGACAGCTAGATGCATTTTTTTTTTTACTAGTATCTTATTCTTCATGTTTTACAGATGATTAGATTAGATATCTAATGTAGTGTATATACAGTATACTAACTATTTATTACCTGAAACTAATTAAGCTTAGGAAAATTGTTAATATTATTTAATGAAATTGATTAGAATTAGATACATAAAAATATATATGAGAATATGAGTTGCATGATAAACTCAATTCATAAAAATTTTCTCATACACTCTAACCTTCTGTCTTACTTTTCTGTCATATTTACTGTTCTCTCACTAATGACAATTTATCACATAATAAAATAAAATTATAATTTATTAACACATATGCATATGTCCAACTTTTGATCGGTGGGAAACAGAAAAACTCTAACTTTTAAGAGAAAAAAATGTTTATTCACTCTAACTGACAAGATCCGGGGATCAACCGAAAATTCTGAGTACATACAAAGCAAGATTATTGACTTGAAATCCTTAACAAAATACAATCCAAACGGATCGCGTCCTCTTTTCATCCTTATCATATCAAGGGTAAGCAACACGTGGGATATTAAGACACCATATAATAATATATATATCGATATCGATATCGATATCGAGGAGTGTCAGTAACGTATTTTTCAAAAACGTTTATAATTAGTTTATTACCTTAAAAAATGATTTAAGTATTTTATATGCTAATCACATTGTCAAAAATGTTTTCACTTTACTTAATAAATAAACTTTAAGAAATAATATAATATTATTATACAATGCAAAGGCGATTGAAAATAATGGAACGCTATTATATAATTAAAAAAATATATTAAAGAAAAGTCTTTGAAAAAGTGTGTTAGATTAGACCCTCTCCTCCGACGCGACGCCACGTTTTGAGAACTGTAGGCCTAATAATAGTGGTAAGAAAGTTAATAATTCAAAATGGAATTAATCCACCATCCGACATGATGTTAGTTGTATTTTTATTAAGTTTTTTTTTTTTGGTACATGTATTTTTATTAAGTTATTAGACCCAAAAAAAAAGTCGTATTTTTTTATTAAGTAGTCACATCTTCCTGATCACTACTTATTTAAAGGCGAATTCACCAACTCAAAAATAGTACGATTTTGTGCACTCAGCACCACCTCTTAGCTAAAAAGCTTTTTTCATTTTTTCGCCTTATAGTTATCGGTGAACTCCGAAGGATCTATCTAGATTGAAATGATGGAGGAGGCCTTGTTGCCAAAACTGAGCAGCGATGAAAGCAAGGTGGTTGTGGTTGTAACATCAAAGACCAAAGCCTTTCTCCAACAGCTAAAGAAGCTGAGCTTAATGGCAGCTCCAATGGTGGTGGTGACAGTGTCCCAGTTCTTGTTGCAAGTTGTGTCTTTGATGATGGTTGGACATCTTGGTGAGCTCTCCCTTGCTGGGGTTGCCTTGGCCACTTCCTTCGCAGATGTCACTGGCTTCAGTATACTAGTAAGTAAACTTCCCTTTTCCTTTCCTCTTTTTTTCTTCCCCCCCTCTTTCCTAAAACTTAAATCGCCACTTAAAGTAAGTTAATTAATTAATTGAACACATATATGCTGGTGAAAACATCTATTTATCTAAAAATTAAGTTAGGTTATCTAATCTTGATCTCTGAAAGTTAATTTTTTTTTTTTACCTGTCACATACTTCTAGGGATGCAATTAAAAATGATTAGAACTTGAAATTGGTATACTTCGACTAAAAGAAACATTTGGCAAGAAGGAAATGGAATGAAAAATTAAAGACATCCAGCAAGCAAAAGATGTGTTTTTTGGGACTTCTTGTTGTGGGTGGCTCCAGATGTTTTTGGAACTGCTTTCAAGTTGTTTGTGCTGCTTTCAAGTTAAAGAAACAAAGGCAAAGCATTCTTCTCCAACACTGTACATATATATATATATATATACAACATTTTATGATCAATAAAATTCAAACGTGATTATTGTTTCAACCATTTTTACCCCCAATCAATTCTTTGTTAATTAATTACCAATTTGATTCCAAAAATTTGATAAAAAATTAGTTTGGTCCTTTATTTTATTAATTTTTTAAATTAATCCTTGTATTTTAAAAAAATATATCAGTTGCGTCCTTTCGTCAGTTCTGTCTGTTAATAGTGTTTCGAAATAGTCTTTTAATTTAGTCACTTATTAACAAATAAATTACTATAATTTATACCTTAATATTAATTTGGTCTATATAAAACTGACAAAAAAACGTAATTAATACACATTTTTAAAATATAGGGACTAATTTAAAATATTAATAAAATAAGGGCCAAACTTTTTTTTCTTCAAATGTATCATTAACTCGTGGCTCGCTGAAACCTGAATAGCAAACTAAAGCTCTCTGTCATGACATTAATGATTGTAACTTTTCTTTTTTTCAAAAATAGGAGCTTGTTTTTCATAGAAAGAGCATAAAAGGGAATGCGAATAAAAGATTGTAACTTTTCTTTTTACAAGAAAAGATTGTACTAATTTTTTGTTGACCGAAGAAAAGACAAAACATCATTGTCGTCGACAGGCAAGAAAATTAGTTGGGGATTTTTTTTGTTAGTATCGAATTAGAAAAGAAAAATTATTCTAAAATAAATGTTATTTTATTTTTTTAATATAATATTAAATAATTTTTTTTCAATTGTACCTCTAAATTAATACTATATGCATTACTCTCAAGTAACTATATTCTATTATGCATTTATAATAACCAATAATTAACAAGAATAATTTTGTAAAATTGTTACTCACATTCATTTATTTATTATCTTTTTTATTCTGTGTATCTGTGTAAAAAACTTTAAACGACTTTTATTTTAAAACGGAGAGAGTATGAAATCGATGACAGATTGAATTAATAGAGTATGTTAAAAAATTTAAAACATTCATAATATTTAAATAGATTTTTCTAAGGCTTGAGGTGTGAATTAAATATCTAAATTTTAAATTAATATAGTATAGTTAATTAACTTTAATTCCTTAAAAAATATGATTATATTTTTTATATTAATTTTGTGAATTTTTCTCCCATATAATATCTCTCTTTTTACCAAAAAATAATAAGTGTCTTCACCCTATCTCTTTCAAAACTCTTTTTTCTTTTCTATGGCTTTTTCTACTTCTTACATGAAGGTCATTGAAAACACGTAGTTAACCTGTGTTCATTTTGTTTTACTTAATTTTATGTTAGTTTTTCAAATATACTTCCTCTATTACTCGATATTAGCAAAAAAATCTATGTATTTAAATTAAATATATAGACTTTTTTTTGTTTATATTTGGGGTAAGAGGGAGGGAGTATTTGCTTTTGTTACTCTTATTGAGTTTTTTTTTATTTCTTCAACAATGACATGTCCTCATTTTTATTAGGATATTTTTTTTCTTCTAATTTTTTAGTCATTTTTTTATGGGAGATGAATACTTTTTTTGGCATTTAGTCTATTTTTTTTATTTGTAGACTATTTTTGTTTTATTTAGTCGCTTTATGGATCTTGCTTCCACAATGACATGCTCATTATTGTAAGGTGAGAGATGTCATTTACTTATAAACTCTTTTTTGGCATTATCTCTAGTCTATGTGGGACTTAAGTTTTTTCAATACACCCCTACGCCCAGCACTATTGGGCTTGGTGCGTGTATATAATGTGGTGGGTGGCCCAGTGGATCTAGGATAGACTTTGATACCATATTAGGATTTTGTGTCTACCTCATCCTTATAAAATTGGTTTGTAAGGTGATAGATATCATTTACTTATAAACATTTTTTATGTTTTATCTCTAGTCTATATGGAACTTGAGTTTTTCTCGATAGTTTCAACCCAAATTATCTGAAAGTTGATCCTACTAGTTATTTGATTCATTTTTGTTTTGTAGCAATATATATTTTCACAAATACAAAAAATAGATAAATATGTCTAAGAAAGCTAATGGATTTTAAGAAAGTTAACGTTATGCATACATAAAAAAATAATATAGTATTTTTTTGGTACAAATAATATAGTATTTCTTAAAGTAGTAAAAATTAGTATTTCTTTATTTCTAACGTCTATCATAAAATAATATAGTATTATTTTCATAAAAATAAAAAAATATAGGAGAAGAAGAAAAATTATAGAGGAAGCCATAGAAAAGAAAGAGGGGGTCTTGAAAGAAAGAGTGCAAACAATAAAAAATAATAATCAAATAGTTACTTTTTTTTTTTTGGTAAACAGAGATATTATAGGAGAAAAAAATCGACAAAATTAATATGAGAGATAAAATCATATTTTTGAAAGAATCACAATTAATTAACTATATTACATTAATTGAAAATTTAGATATTTAATGCACTTTAACGCGTGCAATGTTGCACCCGTTAGAAAAATCGTAGTTAAATTAAATTTCATACTAAAAATTCAAGAAAATTGACACCTTATTTTAAAATTCATTCTATATTTTGATTGATATTTATGTTTAAGATCTTTCCACTCTACCTCCCAATTGCTCTGCGTTGTTGTCACTTGACTGACGAAGCAACCTTCGTTGCACACTATGAGGCCGCCCCTACACCATATTTATACCTTTTGCTCATCCGCGACGTCCGAATGCCACCTCACCATGCTGTTCTTTACACTTTCCCCACTGCCGACGGTACGGGGCTCGTGGGACCATTCCTCCATGGACACAAGGTTGCGTACGAACACATTCCCTCTGTGTTGCCCTTCTTCATCGCTCCAGACGTTCCCCTTCCCATGGTTTACGAAGTGTTATTACTAGTGGTGGGCACGGGTACGGGTCGGCCCATGAACTCGACCTATCCAATCCAACCCAACCCAGAAAAAGCGGGTTGGTTTGTGTCATTGAGTTGAGTCGGTTTTAAAAGAAACAAACTCAAAGGATATAGGTTGGGTGTTGGGTCTAAATATTGCAAACTCGAACAACTCAACCCAATCACCGTAAATGAACACAACCTTTTTTACTTACTAAGTGAACGTGTCACATATATTATACGAAATGACTTTCGCCAAAGTGAATGTTGAGTTATGCATTTGAAATATGAAATATGTGTTTGTATTTAGAATGTTTTATATATACTATGAATATGAATGCACTCTGCAAATGTTATATATTATGAAATATGAAATATTGCGTTGTGTATTTATTGTTTTTTCAATCAGGCTAGGTGAATGTTGAATAAATTAATGTTTAAGGTCTTGATAGTGATTTTTTTCTTCATAAATATTTTTTTTCCTATTTGTCTTTTTTTTTACAAATTTTTTGTTTTTTTATGAGAAATAAATATTTTAATAATAAACCCGTTCACCCGACCCAAGCCAACCCATATGTGGTCGGGTCGGGTTGGTTCGGGTTATTACAAAACCCACCCAAAATCCACCCGCATATATTTGATTGGGTTGGGTCTTTAAACACCTCAAAACTCACCCAACCCGACACACGTCCATCCCGAGTTATTACAGTGAATCACAATGAGCCACTTGCACAACCCTATGCTCCCCCCCCCCAAACAAAAATGACATCACCTGCATTGACACTAACTCATCTAGTGACATTGGCCTCAAAATTGTGTGTTTCCCCTGCACTTTTTTTTCTTTCAATTTTTGTTGAAAATCAAATACAAATTATGGGTTTATGTTTTTGAAAAAAAAAAATTCACTGGTGGTGGTTGTGTGATTGTGGAGAGAGGGGAAATTTTGGATGGGTTGGTATGTCATATTTTTATGGTTGTGGTTGTAGTTTGTTGGAAAGGAGGGGCCTTATGGTTCTTTATTGAAATGGGTCATAATTGATGTGTAATAGTTTGTCTAGTGTGCATTAATCTTCCTCTTCAGTTTGCTATTGGAAGTTTGAGATGTGGTCAGGTTTTTGGTTTTTGGGATGAAGATTAGTTTAGGAGAGTAGCTCTGCATGCGGTGGCGCTATCTCTATCGCGATGACGCAGTTCATGAGGGGGATGGCTCACGCATTGGATTACAACTAGTAGATGGTCTAGGGTTTTCTTTGCCACAAAATCTACAACTGAGGGGGGGGGGACCATGGAGGCTAAAAACGTCGATCTAGCATGGAGGGTTCACAATAAGATCTGGTAACAGTGGTAATGGTTGGGAAGAGTCGTGGTGGCTCGAATGGAGATAATGGCCGTATCAGCATCTATGATTTCCCGTCTTGGTCAATTCTGGACTGGAGGTGTCGGATGGTTGCCATTGTGCCACATGGATTTGCGGCAGCGGCGGAGCCAAGATTTTACTTTCAGATGAGCCATTAAGATAACATTTGAAGGAATTTTATTTTTGCTGGCAGAGACCAAAGGCAAGACCTAAGAAGAAATAGAAACTCTCTTTGACAACAATAATAACAAATAGAGTCACGATAGGGGCGTGGAAACTAGAGTTGTTTAGTGGGGAGAGGTTGGTAAACTCGAGTACATGTTTGCCTTCTCTGTTTTAGGCTATGTAGTAATTTATATTAACTCTCACTTGCATATCTGAATTTAATTTAAACAAATTTTAAGCACAATCAATTGTACTTCTGAATTGAAAAATTTATGAAATTATGCTTGATGCTAGCAAAGCTATGAGATAAGTAGCATCACTCTAGTTTAAATGAGAAATTCTAGTGTGGCCACCAAAAAACAAAAGAGGCGGAAAAGAAGTGATGTCTTGATTAACTCTTTTTTTTTTTAGATTTCAGGGGGACCAAGGCCTTAGTAGGGCCTCGTGTAGATCAGCCTATGGGGGGGTTTGGTTATTGACGGTCTAACAAATCTTATGGTGAGATTACATCGTCTTATCGTGGAAAAACATGTAGTATAGTGTACCACCTATTAAGTGTATGTTTGGAAGAGATTCTTCCAACCGCAACCATGCAAAAAACTTGTGTTGAGTAGAAGGTGCCTTGGTTTAGCTTTGGAAAAAAATGAAAAATTATGCAATGGAGTTTGTGTTTTTCAATTTGCATTGGAAACAATCTCAAACAAACATACCCTAAGTTCTATACCGTAGAATTTGTCCTCATTGTCATCTTTACCAAATGAGGGAAGGTTCAATATTCAATAAGCTTTCCATTCTACATGTTTTCGTCACCCCCACTTTTCTCTGTACCAAACGATGCATAAAGTCTTCTCTTATTTTCCATACCGTGTTTTTTTTGGTATATTTTCATTAAAAAAAAAAATTAGTTACTTTTCAGCTAGGCGCGGCGGTACGTGTGTGTTTCACGAGGAACATTGATAGCAATATCTAAGTGGTAGTAGATGAAACGGATACATCGTGCTTCGGATGGGAATTGGGACACACCTGTATTCCATTTCCATCTCAATCTGTAATCGATTTGCTTTGAACCATAAATGACATTTGGACCCCACACATCAATTCGGGCAAGTGAAATATTGAAGATATTTTTTTATTAATAAGTAAATTTTAACAAGGAATTCATATCTAGTAAAAAAAAGGAATTCATATAAAATATTTTATAAAATTATCATAAAATTTTTATATTAGTTAAAAATATATTTTTGACATTTTTCTTTAAACTTAGCTCAATTCCATAGGAATCTATTTTTTTGGAAAAAGAGTATGAAAGTTTATTTACATCTATATAATAAGTTTTGGGTTAATTTAGGTAAGCAATCTTTTTTAAGCTAATCATTATTTTATTTTATGATGTAAACTTTGAGTTTTTATATCAAATGAAATTAATATTTTTCTCTTTAATTATTTATTTTACAAGAAAATGGTTCTTCTTAATTTTTTTAAGTCAATATTTAATTTAATTTAATTAATATTAATCATAATAAGATAATGGTAAATCATCATTGGGACTAACTGTTATAAAATAAATATTCTCTCCTGTTCGTATTATAAAAAATAATATTTTTTTTTTGGTTATGTGGACCGAAGGAGTATTCTTTTTTAATATTATTAACGTCCTTCGGATGAACGCGTGTTCTACGTGGCCCACAATCTAAAACAAATGGAAAGTAAAATAAAGAAAAAGATGTCTTGTACTACTTCTAGAACTCACTGTTTTGTTTTTGTTGGTACAGTTGGACTGACTTGTATTGAAAGTGGAACCACACACATTGGCGTTGGATAAAAACAAGGAGAAAGAAAAGAGGTCGATGAAAAAAACTTTTAATTGTCCAACCGGAGAAAAAATAAAAAGAATTAAAAGTTAAAACCTTTTTCTATCTTACTTCTATGATTAATTATACAGAAAGTAAGGAAAAATATATTTATTAAATGACATAAATATTCATAGGTGAAAATGTGATGATGGGCAAGTCTATCTATAAATTTATTACATAATAAAAAAAATATATCACCATTTGATTCATGTAGTCTATTTATTGTCGTTGTGAAATTATAATTGGAAGTACTAAGTAAAAATTAAAATTTCCTAAATCTCCAATATATCAAGTATTCCCTCCGGAATGAATTATAAGCAAGTGGAGCTAAATTTGGTTTATTGAATAACCAATGTATTTAGTCTATAATACATTGGTTATTTAATGAACCAAATTTAGCTCCGCTTGTTTTTTATTCCTATAATATATCTTTAAAATTCTTATTAGTATGACTTGTATATAAAAACGAGTAAGATACTTAAAATAATGAAGTAATTCACAGACTCTAGCTAATAACACTGTAGGGAACAATCAGCTTTGTCATTATTTATTGTAATCTTTTGATCAATTAATAGTATATACAAATATTATTCTGATTTTTCCTAGTCTCATGGTATCATTGGTAATTGATTGAACATGAAATGGAATTCAGATGGGAATGGCTGGTGCGTTGGAAACTCTATGTGGCCAATCATTCGGTGCAGAGCAATATCACAAGATTGGAAACTATACCTTGTGTGCAATAGTCTCTTTGATTTTAAGTAGTGTTCCAATATCCATCCTATGGATTTTCATGGACAAATTGCTTGTTCTTTTGGGACAAGATCATGCAATTTCACAAGTAGCTGGAAAATACTGCATTTGGCTCATTCCTGCACTCTTTGGCTATGCTATTCTTCAAGCTTTGGTTCGTTATTTTCAGACTCAGAGTTTGATCTTTCCCATGCTTCTGATCTCAGTTATTGCTCTAGTTTTGCACATACCCATTTGTTGGGTACTAGTGTTTGAACTTGGACTTGGAAGAGATGGAGCAGCCTTATCCATTGGAATTTCATATTGGCTCAGTGTCATAATGCTTGGTCTTTACATCAAGTATTCTCCAGCATGCCAGAAAACTAAGATAATCTTTGGGACTATTGCTTCAAGGAGCTTCAAAGAGTTCTTCTTCTTGGCCATCCCTTCCGCATTTATGGTTTGGTAAATTTCTAGCCTGTTTTGCACTGTGTGATTGGGGATTCAATGACTCATTGTTGCTTCTCTTCTTTTACTTTTTGTGTCTTGTTTGCCTAACATGTTTCTATCTTAATGGATACAGTTTGGAGTGGTGGTCATTTGAGCTGCTAGTAATACTTGCTGGACTCTTACCAAATCCCCAACTTCAAACTTCAGTTCTCTCGATTTGGTATGTTCCTTCATGATCTGCTTGTGTAAATATGTAAATTTGGTAGGAGAAAAATATCTTCTATGTTAAGTTTTAATCACAAAAATGCCATTTTGTTTTAATTTCATATCATGTTTACCAAAAAATAACTTTCTATTATTCTCACATACAAATATGTGAGCAAGGTTTTATACCAAGTTCCGCGACCATGATTTGGGTCGCAACAATAAAGTTTTTGAGGTCTGCACGACCACAATTAAAGCCGCATCAATTGCATTTTCTCGGCAATATTAAGAATTGTGACGCAACCTCTACCATGACCACGACCCCAATTTAAGACCTTATGAATGAAAAGAGAAAATAAAGTAAATTTTTTATAATTAAAAAGGGAAAGCAAGAAGAAAATACATTTTCTCATACTAATCTGAGATTTATCTAACTTGTGTTTTTCTATGAGCAGCCTGAACATTTGTACATTGCACTTTTTCATTCCATATGGGGTCGGTGCTGCAGTAAGGTATGCTCCAAATACACACATTGATATCTTATGTGTGACTTATTTGTGATTGTTAACACTTATATTGGGTGTAAAATCAAGCTCATATATATCTTTTAACGTTTTGTAGTACACGCGTTTCAAACGAATTAGGGGCAGGAAAACCACAGGCAGCTCGAGATGCCGTTAGCTCTGTTGTTCTTCTAGCACTCATAGAAGCAATAATCGTTAGCTCTGCACTCTTTTGCTCCCGTCGAGTGTTGGGATTTGCATTTAGCAATGAGATGGAAGTTGTACATTCTGTTGCAAAGATAGTTCCCCTGCTTTGTCTCTCTGTCAGTGTGGATAGTTTCCTAGGAGTTTTGTGCGGTAAGTCTTCCATTGAGCTAGCTTCATCATTCAAACTATATATGCAAGGTGACACTTAGGGTGCCCCGCTTTGTAAGGGATCCATCAATACCCCAATAATTTTGACAGTTAGATATATTAACGGTATAAATAAATGTTAATTTATCTCTTAAAACTAGTAGTAGAGTGGAAAACCAAATCATCAGGAGGTGACACGTGTTCCACTGAGTCATTGTTTTAATAATAGTAAATAGATAGAATAGAATTGATAGATTATGGCGCATTGATGGATCACTTAAATGAAAATGTCCCTATATATGCAATGCTATATCATGATTGTGCATATACATTTTGAAAAGGGAGTATAATTTTTAAATTTTCACTCAATAATAACAATAGCTACATGTTGGGAAGTTATAATTAGCTAAATACGTGGCCAACAATCATAAGATTAATGGCTCTCACTCAGTTGTGTGTTGAATGAATCAGGGGTTGTCAGAGGCAGTGGATGGCAGAAGATTGGGGCATTTACCAATCTTGGAGCATATTATGTTGTGGGAATCCCAGTGGCTCTCTTGTTGGGTTTTGTTCTAAGTTTGAATGCTAAAGGCCTCTGGATTGGAATATTGACTGGCTCTACATTACAAACAATTGTACTTGCTTTATTAACAGCATTTACAAATTGGGAAAAACAGGTTCTTACTTACGTGCTTTACCTCTTGTTGTATACTGTGGCTTCCTCAAAATCAGTAAATAATAATCCAGAATTAACACGGTTGAATGATGGATGGATGGAAAGTGATGTAAAGTGGAATGGAATAGGATGATATTTGTTGCCATTGTTTAAAATGGAATGCAAAAAAATTTGCAAATCATGGTATATATGATAATTTTAGTTTATTCCATTTCATACACTTTATTGATCAATTTCATTCCATTCCACCAAATATTAAAATAACCAGTGCTAGGTTTAATGACAGTTGCAATATCCTTTAATTTTATCTACTTCGCGTATGTTTAGGGAAAGATAAAAATGATTATTTTATCTTCTGGAAAACGTCTTCAGTTCTGTTGTTACTAGTGGATTTATTTACAAGATTTGTTACACTTTCTATAATTTGCAGGCATCACTGGCAACTGAGAGGATTTCTGAGCCTAATGGGGGTGCTTGTTAAGCTCATGATGGGTTAGTTTGTTGCTTGGAAGTAATTTTGCACGAGTGAATAGCAATAAAAGTATAAAACACTCTTAATGATAGATATCAGAAGAGAGTGAGTGCCCCCCCCCCCCTCCTCTCTCCCTTTTGTTTTGTAGGTTACATGTGAGAGTTTTGAGGTTGAATATCAGAGTATATGAATGAAATGCAAGTTAGTTGTTGAGCTAGTTAGTTTGTTAGCCAGCTGTCTAGGCGGTTAGACTCAGTTGGAGTTAGTTAGAGTCAGTTTCACAACTGACACAAGTATAAATATGAGTGACTTGATGTAAATTGTAAGATTGATAAATGATCAATGAATCAAAGAAATTCTCTCTTCACTGTTATGTTTACATTGAATGAGCAATGACTGGTGCAGTAAAACCTTGTTTATCGTAGTCATTCATTTTTGCATATCCGTTTTGTATATTTTCAAAGCATGAAAAGTGAACAGTTAGAATGTCGTAACAGATGCTCGATATTTTTTTGCTAGGTCGAAATATATGCTCGATATCTACTAAATTCTAAAAGCAGATCATAATAGCAATAATAGCAGTTTTGACGCCACATCTTAATCCCATATATTAACATAAGTGTGGAGATTTGTGTGTCTTTAAATCAGTTTGAAGATCATTGAAATGCATAGGAGTGGTTTTCAACATGAGTGAATCGAATCATGGTTCATGGGAATAGATTCACTAAGTGATTTGGAGCAATGGAGGAGTTTTGAACTCTCTGTGAATCGAATTGGATCAGTGTGAATCGATTCACACATCAATTCATGGGCGTGAATCAAAGTCTGTCTTTGGGAGCTGAAGCGTGAATTCAATTCACGTATGCAGGAGCTATTTTTTAAGTTGGTGAATCGATTCATCTATTTTAAGTGAATCAATTCACACAGTCTGGTATTTAAACCAGATTGCTCAGAAACTTCAGAACGCGAATTTTAAAAGGACAACTCGAGTGAGGCGATTTTGGGGCGATCTCTAGGGTTGGGAAACACATTGTAAACACCTTGGGGGCTTAGGGTTTCTTAGAGAGAGGATTCAATCTTTCTCTATTGTAATCTTGAGAGTATCATTGAGGGATTGAGAGGTTCAATTGTGAGAGTTCTAGAGATTGTTCATCTTGAACAATTGGAAGGGGGTTCTGAAGAACTATTGTATTCTCATTGTAAAGACTCATATGATAGTGAATGGAAAGCTCCTCTCTCCCGCAGATGTAGGTCATCTTTTCAGGACCGAACTGCGTCAATAATTGCGGTGTTATTCCTCTACTCTCTTTCTTTGTTTGTTTGATTGATTTGAGGCTTTTAATTGCACATAGAATTTTAGATTATGTTCTTGTTTGATTCTTTGATTGCTGGGCTGTTTAGTTTGGTTTGTCATTGTTATTTGTTCCACTTTCTTGTTGAATTCATAACAAGTTGCGCCGTCTGTGGGGAGGAACAAATCTTTCAATTGTGCACCATGGGTACTAAATGGGATATCGAGAAATTTTCCGAATATAATGATTTCGGTGTGTGGAAAGTGAAGATGAAAGCAATCTTAATTTAACAGAAATGTGTGGATGTCTTAAAGGGTGAGGCAAGGATGTCAGCCAACCTATCTCAAACGGAGAAGACGGAGATGATAGATAAGGCAAAAAGTGACATTATCTTGTGTCTAGGAGACATGGTTTTGAGGGAAGTCGCAAGAGAGAAGACTGAGGCAGAAATGTGGACAAAGTTAGAATCGCTATACATGGCCAAGTCGTTGGCACATCGGTTATGTCTGAAACAACAACTCTACTCATTTAAAATGGTAGAAACGAAACCTATTGTGGAGCAATTGACGGAATTCAACAGAATTATTGATGACCTACAAAACATTGATGTGAAACTTGATGACGAGGATAAAGCTCTACTCTTATTGAGTTCATTGCCTAGGTCATTTGAGCACTTTAAGGATGCACTCCTTTATGGGAAGGAGTCTACTATTACCTTTGAGGAGGTCCAATCATCCATTAGGACCAAGGAGCTTACTAAGCTTCAAGACTTGAAGGTAGAAGATAGTGGGGAAGGCTTGAATGTCTCAAGGGGGAAGAATGACAGTAGAGGAAACGGTAAAAGAAAGCCTGGGTTGAAATCCAAGTCGGAAGGGGATAATAAAGCGAAGTACAAATGCTTTAATTGTCACAAGGTTGGTCACTTTAAGAAGGATTGTCCCAAGAGAGCGGACAATGGAGATTCCGTGGATGTAGCGATTGCTTCAGAGGATGGTTATGAAGATGCGGGTGCTCTAGTGGTTACGAGTTGGGAATCGGAGAGGAGTTGGGTTATGGACTCCGAGTGTTCTTATCACATGTATCCAAGGAAGGAATATTTTGAAACTTTGGAGCTTAAGGAAGGGGGAGTCGTCTGCCTGGGTAACAACAAAGCGTGCAGAGTTCAAGGTATGGGTTCAATTCGTCTTAAGATGTATGACAACCGCGAATTCCTTTTACAAGATGTGAGGTATGTTCCTGAACTCAAGCGAAATTTGTTATCTATAAGCATGTTTGATGGATTAGGCTCTCGCACTAGGATTGAGCATGGTATGATTAAAATTTTGCATGATGCATTAATAATAGCTAAGGGGGCTAAAATGTGTGGTTTGTACATATTAGATGGTTCAACTATTATTGGGCATGCATCATTAGCTAGCCAAACTTCGCATGTTAAAACCAAACTATGGCATCTTAGGTTAGGGCATGTTAGTGAAAAGGGTTTAGTTGAACTAGCTAAACAAGGTTTGCTAGGTGGTGATAAATTAGATAAGCTAGAATTTTGTGATATGTGCATACTAGGCAAACATCATAAGGTTGAGTTTGGGAGTTGCATGCATCATTCTAGTAAACCCTTTGAATACGTTCACTCGGATCTTTGGGGTCCTTCTAGAGTGACTACTCATGGGGGGTGGTTCCTATTTCCTCACCATGGTTGATGATTTCTCTAGAAGAGTATGGGTCTACATTTTGAAAAGCAAAAGTGACACCTTTGAAAAGTTCAAGGAATGGCATACTCTTATAGGAAATCAAGTAGGAACTAAATTGAAAGTTTTAAGGACTAACAATGGCCTGGAGTTCGTTTCAGTGTATTTTGATAAGTTTTGCAGGAAACAGGGTATTCAGAGGCATAGGACCGTGGCAGGCTCACCGCAACAAAATGGCCTAGCGGAACGCATGAACAGGACCATGTTGGAGCGGGTGAGGAGTATGCTTTTGGGAGCTGGGTTGCCTAAAAGCTTCTGAGGTGAAGCTATGAGTACGTCATCGTATTTGATCAACAGATGTCCATCAACGGCGTTAGACTTCAAGACACCAATGGAGGTTTGGAGTGGGAGACCGGCAGACTACTCCAAGTTGAAAGTTTTCGGAGCTTCGGCTTTTGTGCATATCAAGCAGGACAAGCTTGATGCTAGGGCTGTGAAATGTGTCTTCATCAGATATCAGGAGGGTGTGAAGGGATACAAGTTGTGGAAATTGGAATCTTGAGGGTCAAAGGTTATCATAAGCAGGGGCATCACTTTCGATGAGACCTGCATGGGGATGAAGTGCAAAGACCTGGAGAATAGTAGTTCAGAAGCGGAGGTGGAGTCTACCACTAGTGAGACCGGGGATGACAAGGAGGATAGTCCTCCATCGTCAAGTTCTAGAGGAAGACAACAAACAGGGGATCCTGGCTATCAGTTGGCAAGAGATAGGAAAAGGAGGGAAACTGTGGCACCGAAGAGATACGGGTATGCGGATCTTGTTTGTTATGCTTTGATTGTGACTGAAGAGGTTCAAGACTCGGGACCAAGGGTCTTCAGGGAAGCAATGAGAAGCAAGGAGAGTCGGAAACGGTTGGAGGCAATGAATGAAGGAGTGAATTCATTGGAGAAGAACCGGGCTTGGGGGCTTGTGGATCTATCGGAAAATCAAAGGGTAGTTGGATGCAAGTGGAACTTCATGAAGACGGAAGGTGTTCCGGAGTTTGAAGAACCAAGGTACAAGGAAAGGCTTGTGTATAAGGTCAATCTTGAGTTGGAGATTGTGGATGATATTCTAAAGGCAAGTTCTAGCAAGAAGGGGATTGGAATGCTCAAGGGGAAGTTAGCTTCTGGATTTGAGATGAAGGATCTCGGCATTGTGAAGAGGACATGTGGAACGAATATTGTGAGGAACCGGAAAATGAGGTATGGTTCTTTGAAAGGCGGTTTGAAGCGTGTGAAGACAACTCAAGGTGGAGTCGCAATGAAGAGTATGATTGGTGAATTGGGGATCACACACGGTTGTGAGAAGTTCACCAAGTATCTTCCTAGATCAAGGTTCAAGGATCACTTGAACTTGATCATTTGCGTTGAGACGTAATTCCATTTTTTGGAGAGAGCAGCAAGTGGTTGATGGATAAATGTTGAGCATCACCACTGATTTGAAGTCAGGGTGGAGAATTATGAAGATTTGTGTGCCTTTAAATCAGTTTGAAGATCATTGAAATGCAAAGGAGTGGTTTTCAACATGAGTGAATCGAATCATGGTTCATGGGAATCGATTCACTAAGTGCTTTGGAGCATTGGAGAAGTTTTGAACTCTCTGTGAATCGAATTGGATCAGTGTGAACCGATTCACACATCAATTCAGGGGCATGAATCAAAGTCCGTCTCTGGGAGCTGAAGCGTGAATTCAATTCACGTATGCAGGAGCTGTTTTTTAAGTTGGTGAATCGATTCACCTATTTTAAGTGAATCGATTCACGTAGTCTGGTATTTAAACCAGATTGCTCAGAAACTTCAGAACGCGAATTTTAAAAAGAGAACTCGAGTGAGGCGATTTTGGGGCGATCTCTAGGGTTGGGAAATACATTGTAAACACCTTTGGGGCTTAGGGTTTCTTAGAGGGAGGATTCAATCTTTCTCTATTGTAATCTTGAGAGTATCATTGAGGGATTGAGAGGTTCAATTGTGAGAGTTATAGGGATTGTTCATTTTGAACAATTGGAAGGGGGTTCTGAAGAACTATTGTATTCTCATTGTAAAGACTCATGATAGTGAATGGAGGGCTGCTCTCTCTTGCAGATGTAGGTCATATTTTCGGGATCGAACTGCATCAACAATTGCGGTGTTATTCATCTACTCTCTTTCTTTGTTTTGTTTGATTGATTTGAGGCTTTTAATTGCACATAGAATTTTAGATTCTGTTCTTGCTTGATTCTTTGATTACTGAGCTGTTTAGTTTGGTTTGCTATTGTTATTTGTTCCACTTTCTTGTTGGATTCACAACAATAAGCGAATGAATGTATGAGTATTTATACTAATTGACAGAACTCGTATTCAGCACGCATGACAAAGAAAAATGGAACCAATAGTGTAGTTAAGTTTTTGGAGAGTAGTTAAGTTTTTGTTGGGAAATTGTTTTGAAGAAAAAACGAATGAATAAGTTTTTACCACGTGTCCTTAACTTAGTTAAAATTCTTGTATAGATAATAGATTATCATCACATAACTCTTCATCACTTCACACCCGTATTTTCAACAAAACCTTATATCAAAACCCAACTATGTACGTCTATTTTGGCACTAACATTTTGCATGGGAATCGGTTCTCCGTAAAGAGGGCAACAATCTGTATTTATGGTAAGAAAAATTTTGTATATAAAGGGGATATTTAGAAGAGTTTAGTTATACTTATTTCAAGATAAAAAATTATATTAATGTTTTGATAAATTCATAAAAATAACTTATGATATGTCCATATGTAACTTATTTTTATAAGTCATAATAAGTTATAAGTATTTAATTACCCTTCCCAAAATAATTTAGCGAATAAACCATGCTCATCAAAAATTATAAAAATTAAATGAATAAATATTTGATTAAGCTGGTTGGGCAACAAATAGTAGTTGGATAATGGAGACTTTCTTGAAGTAAGTATTGGTTATAATTCATCATATTCATGGAGTAGCATTGGATCCTCAAGGCCACTCCTCAAAGAAGGAATACGGTGCAAAAGAATTTAGAAATATCTCAAAACAGGTACTTATTTGGTCGCGCAACATATCATGTAGTTATGAATAATATGCTAGAAGTTGACCATCTAAAGGAAGATATATGGAGATCATTGGTCTTTGATATGGAAGTTAAATGTTCCCCCTCAAGTTATTATGTTTATGTGGAGCAATTTGGATAATCTTTGGCATATATTTTTCTCATGTTCATCAAGTTAAGTAGAGAATATTGTTGGGAGGAACATAATTAAATTTGGGATGTTGTTGAAGCTCAGATGCAGTACGTGTATTCTGCAAGGGAGATGTGTTTTGCAATTCTGAATCAATTGAATGCCGGATGGACGGTGAAGTTCGCAATGGTTAATTTTGTAGAGTCTATGGCACTGAAGAAATGAGAAATTGTGGGATGACAAAGCTATATCTTCAAGTCAATTGTCACCCATCGAGCCAAGGCTTTCTATAATCATCATCGAAATAATATAAAATGTGATTTTTGTAGTACAAAATTGCTAGGCTTGTGTCTACTTTCCTCTAATGATGTGTCCAAATGTATTGCATTTTCCTGGCTCTTAAAGAACTTGCATGTTTTACAAATATTTGAAAAACAAAATGAAATAAACAAGTAAAAACACAAAAATGAGATTGAATTATGTTTTTTTAACTTTGAAAACTTTTTTTTTTGTTTGTAAACAACGTGAAAACTTTGAAAACTTTTTTTGAAAGGATAAGACTTCCTAGTTTCCAACCCTCAAATCAAACTTTGTTAATCAAGCAAGTGTATATAAAAGAAAGGGAGAAGAAGATCAGTTTATATCGGTTCCCTTCATCCAGAGTTTCCACAAAGATTTAACTATATTTAAATTATACTACTTGAATACAAGAAATTAAGGAAGATAAAACACTTCAATCAAATTGATCTATAAACAAAGCAGAATCTCTAAATGACAATTGGAAACCCCCTATTTCATATTTTATTCCTAGTAATAAAATTATATTTTTATCTATTTCTTCTATTGTTTTACTTAATTTATACAAGATTTTAGTTTCTTTTGATATTTCAATTTATTCTTTTATTTAGAGTTCGTTTTATAGGTTTTATTTGTTTTGTTATTTAATATTTATGTTTAAATTATAAGTTTTTATTTTTGTTTTTATTGAGATTATTTTTGTTTTTTTCATGGATGGGTATCAGTACCCACTTTTTTTCATGGGTATCGAAGAATTTACCTACAAATTTATCCCTTTTAATTCTTTAACTAATGCGCTAATGACACTTATTAGTATTTTTCAAAATATTATTATCAAACAAAAGGTGAACTCTGTATAAGCGGCAATAGACATGATCGATGGCTGTCTACTCTAAAAAATTAACTACGTTTTGTAATTTTTGTGAAAAAACAAGAGTAAACCCCCAATTTAATCCATGAGCTATCACTTTTTTTCCTATTTAGTCCTTAAAGTATATAAAAATAACAAATAATTTTTAAAATTTGTGAAATCTGTCAAATTAGTCCCTAAAGTTTTGTGAAATTTTGTCTCATTAGTCCCTGTAAGGGATTACTTATAAAATTTTAAGGACTAATTTGATGGATTTCACAAATTTTAAAGACTACTTATTATTTTCATATATTTTAGTGACTAAATAGGAGAGATAGTGTTAGTTTAGGGACTAAATTGTTGGTTTATTTAATAAAATAAAATAAAAACATGAGCTTTATAGCACTCTTTTCTAAAAAAAAAAAAAAAAGCGGCTGTAAGAAGGAAAGTCAAGATCGTGTAAAAAAAAAAAAAGAGGAATGAAAGTCAAGGTTTGTTGAGAACTGAGATGTGTGACTGTTAATAAAAAATCTGGATTTTAAAAATGGCTTCGCCCGGACTCGAACCGGAGACCTTCAGTGTGTTAGACTGACGTGATAACCAACTACACCACGAAACCTTGTTGATGCAAATTATCAAAGAAAAAAATTATTTTGCGGTGGTACATACTTATTTTAGTAAGTAAAGATAAAGATAAAGATACTACTCTAGACTGATGCAGGTGATTGCTGCCGGCATCCACTATTCTCACAAGAACCACAGACACATGCATAATCACATTCCATTGATGAAAGAGAAGCAAGAATAGGAAAAAAAAAAAAAACTGATTCAGGAATTCTGAAACTAGGGTCTTCTTCACTTCAAAGAATAGACAACACATGTACACCAAACTTAAAAGCTTGTTCCAATCCAAAAATAATTTGGAGCCGACCCATGTACACAAACTTACTAAAAAAAAATTGCGGAGATCAATTAACGTACACTTTATAATTATATACTAGGAGATTAACTGAGATACATTATTAACAAAAAGTAAAATAATTTAGCTAACTTCTTAACTAATTTATGACACTAAACTACTCCCTCCGTCCCTTGTCTTTGGGTGTTTTAGCATTTTATTTTTGTCTCATAACTTTGGTTGTTTTAGGATATCATTGTATAATTTGGCTTTTCTTTCCCACTATACCCTAATTAATTTGGAATATACATTAATTAAATTTATATTTACTAGGTAGTTACATTTGAAATGGCATTTAAAAAATGCACCTTATTAATTAATTAAGAACATGGAAAGGCTTGAATAGTTGTTATGGGAGTAGTGTGATTAATTAATATAATGGGAATGAATAAAATATTTAGTGACAAAGAAAAACACTAATTAAAGATAATATAGTCTAAATTTTTTTCTATTAATTGTTTCTTAGTCTATATACCACAACTTTAAATACTCAAAGATATGAGACCCAGGGAGTATAACGTACGTCAACGGTAGGTTTCAAAATTTCAGAATATCGAGTAATATATATAATAGACATAACTCTACAATCATTCTTGTAAATTTCCAAAACTATATATAAGGAAATAATGATTGTTTTAAGTAATCAAAGTGAAGCAAAGATAACGACAAGAAGATAATTAAGTCACATGAATACACATAGATAGACTATACTTGAGACAGAAACAAGCAATATAGATGTAAGACTAAAATCAACTATGGCTTGTTTTTAAATAACATGTTACTGATTAAGGTATGAGAATAGGGTGATGACAGAAGAATAGAGAGCACAAAGGAGTGAGATGCCATTCCCTTAATTTCATGCATTTCATCATCTGTGCTCTCTATCTTCTGTCAGCAGCATATCAATGCCTCCTCCTCTCATGAAACTAATTGATTTAAGATGCATGCATGAGATCTAGAAAAAAAAATATATATATATATATATATATATATATATATGATGATGATGATCAAACATCAAATTTAAGATGATGAAAACTTGAAATTGGATTGTATATTGAGCTTTCATGGGGGTGGGAATAGATGGCAAAAGGGGTGAATGGTCCTTCCCTTAATTAGCGTTTTTCTGACAGGAGGAAGAGACTTTAGAGCTATTTGATTGATATGAAAAGATATCACACATATGGCTCTATTTATAGGCAAAACTATTGCACAATTAATGCTTCCATTACGAGTTACGACCTTTATCGCCGCTAGAATTATTATATAATATGAATAATAAATTATTTCCGATCTAACTTTTTCTGCATATATGTTCACACATCCCACTGGGTGTACAGTTAATTGGCCTGTAACTTTGGGTGCATTTATCTCTTTTTTTGCATTCATTAAGTGAAAAAATAAACACCAAATTTATATAATAAATACGTAAAAATATCTAAATTTCATGCGCATTAAGTTGGTATATCGGTATATCTGGACGTAAAAAAAAAAGACAGGTGTTAAGTTAAAATAAGGTATCTTTTCAAAAAAAAAAATTTAAAATAAGGTATCCTTATCTAATGTAATCAGAGAGACGTGCCGCAAAAAAGTTGTAGAACATTTAAACCATGAGGCATGCACAATTGTTTAAATAATATTAATATACAAATATTTATAAAAAAAAAATCTGGTCAATCTGTGTGATAATATTAATATAGGAGTACTCCTTTACGAAATTTTGTTCAACGGTTTTCATTGAAATTGAGTTACATGGAAGACAGGATATGAATGATACAACATGGGGGAATCTACTTATTTATTTCATATTCTTCTTGCCATTAGTGGTATGAGCATCAAAGAATATATACAGCCACTTCTGGGGAAATTATTGGCAAAAGTTGATTAAAATAATAATACTCAGAAGCATACGGAATTCTTTTGGTCTTCAACACTTCATATATACACTTTCTGTCACTGATATCGATTTGGACCGCAAAACTGGATACGTACGCGAAATCTTGTTCAAATAACATTTTTTTGCCTTTCTTGAAATACGTAAGTGTTCCGACCTCAAGTCCACATCATCGCTTTCTCAGGTATTGTCCGGTTTGGGCCTTCGCGATTTTTTTTTTAAAAGTCGTATTAGTGGGTTGAGATAAATGAGTATTTATAAACCACTCTTAACCTCTATTCCCAAGCAATGTAAGACTCTTAGTGTACCAGAACAATAAGCAAAGCCTAATTACTATAACAAATTACTTAGTAAATTTTATATAACAAAATTCTTTAAATAATGTGATAATATTTTTTGACAAAATATAATGTGATATATATCGTTAGATGATAATGTAAATTTTTGTATGACAGAAATGCCTTAAAATAATCCTATAAACATATTTGATGAAGCGAAAATTCGAGAAATTAGGATCAACGGAGAGGGAGGGGAGTACCCTTGCAAGTTGCCAAGAAGCAAGCATGGAGAAGAAGAATACATTATGTTATCTTTGGGGCGGTGAAAGGTGACTCCTGAATGACGATCGATCTTCCTTCCAGTACTTGTCGCCACCCTATTGCTTCACTTTTAATTTTTTAATTTTTATTATTCCCAACTTCCTTTGGCCATATCTATCCATTCCCCTTGACCCTCCTCTCCCCATTTTTCTTGTCAGTCGCATCAGCTTGTTAAAGGGATTCTCTTTAATTATTGGATACCATATAGTAGCTTGTATTTAAATGAACACACATTTTAGGAAATAAAAAGCAACAGTTTGTGGTTCACTAAATCATTTTTCAATTATAGTAAAAGTATTAAGTATTTTTATATTAACATGTTTATTTAATAATTTTTTATTGACTAATTTGTATTTTAATTTGTTAATATGCGTCCTGAGAATAACAGCGCACTTCACAAAACTCGGGAGAATTTTTGAAGATTGAAGACTATTCTAGAGGACTACCTTTCCCAAATGGGAAAGCAAAAAAAAAAAAGCTGTTATCCAAATTCCAAAACGGGAAAAGTATTGGTATTGGCTGGCACACAGATTGCCCACAGATAACGATGCAAATAGCAAGATATTCTCTCTGTTCTATTATAAGTATCATATTTATATAAAAAAAATAGTCTAAAAATAGTGTCATGTTAGATTTTTAATATTATATTAATTATTATTTTTTTCAGTTTTACCCTCAAATTAATAATGAGTACATTACTTCTAAGTTATTATATTTTACTATGCATTTATGACAATTATTAATACCAATGGTTAATAAGGATAATTTTGTAAAATTATTACACTATTTCATTCATTTATAGTTTCTCTTTAATATGTGTGAAACTTTCTAATATGACACTCATAATAAGGCGGAAAAAGTACCAAGTATGGCCAGTTGTATTTTTTTGAGCGCGTTGTCCATTTTCTAGAAGAATTCTTTCTCTTGGCCCAGTGGAGACTACTTGACTTGTAGAGTAAACCCTACTTACACTCTCTCCTAATTAATCCCTAAAGTATATAAAAATAATAAATAGTCCTTAAGGTTTATAAAATTCGTCAAATTAATTCCTAGAGTTTTTTAAAATCTGTCAAAATAGTATTTAAAGTTTTATAAGTAATCCCTCACAAGGACTAATGAGACGGATTTCACAAACTTTTGGGACTAATTATTTTCATATACTTTAGAGACTAAATTCGAGAGAAGATATAAGTTCATAGACTAAATTGAGGGTTTTTTTTACTTGTATCTAATAGGTTGTGAATTCGAGTCCCATATATAGTAGGAGTATTCGCACATCAGTTTGGATTGATTTTAAAGATTAAAAATTTAAAATAGTATGCGATTTGGTTCGGATTGTTTCCTCAAAAAAAAAATCGATCTGATTTGATTCGAATAAGTGTGGTTCGGGTTAGGGACGACCGAGAAATTTTATGTCCCGGAGACAAAACTTATATATAAATTTGTAACATTAAAAATAAAAAAATAAAAATGAATGCATGGGAATGGAGAAGTAAAATAAAAGTAGTAGTATTACAAAATATAATGGGAGTTTACCTCTTTATTTGAAAGTAACTGTACTTTTTTTTTAATTTACTAAAGTATTGTTTTCTATTTTCAATAATATATATATATATATATATATTATTTTCAAAGAGTTTTGAAATTTAAGTGGGGCTTGTAGGTCCTTCCCTAGTTTGGATTAGAAGATTCACATCATTAAATATTTATATTATGTCAAATATCTTATTACAAGTTAAACTGTACTAAAATATTAAACTTTATAAACACAAACTCATTTTTTTTTTATAAACACATATCAAAATCACATATGATTTCTATATTAAATCTAAATCAATCCAATCCGATTAAATGCAGGTTGAATTGTATTGGATTATTTAGTTTTTACACACAATAACTAAAACATAAATCTAAATAACATCATCATATATAACATATAACATACTAAATATTAAAACATTACAAAGTAACAAGTACCAACTTTATGTTTGAAACATATGAAATAGTAAAAAACTAGATCACATGATACTAATAAGTATTACTAAAAAATAAAATAAAAAACTAACAAATAATAGACTAATACACATCTCATACTAATAATAAAATAACAAGTATTAAAAATAAAAGATGTGGTTTAGTTTGGTTTCAAAAACTGAAATTCGATCGATTTTCACAAAAAGAGATTCAAAAAAGTCGGTTTTGTTCGATTTTAGGTTTTTTGGATCGGTTTGTGGCTTTTGTTTGGATGCGAACACTCCTACCATTAATCCCTTTGGAGGGAAGTAAATGTAAATTCATTTGTAAATCACTACAAGAATTCTGTATATTTGCTACAAAAATCACCTAAGGCTTGTGACCCTAGGAAATTACCTAGGGCCAAAGCCCTAGGAAAATACCCATATAACAGTTTCTCAGGGCTTTTCAAGAACAACTCTCGGAAAGAAAAAAGAACTGACTTTTATTTATTTATTTTTTAAAAATTTGCACAGTACCCAGGGCCAAGCCCTCGGATTTAGCAAGCTTCTTTAAAATAAAATAAAAAAAATTGGACTAACCGAGTGGCTACGCCCTCGGTTATGCATCTACATTTTTTTTCTCTTTGATTTACTCCCACTCTTAATCTTAGTCCCGTATTTTCAATTTGAATCTCTAGGAGGTGACACTGGAGGGTCTCGAAACACAACTTCTGTGTCCCAATGGTTTCACCATCGCTCTTAGTTTTTGCGTTGTCTTCTCCTAGTGGTTGCGTCGTCGCGCTCATGGCAGCAACCTTCTGCCATTTCTGTCGCACGCCACCTCGTCACTTTCCCTCGTCGTCCCAGCCGCCGGGCCGCACCACCCGCGGCCTTCGCCTGGTCGTGTCTCGGTCTCTCGCCGCCACTGTGCTACACCTCCCTTTTTTCTCATACGGTCTCTCTTTCTCTCTCTTTGTTCAACCAATTTTTTTCTCTCAGTTTAGTTCCTGCCCCCCACCCCACGTATCTGTTATGCGGCTGCCCACTTTTCATTTAGGGTTTTTAGGGTTTCTAAATGAAACCCATAACAGGTCCCCACTCCTTTTGCTTTTCTTTTTTATTTTATTTCTTTTGTTTTCTTTATTTAATAATTAATAATAATAATTGTATGTTTTTTCCTTTTACTTCTTTTAACCCCGTCCCTGTAAGTTACGTGTGTGTGTTTATTTTTTTTTTTTATTGTTTTGAAAACGGAGGAAACGTTTTCAAAATGTTGAAAACGACTTTTTTTTTGTTTTCGAAATTTTCAGAAATGTTGTTTTCATTTTCTAACATTGAAAATAGAAACAGCAAACCAAACATATTTTCACTCTCATTTTTTGTTTTCTCTGGAAATGAAAACAAGGGCCGAAGTAAACAGGCCCTAATTGTGCAACAAACACAAATGCTCCATCACTCTTTTCCTTTCACAGCTTCTGTGACATCCCGATTTTTAAACAATATTAGGAAAATAATTAGATCAGTAATTAAGAGATAAATGGAAGCTAGAAACCCTAATTAAGGATGAAATAGGCTTGAAAGAGACTTAGAAACCCTAGAAAGGAGATAGGAATCATCAGAATAGTCCAGAAGTTCCTAGAAAAGCCTAGAATACCCTAGAAAAGTGTAGAACACTTGAGAATTTTCTAGAACGTCAAAAATGAGATATTTCTGGTCAGCCTCGATCGCGACTCAATGAGACTAGTACAAATCTGGTCGCGATGCAACGTAAGCCAGTGAGTTAAGTCGGTGGATTAGAGCGTGGGATTGCTGACACGTGTACCATGTCGCGACGTGACAGGATTTATGCTTGAGGACCATCGCGACATGATGGACCCAAAATGGCTATAAATACCACCTTTCCCCCTTTCATTCTCCTCACTTCTTCCAAAGGATCCTTTGGGAGGGCGTGGAGGAGCTTGGGAGGTGCAATAGGGACGCAGGGATGTTGAGGATTTCGGCAGTGTACCGAATCGCACAAGTAATAAAGTGATAAGTAAGATCGTCTCCACAGGGATTGCGTTTGATTATTCAACTAAACAAAGTTCGTAACTATTTTGAACGAGAACCGAATAGTGGTATTTGGAAATAAGTAGATTCGTAACAACTGAAAATAACAATAACAACTATTTGTAATTAAATGGTATAAAAATGACTAGGGGTTTGAATCCTCTTGTATCCACTCTCATGCATTTAATCTACAACCAATGCAAATTATTTCATACAAATAGAAGTTCGAATCAACTAAATTAGTTTAAGAACAATCCCTTATCTCATAAACTCTTTACTCTAACTAAAACCCCCAATCCCTTAGGTGATTTATAGTTAGGTTAAGCATTAAGAATAGTGATTCATAAGAACACATAATCACAAAGTTATATTCCTATACTCATCATGACTATGGCTAACAATCTCAGTTCAAGTTTTTCACCCAATTTCCCAATCATCATGAAAAACCCTAATCGATTCAATAGCGGCCAAGTATCGAAAAGCATTAAGCGCGGAGAATTGAAAGCTCAATTGAAATGAAATAAACTTGCTTTAACATAATAGAATTAACTACATAAGAGTTTCATCAAGATTCATCTACCCTAGTCTGAGAGATTTAGCTACTCATAAAGAAAGAAAAACCAAACCAGAAAAATTGAGGAAGAAGAGAGGAGGAGAATGAATCATATCCTCCACCGTGCCTCCAAGAATCCAAGTTCAGACCCTAGACAAGTCTCTAAAGTGTCTATTTATAGTCTAGGGTGAAAATGAGTAAAAAACAGGTCCAAAACATGTAAAAACATAAAATTCTGCGTCCAGGGTGTTGTCGTAGCACGGCCGTGGCGTGAGGCACGGCTAGGCCGTGCTTCATTCTGTTTCTCGCACTGTTTAGGTGTTGTCGCAACACGGCCTTGCTTCCTGACACGGCTAGGCCGTGCTTCATGTTGTTTTGTATTTTTCACCTCTTTAACGTCCGAATTAGCTCAAGGTGTCTTCATGAAAGTTGAAGCTATGGATCTTAGCTTTCCAATGGCACCGGTTTCATCTCATTTGGACACCTAAAACTCCAGATATGATTAAAACATTGAACAAGTGTCAGGCTGAGACAGCATTACATTATCAACTTGTAGCACAAATTACCCCAACTTATTCCAAGTGATTTTTCTCCTTTTTCCTAGGACAAATACCTTCCTTTAAGCACAATTGAACCAAAACCAAGTGTGTTATTCAAATCAAGCCAAATACATAAATAACATGGATTAAAATGACTAAAATGACTAAGATGCAATGCAAAACTAACACTAAACTATATGCTATTTCGAACGCATCAAGGGACGGGATGTGAGCGGCAGCAGTCTTCTAAGCCAAGTAAGGGGGAAGATACCTTAATCTCTAGGAAAAATAGGTAGTAGAGTAGACTGTTAGCATGAGTAGGGATTCCTTAGCCCTACTAGGGGTTGATAGTAGCAACACCTCAAGAGAGGGGTTGTGGTATGCAATGGCTAAGGATAGTTGTCGTAGACCTGTCAACCAACATAGGTTATGTTTATTTGGTAAATTTATAAGAATAATAGATAGTCCCTTGTGCGATGCTAGGATTAAATTATATGCTGTTAATTATGATAAACTATGATTGATGGTGTTCTGATTTATGTGTTGATTGCATATGATGTATATGAGTATGATGCATGGTCTTAGAGTCAAGGGTGACGCCCTCTAGTTAGAGGTTTGCGAATCCCTATATGGTAATAGCGAGTATTACCATCGGTGCCCTGTTGTTAGTGGTGATAGCCGGGTCAGTGTACCCGAGGTTGGTGTACCGAGGTACAGACGGAATGGTAATGCAATAGTCAGTGGCCTTGAGGGTATGTGGACTCGGCCAAGACCTTGAGGGTATGTGGACTCGGTCTTTCTGACGAGGTTCTCCATGTCCGTGGTACTAAAGGTACGAAGTAGTTGAAGATAGTCACTGACCTTGAGGGTATGAGGACTCGGTCATGTGGACGAGTCTCTAGGACTCCACGTTTGACGGGTGGACAATCTTGGTCATTTTTTGTATATGGAATGTCGTCCTTGTGCACGGGACGATACCTTACTCTGGTAATTGGATATGGTAGTATAGGATGCCATAACCGATAATCAGATATGGTAGCGTATCGGGATATGTTCCCAGGACAACCAACTTATCTTGCTCGGTGCTCTGAGACTGGTGATCGGTCTAGGGAGTAGGGCGATAATGGCCCACAATGCTCAGCAATGGACTGGTTTGTAGAGCCGAGGATCAGCTGAAAGACCAGTGATGTGTGTCAGTCTGTGATCTGTGACCGTGTGGTCAGGTTATCAGTATGACGTATTAGTATGGTCTGGTCTGTGACCGTATACTCAAGATTTTGAGTGTGTATTTGTGGTAACAATCATGTTGATAAGTTGTGATGTTTATGATGACAATTGTTATATATGTGCTAAAATGATTGTGCTGTGCATGATGACAGTCTATCTGCTATGCTGTTTTCCTTTGTTAGTGATTGATGAGTGTCTTACCCCCTGTTTTCTGTGTTTTTCTATATTATAAGATGATGGATAGCAGATGAATAAGAAGTTTAAGTACTTAAAGCCTGGGAAGCATTGTTGCATCACGGTCAATGTGTCCTGTTGCGTACTCTGATATTGGATTGAAAATGTGTTGTTGCTAAAGTCAGGATAAAGTGACGCCCTGTCTCGGCGGGGTGTTACAACTTCTGTCTCTTTTTTTTCCTTCCTTGCTGCTTCTTTTTTTGTTTCCCTCCTCTGCCTATTGCTATTTTATATTTCTGGTTTCCTATGATGTGATCTTCTTTTTTGGTTTGCAGATTCAAGCATGGAGGTGGTTCAAGGTTGGGGTTTGAAGACAAACAAAGGCTTCTAATTCTGTTCCTTTTCTTTTTATTCTTCAAACACCATATGTATATTTAGACTGGAATTTGGGATTGGATTTGATTCAATGTGTACCTTGAAAACTCTAATCAGTTGTGTTTTGTGCGTTGCAATTCAACTTCTGTGCATTTTAAATTAATTTTAGTTTAAAAAAAATAATTAGATTTTATCAGTTTAAATAAACTGATAAAATTTAATTATTTTTTTTAAAACTGTATTGGGTATTTCCTAGGAAATTACTTGGGATTTTGAGCCCTCGAAAATTTCCTGAGGTCAACTTAAAAAAAATCATCGGTTTCTGTTTCCTACCAGCGAATACCCTACTGCCTCGTAGCCCTCGAAAATTTGGCCATTTCTTAGGGTTTTTGACCCTAGGAAATGTCAAGAATTCTTGTAGTGAATGCTCTTAGAGCCCAGAGGTTTTTCCTGCCTTGGACTGAACATCATTCCCCACCCAAATTTTATCAATAAAAAAAGAAAAATTCTCTTTTCCAAATTTATGTACTTAGGAATTCTTTGCATTCATGCAGTCAGTAACTAGACACTAAATGATTAAAATATTTTTATACTCGATTTATCGAGCTCAAAATCTGAGTCGTCTAATTAAGATTGGAGGATGTCGAGCTACTAAGTGTTTAAATGTGGACTTCTCTTACCACAAGAAATCTGTTTTCCCATTTCTTAGAGGTTGACTTGCAATGTGTTCGAATGGTAGTAAACGTCCCCCATCATTTGAGTTAAAATTAGGCTCACATTCTATCCGTACAAATATTTAATATTTAGGTTTTATTCACGAATATTTAATTATATCGTGTAAGGATATGATAAATTTTAAAAAATTAAAACAGATAATTTAGAATGTAAATCTTAATCAATATTAAGAGACATAATTTGAAAATAAAATAAAATATTTTAAAATTATAATAACGATATTACAATATTTTATTCGTATAATCATAGGTTATGTAAGATGACTCGTAATCTCATATACGGTTGGCAAGGATATTATTAGAATGACACACAATAACATATAGAGCTTTATTTTATATCTAGACTAGACTAGATAGATGTATTAAGAGTTTAAATAACAATATAAATAGATTTCATATAAACATTTCAATAAATATACACACGAAAAGCTATGCTTCAGTTTCTGTGCCTGAAGAAAAAGATACAAGAAAATGGGTTACTGAGAAAGTCAAGACCCGTGAGAGAAAGGGTGACACCATGGAAGTCACGATCGAGGAAATGATGGTTAATAACCCTGCGGCAAATTTTACAGAAGCTATATATACCAAGTGTCTCGGGGTTGACTGGAGAAGATGTAGTGCTTGGTGATGAAGGAAATGATGATGATATGTCGATGAATATATGGTGTAAGGTGGTTAAAGATCCAACCAAAAATGTTATGGTTCAAGTAGGGCAATTCCCAATGATTTAAGTGTCTGATGAAGAGACGGCTAGCTGGAGCAAGCCTTAGAGCCACACATTGGTGGTTAATGTGTTAGGTAAAAAGTCAATATTCAGGTGCTAGAGAACGGGATTAATAGTGACTGGGTGAGGAAAGGAGTCGTCAAGATTATTGACATGCCACGATGGTTCTATGTTATTCATTTGGATTCAAAGGAAGACTATAAGCATGGCCTCTGTGAAGGGCCATGGATGATTGTCGATCG
Source organism: Calophaca sinica (assembly GCA_037113605.1). Taxonomy (NCBI): domain Eukaryota; kingdom Viridiplantae; phylum Streptophyta; class Magnoliopsida; order Fabales; family Fabaceae; genus Calophaca; species Calophaca sinica. Next base: position 133,204,985 of record CM073733.1, read on the forward strand.
CTATTTGTTGGTCCAAAGATGGCGTCCTAACTTATTATGAAGAGAGAAGGTGGAGAGTAAGGTCACGGTCTGGATTCACATTCCAGAACTTCCTCTAAAACTCTATAACACTACATTTTGACATGATTTGGCTCCTCATTGGGTTTTGTGTTGAAGGTGGACAATCTCACATCTGTTCACTCTAGAGGACAGTTCACTAGGATTTGTGTTGAGATTGACTTGGCAAAAACGACTAGGGCATATAGGTTGGTGCAAAGGTTGAGATGGCAAACCCTAGGAATGGAAACACAATGGTCGTTGCTAGTATTCAGGAGGACATGTTTGGGAAATTCAAATCAGGAAGAGATAAATGAGGCGAAAACTCAGGGACTCAAATATGGACCTACTATGTTTACTAAGTGAGAAAGGATAAGATATTGTCAGCACCCAATTCAGGGAAAAAGAGTCTCATGGAGGATAAGGTGAAAGAGATATTGATCAACTGTGCAACAATCTCGACATATCATTTTAATGGTTTGAAAGTGCGTGAGGATAATGAACAAACGGTTACCAATTCTGGTGTCAATAATTCGGTGTGTGGAGGTGTTGCTGAGACTCAACTAGTGGCTTTTGAAGACCAGTCTCCTGCGAAGTAGAGTGTCCCAAGCCCACATACCGTCAGAGTGCATAACTCAACTGGGGGCCAAAACCCACAACTAGGCGTGAGGATGAGACGCAAAGAAGGAGGCTCGTATGAGTGGATATGTGAAGAAAGGTCTTAGTTTTTCAAATTGTCTGGACCAAGGAAAGGTTAGGAGAATGCCCATCCTAATTTGGGGGTGTAGGGTCGGAGGTTCCAAAGATGAGATGACAAGGTTCACGTCGTGTGAGATGTGTCGGAGATACAGATTGAAGTTGTAACACCCCAATTTTTCCTAAGCTTAGTAATTAGAGACCCTAAGTAAAAAGGAGATTTAATTCCTAAGGGATTAAAGGGGCTGATGGCCTAGAAGAATTGTTTAATCTATTAAATTGACCCAAAGTTAAGCCTAAGGGGTAAAATAGTAATTTTTTCCATGAGTTTAGGAAATGTGGGACTAATCATTTATGAGTAATTTAATTTATTAATTTATCTAAGGTTGAATTAAGGACCAAAAGATAAATTAAGGAAATTAAAATAGGATTTGTTAGCTAATTTCTAAACAAATCATGTACGATGTCCCACCATACACCACATTTCCTTGCACTCCACCTTAGTACCCCTCCATTCCCTCTTTCTTTCTCCCTGCGTGAGTTTGAAGCAGAAGAGAGAAAAAGAGGAAAAAAACAAAAGAAAGGGAGAAAAGAAGAGAAAGAAGGAAAATAAAGAAGAAGGGAAAGGAGAGAAGAGGGAGTGCGACGGTGTGGAGCGGCGGCCCTGTGGTGGTGGCGCGGTGGTACGCCTGAGGGAGGCCGAGAGAGAGAGAGAGCTAAGAAGAAGAAGAAGAAGAAGAAGAAGAGGGAGCAAAGATTTTGCCTCCATTGAAGCCTAAGGATGAAGAGGGAGCAAAGATTGAAGCTTGAAATCAAAGGGGGGAAATGGAGCTCAAGCCCTAGAAATTGGGGATTTATCCCCAATTTCATCAAAGCCATAAGGTAACATAGAATCCCCTAATTTAAACCTCTCTTAGGGTGTGCTAGGATTATTATTTTCATTCTTGATTTTAATGATTAATAAGTAGAAATTGAGATATTTGAGTGCGTTTGGTTAAGGGTTGGATGGCTGCCCCTAACCCCCTACAAACATTTGTTTGATGTTGCCCCAATGCGAGTTCCACAGAGCTCCAATTAGAATATTTGGTTCAAGTTAGGGTTTTTGAATAGCATGTGGAATAGAAGTATTTAGCCATGCTTGATTTTATGATTAATGATTATTTCAAAATAGCTTGTGTCGTCTTGGTCATAAGATTGGTTAAAGATGCATGTTTTGAATATGTAGTGTTCAATTACATGTAAAGCTTGATTCCTTGATTTTGTTATAAATCTCATGGGAGTTGATTTTCAAAGTATTATATGTAGTGTTTGATTGGAAGTGGTTGGAATTGATAAGTGTGAGTTAATTGAGTTGTTGTTGGTGTTGGAAATGTGATTGAGTTGTTAAAAGTATGTTGTCCTGCATTGTTCTCTGCATGAATCGATTCACAAGGCTATGAATCGATTCACAAAAGGCTCACAGGCCCCAATTTGGTTCTATGAATCGAATTGGGAATGTGTGAATCGATCCACAGCACTGGGAATCGAATTCTACATAAGTAGTGAATCGATTCACTGCACTGTGAATCGATTCACACCCTGTTTCTACAGAAACTTGAGTTTTCCGAAACTAATTTTTGAAACCTCAAAATAGCTATGTTCTAGGATTTTCATAACCACCCTTTTCCCATCTTTGAACCCAATAAAGAGTAGTATAAATGAAAGATTCTTAAGCTTCCACATTTCCAATCAATTCCTTATCCAACCTAGTGAAATGTTTTGAATGACATAAAAGAATGATGTTGCTTATGAATGGATATTGTATTTGCATACTTTATGCCATAGTACAAGTATACTACTAAGGTTGCTTGGGAATGATTGAATTATACTTGTATATTTTCTTTCATTATGTGAATGCTTTGAGATTGCATAAGTTTTAGTATGTGTATGCATAGACAATGCATAAGTTATTAGTAAGACACTTAAAAGACACACAAAATTCCTCATAAGAGGAGAGATCGATATGTTTAGCCTCATGAGACGCCACTTGGAGGGTTATTGACGTCTAACCACCATACCGTAAGTTATACTGATTGGGGTCTAGGGAACAAAGCCTATGACAAAACACAGTAACATAGATTCCCGGTTAAAAATCAAGTTAACCATCAAGGGAATAGCTAAGATGTGCAAAGCACAAAGCAAAGAAGAACTATATGTTTTTAGTTAAGTTGCATTGCATTTATGTTTCATTCATTTTCTTAGATGTAGCAAGTTATGAGAAGTTGAACTATATGTTCTTATGCTTAATGGTCTTGCAAATATATTAATGTTTGTATGGAAAGATTGTTTTGGCTTAAATGCCTCAATTATGTTTATCATAATAGTATGATTTGAGGAGAGGAGTTTTCCATACGTAGCACACCACGTATGGCTGAAAACAACGGTAATGTTTTAAGTTTCAATTCTATGTTACTAAGTTTTATAAACTCACATATTTGAGGCGTTGTTTTCAGGTACAAGCTTATTGAAGGAGTTAAAGCATGAAGTTGTGTTCAGTCTTGCCTTCGCGGCGAGACCTCTCAAGTTAATACTGGATCACGAGTTGTCTTCAATGTATTAAGTTTCATTTACGAGTCAAGTGTCATATGTAAAAATGTATTAGTTTAGCATAAGTTTATTAGAGTCTTAGTAGTCATATTTGTTATGAGTCCCTTATTATCGAGTTTGCTTTTAATGCCTTCACGTCATAATGTATGCAAGTAACTAATTTAGCCAAAGTCTAGTTTTCCAAAAAGGAACTATCTTTATCGTGCATTATGTAAATCGATTTTTTTTTCAAGTTTAGCTTTAATTTCAGTTAATTTAACAGGTAATTCTCCAATTAGAGTCGAGGCGTTACAGAAGTCGAGCTCTCAAAGCAAATTACCACCACTTTGTCAAAATGAATTTTGTTTCATGGTATCTCCGAGGGACGACGAGTAGAGGTCTCACTACTTTGGTGAAGGATTTACGCAGTCGAATGGAGAGCGAGCTCAGAAGCAAGCAAAGAAAAATTGGCTAGATGAGAACTTTGTTGTTGATTCTAGAGGCCAGTCTTGAGGTATTTGGTGCCTTTGGGATGCTTCTCGGTGGAAAATTAATGTTACGGAATCATCAATTCAAATGGTTCATCTTCGGGTGACTTGGAGAGGGAACACTAGTTGTGCTGAGCATAATTTACAAATCTTAAATTTATTCATCGATTGCCAATAGTAGAAAATACGAATCAGTATAGTTTTTAAATTTCAATTACAATTTAGGATATTTGGATGGACTTTTTTGTGATTCAGCTTGATTATAGGTCATAGTCATACGAAATTTAAATCTGATCATAAGACATCCAAAATTTCAATTCTCACCAAGCCATCGCCTCCATTTTCTAGTTGACCTTTTGATATTTGAATGACTACGAACAGCCTCACAATCAGGATCAGCTCTTTGAATTTGGTGCGAGCAGAACCACCAACCTGTATCCCCATCAATAATAAATGTAGCAATTGCCTTTCCCATGCCCAACTCCCCATTCCGATTTCTTCGTTATTTTGCTCCTCATTAATGGTGTCCCACACCCATATGGAGTCACCAAACCTCCAGTGGCTGGATCCCCCAGTATGAGAAGTTTTTGGTGCCAAACCCTGTTAATCTTTGTTGCTTGCATGCACTCATAGGGAAATTGCAAAGCTCAACTCGCCTTCATTTTTCCTCACCGCCCAAATGAAATCATGACTAGAATTTTCTTGGTCATGCGCCATTTCAACAAGGTGGAAAGTAGAAACTTGGCCATGCTCTCAAAAGTTGAGAGAGAACGCAGTCCCCTGACTTAGAAAGAAATAAGCCACCTAATTTTTTGTATTTAAAATGAAAATGCATCTTTTATACGGAACGTAAAAATGTTCAATTCAATTATGAGAATGAGTCGGCAAGACTTTTTTTGGCTTAATGTTATATAATCAAGGAGCGCTGAAATGCAATGAGTAGTAGTCTCATATTAAGTCATCTTTACAATATTCTATATGACGCAAACCAGGGTGGAAACGTGAATAAAAATGCATGCAATTGTAAAATGAGAAAACCATGTGCCAAGCACCTGGTTTAACTGGTTAGATTCAAAACGGGCTTCATTTTCCTCCTTACTAGGGTTTGGTAAAAGGTTTTAAAATCTGGCTAATCAGTTTAATTAAATTGTTTGTACAGAACTTACGCTTATTCTACAACTGAAGAGGAAATCGGAATAAACTGTAAGGTACGGGATAAATTGATTTTATAAACTCTTTGCGAAAATATAAAAATAAATAAGCTCTTTGAAGCCCCTAAAATTCATAGGAAACAGCAGGTAATATTGGCTTTTTGTAAAAGTAAATTCAATACATACACAGTTCACTAAAACAATACAATTTTGAAAACAAGGCTACCGAAACACCTAATTTAAGCTTACTAACATTCGAAGTACGAAGCATGAGCAGCTATTTCAACATACTGGGAAGTGAGGAACATGGTCAAGCTCCCGAAAATTGACAGACAATGTAGTCCTCTCTGTGACCCTGTCTTAGAATAAGCCACCCCTTATTTGTATTTAAAATGATAATCCATCTTTTATAGGGTAATGCTAATTCCAATTATCAGATAATGAATCTGCAAGACTTAAGTCAGCAACCTCGGCTTAACTTCAAATCATGTAAGCTTCAAGCCCTTAACATTCACAGGAAACAGCAGATAATATTTGCTAATTTAAGCTTAATAGCAGCATTTAAAAGTAAAGAGGGAAATTTACAACAACAACAACAACAAAAACATCAGATCTCACATCCGTGGCTAGCAAAAGTTAATATATCAGATCTGGTTTCATCGAAGGAAAATAAGCAATTACAGAAACAAAACCCTGAGGCTAAGTGCTTCAAACACGGAAAACTTGAATATATTCAACTAGGTGAGTATTACATACAGATAAACGTATAGATAAACCAAGAAGGGGGAAAAAAATAAACTTGCAAATTCGTATATTGAATTAGGATCTGTGATGCGGATCCGTGCAGCATGAAGTGCAATTTCAGTTCTCACTGTTAACAATCGCTAAACTATTTTAATAAATTAAAAGTTTATCAAATTTAAAATGAATTTTCAAGGGTTGTTGAGATCTACACGTACGTGCAGGAGATCTTAGATATGAGGATCTGATATCTCGATAAAAGAAGGAGAAAAAAAGGCTGAAACGGAGGAATGGAAAATAAGGGAGATACATACATACATAAATAAAGTGAGTGAGCGAAGGGAAAGGGAGGAGAAATTAGAAATAATAGGAATGGGCGGAATTGGAAAGAAAACAGATCAAGCTATGCTAAGCTTTGAGCATTTCTTTCTTCCCAACCAGCCCATTCCCACAACTTCTAACTGCTCCAATCTCCCATTCCCAGCTCACTATCATATCGCAGCCGCCGCACCAAACAGCACAGACAAAACCTAACAATGAAAAGTGAGTTGAGAACCTTATCTTCTCTTACTCTTATATATAGCCTAACCCTCCCATTTACCCTTGCTCTAGAGACTTCCTGTGACCAATCCCCCAAAAAATATTTATTTATGGGATAAACACGTATTGTATAAAGGCCTGATTGATTAGTAAAAAACCAAAAGCCTAGTTGAAAAATTGGTTAATTATATTTTTAGTACCTATAAAATTACGAGTTTTTAATTTTAGTCATTAATAAAAATGTATTTATTTTGAGTCCTTATTTTGAAAACTTTTTATAAAAAATGGGTGTTTTTAGTCATTCTAGGGACTGAAAAAATAGTCCCTTTAAAAGTAAAATATGGATTAAAAATAAATAAAATTTATTTCGGGACTAAACTTGAAAATTCGTGATTTTATAGGGACTAAAAACACATTTAACTCTTAAAAAATTAAGGGACATTTTTTTGATTGAAGCAACCTTATTAAAATGAAAATAAATTTGTCCATGGACAACAAGATATTCATTGACATTGAATAAAAACACATTATTTTACTGTTAATTTTAAAATACAGTTATAAAGTGGACTGATGTGGAGGTGAGATTTTATTGAATGTCAGTGTAAACTAATTTACATCAACTGTGCATGCCTATTAAACTCAAAAACAAATAAACAATTTTATAATAATAATAATAGTACTTTCTCCATTTCATATTGAATGACGATAAAGTTTTTTTGCAAAGACTAAGAAAAGCAATAAATAGTATAACAAGTGAAATAATTTTAGTAAATAATCCTTATTAACTTGGAAATAATGTACACATTATTTATTTGAGAGACAAAATTGAAAAAAAAATAAAATAATTAATGCTAATGAACATGAGGGGATCCATTCCCCCTTTTAATATTTTAAACACACACTCTCTCCTTCGAGGCTTCAACATATTATGAGGGGTTAGGATTCAACACGGAAAAAAAATGAATATCAGTGGATTTATTCACTAATCAAAGGCAAAAAGCTACTCCCTCCCCGTTTTTATTTATAAGCTCATTTAGACAAAAATACGTTTATTAAGAAAAATAATTAGTTTAATTAAATTTGTCAATAATTTATATGTTTTGCCTTATTTATCCTTTCTTTACATTGATTATAGTGTGTTTTGTCACCTCCCAAGACAAGACTATTAACATTGATTATGAGTATTTTTGGAAAAAAAATAATTAATGCTCCTTGTAAATTGTAAAGGAGCTTATAAAAAGAAATATTTTTTCCTCTAAAAAGGGCTTATAAATAGAAACGGAGGGAGTAATAAATAAGAGAAATGATATTTGTACAACCAAATGTGACACCCAAAATCTACAACTATTTTGTTGGTTAACGCAGTTTACACAGTGATTAATGAAATGTTGAACTTGGTTAATGAAAATACATGGTGTTGCAACTCATTAACCATCAATTGAACTTCATCAACCACAAATTTGAACGTCATTAACCACAATTTTTAGTTCATCAAAATCACACAATTCAATTCATGTATCCTTTTTAAAAAAAATATTTCACTAATTAATAATATTTAATTTAACAATTAACAAAAATAATTTACTTAAGTTATGATTTATACTATTTGTTGTATTAATGATATATTTAATGATTATGTATATTTTCATATTAATAAATGAGTAAAACTTTAAAATTAAATTAAATAAGGCCACACCATAAATAATAAATACTTAAATAATAAATATTCCAAAAAATGTCAATTTAATATTTTATTTACTTAAATTATAATATATATTTATTATCATTTATTAATTATTATAAAATAAAATATTTAGATTCTTGCATTGATTTTATAATATTTAAAATATACATTTAATATATAATTCAATGGATGATGCAGGTATCATGGCTAAGTCATATTTATGTTGAATAATCAATTAGTACAACAATCATAAATGAAAAACTCATTTGGTAAGTTTTAAAATTTATGATATCAATTTACAAAGGAATTAAAGTTCATGATTGTTATCCATTTTCTTTTTTAATAATTTCAACTTTCATAAATTTTCTTTTGCTTACCAACAGTTCCCTTATTGTATAGCGCAAAAGCCTCCTATCCCGACTCCCGAGAGCATGGCTTGGTGGTAAAACATACATAAGAGCTATGAACATGGTTCGAACTCGTACCGCTCCACTTCTCCCCTCCCCCTTACCATATGTACTAGACCAAAAAAAAAAATTCACAAAAGTCTCCTTGTCCAATTTCAACATTTTTATTCCATGAAATTGATGAAATAAAATAAAATCCATTCTCTGGGAACCTTTTATTTTGTTCAAAAGATGGCATAGGGTTTTGGCAGAGGTTTCAAATAGGGCCAGCCCCATTGGGCTAAATTGCAAAAACAGATTGGGTCGGCCCAGTCCATAATTCTATCAGACCATGTATTTTGTGGTCCAACCAAGCCTAAAACACATTGGGTCAAACAAAATTTATACCAAACAAAGTATCTTAAATTTCTAAAAAATTGATTAAAATACAGGTCCAATCTGGCCTAATATAATTAAGGAGCCCAACCCAGCCTAAAAGACAAGCCCCATCGAACGGGCCAGATTTGACAACTCTAGGTTTTGGACCAGATAACCTAATACGATTCAAGCTATATATCTGAGTTCACACACAGTCAGACGACATCGATCGTCCAATTGAGATCAGGTGGTTCATGTTTCACAATATACAGTCTATTTCTATTTTTGCGAAATTAAAATGTGAATCGTCTGATCTCAATCAAACGGTCGAGATTATCTAACTACGTGATGTTGTGACTGTAGTGAATCCAGATTCTAAATGTTCTCTAACGTCTAACGTCTAAAGGACACAAAATACCCAAATGTCTTCTGCCTAAATTGAAACTTTACCCCAACTACCAAAAAACGAAATTGACTGTGTGTATGAATGTGTCATTTCGATGCATATTTGATATCTGTTTGTTTGGTTAATAATCTAATTTTGAGATGATAATTCAAGAATAAAAAGAATCGCATATAGTATATGAATCCAACCCAAATGGCTACACTGGCTAAATATAGTCAAAGAAATCACATGCTACAATGTTAATTGGCATGCTCAAATATAGTCAAAGAAATCTATGAACTCATCCTTCTGAATGCCAATTATGTTTTCTATGAAACGCTTTCTTGGTCTTTTTGTACCTTCAACAAACATGCAATTTAGGAGTTTAAGGAGTGTTAACATAGCTTCCGCTTAAAAAAATAAGGTTATGAGAATAAATTGCAGGGTAGTGGAGATTTTGAACTCAAACTGAGTATAAGAAAAAGAAAAAGGAGTAGCAAATTTCAATAGCTAGATAATAAAGAGAAATGCTTTGTTTGTGTCATATATTTATTTCTAGAGCTGAGGATAAGAACTGATAAGGTAAAAGAAAGACATGAGATTACCCTTCTTAGCCATCTATGATTAGTGTTGAACACATATAACATATGTCCAAGTCACATTGAATCCAGTGCATACTTTGTTCAACTAGTTTAATCCATGAAATTTCAAACTAATTTTCATCAAAGGCTGAAAATAATATTGTTATATAATCCATGCCATATCTAGAACCTCAAACACAAACCTGCTTAAAATCCCTTACGGTCAAATTTTGTGCGTGATGTTTCCAAAAATGCAGTAAGATGACAGGACTTAAGCTAATGTTATCAGTAATAATTATATTTAAAATTGAAATCTGATTTAACATTTCGAAAGGGTCATATGTTGGAACACAATATAAAGAAAGTTTTAAAGGTAATTATTTTATTTGGCCGAAGTTTCCCAAATTTGCTGAATAGATAATGAGAAAAGATAGTTCCACCAACTGACTTCATTCATTCACCCCCCAGTAATTGAATAAAAGGTGATTTTGCATTGGTGTGTATCAGAAACTCTCAAGTCTATGATAATTAATGTCCCTCTTACTTTAGGGATGGTAATTGTAAGGCATTTGATGTGAAGACATAAATGGTGGTTGCATCATGTAGGGTTGCCGAAACACATGGTCCTATATGAAGTAAACAAAAGAGACTCAATTAATTCCACAAAAATAATAATAATGAGTAAGAACACTCATTTTCTACTGATTTGAAAATAAAAGAAGAAAATGAGTTACAATGTATAAAATTCAATGCTTACGTTTTCCATATTCATCATGGGATTTCCCATAAAACCACCAGCATGAGGCAGGAAACCTTGGTTTTCTTGAACAAAGTTTCCAACGTTCTGTTGGTATGTCGCTATTTGGTCCTATAAGAAGTATACAAAAGTAGATTCCATTAGATCAACCAAATTAGTTAGCAAACATTTGAGCAAGTACACCAATTTTCTACCAACTAGAATTTAAAAGAAGACAATGAGTTAGTCTATGTATAAACCAATTACTTACATTTCCCATATTCATCGTGGGATTTTCCATAAATCCAGTAGCATGAGGCAGGGCAGCTTGGTTTCCTTCAAAAAGTTGGTTTGTTGCCACCTGGTCCTATATGAAGTATACAAAAAGAGATTCCATAAGATCAACCAATTTAGGATCTGTTTTATTAGACTTTTTAAAAACAGTTTTCTGTTTTCAAAAATTTAAGAAGAACAAAATTTATTTTTTATTAAGTTTTATAAAACAGAAAACAGATTTTAAAAACCAAATCAATCATACCTTTGGTTAACATTTTTACGAGTAAGAACACGATTTTCCTACTGGTTTGAATTTCAAAGAAAACATTGAGTTACATCATGTATAAGATCCAATACTTACATTTCCCATATACATCATGGGATTTCCCATCAAACCAGCAGCATAAGGCAGGGCAACTTGGTTTCCCATAACAGAATTTCCAGTATTCAGTTGACTCCCTTCAACAACATTCCCAACATTCTGTTGGTTTACTTCAACAAAATTTTCAGCATTATCTCCCTGTTATAATAAATATATCATAACCATCAATTTACACATATTCTGAATCTGATTAAAACAATAGAAACTGTGCTTATTTACCATATGAAAATATATATTTAGACAAACATGTTTCTCACAAAATTAATAATTAAATGCAAAGACTCATACATCTATAAGCTGGCACAACTAGCTCAAGACTAATTTTTACAAAATAATGTAAATCATAAAACCTATAAAATCTCCAAACTTCATGTTATACTTACACATAAATGGAAGGTTTAACTGTAAATGAAAGAAGATATGAAAAAGAAGTGACCTTGTTGTCATCAAAAGCACAGTAATCTACAATAATATCAGTGAGGAAATCAAAGAGATCAGTATCCATAATGGCCTTGGCCACATCACAAGGCTTCACGGCACGCTTATTGGCCTCTTGAGCATTCATCCATGCGCGATAGGTGAGCTCTTGAATGAAAAACTCACATGCTTTTCCCATCAGCAAGGGAGATTCACCACTAACCATCTGCTCAAAAAGTAATATCAATGCTCAAACATGCTTTCAATTCACAGGTTAAATTTAAATTAATTTCATAATTTATTTATATACGTGTATGTATGCATATATGATCCCAACATCGATCATTAATTTTTGGGTTAAACATGTTTTTGGTTCCTATAAAATGGACGAATTTTGATTTTGGTCCTTGTAAATTTTTTTCTTTACTTTTCATTCTTCAAAAATTTAAAAGTATTGTTTTTGGTCCTTGAAAAATGTGCGAAGTTTTTTTTTGGTCACTGTAAAATGTTTTTCTTTGATTTTAATCTTTCTAAAATCTGAAATCACTGTGTTTGATCCCTAGTATTCATTTTAGGGATCAGAAAAAATTTCATATTTTAAAGGGATGAAAACAAAAAAAAAAAATTACAGGGGCCAAAACCAGAATTCTTTCATTTTACAGGGACCAAAAACATATTTAACTCTTATTTTTTAGTTATCGGATAGAACTCCTCATTTTTTTCCCCTATAAAGTGAGTCTTTCATTTTAGATAAACCAAAAGTAATGAGAAAAACACGGTAAGATAAACAATATGAGAAACCTCACCTTTGCATCAGATTTCATGATCCTTCTGATTCGAGATACAGGGAGATGGCTCTTAAATTCTGCCAATTACATCACAAGTAAACATACCATTGAATGGAATGGCAAATTAAGTGAAACAAAGCTATGATTTTATTGCATTAAGGTAATGCTAACAAGAATCTAAGGCATTTGTTAATAAATTCAAAAGTTAAAAATATTTAATAAAAAGTATGATAATTGATAAATCAAAATTATAAAAATAAATTTTTAAAGATTTAGCCATTGGCTAAGGGGTACTCATTGACATTTGTTCTCGTTTAAATTGCAAAGGAATAAAATGACAAATCTAACTGGAACATTTGCTGAAAATAATGAACCTTCATCAACTTGAACGTTAAACATCTGCTTCTGCCAAAACAGTTGGAGTCTCTCCCTCTGAACCTGCATGGGAAACAAAAAACAAAATTTCAACATTAAGAATTAAGTAAGCATTGAGAAATTAATTGCGTCATAAAAAGCATTGAGAAATTAAAAGAAAGAGAACAAAAGGGCTACATAGACCTGTGCTCAACCGGAAGCAAAAGATATTTTTTCAAAAAAAAAAAAATACAAATATGGCAGGTATATTAAATAACATTTTTATTTTACGGGATATTTCAACACACTTGGTGACATAAATCTTCAATTTCTTTTTTTTTTGGTCAAAATAAGTCTTCATTTTTTTTTGATATATAATAAGTCTTCAATTTTTTTTTAGTCAAAACAAACATTTATTAAAGAGAGAACCCAATTTTTGAACATCACATACATACATGAACATGGTAAGGTTGTACTTAACTTAGCCTGGCCTTAGATCGATGTTATGGTTGGGCCAAATATACAGTGTTATATTATGTAATATTGCAATATGACTCAAAATAATGTGAATAAAATGGATTGCATTAAGCCATTAACTATAATAGCCAACAAGTATTGGAAATAGAAAGAATTAATATATATAGATGATTTACTTTAAAATGGATGCTAACAACTCGCTAGTATTAGACTTGTCGCCTATTTCATTCTTTATATTAAACTAATCTGTCTGACACGTCAGACTCAACCCATTTCAACACCCCTATCTAAGATAAATCTTTTTTTCATAATAATTTTATTTTACTCGTTAGAGAATCTCATAATACGGTAAATAACTCTTTCAAAGTACTCTCCCGTCTCATTTTACTTGTCTTGTTTAAAATTTTTTATTGTCTCAAATTATTTGTCCCTTTAAAAAATCAATGAGTATTATTTACTTTTTTTTTTCAAATATACCCTTTATCTCAACTAACCTCTATTAGTGAGTAATAATTGCAACTGTTCAATTTAAATAAGGGCATTTTAGTCCAACAGTATCATTTTATTATAGAAATCAAAAAATCTAATCATTTTCTTAAGAATCGTGAAAAGGCAGAAGAGACTATTAAAATGAGACGGAGGGAGTATGTCAGGTGTAGGTTACCCTTATTAATAATATTTTTGTCATATGCATAATTATTTGAACGAAGCAAAAAAATATGCTTGAGATACTTTAACTTGTTAGACTTGAACTGATATATGTTGATCTTTTTGCTCAATAAATTAATGCGTTACACTTGAACTGATATATGTTGATCTTTTTGCTCAATAAATTAATGCATTTCAAAATTTTCTAAAACAACCACCACAAACTAATCATTCAAAAAGGGAAATTATACCAAAACAACATAACAATTGGTAAAGTGAATATACTAAAAAAAACTAAACCAATTGTAACAACTTGAAAATAAACATTGCATAAGTGTATACATGTGTAAAATTAAAGGTAGACATATGTAATTAGCTTAATTTCAATAAAATGTTTAAAAAAACTTAAGATAACTTACATATGTACCATATTATGTCAAGTCAACTTCATTCTTAATGTAACCCAATCTAAACTCAAAAAAGCACCATACCAATTTTTCTAGCCTAATCAAAGTCTAACATCTAAGCATATCAAGTCTAACTTCACCTAAATAGCTCAGTTAGGCTAGGTCTTCTAGTCAGGCCATGAACACCCATAATGTTACGGGTTCAAAATATGAAAAACACCATCATTAATTGTTCTCCTTCCTTGGTTTCTTATGCAAAATTTTCCCTTTAAGGTTTCTTAGAAACCACTTGGCGCTTATATATTCTCTTGTTGATTTTTTTTGTCTTCCATGAATAATTACTCTCGTCTTCACCTCCTGACTGAGGTGTGCAATCGATTAGGCCAGAGAACTTGGGCTCAACAATGTGGATTTTAAATTAGTTCACAAATAGTGGTTAATAGTATTAATGTGCCCGCTGTGGATGTATTTGAATTTGGAGACATCACACATGAGTGCATGACTCGTCTTTCTTCTTATTTAGCAAAACTCTCATGTTGAGATTATCTGAAAATAAGCTTGTTAAGATTTGTGTATATGTTATTGATCTGAAACCTAGGTGCTGTACAGGTTTATATGGAGGAGCACGTAGGCTTGTACACAATGGGAACAGATCAATTACAGATCCACCAGATTAAATGCTAATGATACGATCCTATAGTTTCTCCTATAACTCCTCATTTGTACAGTAAATACAAATTACATAATATCTCCTAATACTCCCCCTCAAGTTGGAGTGTGGGGATGATGAACACCCAACTTCACCATTAATTCTTGAAACAATTTCACTCCCAAAGACTTTGTGAATATATATGTCAGCTTCTTGTCTTCGAGTAGGTATGTAGCTGGTGCATATAGTTCCTCTAGAGAAGTGTTCCCTAATGAAATGGCAATCTACCTCAATGTGTTTGGTCCTTTCATGGAATACTGAGTTAGCAGCGAGATGAAGAGCCGCTTGATTGTCACAATGTAAAGTTGTTGGAACATCACAATTTACCTGTAAACATGTCAACAAACTACGCAGCCAAATGACTTCACTCGCGGCATGTGCCATGGCACGGTACTCGGCCTCACTTGATGATCTTGACACGGTGGTTTGCTTCTTAGTTTTCCAAGAAATAGGAGCTGAACCAAGCTTCATGAGATAGCCTGAAATGGACCTTCGGGTAAGTGGACACGATGCCCAATCGGAGTCACAGAAGGCAATAAGTTGGAGATCATTTTCTTTGGGCAAAGATTATTCCTTGCCCAGGTGAAGACTTCAAATAGCGTAAGATCTTCATGGCAGCATCCCAATGACCTTGCCTCGGTTCTTGCATAAATTGACTTAGAATGTGGACTGCATATGTGATTTCGGGACGAGTGATAGTAAGGTATATGAGCTTCCCTATGATTCTGCGATACTGGGGAGGATTTGAGTATGGAGGACTGGAATCCAATGCTAGTCTGTGATTCTGCTCAAGTGGAGTTGACGAAGGCTTGCATGCCAGCATCCCACACTCACTGAGGATATCTAAAACATATTTTCTTTGACACATGAACAAGCCAGAACTTCCATAAGCTAATTCTAGCCCAAGAAAATATTTTAGTGTCCCAAGATCTTTCATATGGAAACACTTGCATAGGTAGCGCTTGAACTCATTGCAAGCTTCTGTGTCATTCCCTGCAATTACCAAGTCATCAACATAGATGAGGATAGCCAGAAATATTGATCCATGGGAGTAAGTGAAGAGGCTGTGGTCCGCATGGCTCTCTTGGAAGCCATATGTAGTTAGAGCTTTGGACAGTTTTGAGTACCAGTTCCGTGAGGCCTGCTTCAATCCATATATTGATTTCTTCAAGCGGCAAACCATTCCCTGTTTGTGTGATTGATAGCCTTGTGGGATCTCCATATAGACTTCTTCATCAAGTTCCCCATGTAAGAACGCATTGCTAACATCCATTTGATGCAATTTCCATCCCTTTGCTACTGCAACTGAGAGTAAGCAACGGACCGTGGTCATTTTTGCAACCGGGGCAAATGTTTCATTAAAATCTTCACCTTCTACTTGTGTATAACCCTTTGCAACTAGTCGAGCTTTATACTTCTCAATCTCACCTGAGGCCTTGTATTTTATTTTGTAGACCCATCGGCACCCTATTGCGTTCTTTCCTTTTGGTAGTGTCACAATCTCCCAAGTGTGATTCTGTTCTAGTGCTTTGATCTCTTGATTCATAGCTTCACACAATTCTGCCTTTTGTTCAACTGCTCGGTATGATTTCGGCTCCTCATGACAAGTTATGGCTGCAAGAAATGCTCGATGCTTTTGTGAAAACTTATCATAATTAACATATTGTGAGAGAGGATAAATAGTACCTGAAGAACATGTTGGATTCTGTGATTTGTGTGTGGGATCTACAATGCCAGCGCGACAAACATAGTCTTTAAGATAGCTTGGAGGTTGCCTTGTGCGTGGGGGCAGCTGCTGCGCCTCATTCTGCATATGGTGTTGCTCTTCATTCTGCATACGCTGCTGCAGGTGTTCCTCATTCTGCATACGCTGCTACACCTCATTATATGCATGATTCTCCCCCTCATTGCTAGCTTCTGGTTGCTGCACATGGCTCTCCCCCTCAGTCCTAGTATCTTCATTTGGGGTGATCATCATATTGTCTTCTAAATTCGCTGCTATCTCAAATCCTGAATCCTCCATTCCTTCACTTATCAGTCGAAAAATATCATCAAAAGTGCTCAAATGAGTCTCGGTTGTCTCAGTGTTCTCTTCTTGAACTCCATAAGGAAAGATGTTCTCATAAAAGATGACATCCGGTGATACATAAAACTCTCTGGTTTTGGGATTGTAAACCTTCCAGCCTTTTTGTCCTTTAGGGTACCCCACAAACACACATCTTTTAGCTTTAGGATCGAATTTATCCCTCTGTTTGGATGGATTCTTCACATAACACAAGCACCCAAATATTCTTAGGTGATCATATGACGCTGGTTTTCCAAACAACATTTCAAAAGGGGTCATTCCTCCATTGGCAGCCGTGGGTGTCCTGTTAATAATGTGTGTAGCAGCCAACACACACTCTCCCCAAAACGATATAGGCAGATTGGCTTGAAATCTCAGTGCCCTTGCAACATTAAGAATATGGCGATGCTTGCGTTCCACACGCCCATTTTGTTGAGGCGTTGCAACACAAGAAGTCTCATGCAAGATTCCTTCCTCCCTGAAAAATAGCTGGACTGTTGAATTTGTGAACTCAGTGCCATTGTCGCTGTGAACTTTTCTCACCTTCCTTTTGAATTGTGTCTCCACCATTTTGCAAAAATTCTTTATGTTCTCTATTGTTTCAGTTTTGTTTTTCATTAAATATATCCATACACCACGTGTGAAATCATCTACGATAGTGAGAAAATAGTGAGATCCATTATGTGAAGCTGTGTGATACCTCCCCCATAAATCACAATGTATGAGCTCAAAAGGTTCCTCTGCTTTATTACTGCTTTGATTGAAAGAAACTCTACATTGTTTAGCCTTGTGACATGTATCACAGCAGCCAATACTATTCAAATTTAAATTACACTTAAGCAAATGCGAAAGACTCTGTAAAACTTGGATTGAAGGGTGCCCCATTCTTGCATGCCAAAGCGGCAAAGATCATTCTTCTTGGCAAAGAACTAGACTCCTTCCTTGCATTGAACCTCCGAGCATGTAAATCCTCACACAAATCACGGAACCAATCATCTTCTTCGTTGTCTGGTCCTGTATCACACAAAAAGTTGGATAATAAGTCACTGTGCAATTTAAATCATGTGTCAGTTTGTGAACTGAGATTAAATTGCAATTGAAACTTGGCACAAATAAAACAACAATGAGCTTAATATTGTTGTTAAGGTGGACAGTTCCCATTTTTTCAACCAAAACTGTGTTCCCTGTAGGAACTGTGATGCGAAATGGCTCCTTTAGATTGCATACTTCATCCAAGATGTCAAAAAAAGAAGTCATGTGATGGGAAGCACCACTGTCTAGGATCCATTCATGTCCTTGGACAGATTTAACATTACCAGCTGTTGCCTCATGTACAGAGGCATTTCTCTTTACGTGGACTCCATAGAGCGCATGACCAGTGGATGGTTCTGCTTTAGCTCCCTTCTCTTTGTCATCATCCTTGCGTGCTAGGTGTGCCTGTGATCCTGCTCCATGTTTATTTGGCGCATGTTGAACTCTTTGCATGCATGTCCCAGTGGGCTGGATAGCCAATTATCTCAAAGCACTTGGATTTGATGTGCCCTATTTTGCCACAATGATCACATTTTGGCCTAGGCCCATCTCTTCCCTTGTGTTTGCTTGAGTAAAAGGCCGACCCTGCTTCTGGTTTTGCTGCTCTCTCTTTGTCAGCACTGAAACGAGCCTCTTCCCTCAGAATCTGATTGAATGCACGCCTAAGAGATGGTAAAGGATCAGTATTGACGATTGCTGCCTAGACATGATCAAATCGATCATTATCGAGTCCTCCAAGGAACAAATGAAGATGATGATCCTCTTCTTTTTGTGTGAGATGCTTGGATGCACCGCAGGTACATTCTTGTGCAGGCTGTAACTCACTCAATTCATCAAGGATGCTTTTGAATCTGGTATAGTAGTCTGTCACGCTTGCCTCTGCTTCTTGCTGCATGAGGCACAATGTCCGCCACAATTGATGGATGCGAGGAGCATTCGTCTGAGCAAATCGTTCCTCCAAATCGATCCAGATATCTCTAGCAGTTGATGCATGTGAGATTCTTGCATGTAGGCTTGAATCTGTGGAATTGATGATCCAAGCCATCACCATGGAATCAGCCTTTTACCAATTTGGGTAGTCAGCTGAAGCAGATGCGGGTTTCTTAATGCACCCGTCAATGAGCCCTAATTTTACCTTCGCACGTAGAGCTGTTTTCATCGATCTTGCCCATGTGCGGTAGTTGTCTCCATTGAGTTTCACGACGACCAGAGGTGTTCCTGGATTATCCGAGGAACTCAGATGGTAGGCCGGTGGTTGTGCGACGGCAGAGGAAGTTTTGCTGCTATCGGGGTTATCCTCCTTCTTCTCCCCTTTGTGATCTTCCTGCTCTGATGCCATGTTAAGATTTGTGTATATGTTATTGATCTGAAACCTAGGTGCTGTACAGGTTTATATGGAGGAGCACGTAGGCTTGTACACAATGGGAACAGATCAATTACAGATCCACCAGATTAAATGCTAATGATACGATCCTATAGTTTCTCCTATAACTCCTCATTTGTACAGTAAATACAAATTACAAAATATCTCCTAATAAAGCTAATATGGTAGTTCATACGCTAGCTAGGATAATCACATCTACGACTGATCACCATGTCTTTGATGGGATCCCAATATGTATTTTGTATTTTATTTATGAATGAAATGAATTAAGGATATTCTCATAAAAAAGCCAAAAACTATATCATCAAATTTTTAAGCCCAATTCAAATCCAACATCTAAGAGAAATAGATCCAACCTCACTCAAATAGCCACTACTAAAAAAATTAGAGACTATAAAATTTGAGAGGAAAAAATGAAATTCGTCTCTAATTTCCTCGTCACTAAATCTAGTGACACAATTAGAAACATATTTCATATTTTTATCATCTATTTGTCAGTAATTTATTTTTTCCCTAGTAGTGGGGTTAATCTAGCCAAATCTTTGGCAAGGCCACAAATACCCATAATGTAAAAATTCAAGATAGAGAAAAATTTTACGATAAATTTCTTTCTTCTCTGTATCTCATTTTTACTCAAAATCTTTCCTTTTCTATTTATTAAAACCGGTTTATATTGCTTCTTTATTATCATTATTTTTCTATTACTAGAGTAATCCCTTTCACCCCCGCCTTTCGCTTGAAATCTCTTTTCGATCATCTATGTATTTGTTTACGTCATTCTTCTATCCTGGGAATGGATTCCCTACAGTGACATTTTCACTTGATTTTTCTCCGATTTTATTCAGCTCCATTAAACCTCCCTCTCTCCCTTTTTTTTATATTTTTAAAGTAACTCTCTATCATTTTTTATGGATGATGAGGATTTCACCGGAGGAAAACGTGACATTATAAGATCAATTCCCCTGTATCCCTCAACCAAATATCAAACTATCTATGACGAACAATAGGGACGTGGATTTGGTGTTGTGACTGCGTCACGCGGTTTTAGATCTCTCCCGTCAGATTTAATCAAACGACTCATATCACAAGATTGAAGTTATAATCTGAACCGTCAAATAAAGATCCAATGGTCGATCACAAAAACAGCGTGTAACTGTGGCAGATTCTACTGTAGCAAATCTAGATCCCGAACAATAGATATAATCCTTAGATGTTACTGGTTTTGAATTCGTCCATTATAACTTTTCATTATATAGAGATAATAAAGGCAGAAACAACTAAAATAAAATAAAAAATCATGGAATACATCTGATTCTAACCAAATTGATTTGTGGACATGTAACCTACCATCTTTTTCTCTAGACCTTCTTCCCAACAAATTAAAATTATTAAAACTTAAATAAATGAAACATTATTTTGTAGGAAAATAAGTGTGCATGATTAAAACTTGTAATTGAATTTTAAAGCAGAATCACTTTACCTCTCTGTGTTGCTCATGTTGATGCATTACAAAGGGGGTCGTGGACATGGAACCGGGCAACAGATATGGTGAAACCGAATTACTATTGAAATCCATTGTCAAATTGAAACTTCCTTGCTTCGTGACTTGTGAAGAAGTAGCTATTTAAATAAGGCTAAACCTTTTTTAATCTAATCTCAAAAAAATTTGTAGAAATTTATTAATTAATTTTATGAAGGGAGTATTAACTACATTTAGTGAGTAAAAACAAAGATAATAATAATTATCAGGATTTTAAAATAGTAGTAAATATGCATTAAATATATGGTAAATATAAGTATATTTTCCTGCACAGGTCATTAATGCTTGTTATATTACAATATTCAATTATGTTAGAAGACCGATAATAAATGTATTAAAAAATAGGATAATATAAAATAATGATTTTTTAATAAACAAAAGGTTTAAGCTGAATGGATATTCTTATTCTAAGGTTAGGACACGTCGGCGATATTAATGATAGCTTGTCATTGTGCTTATTAATGTCATACTTGACAGATATCAAAATCTACTAGTACTATGTTGCACTCACTATGTTAAAAAAACCTTTGATCTCATTATTTTAATATCGCTTATGAATAGGCATGGCAACGGCGGGATTGAGAGCGGTTTTTGCATTCCCGCCCACCTTGCGAGAAAAAAGTCTGAACCGCCCTACTGTCATTGGGCTTGAAAAAGCGGGTCCCATCCCGCTCGGCCCAGTGGGTTCCCAACGCCCGCCCCGCCCCGTCACAAATTATATTTATTAAAAAAATTATAAAATCATTAAACAAGAGTTTATAAAATGGGCCAAGAGTTTAAACAAGAGTTTATAAAAAATTTATTTTTCGAAAACTATATAATGGGCCAAGAGTTTATAAAATCATTAAAATTATAAAATTATATTTATTTTTTTTTCGAAAACTGTAGTTTCATTCACTAAACACACAAAATGGGCCAAGCCCATACACTAACTAGGCCCAAGTACGAGAAAACACAAAACAAGAGAAGAATATCACAACCCTCTGCGAAAGTTGATGCCCATTTTAATTTTTAACATGCTTGGAAACGGACATAAATTACAAATTATCCAAATAAAACAACTACAACAAACTACATCACAAATTACAAATTAAAGCATTACCAACAAGGGGAGTAAGTAACAACCACAAAGTACATTACAAATTCCAAATTAAGCATCACCAAAATACATTACAAACCAACATATAAATAACAATCAATGTTACAAATTAGTTTAAATAACAAGGCAACTAACGATCCTCTTCAACAAGTGAAGTAACACCACTAACCAATTCACTGTATAAAAAAGCGAAAGTTAAATTATAAACATTAGCTTGATAAAATGTGAAGCAAATAAAATAGATAAAATAATACCTTCATCATCGACTCCATTTAGATTGAGTAAAGTAGCAAAATCGTTGGCTACTTTAGAATTAGAACCACCTACAAATATAAAATCAGATACAATATAAAGAATCAGTTAAGATATACAAACTTAATTTGACATTTTATAAGATATTTGAAAGAATTTTATTTAAAACTTACCTCCGTCTGAGCACTCCATAACCAACACGGAACACATCAAGGCCTCTAAAGTAGTCCAATGAAGTCGACTACACATATTTAATTCAATGCAAATACCAATTCCACTATCTTGACCCAACAATATACTACATAGAAGAAGGTTGAAGCACTATAAGGCATACATGTATGTTCTTTGGAATCAAATCAGAAGACTCTTCTTGAAAGTAACAAGCAGAAAATATCATCAAGATCTAAATATAAAAAAAAAGACATTAATTAATACAAACACATGATACCATTTAGTTTAATAAAGATCTGAAGATTACATTTCGGGAAAACTTTTTTCCTTTTTCTTTTCTTTCCCTACCTTGGAGCGAGCATGGACATATTAAACCTTCTAAAACACAACAAAAGGGAACCACAAAATGGCTGAAAATATTTCACTGACCGGTCCATTTTATTTTGCAAAACAAATTTTCCTGTGATTAAAAAGAAATCCTAGTAAGAACCATGTTGGAAGCAAAAAGAAAATAAATAAATAAATAAACAAAACAAATTTCTTGGAAGAACATAACCTTCATAAACTGGACAATAACAACGGGATTTAGCTCCTCACCAAAAGCCAAGACTTGGTTCAATTCATCAACTTCTGGTCCAAACTATGTAGATTCAATCTTTGAACTGTCATGAAAACCTGTGAAGATAGAGCGAAATCGAAAGTAGCAAAAAGAAATCCAGAAATATCCAACAGAGAGAAGACGCTCGTGCATAAAAATGGTAACCAAGGTGATGGATGGCACATGCAGAGGCGATGGCGAACACGATTAGGAATTAGAAGGAAGACCGAGAGTGTGTGAAGACATTAGAATCGAAGAAAAACAAAATATCCATTCTAAGCTGAAAATGTCTCAATCAAAATTAGAAACCTGGGAATTCAACCAAAAAAAAAAAAATAAATCAGAATCCTAGAAAACCAAAACCATAGTAACAATACCAACCTTGAAGAAGGCGGGAGGAGAAAGAGGAATCGAAGAACGTCTTATCGGGAAAAAAACTTCAAAAATAAAAACCCTAAACGGTGATTGGGACATCAGACTGAGATAGAGACTTTCACAAAAGATTATGCCTCTTCGTCCTACTTGTTTCCTCCACTTTTTTTTTTCTTCTTGACTTTGTGCTCCTCTGGTTTCAGTTATTCCTATTGAAACCAGAATGAGAAACGAAGAAGCAAGAAGGCAGCATTAAATAATGAATGCTTAGAAAATAAAATTCAACGGTGATATGAAAAGGAACGTGTCAAAGAAGACGCGCCTTATTTCATGTCGATAGTTATTTTAAATTTCAAATTTCCTAGTCAAACCCGATTTCATTCTACAATTGAGACGCACCGGATGGAGTTGTATCAGCGAACTTTTAATGGATGGCTCTAGGGAAACCAAGAGTTTGAAGACATACATTAATAGCTCCCAATTATCTAGAACCCACTCTCTTAAGTGCTGCAGTATTAGTATTACTGCAGTATCAATGCGCGTGTGTTACTTCATTTTCCCATAAACAAAAATTACTGTAGTGTTATTGACTCGAGGTCTATAATTTTTATCCCAAAATTGCCCCAAGTTTGGGCGGGAAAAATTCATTCAAGTATGTACCTTACGAGTGCTCGCAGTCTCACCTTGAGGTGTGCTCCCGATCCTTAGTGTCTTGTACACTTTCTGTGAAATGAGTAGTTGAGAATTACCAATATCGCCATATCCATAACACGTTAAATTATACATACATACATACAAAATCAGTCTACGAAATCAAACACTTCATTTTTTCTCAATCATGCAAAATCAAGCGACTCCTATTTTTATCAACTAGAAATACATGAAAGCGAACCAAGCAAAAATCAGACACTTCTCCATCTATAACATAAAATCACACATTCTTAATTAACCATGGAAGCACTATTGCACTTTCTCACATCAACAGGAGACACATATTTGATCTAACAGAAGAAAAGGAAAGCAAAAAACAAATCAAGGAAAATATATCACCAACAATAACCCCATTCTTGAACAAAGAGTGAAAGAAATCTAAGGCACAAACAAACACAATGTAACAAGCTATGTTAGAATCGAGAAATTTTCCCAGGCTATGTTCCAACAAACAACACCTGAAAACTCAATTTCTCAATCGAATTAATCTCCCAAGTTCCGTAGTATCTAATATTCCCGCTATTTCTCACTCTGTATAACAATACACTACAACAAATTAAGTAGACACTTCATTTTTTCTCAATCATGCAAAATCAGCAGCCATCAATGTAATGCGAATTAATAAGAAGTATTGCAAAGGATTTCACATATTTCTACACTACAACTAAATCGACTCTCTCGCACTCTTCCCACTTTAACCCGCATAAGGCATATCCTAACTAATAAGTCCAGCTTTCCCAAAATCTATTCAAAAAAATATTTTCGTCCTTCATAGAAATAAGCATTTATATTGTACCAAAAAAATAAAGAAATAAGCATTTATTAGAGAAAAGCGGGAACAATGCGAGAAAGATAAAAGGTACCTGGTGCTTAGTGAGCCTTACGATAGGCTCACGGGTCTTTTGGGACCCGAAGATCCAAAGCGGTACTTCTTCTTCTTATAAGCTTCCCTCAACTTTTGTTTTGCTTCACGAAAATCGCGTCGATACTGCGTATCGAGCTAACAACTTTTTCTGCATCCAAACAACAAAAACAATCAAATTTGAAGAAAAAGTTGAATGCCATATCAATCAATTAGAATAGAGAGTGAGAGAGCATACATCTTGGAGAGCTTGTTTGGGGCTCCACCCGGTGACCTTAGCGACGCGTGATTAAATAAACGGAGAAAGTAGCGGAGATGTGGCCGAAGAAGAGAAGCGAAGATGAAGAAACCGAATGGCCCGGCGGAGAAACGGGTGAGCAGCGGAGATGAAGAGCGAAAATCTGAGCAGCGAAGAGATGAAATTTGAGACTTGAGAGTGAAAGAGATGGCGAAGAGATAAATTTGAGCAATGCAAGAAACAAGATCTGAAGGAGTAAGGTTTATTCCAAACCATGTTTACTAATATATATATATAAAGGGGTATTTTGGTAATTGTATACTAGCGGTAGGGTTGAACTCGGGCTCGACAGTATTAACATCCCCGCCGCCCGCCCACTTGGAAACTTTGTGAAGCGAAAACTCGAACCTTGAACCGAACCCAGTCAAACAAGGTTTTCCGTCAAAATCGGTGGGTTGAGCCCCATGGAGTTCGGGACTTCGTTGCCATGCCTACTTATGAAGTACTCGACCACAACCATATCCTAAATCATTATTTTAATATCGCTTATGAAGTCCTAGGGATGAACAAATTTAGTTACAAGTCCTAGACCACAACCATATCAAAAATAACTTTTAGAAAGAACCAAACATTTGCAATAAAATTTTAACTGGTCCCTTTCCCTTTTTTTAACCTGGTGAGGTTTTCTGTTTCTATAATTAGGTTGGTTAACTGGTTGTCCATATCCAACCCATTTCTATCCCTTAGAGCAACTCCAACGGGAGTTTGCAAGGGAGAGTTCGCCAACGTGGGACGCGTTACGATCCACATTTTCATGGATTTGTTGCTGGAGCAGAGGGTTCTTTCGACAGCGTGGCAATCCAGATCGCTTTGAAGCAACCATTCGGAAGTGATTCGCAAGAGAGAGAGAGAGAGACACACACACACGACCTGTGTGAGAGAGAGAGCGTTGCAGTTCGCCATGGATTCACCGCTGGAGGGAAGAGTTCGTTCAACACGTTGGCATACTGGACCCACCAAAGGAACCCATTTTCGGTTCGCCGTTGGAGTTACTCTTAGCTCTCTCACTACTTTCCGTTTGAAGTGCAATACAAAAAAGTTAGGCACATCTTTCTCCGATGGTATCAGGTTCTCCATATATGAATTAGATGTTCAACGTCCTCGTCGTGTCTCAGCAGATCGAGCTCATCACCATCGTTACCAGATTTAAACCCTTGCTGGTGTCCTTTATCTTTGTCGATTTTGGATTCTCCAGGATCGACGTTCTTACACCACAAATGTCCAGCGAGAAAGAACCATTTTGATGTGTCCTTTATTCGGCTCATCAAACCCAACAACATCGTTGTAAATTCATTGCTGTAATTTGAGATATAGTATAATTTAAAGTGTATGTTACAATATTACAAATGATACCTAGAGCCAAAGTTGCCACTAAGCACAGTATTGCAGCTGTTGTCGAGCTCTGAAACTAGACCGTAACCGATCGATGGTGATGGAATTAGCAAAGGTGGCAAGTCTGGACAGTAACTTATCGACAAGGTGCTCAATTTCATTGAGTCCCTTCATTGGAGGCATAAAAGTGACATAGAGAGCAATCGAACTACTCAGTAAATGACAATGGTTTTGGGTTTAGTGCTTAAAACTGAATTTAGGAAAAAACTGACTTTGAAACTGGACTTAAAATCAATCGATTTTGAGATGGGAAATATGATTCGGTTTTAAAATCCAACCTACATAATTGGTTACCAATTGGATATGGTTATGGACAATTAACCTTGTTGGAAGCTTTATTAAGTGGTAAAAGTAGGTGTATAATTGCCCCTAGTTAAGAGGAAAACCTTTAAGGACACTTCCTTTTGAGATTGTTAGTTTGCCCCTTTATTTTTTCACAAAAAAAGATAAGTCCGACCTTAATAAGGTTTCTCTTCTAAAGTGCTATCAATGGTTCCACCAACCAAAGTTGGGAGGGACTAATTAAATACATTTTTTACAAATATACGCATCCAGAAGTTAGAATATAAAGAAGTTGTTGTATGTTTTTTTTTTTACACTTGATTACACACTACACACTTGACAATAAAATCAATTTTTTTCCACAAAAAATGAGAGAAAAGATTTAAGTGAAATCAATATTAATTACGACTTTTTTAACCGGTGCAACATTGCACGGGTTAAG
This sequence comes from Calophaca sinica, assembly GCA_037113605.1. Lineage (NCBI taxonomy): Eukaryota > Viridiplantae > Streptophyta > Magnoliopsida > Fabales > Fabaceae > Calophaca > Calophaca sinica. The sequence continues at coordinate 133,232,310 of CM073733.1, forward strand.
AGTCATTAATTATCAACTTATTTTTCTTATTAATTATTCACTTCCCTATTTATTTTAATGTATGTAATCTCTTTTCCCAACAAATAGGAACTTAATTACTCCCTCCATCCCAATATATATGTCAAATTTTCAACAACAAAAAAATTGTCCCAAAATATGTCATTTTTTATTTTCAATGTAACAATAAATGTTTTCTGCCAATTGTACTCTCAAATACTCCACTAATGGTTAATAAGGTTAATTTGGTAAAATTATCACTCTCTTTCTTTTATTTATTGTTTTTTTAAATTGTGTGATTTAGGCAAATATGACATATATATTGGGACGGAGGGAGTTGTTAATCAGGGAAAAAAGTAAGTAATTAATAAACTTTAATATGTGCAATGTTGTACACGTTAGAAAAATCATATTAATTATTCTTGTCAAATTGAATATATGTAAGATTAATTATACTGATTTTTCTCTCTCTGTATTTATGTTACAAAAACGCGCAAGAACATATTAAAAGAACTTTTTTTTTTTGATACCACATATTAAAAGAACTTGAGGCTTGATTTTTGAAGCAGCAATATAAAATAGGACGGAGAGGTAATTGACAAACAAATATGAACTTATGATTGGATTTCAATTAAAGGTGTTATCCACAAGGAAATCAAAAGAAAATGGATGAAGAAATTAATGGACACTTATAAAAGGTGAACAAATCCATTTGGGTGATTCCTCAACATTTTCCGCGGAATCACATGGAAATTTCATAAAAGAGAAAGCCAAACGACGAATTCATAGAAAAAAGAGAAAGAACCAAATTAAGAAGAAAAAATTACGTGTTGGGATGTAGTTCATGAGAAGCAACTAAAGCCTTGGAGATCTCATATATAAGCCTAGCCTCAAACGCGTCACCAGAATAACCCTTAGAAACTAATTCAGTAGCCTTTGGAATCCGTTTGTTACCAAAGATGTTGTCGGTGTTCATGGACTTCAACATAAAGTTCACGTAAGCGTTTTTAACCTTTGTCCACATCTTCAATGGTGACTTAATCACCCATGTTAACTTTGGAACTGATCTGATCCTCCACTGCCTACGCGGGTTTTTTTTCAACCATACGGTCTTTGTCTTCCTTCCACCACGGGTGGCCGCGCCTTCGTCGAGGCGCTGGTAGCGCCGCCTTCTCAAGTACCTCTTTATGCCACCATAAGTTGGTTTAGGTAATAGTGACTCCACTTCCATGTTTTTTTATGAAGAGCTTGGACTTGATGGAGGAGGATGTTGGAGGAGGAGATAATAAGGGTCTCTTCTATTTTATGGACGTGAATTGTTCCGTGTTTGTATTGGGCACTTAACGTTGGAGGATTTAAAGGGATTTGCTTTTGAGAAGAAAAAAAAGTCAAGAAACGACGGTTTGAACATGAAATTATTGGTGGTGTGCCCGTGGGGGTCAACATTATCGACATCAACACTCTTATAAAAAAATAATAAACAAAAACATTATCAACATTGTATTTTCCTCTCTCTTCACAATATTATATGGCTTTTGATTACTCCTGCTTTCATTCTATATTCTTTTATATTACCTTTGAAGGCAATCAATACTACTAGTAATAATCAATTGCATTGTTATGTTGAAACAGATATACTACGCAAAAATAATTCATCAATATACAAATAAATTAGCATTACAAGAATTTGAAAAAAATAACAATACATGAGTAGAATTCATATAATAAATTACTTACATATACAACCACTTATAATTTATTCGTAAATTTTTTTAAACATCTTTTCGTATGAATCAGCATTTTCTAAAAAAAATTATTTTTTGCTGCAATAAAAAATTATTTTGATATGTCCTCCGATCCATTAATTTATTTATTTTTTTGACTCAACGATCCATTAATACATGGAACAAAGAACTTTACAGTACGATTTAATTAAAATATTCAATTTTTAATGATTTCTCTTTTTTCACGTTCTTTTTTTATATGATTTTTTTTTTCACTTTCTGGTATCCAGCGAAATACATCTATTGATAATAATCGCACGTGTGATTCTTTTAATGTATGAAAAAAACTAGTACGATATCCGTGCATTTGCACGAGATGCGTGTTGTTTGTTACGTTTAATATTTTAAGACGGTGATTGTTTATAGTAAATGATATTTTGATTCAATGTATTAAATATTAACTAATTTTATAGTGAAGATTAAATAAATATTAAATATGTATCAAATATTTCTATTTATGTAATTGTGTGACTTGTGTATCATATATGGCTAAGATGAAACAAACATGGTTAGGGTTTTCTTGATTAGATAGATAAATAAATAGATAATCATTTATAAATAACTTAAAACATTTATAAAATTGATCTATGTCAAAGACGATAAAATTATACCGACAACAAGTAATGTTTCTCCCGTCGAGACTTAAAAGCAAAATAATCATTTAAAAATAATAAAAAATTTTATAAAAATTGATTTGCGGTCAAAGATAACGAAATTATAGCGACAACATGTTATTTTCTCCCGTCAAGACTCAAAAGCAAAATAATCATTTATAAAAAATAATAGCATTCATAAAAACAGAATATAAAAAGTAATTATACTCACAACATACAATATTTTTTCGTCTAGAATCAAAAACAAAATAATATATCATAGTATGTAATATTTTCTCCCATTAAGAATCAAAAGTAAAATAATCATATATAAATAATATATAATAAAGATATTCATAATCAAATATATAAATAGTAACATATATAACAAAACTCTGTTGGGACTCAAAAGTTAGATAATCATTTATAACTAACTTAACCATTTATAAAATTGATCTGAGTCAAAGACGATAAATTATACCGACGACATGTAATGTTTTCCCCGTCGAGATTTAAAAGTAAAATAATCATTTAAAAATAATAAAGACATTTATAAAAACAGATATGAGCTCAAAGATAACGAAATTATAGCGACAACATGTTATTTTCTCCCGTCGGAACTCAGAAGCATAATAATCATTTATAAAAAAAATAGCATTCATAAAAACAGAATATAAAAATTGATTATACTGACAACATACAATGTTTTTTCGTCTAGCATCAAAAGCAAAATAATAGATGATAGTATGTAATATTTCCTCCCGTTATAAATAAAAAGTAAAATAGTAATCTATAATATTTTCTCCCGTCGGGACTCAAAAGCAAAATAATCATTTACAAAAAAATAATAGCATTCATAAAAACAGAATATAAAAATTAATTATACTGACAACATACAATATTTTTCTGTATAGAATCAAAAGCAAAATAATAGATGATAGTATGTAATGTTTTCTCCCGCTAAGAATAAAAAGTAAAATAATCACCTATAAATAATATATAATAAATATATTTATAATCAAATATATAAATAGTAAAATATATAACAAAACTCTGTTGGGACTAAAAAGTTAGATAATCATTTATAAATAACTTAAACAGTTATAAAATTGATCTGTGTCAAAGGCGATAAAATTTTATTGACAACACGTAATGTTTCTCCCATCGAGACATAAAAGTAAAATAATCATTTAAAAATAATAAAAACGTTTATAAAAATTGATATATGCTCAAAGATAACGAAATTATTGCGACATGTTATTTTCTCCCGTCGGGACTCAAAAGCAAAATAATCATTTACTAAAAAATAATAGCATTCATAAAAACTGAATATAAAAAATTAATTATACTGATAACATACTATGTTTTTCCGTCTAGAATCAAACACAAAATAATAGATGATAGTATGTAATGTTTCCTCTCGTTAAGAATCAAAAGTAAAATAACCATCCAAAAATAATATATAATAAGGATATTTATAATCATATATATAAATAGTAAAATATATAACAAAACTCTGTTGGGACTGAAAAGTTAGATAATCATTTATAAATAACTTAAACAGTTCTAAAATTGATATGTGTCAAAGATGATAAAATTATACCAACAATATGTAATGTTTCCCCCGTAGAGACATAAAAGTAAAATAATCATTTAAAAATAATAAAAACATTTATAAAAATTGATATGTGCTCAAAGATAACAAAATTATTGCGACAACATGTTATTTTCTCCCGTCGGGATTCAAAAACAAAATAATCATTTACTAAAAAATAATAACATTCATAAAAACTGAATATAAAAAATTAATTATACTGATAACATACTATGTTTTTCTGTCTAGAATCAAACACAAAATAATAGATGATAGTATGTAATGTTTCCTCCCGTTAAGAATCAAAAGTAAAATAATCATCCAAAAATAATATATGATAAAGATATTTATAATAAAATATATAAATAGTAAAATATATAACAAAACTCTGTTGGGGCTGAAAAGTTAGATAATCATTTATAAATAACTTAAACAGTTATAAAATTGATCTGTGTCAATGACGATAAAATTATATTGACAACATGTAATGTTTCTCCCGTCGAGACATAAAAGTAAATTAATCATTTAAAAATAATAAAAACATTTATAAAAATTGATATGTCATCAAAGATAACGAAATTATTGCGATAACATGTTATTTTCTCCCGTCGGGACTCAAAAGCAAAATAATGATTTTCAAAAAAATAATAGCATTCATAAAAAGCAGAATATAAAAAATTAATTATACTGACAGCATGCACCATTTTTCTGTCTAGAATCAAAAGCAAAATAATAAATGATAGTATGTAATATTTCTTCCCGTTAAGCATTAAAAGTAAAATAACCATCTAAAAATAATATGTAATAAAGATATTTATAATCAAATATATAAATAGTAAAATATATAACAAAACTCTGTTAGGACTGAAAAGTTAGATAATCATTTATAAATAACTTAAATATTTATAAAATTGATCTATGTCAAAGACGATAAAATTATACCGACAACATGTAATGTTTCCCCCGTCGAGACTTAAAAGTAAAATAATCATTTAAAAATAATATAAAAAGTAATTATACTAACAACATACTATGTTTTTCCGTCTAGAATCAGCAGCAAAATAATAGATGATAGTATGTAATGTTTTCTCTCATTAATAATCAAAAGTAAAATAATCATCTATAAATAATATATAATAAAGATACTTATAATCAAATATGTAAATAGAATGCAATAAAAAAAAGAGAAAGAGGCGTGAGAGAGAATGAAGAAAGAGAGAAAGAGAAGAGAGTGACGTGAGAGAGAGAGAGAAGAAAGAGAAGAAAAAAAATAAAAGGTGGGAGAGAAAAAGTTAAAAGTAGAAAAAAATGATTTTTTATGTGAAATTGTTTTTTATTTTTATTTATTTTTCTTTGGATTGACATATTTGCCCCTGAGAATTACATGTGTCATTAGTATATGATGTCTAAAATTGTATTTGTGCTGATAGTTTGTATTATTAGATAGATAGATATAGTTGAAGTAGATATAGTAGATTAGATAGTAGAGATACATGCATAAAATTAATATATGTTCAAAGACAAAGAAATTTTACCGACAATATGTAATATTTTTCGGTCACGAATCAATAACAAAATAATTATTTATAAATAATTAAGATATTTATAAAATTTATTTATCCTCAAATACGATGAAATTATATCGACAACATGTAATATTTTTCTGCCAATATTTAAAAATAAGATAATATTTATAAATAATAATAATATTTATGAAAATTGATATGTACTTAAATAGTGTTTTCCCGTCAGAACTCAAAAACAAAATAATCATTTATAAAAATTAAATACATTTATAAAAAAATAAAAAGTAATTATATCGACATGTAATATCTCTCGTTACGACTCAAAAGCAAAATAATCATTTATAAATAACTTAAAAAAATATCAAAAAATTTTAATAAAAAAATGAAATTAAAAAATGTTAATAAAAAAAATGAGATCCAACAAAAAAAATAAGAGAGAAAGAGAAGGAAAAAAAAAGAAAGAATGAGAGAGAGAAGAAAAAAAAGTAAGAATTGAAAGAGAAAGAAAAAAAAAAGAGAAAGAATGACGCAGAGCATCAGAAAGAGATTAAAACCCGATGTGAGAGAGAAGAAAGATAAAAGAAAGGAAAAAAGTGAAAAGTGAGAGAGAAAATATAAAAAGTGGAAAGAAAAAATAATTTTTTATGTGAATTAAATTTTTGTTTTGATTTATTTTTATTTAGATTAGCTTGAAATTTTTGTCCCTGAAAAGTATATGTGTTATTAATATAAGATGTCTAAAATTATATTTATGCTAGCCTATTGATTTATTAGTTTGATTATTTTTATTTAGGCTAGATTGACATTTTTGTTCTAAAAAATATATGTGTCATTAATATAATAATATGTTTAAAATAGTATTTGTGTTAGTAGTTTGATAATAGATAATAGATTTTTTTTTTGGATATCATATGAAAAAATATTTTACCGAAGGTTAGCGGTGTACGTCACATTAAATTTAAATAAGTTGCATGTAACAATTATGCGTGTACAGTCAAAAATAAAAAACTATTATGCGTGTAGCACAAAGACCCGGGAATACTGCAAGCACTTGGAAATGGAATCAAATCAAGCTTGTGAAAAGTATATAAAAATTTATTTAAAAAATATTTGCATCTAGAAGTATGACTGCAAAATAGTTATTGGGTGTACTTGATTAGTCGATTAAACCACTGCACATGACCTCACTCCCATTTTTATTTTTTCCTTTCTGTTGCAATTTAGAAAAGCCGCCTTCTTTTAATGCATAATAATTCGTTGATTTTTGCGGGACCGATAGACAAACTTTAAAAGTTAAATAGTAGTTTTTTTACTTAACTTTATTTTAGTTTTTATTTCGGTCTTTTAATTATTATATTTTTTATTTTAGTTCATTAAGTTACAAAAATACGATATTTTCGTCTCTTCATCTGTAATCCATTTATTTTATGTATATAGGTCATTGAAACTCTTTTTTTTGCTCCATTATTTTTTATCATGTTACTTCATTAATAAGAACTCTGATAGAAGCATGTTTTTGACTTTATTGTTTAAAAAGATTACAAACGGAAAGGACGAATTTAGCGTAACTTTCGTAACTTAAAAGATCAAAACGAAAACTAAAATAAAGTTAAGGGTAGGAGTGACAAAATGGATGGATTGGATAAATCCATCCATGGATCCTAATGGATGGATGGGAAAAATCCATTTATCCATTTATCATCCACTAAAGTTTCATCTAAAAAATTCAATTCATCCATCATCCATTGAAAAAAAACCATCCAATCCATCCATTGACAATTTTTTTATGGATGGATGTCCAATCCATCCACAAAAAATTATTTTTAATCACAAAAAATTATTTTTAATCATAAAATATATTTTTAATCATAAAAAATATTTTAATTACAAAAAAAATATTTTAATTACTAAAAAATTATTTTTAATCATAAAAAATATTTTAATTACAAAAAAAAATTTAACTATTAAATATATATATATATACACACATATATCTCTCTCTCCCCCATATCTCTCTCCCTCCTTTCTCTCCCCTATCACCCTCCCCTCTCTTCTCTCTCCCCATCTCTCTCTCCTCTCTCTCTCTCCCCCTCTCTCCTCTCTCTTTCATCTCTCCCTATCTCTCTCCCCCTCTCTCTTATCTCTCTCATCTCTCTCCTCTCTTTCATCTCTCTCTCTCCTCTCTCTCCTATCTCTCTCTCCTCTCTCTCTCTCTCCCTATCACTCTCTCTCCTCCTCTCCCTATCTCTCTCTCCTATCTTTTTCTCTCTCCTCTCTCTCCTCCCTCCCCTCTCCTTTCTCTCTTATACAGGTTTGTCGTTGGATAAGTGTTGTCTGATAATAGAGTCGTAATGTCATAAAATGGCTTCAAAACTTCAAAACTTTCCTAATAGATGGATTGGAAAAATCCATTTATCCATTTACCATCCACTAAAATTTCATCAAGAAAATCCAATCCATCCATCATCCATTTAAAAAAAAATCATTCAATCCATCCAGTAACAATTTTTTTATGGATAGATATCCAATCCATCCATAAAAGTTATTTTTAATCACAAAAAATATTTTTAATCACAAAAAATTATTTTTAATCATAAAATATATTTTTAATCACAAAAAAAAAATTTAATCATAAAAATATATTTTTAATCATAAAAAATATTTTAATTAGAAAAAAATTTATTTTTAATCATAAAAAACACATATTACTCCCCTCTCTCCTCTCTCTCTCCCCTCTCTCTCCTCTCTCCCTTCACTGTCTCTCTCCCTTCTCTCCCTCTCTCTTCTATCTCCCCTTCTTTCTCTCCCCTCCCTCTCTCCCCTGTCTCCCCTATCTCTCTCTCCTCTCTCCCCTCTCTCTCCCTCTTTCACAAGAATCACACTTCTAGAACAAAATCATGTATTTTTTCCCAAAAATAGTTTGGTTATTGTCAATCGTTTTATAAATGGTACATCTTTTTGTATGATTAATATGTTTTCAATTCTCATTTTTAGAATTTTACGCTAAACGAATAAAATGAATATTAAGCATTGCCTTCTTTTTTTAGAAGGCGAATATTGATTAGACATGAATTAGTTAAAACGCGGCATTTGATTGTTGGATGCAAATTGAGTGTTCAAGCGTGAGTTTGAGTGGGAAACATGAAAATAAATGTACCAGCGGGAGACTAGGTGAGACGGAGGGGAGAAGGGAGAGAGAGGGGAGAGAGAAGGAAGAAAGAAGAGAGAGATCGAGGGGAGAGAGGGGAGGGAGAGAAGGGAGAGAGAAAAATATTTTTAATTAAAATATTTTTTATGATTACAATTATTTTTGATTAAAATATTTTTTTATAATTAAAAATATTTTTTGTATTGAAAATATTTTTTATGATTAAAAATATTTTTTATGAACAATTCAAAAAATTATCCATTCCATCCATTTGCCACCCCTAGTGTAATCCAATGGATTTAGAAAAATAGTGGATGGATGACTAACCATCCATTAAATTAAATGGATGGATTGGATCCAATCCATTTAGTTTTTTTGTTTGTAATGGATGGATTGGATGAATTTCTTTATGGATGGATTGGATGGATGATGGATAAATGGATCACTTTGCCACCCCTAGTTAAGGGACGTAAATGAAAAAAAGAATAGTTAGGGGACCAAAGTGTTGTATTTTTGTAACTTAAGGGACCAAAATAAAAAATATAATAGTTAAGGGACCAAAACGAAAACTAAAATAAAGTTAAGGGACCAAAAATGTTATTTAGCCAACTTTAAAAGATGCTTCTTCCGCTTACAAATATTATCTCATCTCACGTTAAGCATGACAAATAAACGTAGGGTTTTGTTAACAAATGCTAGAAGAGCATTGTTTAAATATTTCAAACAAGGTAATTGTTTATTGAAAAGTTAAATATATCTCTCTCAATGTAATAAATACACAACTTTCTATAAAAACTTACCTTTTTAGACATTTTAAACAATATCTTTAGGACACTCATTAGCATTTTTCATAAATGTATAAGTAAATTTTTATACACACATAGATAATTATTTTTAAACTTTTATATGAACTCCACTCCACCTATATATTATTATCCGTATATCTAACACGTGTAACCTTGCACATATTAGGTTTCGTTAAATAACTACTTTAATGAAAAATAACAATACAAGAGTAGAATTCATATAATAAATTACTTACAAATATACAACCAATCATAATTAATTCGTAATTTTTTTTTAAACATCTTTTCGGCTTTTCGTATAAATCAGCATTTTCTAAAAAATTATTATTTTTGCTTCTATACAAAATTATTTTAAGATGTCCTACGATCCATTAATTTTTTTTTAATTTTTTTTTTGACTCAACGATCCATTAATACATGGAACAAAGAACTTCATAGTACGATTTTATTAAAATTTTCAATTTTTAATGATTTCTCTTTTTTCTCTTTTTTTTTATATGAATGTTTTATTTTTTCACTTTCTGGTATCCAGCGAAATACATCTATTGATAATAGAACATAACAATCGCACGTGTGATTCTTTAATTTTTTTTGGTTCTTACAGGGCCATACTTAGGGCTATAGGGGAGGGAGATTTTTGGGTGCATTGTGGTATCGAACCCTGCACCACTCACATCAACGTCCCAACTGCTAACCAGTGGGACAGCGCCTAGGAGACTATGTGTGATTCTTTTAATGTATGAAAAAATTAATTTTATCGAGAATTATTTTTACCGAAGGTTAACAGTGTCACATTAAATTTAAATAAGTTGCATATAACATATAGGCTTAAATATAAAATTGGTCTCTCAAAAATTCGTAAAATTTGTTTTTAGTCCCCTAAAAAAATCTGCAGGTTTTTAGTCTCCAAATTTGAAAATATTTTTCCGTCAGTCCCTCAAAAATTCGCAGTTATGATTTTAGTTCCACAAAAATTCAAAAAATTTGTTTTTAATCCAAAAAAATTCTGAAAGTTCGTTTTTAGTTTCAAAAAATTCTGAAATTTCGTTTTTGGTCCCCACTATATAAGCGCCACATAAGCGACACAAACGGCGTTAACTAGAGGAATTGACAGAAAAATATTTTCAAATTTGGGGGACCAAAAACCTGTAAATTTTTTTAGAAACTAAAATCAAACTTACGAATTTTTAAGAGACCAATTTTATATTTAAGCTTTAACATATACCAGTATGCATATAGCACAAAGACACTGGAATGCTGCAAGCACGTGGAAATGGAATCAAATCAATCTTGTGAAAAGTATATAAAAATTTATTAAAAAAAAATACTTGCATCTAGAAGTTTGACTGCAAAATACTAATAGTTATTGGGTGTACTTGATTAGTCTATTAATCCGGTGCATATGACCTCACGCCCTTTTTTTTTTTTATATATTTCTGTTACAATTTAGAAAAGCCACGTTAAAATATATTTTTAATCTCTATAAAATAAAATAAAATTATTTTTAGTCCTATAAAAAATTTGTTCAAATTTTAATTCCCCTAAAATTTTTCATTTCAAAAATTGATCCCTGTCATTAATTAACTGCTTATCTGACTAACAGAGATATATGTGGCCCTTGTCATGTGGACGCCACGTCAATTAAAAGGCTACGTGGCAAATGAGTCACCTCATCCGATAATTAAAAATATTTTAATTCTTTTTTTTATCTATGTTTTCTTCTTCATCTCTTCGTTCCTCTATGCAACTCTTCGTTTCTTCTTCATCTCTTCGTCCCTTGCAGCGTTTCCAGCCAATTCCAAAACCTCAGCCGCGAGATACCCGAGCACCGCAGAGAGGTAGACAGGAGCAACAACACCGACACGTTCGGCGTATTTTCCAGCCTTAAGGAATCTAGCGATTCTACCGACGGGGAATTGAAGACCGGCTTTCGACGATCTCGAAAAAGATTTGGAGGCCTTGGGCTTGCCCCTTCCGCCTTTGGTTGATGCACCGGTAGAAGATATTTTTCTGATTGAAAGAAAAATTGGGAAACCTAACCCTTGAATTTGCGATTCGATATCAGAGCGCAAAAAGACTGTGAGAACTGAGAAATTCAAATAACAAACCCTCACCCCTTTTCATCTCGTCCCTTCACTTGCAGCAGCGGCCTCCAAAATTCAGAGCCCCTCCCTCCTCCCAAAACCTCCCTCTCCTACCCTAATCATGGTGAAACTAAAACCGCAAGCAGAAGAGTCGGCCACCGCCATTTCCCTCTGCCCTTCGCTTTTGGCGCCACCCCAAATCTCGCAAACCCAAATAGGAAGAATCCAAGTCGAAACAATAACTGAGGTGCACATTTGGGGGAGCTTCCTTGGTGTTCCATGCTTCAGCCATAGATTCTTACCTCCTGCAGATTTAAAAGTACAACACTTTCATTTGGGCATAAACTTCACCCGTTTCTGGATCAACATGCCGAATCAAAAAAAAAATTTGAAAAAAAGGGAAAATTGAAATAGAAAAAGTGAAAAGGGTTGTTTTTCTGCAGAAGGCTTTGAAATGAAAAGGGAGAAGGTTGGGAATTTGGGCATCCACGTCTTTCTTCAAAGACGCTGCAACCTGTTCGTTGTGACCTTGAGGGAAGTAGACGAACGTGAGTTCCGGTGGGGGAAAGGTTGACGAATGTTATTTTGTGGTACTCGGATGAAGGCTTGGAATTGGGATTTTGTTTTAATTAATTAAAAAACTTTTAATTAATGAGTAAGACTATTTAAATGAACTAAACATGATTAACAATATAAAATTTATATAATTGATGAATTGCTGGCACGTGGATACCACCTTAATTAAAATGTCTACGTGGTAATTGCTGACTAGAGAACTGTTAGTTGAATCAGCAAAAAATTGATGGTAGGGACTAAATTTGCTAACAAAGAATTTTTGAGGGATGAAAATTCGAACAAAAATTTTGTAAGGACTAAAATTAAAAAACAAGAATTTTATAGGGATTAAAAATATATCTAACCCTAATGTATAATTCGTTGATGTTTGCGGACCGATTGACAAATTTTAAAAGATGCTTCTTCTCCTCGTTAACTTAAATATGACTCAGAATAATATTTAATTATTTTGGTAATATACGTCTTTTTTTTTTATAACATGGTATTATACATGTAAAACTTGATGGATGCGAGAATATGGTATTGTGATATACATTTTTGCTAACAATTATTCATTGTCAATCATTCCTCGCAAAACGTCAATTTTTATAATTCTACTGTTAAATAGTAGTAAGGTGTTGGTGCGCAAAAAGGAAATTGTTGCACAACTTATAAGCGAGATGAACAGATTCCAATCAAATGCGTTTAAAGAAATCAGAACAGAAGGACAAATACGAAGAGAGATCAACACTACAAGAATTTACGCTATTACCTACAAATTTTTTCTAGGACCAATGACTCTAGAAAATTTCTCAGAGACAAAATTGTAGAAAAAAACCCATACAATAATTTCTTAAGATTTTTAAATAAAAAAACCTCGATTTTTGGATGATAAATACGATTAGTTATATTTTTTTAAAAAAAAATTAGGCTGTTCCCAGGGCTAGACCCTAGGAAACAACCTGCCCCAAAAATTTTTGCCAAAAAACCGAGGGACGGAGCCCCTCGGACACGAGGGGTAGACCCTCGGTTTTGACGCAGCCCACTGGTTCCACAATATTGAAGAGAGAATTGCAAATTATTATTTCTTCTCACTCGTCTCTTCTCATTTCTCAATTTTATTTCTTCTCCATGAATGTTCCCTCACTGTATCGTGCTCATCTCTTCGAGTTTTCTCAGTCAAGCTCTTGAATCTTCATCTTAGGGTTCATGCATCTCATTCAAGTTCAACAAATCGTTCATCTTCGAGTTTGTTCATGATTTCACTGAGATCTCATTTGCTATCTTGTGTGTACTTGTGACTGAAGAATAAAGATGTGTTTCGTTAATCACTTCAATCTTAGTTGTGTCTTCTCCATCTTCCAGATCTATGCACGAACTGTGACACCAAGGTCACCGACGAGAGGCGTCGGAAAATGCAAGATCGGGTGTGGAAGCTTCTGGAAGAAGCCGAATTTGGCGGCAGCTACGTAAAGCTGACGGTGGTTGGGAGGGACGGGTTCAGGGTGTCGATGGAGGTGCAGAAGAGCGTTCTCGCCGATAAGAGCCGGTTCTTCGCGGAGAAGCTTCGCTGTGAAAGTGGGATGTCGCATTCGGTAGAGATCAGTGACTGCGGCGACGTTGAAGTTTATGTTGAAGCTGTCGTTTTGATGCACTGTGAGGATCTCAAAAAGAGGTTGAGGTTCATATATGAAGAAGGGGTTTCTAAAGTTTTGAGCTTGCTCAAGGTATTTTTTTTTATTGTTGTTTTTGCATATTTCAGATTCTAGTTTTGTTCCTCACTACCTTACATTGTTCTTGGAAGCTCAAGGGAACTTCTTGTGGGACCTATTTTTATTGCTTCTCTTGTGCTGGGATACATGCTGACATAGAACGTGTCTCCCTTTACAGAGCCTAATTTGTTTCTTCAACTGGCTTTTACTGCATCATTCTTTGTTGGCTTTTTATTTTTCATTCTGAATATGTTATGTTTTTTTTTAGGTATGGAGATATGAAGAAGAAAATGATGAGGATCTCAAAAAAAAATTGTGTTCATATGGATCTCAAAATTATTCTGTCATAAATTATTGTAATTTAATAAAATAAATTCAACCAGTAAAAACCTAATTTTCTACAATACATAAATTTAATTTTTGTATTAACTAAATTAAATTAAATCTTGTTAAAAATCGTTGTTTTTGATTCAATTTTTTATTAAGTTGCTGCAATTTTCGAGGGTTTTGAATCCTCGAAAATTTCCTAGTATTTTTCAAATTTTGTTCTTGAAAACCGTTTCCTACTAGTGAATACCTTATTGCTTCGTGACCCTCGGTGGACCTTTGAAAATTTGGTCATTTCTTACGGTTTTTTGTTATTTCCTAAGGTTTTTGGCTCTAGAAAATGTCAAACTTTCTTGTAGTACAAGTCCAGGTGATTCGATCAACATTTTCCAAGGGATCACCCTACCAAATAAATTTTAGTAAGGAAAAAAAAAATTTCCCAAAGGAAAAAAGAGGTAAAAAAAATTACATTACAAAAGAAGACAGACTACATAGTTACATGGGACATAGTTCATGAGAAGCAACCAAAGCCTTGGAAATCTCATATATGAGCCTAGCCTCAAACGCATCACTGGAATAATCCTTAGACACTTGACGAGCCTTTGGAGTTCGATTCCCACCAAACATGTTATCTGTGTTCAAGGATTTTAACATGAAGTTCATATAAGTATTCTTAAGATTTGTCAACATTTTCAGTGGTGATTTAATCACCCATCTAAGCCTTGGGATTGTTCTGATCTTCCAATACTTACGTGGGCTTCTTTTCAACCTTATGATCTTCATTTTCTTTCCACTGGCTGTGGCGCCTCCTTGGAGACGCTGGTAGTGCCTTCTTCTCAAGTACCGCTTAATGCCACCACCGTTAGTTGGCTTAGGCAGCAGTGACTCCATTTCCATGTGTCAAAAAGAACTTTGAGTTGGTGGAGGATTATGTGAAGGTTCTCTAGCTTCTTTGTGGTAGATGTGATGTGAAGGCTCTCTCTGCTATAAGTATGTATGTACTATATGTGACTGAGGAGAGTAAATTGAATATAATAGTTTTGAGTTTCGCATAGGCCAGGGCTGGAAAGGCATTCATTCGCCTTTGATAAAGCAAGCAAGCAAACGACTCTTTGACCAGGGATTGGACGCCCGTGTAAATGAACAAACATTTATTTACGTCGTCTTTTTTTGGTCCCCAAAATAAGGACTTAAATTTTTTTTTTAACAAAGGACTTAATTTTATTTAAGGTGAGTGAATCAATTTTTTTTATTTAATTTATATGCACATGCGGTGTAAAGAATTTTTAAAATATTTAATGAATCATAAATTACCACATTATTAACAAATTTGTCTTTAATAATAAATACCTCAAAAGTCACACGTATGATGGTTTTTGATTGGTTGATGATGTAAATTTTTTTATATTAACAGTGCATTAAACTCTTTTTTGTTAAAAAAATGATCATATGGTTTATGAATTCAATTTGTATACATTGTCGGTGTAAAAATATTTTAACGCTTGTATTTAATGATGTGTTGTCACGTCATTTAATGAGTGTTATAATGTGTTTCTAAACTCATTAAATTAAATATGTAGCAATATATCATTGGACGACCGTGTAAAATGTATTTCTACATCGATTGTGCATAGAAATCAAACTCATAGTTTATTTTGTGAGTTTAAAGGGTGTGCATTGTCGGTGTAAACAAGTTTTACGCTGGTATCCAATAAAAACCCATATTATTTTATCATGCCAGCCTTTGTGTAATGGTATTTTAAAATTAACAGCCAAATAATAGATTATTAGATGTCAAATTAAAACTGATTTAACCTCACGGTGCGCCCTATTTCTCTTTTATTATTCAACCAATTTCCTGAAAAACATGACGTATTCGTGAAACGGAGCACCAGAAAGTGAATATTCGATGCACTATTTTAAAATGTGTGAAGATTTATCCTCGAGTTTTCATATAATAAAAAACTTATTTTAAAATAATTGGACTTTTTTTTTGCACGAAGATGATTAAACATTTTAAAAGCGAAGGATTTTATTTTATAAAGGTTATCTCCACCAAAAAAAATATTATGAAGGTCATTACGATCTACAAAAACAACATTTTAAGATTATCATTCTGTCGGTTAGGCACAGACCCATTTCCTCATATTCGGGCATATTATAGTGCTAGCATTAATAGAATTTGGATCCTCGCAATCCCTTTTCGGGTTATAAGTAGGATAGACCCTGATCCAACTCATTGTTTCGATTTTTTGTTGTTGTAGTTTGGGTCTAACCTGAACCAACCCGTTTAAACCCGAAGTGATTTCGTTTGAATAACGGATTTATGATTTCAAATTTGTGAACTGCGAGCTCAACCAAATGTCATGAATTTTTTTTTTATATACCTTATATTATCACATAGTTATGACTCATGAGAGATGAGACGCTACTTGTTTACTTAGAAATCAGGCTTTCTTTCTATTTTGTAAAAATTTTGTGAAATATAATGTCATTTTGAAAACTGTGGAATTTAGTTTAAGTATTGTCGAAAATTTTGTGGAATTTTAAGTGTTAAATGACACTATTTTTAAAACTTTAAACGCTATTTTTTTTCTCATGACCCGCGAACCCAACCCGAACCAACCCGCTCATCAACAAATTGGTTTGGTTCGGGTTTGACAAAAAAAAACTATGGATTTTTAACTCAACTCAAACTGAATTTTTTTTTATTAGTTCAAGCATCGGGTTTGGTCAAAACTGACCCAAAAGGAGGTGTACACCCTTATAAGATTGAAAGACTCAAAAATGTTAGGACCATAAACATGTGTTATCTAAGGTGAATTACCAAACATGTGCTTCACCAATAGCTCAACATCTTCTTACCATTAGATTTATTATAAAATAAATGAACGACTGAGATTATTGACTAGTAATCCAGGTAAACTGTAGATATAAGATTTTCCATTTGATCCCTCAAAGTTATCACATGATTGTAGTGACAAGGAAATGCCAGTGCCTCGCACCCAAATATTCTGAGGTAGGACAGACAGAGTACAGAACAAAATAAAACATTGCAACAATGACCAGAAAAGAATGCGAGATAAAAAATAGCAGCAGCATCCACTCCTCAGCAAAGAAAGCGAGATAAGGAATAGCAGCAGCCCAAAACATCATCATGCTGAAGAAAAAATAGATTACACACTGTATCAAATGAACACCATGAATGACAGTGAAGCACCTTGGAGCAGAACACAAAAGAAATGCTATATCTAAGAATCATCGAAGCTATATAGCAGAAAAAGCAAACCTGCAAGACTCTGATCAACGGATCAAAATCTCCTGTCTCAATTTTCTGTCACATTCTCTATCCCTCACTAATGACAATTTGCCACATAATAAAATAAAATAAAATAATAACTCATTAAACATATGCATATTTCCTAACCTTTGATTGGTGGGGAGCATGTAAATATATTTAAACCAATCCATAATGTGTTTTGATTTCGAAATTAATGTGTTTCAAAAATAATTTTGGGAAGTAACCAAATACACTTATGCAAATTTATTTTCGCAATGTTTTTCCAAAAATATAATTCTAGAATGCAATAAAAAGAAACTTCCGAAATATTTTTTTTTCAAAGCTTTTAAAACCTGAAAAACAAAAAATTTGTGGTATTTATATTTACGTGTTTAAATTTTTCTTTATGATTTTACCAACTACGTAGATATGGCACGAACTAAAGAGGTGTCGTTGAATGCCAACGATCTATAGCTTTAGTACACAAACAACGTGCGGCGACTGAACCGAGTGCTTGTGTGCCTGAGGTCGATGAAGCTCACGAGGAGGAGTAGGTCCTTGTACTTTAAGCTGAGTCATTTCCTAGAAGACCTGGCAATATGTTTGTCTCAAGATTAATTGTTTCAGGACCATGTTGCAACACGACTATAGATCAGAGATGTAATAAAGCTTATATTGTGTTGACCGTTTGTTTTAAGTCAAAATAATTCTTTTAATTAGCATAACACTACTTCTATAGTTATATATAGGACTGTAGGGAGCTAAAGGCCATGAGTATATATATACAGAATATGGTTGTAAAATCCGGGTTGGCAGCGCTATTAGATTGGAGCTACAACATGGTAGACGCACAATGACATGTTGTCTTCTTTTGTAAGGAGGGTGCAAAAATAGATCAGTAGTTTCCACCTATTGTATGTGTTGGGAAATGCCGATTGTGTAACTTAAAATGGTCAATAATAAAATAAACAGAGTAAGGCAAGCGGAAACACGTGTAAAAATTTTAGCGTGAAAAATCCTTCAATGTGAAGGTTAAAACCACGGAACCCATAGGCCACTTAAAATCTTCACTATAATAATAATGGGAATACAAAATTTACCCTTAGGTGGACATCTCAAAATAATACACTCAAATGTATCTTCAATTTGTGGCTAAAACTCTCACAAATTGGCTCACTAAATTTTCTCTTTTCTCTCACTCTCTTATGAGGATCTCTGTAATTTTTTATCTCTCACAAAACTCTCTCTACGAGGATATATCACTCTCGTATTTTTCTGATACTTGAATCCCTTCCTGCATGCTCTATTTATAAGGAAGTTTGCACCAATCACAATTAGCTGAGCGTTGGGGATTAAATGCACCGTGTGGAAAAATTTCAACACACCACTGATATGCTTGAAGTTAAGCATCGAATGGAGAAAAATTCACTGCTTCACGTTTTGCTTTTTGAAAAATGAAGCACCATTTTTTTCCCTGGCTGGAATGTGGGTAGGTCCCACAATTCTCCCCCTTCAGCCAAAGGGGAAAATTCTTTGATCAATTCGGGGTTGATGCTAAGCCTGCAATTTCCTTACAGGCTTCTAACTTCTCTTTAGGTAGAGGTTTGGTCATCGTATCAACCCCATTATCGTCAGTATGTATTTTCTCAATCAGCAGCAGTTTCTTTTCCAACACATCACAGATCCAATGATACCTTACGTCGATGTGTTTCGACCTTGCATGAAATGTCGAGTTCTTGCTGAGATGTATTGCGCTCTAACTATCGCAATAAAGAACATAACTATCTTGATCTTGGTCTAACTCTTGCAGGAACTTCTTCATCCACAGTATTTCCTTACAACCTTCAGTGATTGCGATGTACTCAGCTTCTGTGGTACTCAAAGCAATGCACTTTTGTAGTCGTGATTGCTATGAGACAGCTCCCTCTGCAAAAGTAATCAGATATCCTGATATAGACTTAAAAAGTCTACATCTCCTGCCATATCTGCATATGCATACCCAAGAAGCTTTAAATCTCCATTATCAAAACACAAACACTTGTTGGCAGTTCCCCTTAGATACCGTAGTATGCATTTCACAACATTCCAATTCTCCTTTCCTGGATTCGATAGGAATCTACTAACAACTCCTACAGCATAAGCAATATCTGTTCTTGTGCAAACCATTGCATACATAAGGCTACCCACAGCAGAAGAATAGGTTACCTTGCTCATTTCTTCTTTTTCTTCTTCATCCTTTGGGCATTGAGCTTTACCAAGCTTGAAATGACCAGGTAATGGAACATGTACAGGTTTGACATTATGCATGTTGAACCTTTCAAGAACCTTCTTGATATAATCTTCTTGTGACATCCACAGCATTCTTCGAGAACGATCTCTGGTGATCTTCATTCCAAGAATATTCTTTACTGCACCCAGATCTTTCATGGCAAAAGATTTACTTAATGCCTTCTTGAGAGTAGTTATCTTCATCTTATCTTTCCCAACAATCAATATATCATCAATATACAATAGAAGTATGATGGACTCACCATTATCATAGTTCTTCACAAACACACAGTCGTCTACGGATGTCTTTTTGAAATTATGTTGGGTCATGAAGAGATCAAACTTCTTGTACTATTGTCTTGGAGCTTGCTTCAGACCATAGAGGCTTTTCTTCAGACAGCACACAAGGTGTTCTTTGCCTGGTTCTATGAAACCTTTAGGTTGCTCCATATAGATTTCTTCCTCTAGGTCTCCATGTAAGAATGATGTCTTAACATCGAGTTGTTCTACCTCCAAATCTAGTTTTGCAGCTAGACCAAGGATTGCTCTAATGGATGTCATCTTCACCACCGGTGAGAAAATTTATTCATAATCTATGCCTTTCTTCTGATGGCACCCCTTCACCACAATTCGTGCTTTGTACCTGGGGTTTGGGTTGTTCTCTTCGCTCTTGAGTTTGAACACCCACTTGTTTTTCAACGCTCTTCTTCCTTTTGGCAATTCTACCAGGTCATACGTCTGATTCTCCTTTAGGGACTGCATTTCGTCTTGTATGGCTTGCATCCATTTTTCTTTATCTTCCATCTCAATGGCTTCCATGAAGCTTTGAGGTTCTCCTTCATCAGTGAGAGTGACATAATCCTCTGAGGAATACCTTGTTGAGGGTTGTCGGACTCTCATTGACCTTCTCGGTTGAGGTTCTTGTTAAAGTCTCATCATCTGCTCTCGCATACATTCTATGTGGTCGAGGTTGTTGCATCGATCTGCCGCTCCATCTCATGGTGTTGTGTTGTTTGATCAGGCTTATCATTCTTTTGAGGAATCTCTCCCCTTGAATTACGCACCATAATGGTCTTTGGTTTCTTGGACTGTTGAATGTCTTGGATCGTCTGGTCTTCATAGAATACCACATCTCTACTTCGAACAATCTTCTTGTTTGAAGGATCTCATAATCTAAAGCCAAGTTCATCTCTTGGTGAACCAAGGTATAAGCACTCCTTCATCTTAGCATCAAGCTTTGCTCTCTCATATTTGGGAACGTGGACAAATGCTCTGCATCCAAAGACTTTCAAGTGACCACAGTAGGCTTTCTTTCCAGACCATACTTCCTCTGGTATCTCTCCATTTAAAGGTCTTGAAGGAGAAAAATTTATCGAATCAACTGCTGTTTTCACTGCTTCGCCCCAAAATGATTTGGGAAGTTTTGCATGAGAAAACATGCATCTAACTTTCTCTGCAATCGTTCTGTTCATCCTTTCTGCTCCTCCATTCATCTGAGGAGTCTTGGGAGGTGTCTTCTCATGTCGTATCCCATGAGCTTTACAATAGGCTTCAAAAGGACCTATGTATTCTCCTCCATTGTCAGTTCTCAAGCATTTCAGCTTTCTTCCGATTGCGCGTTCTACAGAAGCATGGAATTCCTTAAAAGCTTGAAGAACTTGATCTTTCGTCTTCAATGGATACACCTACACCTTTCTACAGTGATCGTCAATGAAGGTAACAAAGTATTGAGCACCACCAATGGACCTTTCAGATATTGAGCACACATCTGAATGAATAAGATCTAGAACTTTCTTCTTCTTGCATCGTCTGATCTTTTGAAAGATACTCTGTGTTGTGTGCCTGCTAGACAATCTTAACAGGATTCAAGTGGCTGGCCCTTTATGTTTGGAAGATGATCTTTAGCAAGAATCTCCAAACCTTTCTCGCTTATGTGGCCTAGTCATCTATGCCACAATTCTTTGGTTGCGTCTTGAGCGACGTTTGTAACGCCCGTTATTTAATTATTTATTTATGTGTAGTTTAGAATGCCTTAAAATCAGTTTGGTAGATCATAGAATGGCTTAAAAGTGTTTCTGGAACACTGGGAATCGATTCCCTAGCTAGGTGAATCGATTCCAGCATGTTGGTGTCTCTGGGAATCGATCCCATAACTTGGTGAATCGATTCCATCATGTTGGTGTCTCTGGGAATCGATTCCATGATTTAGTGAATCGATTCCAGCATGTTGGTGTCTCTGGGAATCGAAGCAAGCCTCTGTGAATCGCATGGGAAGCTTGCAGGAATCGATTCACTTCATTAACTCGTGCAGGGGAGAATTTTTAACTGGGTGAATCGATTCACCCTAGTCTGTGAATCGATTCACAGTCGGGTTATATAAACCTGACGCTGCAGAATTGTTCGGAAGGACGTGCAGTTTTTCTAGGGTTGTGTGCAGCCGTTCTTGAGCGATTTTATGAGGTTTTTGGGGCTAGTAAACACGGTCAAACACCTTGAGAGATTAAGAGAGAATAGAGTGAGGATTGAGGCTCTCTCTATTGTTGTTCTTGAGAGTTTTGCGTAGAAGAAAAAGAAGGAATTAAGGGTTTGGAAGGAGATACGAAAAGTTGCTGGCAAGGAGACATCTAGGATTCAATCGGGAGTTAGAGCAACCTTCAATCCAAGGTAAGGTGGGGTCGACTTCTAATGGGTTGTATGATGAGTAGTAAATTGGATGATTATTGTAGTTGGGAATAATTGAGGAAATAGGTAAAGGAATTGTTCTTGAACTTCTTTGTTGATGACTAATTTTAAGAAAATTTTGTTTTAATGTTTATAAATAATATGACCATGAATTTTGAATGAATTATATGTCTACCATGGTTGCTTATTGGTGTTGTAGTACTTGAAAAATTACGTTTTGAGGCATGGAATATTATCAAATTGTTAGAGCTCAAATTTATGTGTCCGTTAATGGTCTAAATGATGAAGTTGTTGTGTTGACTGTTGCTGTTGTTGTGTCGCTGTTGTTGTGGTTGTGTTGTTGAACTGCATAAATGTTGAAGCATGCATAGCATGTCATGTTGGGAGCTTATGCTCTGTTAAGTTGGCCTGGATTGGCAAATTTCACGTTGGGAGCTTATGCTCTGTTAAGTTGGCCTAGATTGGCAAATTTCACGTTGGGAGTTCTGCTCCAATGGTACCACATGCATGTGCATTATGTCAGTCGCATTCCATGTTGCATACTGAAGTTGTTGTGTTGATCAGTTGTGATGATAGATGTTGTTGAAAGTTGTGAAGTGGAGATTTTATATAATATGATTCTAATATATTATCCCTCATACACTTGATTATGTAGTTTGATATCTCACCCCTTCTGTTTGAATGTTACCCTCTGTTGGTAACGTGCAGGTAATCAATAATGAAGGCTACTTACCTTCGTTAGTTAGAGTCGGTGTCGTCGCTCTGATGCGTAGCACTCAAGGGGGGATGAACGCCTGATTTAATTATTGTTGAGCTTTATTGTATTGCTGAATTGTCGAGTTGTTTCCGTTGAGTTGAATTTTATTTTGTTGTTGAAATTACAAGTTGTTTACCTTGAAAGACTTGATACCTTAAAGTTGCTTTTAAATTGGATGAGATGTTATGGATATTTTAAGTTGAAAATGTAATACTCCATATGTTTGTTGGAAAATATTTGCAACTCTGATATATTTCATATTATACGTCGGGTAGAAATGGGGTGTTACAACGTTCATCTCTTCTTTGCATATCTTTCCCTGCATGATGTATAGGGAGCCTTCCTTTTTGCCTCGAGCAACAATCATGCTTCCTTTGGTGAGTTTCCATCTACCAGCACCAAACTGGTTTATCATCCCAGCTTCATCTAACTTTCCTGTTGAGATAAGGTTTAGACGCATGTTTGGTACAAGTCTCACCTCCTTCAACACGAGCTTGCTTCCATTCTCTGTAATAAGAGTTACTTCACCAATGCCAACAATCTTGCTTGTGACATGGTTGGCCATCTTCACCGTACCAAAATCTCCTTTTTGATATGATGAGAAAAATCCTTCATGAGGGGTTACATGGAAGGATGCTCCCGAGTCAATTATCCAAATGCAGTCATCAGATGCAACATTTAGATAATTTTCATCTCTGATAAAAAATGCATTTTCATCTTTCGAAGCCACTGCAGTAGTGGTTCCATCTTCCTTCTTCTTCTTTAGGTCAATCTGGTCAGGATGGACTGTTCCAGCCTGTTGATCTCTCTGCAAGAATCTGCACTCGGACTTTCTGTGGCCCGGTTTGCCACAATAGTAGCAACTCAGTCTAGTGCGAGACTTGTATCTACCATGTGATTTTTCGCGACCTCCTTTTTCGCGATTCTTACTCCTTCCTCTGTTGTCAACAATGTTGGCTTCGAACTGGTTGTTCAAGCCTCTTTCCCTTCGTCTTGACTCTTCATTCAACAAACTGTCTGTAACTGAATCCATGTTGAGTTTTTCGTCTGGTTGCTGAGAGTGATAACTAGAGTGTCCCAGCTCTCAGGTAGAGAACTGAGGAGTAGAAGAGTTTGCAACTCGTTATCTATATTCATTTCTGCATTCGTCAATTGGTTGACAATACCTTTGAAGGTATTTAGATGCTCAATCATGTTCTGACCGTCTGAATACTCCAACTTTACCAGTCGTCTGACAAGGTGGGCTTTATTCCTGGGCGTCTTCTTTTGAATCAATGATTCAAGTTTCGTCCACAACTCATACACATTAGTATAAGTTGATACATGCTCGAACAAACTTCAGTCAATATATTTCCGGATCATAGCTACTGCCTTTCGATTCAGGGTCTCCCATTCTTTGTCAGTCTTCCCTGTTGGTACTTCTTTCTGAGTGATTAGATCATGCAAATCTTTGCAGTATAAATGGTCTTCCATCATCGGCTTCCAGTAAGCGTAGTTGTCGGCAGTAAGCTTGAACATGTCTCCATCATGAGCAATAGAGCTCTCCATCTTGAATTACACAGGATAAAAGCTTCCCTGGTACAGTGGCTCTGATACCACTGTTGGGAAATGCCGATATAATTTCTCTCTCTGTGTAACTGAAAATGGGCAATAATAAAATAAACAGAGTAAGGCAAGTGAAAATACGCGTAAAATTTTTAGCGTGAAAAACCCTTCAATGTGAAGGTTAAAACCACGAAACCCGTAGGCCACTTAAAATCTCCACTATAATAATAATAATGGGAATAAAAAATTCACCCTTAGGTGGACCTCTCAAAATAGTACACTCAAATGTATCTTCAATTTGTGGCTAAAACTCTCACAAATTGGCTCACTAAATTTTCTCTTTTCTCTCACTCTCTTATGAGGATCTCTCTAATTTTTTATCTCTCACAAAACTCTCTCTGTGAGGCTCTATTTTTCTCTACAAGGATATATCACTCTCGTATTTTTCTGATACTTGAATCCCTTCCTGCATGCTCTATTTATAAGGAAGTTTGCACCAATCACAATTAGCTGAGCGTCGGGGATTAAATGCACCGTGTGGAAAAATTTCAACACACCACTGACATGCTTGAAGTTAAGCATCGAATGGAGAAAAATTTACTACTTCACATTTTGCTTTTTGAAAAATGAAGCACCACTTTTTTCCCTGACTGAAACGTGAGTAGGTCTCATAGTATGAGAGGAGATTACCATCTCATTGGATGATATGTCATGTTTACTGTATTTATCGACCATCATTGCCTTCATATGACATCATGTCATGTCCCGAGACATTGCATGTGTTTTATTGGTTGACCTCTTAGGGGTGACATTGGCAAAGACAATTATGGAGACTAACGCCGTTAGAGGGGCACGTGTTCGCTTTAGTTGGTTATAGGATGTGTACCAGAGAAGGGAATAAGAAAAGGAGGGCATGGACTATGCAGCGACAACACATTTTTACTGTGGTAATTGTATGATTTTTACTAACAACATTCTGATTATTTCATATTTTATCAAATAAAACTTCAATTTAACGTGTAGTAATATACTTTTAAAAATATATGTGCATATCAACTATAAGATTGTATAACCACAAATATTCAATTTAACTAAAGTTTTGTGTGCATATCCATTAAAATAATATCAAAATATACGACGGTTAGATTGATAAATTCAATGTATTTTTTTTAATGACAAATATGTATTATTATATATATAATAGGACATGAGCATTAGGGGTACTCCAACCCATACAACTATCCAAACGAGAGGAGTTCCAACACGAAACTACAACCCAAATAAACAACTCAACAACTGTACCGTGGTTTGATAAATTTAATGTATATAAAGAGGTATTAAAGAAAGTAACTAAGACAAGAGTTACTTTAGAATAAGTGAATTTTCACCCATATGTATAAACTATATTTAGTTATATGATAAGACCTATCTTACTAATAGAATATAATTGTAAATGAATAAAATTATTCGTGAATTACTCAAGCTAGAATTGTTAAATATGTATAACCAAATTAAATTTAAGTTT
Organism: Calophaca sinica; assembly: GCA_037113605.1. Classification (NCBI taxonomy): domain Eukaryota; kingdom Viridiplantae; phylum Streptophyta; class Magnoliopsida; order Fabales; family Fabaceae; genus Calophaca; species Calophaca sinica. The sequence continues at coordinate 133,258,493 of CM073733.1, forward strand.
AAATTTGTCAAGTTTAAACAAATTATTCGAACTTGAGTATTTCTATCCCATAAAAGTGTTGTGTTAGAAGAAAAAAAGTCTCAAAATAATTGTCATTTTATCTTTTTAATGTAATATTAATTATTTTTCCGTTTTTAACTCAAAATTAATAATGTCTGCATCGCTTCCAAGTCATTATACTTTATTATATATTTATGACAATAGTTAATACCAAATGATTAACAAGGATAATTTTATAAAATTTTTATACTCTTTCATTTATTTATAGGTTTTTCTTAATTTGTGTGAAAAAATCTATGACGGCACACATTATGGGACATAAAGAATATTATCTTTTCGGCAATTCAGACCTAATTGAGCTTTAATCAATTAGTTTATACTCTTATTAATTTATACTTCAGTAAATTTAAGCTCGATTAATCTATGGTTTTAAAAATAAATTAAAAAACAGAGACTCAAAGTACCTAGAAGAAAAGAATGCAAATTCTTGTTTTAGTACGTTTGTTTGATAGTGTTGGAAAAAAAAAAAAATTCCCACTTGCTATTTGAAGGAAAGGAAAAGACTGTTGGTCTTGGTCATTTTTGTTCACTCACACACGTACAGCACACACCATCTCGGGTCAAAGCGTCGTTTGTTGACTTTCATTCTCAAATCAAATGCAGCCCTTTATATAATTAAAAAAGTTCGTATACACTAATTAATTAATATTATTGACATTGGTTTAAAATTATGCTATCCGCTTGCTATGTTTTTGAGTAAATTAAACGTGGTATAATTTCTTTTTTTTTTCCCTCTTATATATCGTCGATTGAGCGAAGCCTAGCTCAAGCACAATCTATTCACACCCATAACAGAAAAACCATCATCAACTTCATCACCACTACCACCTCCAAGTTCAATTAAGCTTTCAAAACATGGAAATCGAGTTGCCCAAGCCAACATACGGTGGCATAAAAAGATACTTGAGAAGACGGCGTTACCAGCGTCTTGACCGTGGCACCACCACTGGCCGTGGGAAGAAGATGAAGATCATACGGTTGAGAAGCCCACGTAGGCATTGGAGGATCGGAACAATCCCAAAGCTGAGATGGGTAATGAGATCACCGTTGAAGTTGTTGACAAAGCTTAAGAATGCTTATATGAACTTTATGTTGAGGTTGGCTGGTAACGTAGGGTCCTTGAACACTGATAACAACATCTCTAGTGTTAAACGGGTTCCAAAGGCTCGTCAAGTGTCTAAAGGTTATTCCGGTGAAGCATTTGAGGCCAGGCTTATATTTGAGATTTCCAAGACCTTGGTTGCTTCGCATGAACTATATCCCATGTAATTGTCGTCTTCTTTGATTATCTGTATTATTTCTTCTTTGTTTTTCTCTGTTTCTGCTTTCAGAATTTTATTGTGTAAAAACTCACACATGATTCCCCATCTGAAGATGTTAAGGAATGAATTGAATTGTATCTTAATTTAATTTTGAGTTCCGGGCGTGGATAAAATATATATTTGATTATTATAAAGTTACACGCCTTTCTTGTATTGTAGTAATTAGTACTTTGAAGATATATCAAAAATAAAATTAATTTTTTAATTAATGACTCGATTAGTAAATATTTATATTTATTTCTTTAAATATTATACAAAATTTTCATTTAACATTAAATATGACTAAGTATTTAGAAAAAAAAATATTAAAATAAATTTTCTATTATCTATCTATCTATCTATCTATTCTATTATCAATTTAAGCACCAAATAGGCTCATCTATTTACCAAACTAGACATCTCATATTCATGACACCTATTTTACTTAGCGGTAAAAATGTACTTTTAAGAGAGTCAATCCTGGCCTGGTCAAACTCAATGTTACGCTTCATTGCTCTCCAAATTCAATTTTTTTTTGAATCCTTCAGCCCCTGTAATTCTTCCTTCGACATCTCTTCCGCTCCCCATACCATCTTCCCTTCTCTTCCTCTTTGTTACTGTCGCCCTCTATCTCTCTCCCCATTGTAGAAACAAGATAAAATCTTTCAAGCACCACCGACTAAGGCATCTCACGATCTGTCTTTCTCCCTTCATTCTCTTCCTCCTCCTTTTTCTCCCTTCTCTGAGCTTCCAAATCGGGCACCATTAAGATCCTCTTTTTCTCTCATTCTGATTTTTTTTTTCAGATCTTGATTTTTCATTTCCCACAACATGCAAAGCGAAAATGGCGAGAGGGTAAGAAAAGGAAGAAGCCATAAGTGGGTTCTTCTTCACTTGCAGGATGTGTTTTTACCAAAATCGAACTTGGTCAGTTTTCATTTTCTCAATTTGATTCTCTTTCTTTATTTTAGTTTTTTGTCAATGAGCTTTTGATTTCAAAGTTTATCTGGATTGTTAGGGTTCTTTTGAGATCTAAACTTAAATCAAGCACTAACCCAACTTCCTTTTAAAAAAATGGAGTGGGATTTCGAGTCCCAAAACCAAGATTTGGAGCACACATGTTTGCTATTCACACATATTCAGGTTTGTTCTTTATTGATCTTTGTTTGTAATTGTTGATAAATTTTGTTTGGATACTATGTCACACAGATACTTTCTACTGCATCTTGCTGGAAAGTTGTGATTGGATTTGGTATAAGGGTCATTGTATTTGGTACAAGGGGCAGGAGTTTCACACAAAATTACGAATGTGGAGCAAAATCAGACTCACTGAGTCCACACAAGGAGAAACCATGCTCTATGCCTCTCCAATTTGGGTTTGACAAAGCTGCTTTCGAGGTGTCTGATAAAATGCGATTGAGGCTTGTGCCCACGCAATATTGAGATTTTTTTTTTAATAAGCACGCAGTATTGAGATTGGATTAGTATTAATTGGCTTCGGTATACTTTTATCTTTCCTTGGGATTATCTTATTCTTCGACAAGGGATTGCTAGCCACAGGAAATGTAAGTTTTATTTTATCACAAGTTTGTTGCTTAAATATATTTGATTCTGCATAACATTTAATAACATTTTTATGTCATTTTATCTTTGTGTTGCTTAAATAAGATCATGTTTGTTTCAGGAGTGTCCTTAAGCATTGGGCGGAAAATCCACTATGCAATTCTTCATGAAGCAAAATAATTTCAAGATAAATTTGTTATCAATCTACGGTCTTTTTTCACTTAGTACCCCATGCTCTCTTCATGTAAATTTCCCCCACTCATCTTTTACTTCCAAGGAAACTATCTCAGTTGCTATTGGGTTCATTCTTATTGTGGGATGGCCTATTTTGGGCATGATTATTAAGGCTTATGGATTCATCATACAATTTAGGTTTAGTGGAATTTTAGAGAAGCTATTGTGTTAAAGTATGTTAATATTCTTTAAGCTAATGATAGATTATACTATGCAATGCTTTCTAGCCTAGGCCTACACTGGCCATTCATTCAACCGATATATAGTTGAAATGTCTTTACCTTTCATCTAAGTTTTCACAGAAGCATGTTACATATAAAAAGTTAACTTTAATATATATTCAAACATATTTACAAAGTGTAACTAATTTTTAAGATGCTGTTAGGAAAGAAGTGTGTTCCATTAACACTATTGTTAACAATAACAAATTGTGCCTCATGATTTATTATCTATTAAAGTTGCTAATTTTATTTAAACTCCTTATGATAAATTTTCATTTTGATTGTGAAGTTATTAGTGTTATAAAAAGTGTAAGATTGAGAGTTTACCTTCCTCTACTTCATGGTTTCTTAACGTAAGTTTTCTTGCTCTGCTTCATGCTCTGCCTTAGGAGTCTTCTTTGATTGCGTATACTGGATTGTAGATCTTTCAATGTTCTGTCAAAATCATGTTTTTAGTGTTCCACAATTTATACAATGGTTGTTAGAATAGGATACAAATTTAGGCTTAGTGATTTTATAGGCAACCGGGAGAATATCAGTCCTAATTGGGTATATAATAAAATATAAATTTACGGGGAAAAAGTTTGTGCATCCTCTACCTCATAATTAACTTGATTTGTATTGCTCATTTTCCTATGTGAAAAAATTAGGATCATTGTTTTAATTGGGAGACAAAAAGATGACGGAATTATGATCAACTAAGTCTTCCAGTTTATCTTAACTCCAAATGCAAAAGACTTGATATGCCTTTTTAGGATTCTGTCCGGCAGTACGACTTGCAATTATTTTTGCTTTTGGATGGGGAAATAATATTTCTCTAAAAACATCCTTTGGCAGTTATACCTGAAGGTCAATATTCCATGAGAGGGTACCAAGTTTTGCAATGTGTTCAAGAGCAACCTCTTATGAGGCCCCTTATAGTTGATGTGGTCATGAGAGCTCTAGGCTACCTCGCTTCCCAGAAGTATAATCTCCAAATTCATCACAAAGTTCTAGAAGTTCATCTTCTCCTACAGTAAAAAAAAGGATGATGACGAGGTTTTCTTCTGAAGAAATCGATTTCAAAATTACACTGCTTCCCAATATGTTTGATCTAATAATCACAATGACCTTGACCTCCTAAACAAAGAAAATAGGATGATTTAGAATGGGCTTGATTTGTCCCTCATTTTATATTGTATATCATATATAAATATATTAGCACTTTTTGAGCTTAGTTGTAGTGTATTTCTATTTTAATATTTTATTACTCTCATAGGTCCCACTCCTCATTACAAACAGGAAATAGTTACTTACTGAAAAGCTAATGCATTGTTGTACCTGTTAATTTATATCATATAATAGTTATGCTATACTCATGTTATTGATGGTAGCACTTGCTTTACTCCAGATTGCTGATGTAATAATACAGGATGGCCAATGTTTCAATTTCTCTACAATTATGCAGTTGGTGACCATGTTGTCCACTAAGCCTTCTGATGGCTTAAAGGTTTTCATTTGCATTGTGGGCTTCTTTCATTTCCTTCAATGGCAACATTTGTTTCTAAGCAATTTTTTGTTCTATTTTCTTGACATGTACTTTTGTTTTAGGTATACAGATCTCTAGAGGATGCTATTGGTTCTTATTCCAAGTTGATATATGCTTTTAAGGAAAATTTTAGACCCTTGCTGTGAGTACTAAAAGACTCAATTTTTTGGTGGTATTCATGACTAATGAATTAACTGGTCTCTCGTCTTATGTTATTATTTTTAATTACCATATGATCATTTATGTATGATAGATATATCTGATCATATTTAATATTTGTTCAATTAAACCTAAATGTTGCTATATTGAACTGAATTTACTCATTGCTGGTAGACAAGTCTCCATAATCCACGTCTCATGTTGGGCTACAACTTTTCTTCTTTCAGATTATTCCTTGCTATTGGGGTCTTCGAGCCTTTTTCTTCAAATTCTTGGGCATCTTTTGTGGTGGCCTTTTTTGAAGCATATTGACTTAGCTCAAATGTTCTGTAATATTGCTACATTTTATGTTTATCACACAGTGTTGATAAACTCTTACTGAATCTATATAATGTTAATAATTGTTAGTTTTGTTTGTATTTCTAATTCTGTTATACTTCCTCCGTCCCTTAATATAGGACTCCTTTGTAAATGTCACGTCCCTTAAGAAAGTAGTTATCAGTATTAAATTTGTACAAATTGTGTAGTATTTTGTCCAAATTACCCTTACAATTAATGATTAGGAGAGAGAGAGAAATGAATTGTGTCTTTTATTTTTCTTCATTAATTGAGGGGTAATTTTGTAAAAAAAAAAATTAATGCACCTTGATATGTGCAAAGGGTCTTATATTATGGGACTGATTTTTTTTTACTTGAGGGTCATATATTAAGGGACGGAGGGAGTATATCCCTATTATATTATATTCTTAATTTTATACAAGCAATATCTTATTCAGAATAACATGACACGACACGTCCCGTCCCGTGCGTAGCATGGCTATTTTGCTAGTTATCAATTAAATCAATTTTGAGATTTTCAAAAATTAAATTTAAATATACGCTTTTAATTATATTTTGTATTATTGTTAAAATGATTTTTTATCAACTAAATCCATACTTATTTTTCTTTACAAAAATACCATACAATACAATGCATTTTTTATTTAGTGAAATATACATAAAATTTATCTATCTATTATTTATTTATGTAAGAAAATCAACTACACTTTTATCACGTGTCACACTCGCATCAATTCAGTTTTCCTCCTAAAAACATGACTATTAATCCCTCTCTCATAAATTTTAATTATTTTTCCTCTCTTATCCCTCAACAACCAACTTTCCTTTCTCATCCAATTATTTTATTAATTTTTTATTTTGTTATTTTTTATTTTTCACTTTTTTAATGTTTTAATTTTTTATTTTAATTTTTGTTTGTTATATTTATATTTTTCTTTTCTTTTCACTTTTTCTTAATGTTTTTGTATTTCTTTTAGTCTCTTGATGATTATTTCATTTTTGAGTCCTGACGGGAAAAATTACATGTTGTCAGTATAATTATTTTCTCTGTTTGAATACTCTCACTCTTTTTGCATTTATAGAGAAGTAAAACAACTAATTATGTTTGTCATAGTGTAAAACTTTTATTTTAGGCTTATCTGCACTTTCGGTCCTCCTGATTTGGGCTATGTGTGATTTTGGTCCCTCTAGTTTTTTCGAAACTGTTTTAGTCCCTCAAAATTTCAATTATTACAATTAAGTCCCTTCATCCCTCTCTATTTAGTTAAAAAACTCGAATTCTCATAATCTATTAAAAATTTTCACAAATTGAATTTGTTAGATTGTTTTAAACATCATTTCACTTAAAACTTACCAACTAAAGTATCGAATTTAACTCAAAATCAAAAAATTTCAATTTTTCTCTTCTTGAATCCCTAATTCCTATAGAATTCTTCAAATTCTATCAATTTTTTGACTTTCAAATTTTTATAATTATTTTATATATCAAATTCATCATCATGCACCAACTATTTTGATTAAAAAAAAATTAGACTTTGGGGTTAAGGTGAAAAAAAATTGATAGTAGGATTGTATTTGCTTAATTTTATAAATAGAGGGACTTAAATCGCTCAAAAAAGCTTAAGGGACTAAAATCACATATTACCCAAACTAGAGGGATACAAAATGTAATTAAACATTTATTTTATAAATAAGTGTATCTCAAAATTCGTAAAAATAGAGTAACCCGTGCGAATGCACAGATATCTTGCTATTTTAGAAATAAAAAGTACCTCATTTTATAAAATCCGAATCTTATTGAGTCAAAAAAAAAATCCGAATCCTATTAAGGAGGTTTTAGAAAGAAAAAGAGAAAAACAATTATTAAGTTTAAGAATATAGCAGAGGAATTTGGATTCCCTTTGCAATCAAATTTTTTATGTATTACCACATTCAATTAATTGGGCGGTGCACATTTTCAATTAAGTGAAATACAAAATTAGTTTTAGAATCAACATCGTTCGATTAAGATCAAACAGTTTAGATTATCTGACCGCGTGAATGCGTAAAAAATTGACGAAGCTAAATGAAGCGGTAAAAACTAGAAATTGATAAACACTCCCCCAAACACAAGGAAGTTAGAAAAACCTATCCATTGGCAGGCAGGAGGCTGGCACCGCAAGTGAGCAAGCAACAACCACTTTGTTGTTGTCCCCCTAGTTTTGGCCATTCTTAATCGCCCGCGCAATGGAAACCAAAGCAGATGCTGACTCTTTCTGGACTTGGAATGCCAACAACAACAACAACCACACCTCCGACAACCAACAGCAATTCTCAATAACCAAATTCCTCGGAAACAAACCCCACAAACCTCAGACATCAGTGTTGGGTCCTGGCTTCGGAGCTGGGGTCGGATGCGGCGCGGGAATAGGCTTCGGTTTGGTTGGTGGCTTCGGATTCGGAGGGTGGCCCTTCAACCACCTGAACCTCGTTTTTGGTCTTGGAATGGGTTGTGGTTTGGGTTTTGGCTTCGGCTTTGGCCAAGGAATTGGATACAATTTTAATTTACGGACACGCAAGTCTAGGAAATCCAAGAAAGATTTTTCAGATTCCAACAAAACAATCGTTATTCAGATATGATATGATAAATTATCTTGTTGCAATTTTCGTTTTGGCTTTGTTGCAATCCTAGTATGCTTTGTTTCTGCTTTCGTTGTTGAACCGTGGAAATTAACACATTTGATTGTCCAACGGCACAGTAGCACACCGAATTTATTTATAATATGAGATGATTTATTTATTTTTGATTCATTTAATCCATGATGTACATGTACTAGTCAAATCAGCATGCCGAAGTGAATATTTTCTGCTTACTTTTGAAGTAGAGTTCAGAACTTCAAGCTGATATTTAGCAGGAAAACGGTGGCACAATCATCTCAATAACTATACACCTTTTGTTTTAAAAATTTGTAAGATAATCTGGAGATTAGAAGATTTTGATGAATATTACTGTACTTAATAGTGAAAGGATTATATCCAATATCATGTAGATTATGGTGGAGAGTGTTTGATTTAACCTTAAATAGTTTCTTATTTTCCTTTGTAAATTTGAAATTTGAAATTAATACCAAAATAATAAGAAAAATATGTGAAGAATTTATGTATAATACGAAATTATAGAAGTTATAGACAATGTGTAAAAGTGATTGTTTGTCAAAGCAAGTTCTGGCAAGTTGAAAAATATTTGTATTGTTTACGGTTATGAAAATGAAGAAATTGTTAAAAATATTACGGGAAGTAGTTTACAATTTCGCCCTCGGAAGTTGTACCACAATGATCAAAACTAAAATCAATTCCTTCTCATACATAAACGTAGACATTTGAGCTAAATTACATTAAATTTGTATGTAATTTTGTGTGTGATATTCTTTTTCACTAACTATATAAGTATTTACCCAGCAGTTAAAGAAGATGCAACATTCCCTCACAACAATATGCAATCAAGTACAATCAATTGGGCACGTCAAAAAAAGTATCATCAAGTGTTATAAGGTCACAAGGAAACTTAGGCCTAATAGCATAAGTTCAAATGGTCAAGATTTTCATGTTCATCGTGTTTTAAACATATAAAAGCAGTTTTTTTTTTTTTGAAAAGATGCAACTGTTCAGTTTTTTAATGCACCTGTTGAAACAGTTTTGATAATTGTACCTATATTTACAGAGAAGAACATGACCAACTTAACATAAGGCAATGGACCTAATTTTTGTCCATTCTAATATGCCTGTATAATTGATGCTATAATTTTTGTTTCAATTTTCATGATGAAATTATGATTGAATAAATCCGCAATCACGGAGATCGATAGAGGACCTTCGGTCAATAGATTTCGTATTTCTCATGCATACAGATTCACAAACAAAGAAACAACAGAGGTTGTCCCAAATCTGACTCATATAAACAAGGATGCTTCAAAGTTAGTAGTGACTAAGTAGACAACATATATTCAATAAAATGTTAGTTTTAAAGCCTAGGATATGAACTAGGATCTGATTTACAAAGAGCAAGATCGTGATTTGTACAGATTTTATCTCCTCCCAGATTCAATTTCATCTAATGTTGGACCTTGATTCCGTGATAAAGTTAACCCCATACACCCATGGGGACTTTGTCCCTCCTGGTTCTCAACATGAGCTTCTGTTAATTGAGCTTGACCACCATTTTGAGGATTAGGACCTTGTGCCATACCTCGTGATTCTTCCAACATCCTAAAATAAGCATAAGGACCCCACCCTGCAGAGAATAACAATATATATCTACAATATCAGATGGTTGCCAGCATAGTTCATAACAGATACAAAATTTATGAATTTGGTAATTTTTGACAGTAAATTATCTAAAGTGAGTCATGATTAATTGTTTACTAAGAATAAAAGCACAACTTTAAATGTACTTAAGCCATGCATAATGTCAATTCTGAAATCTGAACCATAGTTCTTTCCCTGGCAATGAGTTTAAGTTCTAACCCTGTTAAAACAGTGACTAGCAATAGTGCTCACTTCCCCCCTTATTATCAATACAATACATGTAAAAGCCCCAACTACATAGCAAATAATGCAGATAAAATTATTTGTATTGATGTCTTACACACTAGGTACACAGTTGGTTTGAATCTGTATCGAGAGTCGAAACCTCTAGGAAAGATGTATCATGAGGTGAAAAGTTCAAAGCATATGTAAACAGAATATCAATGCATATAGACATAGGCTTAAAAACAAACATTTGGCAATATATTATGTAATATAATATATCATCTAATAAACTCTGAACTGAAGCATACCTTCAGGATGATAAGGAGGAGGGAAAAAATGCAAATAGCAAAAAGTAGCCACTATAAGCCCTGCAAGAAACAATCTCACAAAGTAAAGTACCAACCAATACTGCTAAGTAGTTTTTTTTTTTTTGGTGGGGTGGGGGTGGGGAGAGGGGAGGGTTAACTGTAGGTCAAGATAATTTTCAACTAACTGAGGTGCTAAAGATGGACCAACCTAAAATACCTCCAGCAAAAACGTCCTGCCAGTGGTGCCAGTAGTCATCAACTAGAGAAATGCCAACAAGTGAAGCAAAAAGTAGTGGTAGAAAAACAATACTAAGTTTTGCAACGTGACCTTTGCGATCAAATACTCGTATTTTTCCAGATAAGTACAATGATAAAAACCCCAGACCAGCAAATGACCCTGCATGTAAATTGAAATTATTCAAACAAACAACCAATGGAATGAAATTTGAGCAAACATGCTTTGAATGAGTTAAATTAATTCCACCATCCGGTGTCTCTTGAAACTAAATTACAGCAAAGTTATGAGCATGGCAAAACCAATCTTTTCTGTAGACATTTGTACAAACAGCATATATAATATAATAAATGCTACATACATGAAGTATGGCCGCTTGGGAAACTCTTGTGTCCTTCCTTTATGACATTCTTGTCACCATGACAAATGACATTTCCCCATTTATCATAAACCTAACAAGAAGTCGTTATTCAACAAATATGCGTGCTATTAAGAATCAACTTTATTGATTTCTAGAAATTTGCGTGCCTTGGATGAGAAAATCTTTCATACAAACATGAATTGAAAACCTAAATTTCAAGGAAGACATACATCCTTTCCATCTGGAAAACATCGCCAGAAGAAGTCTGGTCGAGGCCGGCCTACTGCATCTTTTATTGCTTCAGTAATAACCGCTGTTACCAAAATGGAGAACAATAGACCTGTGCCACCAAATAATTTCATGTCATCCTCTTTTAACTGATTCATTTTAGCAAATAGAATATGCTTCTTAGCAATCAAACAAACAGGGGTATTTAAAAATTAATACCCAGTATGGCATGATGAAGATCATAGACATCTCTCCTTCGAATATAAACAACAAGAAAGATCACCATAGGCAATAAAACTGCATACATCTAACCATGACAAAATTGCAAATGACAATGTTAATGTAACTGTTTAAAGAAAAAATACATTTACAGGTGCAATATCTGAAGCAGCAAACTTACAGGAACAGCCCAAAATGGAACTGTATTACTCTTCAGGGGATATTTGAGATCAGTCATCATATCCTTCCCAACAAAGCGATAGAAAGGATGAATGATGTATAGGGCGATTTCAATAAACACAAGGAGCAATAGTATGACCCAATCATGCTTGTGTGTTCTAGCAACTGCATATCCATGAGAACTCATGGTGTGTGAACCAAACTGGACTTCCCTCGTCCTGAATTCCTAAAGCTCACAAAAACCACAATTGAGATTAGGAGTAGTCGGAATTAATAAAGTTCAATCCTCCTCTAATAAGCACCAGTAGATGTCCATCATGTCTATACTCTATATAACAATCAAATAATCAAATTTAATAAAATAAGAGTCATCTCTGACAAAATTTGCATTGTGGTATAATGCTTTATATTGTCATATACTGATACAAGGGTAATGCAATTAACAACCTAGTATACATGTTCCATCAAAATAATGTGAATTAAATGGGGGTTTCTTTCACTAACAAAACTCAATAAGAAATTCAAAAGTTGCTCTAGTCCTATCTCTCTAGCAAGGACCTCAAAAAACATTGTGAACAGCCTGATTCAACTATAAGCTGGTAAGTTGCAGCAGCTTTAAACTGTTGACAGAAAGCAGGACAGAGAAAAGACTATTAAATGCTAATTATACAGACATATGGTAACATGTATTTTTAATCTTAAACGATTATTAGAATGTATGTCAATCCTTCTGCCGCAACTACTTCAGTGAGAAAATGCTAGAAACAGGTTATGTACTCATATATATCTTCTCTAAGCCAATATTGTAATGGCCAAGCCTAAAGAATCTCCTTTAGTTATTTAAGAAAAATATTTATTAAATTGTATACCTCTTCATTCTTTGTGTTTATCAATGGAAAATTAATGGATGAAAATTGAGCACCAGTCACAACAAAGATCCCCAGCTTCCTGCTCGATAAATCCTAAGTAACCTCAAAAAAAGCAATTTCAGGGACAAGTTTCATGAAAATACCCTGATTTACTTTGCTTCTCTTACAACTTGTATCCTTTTTGTGGTTTTAAAGACACAAGGGATATCTATTATAGTTGAACAATGCTGCAAAATATCCAAATTAGAAACTGGCAAATCCTGTGTATCACATAACCATCTTAAATATTGCTGAAATTTGAAATCTATTTATTCAGCAGGAATGCCAGCATCTTTGGCTATATATGCAAGATCATGTGTCCATTGCAAGTATGTAAACAGTAAAACATGCAGACACCAAATAGGTTTATGATTCAGATCACCACAAAAAGCAGCATGACTGCATTAGCTTAAATCCCTCATATTAGGATCATAGTACAATGAACTAAAGGCATGCAACAGATTATTCATCGATCTTCTATTTTAATAAACTAAATGTGGCCACAAAAAGGACAACATTGTGCAGATTCTAGTGTCAACTGCAAACATCAGCCACATATGCTGTCATCCTCATAACAATGTCATACACCTGTTCACTCCTCTATAGTTACAGATAACTTATCAATCTGCAAAAAGTAAGCTCTAACATTGGATATTATCTGTTCTAATTTTGCATATTAGAGTTCTCTCAAGAGTCAAGACTAGAGACTCTATCGAAATAGTCTCAAAATAAGATTTACCCATATCATCAGACAAGCATGGCCAAGAGCTTTTTTTTTTTTTTTTTTTTTCTCTTTCCCCAATATCCACCAAAATGGTTTTCTTGATCAAAAAATGAAACCCATGCCAAACAGCACTTAATCAGTAAACATCATACAAAAGTAGTTCAGTTTGCTTGGCCAGCAGAAATAATTTTCTTCTGATATTAACACATGCGAAACTATGAAACTTTACATTTACACTCCTGGTATCTACGTGTAATAGGGTTAGTTCAAACAAACAATAGTATCTGAATATAGATGCCTAGCCAGTGCTTAGTAACAAACAGTAGTTCTGTAAAGTTGGGGAATCACAATGGTAATATTAAGATGATAAGGAAGATCTTTTAGATGCAACTGGATGTTATACAAGGTAACAAGGAAAAGAAACAGCGCCGCGGTGGTTCAAATTTTCATGAGAAATATAACAAGTTCTCAAATGTCAAATCACTCAGAATTTGTGGCCCGGTTCCCAGAAGTTGCAACTACGGCCTTTATTCTCCAGCCTACTCCTATACAATATCAGCCTATAATATGTCTAAAACAAGGTGCAGAATTTCCATCAAGACAAACAAACATTAATGTAAATACGAATGATGGATATGGCTATAACAACAACTGGAACACATAAATAGTAAATTAAAGATGCACATCAAAATCTATGAATATTCTGTTTTGGCAGCGAAACATTATCACACCAACTTAATTTTGAAGCAAAGAACTAGACAAAAGTGCTATTCGTGCATTAAACTTGATTTTTTTTATCAAGAAAACGATGGATAAAAATTTCCATAAATATGAACAAGATGAATTATCCTTATCTCGGGTGTTAATTAAAGGATTTGATTAATATGTAATGGCAATGTAAAAATTTTACACAGTGAACCAACCATAAATTGACACATCATTAAAAAACTTTGATTATAACAGCCTCAAAAGTCACACGTATGGTGGTTTATGATTGATTGACAGTGTAAAAACCATAAATTGACACATCATTAAAAAAACTTTGATTATAACAGCCTCAAAAGTCACACATATGGTGGTTTATGATTGATTGACAATGTAAAATTTTTATCCCGACAGTGCATCAAAATTAAACTCATTAATTAAATGGTTCAAAACATGGATTTTCATACACAGTCATCCCCATCAAGATGTCTACGGCAGACATAAATACAACAACAAGAATCAAGCATTTTTCCAACAGGTGAGGTTGGCTCCAAGGTTCTGTCAGCACAGTAAAGTGCTGACAGAAATTTTTAATACTGTACCCATAAATATACAGCTATTTATTTTTTTGACAATTGATATAGGTCAAAAAGTTCAATTTTTTAGCGCTTGTTTATTTTGTTTTCAATAAGATACACATATTATAACATATTGCCAATGATATGATATACAAAATAGGGATTTATGATATAAGAATCAATAGTATATTTGGAAATGGTAAACACATTTTGCAGCATTTTTACTATTTCCAACTATGCTGCACTTTCCCTATGTATATCATCCCGCTTTGGATATAAAAATAGTGTCCAGAGAAATATAACATACTATAGGAATGCATACCAATGTGAGGATGAAGTAGTAAAAGAAGTACTGTGTATGGGAATGAAGAAGAAAGGGAAGCATAAGGCAGTAGTACTGACCTGAAAACGGGTCCTAATATTGTGAAAACGAAAGAGAGGTCTTAAATCCCACCAAGCCATAGTGTGAAGCAACAAAGAGGGGGATTGAGAATGTCAAATGAGACCTGGAAAAGAAGCAAGAGGTAAAAGGGTTTGCATATGAAAGCAAAGCAAAATGGGGAATCTCAATTTCATTCTTAATTTGGGTAGACATGGGGTGGAAACCAACAGATTATGACTTGAGTGAGAGAGAGAGAGAGAAGCAAGACCATAAGCAGATTATGGCTAAAATCACGATTGGTGTTGTTTCGTGTGAAAAAGATAAGAACAAAACCAAACAAAAAACGAAGGTAGCAAGAAAAACAAAATAGGCTCCTTAATCATCATTGCTTTTTTGGGGTATTTTATTTTAGTGATAATCAGAATGTCGTCTTAGATAGAGACAAGTGTCTCTTTGGCGGTGATATGCTGAAGCTGTGACTAGATATTTTTGTAAGACAAGAAGTTTTAGGTTTCAGAAATGATGACAAGCGAACACCTGAATTTTAACTCCGTATGTCGACATCTAACAATTCTATCTATCTATTATCTATTATCTATCTATTATATAACTAAGAAAACAACATAGTGGCTTAATGACAATTATAGACCTCTTATATATTTGACATATGTATAATTAAGGGACTAAAATGAAAATTTACATAGTAAATACACACTGTTTTTTTTATTTACGGGATAATTAAATTGTTAGCTGAAGAGATAATTCTAAACTACTCAATTTCAAATTTTGAGTCAGTAACCAATCTTTCATACTGGAAAAAAGCCTGCCTAGCCTATTTCACGTGTCACAGAAGCGACCTCTGCTAACACACCGGAAACCAAAATGTCAGCCACTCCCATCTTCTTCTCACCTCTCACGTCTTCTGATGCGATGAAGCTTCTTCCCCAACTCTCATAGTTGGTCATCTCTTCTCAGCTCATTTTTTTCCTTTTTCTGGTGGCGAGTTTTTGCTGCTTCTGGGGCGGAGTTTTTGCTGCTTCCTGGTGGCGAGTTTCATCGCTTCTGCTGACATTGTTCTCCTGCTTCTTGCTTCTACTGGCGTCTGTGTCACTTCTTCTGAAATCAAGACACTGTTGCTTCTCCAAATAAGTGTTGCTTCTCAACCAGCCACACGGTTTGCTTTCCCAACTTCTTCTTCCTTCCAATCGATTGTTTGTTCTGCATGACCAAAGGTTTTCATTTTTATTTTCTTCTTCCTTCCAATAGAACTTCCTTCCAATCGATTGTTTGTTGGTGCCATACTTGGGTTTACCTAAATATAAGTTGGAGGTATGTGTTTTTTACATTGTATACACCATACTGCGAGATTCTGCTTCTTCCTTCCATTTTTCCCAACTGCCTTATGTTCCCAAATATCGGTGTTTGGGATTGTTACAAATGAAATTGGTGAAGTAGTACTTTGTTTTTGCACCGTGACAACTCTTTTTCTTCTGATTTTCAAGTTATACTTTGTTATACTTTGCTAGAACTATATGTATCTTTTACCTACACAACATGGTAGTTTGTTATGAAGTTCTTATTATTCCACAGTTGGAAAAATCAAGTTCATTTACCTCCACAACATGTGTTATTTTTACTTTCGTTGTGTACTGAGCTGTGAAACTTCTCTTTTTCATTCATATCACACTTCTTGATGGTTTGAAATTTCTGCATAACAACAACTCCCAATATTTAACTTTTGTCTAAATTTTTTTGCCTCATGTCAGCAACCAAATCTTTTATTCCTCATAAGAAATTTTCCCCCTGCATAACTCCCAAGGTTTGGTAGGCTTCTCATTCGATTTTTTACTTTCATTATGTATTGAGTTGTGAAACTTTTCTTTGTTAGAGTAGAACTATATGTTTTATTGTCTTTTGTATGAATAACATTTTTGGCCAAACGGTTAACCAACCAAGGATTGGCCATTATAAAATTTACTAAAACCTGTGGCACTCTATTTTACTAAAACCCGTGGCACTTTTTAGGCAATGGATGTCCTACGTCCATTTGACATGATCAAATATCTAAGTGATCAAAAGCAGCTGTGGAAAATTGCTGTTAGAGTTATAAACCTTTGGTATCCAAATCCAGGACATCTAGAAATGATTTTCATGGATATGAAGGTATCGTTTATAATCTTATATGGTAATTCTATTACATTCACAATTTTGTGTCTTCTTTTCTAATCGTGTACTATTGCTTATGTTTTGATCACCAACAAGGGTGATAGGATACAAGCGACTGTCAAACAGGAGGAGTTCGTGAAGTGGAATGAAAAGTTAATAGAGCAGAAGACTTATGTCATTCACAATTTTAAGTCAAGTGAATGATGTTAAATTCAAGCAATGCGATCATCCTTACAGACTCTATTTCACATCCGGGACTACCCTTAAACAAAAGAGATTCTTGATATTCCTCCAATGCAATACCGGTTTAAGGATTTGATGATATACTTGCTGGCAATTTTAGAAAAGATCTGTTAGTAGGTAAAGTCTAGATATCTTTAATCATGACATTGTTAGCAACTTAGTGTAAATTTCTTTATAATAGTACAATTTAACAAACAATTGTTATGTTATCTTCGTATAGATATCATTGGAGCAGTTGATAAAATAGGAACTTTACAGCCAACTGCAAGTCCAAAACGAGCTGCTTTCAACATCAAATCTCTTAGGTAAAATCTCACTCCAGTTCATCCATTTTAATACATTCATTTACTACTACTAATCTAATCGTTCATTTGCTTCATGACATTGTAGTGGTCATGTCATTCAATGTACTCTTTGGGAAGACTATGCTGAGAAATTCATGACTTATTGGAACCAAAGAAAACTTGGAGAAACAATTGTTATTATATTAACACATGCTAGGATCAAAGAAGCACAAGGTGAAAACATTGTTTATCATAACATAAAAACAAATTGCTTAGTATTCTGCTACACTATTTATAGAATAATTATATATGAAATGCAACTTTCACATTTGTGCTCTCAGGAAACTATCTGCCCACGGTATCAAATGCATGGAATGGTTCGAAATTGCTGATTAATGAAGATGTTGTAGACATACAAAACTTCAAAACCAGGTACATGGAATTCTTTCTATGATGACAATAGATCAATATTATGTCAAATGGTTCTGTTAATATTAGTTTTTCTGATTTTATTTTATGACAGCTTCCAAGTCACTGAATTCTGTGCATCTTCAAGTCAAACAATGACCCAGCTGTCGGCATGCTCACAAATGTCGGCATCCTCTCAGTTTTCGGAACAGGAGAGGTTTTTCTATAATGCACAGATCAAGAGTATTTCTGATATAAATGGTCTTACAAGCTCTAAGGTATTTACTAATAAAGAAGATTTAACCTGTTTTTGCAATTTTCTCTATATTGAATATGTATTACTTTGAAGACATGTCTTACTCCTCAATATCTAAATAGGAAATAACAGCAGTTACTGTTGGGACAACTGCAATGCATGTCCCTGGAAAAAATGGTTGGTATTACAAGGGATGCCCCTGTTGCACTAAGAGTGCTGAAGCTCAAGAGGATGGTCAATACAAATGCAAAGACGGCCACTTAAGTGATACATGGGTTCCAAGGTTGTTTTCATCACCCTTAAAATGACACTAACCTAATTTTACATGCTGTAAAATAGAGACAGAGATGTTAACTGCTTATTGCCTTTTGCCTACAGGTATAAGTTGGAGATTAAGGTGGTTCATAAAAAAGACAGTGGAAGATTTATATTCTGGGACAGTGACTGTGCTGAAATGATAGGGATGTCAGCACTTGAACTTAGAAGTAAAATGATTGAGGTATGAAGTGATTGGAACTGTCTTTTTATAGATTGATTAGGGTATTTCAATTCAACATCACATTAAAAATAACGAAACTTTTCTGATGTAAACGAATTAGGCGGGTGAAGATGATCCTATGGCTTATCCAGAACCACTTGATAGGGTTTTGGCAAGGACCTTAGCACTTAAGGTTAGGGTGCAACCAATTTGGCACAATTCATCTGTCATCAAGTATTCTGCAGACAAACAAAACATTCAAACCATAGTAGACCAACTTCTATCTGATGAGGTACATGTATTTTAAACTATATGCCCCTTCACGTATTATTTGTCTTGATTAGATAAATTTTAAGGGTATATGAAAGTGTATATTGTTTTACAATGGTTATACACTGAAAGGATAATGTTAATTATACAGGAGACATCCAAACTTGATAAGGGGCAGCTTGATGTTAATGAAGCTGTTAAATATGTCACCGTAAGCAATTAACTGGACTCTAACACCAAATATACATTACCCCATTTTTATTAGTAGTGGTAAATAAATATTTTTGGTTTTCCAATCAGGATGCAACAAACCTTGATAAGTCCAACTTTGATGCTAATCAGTGTATGCAATTTGACACTGTAAGTTTAATTGACATTTGTTGCTTTCAATTAGTGTGTTGTCTATGTTTCTAATTGGTTGTACTTTGCAAATTGGTACCAACCTTTGCAGCAATCTTTATCAAAGAATCGGAGATTATGATCGGATCTTCTTGGTTCTCATTACTCTGCCAAGAGAGTGTTAGATGAATGGGATTTGATGAGCAGGGAATCAAGACTCGCATACCTTGACTTTCAACTACAAAAATCACAAAGAACATCAAGACTGAATGAAACTTTGTATTTAGAGTTATTTTGTGTTGTTCCTATGTAGAAATTTCACCACTCTTTTGAGAATCCAGTCTTTTGTCTGTCTCCAATATTATGTTTTTGAGTTGGTAAAAAATTAAGGACCATTGCCAATTCTATATAGTGACTGCCATGAACACTTTTGTAAGGCAGAAACACTTTGCCACTGCTTCTTTTGTAAGGCAGGAAATATTTGCCACTAATTGCTATTGTTGTTATTACAATATTGTAAGGATTTGCTAATTGTGGCATCTGTACTTTGGCTGTTATGATATTTTGTAATCTAACAGACAAGATCCACTGCTGGTATGCTTAAATGCCTTTTATGGTATGTATTCAATATCATGGTTTACATTGAACATTCTGTTTTGGAGACACCATAATGCAAGTTATTTGCAAATATAATTTTTATCTATTGAGCAATTACTAATATCCAAAGCGAACACAACACGAATAAGTTTTTCATGACAATATAGTAAAATACAATATAAAGTCATTTACATATATTAATTTATGAAGGATAAGTTATTAATATGAGTAGCATTTGGATTTTCCTGAGAGAATGAAACCACCAGCCCTGTATCGTTTTAACTTTTAACAGTCTAGCACACGTTTCATTCAAGGATCTTCCCAATGAGCGTGGAGCATCTTCTAGGTCCTACCATCAAGGTTTTTGGTTTTCTGATTTCAACATTGCAACATCTATCGCCATTTATTTTACCATATATAGTTTAAGATTGCTTACACTGCTACATGTCAAAATGCTGAAACAGGCAACCTAGACCGTTTATTTATAATGTGATGTGATTTTTGTTTTCTTATGAAAAATTTAATTTAATTTGGTTTGTTAATTTATACACCTCTAAATACATGAACAGGCCCAAGCCAAAAAGCTATTAGCTAAAATAGAACCATACTTGCAACTTGGTGGGTAATCTCAGCTGTATGAAAGTTGCTATATTGCAATGATGCAATAATAACAGTTGTTTATGATAAGAATAAATAATAGCCCTGCTGTGTTTGCTTAACATGAATGAATACCTCATTATTGTAATATGTTTGTATGCATATCTTTTGTCTTCTTTAACTAATTAGTGTTAATTTTATTACCAATACTGAATGAATAAGGAAAGGTTGTTCTGTTAAGCAAATTCGTTGAGATCTGTTAACATGTAAGTGTGATTATGAGCTTAGTGGCTACAGTGATTCTGATTTGTTGTTGCTTGCTCGGTTTCTTCCTAGCTTGCACAGGCATGGATAAAAAACAAAATTTAAAAAATGCAGCAACAAAGACACGTTTGAAAAAGGACACTGTTTATGAGGGAATAACATTCCCATAGATCTAGAAGTTCAAGTGAAAATCAATTCCAGTCTCTACGACCCAGTCATGGTATAGTTAGACCTGAGTATTATTTATAACATACATATTTGGATCTGCCTGGAACATACTCTTCATAAAGTGTAATCCAACCCTTATCTACTGGGAATAGCTAAGAAAATATGAGGAACAAACTAACAAAGTAATTCCAATCCATTCCTTATATTTTTTTAATGACCTTTTTTCATTTTTTTTCCACCATGTGGACTCAACAATACCATAATGTGAGGTTGCAAACTTGCTTTGGCAAAGAGAAAATGTCGACCATGTAGTGAGGGATTATTTAATCAGTGAAAAATTTATCTGCTATTTTCGCTTGAGCGAAACACACTCGCTTAAGCGCCAGAAACAAAGCCTGGGAACTAATTTTTCTGAGCTATTTTCGCTTAAGCGAATATTACTCGCTTAGCGCATGAAAGCTTTTTTGAGAGCACAAGTCTGACTCATTTTTGCTTAAGCGAAAACCAATCGCTTAGCGCAAGTTTCAAGCCATTCACTTCTGAGTGAATCTCGCTTAAGCGAGTGAGATGGGCTAAGCGAGACTCTAAAATTTTGCATCTTAAATGAAAAAAAAAGAAAGACCCAATCCACGAACAATCACAACTTCCACTCCCATCTCTCAACCAAAAGGCATGTCACTACTATTTAGCTATTTATTATGTCAGTCAAAAAAAGCATTTAGATAATCCCTTTCTCACCTTTTACCATCAAAAAACTCAATAAAAAATGATGCAAAACTGAGATATTGGGAGTAGGTTTGCAGACATGTCAATTCACAAGTACATTTTCAGAAGAAAAAAACCAATAAAATATACTAATATTACCTTTCCTATGCATCAGAGGCTGCGGTCTATGACTATCCTATACTAGAGAAGCTACCAAACCAATGAAACCAAAGTGCCATAGGAAAAAGGGCTAATATTTTCGATAGTAAAGTTCCAGAAGCTAAAAAAAATAAGGCAAAAGTAGAAGTAAAATATTTGCCTTACACTAAGGAATTCGAATTGCTTAACCAAAGGTCCAAAGTAAGTAATACTTACTCTCTCTGCAATGCAACAGTTTCAACAACAAAAGAAAAAATAGGTTATTGCCATTGTAACTTTAACCGAACAGAAGAAGAAAACCTTTAGCATGGCCATTGAAGCACAGCAGGGATAAAGGTGGCATTATTCAGCAGAAACCTCCAATGCAGTAACACCTGCAGATTGAATAACAGACAATCAAAGTGGATCCAACCAAAGGCTTCAATATTCAAATGCAGTATGTATACCTCTTCTATAAATAATCAGTTTATATTTGACATCTGATGATATAATTTGAAACATAAATAATACATTTAACTGGATTTTGGTGAGCAAACCATAACACCTAGCATAAAACTAATTCTTAAATTTTGGCAATTCAGTGAAATCTTAATCCAGACATTGTATCACTAGAATATGCTAGAAAAACTACCATAAAATGTAACCCGTGCAAGATAGGAACAAAGGCAGAAGCAAAACAGAAATATAGGAAGTATAAACTGATAATGTAAAAAACTAGAAGTTATAAGAATGTCTGATGAATGGGGAAATCAAAGAATAACCGTGGGTGCAAAGTATTATAGTCTTACACTCTTTGAGCAATGCAATAGTGAGAACATCTGAAAGACACAAATTAATCAAATTTATACTTCTTCTATCGAACAGGAACATGACAACTTTAGCAAGATCAGCAATGCAACCTATCCCTTACTGATAAAGGCTTGATTGTGCAAGTTGAGTATGTATACCACTTCTATTCATAATCAGTTTGTACTTGACATGTCATGATATCATTGGAAATATTGATGCTACATTGAAGTGCATTTTGATTAGCAAACCTAAACACCTAGCTTTGAACTGATTCTTAAATTGAAACAATGCAGTCAAAATATAACTAGCTATGTCTCATTTATGAACCTAACTAACTGAACACTTACACTCATAAGGCAGTTTAATGGAATGTTTAAAATAATAGTGTGGACTACAAATGCCTATAAGTCTTGCTAACAGTGTCAACACATGGGGAAGACAACTCACAGAATAATTAGAAAAGCTGGTCTAATTCAGGTGCAAATAGAAGTTGTCTAAACTTAGAAATAAAAAAATTTAGCATCAGTTACATGAGCCACAGTGGCCATAGTGAGCCACATTCAGGTCTTCTGATTTTCAAAAGCATCGCAGGCTAAATAGTATCATGAAATATACAGTCCAGAACACAAAAAGGTTGCAAAACCATCTAGGTATCAAATAAACATGGGGTAATAAACATTATTAGACACACCTTCTTCCCAGCAGGCTATTGTAGTGAGTGTGTTATATCAGTTACCTGAGGCAAAATACCATAATTTTTAGTTTTTCAGAAAAGTGAGAGAAATAGTGGTAAAAAACTTGATGAGAAAATTTATATTAATGCCAAAAGGCTGCTTGGAACAATAATCCTCTATAGTAAGGGAATGGTAAAAATAACATTCATTCTCACTTTGGAACCTGCATATTAAAAAGTGAGGGGGTAATCAGCTACTCAACCATTCCATAAAGGATATTGTTATTATCTATTGTGATGCGTGAAACATAAAGCATGCTTATATAAAAAATCCATGCCAAAGTACAAAACCTGTGCAGAACTCATAAGCTAAGATGGTGATTGGTGCATTATGTGATTTCATAAGTTACGATGTCCATAATCCAACAGAGCACGATCTCCATAATCCAATCTGATTCGATCTCTGAATGGGTTTTCTGATAAGTATTCTCCACACCATCATCAAAATCAGTATTGCCATTACTTTTGGCAATCCAACCTACCAATGAAGATCTGAAATAATGAAATAAAAGCACCAACCCAAAAAACATGCCAAACAAGAAGAGCAAAGGACAGCATCCTTGAGTTTCATGTCTCAATAAATATGGTTTTTTTAATCAAGAATTGGTCATTGAATAAAAATAAGACAATGCACATTCTCAAAAAACTTGTGAAAAAATGCATAAGAAGTACATGAATCTCCTAAATCAGAAAGAAAAATCAAATAATCAAATATTGTGTATCTTTGTTATAACTGCTTTTTGAAAGAAAAATCAGCGAAACAAAAGATTTTGCTTAAAATGTTTCTTTGATTGATGTTTGGTTCTATTACCATTTAGCCAAATCATCTCATGATTGAAATACATCTTATGATCATACATGATTCAGTGTTCTGTTCAATCACATGTCAGCAACACACTTCACTGCACATTCACAGATGAATTGCATACACTTATTCTTTTCAATATCATTACTGAACTGAAATGGAAAATAATCAAAATTATTGTTTATAAAGATCCAGCATCAGTGGCACTGCAGGGGCAGAATCAGCAAAGGCACGACTGAACAAAATACTCAACAGCAGTGCTTCAGCAAAGGCAAGAGCAAATATTGATCCTTAAACTTCTTTATTCAATTAAGGGGCAGGGGCACTATTTTTACATTGAACATTGATTTGATGCATATAATTTTATTGCTTCCAAATACTAGAATGCATATAAAAGGGGCATATGGATAATCATTTTCTTAGATTATCCACATTCATGAAACGTGGCACGTGCCAAAGCAATAACTTAGTGCTGATTCTGCCTTCCATGTAAGTGACTGTTAGCCATAATAAAATCACAGACCAATTATGTCCTTTTCCAGCCTTTTTTTTTCACCTGTCATTATTTCTGTTTGGTTTTTTCCTAAAATAAATTGACCATGTTGTATCGCTTGATCTCTAACTTACAAAATGAACTGGCCTCAGGTACTGAATAGAAGTGAACATCATCTGATTCTGCTTGTCCCATTTATTTTGTAAAGAATACATGGATAATAATCAAATGAGGCAAACAACTCCAGCTTCGATGGCACGTCAAAAAAGAAAGAGTGTCTTGCACGAAAAGGGAATGAATTACTCAAGATCACAGGTATACCAAGATATTGGGAAGCAAAATCAACAACCGCAACATAGATCAAGCAATTCAACACCACTCTCAGATGTTACATCCAGTGTGCTTAATGCAAGAAACCAAAATGGTACTAAGCTAAATAGCAATTTCAAGTCTATTTCAGCAAACTATACACAACTAAGTGCTAACCAGGAACCATACCAAAGGAAAAGGAGATTGATTAATAGGAATTCAGTGGGAGTGAATTTAATGACCAAATTTGCTGACCCTAATCACAATGATGAAAATAATCATTCCACTGTAGCATCTTCTTCCTCATAAAGTCACATTGGTATTCCTACCATTTCTAGCCATTTCAGCTTAGACCATCATCAGCGGGAACAATATGAATATGATTCATCTTGCAGTGAAGAAAATGACCCTCATATACATGATACTTTACATGAAGGTATGGAGTATATAAAATACTAATCCATACTTTATATTTCATTGCATCATACATACACTTTCTAACATTTCAATGTTAACAACAAACATATGATCCTCGACTGCAGTAGCTTTTAATTCTGAATCAACATCAGATTCTGAAGGAGAAGACATATTTACTAACGACACTACAAATAATTCCGCAAATCTGATTGAAGGTTATTTCCTATGTTCTATTATTAACATGATAATAATGTATAGATTTCCTTGAATTTTATGAACTACAATACTGACAAGGTTACTAATTTGTTATTTTCCTTATAGGTTTTTTTTGATATTGGAGATCCACTGATTGAATGTAACCATTGTGGAGCATTGATGTGGTACCAAGAAAGAACATGTAAATTCACCCACACAGCAAGTCCTAAATTTGAACTCTGTTGTGGTAATGGAAGGGTTCAGCTACCATTATTGAAGCCACCACCTCCACTACTTCAACATCTTCTATTTGATCATATTTCAGCAGAGAACAAGAATTTTCAGTCAAATATCAGACTCTACAACATGATGTTTGCCTTTACTTCCCCGGGGGCAAAACTTGACAGGTCAATTAATGATGGTAGAGGACCCCCAAGTATTAGGATACAAGGATAGACATGCCATAGGATTGGTAGTATGTTACCCATGCCCGGTCATTCTCCAAAGTTTGCACAGCTTTACATCTACGATACTGAAAATGAAATTCAAAATAGGATCCAAGGAATCAGGTATGTATATTATCTAGATTAGATTAGATACGCATTGTTGTATTCATCTAAATAAGATTTCTAACTGAATTTATTGGCTGTTATTGATTCATAGAAATCAAAACAATGTGGATCCCCAAATAGTGTTGAAGTTATCAGCAATGCTAGATGAATTTAATGAGCATGCAAAGTCCTTTAGGATGGCAAGTCAGAGACTGAAAGATAGAGATGTGCCTAATCTAAAGCTCAGGTTGATATCTCAGAGATCTACAGATGGAAGATTATATAATCAACCATCAGTTTCAGAAGTGGCTGCCTTAATTGTTGGCGATATTGATACTGCATCCAAGAGAGATATTATTATGGAATATCAGAGTGGTGAACTTAAGAGAATAGATGAGTTACATCCAAGCTATTTAGCTTACCAGTACCCACTAATATTTCCATATGGAGAAGATGGCTATAGGGATGATATAAGTCATAGAGATAGAAATGACACTCAAATCAGAAAAAGGAATCGTCTTACTATAAGAGAATGGCTTTCTTTTAGGATCCAAACAAGAAAAGACGAGGCACAAACTTTGCTCCGATCAAGAAGACTCCTTCAGCAATTTTTGGTTGATGGTTATTGTATGCTAGAGTCGGATAGATTATCTTTTATCCGGAGAAACCAAAAAAAACTAAGAGTTGATAAATACAACAACTTGAGTGATGGAAATCAACATGTTCAAACACAAGGAGCAAACAAAGGAAAAAGAGTGATACTACCTTCCTCATATATAGGAAGTCATGGATCAATTATATTTTGATGGAATGGCAATTTGTAGCTTTGTTGGATTTCCTGATTTATTTGTTACATTTACTTGCAATCCTAACTGGCCAGAAATCCAAAGATTCCTTGGACCTCTGAATTTGAAGCCGCAAGACCGTCCTGAAATCATTGCAAGGATTTTTAAAATCAAATTTGATGAGTTGCTTAAAGATCTAACCAAGAAGCGTCTGTTGGGGAAAGTACTTGCATGTGTGTACAATACTAATCTTATATCTTGTCTGATTTTTTTTTTCTCATGTTACTCACTCTTATTACAATGCTAATATACTAACATGAATATCTGATTGGTTTCATACAGATATGTACACAATAGAGTTCCAAAAAAGAGGGTTGCCACATGGACACATACTTATCTTCTTGCACCCATCTAACAAGTATCCAAATCCAGAAGATATTGACAAGATTATTTCAGCTGAAATACCAAATCAGGATCGGCCAAAAAAGAATTATCCAGCTTGGTGACAACGCACATGCTCCATGGCCCATGTGGTGTGGCTAATAGATCAGCACCATGTATGAATGATGGGAAATGCTCTAAGTATTATCCTAAGAAATATCAAAGCTGTACGGTTGTTGACCAAGATGGGTATCCGCCATCAAGAAGAAACAATGGTAACACAATTATCAAGAATGGAATTTCTTTCGACAATCGGCATGTTGTCCCGTACAATCCAAATCTCTTAATGAAATTCCAAGCACATATCAATATGGAGTGGTGTAACCAAAGCACTTCGATCAAATACTTATTCAAGTACATAAACAAGGGGTATGATCGGATTACTGGCGATTATTCTTCCATCGAAGATGACCCATCAGAAGTCGCCAGAACATTGATGAGATCAAACAATACCTTGATTGTCGATATGTCTCAAAGAAGTGAAGCATGTTGGAGGATTTTCAAATTCCTATTCATGGTAGAAAGCCAGCAGTTGAGCGATTGTATTTCCACCTTCCAGGTGAGCGACTGTGTACTTTAATGATCATGAAGATATCGACGATGTGCTTTCAAAACCAATCAAGCTTCGAATCAATGTTTACGTCTTGGATGGAGGCGAATAAAACTTTCACACAAGGCATAAATTTGACCTATACTCAATTTGTTTCAAAATTTGTCTATGTCAAGAGGAACAGTCTTTGGAAACCACGAAAGAGAGGTTATACAATTGGTAGACTAATTTGGGTTCCTCCCTCTACTGGGGAACTATTCTATTTGAGAACGATGCTAACTGTGGTAAAAGGACCAACTACCTATCAAGATATAAGAACAGTTTCAAATATTGTTTATCCGACTTTTAGGGAGGCATGTTTTGCCATGGGCTTGCTTGGAGATGATAGAGAATACATAGAAGCTTTAAGAGAAGCCAAGGACTGGGGTTCGGGTTACTTCTTGAGGAAATTATTCGTGACTATGCTCATATCTAATTCCATTAATAGACCCGACCATGTCTGGAAAAAATCATGGCAATGGTTATCCGATGGCATTCTTTATGATCAAAGAAATATTTGCAATAACCAAGGTATCTATCTAGAAAGGCACAATTTATTTCGTTTACATTTTACATATGTTCTTAAACATAAGTATTTCAATTATACATTTCACTAACTTTCATTTTTTAGACTTGCAACTTAGCGATGAAGAACTGCAAAATCTGACTCTATTGGAGATTGAAAAGTTAATGCAAGCCAATAGAAAGAGTCTTAAGGAATATCCATCAATGACATTTCCAAAGGGGCATATCACAAGTCAATTTGGTAATAGACTCATACATGCAGAGCTTGATTATGATGCTACTGAGTTACATAATGATTTCCATAATTTATACAATTCACTTACAGGTATGACATTTTTTGTTATTTAGAGGTTCTAAGCAAATTAATTATGGTAATCTTACTATAATTATAATTACACCATGTCTGTTATATCATTTTCTTTAATATAATCACAGATGAACAGAGAAATATCTTTGAGACAATCATGGAAGCTGTAGAGTCGCAACAAGGACAGATGTTTTTTCTATCTGGTGCTGGTGGCTGTGGAAAAACTTTCATGTGGAGAACTTTCACTTCTGCATTGCGTTCTCAAAAACATATTGTATTGAATGTAGAATCCAGTGGCATAGCATCTTTGTTATTACCAGGAGGAAGAACAGCACACTCAAAATTTAAAATTCCTGTGCCTACGCTAGAAAATTCCATTTGTAATATCCACCAAGGATCTGAACTTGCAGAGCTTCTCAAGATGACAAAGTTAATTATATGGGACGAAGCTCCAATGGCACATAAATACTGTTTTGAGGCATTAGATAAGAGTCTTCAAGATATCATGAGTGGTCATAATAATGGTGATCAAGTGTTTGGAGGTAAAGTAGTTGTATTCGGTGGAGATTTTCGACAAATACTACCAGTTATTCCGCAAGGATCTCGAGCTGATATTGTTCATGCAACAATCAATGCATCATATCTTTGGGATCACTGTCAAGTATTAACTCTTACCAAAAACATGCGTCTAAAAGATAATCTCCAAACTACAACTGCAAGGGAGCTCAATGACTTCTCCCAATGGATTCTAAAGGTGGGAGATGGAAAGATAGCAGAACCAAATGATGGTTTTGCTGAGATAGACATTCCAGATGAGTTTTTAATCACAAGTTTTGATGACCCGATAAAGGCCATAGTCCAAGCAACATATCCAAACTTGCTTCATGAATTCAAGAATGAGGTATTTCTTCAATCCAGAGCTATTTTGGCATCAATAATTGAAGTTGTGGATCAAATCAATGATTATGTCCTACAATTAATTCCAGGTACTATTTTCGACATATTTATAAAATCCTTAATTATGTCATCCAATTTCAAAATTTATTAGTTTATATACATATCTCATTATAATGAATATTTGATGTATTTAGGGGAGGAAACAGAATATCTGAGTTCTGACAGTATTGATAAGTCTGAAACTAATGATAGTCAAATTTTTGAGGTTCTCACTCCTGAATTTCTAAGTACCCTAAGAACATCTGGACTCCCAAATCATCGAATCAAACTCAAAGTTGGAAGTCCAATAATGTTGTTAAGAAACTTGGATCAATCAGAAGGTCTATGTAATGGTACAAGATTGATTGTAACGAGACTGGCAAGTCATGTCGTCGAAGCCAAAATTATGTCGGGAAAGAACATTGGGAACATTACATATATTCCACGAATGGATATGTCTCCATCTGATTCACCCTAGCCTTTCAAGCTTATTAGAAGACAATTTCCAATAATTGTCTCCTACGCAATGACAATCAATAAATCTCAGGGTCAATCACTAGCAAATGTCGGATTGTACTTGCCTAGACCTGTGTTTAGTCATGGTCAACTGTGTGTTGCAATTTCAAGGGTACAAAGCAAACAAGGATTGAAGATTTTGATCCATGATAAGGAAGGAAAGGCATTAAAAACTACCACAAATGTTGTCTTCAAAGAGGTTTTCCAAAACCTCTAACAAGTAAGTATATCCTTAATTTAGTATCAATAAAATGACACAACTTACATCATATAATTAACTGGTATTTCTGTTTCGTAGGAATCATTCATTGGTTGAAAGAACTCCGGTACTTGAATGTTGAGGTATGAGTCACTCATTGAGCTTGAATTAACAGTTAGATTAAAATAACTATGTTTGGATACATTTTATTTAATTATTAACATTGTATAACATCTTAGTTTACCAATCAATAGCCTTCATTAGCCTTCAATATGAATAACTGTTACACATTATACTTTTTGCACCACCATGTTTTGTGTTTGCACCACCATGTTTTGTGATGTGTACATATCCCTTAAATTTATATTCAATCTTAGGGCACCCATTCACAATAATGCACATATGGGTCCAGTTACAAATAGAACTACTAATTTTCAAATAAGAATAATTATATTCAAATAGCTGTTAGATTAAAAGACATACTATTCCTATTCAATTTTTGTTTTAGATACGTTCGTAATAACCAGCACAACGCGACCCGTGCGAATGCACAGGTATACACACTAGTTATAGTGATGTGAATGTGTGCATGTGATTGAAAGAGGGAGAAAAAAATGATAAAAAAACTTAGAAACACTTGATTTCGTAGAAAAATACGATGTTCGACGGTTTATTATTTCTCGGTTTATCATTTTTTTTAGGTTTGTCGTCGTGACGCGGAGATCACCATGGGGTTGGGAAATCGGGAATGGAGAGTCTAGTCTCTCTTATACTATTTTTTAAGTTAAGGACTCTACCCTATTATAGTATGCTAAATTATATTTTTAGTCTCTTATCTTTATTTTAGGTTTTAATTTGGTCTCTTATATATTATTTGTTACGAGTTGGTCCCTTAAGTATAAAAGTTACATCAATGCGGTTTTTCTGTTTCGAAGTGGTCCCTTATGTTACAAAACTTATACCATTGTGGTCCATTTTTTTTGAAAAATGAGGGAAAAAATGACCACATTGGTATAATTTTTGTAATATAAGGGACCGTTTCAGAACAAAAAAAAAGAGAAGCCATATTGGTATAACTTTTACACATAAGAGACCAATTCTAAACTTTTAATACACATGAGACCAAATCGAAACCTAAAATAAACATAAAGGACCAAAAGTATAATTTAACCTTTTGTTTATTATTAGGCGATATGAAACTTCTTTGTTTCACATCTCACACTTGGATACCAGCATTTCTCCCTTAAGCATGAGTCTACATGCTCATATGTGGGCAGTCCGTTATGAGAGAGTGTTGATCGTTATTAGGTCTAACTTCTTATATACTCTTTATTTTACTCATTAATAGGCGACGTGAGACTTCTTTGTTTCACTTCTCACTCTTGAATACCCAACAACTACAATTATCATATCCTATTAATTGCAACAAACTCACTTGGCTAACATAAATTACTGGGGAATCAGTTTACAAATGTGTGTGTGTGTGTGTGAACAGAGAATATGAGCTGAACTAATAGCAGAAGAAAAACTAACTTAACTATGCTAGTAATTGAATACTAACTAACTAACTTCCTTCTTTCAGCTAACTATTTTATGTTACTTTGATTTTCATTATCAATACCCCCTACAAGCCGGGGAGTATATGTTAATCACTCCCAGCTTGAAGAGAAAGCGACGAAAGGGAGATGGATCAAACTCCAAGGGTTTGGTGAAAAAAAATCAACAAGCTGGTTTGATGAGGTAACAGGCAGAAGATGTGTTTGTAACTTGTCACGGACAATGTGACAGACAATGTCTATATGTTTCGTGTGTTCATGAAAGCTTGGATTGGAGGCAATATGCCTAGTAGATTGGCTGTCACAATAAAGCAAAGTCGGAGATATGAATGATGTAGACAGACCATGGAGAAGGCATGTAAGCCATTGAAGCTCACAAGCAGGGGAAGCTAAGACCCTATAATCTACCTCAGAGGATGATTTAGAAACTACGACTTGTTTCTTAAAACACTAAGCAATGAGGAAATCACCCAAAAAAACACAAAACCCAATAATAGATTTTCCTGTAGATAGGCGAGTTGCTTAATTAGAGTCATTTGACGCCTTTAACAGAATGTTGGAAGTAGCGAAAAAGAACAATCCTTGACCAGGGGAGCCTTTGACATATCGTAGAACTTGAGTGGCAGCTTGGAAATGAACCATGGAGGGAGAGGACATAAATTGACTTAGAAATTGAACCGCATAACATATATATGGTTGCGTGGTGGTCAAATAAAGAAGCCTTCCCACAAGCCTTCTATATTCTGACAGGATAGACTTTAGAGGTCACATGTGATTTGTGATGAGATATGGAGCTTAGCGTGGAGCGCATCTTAGCAGCCAATAAACCCGTATAAGAAAGAAGACCAAGTGCGTATTTACATTGACTAAGATGAATTCCCTTGCGATATCTTGCTACTTTTAAACCAAGAAAATACTTGAGGGGACTAACGTTATTTATTTTGAATCTGTCATCAAGTAAGTCTTTTACTTCTTGATATTCAGAAATGCTATTTTCAGCTAATATCACGTCATCAAAATAAACCAAAAGAGCTTTGAATGCTCTCTATGAATTTCTGGTGAATAGGGAATTGTCGGATTAAGACTGTGTAAAGCCAAGGGAGATAAAAAAAATTGAAGATAATTGGAAAACCAATGTCGATTCGCTTGCTTTAAGCCATATAATGACTTGGTTAGCCGGCACACTTGATTGGATTTTGATGCAAAAGCGCAAGGAGGAAGTTCCATATAAACTTCCTCATCGAGATTTCCATGCAGAAACACACTATTGACGTCCAATTGGTGGAAGTGTCACTGTTGGACTGCAACTAGAGCAAGAATCAACCTTACGGTTGCGAGTTTGGTCACGGGACCGAAGTTATCAAAATAGTCTATGCCTTCTTGTTGCATGTATCTTTTGGCTACGAGACGTGCCTTGATATCCTATTTCTCATTATCTTTCATACTTCCACCTTACTTTGACGCATTGTACCTTTCTTGCTATCATTATAATTCATACGAAGCATGACTCATGTGCTCAAGTTGTCATTGATCCATATTGGTGAAAAGCGATGAATGCAAAATTAGAAGCATTACAACATAATAATACATGGAGTTTGGTATCTCTTCCCACTAGTCACAAGCATGTTGGCATGCAAACAGATATAAAAATAAAATATAGATCTAATGGCACAATTGAGCGCTATAAGACATGTCTTACTATTGCTAAGGGATACACCCAAATTGAAGGCTATGATTATCTAGAAACATTTTCCCCAATGCCAAGCCACTATCACTAGTACGAAATACACCTAAAAAATAAACTTATAACGCTGGTTTTGGAGATAACCGGCATAAAATATGACACGGTGGAAATAGAACATGTTATAACGCCGGTTCTCTGTGAAAACCGCGGTAACATGTTATAACACCGGTTTTCTAATTAAGCCGCGGTTAAAATAGAACATGTTATGACGCCGGTTTTCTAAGTAAACCGCGGTTAAAACATAAAAAATTAATTTCCTTCCCAAATACCTCATTCTCATTTCCTCACTGCGAACACATTTCCTCACTCTGCGCCGTCCTCCCTTCCTCACTTCCTCATTCTACGCCGTCCTCACTTCCTCATTTCCTCATTGCGAACACCGCCCTCACTCCTCCCTCGCACCGCCACTTTCCACCGCCCTCACTCCTCCCTCGCACCGCCACTCTCCATCGAAAGCGCCATCTCCGCGAACTCCGGCACTCCTCCCTCTCCCGGTCTACCCGGTCGCCTCCTTCCACATCCTTCAACACTGTTCCTTCTCCATAGCGCCGTTCCTTCGTCCTTTTCTCCACGGTAAACCACATGGCGCTGTGAGGGTTGTTGGAGACTGAAGCTGCGCGCCTTCTGATTAGGGTTCGGCCGAGACGATGATTTTCTGAAACCCTAGGGTGGTTTACACAAAAATTATTTAGAGGTACATTCCTTATTTCTTCTTAGCTTTCTGGTTCTCAAATGATCTGCATATCGAAATTTGTGAAATTTATGAGCGTTGGTTGACTTGGTTACGAAAATTGTTATGATTCTATTGTAGTTGGGAATATACCTTATGATGCCACAGAGGAACAACTTATTGAAATCTGCCAGGAGGTTGGTCCTGTAGTCTCTTTCAGGTAACTTTCAAATTAGTTTAAGTTTTTTGTTGTTGTTGCAACAATTCATGATTTCTTCAACTCTGCAATTAGGGGAATTGGTTCCGGACAATATCTACAACTAGTAGTGGCTTTCTTCTCACTGAAACTCACATCAATTTCATCTTTTTTTAAAAAAAGAAAATGAATTTTCTGTGTCTGTGCTAGTGGATAAGTTTCACTTTTTTGAGAGTTTTTCTGAAATTTTGTTTGGTTGAAGTGTATTCATTTTATTTTGTTTGTTGAAGTGTATTCATTTTCTTTTATCCACAGATTAGTTATTGACAGAGAAACTGGAAAACCAAAAGGTTATGGGTTCTGTGAGTATAAGGATGAAGAGACGGCTTTAAGTGCTCGTCGGAATCTTCAGGGTTATGAAATTAATGGGCGGCAGTTGCGTGTTGATTTTGCTGAAAATGATAAAGGGTCTAATAGAAATAAAGATCAGGTATATTGTTAGAACTTATTGAAATAGCAACAAAATTACTTTTCCTGAATCTTTGTCATGTTTTCTTTAAAGGAAGTGCAGTGAATTACTTGAAAAGAAGCTCATTCCTAACTATTCACACAAACATATGTGCCCTGAAAGTCATGTATAATAGGACATGTGTTGTTAACTCATTTGTATTTTCTGAAATTGTTTTCCTTTTTCAAGGTGTTTTCTTCTCTTGTTTTTGTGGCTGGAGGTACTTTCATTTTTTGCAGTCCATAAGGAAACAAAAAAGGTGTTATTTCCTCTCCTATGAAATGCAATTTTATCTAGAATTCTAACAAGAAATAGTGATAATAGGTGAATTTTAGCTCAGGCCGTTATTTTGGTGGCAACAATGATGAGATTGCTTCTCGTCTTCCATTCGATGCAGGATTTGAGGTATGATGTATCCCCAAACATTGATTTCTTGTATGAAGCTTACCACTTGATGCAGTATACCTCTACTGACTTGTGTACTAAATTTTCATTTATATTTAGGCTGTGGGAATAATTGCAGCAGTTGGGGATTCTGTCACTGACTTGAAAATTGGTATGCCTTGTGCAATGATGACTTTCGGAGGCTATGCTGAATTCACAATGGTGACCCATGCTCAACATATTATTAATCTTTTTCTTGAATACAATGACATAATCATTGGTGTTTCCACCTACCACTTATTTATTAAATTGGAGAGTTTTGGTTGACAATACTGGGGTGATACTTATTATGAAGTTATTGATGATGATGTCTTGTTATTGGGTTAGATTCCTGCAAAACATGTCCTTCCAGTGCCTAGACCAGATCCATAAGTTGTTGCCATGCTTACATCAGGGTTAACAACTTCAATTGCTCTAGAAAAGGTTGATTAATATAAGATCATTTCCTTGCTTCAAATGTATTCTGATTTGTTACTATTTGAAATGCTAGTTCTCCTTTTCCTTTTCCTTTATCTTATATCTATATCTTATATATGTATTTTTTGTTTTTGTTTTGGACTATGAATTCTAGAGAGGAAGATTTAAGCAGGGTTCCTTTCATTTGTCTTGTTCCTAGGTTAGGAGTGGCAAAGTGATCCATTTATCCATCATCCATCCAATCCATCCATAAAGAAATCCATCCAATCCATCCATTACAAACAAAAAAACTAAATGGATTGAATCCAATCCATCCATTTAATTTAATGGATGGTTAGTCATCCATCCACTATTTTTCTAAATCCATTGGATTATACTAAGGGTGGCAAATAGATGGAATGAATAATTTTTTGAATTGTTCATAAAAAAATATTTTTAATCATAAAAAATATTTTCAATACAAAAAATATTTTTAATTATAAAAAAATATTTTAATCAAAAATAATTTTAATCATAAAAAATATTTTAATTAAAAATATTTTTCTCTCTCAATTCTCTCTCCAATCTTTCCCCCCTCTCTCATCTCTCTCTCCCACCTCTCTCTCTCTCTCATCTCTCTCCCCTCTCTCCTTCTCTCTCATCTCTCCCCTCTCTTGTCTCTCTCTCCCCTTTCTCTCATCTCTCTCCCTATCTCCCATCTCTCTCTCATCTCTCTCCCTCACTCCTCTCTCTCATCTCTCCCCTCTCCCCCTCTCTTGTCTCTCTCCCCTATCTCCCTCTCTCCTCCCTCTCATCTCTCTCTCCATCTCTCTCCCTCCCTCTATCTCTCATCTCTCCCCTCTCCCTCTCATCTTTCCTCTCTCTCCCCTCTCTTCCCTCTCTCTTATCTCTCCTCTCTCCCCTATCTCCCTCTCTCATCTCTCATTTCTCTCTCTCCTCTATATCTCATCTCTCTCCCTCTCTCATCTCATTTCTCTCTCTCTCTCCCTCTATCTCATCTCTCTCCTCTCTCTCTCATCTTTCCTCTCTCTCTCCCTCTCTCTCACCTCTCTCTCATCTCACTCCCCTCCCCTCTATCTCTCCCTCCCCTTCTCTCCTCTCTCTCATCTCTCCCCTCTCTTGTCTCTTTCTCCCCTTCCTCTCATCTCTCTCCCGATCCCCTCTTTCTCATCTATCTCCCTCTCTTCTCTCTCTCTCTCCTCTCTCTCCTCCCCTCTATCTCTCATCTCTCTCCCTCTCTCATCTTTCCTCTCTTTCTCTCTCCTCTATCATCTCACTCCCCTCCCCTCTATCTCTCATCTCTCCTCCTCTCTCTCTTCTCTCCTCCTCTCTCCCTTTCTCTTATCTCTCCCTCTCTTGTCTCTCTCTCCTTTCTATCTCTCTCCCTATCTCCCTCTCTCTCATCTCACTCCTCCCTCTATCTATCATCTCTTTCTCCTCTCCCCTCGATCTCTCTCTTCTTTCTTCCCTCTCTCTCCCCTTTCTCTCCCTTCTCCCCTCCGTCTCACCCAGTCTCCCGCTGGTACATTTATTTTCATGTTTCCCACTCAAACTCACGCTTGAACGCTCAATTTGCATCCGACAATCAAACGCCGCGTTTTAACTAATTCATGTCTAATCAATATTCGTCTTCTAAAAAAAGAAGGCAATGCTTAATATTCATTTTATTCATTTAGCGTAAAATTCTAAAGACGAGAATTGAAAACATATTAATCATACAAAAAAATAACTTTTATGGATGGATTGGATATCTATCCATAAAAAAATTGTTACTGGATGGATTGGATGGGTTTTTTTTTTTAAATGGATGATGGATGAATTGGATTTTCTTGATGAAATTTTAGTGGATGGTAAATGGATAAATGGATTTTTCCAATCCATCTATTAGGAAAGTTTTGAAGTTTTGAAGCCATTTTATGACATTAAGACTCTATTCTCAGGCAGCACTTATCCAACGACAAACCTGTATAAGAGAGAAAGGAGAGGGGGAGGGAGGAGAGAGAGGAGAGAGAAAAAGATAGGGGAGAGAGAGATAGGGGAGAGGAGGGAGAGAGAGAGAGAGGAGAGAGAGAAAGATGAGAGAGAGAGAGATGAAAGAGAGGGAGAGAGATGAGAGAGATAAGAGAGAGGGAGAGAGATAGGGAGAGATGAAAGAGAGAGGAGAGAGGGGGAGAGAGATGAGAGAGTGGAGAGAGAGAATAGAAGGAGAGAGGAGAGAGGGAGGGAGAGAGATACAGGGGAGAGAGAGATATATGTGTGTATATATATATATATTTTTAATAGTTAAAAATATTTTTTTGTAATTAAAATACTTTTTATGATTAAAAATAATTTTTTAGTAATTAAAATAATTTTTTTGTAATTAAAATACTTTTTATGATTAAAAATAATTTTTTAGTAATTAAAATAATTTTTTTGTAATTAAAATATTTTTTATGATTAAAAATATATTTTATGATTAAAAATAATTTTTTGTGATTAAAAATAATTTTTTGTGGATGGATTGGATATCCATCCATAAAAAAATTGTTAATGGATGGATTGGATGGTTTTTTTTCAATGGATGATGGATGGATTGGATTTTTTTGATAAAATTTTAGTGGATGGTAAATGGATAAATGAATTTTTCCCATCCATCCATTAGGATCCATGGATGGATTTATCCAATCCATCCATTTTGTCACCCCTATCCTAGGTATATTAATTACCATGATTTTGAATTTATATTTTTTATTTGCATTGCTTTGGACTATTAACTCCTTTTTCATTATTTTGCTACCTTTAACTACTAGATTATTTGTCATTTTGATGTGGAGTGGAACGAAGCAGAGGTTTGCCCACTTTCCTGGACAGAAGGTAGAGTTTTTCTTGTTTTGAAAAACCATAATGCAACTATGACTGTTGTTGCAACATTTGCAAAGTCATTTGCTTGAGGTATTTGCTTAATTATTAGTGCTTGGAACTCTTTTCTCCCTTGTTCCCTTTATTATGTGGTTAGTGCTTGCCTATTACTATTGATGTTTTGGAACAAACAATAGGCAATTACTGAAGAATGAGTTTTACATTGGGCTTAGACAGAAGAGGGAAACTGGCCAGATTGGTATAACATAATAACATCTATGTGTTGCTCAAAATTTGTTTGTCATAATTTACTATCCACGGTTTTATATATTGTGTGGAAAGGAACTTTTGTTGTGGTTTTATATATTCTGTATGACAGTGATGTTTGTGGTGTTCTGCTATTGTTTGTATGAGGGTAAAGGAATTTTTTAAAAGAAAAAAAATACTTATGGCGCCGGTTTTCCATAAAACCGCGGTTTAAACATACATATAGCGCCGGTTTCCATAAAACCGCGGTTAAAACTCACATACGGCACCGGTTTTCCATAAAACCGCGGTTAAAACATTTTTTTCGTTTTTTTTAACCTTTTCTGTTGGGTTTTAACGCCGGTTTTGATAAAAACCGCGATTAAAAGTGACTTTTAACGCCGGTTTATAAACCGGCGTTAAATGTTCACACTTCTAACGTCGATAGATTACACGCCGGATTGAAATCGACGTTAAAAGTCCAAAAAAACTACAGTTAAAGGTGGTTTTTGCACTAGTGTATACTTTGTTGTTTTATTATTGATGTTTGCGTGTAATTAGTTCATAACCCAATTAGATTTACAAAATGTTTTTTCTTCATGGTAATTTGCATGAGGAGTGTACATAAAGCCTCCAGTTGGGCTTCGTCTACAAGGAAAGAACATTGTATGTTGACTCAACAAGTCACTCTATGAACTCAAACAAACATTCAAAAACTGCTTTTCCATTTTATTTTTTTCAAAAGTCATTCGGCTGGTTATCAACGATCAAAGGCTGACTTCCTTCTCATTAAACCTAAAGTTATTTATTTTCAATGGATCCCAATAGGGCATCTCTCCCCAACGAAAGAAGTTGCAAACCAGTGGGATGGAGTCCCCCCTTCCACACGGAAAAATGAGCACCACCTTGAACTGCCTCTTTTGTTACAACTGCTTTTTGTTAATATATATTTTCAAAATTTATTAGTAATCTCTAGTTTTATTATAAGAAATTAATTATATTCATTTTTGTTTCATAACTTCATGCCCCTGTTAATCTAGTTTATGCCTATAACTTAGAATGATATCTATTTTTCACTGCATTTGATCAATTGCCTTCTTGGTAACTTGTCCATCAAGGGCAGCATTGTTCTCCGAAGTAGTGTCCGCTTTGGCCATGATTTTGTTCTTAAAAGACGTCTTGGTGGATTGAGATAAACTACCTTTAGCCTCGATTCCCAAGAGTAACGGAAGAGGATTCACCTGAATTTTCTCATTTTACATTTTTAATGGGTCATTTTAGTATGCCAACAAGTAGAACAAATTAAAGTATTTTTTTTCCCTTTGAAACACGTAATAAAACAGCTATCAGCAGCTACTATGAAGCTGATAGTTCATATAGTATCGGTTGTTATGAATAGCCATCGAGTTTGCTGTTATGCATTCCATATTCTATTCATCCCTTTTCCTCAAATCACCTTCACCAATGGAACTTCATTAGGTTGAATTTTTAACATATTAATGACTTCCAACTATTATTAATTGTCATTTATGAGTTATTGCACAACAACATTGGTTCTGATTATCTCGTGCTAAGACCTAAGATATTCTTGCATTCTGAATGGCACTACAGTACACATGCATCAATTATAAACTATTATATACAGTTCAAAAGAAAATCAAGTGTATTAATAGCAAAACTGTAAATTCCTTTATCATTGTTTAACATCATTTTTCTAATAAAGTCTGCAGCAAGTACACAAGTGTAATAAGCCAAGTTTTTAAATTAAAAGATTTGAAACTCTTATGGATGTTACAATCATGAAAAACTCTAGAGCCAAGAGGGAATGACAATATATGAAAATGAAAGAGTTATATATATGGCAGTCACTAAAAGACATGTTTGCCTCACACTCTTCCTTGCTGCTAAATTTCAGCAGTGATGAAGTCCATTCTAATATAAGCAACTGTTCAGTTTTTTAATACATATTTTGAAGTACTCCACCTGAAATAAATTATAAGCAAAAAAGTACATGACATAGTTTTTGTCCATTCTAATATACCCGTATAATTGATGCTATAGTTTTTGTCTCATTTTTCATGATGAAATTATGATTGAATAAATCCGCAATCACGGAGAGATCGATAGAGGATCTTCAGTCAGTAGATATCGTATTTCCCATGCGTACAGATTCACAAATAGAGAAACAACAGAGGCTGTCCCAATTCTGACTCATATAAACAAGGATGCTTCAAAGTTAGTAGTGACTAAGTAGACAACATATATTCAATAAAATGTTAGTTTTAAAGCCTAGGATATGAACTAGGATCTGATTTACAAAGAGCAGGACCGTGATTTGTACAGATTTTATCACCTCCCAGATTCAATTTCATCTAATGTTGGACCTT
This sequence comes from Calophaca sinica, assembly GCA_037113605.1. NCBI lineage: Eukaryota > Viridiplantae > Streptophyta > Magnoliopsida > Fabales > Fabaceae > Calophaca > Calophaca sinica. The sequence goes on from CM073733.1 coordinate 133,299,768, forward strand.
GATTCCGTGATAAAGTTAACCCCATACACCCATGGTGACTTGGTCCCTCCTGGTTCTCAACTTGAGCTTCTGTTAATTGAGCTTGACCACCATTTTGAGCATTAGGAGCTTGTGCCATACCTCGTGATTCTTCCAACATCCTAAAATAAGCGTAAGGACCCCACCCTGCAGAGAATAACAATATATATCTACAGCATCAGATGGTTGCCAGCATAGTTCATAACAGATACAAAATTTATCAATTTGGTAATTTTTTAAAGTAAATTATGTAAAGTGAGTCATGATTAATTGTTTACTAAGAATAAAAGCATAACTTTAAATGGACTTAAGCCATGCATAATGTAAATTCTGAACCATAGTTCTTTCCCTGGCAATGAGTTTAAGTTCTAACCCTGATAAAACATGACTAACAATAGTGCTCACTTCCCCAGTTCCCCCCTTATTATCAATACAATACATGTAAAAGCCCCAACTACATAGGAAACAATGCAGATAAAATTATTTGTATTGATGTCTCACACACCTAGGTACACAGTTGGTTTGAATCTGTATCAAGAGTCGAAACCTCTAGGAAAGATGTATCATGAGGTGAAGTTCAAAGCATATGTAAACAGAATATCAATGCATACAGACAGAGACTTAAAAACAAACATTTGGCAATATATTATGTAATATAATATATCATCTATCATCTAATAGACTCTGGACCAAAGTATACCTTCAGGATGATAAGGAGGAGGGAAAAACTGTAAATAGCAAAGAGTGGCCATTGTAAGCCCTGAAAAGAAAAAATCTCACATAGTAAAGTACCAACCAATACTGGTAAGTAGTTTTTTTTTTTTTTTTTGCAGGGGTTGGGTGTTTGTTAACTGTAGATCAAGATAATTTTCAACTCATTGAGGTGCTAAAGATGGACCAACCTAAAAGACCTCCAGCAAAAACATCCTGCCAGTGGTGCCAGTAGTCATCAACTCGAGAAATGCCAACAAGTGAAGCAAAAAGTAGTGGTAGAAAAATAATACAAAGTTTTGCAACGTGACCTTTGCGATCAAATACTTGTATTTTTCCAGATAAGTACAATGATAAAAACCCCAGACCAGCAAATGACCCTGCATGTAAATTGAAATTATTTAAACAAACAACCAATGAAATGAAATTTGAATAAACATACTTTGAATGAGTTAAATTAATTCCACCATCTGGTGTCTTGAAACAAAATTACAACAAAGTTATGAGCATGGCAAAACCAATCTTTTCTGTAAACATTTGTACAAACAGCATATATAATATAATAAATGCTACATACATGAAGTATGGCCGCTTGGGAAACTCTTGTGCCCTTCCTTTATGACATTCTTGTCACCATGACAAATGACATTTCCCCAATTATCATAAACCTAACAAGAAGTCGTTATTCAACAAATATGCGTGCTATTAAGAGTTAACTTTATTGATTGCTAGAAATTTGCCTGCCTTGGATGAGAAAATCTTTCATACACATGAATTGAAAACCTAAAATTCAAGGAAGACATACATCCTTTCCATTTGGAAAACATCGCCAAAAGAAGTCTGGTCGAGGCCGGCCTACTGCATCTTTTATTGCATCAGTAATAACCGCTGTTACCAAAATGGAGAATAACAGACCTGTGCCACCAAATAATTTCCTGTCAGCCTCTTTAACTGTTTCATTTTAGCAAATAGAATATGCTTCTTAGCAATCAAACAAAAAGGGGTAATTAAAAATTAATACCCAGTATGGCATGATGAAGATCATAGACATCTCTCCTTCGAATATAAACAACAAGAAAGATCACCATAGGCAATAAAACTGCATAAATCTAACCATGACAAAATAGTAAATGACAACGTTAATGTAACTATTTAAAGAAGAAGAAAAAACATTTACACGTGTTATATCTGAAGCAGCAAACTTACAGGAACAGCCCAAACAGGCACTGTATTACTCTTCAGGGGATATTTGAGATCAGTCATCATATCCTTCCCAACAAAGCGATAGAAAGGATGGATGATGTATAGGGTGATTTCAATCAACACAAGGAGTATTAGTATGACCCAATCATGCATGTGTGTTCTAGCAACTGCATATCCATGAGAACTCATTGTGTGTGAACCAAGCTGGATTTCCCTCGTCCTGAATTCCTAAAGCTCACAAAAACCACAATTGAGATTAGGAGTAATCGGAAATAATAAAGTTCAATCCTCCTCTAATAAGCACCAGTAGATGTCCATCATGTCTATACTCTATATAACAATCAAATAATCAAATTTAATAAAAATAAGAGCCACCTCTGACTTATATACTGATGATACAAGGGTAATGCAATTAACAACCTAGTAGACATGTTCCATCAAAATAATGTGGATTAGATGGGGGTTTCTTTCACTAATAAAACTCAATAAGAAATTCAAAAGTTGCTCTATTCCAATCTCTCTAGCAAGGACCTCAAAAAAAAATTGTGAACAGCCTGATTCAACTATAAGCTGGTAATTTGCAGCAGCTTTAAACTGTTGACAGAAAGCAGTACAGAGAAACGACTATTAAATGCTAATTATATAGATATATGGTAACATGTATTCTTAATCTTAAACGATTATTAGATTGCGTGTCAATCCCTCTGCCACAACTACTTCAGTGAGAAAATGCTAGAAACAGGTTTTGTATCATATATATCTTCTCTAAGCCAATATTGTAATGGCCAAGCCTAAAGAATCTCCTTTAGTTATTTAAGAAAAATATTTATTAAATTGTATACCTCTTCATTCTGTGTGTTTATCAATGGAAAATTAATGGATGAAAATTGAGCACCAGTCACAGCAAAGATCCCCAGCCTCCTGCTCGATAAATCCTAAGTAACCTCAAAAAAAGCAATTTCAGGGACAAGTTTCATGAAAATACCCTGATTTACTTCGCTTCTCTTACAACTTGTATTCTTTTTGTGGTTTTAAAGACACAAGGGATATCTATTAAAGTTGAACAATGCTGCAAAATATCCAAATTAGAAACTGGCAAATCCTGTGTATAACATAACCATCTTAAATATTGCTGAAATTTGAAATGTATTTATTCAGCAGGAATGCCAGCATCTTTGGCTATATATGCAAGATCATGTGCCCATTGCAAGTATGTAAACTGTAAAACATGCAGACACCAAATAGGTTTATGATTCAGATCAGGAAGATCACCACAAAATAAAAAAACAATTGAATTTAATCTTCAATGGTAAGCTTCAAGGTTAAGCCAGGCAAAGAATCAGAAAGAGATTACACAGCCTCCTTAAGTAGAAATGATACAGAAGTCATGATGGCACTATCCTAAAGAAAAAAGGGGTCGAGAAGAATAAAACATCAGTTCACATGAATCAAAACTCTCCCAAAGAGATGTATAAGTTTGAAAGAGATATGAGCCCAAGCCAAGAATTCATTAATCAAATCAGCTATAATAAATTAAATGAACTGATATAACTCAAAAAGCAGCACGCCTGCATTAGCTTAAATCCCTCATATTAGGATCATAGTGCAATGAACTAAAGGCATGCAACAGATTATTCATCGATCTTCTATTTTAATAAATTAAATGTGGCCATAAAAAGGACAACATTGTGCAGATTCTAGTGTCAAACAATAGTATCTGAATATAGATGCCTAGCCAGTGCTTAGTAACAAACAGTAGTTCTGTAAAGTTGGGGAATCACAGTGAAAATATTAAGATGATAAGGAAGATCTTTTAGATCCAACTGGAGTTTATACAAGGTAACAAGGAAAAGAAACAGCGCCGTGTTGGTTCAAATTTTCATGAGAAATATAACAAGTTCTCAAATGTCAAAATCACTGAGAATTTATGGTCCGGCTCCCAGAAATTGCAACTATGGCCTTTTTTCTCCAGCCTACTCCTATACAATATCAGCCTATATGCCTAAAACAAGGTGCAGAATTTCCAACAACACAAACAAACATTAATATAAATACAAATGATGGGTATGGCTATAACAACAACTGGAACACATAAATAGTAAATTAAAGATGCACATCAAAATCAATGAATATTCTGTTTTGGCAGCGAAACATTATCACACCAACTTAATTTCGAAGCAAAGAACTAGACGAAAGTGCTATTTGTGCACTAAACTTGATTTTCTTTTTTCTTTTTTTATCAAGAAAACGATGGATAAAAACTTCCGTAAATATGAACAAGAGGAATTATCTTTATCTCGGGTGTTAATTAAAGGATTTGATAAATATGTACCGGCAATATAAAAAAATTTCACAGTCAACCAACCATAAATTGACACCATTCAAAACTTTGATTATAACTATCTCAAAAGTTAAACGTATGGTGGTTTATAATTGGTTGACAGTGTAAAAATTTTTACCCGACAGTGCATCAAAATTAAACCCATTAATTAAATGGTTCAAAACATGAATTTTCATACACAGTCATCCCCATCAAGATGCCTACTGCAGACATAAATACAACAACAAGAATCAAGTTTTTTTCCAACAGGTGAGGTTGGCTACAAAGCTCTGTCAACACAGTAAGGTGCTGTCATATATTAATTCCAAAGTTTGCCGCTAAATCTTCCTCTAAAGATAGACAAATTCTTAATACTGTACCCATAAATATACAGCTATTTATATCTTTAGACAACTGATATAGGTCAAAAGGTTCTATTTTTTAGGGTCTCAAAAATAGTGTACAGAGAAATATAACATACCATAGGAATGCATACCAATGTGAAGATGAAGTAGTAAAAGAAGCACAGCGTGTATGAGAATGAAGAAGAAAGGGAAGCATAAGGCAGTACTGACCTGAAAACGGGTCCTAATATTGTGAAAACGAAAGAGAGGTCTTAAATCCCACCAAGCCATAGTGTGAAGCAACAAAGAGAGTGATTGAGAATGTCAAATGAGACCTGGAAAAGAAGCAAGAGGTAAAAGGGTTTGCATATGAAAGCAAAGCAAAATGGGGAATCTCAATTTCATTCTCAATTTGGGTACACACAGGAAAAGACGCAGCGCAGCAGTGGAGACATGGGGTGGAAACCAACAGATTATGACTTGAGAGAGAGAGAGAGAGAGAGAGAGGCAAGACCATAAGCAGATTATGGCTAAAATCACGATTGGTGTTGTTTCGTATGAAAAAAGTAAGAACAAAACCAAACAAAAAACGAAGGTAGCAAGAAAAACAAAATAGGCTCCTTAATCATCATTGCTTTTTTGGGGTATTTTAGTGATAATCAGAATGTCGTCTTAGATAGAGACAAGTGTCTCTTTGGCGGTGATATGCTGAAGCTTTGACTTAGATATTTTTGTAACACAAGAAATTTTAGGATTCAGAAATGATAAGCGAACACTTGAATTTTAACGCCTATGTCGACATCGTAGTAATGTGAGTGTGTGCATGTCATTGAAAGAGAGAGAAAAATGATAAAAAAAAAAACTTAGAAACACTTGATTTGGTAGAAAAATAGAGTGTACGACAGCTTTTTGTTGTCGATTTATCCTTTCTCATAGGTTTATCGTGGTGATGAGGAGATCACCATGGGGTTGGGAAATTGGGAACGAAGAGTCTAATCTCTCGTATACTATTTTTAGGTTAAGGGCTCTACCGTATCATAGTAGGTTAAATTTTACCTTTAGTTTCTTATCTTTATTTTAGATTTCAGTTTGGTCTCTTATATATTATTTGTTCCGAGTTGATCCTTTATGTATAAAAGTTACATCAATGCAGTTCTTCTGTTTCGAAGTTGTCCCTTATATTACAAAACTTATACCATTATGGTCCATTTTTTTGCAAAATAAGGAGAAAAAGTACCACATTGGTATAAATTTTGTAACATAAGGGACCGTTTCAGAACAAAAAACAACAGAGGCCACATTAGTATAACTTTTACACATAAGAGACCAATTCGAAACTTTTAATACACATGAGACCAAATCGAAACCTAAAATAAACATAAAGGACCAAAAGTATAATTTAACCTTTTGTTTATTATTAGGCGATATGAGACTTCTTTGTTTCACATCTCACACTTGGATACCAACATTTCTCCCTTAAGCATGAGTCTACATGCTCATATGTGGGAAGTCCGTTTGAGAGAGTGTTGATCGTTATTAGGTCTAACTTCTTATATATTCTTTATTTTGTTCATTATTAGGCAACATGAGACTTCTTAGTTTCATTTCTCACTCTTGGATACCCTACAATTATCATATCCTATTAATTGCAACAAACTCACTTGCCTAACATAAATTACTGGGGAATCGGTTTGCAAATATGTGTGTGTGTGTGTGTACAAATAGAGAGAGAGCTCAAATATGAGCTGAACTAATAGCAGAAGAAAAACTAACTTAACTATGCTAGTAATTGGATGCTAACTAAACTAACTTCCTTCCTTTAGCTAACTATTTTATGTTACATTGATTTTCATTATCAATCGATCCCAATACCCCCTACAAGCCGAGGAGTATATGTTAATCACCCCCAGCTTGGAGAGAAAGCGAAGAAAGGGAGATGGATCAAACTCCAAGGGTTTGGTGAAAAAAAAATCAACAAGCTGGTTTGATGAGGTAATGGACAGAAGATGTGTTTGTAACTTCTCATTAACAATGTGACAGACAATGTCTATATGTTTCGTGTATTCATGAAAGCTTGGATTGGAGGCAATATGCCTAGTAGATTGGCTGTCACAATAAAGCAAAGTCGGAGATATGAATGATGCAGACAGACCATGGAGAAGGCATGTGAGCCATTGAAGCTCACAAGTAGTGGCAGCTAAGGCCCTATAATCTACCTCAGCGGATGATTTAGAAACTACAACTTGTTTCTTAAAAAACCAAGCAATGAGGAAATCACCCAAAAAAACACAAAACCCAATAATAGATTTGCCTGTAGATAAGCGAGTTGCCTAATCAGAGTAATTAGATGCCTTTAACATAATGTTGGAAGTAGCGAAAAAGAACAATCCTTGACCAGGGGAACCTTTGACATATCGTAGAACTTGAGTGGCAGCTTGGAAATGAACCATGGAGGGAGAGGACATAAATTCTTAGAAATTGTACCACATAACATATATATGGTCGCGTGGTGGTCAAATAAAGAAGCCTTCTATATTCAGACAGGATAAACTTTAGAGGTGACATATGATTTGTGATGAGATATGGAGCTTAGTGTGGAGCGCATCTTAGCAGCCAATAAACTTGTATCAAAAAGAATACCAAGTGTGTATTTACATTGACTAAGATGAATTCTCTTGCGATATATATCTTACTACTTCTAAACTAAGAAAATACTTGAGGGGACTAAAGTTATTTATTTTGAATCTGTCATCAAGTAAGTCTTTTGCTTCTTGAATTTCAGAAATGTTATTGTCAGCTAATATCACGTCATCAAAATAAAACCAAAAGAGCTTTGAATGCTCTCTATGAATCTCTGGTGAATAAGGAATGGTCGGATTAACACTGTGTAAAGCCAAGGGAGATAAAAAAAAATGAAGATAATTTGGAAAACCAATGTCGATTCGCTTGGCTTTAAGCCATATAATGGCTTGGTTAGCTGGCACACTTGATTGGATTTTGATCCAACAGCGCAAGGAGGAAGTTCCATATATACTTCCTCATCGAGATCTCCATGCAGAAACGCGTTGTTGACGTCCAATTGGTGGAAGTGCCACTACTGGACTGCAACTAGAGCAAGAATCAACCTTATGGTTGTGAGTGTTGCGAGTCCCACATTGGGTGGTTAACAAGCCTGGTCGTTGCTTATATAGCTTCGTAGACCACCCCCTCACAAGCCGGTTTTGTAAGGATGAGTTAGGCCCAAAATTCTAATATGGTATCAGAGCCTATCCTAGATCAATGGGCCACCCACCGCATTATATACACGTACCAAGCCCAATAGTACTGGGTGTGAGGGGGTATATTGGGAAAAACTCAAGTCCTACATAGAGTCCCACATAGACTAGATATAAGGTCTCAAAAGAGCTTATAAACTCTAGGCAATCCTCACCTTACAAGCCGGTTTTGAGGGGACCATTCGGATGCCTGAATTCTAACAGTGAGTTTGGTCACAGGACTGGAGGTATCAAAATAGCCTATGCCTTCCTGTTGCATGTATCCTTTAGCTACGAGACGTGACTTGATATCCTATTTCTCAATATTTTTCATACTCCCACCTTACTTTTATCTGTTGGCATGCAAACAGATAAAAAAAGAAAATATAGATCTAATTAATGGCACAATTGAGTGCTATAAGACATGTCTTATTGCCGAGGGATACACCCAAATTGAAGGCATTGATTATCTAGTAACATTTTCACCGATGCCAAGTCACTATACTTTGTTGTTTTCTTATTGTTGTTTTGTTGCGTGAAATTAGTTCATACCCCAATTAGATTTACAAAATGTTTTTCTTCATGGTAATTTGCATGAGGCGTGTACATGGAGCCTCCACTTGGGCTTCGTCTACGAGGAAAGAACATTGTCTGTTGACTCAACAAGTCACTCTATGAACTCAAACAAACATTCAAGGGATTTGATCAATTGCCTTCCTGGTAATTTGTCCATCAAGGGATTCACCTGAATTTTCTCATTTTACGTTTTTAATTGGTCATTTTAGCATTCCAACAAGTAGAACAAATCAAGGTATTTTTTTTTCCTTTGAAACACGTAATAAAACAGCTATCAGCAGCCACTATGAAGCTGATAGTTCATATAGTATCGGTTGTTATGAATAGCCATCGAGTTTGATGCTACGCATTCCATATTCTATCAATCCCTTTCCCTCAAATCACCTTCACCGATGGAACTTCATTAGGTTGAATTTTTAACATTTTAATGGCTTTCAACTATTATTAATTGTCATTTATGAGTTATTGCACAACAACATTGGTTCTGATTATCTCGTGCTGAGACTTAAGAGAGTCTTGCATTCTGAATGGCACTACAGTACACATGCATCAATTATCAATTATTTCATACAGCTCCACAGAAAATCAGGTGTATTAATAACACAACTGTATAATCCTTTATCATTGATTAAAATCATTTTTCTAATAAAGTCTGCAGCAATTATACAAGTATAATAAGCCAAGTTTTTAAATTAAAAGAAGATTTGAAACTCTTACGGATGTTACAATCATGAAAAACACTAGAGCCAAGAAGGAATGACAATATATGAAAATGAAAGAGTTATATATATGGCAGTCACTAAAAGACATGTTTGCCTCACACTCTTCCTTGCTGCTAAATTTCAGCAGTGATGAAGTCCTATTATCATCTTTTTTTCAATGTTGAATTCACAATTTAGTCCTAGTGTTCTTCTTGCCACTGAAAAACTTTGCCAAATTTGGGATTACCTTCTTTCTCTTCTTGAGAGGGAAAGGACTAACATGCCGAGCTGCGGGTGAAGAAGAAGTCTTTTGTAACTTGGCTCGCTTAGCAGGAGTTATACTGCCATTGGATTTGATGCTCTTTCTAGAAAAATCTCTCTGCAAGTTCTTGGAATAACTCTTGTCACGTTTTCTTGGCCAATTCTCAAACTCATCACTACTAAGTACTCTTCTTGCAAGCATCTTCTCTTTGGTGTAAGCCTCCCTCTCTTCCTTCAATATTGTTTCCTTGAGTTCTCTCTGAGCTATTTTTGTTTCCATTAGTATTTCCTTCTCACTTGCCTTGAGAGCTTCAATCCATGCATGAGCTGCTGCAACTTTTTTATCAGCAATTTCTTCTGCTGCAGCTGCATGATTAGTTAGATACTCATGTTCAAATTTTGAGATAGTAATCAAGGAACTATGCTTTGCTGTTAAAGCTCTTTCTCTCATGGTAGTCTCAGTAAGGGTTTTAAGCTTCTCTAAAGCCAAAGCTTCAGATGTTTTTGCTGTTTCTAGCTCTTGCATGACACCTTGCAATCTTTCCTCTTTCATGTCTATCTCAAACTCAATTTTTTGTATTTCTGCCTTGGTGGTTATAATCTCTTGACTTACATGCTCCTTTTCCTTTTGAGCTGCATCTGTTTCTGTTTTCAGATTATCAAGAGCATGAGTTAGACTAATGACAATAGATCTGGCCTTTTCTTCTGCAGCAGATACAGCTTCTAGCTTAGATTTTGCTCTCAGAAGCTTGGAATTGAGATTTTGAACAGATGAATCCTTCTTCTTCAAGCGATCCGTCTCATCAGTGACATGCTTAAGTTCATTTCTTATAACATCCATAGAGGCCATAAACTGAAAACCTTCTTCTCTAGTCAAAGCTAATTCTTTCTTTGCTGCCTCAAGTTCTTCTTTTATGGTTTGTAAGACAATAGAGTCTCCTGATTCCTCCACTTTCCTGAAACTTCCTTCCAATAGTTTCACACTCTCATCTCCTTGAACCCTTTTCTCCATTGCTTTAACCGAGTTTAACTCGTTCTGCAAGAGATCAACATCTGACATTGTCACAGCTAATTTCATTTCAAGTTCCTTTGACTCATCTATCTCTTCCATGGCCTCCTTCAACTTCTTCCTTGTGCTTTCCAATTTGAATGAAAACTCATTTGCTTCCTTTTCTCTTTGGGCTTTAATATCCTCTAACTCTTTCAAAGCCTCAATCCTGGCCAGTTCAGCAAGTACTTGTTCTTCATTGGCTTCCTCAATCTCCTTTCTAAGTGCTTCTGCAGTCCTTGAACAAGTGATCATCTTCGAGCTGGATGCTTCGATTTCTTTCTCAGCCCGGGATTTATCTTCCAACACACAAGCCACATCAAGCTTTAGCTTGAATAGTTCCTTTTTGAGATATTCCAAGTCTCTCATGACTTGTGCATACTCATAATTCTCATTCCTTTTCACAAACATAGCCCCATGTTTACCCTTTCCCCTCTTCCCTAGTGTTTCTATATCCCTTGTTTGTTCCTTAGCCTTATGACTCGATTCCTCAATCATAGAAGAAAGATGTTTCATTGTCTTTTTAGCATTTGAAAGCTCAGATTCTGCTTGAGCTTTTGCTGACTCTGCTGTCCATCTGCTCTCTTTGTACCGGCCGATATCCCTTCTAGCTCTGTGAAGTTCTCTTGATTTTGAAGGGGGGCTCTGAGGAATATGTGATGAAAAATGAAAAAGAAAAAGAAAGAGTTAACAAAAGAATGCCGCAAATTTTACACAAAATTGCAAATACATGAAGAGTGGTTCTTCTGTTCTCTTAAGCCAAAACATACCACTGAGAAATCCATCTGGGTTTTCTTCAATAAAGGGCTGTCAGTATCAGCAATCCTATCACCATAAAGGTTAACAGCAGCTTTAACTGATCCAACTCTTCTGCTACCAACTTCTGTACCATCCATCTTTTGCCAAAACTGAAGAGTTGATTCACATAACCAGCAATTTTCAATACTAGTTTATCCTAAGATGGCAATACCTTGTATTAATAGATTCAACAATGGCATAAAGCTTATTATTGTTGTCTTTCTGTTACCTTAAATAGCCACTATGTGACATTTAAACAGTGATATATAGGAAAACTGAAACATCATAGAGGAAGCAAATGCCATACCTGAGACTCTCCTTGGAGAATGGTTACCTGAATTGAAAAATCAAAATTTGAGGTGAAAGTTGTGGTTGAGAATTCTAAGTTCAAATGGCCAAACAAGAAGGGAAGTAACAAGAAGAGGGAGGGAGTCCCGATGACTGGCTGGTATTGGACACATCGCTACTTGTCCCTATCTTATTTTGTTTACAGATTTTTCATTATGTTACAGGTCTCAAATTTTTTTGGTTTTTCAATTATTTCTTTGGACCACCTCGTTTTCATTTTCACTACTTTGTTTGCTTCATGATAACAGTGAAACTAGTGACAACTAGTGTTTTTCTAGTAAAACAAAATTTTCTGGTTTTGCTTAAGATAACAAAGTTTTTAATGTGTCCTTATATAGAGCACCTAATTCTACTATAATGTCTTTTAATGTGTCCTTATATATAGAGCGCCTAATTCTACTATAATGTCTTTATGCCATATTCAATGAAATTTTCAATTATTCTATGTTCAATGAATTTAGTGTTGTCACGTTCATTTTTCAGCAGATGCAAAAGCTAAACTTTTGTGTGTTGGCGATGGTAACATGGCTATGATAATAGGAGAGGCAATGTTGCTATGTCTGATGACGGAAAAATTGTGGATGATTTTAAATCATATCACACTTTACTTGTGGTAGGAATAGAATAGGATAGATAGAATTGTACCAAAGAAAAATAAAATAAAATAAAGTAAAATAAATCAATTGATTTACAAGTACACCCTCCACACACATCCTCTAAAATTACGTTATCCCATTAAAATCTCTTTTTTTTTTTTTGACAAAATTAAAATCTCTCGTCTAAACATACTAGGGAAATATTTTGGAGAAAAAAGCTTTGAATCGATTTATACATTAATAAATAACTTGTGTTTCTATTTGAGAATGGAGATGATCCGATTTCTAAGAACGGGTTCGAGTTACCAGTTTATTTACTAATAAAGTCAGTGCCAGAAAATGAACAAGAGATTTCATCATTGCATCCCATTGAAGCTGAACAAGACGACAATCGTAATAGAAGAAGACAGTCATAACTTTAGCTCTGCTTTCAATCTATATGACATTTCGTAAGTTGTCGCTAATATAAAGTAATTGCCTTGCCACAAAAAAATCTTTGGCCCAAGTATCCTCCACGTCTCCAAACGCAAAACCATCAAATCATGCCTCTTGGTCAGGGTGGAAATATCAGAGGGAATTGCTAAGGGCACCCCCAAAATTGCTTTGGGCACCCTATTTTAGACTGTGTTGACTATTATACTCCTCTTTTTTTTGCTCAACCCATAAAATAATGGCTAACAGTAGGGACCAAAGTGACAAACGTAGAACACTTTCAGGGACTATTTTAGAGTTGTTACTTTTCTAAGGACCAAAGTGACACCGAGTTACACTTTCAGGGACCAATGTGACCAATTACTCGACCGACACTTGTGCCTCAAAAACCTTGCTTTATTATTAGTAATAAATAGATAGATAGGTAGGTATGATCAAGATTTTTTTGAAAAACTTGTTTAACTAAAAAAAGCCAGCCAGATTATAGACAATAATAAAAAAGCGTCTTAGACCTAATAGACTAACATATTTAAATAAATATAAATAATATAATAATATTTTTTATTGTTATTATTATAATAAATTTTTTTGTAATCTGTTAAAATTATATATTTATTTATCTATCTGTATATTTAAGCATATTGCCTAGATACAATAAATTTATTTATCGATAAACTTATGGCCTATAAAAACAAGGCCTTATTGTATAATTTGCTTTTAAAAGGCTTTTTTGGCACGTAATACTTTTCAAGGGTTAGGTCAGCCATTAAAAAAGACCTTGTAAAATTAGCAAGACATTCTCACTTCTAAAGAACTTTGTCTAACCTAATCTATTTCCACCTTTATGTCTCATGTCCTCGAGTATTAGTGATTTAAATTTTTTTTAATTTGTAATTTATCACACATAAAATTTATTATCGTTGTGCCAGTAGTCCTTAATCTAAATAGAGATAGGTCGGATGACAAACTTTTAAACAAGATAACATACCAGATCAAACTTTCAAATGTCAGGTCAGACCTAAAAAAACTGTGACCAGTAACAAGTCAGACTTGAGTCTTACTCTTAGTAAAAAAAGTAAGGTTATTATTTAAGCAAAACATTGTTAGGCCCATACTATTTTCACCCTTACTCTTAGTAAGTGTGTGTTTGTTTAAGATTCTGAGTCCGAGATTTGAAGCGCAAAATCGCGTTGAGTAGACGTAAGGAAGAGCTAGCTTCCAAAAATTTGAAAATATTGTCTCCAGCTATTTTTTTTTTTCCTTCCAATTTTGGTGTGAAGATAATCTTAAACAAACAAAGCTAAGTGGTAAATGTAATGACGTACGAATGTGGCTCAATTCCATTTGAACGGGGTTGCTCTTTGTACCCTTTTTTTCTTCTACATTCCCCTTCGTGTATTATATTTTTCCCAAATACCCCTTTTTAAAAACTTATTTTTGGAATTTATATTTTTTCTTAATTTTTATCGCTTTTTGAAACTTAATTTTTAAAATATTTATACATTTCAATAGTTTGATTTTGTAATGCATAAATCTGTATTTAAAAATCAAAATTTGGAATTTATATCTAAACTATATACCCTCTTCATCACACACTTCGTCCATAACCCTCCTTCTCTGCCACATCCCCTCCAACAACTTCAAAATTCCCTGTTTCTCTACAACACTCGCTCCTTGACTCTTCTTGCATGCTTTTATTTTCCCGTAGCTCATGTTTTTTTCAAGCAATATAGTATGAAAAGTTTAGCCAGCCCCGTGTCCCTTATCTGTAATATTTATGCATTGCTTCCTTCCAAGCTTTGTCTTTTCCATCAAATTTTGTGATGGGATCAAAAAGTGAAGAGAAGAAGTATATATATTAGCATATAATTACTTCTTAACCATTCTCATCAATGACAAATCTAGGGAGGGGCAGATATGGGCTCTAGCCCCTCTCCCATTGTCAATGAAATTTTTTTACACGAGTGATTAACAAGTGATTGCATAAACAATGACACTATTATCATATTTTTTGTTCATCAAAGATTTAGATAAGAGTGTGAAAATATTATGTATAGGATTCGGTTCCTCTAAATTGAATAAGTTACTTTAGAGTCTATAGTAAGTAAATGTCTAATAGTCTGAGTAATCAATCATTACAAACATTTTAGTTTGATTAATCAACTGCGTAAAATTAAAGTAAAAGATAGACTTTTTATCTGAAAAATTATATTATAAACCTATTAGAATGACTTAGGTTCAAGTTTAATCTGAGGATTTTTTTTTGATAAAGTTTAATTTGAGGATTATTGTAGTTTTTCTTTACTTTTCCTATAACTCATGTATTTATTTTCTTGACTTTTTTCACTACCCATGCTTTCATTGAGCCTATTTTTTTTTTTTGGTTGCCCACCCGGTTCACCGGGGCCATGCCCCGACTACATCCGGATCCGACCCGGGTCGCACACCTGGCTTTGGTGGGTGAGTCTCCCAGCGAAGGTTTTCTGCATCCCCAAGGAATCAATCCCTCGACCCCTGAGTAGCGGTACCGAGCTGCTTACCACTCGGCCCAACCCCCGTTGGTTTCATTGAGCCTATTTTATTCCATCAAACAACGCAGTGTAGAAAGTTTAGCCAACCCCATATGAAAGATTTTTGGATTCGCGCTCGGCTTGTTATACATCTGTTGAGAAAAACCCTTCTTGTATGTATATTACTTTTAGAAAAATGATATTTGTACACATATTTTGACACAAAATACGACACACCATATATCCGTACGTGTACGGACCGTATATCCGTACATGTACAGACAATATATTTTTTTCAAATTTTTTTATTTTTATTTTTTTAAGCTTTTTTTAGCTGTTTAAAAAAATATTTGTCATTAACCAGATAATGAACTGCATTAATCAGATAAATGAACTTCGTTAACCAGATAAATAATGAACTTCAGGGTTGGCATTCACCAGATAATATGAACCATTAACCAGATAAATGAACTTCGTTAACCAGATAAATAATTCACTAGATAATGTGAACCATTTATTTATCCCTGTTAACGGTTCACTTATCCTGGTTAATGGTTCATATTATCCGTAAATGCCAACCTCAAGTTCATTATTTATCCATTAACGGTTCATTTATCCGATTAATATGATTCATTATCCTGATTAACGACAAATATTTTTAAACATTAAAAATCTAAAAAATTGAAAAAAATCAGTATCCAGATCAGACGGACCGTATGTCGTACAATACGGACTTTGTGTCCCATTTTATGTCCTCTTTTGTGTCCAATTAACAGGACTCTTACTTTTACTTATACCCAACTTGAGAAGAGTTTTTTGATAAATTCAGATGGTAGCATATATTGTCGGTGTATTTTTCCATTCAAGTCTTGTCTGATCATATTTTTCGCGACCCTGGGAAGCAAGTTTTTGGGGCTCGTGATATTTTCTTTTCACATTATTTCCCTCCAACAAAATAAAGGAATTTTTCATTTTTTCATTATATTTTATCTCTCTCTATTTTTCTTTTAATTTTTTTTTCAAACGATTACAATATTAGAAAATATTAACAACACACTTTTTATCAGAAACAAACTCAAATAAACATACAATATCAACAACACATTTTTCAGAAACAAGCTCAAATAAACATAAAATAAGCATACAATATTAACAACACACTTTTCAGAAACAAGCTCAAATAAATATACAATATTTTTTCACTATGAAAGATAAATCTATTTATAAAACGTCAGAACAAAGAAAAAATTGCAAATATGCAAGATAAATATTATTTAATTTATTAAACCCAAAAGAAATTATTTGAATTATGTATTTTTAAAAAATTTATATTTAATAAATCATTAAGAAAGCAGATACTTTTCAGAATTTAAAACAGATTTGTTATTAATTTTAAAAAAAATAAAAAATAATTTGAAAATGCAATTTTTAAGAATTTAAAACATATTCAAGCAAAAGAAAAATTTGTATAAATAATAGAGAGATGATAAATCATAATTAGTATCCTAAAAACACTAGTTAAGAAATATAAATTAATCGTTTCTTAAAATTTATTATTTTGAAAATAATAAATATTATAAAAACAAAAAATTTAAGTTCAAAAAATAATTTTAAAATTTTGAAAATTATAATTTTAAAACTGTTAATATATTTTTCTACAGAAATGTATTAATGTATTAAATGACGTGATTTTTAAATAATGATTCTTTATATATTCACGCGTATTAATAACTAGTACGATACCCGTGTATTTGTACAGGGCGCACGTTGTTTGTTACGCTTAATATTTTAAGACGTTGATTGTTTATAGCAAATAATATTTTTGATTCAATGTATTACAAATTAACTAATTTTATAGTGAAAATGAAAGAAAAATTAAATGTGTATCAAATATTACTATTTATGTAATTGTGTGACTTGTGTACCATATATGGCTAAGATGAAACAAAATGGTTAGGGTTTTCTTGATTAGATAGATAATCATTTATAAATAACTTAAACATTTATAAAATTGATCTGTGTCAAAGACGATAAAATTATACCGACAACATGTAATGTTTCCCCGTCGAGACTTAAAAGTAAAATAATCATTTAAAAATAATAAAACATTTATAAAAATTGATTTGTGCTCAAAGATAACGAAATTATAGCGACAATATGTTATTTTCCCCCGTGAAGCCTCAAAAGTAAAATAATCATTTATAAAAAATAATAACATTCATAAAAAACAGAATATAAAATGTAATTATACTGACAACATACTATGTTTTTCTATTTATAATCAAAAGTAAAATAATAGATGATGGTATGTAATGTTTCCTCCCGCTAAGAATCAAAAGTTAAATAATCATCTATAAATAATATATAATAAATATATTCATAATCAAATATATAAATAGTAAAATATAAAACAAAACTCTGTTGGGACTGAAAAGTTAGATAATCATTTATAAATAACTTAAACACTTATAAAATTGTTCTGTGTCAAAGACGATAAAATTATACCGACAACATATAATGTTTCCCCGTCAAGACTTAAAAGTAAAATAATTATTTAAAAATAATAAAAATATTTATAAAAATTTATATGTGCTCAAAGATAACGAAATTATATCGACAACATGTTATTTTCTCCCGTCGAGACTCAAAAGCAAAATAATGATTTAAAAAAAATAATAGCATTCATAAAAACAGAATATAAAAACTAATTATACTGACAACATGCAATGTTTTTCAGTCTAGAATCAAAAGCAAAATAATAGATGATAGTATATAATGTTTCCTCCAGTTAAGAATAAAAAGTAAAATAATTATCTATAAATAATACTCCTTCCGGTCCTATATATAAGAGACATTTTTCTCTCTCCTATATATAAGAGACACTTTTCTGAGAGAAAAGTGTCTCTTATATATAGGACCGGAGGGAGTATATAATAAAGATATTTATAATCAAATATATAAATAGTAAAATATATAACAAAACTCTGTTGGGACTGAAAAGTTAGATAATCATTTATAAATAACTTAAACATTTATAAAATTGATATGTGTCAAAGACGATAAAATTATACCGACAACATGTAATGTTTCCCCCGTCGAGACTTAAAAGTAAAATAATCATTTAAAAATAATAAAAATATAATATAAAAATAATTATACTAATAACATACTATGTTTTCCTGTCTAGAATCAAAAGCAAAATAATAGATGATAGTATATAATATTTTCTCCCGTTAAGAAGCAAAAATAAAATAATTATTTATAAATAATATATAATAAAGATACTTATAATCAAATATGTAAATAGAATGCAATAAAAAAAAAAAGAGAGAAAGAGAAAGAGAGAAAGAGAAAGAGAAGAAAGACAAGAGAGAAAAGAAAAAAAATAGTAAAAGGTGAGAGAGAAAGTTAAAAGTAGAAAAAAATAAATTTTTATGTGAATTTGATTTTTATTTTGATTTATTTTTATTTAAATTGACATATTTGCCCCTGAAAAGTATATTTGTCATTAGTATAAGATGTCTAAAATTGTATTTGTGCTGTAGTTTGTATTATTAGATAGAAGATATAGTAGATAGTAGAAGTAGATATAGTAGATTAGATAATAGAGATACATGCATAAAATTAATATGTGTTCAAAGACAAAGAAATTTTACCGACAATATATAATATTTTTCGGTCACGAATCAACAACAAAATAATTATTTATAAATAATTAAGATATTTATAAAATTGATTTATCCACAAAGACGATGAAATTATACCGATAATATGTAATATTTTCCTGCCAATATTTGAAAGTAAGATAATATTTATAAATAATAATAATATTTATGAAAATTGACATGTACTTAAGTAGTGTTTTCCTGTCATAACTCAAAAACAAAATAATCATTATAAAAATTAAATACATTTATAAAAAAAGTAATTATACCGACATGTAATATCTCTCGTTATGACTCAAAACCAAAATAATTATTTATAAATAACTTAGAAAAAATTCAAAAATTTTTAATATAAAAATGAAATTAAAAAATGTTAATAAAAAAAATCCACCAAAAAATAAGTGAGAAAGAGAGAAAGAGAAGAAAAAAGAAAAAAAAGAAGAGATAGAGAAGAAAAATGAAAGAATGAGAGAGAGAAAGACAAAAAAAACAAGAAAGAAAAAAAGAGAAAGAATGACGCTGAGGTGTCAGATAGAGAGAGAATAAAACTTGATGTGAGAGAAAAGAGAGAAAAAACGTAAAAAGTGAAAAAGAAAAAATAAAAAGTGAAAAAAATAATTTTTTTTTGAATTAATTTTTTTTTAATTTTTTAATTTAGATTGATATTTTTATCCAAAAAAATATAAGTTTCGTTAATATATGATGTCGAGATAGAATAGATAATCAAAAAAAGAAATTATAGTCTTCAGTATTAAAAAAATAAATCATAAAAAAAAGTAAATAAAATAAAAAATAAAAAATCATAAAAAAAAAGTATAAAAAAAAAGTCTTCAAAGTTCAAAGTCTTCAGCGATATCTTCTGGTAAAACGTACTACTGTAAAGTGTCCAAATTCCAACACAATCTCGTTTGTTTTCTTCCGACGACGGAGAGCGTGCAACACACAGCAATTCCATAAAAATAAAATAAATTTAAAAAACAAATAACTAAACATGTGAGGTAACATCCCAACTTGCCAGAATATACATTTGAAATTGAGATTTCACTTAACACACTCTTCCTTCCTCTCTTGTTCAATGGCCTCAGATCAGAGACACAGTGACACACACAGTGTTAGGGTTTTGATTTGAGGATTTGGGAGAAATAGAGAAAGAGAGATGGACGTAGAGAAATCATCGCTGTGCAATTGCGTGGTGAACTTTCTGTTAGAGGAGAACTACGTGCTGACAGCATTTGAGCTTCTTCATGAGCTTCTCGACGATGGCCGCGACGATCAGGCCATTCGCCTCAAACAGTACTTCTCCGATCCCTCTCTCTTTCCCCCTGACCAAATCTCTCGCCTCAACTCTCTTCGAGGTAATTTGTTACCGTTTAATCAATTCAGAAACTTACACACGTTCAGTGTTCCAAATTCCTGATTTACATTGGTTCGGTCAACTCAGAAAATTTGACAGTGGTGGCAGGCACCGATAGGAATGAATACGTAAATCATGCTTGCTCATACTATGAATAGTGCGTATTTTGTGCATTGCACTGATAAGATCTTTAAAATCAGAAAGGGTGATATGCGAATTTGATTGAAAGAGAATTTCAATTTGGAATGAAGAAAACAAATGAGAGGGAATAGAATAAGAAATAAAGTCATTCTCAAGTACTTGTAATCTAATATAATAGATAGGAGCAGATATGATACTACTATTTAGGTTTAGATTGATGTGATATGCCTATCAACTGTAGGATCCCATGCCTGATGAATGATGATATTTTCTCTTCTTCTTTTTTGAATTTTGCAATGCAGTGGCAGATCCTCAAAGTTTGCTGGAAGAGAAAGATGCAGCAGAAGAGAAGTTAGCTATTAGTGATTACGAACTGCGTTTGGCCCAAGAAGACATCTCAAAACTCAAAAGTGAACTGAAGAAGAAGACAGAAAACCTTAATGAACTAAATGGTATTTTTCTCCTCTCTCTCTCTCTCTCTCTCTCTTTTTTTTTTTCAGGACATTTTGACCTCTGTATCTTATTATATTTTATGTGATATCCATTTGGCCTTCAATGTTCATACTGTTCTTACTTAATTATGTACAATTATGTTGAAAGCCTTTACTTGTGAATGATGTGTTCAGTTTTTTTTTCCTTTCTCATTTGCTAGAAAAAGAAATAATATTAGATAGGAAAGGGAGAACTGGATAAAGGATAAGTTGTCATCCAAAAGAAGAAACAAAGATGAATGAAAACAAAGAGTTAAACCCCTACAAGAAACCTCAAACAAGAAATCAATCCAAGGAGAAAAGGGACGTTCCACAACTGCCCCAAAACTGTATATGAAACACTCTCCACAAATACATCTTCAATAAAGGGATAATCCCATACTAAAACAAACACAAAACAGGACACCCTTTTCCTTCAATGTAATGTAGACAACTTCATTGCTTCAAAAGAACCTAATTAAGCCTTCCATAATTTAAATTATTGTTAACCTTAATATTTTGTTGTTGGAAAAGCTCTTTCATTCCTTGTAAGTTAGTATCAAAATGAAGAGTCACCCTACCTGAACATCTTTTGATCAATATTTTCCGTTAAAACTATCCAGAAGTAGACCTTCGTTAAGCCTGAGCTAAAGTTCCAGTAGCCTCAGACTTATTTGTTGAAAATGCTCCTCCACTCATTGTAAGGCAATTTGACTTTATACTCTGCTGTTGTGCTTCTTTGTTTCTCTTATGAAAATTTCTCTTCTATATCAAAAAATAAAATGACTTGGAATACTTGAATGTTCTCCGGTTGTCACTGCTCTATGGCATACTTTTATTTTGGATGCAGCTACACAGTTAAGTGGAGATGTTTCAGTGAATGATGGGCAAGAAATTCAACAACAAAAGAATACCTCCTACGCCGATTTGGGTCCATTAAAGGATACTGAACGTCGAGATCTTAATTGTGCTGTAAAGGAATATTTGCTTATGGCTGGTTACCGTCTTACTGCAATGACATTTTATGAAGAGGTTGGTATTGCTGCATTGCCTTTTTTTTTTTTTTTTTGTGGGGGGGGGGTGCGGAAGGGGTGGGAGTGGGATAGACATGTGAATACTTAGAAAGTGATAGTTCCGTTTTAAGATGAACTTTGCTGTGTAATCCTTTCAGTTGGGGATTTTTTTGTTCATTCCCTGTTTCTGTTAGCAATTGGGAAATAAAGTAGTTACAGTAGCTTCCTGTATGGTATGGATCGTGATTCACTCAAATATAAAGAAATCATATATGGAATGAATGGAGGAAGTTATGCTCTTTTACTTTTTAATTTTCTATTTTGGGAGGGGGATAGTGGATCTTGGATTGGATAGTGTTATCGAAGGCTGTTGCCACGGCAGTAAGGTGAGGTAGGTTTTGAACCAGTACCTTAGATAGTTTGAGGCACCTTAATGTTTATAATATCTGATTGATATCATTTGTATTTATGCTTAGGACCTTGATGAAGTTCTAATTTAGTGCCACTAGTACTGGTGCAGCCCAGTAAGACAATTATCAAGAAAATACATATAATACATAAATAACCCCAATTTACTAACAAGTAACAATAACAAAAAAAATTACGACAGGTATACAGAACCACATAAATAAATAAATAAAACTAGACTTTCTAATTTTTTAATAAGGAAATAATTGGTAGTTTTGATACAATCTGACAGGTCTGTGGTTGTTCTTGTGCTTGTAAAACATCAGAAATGGTGTCAAATTATATCTGGTGGACACGCTTATTCAATATACGTAACATTATGTAACGTTCGCCCTTCGGTTTTGGTGCTTAATTTTAGTGATTGTTTAATCTATTATAACTATTCCTGCAGGTTACAGACCAGAACTTGGACATTTGGCACAACACACCTGCATCTGTGCCAGATGCTTTGCGGCATTATTATTTTCAGTATCTTTCATCAACTTCAGAGGCTGCTGAGGTTTTTTTTTATTTTTTATTTTATTTCATTTAATTTAATAAGCAAGTTCAGTACCACCTAACATAGTACAAGATTGTACCCAAAAAAAAATGTGCTGAGAAATTTCCTTTTTTTTTTTGTAACGTCTGTCCACCACTTGAGTTATTCTGCTTACCATTTTGTGTGTTTAATGTCTTGCATTATGCTATTCATAGATTTCATATGCGCTATTTTCTTCTGCTATTGATACTTTTTTCTCTTATGTTTTTTTGTTGATAATTGATGTTTGAGTGTTAGAATGCATATTAGTTTACGGGCTTATGTGTTTTAGGTTAGGATTAGTATATTGGCTGGGCCCGCGTGTACATTGTACAACCCTTACTTAATCTTATCAGTTATCCTAATATATAAATATTCGAGTTGGGAGCCACTAGCTATGTCATTTTATCCTTTTTCTAAACACAGACACACACTCTTTCTCACTCTCTCTCTTATTACATGGTATCCTAAATCCCAATTTTCTGAATATCTCCCTAACATCCTTAATTGCTGGTCATATCTCACACTTCTTCTGAGGTTCGTTTTGTGCGACCTAATGGAATTTGGATCCCCTGCATTTCAATCTGCTATTCTGTTGTTTAGTGCTTTCCATGAGCTTCTCGTAATTTTGCTTTTCAATTTTTCATTCTCATCGTTATATTCCAGAATATTTCTATAGAAATTGAAATAGTTTCATGAGAAATATTTCTTATGCAAAAATATGTAATTTAGGAATTTCTGTTCTTCCTAATAAGTGAAACTTATTTTCTTTATATTTTGGAGGCATTGGTTGTTTTGAATTGACTTTTAATTGCTCTTTTGAATTTTCAGATAAATTCAAATTAATCCTATAATATTCATTTCACATTACTATTTTTGCTGAATTGCACATGACAATGCAGGAAAAAATTTCTCTACTTCGAGAGAATGAAACGTTGCTGAAAGAAAATAAGAGGTTGAATCAAGAAAAGGAAACCTTGTTGAAGACCAAAGCTTTGACAGACGCTCAAGTAGGAACATTAACTAAATCCTTGGAGGCAATGCAGAAAGATATTAGAGACAAAGAGAACCAGGTAGTTCCTTCTCAGTTTAAAAGATTTTGTCAAACAGCAATACAGCATCCATATTTTCAAAATTATGATATACTGATTTTAACTTTCAGGTGCTAGTTTTAAAACAGTCCTTGGAGAACCAAAGAAAAGAGCTCAATGATTGCAGAGCTGAGATCACTTCCCTGAAAATGCATATTGAAGGGTCTCACTCAGGAAATAATCTGGTTGTGAGGGATGTTAATAATGTTCAGTCTGAATCTTCAGAAAAATACGAGGAAGAAATTAAGAAATTGCAGATGGAAATTGAATTGCTGAAGGAAAAGAATGTTAGAGCTCCTGAACCTTTAAACTTTGTTGGTTTTGAAAATGAAAATTTGCAGACAGATGATAAAGTGATTGAGATTCATGAAGACCAAGGTGCAATGTCAAACCCTGTTGATGTGGCTTTGGGTGTTGTACGCAATGAAGATGCTCAATCACCAGTTGTTCCTCTGAATGAGAATGCTGATAACCATGAAGATACGTTGCCTAAATTATTTAATCCTGCAAATACAGATAGTGTTTTTGAAATAAAAAACGTCTCTGAACAAAATGTTGGTCAACAAGCAGATGACAATGGGTTACTTGAAAAATCACACAGTGTAAGTGATGAATATAATGAGAAAACAGCAAGTTCATTGTACACTTAGCTTGATGATATCCATAAACATAATTACTTATTGGTTTCATTTGATTTACTTCTTTGAAAATTTTGTGAGACTGAAGAGTTGGGAGTTGTTTTGGCCAAGGCTTGTTCTTCTGTTAAAATTGGTAAACTAGAAGTATTATTTCTGGTTTTCGTTGCCTGTTATGTAGCACTTTCAAAAAATATAGAATTAAAAAATCTCTCCCCTTTTCATCCGAAAGAAAAGAGGAAAAGTCAAAATGGCTAAATTTTAGCAAAATAGATTTGTCTTTGTACACATCATAATATAATTGTGATATTTTGTTCTTATATATGTCTATGTTTTGACAGGGATTAGGAACCGTTCAGATACTTGCAGATGCTTTACCTAAAATTGTTCCTTATGTCTTGATCAATCATCGTGAGGTTTGCTTCTCTATAAATTTGTTTCATTTGTTCTCCGTCACATGAATGCTGCATAAGTTTCGTTTGGTTGTAGGAGCTCCTTCCCCTGATAATGTGTGCAATCGAGCGCCACCCAGATAGCAGCACTCGAGATTCTTTGACCCACACTTTGTTTAATTTAATCAAGCGTCCAGATGAACAACAGAGACGGATAATAATGGATGTATGTTGTGTTTTTTCTTTACTTCTTCTAATGAATGTTTCAAATGCAACTTTGAATTTCCGTCATCATTTCAGGCATGTGTCAACCTTGCAAAGAATGTTGGGGAGATGAGAACTGAAACAGAATTGCTTCCACAGTGCTGGGAACAAGTATATCCGTGCCTCATTTTTCAACTTACTCTCTTTTGCCTTATGATATTGGGACCGGGTTTTCAGTTTGTTGGTGTTATGGTTATTAGATCAGTCACATGTACGAGGAGCGTAGATTGCTTGTTGCTCAATCATGCGGAGAGCTTGCAGAATTTGTGCGGCCTGAGATTCGAGATTCTCTTATTTTATCTATTGTGCAGCAACTAATAGAAGATTCTGCCAATGTTGTTCGAGAGGCTGCGGCTCGTAATCTGGCTATGCTGCTTCCACTTTTCCCAGACATGGATAAATATTTCAAGGTCAGCCTCACTATATTTGCTTCGAGGCAATCATGGAGAAGGTTTCTGACTTGAGACTTGGCTACAATGTAAGCTATAGAACAGGCTAACAAAACATGGTCTAGGGAATGGAGCTTTTACCCTTACCATAATGTGACAACTTTTAAAGAAAAAATAATAATAAAAAATTAAGGTTTTCGCCAAATTTTTTTTTTCCTTGTTGATAGGTGGAGGAGTTGATGTTCCAATTAGTATGTGACCCGTCAGGAGTGGTGGTGGAAACTTCTCTCAAGGAATTGGTTCCTGCAGTTATAAAGTGGGGAAACAAGCTAGATCATGTTTTGAGAGCTTTACTTTCTCATATTTTAAACTCGGCTCTGGTATTTGTTTTCCTTTGTACTGTCACTTCTCCCTTCTGACTTACAATTTTGTTGTTGATTGAAATTATTTTTCTGAGTTGAATTTTTTGCCCCAATCCGCAGCGTTGTCCGCCTCTTTCTGGGGTTGAAGGGTCTATAGAATCACATCTCCGTGTCTTGGGTGAAAGAGAGCGCTGGAATATAGATGTTTTGTTGAAAATGCTGGTGGAATTGCTTTCTTTTGTGCATCAGAAAGCAATTGATACATGCCCCTTCTTGTCCACTACAGAAACTAACCAAGCTATGTTATCTATCTCATTGCTTGAATTGTATGCTAGGTAAGCTTAGCAAGAACAATTCATTTTGAATACAATTAGGATATTTGAAAGAGTCAATGCCACAGGCAGTCTTGGTGTCACATCCACCTGAGTCTTGTTGATTCAAGTTGTCATGTTTGTGCATTCCGAACATGCATTTATGCATACACTATAAGACAAGCTGTGCATGACCGCTGCATCAAAGCTGCTGCTGATCTTTAATGGTTTACATTTTTGCTAGGGGACAAGTTGAATGGGATGCATTTGAATGGATGCATGTTGAGTGCTTCCCAAATTTGATACAGGTGGCCTGTTTGTTACCACAGAAAGAAGATAATTTACGGAGCCGAATTTCAAAGGTCACTTGCCTTCCCTTTGTAGTTTTTAAAATTGTTTGTAATGACTTCTGACCTAAGTTATTTCCGAGTTTTTTTTTGATATAACCTATGTAAATGCAGTTTCTGTTATCTGTTTCTGAATGTTTTGGGGATTCCTACGTGACATGCATAATGCTACCAGTATTTTTAACAGCAGTAGGGGATGATGCTGATTTGACTTTTTTTCCTACTGCCATCCATTCAAGAATTAAAGGTAACGGTTTTCTTTTTCTTTGAATTTTTCATATAGTTGCTTCATATTTGACTGTTAACTTGTAGGTTTGAGGCCAAGATCTGCCATTGCTGATAGGCTATCTACAATGTGTGTTCTACCGCTTCTTTTAGCTGGTGTTTTGAGTGCTCCTGGAAAACATGAACAATTGGCAGAATATTTGAAGAAGCTTCTACTAGAAGACAATTCCATGGAGAATAGATCAACCAAGCACACTTCTGAGATTATTAATGCTATCCGCTTCATTTGGTTTGATTATCACCACAAGCATTTTTAAAATTTAAAATATTTTTCTCAAATATTTGATAATGAGCTTTCTTTATAATGCAGCATATACGAAGAAAACCATGTTATGATATTTAATATACTATGGGAAATGGTTGTCAGCTCTAACGTGAACATGAAAATAAATGCTGCCCAGCTGCTGAAAGTTATTGTAAGCTTGCTGTTTTCTTAGTTTCTAGATGTATCTCCATGCAAATGCCTAAACTAATACAACTTCTTATTTAATAGGTGCCATATATAGATGCAAAGGCTGCTTCAACTCATGTTTTGCCTGCCCTAGTTACTCTTGGATCTGATCAAAACCTCAATGTTAAGTATGCCAGCATAGATGCATTTGGTGCTGTGGCTCAACACTTAAAAAATGAGACGGTATCTGCTGCTAGTATTTCTCCCTGGTTTCTGTTGAAATTATGATGTTAATGCAGCTCTTTTTTTCAAATTCCTGAATCCTGAGCAAATAAGATATCTTCCAGATTGTTGACAAGATACGTGTTCAAATGGATGCTTTCCTTGAAGATGGTTCCCATGAAGCTACTATTGCTGTTATTCGTGCGTTGGTGATTGCAGTACCACATACAATAGAAAGACTTAGAGATTATATCCTTAACCTTGTTTCTAGAAAAAAAAATGTTTAGGAAAGTAATTAATATCGTGACATTACTATGTCCCATTTACTTGACCATTTGCTTTTTTTGTTGGCTTTCAAGGTCTCTAAAATTGTGTTTTTTGTTTCTTTAACTTGACATACATCTTTTGTCCAAGATTTTCCAACTTACAGCTATACCAAATGCAGCAAGCAATTTGATGCGTCGGGGAGAGAGAGCCAATGCATTTTGTGAGGCAATCCGTGCTCTGGATGCTACAGGTTTGCCCATTTAAAAATTACATTAATCTGGCATTCCAAACTCTTTTTAGCTATTTCTATAGTGTTCAAGTCAAGATCTGATTGATAGATAGCATTAATGCTCTGGACTTGTAACAGATAACCATGAACTTCTTGTTTACTGTTGTCATAGGATCCAGAGTTTTGATTGATGTAAATTTGTAGTCTGCATCTGGAGCTGCCAGTTTGGTAGTTTTCCACATGCCTGTTCGTAGCCTAATTATTATCTGTTATGTATGGATCTGTTTTAGCCAAATGAGTTGTGTCTAAATTAATTGAAATTCAAACCACAGTTTTGAGAAAAGTTGTGACTCTTGTTAAATTAAGTGGCAAATTTTTTTTATTGGGGAGGACTTAGGAGTGTTTATTCATTTGTTGAAGTGTGTTTCCCTTTTTTTAATAGGAAATATTATTAGATAGGAAAGTAAAATTACGAGAGGGATCGTAAGACAACCTTAAAAAAGAAATGTTATTATTTTTTATTTATTATCTATCCTTTTCCCATCACTGTTAATCAAAATTCTTGTATATCTTTCAGTCATTCCCTCTATGATGATAAATCATTTGTAATTTCAATTTTATTTTATGCACTATTCAGTATGCTAGAGTCTGGAATCTAAAATTGCAACATTATGTGTAAAACTTAGTTTACAAGTTTTAATATCATGGATACTTATGTTACTTATTGAAATTTATTTCTTCCCTCGAGTATGTTTAATTCTTGGTTTTTCTTCTTGCAGATCTTCCTGCAAATAGTGTTCGGGATTTTTTCCTGCCTGCTATACAGAACCTCTTGAAAGACTCGGATGCACTGGATCCAGCACATAAAGAAGCCCTTGAAATTATTATGAAGGAAAGATCAGGGGGAACTTTTGAGACTATTAGCAAGGTAATGGGTGCTCATCTTGGGCTTCCATCATCAGTCAGTAGCTTCTTTGGTGAAGGTGGGTTGCGTGGAAAAAAAGAAACCACTGAGACACCATCAGAGGCAGTCGTGTCCCCCAAGGCTGCTACTCCATCACCAGCAGAGGACACTAGGTTCAGGCGCATCATGCTGGGAAACTTCAGCGAGATGCTTCGCGGCAAGGCAAAACCCCAGGAGGATGGTCAGAACCAATGAGATGCATTTACCCATGGTAATTTTGCATTCATTCTGTTACATCAGGTGAAGGTCACTGTTTGTTTCCTAGATGGATTCCTCTTACAGTGATGTTTTATAAGATAGAAGATGAAAATATAGATAAATAGTTTATTGCAGTTTTGTTGTGTTTTCGCTGGATGTGATCTACTAGGCCGTGTGGGGGAACAGGATAGATTTGAATTGAGCGCACCATTGAATATGTGAATTGTTCATTAAATTATCGTCTGCTCTATACTTTGTGTTTTGCTCACATTTTATGGATTGGTATATTTTAGAAATGAGTATTATAGAATGTATTATACTTTTTAGTGCTGTAGACAAACCACTATTGGTGCAGTAGACAAAGAGTATCATAGAATCTATCTAGCCCCCCGAAATAATATCTTTGCAAAAAGTGGACCTATGTTGTACAACAGTGAAATGTTCTCCCTTGTTCCTAGGGGTGATTAATGACCCGATCAACCTGAATGGATCTTAAGTAAAAAAAAATTTGAGTTGGCTCGAATCATTTATTTAGTTTATTTTGCATTTTTTTCTTACATAATGTGTTAATGTGTTTAATTCCAGTATCAGTTTGGAAAAAAAAAAACCTTGGACCATTACTTGTGGCTTGTGTATCCTATTACTTGTGTCTTGTGTTGCGTTTGTTTTCGTTTCTAAGGTTGTCTCCAGAGTCTAGCGCACACCAAGCACAAAGTCTGAAACGCTGAATCTAAAATCTTTCGTCTAGGAGTGCTGTTTCCAACTTTTTTCGAGTAATATGTGACTGTGAGCGTCATTTCTTTACCTGTGCGAGTGCCATTTCTCTGGGTAATTCTTCAAGCTAGAAATCTGTATCCGTGAGTGCCATTTCCCTTCGTCATTTCTCTGCGTCTTCTTGCAATTCTTGTTTTCAATTGCAAGAGCTTTTTTACTATTCTTGCACATGACCCAATTGCAAGAGCTTTTTTTACTGTTCTTGCTTTTCCTTTTGTTTGACATGACCCAATTTCATTGCTGCATCACTGGCCGATTGAGGCTCTGTTTAGTAAAAAGTAGCGGATAGTGAATAAGTTAGCTGATAGCGGATGAGCTTATAGCAGATGAGCTATCAGATTAAGTTTAAAATGTTTGGTAAAATTAGCGGTTTAACTAATTGATAAATACAAAATAATATAAACGGACATTTTAATAAATGAGAGAGATAGTAAGGATTAATAGTTTTTTACTTCATTTAATAGAGGATAAATGAAAAATTTTATTAAAATAATTTCGGTAAAAACGAGAGGAAAAAGAAAAACAATACGCTATAAGCTATACGTTCAAATACTATTTTCAAGTATAAACAAGTGAAAAAACGTTATAAACTAGTGAAAAAACGTTATAAGTTAGTGGTTACAAAACACTTGTTACGAGTTTATTCGCTATAAACTATCGTTTTAGTCTTACTCCCAAAAGAAAGAAAAAAAAAAAAAAAAAGAAAGCTTAGAGCTTTTAGGGAATGGGGTCGTTGAATTGCAGTTTGAAAGGAATACCCACGAAAACAGCCCTAAGTGTATACGCAACTTTTTTTCTCCTTTTTTCCCCTTTTTATTCAGTTTTGATAATTTTAATCAATTTAAAACTAAACCTGATAATCCAACCCAAACGAATGTGAATACAATTGAGTTGATTCCATTCAGGTTATTCTCCTATTTTTTTTTAAAATTGAAACGAACTAAATTACTCAATTTGATCAGTTTGGAATCAAATCTTTGCTTGACAGAAACCAATTATCAGTCCTCGTTTCTACTTGCTCTTGGTTGGTGGCGAGGGATCCATTGTGAGTGGCAGTTAGTTATTTAGGCTGTGGTTTGACAAGATTGGTCATCGCTCACAACCCCTCCTGAAAAGAAAAGATAAAAAGGCTGTAACTTTACATGTCCAAGCGCAATTCAAGCTAAAAAACAAAAAAGACGAATCCCCAAAACAAAAACGGAAACGAAAAAAAGTAGTTTTACCTCAAAAACATGTTCATCAGCCACACCGAGTGTAGTTTGGGAAATGGTTTTGTGACACTGACGAGAATGGGGAGTGCTCGCCGGTGTATTGACAACTTCTAGGCAAAGGAACATGCCGAATTTTTATCAGAATGAGAGGGATTTTAAAGTCGTGCAAGTATGAGACTGTAGGATTGAAAGATGATTTAAAAGAATAAATTAGTATATTAACAATATGCCTCTTCTTTTCGGAGGCTAGGTATTGTTTGGTTGGAGGGGAAGGGAGGGGATGTGTTATTTTAAATTTTTTACGTTTGGTTCAATTTTTAGGAGGGGAAGAGAGAGAAGGTGAGGGGAGCAAAATTCCTCTTAACTCAATTTTTGCTCCCCTCCAATGTTAGGGTTTTTTGGAGGGAATGGAAGGAAAGCTTAAATCATTTAAAATAAAATTACTTAAAAAACCCTATATTAAATGTAACATAAATGGTTATAAGGATATATAAATAAATTAATCTCTTCCCTCCATTAAAATCTCTCATCTCCCCTCCTGAACCAAACAAGCAAAGACTACCCACCCCTCCCTTCCCCTCTTCTGAACCAAACACAATATAAAATTAAATCTCTTTCCTCTCCTTCTCTCCCCTTCTCTCTATTAAAATCTCTCCCTTCTCTCCCCTCGTTTGAACCAAAGAGACCCTCAAACATAAGAACTCCGTAAGTCTGGGCTATTACAGGTTCTCTATGTAACATTGCCCATTATTGTTGTAATTGTCGCTGCTGTTTCGCAATCCGTTTGAAGATGACATGATCTACCCCGGCACGGAACAAATTTTATTGTCTAAGAAAATTGAAATAAAAGCAACATTCCCTGAGGCAGGGCCAAACCAACTACCAAGCTTGCAATAGTCGACAGTCGCGGGGAATTACTAAACTTATGCAATAACTCCTAATAAAATGCCTTTTTGACGTGAAATTGTAATGAGTGTTTTTGGTAAAACCGTGTAATGAGCTTCATTTCGGTTCACTCACGATATAACCTTTTTGGCTTTTTTAGGATTAAAACTAGTAACCATATTTGTAAAAAAAAAAATTAGGTTTAATTGCACTTTTGGTCCCTAACTTTCTTAATTTGGTGATTTTGGTCTCATTATTTTATTTTTAGCGATTTTGGTTCCCATACTTTTTAATTGCACTTTTGGTCCCTTAAAATCATGAATTTTTTTACACTTTTGGTCTACAAAAATCTTGAGTTTTGGGAAAGTAAAGGGCCAAAAATGCACAATCTACGATTTTTAGGGGACCAAAAGTGCAATTAAAAAATTATAGGGACCAAAATCGCCAAATTGAGAAAGTTAGGGGACCAAAATCGCAAAAAATAAAATAGCTGGACCAAAATCACTAAATTGAGAAAGTTGGGGACCAAAAGTGCATTTAAGCCAAAAAATTAATATAATGTGCTAGAAATTTGAATAATGTTGTAACTTTTTTTCCGTAATTGAAAACTAGTATAGTAACCCGTGCCATGCATGGGTATATATTGGCTTTTGAATATTTGTATAAAATGATTTAATTTTTTATATAATTTTTTTGTTAAAATGAGATTGAGACATTATCTACGAAAAATTATATAAGCGTATTTTATTTTCAATTATACATCACAAAGTATGACAATCTTTAAATAGTAATTATTATTGTCTATTATAAAGAATTGGTTAAATATGTGGCTGATTATCATATTTAAAATTGAATATAGGGAAAAAATATAAATTATTATTGACTTAATTGTCTTAAGAAAATAAAAAATTGTTATGAACTTATTTTTTTACCAAACTAATTGTAAAATGAAATTTCCAAATATAATAGACTTGATTCATGTGTTGCACGGGTTATACGTCGGGGTACGATGAAATGCACTCAATAGTATGTTGATCCGTTCTACGCATGGTGTATATTAAAAAAATATAAACAAAAAATATCATGGAGAATTTCATAAGAAATTGTCTAAATTGTACATAAAATATTTATAACGAATTTGTTTTTCATGTAAAATATTCATTCTCGTGTATTATATTTTATCTATTGCTTTCATGTAAAATGTTCATTCCCGTGTATTATGAAAGGTAATCTAAATTTGCTTCGATTAAAATAAAACTTCAATAAATCTAAATTTGCTTTTATGTAAAATTGTATCCCCACATGTAATATTTTATCTATGATTTCTATATTGATTAATTTACATATAGATATTAATACTTTTTTATATAAAATACTGTGTTTAATGTAATTTTTTCCTATTTTTTTTTTGTAATATGTCCATCCCCGTATACTAAAAAAATAGAATTTTTCTTTGATAAAAATGTTTGATAATTTTTTTATAGTATATCTATAGGCCCGTGCTACGTATGGTATATACTTAAAAAATTGTTATAATCATACACATAAAGTTTAGAAGAATCAACATTCTTGTAAATATTTAGATAAAAATTACAACTAACAATTTTATTTTATTTTATATTTATAGTAATGTGTATATAGTTTGAAACCTTTCCTCCGCTACAACTATAAGTATTTTTCCCTTATTAAGATGTTAACATAGTTTATATTTTATTTTTGTAAAAAAAACAGATTATATTTTCTTATAAACTTATAATGTTCTCATCTTTCTTGTCACCATTTTAGTCATATATTCATTAAACGCACTTATATATAAATTTTGTAACCTTCTCTTGATGTTAGTTATCTATTTTTTTTTGTTTATATGTTATGTTAAAATTAATTTTTTGCTGTCTCCTTTATTCAAAAGCATTATACTGCCTTAATTTCTATTTCCTTTTATATATTGTGTTGGAATTGTGTCTGCTTAGATGGCTTATATTTTACATCACCAGACTTAGTTTTAAGTTCAACCGATAAGATTAGACTACTTCAAAGTTTTATTTGTTTATTGAAAAGCCACGTGTTCAATGAGAAGTAACAATGTCACCAAAACTTTCATGATTGATATGCAGGTGAACACATTTCACCATGAAAAGTAAATAGGATCAATAACACATTGTTCTATTATGTACATGAAATCGTTGAAATATCCAGCCTAATTTGAACCTCACAACCCACTAAAACTCATCATCTTTCAAGTTTAGTATATCGCTTATGCCAAAGAATTTAAACGTGAGTCAACGACCATACTTGTAAATCCGTCGCCAACTCATTTAACTTAGTTCAGAATATGACTCTATTATCTCCATGAACCACGATCTCTTTAAAGTAGCCAAAAAATAATCCATAGCACCTGCAATTCCATTAGCATTGATTTGTAACAAAAAAAAACATAATATTTGTCTTTGCAAAGTAATTTAGCATTCATGTCTCTACAAAAGATGGTGTCCATGACTTCCAATATAAACCCATTAATGGCATTAAGAATAAAAAGAGTAACTAAAAATAAAAAGAAAAATATGAAAGGTGTATAAATCTTAATCCAATTAAGTTCATAAAAAGAGTCAGGGGCAATGCGTACCCAGTTAGAATATAGCATCATGTACGGTGACGGATTATGATTAAGTTGTTCCTGTATCTGATGGAGCACGTTGCAAATTGACATCTAAGAAGTAAGATAGAAATTAACATCAAATTGGAGCCAAAAAATAGAGAGATAAAATGTTTGTCCGGTTAACATTTTTTCTGAATCGGCAAAAAAAAAAATTATTCAACAAAGAAAAATTACAGTAGCACAAGTAGTGCCAAATTCATGGTACACACATCCATTACCCAAAGCCCCTTACAATTCCACTCCAATCCTCGGATGGTCTAAGAGCTTAATACTATAGTTTTACATTCGATCAGTAGCAGAGTTTATCCTTGCCCTTGTGGTCTTCATGCACTTCTTTCTCGGACTTCCTATATCCTCCCATGACACAATCGACCACTCCCCTGACACACTAAACCCACCAATCATTTCACCTTCCTATTGCACGTATATCATAAAACAATTCTTATAAATGCCCCTATGCACCTACTGCAACCGATCATATATATTGATACAATAACAATCAAGAGAAGCTGTTGCACTCCAGTTAACATTAAAATGATAAAATATGTGGCTGAAAAATAATACTCTAATCACAAAACCATAGAAGATTCCAATTGCTTCAAAATTTCCAATTTTTCAAGATACCATGAGAATGCTCCAATACGTGAAGTTTTAGTAGAAAAACATGCAAGATAAAATGTAGAAACAATTTATCACTTCAGTATAAACATTTATTTTTGTTTCGTATCAACTTATATCATCACACCTTGTGGTTTTGACATTTCCCTCCTTATGCCTCTTGTTTTTATGGTTGTTATGGCATGTCTTTCTTGCATTTTTCCTTGGGCTTCAGCAAGATCTGATCCTTCCTCAAGCATATCTTTAGATGGTCATAGTTGACTCATTCAGTTTCCATCCCCCACATATATTATTTCAAATTAAAAGAAAAAACTTTAATGCCAGTGCCGTGAAAATTCAATCTCTCAATTATCGTGCATATGATCAACTAATTGTGTAGTGAGAAACGTCATTTTTAACATTGGAAAACAAATAATTTTAGCTAAAAATTTAAATACAAAATAAAATGAAAAAATGTACCTTAAAACGCGCAAACTAAAGCTCGAGAAGATGAACACAGTGATCATCCCACCTGCGAAAATGGCGTTCAGGATCCTCGGTGAAGAAATGTGTTGTATTCTTCATTGTCAATGATTTATAGTCTATTTCATATCCTAAAATTACATCAATCATCACGAAAATGCATATTAATAATATTGAAAAATATATGACGTGAAGGTTGCCAGGAAAAATGTGCTTCTGGTATGGGAAAAGGACCACAATAATTACATATGCCTCCGAGAAACCAAAATGGGTGGGATAGAGGAAAAGGTTTGGAGGACTTGATCCAGCTCATTGTGATCTGGGCAATGAGGATTCAAGAGGACCTTCTTTGACCTCAAACTGTCCATCTTCCAAGGTGCTTGAGATTGTGGCAGAGTCATTTTCTCTTCTATATTATATTCTATTCAATTATTCCACAACACAAAACAAAGAGAGAGTGAAACATCTGATTTTGAAACAAAAGAAAAATGAATACCTAAAATAATGAAGAATGAGAGAACGCGGAAATGAGTCGTCATCGTGAAAGAGGATCCACTGATGTGAAAATTACAAAGGATGAAACGGACTCAGAGCAATTGCGGGAGGAAAATAAATTAGAGGCAACCGATTTGAATACCATTTTGCATTCAAATTAATGGAAAATGTATCCAATTAATCGACATGCACTGATTTGGCGTTATTATGATGATGGCATGTTTCTGCCATTTTTTTGACAAATTCTGCCATTTTCATTCTCACTCCATTTATTAAAAAACATGACGGATGCCATATATAATTCATATATATTATTACTCTATTTATATTTTAATATTAACATCAAAATTCAATGTTAGTTTGAATTTTACGATTTTTCTTCCCTGGTTTGCCATTTTCGGTTAATTTTTTTTTTCATATATAATCTACAAAATTTCTTAAATGGAAACGTACTATTTGGCAAACTAATTATGGAAAGGTTTTGTGTATTACTATTTTGACAATTAAATCATGATAACTATAGTAACTTATACCACACAATTTTTTTTTTAATTTGATAGCTTCAAATATGTGCTAAAAAATTTGTAAAAAAAACAATATGTGATAAAAATGGGAATGGGTCAGCAAGCTTAAATGTAAAATACGTTTCATTTTTTTTTTGGCATATATCTGATTGTATGTTCTGTTATTAATGTAACGATATTACAATCAATTATTTTACAATCAAATTACTAAATTGTTGCAATTGTACGTTAAATTACTATTATATTGATGGTATGAAAAATCATTAATAGTATTGAATATTTTTGACGCATAATACTCTCATTGAATTTATTATTTAAAAAATATTTATTTTTATTAAAAAATATTAATATTAATCTCATTGTAGGTAAAAATTTGATTTTGTACTGTTAATTAATTTAATAACTATGTAGTATATATATTGACTACTCACTTTTTTTTAGGAATGACTACTCATGTTTTAAAATTTGCTAAATACTTTTTAGTATTTAAATTTGTCATACAATTCAATATTAAGAAATAAACCATTTTTAGTAAAAAAAAAAATCAACCATTTAATATTTTGATCAGATTTCCTTAATTAAACGTTACACACTTAATTTGTTTCAAAAAAATGATTGATTGCATTAATTTCATGTTTCTTAATTGATAAATAATTTTAGGTTTTAGAACTTTTTGTTTTAATAGTGTACATTACATAATTGTCATTTCATTGCTCCAAGTCACTTATTTTTTAACCACCTAATCGATTTTTCTTTTTTAAAGATGGCACATAAGTATTATTTATTGCTAATTCTTCTAGAGGTTGCCATTTGGAAGATAATCAATGAGGTTATTTTGATTTGTATATAATAGAGAATAGAGATGAGAAAAGGGGAATGAGAACCCACTATTTTATTGTTAATTTTAAAATACAGTTGCAAAGTGAGTTGATGTGATAATAAGATGAGTTTTCATTAGATATCAGTATAAAACTAATTTATACTGATAGGCTAACCTAGAGCCGCCTCTCTCTCTCAACCTTCCCTCTACTCTTCTCTTTCTTCTTCCTCAACCACTGGAGGGGTGGTTTTTGGCATTTTTTGGCCTGGAACCACCCCTCTACATCGTTTTTTCCTCCTTTTTCTAAATAAGTGGTTTTTCCACATAGATTCGGTTTTTTCTTTCGTGTTTTTCCGTGATTTTGCTGTATGAGTGCGACGTTATTTTGCTCGTCGTCTTGGTGCGACATTGTTTGGTTTTCCGTCTTGTTGCGATGTTCGTTTGGTTCAGATTGGCAGATCAGCTTCGATCCATTACAGATTCAATCAAGACTTGGGCGTCAATGTTACAGATCTATAGGCATGGGTATTCCGGTCATTTTGATTTTGTCACATTTATAGGCATTTTTCCGTTTTATGTTATTAACATGGGTACTGTGAGTTTGTTCGCTGATTCATCTTTTTCGGTTTTTAGCGATGTTGAATTTGTGTTGTTCTTGATGTATTTTACCAATTTGAATGAATATATATCTTTTTTAGTAAAAAAAAAAAACTAATTTATACTGATGCCCATCAAACTCGTTGAAAATACTTGAAAAAATGTTGTGTTTCTTACAAGTACCTAAATTATACACATTTAAAATATTCAGTGTCAGCAATTTTTTTTTAAATATTCCTTTTTTCACACTTATCGACATGTGTTAAGTCGCTAAAAGATAGTGCTTGGATTCTCATCCATGAGATTTAGAATCACAAACTTTTTTTTGATAATGTTTGTGACATATTTAAGTGTTTTTAAGTAGAATTAGTGGGTGTTTGACTGAGCGCATTCGTCAAAATGATTTTAAAAATTTTGATTTGTAAAGAAGTAATTTATGTTTCAATTTTATACTCTAAAATAGTTTGACATGAAATTTAATATAAATTTACAACCTAACATAAAAGTTATTTTTATTACTTTTAGTCAAATTGAGATGGAGGGGAAAACAAGGTTGTTAGACTCGCGAGTCGACTCGTCCGATTCTACGAGTTTACTTTTATACATAGACGAAATGAGTTGACTCGCTCTGCAACTCGTTTCTGCACAAACTCGGGTGGACTCGTGGTAGACTCGGACTGACTTGCGAGTCTGAGCCGAGTCAACGAGTCAGTGTTGACATTTTAAAAAAAAATCCTAAAATGATACCATTTCATACATTTCGTTCTGAGCCGAGTCCGCAAGTTTTGCTCCGTACGCGTACAAAAAAGAGGAAGATCAATCGTTCTTCATACACACAAGCGACACTGATACAGATATTGTATTGTATTTTATTTTAATGTTCACACAAAATTAGATAATAGATACCCCTTATCTTAGGTAGCCTGGTAGCCCTTTCATTCATTACTCTACACTGCAGCCTTTTCCCCTTCTTGTAACATCATTTGTATTTTAGTTTATATGAATCGCATTTTGTCAAAAAAATATTGTATAATTACATATCTCTTGTAGTATTTGTCTTTTATAATCTCTATGTGTTTAGATTTTAGAGGTTGTACTGTATCTAAAAAAATGAAAAATACTTCTTTGATTGTCAGTTCTCGATTCTAGTGCACATCGTTGGACGTCATTCTTATTTTATTTATTATTTAATAATTAGTAATAGTATTTATTTAAAATTAAAAATTATTTGCAAAATAAAATTGTTAAAATTATATATAAGAAGATAAAACTTTAATTTGTGAATTAGATTATAAAAATAAATTATGTAAATTAAAACACACCACTAATGTAAGCTTAAAAAAGTGAAAAATAATGAAATTGTTGAAATAAATAATTAGTTTATGTAACAGTTTTTGAATTTTTCAAAAACTGTTACATAGACTAATTATTTATTTCAACAATTTCATTATTTTTCAATTAGTGGTGTGACACATTAAGTTTGTGTGGGATATAGAAGCAAGTAAATAAATTATTATTTTTTTATATAGAAGCAAATCAAGTGCACAGGATCTCCCATAAATATTGACTTTTTTTTGTCTTGATGATATTATAGTAAGTATTTGTGACGTGTAGATTAGTTTAATATTATTTTAAATATTAGATAAACTCGTACGAGTTTACGAGTGGAGTCTATAAGTCGAGTCTACCTATATTCCATGAGTTTATCTCGACTCTCTCATTAATATTATTTTAAACATTAGGTAAACTCGTACGAGTTTACGAGTCGAGTCTACTTATGCTCCGCAAGTCTGTCTAGACTCTTGTGTTTGACAACCTTGGGGGAAAAGACAGTCTTAACCATGTCACTTATCAAAATGTTTGTGATTCTAAATGCCTCTCACAATCATGGATCAAATCATAACTTCGGTTCAACTATAAGTAATAAAAAACAACTTTGTGTTAGGTTAAAAAATTTACATTAAGTTTTACGTCAAATTTTCTTAAAGAGTAAAAATATTCAACACAAGTCACCATACTTTAAACTCAATTGTAATCAAATCAATTTTACAAAATCAAGTTTATTCAAAATCACATTTGAAAATGGTTCCCAAATATACACTATCGATGTTATTGCAAAACCGATTTAATAATATAACAAAAAAATAATAATTAGAAGTATTGATTTCCATCACACGGGGGTCTAATTTTTAATTAAAAAAAAGTGTCAACTTGTTGGGGAAAGTATCTCACTCACTCACAATATGCAGGAAACACACTCACTGATTCATGCACTCACACAACACTTAGAAGATAGGAAGAACACACTATCGGGTATATCACAGGGTAAAGGAGAGAAAAATGGAAATGATGAGAATCAAAATTTCATTAACTTTCACTGATGAATTACACAATGATATCTCCTTTTATACAATACATCACAGTAGTAACAAACTAACTGTCACTTGACACCTAAGCACCTTTTAACTAACTTTACAAAGTTAGTTAACACTCTTAACAACATTTTATTTTAGCTAATTGAATTACACTCTCAATACACCCTCTTAATTCAAGCTAGCTAAGCTTCTCATCCCAAGCTTCACTTTCAACTCATCAAATCTGCTGGTCTTCAATGCCTTAGTTAGAATATCTATAAGTTGTTCTTCTGACTTGCAATACTCGATCTCAAGCTTTCCCTTTTTGACTTGATCCCAAAGGAAATGAAATTTCACCTCTATGTGTTTGTTACGGCCATGGGCTATTGGATGCTTTGCTAAGTCTATTGCAGACTTATTATCAACTCTGAGCTTCATCACTTGCTCTCCCCACATGCCTAGTTCCTCCAACAGCATTTCCAACCATTGTGCTTGACTGGCTCCATAGGCAACTGTAATATACTCTCCCCCACAGCTCGACAATGTGATAGAAGTGGAGAAGAGGAGTTGGGCCAGGTAGTGACTAGTAGAGAGAATAGGCCCAGTGTGTGGAAGGTTTACTATAGGAAACGTGGGGGAAAGAATAGGAGTGCTGAGTTGGCAAGGAATGGGTGAGGAGTGGCGTGAGCAGAGTTGGTTAAATAAGGAATAATGAGAGAATGAGGGATCATCGAGAATTCTGTTAGAAGAGAGAGAAGGATCACAGAGAATCATTCTCTGTTGAAGGAGCCATTTGGCTAGGGCTGGTAGCACTGTGCTATCAGATTTTTCTTCTTTATTTCCTTTGTAATCAAGTGGCTGTAGTCACTGTTTCATCAATACAATTCAGAATACATTCCATTTGCTTCTTTGAGTCTATCAATTGGTCTGACCTGCCGGATCACAATCGAAGGAGGAGTAACTGTAGTCCATGCCACCAAAAATGGCTGACCGAGTTGAAGTTTTGGAGAACCAGATGGGTACCTGAGAGCGGAGGTAGGAGAAGTACGAGGAGCTCTGCAAATGCTGGTTGAGCAGTTCTGGAAACAGACCACGCTTATTGCAGAACTGAGTAAGGCGGTGGCGAAAAAGAGCACCGATGGACTTGAAATGTCGGAGGTTTCATCAGGAGTCTCTAACTCCGATGACTCCCAATTGTCCGTCAAGAAGGTCGAACTGCCCATGTTTGAGGGAGAAGACCCAGTGGCGTGGATCACAAGGGCATAGATTTATTTCGATGTTCGTAACACCAACGAAGAGACCAAGCTCAAGCTGGCTCGCTTGAGCATGGAGGGGTCGACGATCCACTGGTTCAACCTCTTGATGGAAACAGAGGATGAATTATCATGGGAGAAGCTGAAACACGCTCTCATCGCGCGATACGGAGGGCGGAGAACGGAGAACTCATTTGAAGAATTATCAGCACTGAGGCAAACAGGAAGTGTTGATGAGTTCGTGGAGGCCTTCGAACTGGTTTCCTCGCAGGTTGGGAGGTTGCCGGAGAAGCAGTACTTAGGGTATTTCATGAGTGGATTGAAAACCCAAATCCGCCGAAGGGTTCGCACTTTTAACCCGAGAACCCGTATGCAGATGATGCGAGTAGCTCGGGATGTTGAAGAAGAGTTGATGGGGGAAGAAGGCGAAGAGGAGCTCGTGGGGTTTAGAGAAAAAGGGTCCGGGTCGAGTCGGGTTGAGAAAGGGTCTCAGTTTTTGGGCCCGAAAGGTTTTAAACCGGCCCAAAAAGAGGGAGCCCGATCTTTCAATACGGGATGGTCTGGCCCGCGATCGACAAACCCTAGCCAAAATAGAACTCCTTCATCATCTTCTATGGCGTCGACAGGTCGCAAATCAGAAGGAGAGCGGCGAGGCTTTAAAGCCGAGAAAATGAGGGGTTTCAAGCAACTCCCCTACCACGAACTGATGGAGCACAGAGAAAAGGGGCTGTGCTTTAAGTGTGGGGGAAAATTCCACCCACTCCATCAGTGTCCTGAGAAGCAGTTACGGTTGCTGGTGGTAGACGAGGCGGAGATGGAGGAAAACGAGGGCGAGGCGTCGAGATTGGAGGCGGACGATTCTGAGGAGGAAGAAGAACAAGAGTTTAAGCTAATGGGAGTCTTAGGAAGTATGGGAGAGCCCCAAGCGGAGTACAAAACCATGAAGTTAGAGGGAAAGCTCAAGGGAATAGATGTGGTTGTGTTGGTAGACAGTGGAGCGGCCCATAACTTTATTTCCCCTGCGCTCTCCATGGCTTTGGGGTTGGGGGTGACTGAAACTGAGAAAAGAGGCATCCGTTTGGGAGATGGTCATCGTGTGTTCACCATGGGGGTATACAAGGACCTGAAGGTTGAACTGGGGGACCATGAGTTCACCATTGATGCTTTTGTGTTGGAGCTGGGAGGATTGGACTTGGTCTTGGGGGTCTCTTGGTTGCGAACGCTGGGAAAGGTTTTAATGGATTGGAAGGAATTGTTGATGCAGTTCATGCACCAAAGGAAGAAGGCTAACCTACAAGGGAGAGTCATGGGGGTGGAGAAAACTTTTTCTCTACATGAGTTCTTGGGGGACGGTTACAGAAGTGGAGGTGGCTGTCTTTGGTTGGTACAAGGGGAAAAAATCAAGACAGAATTAACTAGTGAGCAGCAGGGGTCGATTGACCAATTGTTGAGCCTTTTTCCTGAAGTCTTCCAAGAAACTCTAAGGCCGTCGCCTAAGAGGGACCAAGTTCATCACATCCACCTGCAACAGGGAGAAGGACCGATTAGTGTGAGGCCCTACCGGTACCCCCATCATCAAAAAAGAGAGATTGAAAGACAGGTGCAAGAGATGTTGCAGGCAGGGATAATCAGGCCAAGTATGAGTGCTTTCTCAAGCCCCGTCCTGTTAGTCAAGAAGAAGGACTCGTCGTGGAGGCTCTGTGTGGATTACCGGGCTCTAAACAAGGTAACAATCCCTGACAAATACCCAATCCCTGTAGTTGATGAACTGTTGGACGAATTATTTGGGTCTATGGTGTCTTCGAAGATTGATCTTAAATCGGGATACCACCATATTCGAGTCCATGAGCCTGATATTTATAAGATAGCTTTTCGCACTCATAGTGGACATTACGAATATTTAGTAATGCCGTTTGGGTTGACAAATGCGCCGACCACATTCCAATCAGTCATGAATGATCTATTCAGACCCTTCCTGCGTAAGTTTGTCCTTGTTTTC
Source organism: Calophaca sinica (assembly GCA_037113605.1). Lineage (NCBI taxonomy): Eukaryota > Viridiplantae > Streptophyta > Magnoliopsida > Fabales > Fabaceae > Calophaca > Calophaca sinica. The sequence continues at coordinate 133,343,511 of CM073733.1, forward strand.
TTTGACGATGTACTTATTTATAGCCGTACTTGGGAGGAGCATCTCTCCCACCTCTCAACTGTTCTGGAGGTTTTATCTTCTAATTGTTTTGTGGCCAACAAGAAAAAGTGTAGCTTTGGAAAGAGTAGTGTCGACTATTTAGGCCATGTGATTTCTGGAAAAGGGGTGGCAGTGGACCCTTCCAAGATTCAATGTGTACTTGACTGGCCTACACCAAAATCAGTGAAGGGTGTGAGGGGATTTTTGGGACTGACCGGATACTACCGCAAATTTATCAAGGATTATGGCAAGCTAGCCAAACCCTTGACTGAATTAACAAAGAAAGATAATTTTCTGTGGGGAAAGGCGGCTGTAGATGCTTTTGACACTTTAAAGAGGGTGATGACACAACCTCCGGTGTTGGCCTTACCGAATTTTTCTTTACCATTTGAAGTAGAATGCGATACTGCAGGGAGGGGCATTGGGGTTGTACTTATGCAAAATAGACAGCCTATTGCATACTACAGTAAAGCTCTTTCAGAAGGAAACTTGGCAAAATCTGTGTACGAAAAGGAACTCATGGCCTCGGTACTCTCCATTCAACACTGGAGGCACTACTTGTTGGGAAAACCTTTTGTAGTGTACACTGATCACTGTAGTTTGAAACACCTACTTCAACAACGGATCACATCGCCGGATCAGCAGTGTTGGTTAGCAAAGTTACTTGGGTATCAGTTGGAAGTGAAGTATAAACCCGGGTTGGAGAATAAGGCAGCAGATGCACTGTCACGGTGTAGAGATGAAGGGGAACTCAGATCGTTGGTCTCTTACCCGACATGGCTTGATGGTGCGGGGCTGATTTTAGAGGCGCAACAGGACACTGAGTTGCAGAAAATTATGGCAGATTTGAGTAATAATCCCACGGCTAGACCCGGCTTTACAGTGCAACAGGGAGTGTTGCTGTATAAGGGACGTGTGGTCCTTTCAAAATCATCCCCTTCCATCCCAATGCTACTCAAGGAATTCCACTCTACTCCTATTGGAGGACATTCGGGTTTCCTGCGAACTTACCGTCGACTTGCTGAGAATGTTTATTGGGTTGGGATGCATAAAACAGTAAGAGATTTTGTGCGCTCGTATGATGTGTGTCAAAGGCAAAAATATGATGCCACTACCCCTGGGGGACTGCTGCAACCACTCCCTATTCCTAATGCAGTATGGGAGGATATCTCCCTAGACTTCGTAACAGGGCTTCCTAAGTCTAAAGGGTACCAAGCTGTTTTGGTGGTGGTAGATCGCTTATCAAAATATGGTCATTTTGTGTTGCTCAAACACCCTTATACCACCAAGTCAGTGGCTGAATTGTTCACAAGGGAAATCACTCGACTTCATGGGGTTCCTAGAACTATCATTAGCGATCGTGATCCTCTGTTTGTGACCAGTTTTTGGAAAGAAATCTTCAGGTTGCAGGGGACACAACTGAAGATGAGCTCGTCCTATCATCCGGAAACAGATGGTTAAACGGAGGTGGTGAATCGGTGTTTGGAAGGATATCTTCATTGTTTTGCATCCGAACAACCAAAGAATTGGGCTCATTGGGTGCATTGGGCCGAGTTTTGGTACAATACCACTTTTCATGTCTCTAAAGCCTAGACCCCTTTTGAAATTGTTTATGGGAGACAGCCCCCAAACTTAACCAGATTCCTCAGCAATGAAACCAAGGTGGATTTCGTAGCATGGGAGTTAAGTGACAGAGATGAGGCTCTCAATCAACTGAAACTTCACTTGGCTAAGGCACAAGCACAAATGAAGAAATATGCCGATAAAAAGAGACGTGTCGTGACTTTCGAAGTTGGAGAATGGGTCTTTCTCAAGCTGAGACCTCACAGGCAGCAGTCAGTTGTCAGAAGAATTAATCAGAAGTTGGCTGCTCGTTTCTTTGGACCCTTTCACATATTGGACAGAATTGGGGAAGTGGCATACAAACTTCAGCTGCCGCCACAATCCAAAATACACTCGGTATTTCATGTGTCTCAATTAAAAAGGGCTGTGGGAGAGTACCAAGTTCAAGGGGAGTTGCCCCAAGAGCTGGAAGTGCAGGATGAACCAGAGGTGGAACCAGAATCGGTATTGGGCCGCAGAACAACGACAAAGGAGGGGTCCATTGTGCAACAGAGCCTCATCAAATGGAAGGGCAGCCCTGTTGAAGATATTACCTGGGAGGATGATGCAGTAATCTGCAACCAGTTTCCTGAGTTTAGCCTTGAGGACAAGGCTAATCCTATAGGGGGTGGTATTGATAGGAGTAGAGAAGAGGAGTTGGGCCAAGTAGTGACTAGTAGAGAGAATAGGCCCAGTGTGTGGAAGGTTTACTATAGGAAACGTGGGGGAAAGAATATGAGTGCTGAGTTGGCAAGGAATGGGTGAGGAGTGGCGTGAGCAGAGTTAGTTAAATAAGGATTAATGAGAGAATGAGGGATCATCGAGAATTCTGTTAGAAGAGAGAGAAGGATCACAGAGAATCATTCTCTGTTGAAGGAGCCATTTGGCTAGTTTGGTAGCACTTTGTCTATCGATTTTTCTTCTTTATTTCCTTTGTAATCAAGTGGCTGTAGTCACTGTTTCATCAATACAATTCAGAATACATTCCATTTGCTTCTTTGAGTCTATCACAATGCCACCATATTTTGCTGTTTAGAACACCATGAAATTGGTGCCTTCCCAAACATAAACATGTCACCAGCAGTACTTTTTCTGTCATCTCTATCTCCATTCCAATCTGAGTCGGTGAACCCTCTCATTACTGCTTCTGCACTGTCTTGATTTCCTGGAAACATCATTCCATGATCAATTGTCTCTTTAACATACCTCAACACCCTCTTAGCTGCTGCCATGTGAGTTCTTCTTGGCTCCTCCATGAACCTACTAACCAATTCCCAAGTGTTGGGTAATGCAACCAATTCCCAAGTGTCATTCTTCTTAATTGATCTCAACTCATCCTTCATTGCTTCCTTCTAATGTGAGCTCTCAAGTGCTTATTCTAGAGTCACTGGTTCAGCTTCTGCCATAAGAGAAAACTGAACCAAATCACCATTTTCATTTATAGCTGAGTCAGGAAACATTTCATAATCATTAAGTCTCTGAGGTGGTTGCCTTTCTCTGCTGGATCTTCTTGGCTGCCCTGTATTCTCTTCACCATCATTTAGTTCGGTTTCTGCTGGATTTGGTTCACACTCCACACTACTTTGATCACCTTCCAGGTTCATTGTAATAGCTGTACTGCCACTGTTTGCTTCAATTAACTTCGATTTCCAGCCCTTTTCTTCATCAAACACTACATCATTACTTATTACATTTTTCTTCTGAATTGGATCAAACAACCTGTAAGCACCAGTCGCATGATATCCAACCATTATCATTGGTTGAGATCTTGCATCCAGCTTCTTTCTATTCTGTTCGGGAACATGTCTGTAGCACAAAGAACCAAAAATTCTTAGATGCTTCACATTTGGTTTTCTTCCCAGCTAAGCCTCTTCAGGTGTTAACTCAATAAGCCTCTTTGTTGGACTCCTATTGAGGATATAAGCAGCAGTTGTCACTGCTTCTGCCCAGAAATAATTTGGTAATTGCCTCTCCTTTAACATGCCCCTTACCATGTTTAGTATGGTTCGGTTCCTCCGCTCAGCAGTGCCATTATGCTGAGGAGTATAAGGTGCCACTACCTCATGCATTATACCTTCATTTCTGCAAAATTTCCCAAATTTTAAGGATGTATATTCACCCCCACCATCTGTTCTTAGCATCTTTATGACATTTCCTGTTTATTTCTCAGCCATGGCTTTGAATTCCTTAAAGGTTTCAAACACCTCACTCTTCCTTTTTAACAAATAAATCCATATCTTCCTAGTATAGTCATCAATGAATGAAACAAAATACAAGTTACCTCCAAGTGACTTGACTTCAAATGGGCCACACACATCTGAATGCACTACTTCAAGTTTCATTGATGCTCTAGTAGGAATTGTGGATTTGAAAGATTTTCTGGGCAGCTTGCCTTCACAACAGCCTCCATAAACTTGTTTTGGCACATCAATTGAAGGTAATCCCTTGACCATCTCCTTCTTCTGCAACAAATTTAGGCTCTTGAAGTTAAGATGCCCAAACCTCCTATGCCACCTCTAAGTTTCCTCATCAGTTGTGGCAGTGAGACAATCATGGTCTAAGATAGTGATGCCAACCTTGAAGGTCCTATTCTTGGACAAAGGAACATTCAAGATCAAATTGTTTCTGTCATCAAAGACCTCCATATGTTGCTCCCTCATCTTCATTGAATACCCTTTCTCTAGCAATTGTCCAAGGCTCAACAAATTGCTTTTCATATCGAGCACATAAAGCACATCATCTATCATTGATTTCCTTCCATCTCTCTTCTGAATCACCACCTTTCCAATTCCCTCTGCCATAACCGATCTGTCATCAGAAAATTTCACTCTCCTCTTGGTCTTCTCATCAAGTTCACAAAACCATTCCCTATGACCAGTCATGTGATTTGAACAGCCAGTATCCAAATACCACCACTCTGCAGGATCGGATTCTGGTTTTGTAATAGCCATCAGCATCACAACATCTAAGTCTGAATCATCATCATGCACAAATTGAGCTTCATCATCTTTCTTTCTTGGCACTTTGATGAATTTGCATTCATCAGCAAAATGACCCCACCTTTGGCAATTGTAACATTGAACCTTCTCTTTATTGAACTTCTTTTTACCTTTCTTGCCACTGTTATCACCCTTCTTGTTGCTGCCTTCCTTATTGTGCTCAGAGTTCCCTCCTCTCTCATCACCAGAATTCCCATGCTTGCTATTTTTCCACTTTCCCTTTCCTTTCTTGTTCTTCCAGCCATCATTCACACCTTTCTTGTAGGACTGAGCCTGCAGTGCTTGATCAACTGCCTTCTCATGAGCCTTCTCTGAACCACGCTCTTTTATCCTTAATTCATGCGCCTCAAGTGATCCTTGCATAGTCTCCAATTTCATTTCTGCAAGGTTTTTGGATTCTCCCAATGCAACCACCACGTGATCAAACTTAGATGTCAAGGTTCTTAAAACCTTTTTCACCTTCGTCTGATCCGTAGCAGTCTCACCATTAGCACGAATTTGATTGGTTAAAGTTACCAACCTATTGAGATACTCAGCCACACTTTCTTGTACCCCTATTTGCAACAATTCATATTGTCTCCTCAATGTTTGCAACTTCACCTTCTTTAGCTTATCATCACCAGCGAACGCCTTCTCAAGAATGTCCCATGCTTCTTTCAATGTCTCTTATTGCACAGTTTTTTCAAATATTTCAGGATGCACACATTGATGGATCAGAAACAATGCCTTGCAATCCTTCTTGGTCAGGTTTCGATGATTTGTTTTATGCGCCTCAGTTGCTACACTTTCAAGCACTGGGACTCCATTCTTCACCACATCAAGCACATCTTGGTAGCGGAAGATTAACCTCATTTGAACTATCCACCTGTCATAGTTCTTGCCGTTGAGCACCGGCAAGTTCGCCGGAAAGTTGCCATTGTTGTTGGAGATGGACGCCATGTTGCCAAGATCGCACAAAGATTAGCTCTGTCATACCAATTTGTTGGGGAAAGTATCTCACACACTCACAATATGCAGAAAACACACTCACTGATTCATGCACACACACAACACTTAGAAGATAGGAAGAACACATTATCGGGTATATCACAGGGTAAAGGAGAGAAAAATGGAAATGATGAGAATCAAAATTTTATTAACTTGCACTAATGAATTACACAATGATATCTCCTTTTATACAATACATCGCAGTAGTAACAAACTAACTGTCATTTGACACCTAAGCACCTTTTAACTAACTTTACAAAGTTAGTTAACACTCTTAACAACATTTTATTTTAGCTAATTGAATTACACTCTCAATACAACTGTTTCCTAGTATACTTTTTTTATTCAACAGTATATGTATATCAATGCCTTGGCTAAATATAGCCCAATAACAAGTGCTCTAAGGGTATATGTTATGGAATAAAAGTTGGAACTTTTTAATTAAAATGTACAACATTATCAACACATTAGACGTTGCATCTTTCAACAAAAGCTGACTATTTTTTACTTAATCTATGTGCTTAGATATAAAATATTTTTGAATGTTTCTTAATTTATAAGTACTAACCTTAGATATCAAACTTTAAATATATAATAGGTATATAAACATACATCGTAAATACTTCTTAATTTGTGTGTACTAATGTTAAATATCAATAGTTATGAAATAGAGAGAATAATTGGCAAAATAATAGTTAATATTATCTTAAAATTTTAAAACAGATAAATATGAATATTTTGTTCTAATTAATACAATATTCAAAAGAAAATGTGGATAATATATAAAGTGTTTTCACTCTACAAATATTTGAAAATAAGAAACAACATGGTAATTTCGAAAATAAGAAACAAAAAAGTTATTACTATGTCATGTATAAATATTTGAAAATAGAAAAAAAAGTGATAATTTTTTCATTAAAAGTGAAAATAAAATTTTACTGAAATGGTTAAGTCTCATGTCACAACAATTCCGGCGTTCTGTTCCAAAAAAAAAAAAAAAATTCCCACGTTAGATATAATTATTTAAAAACGCACAATTCCTATGTTCTTTTCAAAAAAAAAATTCCTACGTTAGATATAATTATTAAAAAACGCAATAAAAAAAATATGAAAAATCATAATGAAATTTTTTAATGCTCCTTTCATCTCATTTATTGTTTCAAATTATTTGTCACTTGAATTGGTTTTATAGTACTAATATTTAGTTGTATTTCAAGTTACTAGTATTAATTAGTCCTTTTACGTAGCTCTTATTATAATATATTCTATCCGTAACAAAATATAATTAAAAAAATATGTATTTTTAAATTTAGACTAAATACATGTACTTTTTTGTTTATATAATGTTATGGAGGAAATATACTTTAATTAAAAATTATTTTATCTTAAAAAATAGTATAATTAATAATTTTTTAAGACATGGCGACAACTTAAAAAAATAGATATGTGCAACAAAATAAAATGAGATGCAGGAAATAGTACTACTTCAGGTTCGTATTATAAGAGAATTTTTGGAGTATTTTTTGGTCCTTATTATAAGAAAAATGAACTTATTTTAAGATTTATTAATTGCTACAATACCTTTTATACCCCTATTTTAATGAGGTATGTATATTTACTAGAATTTCATATTTTTTCTATGCACCCAATTATAATTAGCGGTATATTTGGAATGAGAGTTCAAATTTATAACATTAAATAGGGGTCGACATGGGTACAGGTCGACCCGCGAACCCGACCTACCCAATCCAACCAAACCCACAAAATCCGGATTGGTTTGGATCATTGGGTTGGGTCGGTTTTTAAAGAAGCAAACCCAAAGACTATGCGTCAGGTGTTGGGTCAGAAGATTGCGAACCCAAACAACCCAATCTCACTGCATGCAATTGAACGCATATACTGACTAATACCATATGAACGAAGACGATTTGTAAACACATAAATTTTGTTTTGTTTTCATTTCACTTGGTACTATAATTTTAGTGGAAATTTTACTCCAAATTGAGGTCAACTGTGCTTATGCAACCATGAAGACATGAAGATTTTGTTTATTTGAAAATCCAAATTAAGGCCTCGACAATGGGATTTTTATTTTATTTTTTCAAATTTTCTCAATTTTTTCTTAGAAATAAATATTTTAATAATAAACTCGATCACCCGACTCAAATCAACCCATATGAGGTCGGGTTGGGTTGGTTCGAGTCACGCAAAAAAATTGATTAAACCAACCCAACCCGTATTTAGTTGATTGAGTTGGGTCTTCAAACACCCTAAAACACACCCAACCCAACCCATGCCCACCCCTAACATTAAATATGCTTCATTGGTCTTAGTGATTTTTGTAGTTTCTTTTTATATGGGGGACCAGAGTTAGTATCTTTATTAGGGGGATGAGAGTTGTAGTTCCTTGGTCTTAGTGATTTTTGTAGTTTCTTAGTGATTTTTGTAGTTTCTTTTTATATGGGGTACCAGAGTTAGTATCTTTATTAGGGGTGGGTACGGGTACGGGTCAACTCACGAACCCGGCCTACCCAATCCAACCCAACTCAAAAAAATCTAGGTTAGTTTGGGTTATTGGGTTGGGTCGGTTTTAAAAAAGCAAACCCAAAACCTGTGTATTGGATATCAAGTCTGAAAATTGCAATCTCGAGTAGCCCAATTCAACCCACTTTAAATAAACATATAATCTTTTCAGGCAGTGTAAAGTGTAAGGCGAATAAGGCTTGTGCCTTAGGCCCATTTTTTTATCACTTATTATTATATATATATTAGTGTTAGGCCCCATTTTTCAATCACTATATTAACAATAGTGTGAAGGATGTAGAAGTGGGAAAGGCCACGGTACTGGCACCACTTTTGGTTTTCTCGTGCGTAGACTTTTGGAATTTTAAAACGTCGTGATATAGTGATATAATTTTAGTGGAAATTTTACAAATTGAGGTTAATTATGTTTTTTATACAACCATGAAGACATGAAGATTTTCTTTATTTGAATCCAAATTAAGGCCTCGACAATGATATTTTTATTTTATTTTTTCAAAATTTCTCAATTTTTTCTGAGAAATAAATATTTTAATAATAAACTCGATCATCCGACCCAAACCAACCCATATGAGATCGGGTTGGGTTGATTTGAGTCACGCAAAAAAATTGATTAAACCAACCCAACCCAACCTGTATTTAGTTGATTGAGTTGGGTCTTTAAACACCCTAAAACACACTCAACTCAACCCATGTCCACTCCTAACATTAAATATGATTCCTTGGTCTTAGTGATTTTTGTAGTTTCTTTTTATATGGGGGACCAGAGATAGTAGGGAGCGGATATGGGTGGCCCCACGAACCCGACCTACCAAATCCAACCCAATCCAAAAAAATAGGTTAGTTTAGGTTATTGGGTTGGGTCAGTTTTAAAAGAAGTAAACCCAAAACAAACCCAAAGTCTGTGTATCGAATATTGGATCCAAAGATTGCGATTTCGAGCAGCCCAACCCAACCCACCGTAAATAAACATATAACTTTTTTCACGCAGTGTAAAGTGTATGGCGAATAAGGCTTGTGCCTTGGGTCCCATTTTTTTTATCACTTATTATTATATTATATTAGTGTTAGGCCCCATTTTTTAATCACTATATTAACAATATTGTGAAGGATGTAGAAGTGTGAAAGGCGGGATATTTACCTCGATGGTGTATTTTAACACCAAAATTATCGATTTAGTGTATTGTAAAAAAAAATTCATGTCTTACTTTTTTTTAAATAAAGAAGTCGTGAACCACATTCACGACCTATATTTTTTATTTTTTTTACTAAGTCGTGAATAACAATCACGACATATATTTTTATTTATTTATTTTTAACTAAGTCGTGAGTGTTACTCTTGCACATGTTTTTCTTTTTAATATAAATCGTCTGAATTGTACCATTTTTAAACTACGATCATGTGAGTAAATTTCACAAAAGTAAATTAATATATCAAACCTATTATATCGTAATAGGTTATGATTAAAATTTGGATTTAAAATTTTACCGAATTTTGGACAGTATTCTATACCAGACAATACTAATTGGACTGTTTTTCAGACAGTACTACCAAAGGATGCAAAATGCTGTCCAAAAGACAATCTAATTTGTACTGTCGGGTGCAAAATGCTGTCCAGAATTTGGTAAAATTTTAAATCCAAATTTTAATCATAACCTATTACGATATAATAGGATTGATCTATTAATTTAATTTTGCGAAATTCACTCACTTGATCATAGTTTAAAAATGATAAAATTCAGACGATTTATATTAAAAAAAAATGTGTCTGAGAAACACTTACGACTTAGTAAAAAAAAATAAATAAATAAATATCGTGATTGTTATTCACGACTTAGTAAAAAAAATAAAAAAAAATAAAAGTCATGATTCTGGTTCACGACTCCTTTATAAAAAAAAAGTAACTGACATCGCAGAGAGAGAATTTTTTTTTTACAGTACTCCAAATCGATAATTTTTGTGTTAAAATACTGCAGTTTTGGTTTTCTCGTGCGTAGACTTTTGGAATTTTAAAACGTCGTGGTATAGTGCAAAAGGAGAAAATGGGCTGTAATTGTTTGACATTGGTTGCCATTTGGCAAACTTTAATTACTTTTACATTTTCAAAGCATAATGTATTATTCTCTGAAAAACCAATGGAAAATTTTAATTACTTTCCCATTTTCAAAATTTAACTGTTTATTATTTCAAAAAATTTCAACTCTCTTATTTTTTTCTCCCATCTTCATATTCTTTTGAAGATTGAGTTATCGAAGCAGATAATTAATATCAAATTGTTGATAGATAATATCAACATGCAATTCTTTTCATTTTAAAGTTCTATTCATTTCATCATTTTATTTACTTTGTAAAATTATTTTATATTTATTTATTTATTGTTTTTTGAATTTTATTCTTGTATTTTGTAGTAATAAAAAATATATCTCATGTATGAAGTATGAATTTGGTTTTGAAAAACTAAAAAAAAAAGTTAATTCAATATCAGGGCCCCAAAAAAGTAGAATATTACTAATATGAGAATTAATTATATAATAAGTTTTTTTTAATTTTTTTACCTAAGGCCTCAAAATTCTTAGACACGGCCTGGACATTTTTTTACTTACTAAGTAAACGTGTCACATATATTATATGAAGTGACTTTTTTCCTGTAAGCATATAATGTTGAGTCACGTATTTAGAATATAAAATATGTGTTTGTATTTGTAATGAATTATATACAATATAAAATATGAAATATATATATTTTGAAATATGAAATAATGCAACTCTGCAAATGTTAATATTATGAAATGTGAAATACTATGTTGCGTATTTGTTTTTTTTTTTTTTCAAACAGACTAGGTGAGTATTTGATAAATTAATGTTTAATGTATTGATAGTGATTTTTTTTCATAAATATTTTTTCTTTTTGTCTTTGATTTTTTTCAAAATTTTTTGTTTTTATCTTTGAGAAATAAATATTTTAATAACGAACTCGTTCACCCGACCCAAACCAACCCATATATGGTCAGGTTGGGTTGGTGCGGGTTTCGTAAAAAAAAATTGATGAAACTGACTCAACCCAACCTGTGTACATTTGATTGAATTGAGTCTTTAAACACCTCAAAACCCACACAGCTCGATCCATGCCCACCCGTAATCTTTATAGTACTCCCTCTATTTCTTGTTATAAGGAACAAAACCCTAATTCACACAGATTAATGAAATGTATTGAAAATAGTTTTTTCTAATTAATACTCTTAAAGATTTAATTTTTTTCCTTCCAAAATTGTCTTTTTTATGAATCAACTCACTTGCATAGGAAATAATTATCTCATTAATATAAGTCTCACTATAAATAAAGATATAAATAAAAATTACACATTTAATATATTTAAAAATTAATATTATTTCTTATAATTAAAAAATAAGTAATCATTTTGTTTCTTATAAAAACGTCAGCACAGGAGCGAGTGGTATTTATGATTGCTTAGTACGAATAAATACTGGTGATACAAGAAATTTTCCTAGTGTGCTAGAGCCACTAGTTATAGTACTTCCCACGATAGATATTGAAGTGGTGTCAATTAATGCAGAATTAATTGCATCTCAACGCCCCATTTCCTTGTGGGGACCATGACACATTACTTCCCACCCAAACGCGCCATTATTATTCATATAGCACCAACCAAACCCACTACTGATCTCCACTTATATAAACTGCCACACGGAGGCTCATTTTCTATGCACATCCATAGCCAATTCAATTCAGTGGCGAGTTGTGTGCAGTGTCACACTAAGAGTCAATTTTGAGAGTGAGGAAGATGAAGGTTGTGTTTTCAGTGATGCTGGTGGCACTGCTTATGGTGGAGCTGCATATGCCAATCGCTGAGGCTGTGACTTGCAGCCCAGTACAGTTGAGCCCTTGTCTTGGGGCAATCACTTCCAATTCTCCACCTTCGAGCACCTGTTGCAGAAAATTGAGGGAACAAAGGCCATGCTTGTGTGGGTACCTCAAAAACCCAAGTCTGAGGCAGTATGTTAACTCTCCTGGTTCCAGAAGGGTCGCTAGTTCTTGTGGGATTCCCTTCCCAAATTGTTAGTAACTAAGCAAACTATATATATATATATATATATATATATGGTGTATACAATACATGTGATGTATTGTATCTGGGAGAGTTTATCTATACGTAGTTTTAAGAACGATAAATAAGGAAATGATGGTGATCCTGACCTCAAGAGTGATATTTGCTTCAACAAATCAACTCTGATATTTGTATGTGAATGAATGAATATTATGAGTTTGTGTTGAAATTAACTGATTGGCAAGCAGATTTCAACAGCTCTGGTTTTCGATATATGGGTTAGTACTGCAATTGATTTGATGCAAAGAACCTGGCTCCTCCCTTAAAATTTTAAGTTTGTTGGGCAAAGTTTATAATTAACTATTCAAGATCTCCTACAATTAGGCTTGGCAACGTGGTGTGTTCGGGGTGGGTTTTGCCTCTCCTGTCTTAGCCCCAACGGGTCGGGTTTTCAGCGGGTACCCGACTCCACTTCATATATAAAGAAAATTTAAAAAATTATATTTATGACAATTAATAGAATAAAATCATAATTATTATACAATGATAAAATAAAATAAAAAACATCAAACTAAAATTTTTTATTGAAAAAGATTAAATTAAAAATAAACATAATATATGAAATAAAATAAATGAGTATAATGAGTATACATGCGTAAAATAAAATAAAAATTAACAATTTATATTTAGTCGGACGGGTATGGGTCGGGGCGGGGTGGGTATCGACATCCCCAACCCCACCCCACCTACGGTCATAACGGGTTTTCCTCATCAAAATCGGGGCGGGGTCGGGTGGGTACCCACAGGGTCGTGTTATGAAGGAGAGGGGAGGGGAAGGATTATTTAAAATTTTGAATGTTTGGTTCGATTTTTTGGAGGGAATGGGAGGAGAAGGGAGGGAAGCAAAATCCCTCCTAACTCAATTTTAGCTCCCCTCCAATATTGGAGTTTTTTTGAGGGGAAAAGAGGGGAGATTAAATCATTTAAATAAAATTACTTAAATATTTTAACATATAATATATTATATAAAAGACTACAAGGATACACAAGTAAATTAATCTCTCCCCTTCATTAAAATCTCTCCCCTCCCCTCCTGAACTAAACAAGCAAAAGCTTCTCTCCCTCCCCTCCTATCCTCTCAACTAGACACAAAATCAAATTATATATCTCTCCTCTTCCTTCCCCTTCCCTCCCCTTTCATCCCCTCCCCTTGTTTGAACCAAACAGACTTGCTGATTGTAATGATAGATGCTTGGTATAACAAGGTGCGTAGCGTAACATCCCGCCTAATTTAATTATTTAGCTAAATTAATTTAGGCTTTATTATGCTCTAAATTGATTATTGAGTAATTCAATTAGGGGAGTATTTATAAATATTAGAGGTGTGAATAGAAATGACATTAAGTAAAATTAAGTGAAAGAAAGGGTATTTGGGTCATTATCCAAGCTAAAAGAGGGACACAATGGTCCATTCCCATTTTTTTTCTTTCCCCTCTCCCTCACTCCCTCCTGCTCCCTCACTTCTCTCTCTCTCTCTTTCTCTCTCTCGATTTTTTGGCTGCAAAAGGAAAAGAAAGGGGAGGAAAGAAAGACAGGGAAATAGAGAGTTAGGGTTAGGGATTTTGTGAGAAATTGGAGTGGGATTGTGTCATCTCTTCAATCCTTGCCTTAAGAAGAATATTGTAGCTGAATCTTTGGCTTTGGGTGAAGATTTGGAGTTGCCCTAGTTGAAAAAAAAAGGGGCTGCGAATTTGAGAAGAAGAGGAGGAAGAAGAAGATCTCACTTCTTCATCTTTGGTTCAATCCTTGGTTTTGTGGTGAGTTCTTCTTCCCTTAGGTGGTGGGCAACCATAAGACTCCCATTAGGTTTTCATTTCCTTTCACTTGTATGATCTATATGCTTTCTTTGAGATTTGAAGATATAGGTTGGAAATGATTGTGTTTATTGTGTTGATGCTCTTGAATGAGTTTTGGAATAATATGAATTTCTTGACATTTTGGTTATGGTTTCATATTATTGATTATGATGCATTATTCTTGGGTTGTTTAATATGTGGGATTGGATATTTGAATGATTGGAACTGTTGTTTGAAAGTTGATTGAGTTGTTGTTGGTTTTCGAGTGCCATTATGCTATCAAAAATCTAGTTTTTTGCAATTTTAACTGTGTGAATCGATTCATGCTGCCTTGAATCGATTCACTAGAGGCGCCCAGGCCATCCTGGGGGTTCTGTGAATCAAATTCAGGAGTTGTGAATCGATTCACTGTTTTGTGAGCTGAATTCTGCTGCAGTGTGTGAATCGATTCACACACCTGTGAATCGATTCATGCCTTTTTTTTTTTTTAGAATTTCGTGTTTTTGTTAAACCAGTTTGGATCCCATATGAAGGCTATCTTTGAAGGTCTTCCATATTCACTTTTTACACAGTTTTGAACCCAACATCGAACACTCTCAACCAATAATATTTATGTTTTCACACTTCCTCTCATATCCACATTCAACCAAGAACCATGATTTGATGACATATATGATTATCTGTATGTTTAGTATGGCAAGGGAATTCTTGGGTAGTTAAGCCTCTGGTACCCGTGTTCGAACCTTGCCTAAACTCTACAGGAGGCCAGAGAAGTTTTGTGAGTGGCATGCTCAGCATTTCTGTGGGGCCTAATTAGTGCATGTACAGTGTATCTGGGGTGTTATTTGTAGCTAGATCATATAGAATAGTTTAGTTTGGTCCAGGATTGCATCTGTGTTTGTTCGTGATTAGACTTAGGATTAGAATATGATTAGTCTTTAGAATAGACATAGGATTATGCTTTCTGAATTATTATTGCTATGTATAAATTATATTGTATTTGGATTTAATGTTGGTGAGGAGTCCGTGAAGGACTCACTGAGATTTTATCTCACCCTTTTCTTGTTGTTTTGCAGATAAACAGGATCCGAAAAACGATCAGGCGAGCTAAAGGCCTGATTCTCCTAGTTTAGAGTTTATTTTGGAAGTGTAGGCACTCCTTAATCTTTTGGATTTTGGAAAAAACTTACTTGTATTTTGGATTCCAAGTACTTCGATTTGGAAAAGTTGTAATCTAATTTCTAGATTATTGACTATGGTCAAAGTTTGGACTCGTAATTTTATTAACAAGTTTAAATTAGTTGTAACTCATGTGCTATTAATATAATTTGTCGTTACAGGTAACATTTAGCCTGCTCGCGTCACTAGATTTGACCATGAAGGGGAAACGAACGTTAACCGTAGATTTAATATTAAACAATTGGAATCGTCCTGATTGATTTCATATGTAGACTAGCTTATCTAATGGATGCTGATATCATGTGTTGTGTGGTTGTCTTTTTTGTTTTTAACAGTACTAGCAAGGTACCCGTGCGTCATTTCGTTGGGATTCAATAGTAAAATAATCACACACCGGTCTAATTTAATAAAAAAAAAGTGTCAACTATTTCCTAGTATACATTTTGTACAACACTACACGTATATCAATACCCTAACTAAATATAGCCCAATAACAAGTGCTCTAAGGGTATATGTTATGGAATAAAGGTTGGAACTTTTTAATTAAAATATACAACATTATCAGCACATTAGACATTGCATCTTTCAACAAAAGCTGACTATTTTTCATTTAATCTATGTGTTTGGATATAAAATATTTTTGAATGTTTCTTAATTTATGCGTACTAACCTTAGATATCAAACCTTAAATATATATTACCTCTGTTTGAAGATGACATCTACCCCCACACGGAACAATTTTTGTTTTGTCTAAAAAAAACGAAATGGAGTAAAACCAATATTCCCATAGGCAGAGCAAACCAACTACCAAGCTTGCAGTAGTTAACTGCCGCGGGGAATTACTAAGTCTCTGTTTGGTTCTGCGTTGAGAAGAAGTGGGCGCGCGTTCATCAGCTTCAAATGCGATTTCGTAGGTTGATAGGATGTTTAGTTTTTGGTTGGAAAAGTGATTCTTCTTACTAAAATCAATTCTAGTTGAAGCAACAGCTAGTAGCTTTTGATTCTAATTGAAATCGATTCTGGCCGGAGCTCCCATGGTCTCTATGTGAGTAGACCAAATAGCCCTTATGCAGCTCTGCGTGCAGTGTTTCTGCACTTTTTTTTTTGGTCAAGCGACGTTTCTGCACTGAGTAACTTATTCTAACTCAAGGTTAGAGAAGATAAGTTGGAATGGGCTTAAAAGGCCCATTTAACACAACAGAAAAAAGAAAAAAAAAGCCGTACATGATGAGAGGGAGAGAACTTCGGAGCCACAGTAAACTAGGCTTTTCGGATTTTTTTGTTTCATACAAAATTATTTATTAATACAAAGTAAAAAAATTAATTGTTAACTAATATATATCTAATCGACATTACATAAAAAAAACATATCCATGAATATAATATGTATATATATATAATAAAGTAAACAAAATATTTGATTTGTTAATGTACATTTCAAAGATAAAAGAGTAATTTTAATTATATTCTCTCTTTGTAATTAGATATTTTATATTTAGTATTGTTAAACTAATTTAGTACTTCTGTTGTCTATTTTATCAAAATTTAAGTTTCTAATATCTTAAAAAAAATTAAGTTTCTAATATAATTTTAAGTTAGGATCCATTTTGGTACTTGCACACCAAAAAAAACAATTTTGATCAAATATATCCAAACAATAAGAATTGATAAAAAATCACTTTTTATGTGTACGTATCCAAACAGAAATCACGTTACGTTCAACTCACTTTTAACCAAAATTAATTCTGTCAAAATCAATTTTCGCCACCGCATAACTAAACACCCGCTAAACTTGCAATAACTCCTAATAAAATGCCTTTTTGACATTTCGTGTAAATTGTAATGAGTGTTTTTGGCAAAATCGTGTAATAAGCTTGATTTCGGTTCACTCACGATATAACCTTTTTGGTTTTTAGGATTAAAACTAGTAACCATATTATGTACCCAAAAAAAAAAACTAGTAACCATATTAGTGAAAAAATAATTTAATGTGTATTTTTAATGTGTTCGAAATTTGAACAGTGTTGTTACTTTTTTACGTAATTGAAAATGAGAAAAGGGGAATGAGAACTCACTATTTTATAATTAATTTTAAAATGCAGTTGCAAAATGGGTTGATGTGACAATATAATGATTTCTCATTCTCATTGAATATTAGTGTAAAACTAATTTATACCGATAGTACATACCCATCAAAACGTACCCAAATATACACTATTGATGTTATTGTAAAACTAATTTAATAATATAACCCTAAAAAATAAATCATTATAAGAAATATTGATTTCCATCACACACTGGTTTAATTTAACAAAAATGTAGTGTCAAATGTATATAAATACCCTAACTAAATATAGCCCAATAACAAGTGCTCTAGAGGTACATATGTTATGGAATAAAACTTTGAACTTTTTAATTAAAATATACAACATTATCAACACATTAGACATTGTATCTTCCAACAAAAGCTGACTATTTTTTTACTTAATCTCTGTGCTTAGATATAAAATATTTTTGAATGTATCTTAATTTATGTGTGTGTGAGTATATATATATATATATTGACACAACAAAATCATGTCATTTCATTAATAATAATATTCCAAATACACTATGGGATATTGGTAAAAACAGTGCGAGGAGCATAAGAGATAAACGCCCGTCCTTGCAAGAACATGAGCGCTACCATTAGCTTGTCGCCTAGTCTAAACTTTAACCATAGTCATAAATCTAAGAATCTAGATTACAACTTCCAAAAGTACATAACTTGAAATTCAAAATACAAATATAATTTTCCAAGTTCAACAGATAGTAGCACAGCTACATATCCAAAATAAACCCTAAATTATGAGCATTTAGCTTTAAGCAACGTCTTGTTTTTCTTCGGTACCTGCTTATCTGAAAAGCAACAGGAAAAAGGTGAGATAATAATCTCAGTGAGTCCTTCACGGACCCCTTATCAACACTAACCACATATACAATTTAATATACAATTAAAAGCAATATTATCAATTAAGACTATTCTACCTTAGGACTTAACTCTAATCTACTCCTAATTCTAATCATAATCTATCCCTAAATGCAATCCTGAGATGTATCTTCTTAGGGGTCAATGCTAATTGAACTAGATCCACGCCGACGGGTCTTATCGTTCACTGGACCGACGCACCTGCTGCCGGTCTTATCGTTCACCGGACAGACAAACACCATACCATTCTAATCTAATATGATCTAGCTACTAATGATGTATTCCCGTATAGAATTAATTGACTTTCTTAGGAATCCACGCCACCGGGTCTTATAGATCATCGGACCGGCAAACATCATACTGTACTCACACCCTAGCTTCCTTTGTACTGAGCGTGTTTACATATAAGCATTTATTTAGCTTAGTCATTCAGACAACTTTTCATGTGATTATAGTATTACACAAGGTCGAATTTAAAGAGGATAGGATTTTGGAGAATTGGGCAATGTCTGGCTCAAATTCGTTGAGCACAGCAGAATTCACTTAAGCGAATGGCTCACTAAGCACAGGACAGCTCGCGGAGCGAATCCTGGCCAACCTCGAGTCCTGGCATTCTGAGCAAATTTCATCCCGCTTAGCGAATTTATGAGCAACAAACTGATTTAATACAAGATATAAGAATGCATTAAAAATCAAATGTTCTCAAAAACTCATTTAAAAGTGGTTCAACACAATTAAAATCCATTCCAACCTATAACTTCTAAAAATTATAAGGAAGCTATAGAAACCATAAAGCAATCCAAGTTCATTTCGTATTGCAAATTAACTAGAGTTGAAACCCTATAAGTCAAGGACCAAAACCATAAGACAAACCCACCAAAACAAGGCAGGAAATGAAACAAACAGCACTGGACACGGCCGTGCCCATGATAACTTCCTGGAGATTACAGGAAACACGGCTTGGCCGTGCTGCACAACACGGCTGTGCCATGTTGTGCTGCAGAATCCTTTCTCTGCATAATCTCACTTCCAACCTTCAATTCTTCTCAATGAATCATAAGAAATCACATAATGTAAACATCCCAAAACTCATCAAAACTTTGATCAATTCACATAACCCTTGGCCATAATGCACGGGCTTTTGGGCAAAATTCTCTAAAGCATTCACTATACTGGGATATATGTGTATGGCCATAATACACATGCTTTTAAACTACACCCTGAAAGATTGAGTGTGTAATGTTGTCTGAGATAGAGTTCAAGACTATGTGTCACTCTAGTATACCTGAAACATCATCACTATGTAATGGTTCAAGTCTACGGACACCATTGCTTATACTCAATCTTATGATGTATTGACTTACTGCTCGATGGAATATTTAAAAAAAAAACAAGTGGGGGATTGTTATGTTTTATTTAAAAATAAATTTATTAAATATATTCGTTTGGTTTTTTCTGGCCGGTTGTAATAAAAAGGTCACTTAATAATAGTGTTTTATTAGTCATTAACAATATTAATAATATTTTATCAGTTATTATTTCTTTCAATGTCATTGAACACCACCGTGAAACATCTCTTTTATTAGTTTTTGTTATATTGATGATTTTCTTTATTACCTGTTAACGTTCATATTTCTTTTTGTAATAAAAACAAAAGGATGGAATAGTATGAAGGGTGGAAAAATCATAGTTTGGTTGACATAGAGTTTTGTTAGAAAATTAAGAGAGTTCCGAGAAGTAAAATAGAAATAAGGGGGTGTGAGTTTGGTGGTTCTTCTCAGTGCAGAGAGAACCATATTTCTTGAGAGACTGTTTTATCCTGGAGACGACGGGGCTGTACACTGCTGCACAACTTAGGCAGAGCCGCAAAACGTCTTAAAAAGAGCGACCTAGTCCGCGACTCAGCCTAATGTTTAAAGCGTGTTCTACCAGAAAATTTAATGAATGTTCAACTTGTGTAAGAACTCTATTTAAATAATTTATCTAATGATTGTATTTATTTATGCAACAACAATTGTTTATGACAATAAAAATCAACTAAAGATACTAATTAAAAATAAGTTTAATTTTTTTATTCTGAAACTACTAATTAAATTCAAGTTATACATTTAACCAATAAAACTCATTCAAAGCAATTTTTGGTTTTCACAACACAAACTTTATTTGCTTTAATTTCATTTTTATTATTAATCTGATAATAAAAACCAACTGAATACACTAATTAGAAATAAACCTATAAACTTATTTTTTTTATTCTAAAACTACTAATTAAATTATAAGATTACTAAATTAACCCATAAATGGATAAAATAAATTTTTAATGTTGCCCCTATACAAGCTTCTTTTATATATATATATATAGGGTTGATAGAAATATGTTTCTGAAGTCATTTAGCGACATATTAATTTTCGGATTTATGGATATCTGAATAATTTTTTACACTCAAATTTTTATATATACATTATATAGTCGATATCTTGACTTGATTGTACTCCGCCCTTCTTTCACGGTATGAATTTAAAAAAATCTTTGAATACTTATTTCATTAACTACAGCCAGATTTTTAGTTTTAGTCAATAGAATTGAAAAACTGTGTTTGTCTTTTTTTTTTTTTCCTTTCGGAAAAGACATATTTTTTGGTTGAAGAAAGTATAGTCTATTAGTATTAATTTATTTTGAATGTGGGCCCTGTTTTATTATCTAATCAACTTTGAATGGTCTGAAACTCAGAATGTACAATAGAAAAATAGCAAAGCTGTTTTGCCCCGCTCTTGCAGTCTTGTCCTACTATAAAATTGGTCTTTTTTTTTTGTCTTAAACATAAAAAATAAACCCTCATTTTCAATCATATTAAAGACAAAATTTAGGTAAAATTTTTTAGGTGCTTTTGGTGCAGATCTTCTCACAAACTGAGATAAAAACAGTTTTGATAATGATAGTTATTTCAAGTTGGAGACAATAGGAGTGGATAGAGAGAGAAAAATTTATTTATTTTGTGAAAGAAACAGCACCTAAAGAACTTTACCTAAGTTTTGTCCTCATATTAATTACACTTTTCCATATTTGCCCTTATTTACTATGAGACAAATTTTCAATATTTGCTAATTTGTCATTAATTATCTCTATTTTTTTTATTACAAGAGGTAATTTTTTTAAAAAAAAAATAAAAATAAGACATCATTAATTGAGATTTATCTATTCCAATCCAATACATCTCCTTAGTCCTTATGATTTTGTCTTATATTTTTTATATATAGGACCAGAGATAGTAATTTGTAAGTGGAAAATTTTCTTTTCTTACTCGCTCTTTATTAGAGCTTTTGTGTGTTAGTTAGGCAGTTAGTTAGTTAATTCTGTTTGTTAGCTTTTCAATAAGATCACACTATAATTAATAGAGTGCAGGTATCTCATTTCTAAACAAATTTAATATTCACTCTGGAATAAATTATAAGTAAAAGTTAACTAATTTACAATTGTTAAGGTAGTTAGTTAATCACATTTATTCTATATAATTTTAATTAAAAAATTAACTCTATTGCTCAAATTACCTAACATGACTAATAAATTAGTTCATTGGAAATACAAAAAGTTAAATTAAATGAGGGGTATTTTAAAGATACTATCATTAAATAAAAAAAAAGTAGTTAATATTTGTTTATATTTCATTCCAAAAAACATGAGATAAAATTTGTTTATAATTCATTTAGGAGGAAATCTGATTCCTTTTGAGATTTGTCAGCCTTTGAGCTCTCTTGCTATTGCTCCCTTCTTTTTCCCCCTCCTGATTCCTAACACAAATTAAAGGTTTTTCCATCATCTAAAGATACGTCCTCGTGATCCAACTTGATGATTGGGACATAAGTGCTCCATAATTGCCTGTAATGTATCTAAGGATGGATCCAGGAATTTTGACTGGTGGGGATAAGATCATATACTAAAAGTATTTATATAAAAAATAAATCGATGCGTAAGTGATAAAATAATGACATCATTATCATTGAACAAAAATTAAACTGTACCCAAAAAATTTAAAGACACCATAACATTTACGAATTATAATTGCTCTTTACGTGTTTTCATATTTTGAAATTGTTGTATGATTTTTTTTTCATTTTCAACACTATTAACAATATCTCTCTATGTATGTGACCAAACAATCATTTAACAATTCATCTCTCAGTCATATCAAAAGAGAGTGACTCATTTTCTATTTTTTTCTCTTTATGGGTCAACACTTAATTTTAAGTGGGGAAAAAAACAAAATTACTCAATAATTAGGAAAAAAACAAATAAGTCAGTGGGATCGGGTGCCCCCAACTTCCACTATGTGCATCCGTCCCTGACTGTATCCTGAGAATCAACAACGTCCTTGAAGCCATCAACCGGCCAATACAACTTTGCATGTGATTGGTCTGGCGGTGAGATTTTCGCATTGACCCAAAATCGCGGTGAGATTTCTGTGTTAAGCATGTGTTGCCGTGAAAGCTACACTTTGTCACTTCTGGATTTCCACGTTGGATTGGCCTTCAGATGCGCGTTGATGGTGACAAGCGTGGAACCAAACACTCGCTTTGTAGTTGTACCAAACTTTCCTGCTAATATCCTTCACGTTTTGACCCTACTATTTTTGTGTGTGTGTGTTAATTAGTCTTCTTCTTCTTCCTTAGAGAGAGATGCCCTTTCTTCGTCATAGAAACCTTCATTCTAACTAAAATTTCAATCATTACTGTTAGCCATTCAACATTGTATATATTTTTTAGACTTAGATTTGGATCCTTGCAAAATGCCAAGCTCCATATTTCTTCTCAAAAACACTAATAGGTTAGAATAATTTATCCATATAACAATTTTTGCCAAAAAATAAGAAATAATTAAATAATTGACCAAGTCTAAAGTCCTCTACATTAAAATATTAAACATTACCCTTATATTTTTAAGATGAAGTACTGTTATAACTGCATTCAACCATTAAATTTTGGATATCATCAAAGTTTATAACTATATTTTGGTCATTTTAAGATGTGTTTGGATTTCCATTGCAAACGTACATTTGGATTCAAAAGTACATTCTCGATCATATTTTGGTTGAAATTAATGTATGTTTGTAAATCTTAACTTTAAACCATCTAACCAGTAATTGCTTTGACAATCTTGATTATATATAACTTATCCTTAATTTGGTGTGGACAATTATTCGTATGTGTTTTTTTCTTCCAAATTAAAAAGCCTAGCTGCGAGACATACTTAACTACACTTGTGATCCTCTTACATATCCAATCCAAATCATTGGGAAGCTTAAAAATGACTAACTCTTACAAGGCATTAATCGGTTAAATTAATCGTGATCGCATTAACCGATCACAGACTAGGCCTTAACCGAGTAATATCTCTTAATCAGTTGACGTAGTTTGTAATTGGTCAGGTGAAACACTAGGTACTAATCAACGAAGTACTTGCAATCATTAATAATTTTAAGTCTCCGCTGATTTGGCAGCAACACATTTCCTTACGAACCCTAAACCTTTCCCATGGCATTGGAATTACTTCATGATTCCCTCTGTGGAGAGAATAGTGAAGGAAATACAAAACATATGTCAGTATGGGGGTGAGGACAACAATTCACCCTTTCCACCAAGACATTTTCAAAAATCATAACATGATAGCAAGGCATTCAAAAATTTAGACCGTCATATGACATAACAGAATCTAGATTCTCTGCTTAGAAATTACTTACCATGAGTTGATTGGTCCACTTCTTTAGTCTTCTTTCCACTGAGGTGGAACACCCTACCCACTGTTGTGGAATCATGTTCTAGTTTTGCTTTCTTCTTCTGTCGTGGACAATACCTTGCAGAGTGCCCTAGTTGGCGGCACATGTAGCACACATTCCGTCCGGCCAAGCAGTCACCCCTGTGGGTCTGACAACACTTAGGACATTCATTAACTTCTAGTTTTGGAGAGGTTTGGACTTGTTTTCCTTTATCCGCATCTCTTAAGGTTCTCAATTGTGTGGAATTCTTGCGTTCATCCTTCTCCTTTTGCCTCTTGAGCTGTTTCTCTCCATACAACTTCCTCAAACTTTCCTTCGCTACGTAGCTTTTGTAAACCAAGGCAGCATAATTTGTGAAGTTCGTCTGGGCCAGATTGTTCTATATATCCGCCTTCAAACCCCACTTGAACTGATTCATCTTCCATCTTTCATCTGGTGCATACAGGGCATGAGAGGAGTACCTCGCTAATTCTTCAAACTTAGCCACGTACTCAGTGACAACCGAGTCCCCTTGCTGCAGATAAGTAAATTCCCTTTCTTTCTGATCCCTGACTGTCTGGGGGAAATACTTATCCAGAAAAGCAACTCGGAAGTGCTCCCAATCCAAGGGTATTCCTTCAACTAGCAGATAAGCCTGTGCTCCATCACACCAATTCCCAGCTTCTTCTGTCAGCATGTGTGTAGCGAAGGTGACCTTTTTTTCCTCCGTACATAGGACAACTTTAAAAATCTTCTCCATTGCCTCCAACCAATACTGGGACGCCATAGCTTCGGAGCCTCCAGTGATGGTCGGGGGATTGAGCTTGTGGAACTTAAAGAAGGTTTGATGTGGATCTTCCAGTTGAATAGGTGGAGGTGGAGGTTGTTGTTGTGTTTGGATGAAATGATTCACCAGGTTATTGGCGATTCACCATGTTATTGGTGGCAAAAGCCTGATCCCTCATCATCTGCATCATTTCCAACCATCGGGGCCTCCTCAGCATTTGCACGCCTATTCTGTCCTCTCCCTTGCCCGCCAGCTCGTCAGCCATATTCTGCATACACAGTATAAAGTATTAAGTTGATCAGGCTTAATAGTTCATACTAGGTGTAAGAATACATAGAGGAATTCTCGAACAAGAGAAAATTCCATCTAATTGACCATATTCCTATCAGGACTAAACCGCTCTAATACCATAATATAACGCCCATACTTCAATATTAATTGAAATAACGACAATTTACATTAAAGTACATATGTTGCTACAAATTTAAAACTTGCTTAATAAATTACAAGTCTAAACTTTAACCATAGTCATAAATCTAAGAATTTAGATTACAACTTTCAAAAGTACATAACTTGGAATTCAAAATACAAATATAATTTTCCAAGTTCAACAGATAGTAGCACAGCTACAAATCCAAACTAAACCCTAAACTATGAACATTTAGCTTTAAGCAACGCCTAGTCTTCATTCGGTACCTGCTTATCTAAAAAGCAACAGGGAAATGGTGAGATAATAATCTCAGTGAGTCCTTCACGGACCCCTTACTAACACTAACCACAGTGGGTAACGTTTAGCCTGGTCGTGTCACTAGATTTGACCATGAAGGGGAAATGAACGTCAACCCTAGATTTAATATTAAACAATTGGAGTGGTCCTGAATGATTTCGTACTACCTGTTAGTGAGGTTGTGACCCAACGAAAATTTGTTTACATTTTGGGGTCTGCACATATGTTAAATTATTTTTGTAGTTGGGAAGATTTACAATTTGTCATAGTTGGTGATAAGGTCGTATGTAGACCGGCTTAGCTAACTGATGCTGACATCATGTGTTTTTTTGTTTTTAACAGAACTAACAAGATATCCGTACATACGCACGAGTCATTGCATTGGGATTCAATAGTAAGATAATCACACACCGATCTAATTTAATAAAAAAAAGGTGTCAATTATTTCCTAGTATACTTTTTTTACAACACTATGTGTATATCAATACCGTAACTAAATACCCTAACTAAATATAGCCCAATAACAAGTGCTCTAAGTGTATATATTATGGAATAAAAGTTGTAACTTTTTAATTAAAATATACAACATTATCAACACATTAGACATTGCATCTTTCAACAAAAGCTGACTATTTTTCATTTAATCTATGTGCTTAGATATAAAATATTTTTGAATGTTTATTAATTTATGCGTACTAACCTTAGATATCAAACCTTAAATATATACTACATCCGTTCCTTTTTACTTGTCTTTTAAAGTTGTTTCATACAAACTAAAGAAACCAATTAATTTTATTGTTTTTGACAAAATTATTAGTCCTTTTCTTATGATACATTTGATTGTTTATTATCCACAACACTTATTTCTCTCTCTACAATAAATAATTAAGGGTATGATTGAGAAGCAAGTAATTAATGTAATCTTAAACTATCAAAATGACATAAAAAAATTCTTCTTAAAAATCGAAGTGTGAAAAAAAAAACAGAGTAATAGATATATAAACATACATCGTAAATACTTCTTAATTATTTGTGTGTACTAATGTTAAATATCAATAGTTATGAAATAGAGAGAATAATTGGCAAAATAATAGTTAATATTATCTTAAAATTTTAAAACAGATAAATATGAATATTTTGTTCTAATACAATATTTAAAAGAAAACGTGGATAATATATAAAGTGTTTTCACTGTAAAAATATTTGAAAATAAGAAACAACATGGTAATTTTTAAAATAGGAAACAAAAAAGTTATTACTATCTCATGTATAAATATTTGAAAATAGAAAATAAAGTGATATTTTTTTCATTAAAAGTGAAAATAAAATTTTACTGAAATGGTCATGTCACAACAATTCCTAAGTTCTTTTAAAAAAAATAAAAACAATTCCTACGTTAGATATAATTATTAAAAAAACGCAAGATACATTAAAACAATAATATAAAAAATATTAAAAATCATAATGAAATTATTTTAATGCTCCTTTCATCTCATTTTATATGTAATTGTTTCAAATTATTTGTCACTCGAATTTGTTTTATAGTACTAATGTTTAGTTGTATATCAAGTTACTAACATTAATTAGTCATTTTACGTGACTCTTATTACAATATAATCCTTCCGTAATAAAATATAAACAAATAAGTATATATATTTAGTCCAAATTTGAACCAAATATATGTATTTTTTTACTTATATATTGTTACGGAGGAAGTATATACTTTAATTAAAAATTATTTTACCTTAAAAATAGTATAATTAATAATTTTTTTGAGACACGGCGACAACTTAAGAAAATAGATACGTGGGACAAAATAAAATGAGATGCAGGAAATAGTATTACATCCGGACAAAAGAAAATAGATATTTTTGGAGTATTTTTTTTGTCTTTATTATAAGTAAAATGAACTTATTTTAAGATGTATTAATTGCTAAAATATTTTTTATACCCTTATTTTAATAAGTGTTATATATTTACTAGAAATTCATATTTTTTCTATGTTTTAATAAGTGACTCTTATTACAGTATAATCCTTTCGTAATAAAATATAAACAAATAAGTATATATATTTAGTCCAAATTTGAACCAAATATATGTACTTTTTTACTTATATATTGTTCGGAGAAAGTATATACTTTAATTAAAAATTATTTTAACTTAAAAATAGTATAATTAATAATTTTTTTGAGACACGGCGACAACTTAAGAAAATAGATATGTGGGACAAAATAAAATGAGATGCAGGAAATAGTATTACATCCGGACAAAAGAAAATAGATATTTTTGGAGTATTTTTTTTGTCTTTATTATAAGTAAAATGAACTTATTTTAAGATGTATTAATTGCTAAAATATCTTTTATACCCTTATTTTAATAAGTGTTATATATTTACTAGAAATTCATATTTTTTCTATGTACCTAATTATAATTAGGGGTATATTTGGAATAAAAGTTCAAATTTATAACATTAAATATGTTACCTTGGTCTTAGTGATTTTTGCAGTTTCTTTTATATGAGGGACCTGAGGCAGTATCTTTATAGTACTCGCTTGGTTTCTTATTATAAGAAATAAAATCCTAATTTACACAGATCAAAAAAATACATTGAAAATAGTTTTTTCTAATTAATATTTTTAAATATTTAATTTTTTTTTCAAAAGTGCCTCTTTTATGAATCAACCCACTTGCATAGAAAATAATTATCTCATTAATATAAGTTTCACTATAAATAAAAATTAATCATTTAATACATTTAAAAATTAATATTATTTCTTATAATTAATAAATAAAAATTAATCATTTAATACATTTAAAAATTAATATTATTTCTTATAATTAATAATTAATGCAAGAAAAAGATAATTTTGTTTCTTATAATCTATGATTGCTTAGTACGAATAAACACCGGAGATATAAGAAATTTTTCTAGAGTGCTAGAGCCACTAGTTATACTTCCACGGTCGATATTGAAGTGGTGTTAATTAATGCAGAAATAATTGCATCTCAACGCCCATTTCCACGGTGGATCAAAATCTTCTGTCTCACTTTTTTGTTATATTTTCTGTTGTCTCTCACTAATAATAATTTGTCACATAATAAAATAAAATTATTACTTATTAACACATATGTATATCTCCAGCCTTTAATTAGTAAGAAATAGAGATATACCATTTTTTGGGACGGTTGTGGGGACCATGGAACATTACTTCCCCCTCAAAGGCGCCATTATTATTCACTGAGCACCCCCAACCAACCCACTACTCTCCACCTATATAAACTGCCACACAGAGGCTCATATTCTATATATGCATAGCCAATTCAATTGAGAACCGTGGTGTGTGCAGTGTCACATTAAGAGTCAATTAAGAGAGTGAGGATGATGAAGAAGATGAAGGTTGTGTTTTCAGTGATGCTGGTGGCACTGCTTATGGTGGAGCTGCATATGCCAATCGCTGAGGCTGTGACTTGCAGCCTATCAGAGTTGAGCCCTTGTCTTGGGGCAATCACGTCCAATTCTCCACCTTCGAGTACCTGTTGCGGGAAACTGAGGGAGCAAATTCCATGCTTTTGTGGGTATCTCAAAAACCCAAATCTGAGGCAGTATGCTAACTCTCCTGGTGCCAGAAGGGTCGCTAGTTCTTGTGGGATTCCCTTCCCAAATTGTTAGTAACTAAGCAAACTATATATATATTCGACGTTTGTAAGGGTAAGAAACAAAGCTCTCGCCATATATAAAGTACTTGAATATGGTGTATACAATATATGTCATGTATTGTATCTGGGAGTACTTATCTATATATATACTTCGTTTTAAGAACGATAAATAAGGAAATGATGGTGATCCAGACTTCAGAGTGATATTTGTTTCAACAAATTAACTCTGATATTTGTATATGAATATGAATGAATATGAGTTTGTGTGTTGAAGAAATTAACCGATTGCTAGCAGATTTTAACAGTTGTGTTTTTTTTGATATATGGGTTAGTATTCCAATTGACGCAAAGAACCTGGCTCCGCCCGTAAAATTATTTTAAGTTTGTTGGGCAAAGATTTTCAAGTAAATTCTTCGGTACCCACGAAAAAAGGTATACCCATTCGTAAAAATGACAAAAAATAATTTCAATAAAAACAAAAAAACAATAATTCAAACATAAATTATAAATAATAAAACAAAAAAAACTTATAAAACTTACTCTAAATAAAAGAATAAACTGAAATATCAAAAAAAAAATTGAAATCATGTATAAAATAGGTAAAAAATAAAAGAAATTGATAAAAAAAATAATTTTATTATTAGAAATGAAATAAGAAAAGAAGAATAAGCTAGGAATGAAATTAAATAATTTACATAAATATTAGAATATTATTTAACCAGAGATCCAAATAACAGAAATAGAGAAAGAATAAAAAAACTCCTTAGAGAAAGTGAAATGTATTAATAAATATAGAAATTCTTTAAGGAAATCCTCTCAGATCCTCACACTAACCGGTATGAAAGTTAAGAATTTAATTTCACTTAAAACAAAGTTTGAAAAATGATGTGGTGTCAAATGATTGGTTATTGGGTACCCAAGCCCGATAAAACTCCAGGGTACCGGAATTGTCACCATTCAAGATCTCGTATAATACAGGGACATTTCTGTAAGGA
The DNA here is from genome assembly GCA_037113605.1 of Calophaca sinica. NCBI lineage: Eukaryota > Viridiplantae > Streptophyta > Magnoliopsida > Fabales > Fabaceae > Calophaca > Calophaca sinica. Next base: position 133,373,666 of record CM073733.1, read on the forward strand.
TGAGTGTTAATCATTCTTTTATTGGTTGAAATTCAAATAAATCGCACTAAGTCATGTAGGTTCCACATAAATTTGGAAGAAACCATATTTCAACTAATAGAAGAGTACGTGTTTTCAGCATAAAAAAATATCCTTAAAAAATATAAGAGAAAAAATAAATGAATAATAATTTTAAAATTATTAAATGTTAAAATATTATCTTAATAGTAAACAATATATTTAAATATAGTAAATTAAATAAAATCATATTATTTTAATATTTAATTGGAAAAATTTAATATTTAACAGAAGTAAAAATTTCATTTTACTGGACAGTTAATTAAGAAAAATCAATTAAAAAATAATATTAATTTAATTTGATTTAATATATTTTTTATTTGAAACCCACCGTAATTAAAGTTTTTGACTCTATAACCTATTGGATTTTATAACCTATTGGATTTTGCAATCTACCAAACTGCCTCTGTGAAATTGAACTGAAATTCTCTTCGTAGAGGGTGAGAGTGTGTTTCCACTCCTACCAACATCTATTGGTTTACTTAATAATTTTTCATTATGAATACTACTTTAATTTTTGCTCATTGTAATGATACTTTGGTTTTAGATGCTTGGTATAACAAGGTGTAGATATTTTTTGAAAGACGAATAAGGACACTTTTCAAGACATACTTTAAATTAGGGGTGAGCAGAAATATTTGACCCGCCGGATCCAACATACCCATTTGCAATTTTGGGGCAATGGACAGGTTAATACGGATTTCAGGTAAACGGGTTAAATAAAGGGTAAGGATGAGTGTAATTGGTCGAGCTCGGTTCCACCTAATATAATCCAACAGCAACCGAACCCGACCAAGAAAGTTTATGAAATGTAAATAAAACACAACATGACGCCTCTTCAAGAGAAAGAAATGCATTAAAACACGGGAACAAAAAAGATTGACATGAAGACACAAAGTCAATTTGTCAAATACACAATTCTCAATAACAAAATATCTGTATCAAGCACAGTGAGGATTTGATTACTTGAGAAGTGTAGACCATTACTCTAGTCTCTAGGATTTGATGTATCCCCGACTTAAAAAAACAAAAAAACAAAAAAAACAAATATCCCATTTCTTTCCCTGTGTAGACTTTTGTAGACTTTTTGTTAATAAAAATTAACAAAATTAATTGTAAAACAATGAACGGAAACACAAATTTCAAAATCTGATTAATCGTTTGGAACAGTGTCAGAGGGGAGGGAAAGGTCTAACTATGTGGGCCCAACGATAAGAAGGCTTTCTGTTGATGTTGGGAATGGTAGAGCTCTCATCCTCCTAGAGGTTGAGTGTTCTCTCTTCCAGAGTCCGATGAAGGGCAGACTGCAAAGACACTCCGACGCCAAGTTAGGCAGGCCTTGGAGAAGAAAGAGAGCGAGTGTATTAGGGTTGAGAGTCCGTAGAGAGTATCTGCAGGGGAGTCCCCTTTATATAGTGGAGCCACGCGGAGGAGGATAACTACCGATCCGATTTGGTAGCATGTAATTCCTCCCTAACCATGGGGATTAGCTCGTCTCTTCTGCGATGTTTCGCGCTACCGCTAAGCTCGTTACGTGCGGCCGCCGCGTGATCTTCGATCTTTAGGGTGACAACGGCTCAGCGTTGTCTCAGCGCGTCTCCTTCTAGAAGGTTCGTGAGTCTGAGTTAGCTCGCCCTTTCAGCTGCTCGGTGTTATCATTGGGATGGGCGTATCGGAGGGCGGGTCAGGCGCGCCTTGGGTTGGAGGGAACTCGTCGAGCTCGGATGGCGAGAACCGAAAGGCTGATTACGCCTCGGTTCGGTGGAGTGCGCTAGAACTTCGGCTCGGGGCCGGTCAGTAACACAAGCCCCTGGGCGGCTTTGCCGCGAAAGGGCGGAGGGTCTATATAATGTCCCTGGGTCGGTATCCGAGTCGAGTCACGGAGGTCGGGGGCGTATCCCAGAAGCTTGTTTGTCTGGGGGGTCACGCTCTACGTGTCGCGCTTTTACTCGGCACTCTGCCACGTGATGGGACTCAGATGAGACGTTACTCAACCGTTCCTCTTCTCACCGTCGATCATCTGATGCAGCCCGAACCGCTAGATCTTCAACTGGTTTTGTAAATGGAGGGCTCGGATTGATTTGTCGCTTCACTTCCCTTCTGCGGGGTTTATAAAGCTACCCCCTCTCCTTCCTTCTCTCTTCTTCTTCGTTTTGCTTTCTCTGAACGTTTCGTCTGCTATCTCCCCTGCGTATGTATTTCAAACGGCTGCCTCACCCTCGTTCCTTCGCATTTCCTGGTAAGTCTTGTTACTATTCTTCGTTAATGGCTTCTTCCTCTTCCTCTCGTCGTTCCCCTTCCCCCATACCTTTGAGTTCCGAGAGCGGCTCGTCGTCTGAAACGACGAGCACGTCTTTTGACCTTTCTACGCCACCCTACGCCGGAGGCTACGCCCTGGGCTGCCGTCGGCGGTGGTTGTGACCGTGCCTCTCCAGGTGGTTCCTCCCACCCTGGTTCCAGCCTTCTCCCTCTGCGTCTGTTCCATCGCACTCACTTCATAAGGGGCGAGCGCCGGTGGGAGATAATAGGTCTCCACGCTGGGTGCACCCCGATGTACTGGGTGGCTTCCAACATTTTTTCAGACACTGGGGTAGTCGCCCTTCGGTCTAGTGTGTCATTTACGCCGAACCGGGATCGAGACGAGGAGGTAACTTGCCTCCCCTGCTCTCCCGACGAGCGAGTATGCTTTAACAAGGGCGAGTCTAGTTCCCCCGACTTTTGTTTCTTCTACAAAACTTACTTTACGCGAATCGGCCTCCGTTTTCCCTTAAGTAGGTTCGAGTGCGAGGTCCTCCAATGGCTGGACGCGGCCGCTTCGTAATTACACCCCAACAGCTGGGCTTTTATCCAAGCCTTTAAGCTCGTGTCAGAGTACTTTGGGGTTACCCCCTCTGCTACTCTCTTCTTCAGTTTTTTCCAGCTCAGACTTGGTAAGCAGCTTAAGTGGTGCTCGCTCAATAAAATACCTGGTTTTTATATTCTTGAGCTCTTCGACCAGTCTTATAAGAACTGGAAGCCTGATTTCTTCAAAATCCGGGTAAGGAGAGGGGATCCCTTTTTCTTTTCCGCTCAGAACGAGCCCTTGTTTCCTTTTATCGAGCTCCAATCCTCGCCCCATAAAAGAGGTGGACTTTAATTCGTTGTCGGTCACCGACCAGACGATAGTGAACTTTCTTGCTCGTTTGCCCACATTGCATTGTGGTCCTCTCCTCACCCGAGCTCTAAAGGATCCGCCCCAATGGAGGGATTACTTAAGTAAGTCTTGTTATTATCCTTTAGCATGATTTTCAGCCCGAACATGAGTATTAACTTTCACTTTATTTTCAGGTACGATGGCCCCGAAGATGAGCAAGAAAGAGATGGCCGAGCTCCTCAGGAAAGCTCAGAGAGAAAAGGTCGCCCAAGTTCCAGGGCCGGTTCCTTCTGATGCAGCCGCTTCCCCTCCGTCCGCCAAGGCTACTAAGAAGCGACTGCGCGCTCCCCCGACTCCCGGTTCCGAACAGCCCCCTGCAAAGGAGCAGAGGGGACCTCACGGGGGATTCCTCTAAACATCCCTGATGGCTCCGAGTGGTTCCTCCACCTTGGAGAATTTGCCGATCAAGGCGAGAACGCCGAGGATTCCCTTTGGAACGTCGGCTTCGACCGCTCCGACCAGATCGACCAGATTATGCGTAGGTCCGACGACAGGTGCATGGCCGAGGCGGGCGAGCTGGGTTTGTGCAAGGCACTGGGTCTCTACGGGCTCCATACTTTTGCTATGGCCCAGTTCCTTTCTGATCGGATAAGGGCACGGGCGACAGAAGCCGAGCTAGCGAAGAGAAAGTACTAGAGCAAGGCCACCGCGCTTGGCGAGCTTGAGGAGAAGATGGGCAAGCTGCAAGAGGACTATGCTTGCCTCTCGGGGTCTAGGGACGAATTGAACAGGAGCAACGCTTCTCTGCTGGCTCAGCGGGAGGAACTCCAGGCCCAAAATGCCCTTTTGTCGCGTCAACTGCAGGAGGAGAAGGAGAAGTCCTCGTCAGTTTGCCGGGTGGAGGAGTATCGCGAGTATAGTGCCCTTCAATATAAGGAAGGGTTTGATAATGCCGTTGCGCAGTTGAAGGTGATCGCCCCCGATCTGGACATCTCTGAGCTCGATTTCACTAAGGTAGTGAAAGGGGGAAAGATTGTGGAAGAGGAGGACGAGGAAGAAGGCTGTGCTGATCGGGAGGAGCCTGGGGGCGAGGAGGCCGGAGTTGGTATCGACTTGGCAGCTGTTAGCCAGAGTCTTGCGACCGATAAGATCGTCGGGGACCGAGCTGGAGACCAAGGGAATGCTCTTGCGTAATTTGTTTTACTTTGCTTTGCTCTGTCTTGATGATGTACCCGCTCTTCTACGAGCTGTTCCTTTGTATTTTGTTGAGTTAATGAAATTGGCCAAGTTTAATCGTTGTCTTCTCTGTTTCCTGTTTTTGTTGGTCATTGTGCTCGGTTGGGGTCGACTTTGGGTAGTTGCTGTTCGGCTAGGGTAGTCCCCGGGTGTAGTTCCCGGGTGGCTTCTTGGGTAGCTGCTGTTCGGCTAGGGTAGTCCCCGGGTGGCTTCCCCCGAATAAAACTTGTGTCAACTGATGTTGAGACAATTTCCCATGGGGCCGGTGTGTAGGCAGCGGTTTTCTTCACGCCAATCTTTAGGTCGGATAGTGAGCTTCAGATCCTCGAACGAGGTTACCAAGTGTTTGTGCTAACTTGGGTTTGAGGTTGAATGTATCGTTCAGGTCGAGCAAGGCGTTCCGAGCTTCGAGCTGCGAGCGAGTTAGGGGAACGCAGGGGTCGAGTTGCGGATGAGCACACCAAGCCTTTATGCTGACTTGGGTTTAGGACCACGGGGGTCGAGCTGCGAATGAGCCCACCAAGCCTTTATGCTGACTTGGGTTTAGGACCACGGGTCGAGTTTGCGAATGAGCCCACCAAGCCTTTATCTTGACTTGGGTTTAGGACCACAGGGGTCGAGTGCGAATGAGCCCACCAAGCTTTTATCCGACTTGGGTTTAGGACCACGGGGGTCGAGTGCCGAATGAGCCCACCAAGCCTTTATGCTGACTTGGGTTTAGGTCAGCTCGGTGAAGACCTTCCGAGCTCGGGACTCGGTGATTTTTAGTTAAAACAGTCTGAATGCAATGGGCGTTGACTTTTATTAGATGGGGAAGAAAGGGAAAGAAGGATGCGCCTCGTTAAAACCTTTCCAAACCAAAAACCTAGTGGGAAAAAGGGTTTGTAAAGGAAAGAGTACGCCATCCGTTTACAAGTGTTTAGCTAAAGTAGAGTTTGAGGTGCGTAGCATTCCAGGACCTCGGTATTGCCTTTCCGGATAGTTCTTCTAGTCCGTATGCGCCGTGTTGGTGCTCCGTCCTGATGCGGTATGGCCCTTCCCATGTTGGCCCTAGCTTGCCCTGCCTTGCGTCTTTTCGAGCCAGTTCAACTTTTCAAAGGACCAGGTCTCCTTCTTTGAACGTCCTTGGTCGGACTCTGGAGTTGTAGTGCTTGGCGGCGTGTTTGCTTTGAATTGCGAGTTTTGTACACGAGCAAGTTCCCGGTTTCTTCTAGGAGATCGAGGCTCAACTCTTGCCTCCTCTGGCATCGATGCCTGGCGTGCTCTCTTCTTCTTGCTGAGGTGGAACCGAGCTCTACTGGCACCATGGCCTCCATTCCATATGTTAGCCGGAAAGGTGTTTCATTTGTTGTTGACTGGGGGGTGGTGTGGTATTCCCACAGCACCCGCGAGTTCTTCCGCTTGATCGCCGCCAGCCTCTCCGGTAGCTTGCGAGGCCATTGAGGATAATCTGTTTGCGGCCTCGACACGACCATTGGTGCAGTGGATGCTCGGCGAGGCGTAGACGAGTCGGATTCCTAGACCTTTGCAGAAGTCCTTGAACGTTGTGCTGGTGAACTGTGTGCCGTTATCTGTGATGATGGTGTGGGGTAGGCCATGGCGGCAAACCAGGCTTTTCCAGACAAATTTTTTGATCCTCTTGGAAGTGATGGTTGCCAGCGGACACGCCTCTATCCACTTGGAGAAGTAGTCTATGGCGACTACGATGAACTTGAGTTGGCCCGGTGCAAGGGGAAAGGGGCCAAGTATGTCAAGCCCCCAGGTATTGAAAGGCCAAGGGGCGATGACTTCGTGCAGGACTTCCGGTGGAAGATGGTCTCGTTTGGCGAACCTTTGGCACTTGTCGCACTTCCTTACATATTCTAGGCAATCCGATCGGCGTTGGCGATGTGCTTTGCTCGTAGGATTTTAGTCGCCAAGGTCCGAGTTCCTGATGGTTCCCACAGATGCCCTCATGTAGTTCCCTCATGACGTACTCGGAATCTGATTTCTCTACGCAGGTGAGTAGTGGCTGGGAGAAACCTCTTCTGTAGAGTCTGTTTCCGATTAAAGTGTAATGTGCGGACTGCTGTTGGACTCTGCGTGATTCCGCCTGGTCTCGGCGTCTTCCTGCTTCAAGTATTCAACGATGTCCTTCATCCAAGAATCAGGGTGATCAACTGCGTAGTTTCCGGTGTCGCGATGCTTGGTGACTCTAAAGGTTGGGCGACCCTTTGTATGGGTGTCCCTCGGTCTTCATCTTGGCCAACTTTGCCAGCCGGTCTGCTTTGTTGTTTTGTTCTCGAGGATGTGCTCGAGTTGGACCTCTTGGAAGTTCACGAATCATGGCGTTGACTTTACGAGCATCATCGGGCTAGTATGTCGTCTCGACATTGGTACTCGCCCTTGACCTGGTTGATCATCGATTGGGAGTCGCTCTTGACTCGGGCGTTTGGGCGCCAGCTCCCATGCGAGTTTGAGGCAGAGTAGTAAAGCCTCATACTCGGCTTGGTTGTTGCTAGCTTTGAATAGGAACACGAGTGCCTATTCGACGCTAATTCAGCAGGCTTTCAACGATGATTCTGCTCATTGCGCTTTGGAATTGGAGGAGCGTCCCACGTGGCGTCGATGCTCGACCTCGAGGGTCGGTGTTAGCTCTGCAACAAAGTCGGCTAGAACTTGTGATTTAATGGGTCCTGCGGGCTCATACACGATCCGAATTCGGAGAGTTCTACCGACCACGCCACCATTCGCCCTGAGAGTTCGGGCTTCTGCAGGATCCTTTTGATCGGGTAGTCCGTTTTGATTACCACAGTGTGCACTTGAAAGTAAGGTCTTAATCTCCTCGCGGAGGTTACTATCAGGAGCGCCAGTTTCTCTACCTTCTGGTATCTTAGCTCCGCCCCGTGGAGGACTTTGCTTACGAAGTAAACCGGGCGTTGCTCGGCCTCTTTCTCTTCTATCATGGCCGAGCTGATCGAGGTGTCGGTGGCCGCCAGGTAGAGGAGGAGAGGGGCTCTTTTGGTGGGCTGTGTAAGGACCGGTGGTGACGCCAGAAACTCCTTGAGCCTCTGGAAAGCCGTTTCACACTCGTCGGTCCATTCGAACCGAGTCGGTTTCCGGAGTACCTGGTAGAAGGGAAGGGATTTGTCGTGAGCGAGTTACGAACCTGGAAAGGGCTGCGATCGACGGTAGTCTTTGCACTTCCTTGATAGAGCTCGGTTTGCGCATTTCCATCACTGCTCGACACTTGTCGGGGTTGGCCTCAATGCCTCTGTGGGTGATCATGAACCCCAGGAATTTGCCTCCGAGCACCCCGAACGAGCACTTTTCGGGGTTAAGTCTGATGTTATATTTTCTGAATTAGATTCATACTTCCAGTTGCCGATAATCACGCAACAACTAATTATCTGTTTTTCTTTTTTGTTTTTAATAGTTTTTACGAAACAAAAAAAGTTAGTAGTAATCGCGATGCAATTGCTTTGCGATATATAGCATGACTCTATTCTTTTTTCAATAAAATAAAAAAAAACTTACTGAGGCTATTTCGCCTTCATTTTGGCTTATCCTCCTCTTTCGTAGCCAAAAAGAATAAAAATTTAAAATTGACCGGTTAATTAAAATAATTTGTACTTTAATTAGTTTATTACTATAGTAAATATGTTCATGAATTTTATATTCCAAATTGGTGCATTGGTTTTTTTTTTGTTGGTGCAACCGGTATATTGATATATTTTGATTTTTTACTGGATTATATTTTGTTATATAAGTAAAAAGTAAAGAAAATTTTTTAGGTAACGAGGCACTAGAGAAGCTATTATATTTTAAGATCTCAAACACACACTAAAATTAGAACGTCGGTGAAGTGGATTATATTGGTTTTGAGATAAAAAAATCATTTGATCATATTTTATTTTGATTTTTTATTTGATTATCCAATCAATCAATTTAGCAATAAAATTAAATCTGATGTAAACAAATCCAGTATAAAATGAATGAATGAATTAGTATAGTTCTCAAAAGATTGTGTTTTTTTTTCGATAAATAGATTGTGGTTTAATTAATAATTCACAAAATAACACTATTTTTTTTATAATGAATGGAAGTAGCAACAAGGCTAAGGAATAAGACGAGAGGTAGGAATGACCAAAAACCCCGCACCTGTGGATACCCGCACGGATTATCCGTAATGGGTAATAAATGGATAGTTATTAAATGGGGGTGGACTGGAGATCATGGTACCCATACCATGAATACCAACATATTCGTTACACACTACAAAAAACGCGCTAATTTGCGGCAGTTTTTTTTCCATTTTGAGGAAGTTTTCGACCTCCGCTAAATGATTTGTGGGGGTTTTGAAAACCACCCCAGTTACGTTCGCCGCAATCTATTTGCGGAGGTTTTTGGAAATCGCTGGTACGAGGCCTATATTGAGGCGGTTTTATTGAGGAGGTCGAAAACCTCCGCAAAATGTAACATTGACTCTGACTTTATCTGATTATTTTGTGGGGTTTTTAACCTCCTCTAATTGCCAGTCATGAATTGATCGGTGCTTTTATTATTTGTTTCCCATTATTATATATCTTGCTTCTAATACTTTATTCCAACAAAATAGAAATAATTTGTTGCAATTGTAAAACATAAAATAAATTTTATAATAGTACTCACAAAATCCATTCAAAATATATAACCATAATTGTACTCCAAATATAATCCATAGTATATTGTACTCCAAATATTTGTTGTTTAAACATCAAATGTGATAATACACCAAAAAAATAATACTAAAAGAATCTAAAAGAAGTCTTATATATAGAACTCCATAAGAAGTCTAATACTAAAAGAACTTAAACATATTCAAACGTTGCTAGCACCAGATGATCCTCTTACATCCAAAGGCAAATTAGGCTCGCTTGCAGCATCTGTTGGCTGAAATAACAAAAAAAAAATACTTAGTTAAAATACTTAAAAAAATTTGAATTACATGGAAAAAATGATAAGATCCAAATTATAATTTAGGTAAAAAGTCTACTCAACATAGCAAGGAAAAGAAACTGAGCAAAGCAAGAAATTGTTGTTTGTACCAAAATAAAGGGAAACCATTTTAGTTAATAGGAGAAGGTTTTTATTCATTGGAACTACAAATGGATGCTAAATACTATTGGTTCCGAACTTCCCATAATTAGATATGAAATAACTTTAAAAAGGTCAGTTCAAATAGATAATTTGAGAGGATTTAGCATGTTAAAAACTAATTTCGCATCAGGTAGCTACCAGTGACTACATATTAATTTTGAAATGGAAAAATGAGCAGTCCCTGTTTGTTCTAGATCATGTTATCATATCCATCATATGTAAAGCAGTCGAAAACAATACAACAACATTTTATAAACTACTTAATAATAACAGCCACATAATAACCAATAATAATAGCCACATAACAGCCACATACTGTCATAAATATTAGAACAGTAAGTATTGAAGTTCCTGACAGATATGCTCTTTATATCAATTTGGCATATAGAAAAATATTGACCATAAGATTCATACAAGTACTTACATTTGATGAACCAAAGAAGCCAAGTAATTCTTCAGTTCTTTCATTATCATGTAAGCTTTAAGTGCTCCCATGGTGCTTTGAACTTGGGATTGCAAGTCGGTGTACTTCTCTTGCCAAAAGTTAGAAGATGATGTAGCAACATCGGATGAAGAAAGACTCAAACTCGAAAGTCGGAGTCTAGTATTCCTAAATGTATTAGTAGGAGTTGCTCCCATACCCATGGACCGCACTCTCCCAGAGTGCTCAGGTCCCAACACTCTACCAACCACATCATTAGGAGAAACCTCTGATTCATTACTGCTTTGTGTCAAACCCACTTCAATTTGTTCCTATGAGCATACAAGGTTATCAAGTTTAAAACTATTATAGTTAAATTCAAAGAATGAAACCTAAAAAGCAATATTTTTCAAGTTAAACTTACCATTATAGCCTTTGCTGCATCATTTACAACTGATCCATCCTTTTTTTTATGTGTTTCAATATACAATTGTCCACGACTAGGTTGCTTTCCGGTTTCCAAAAACTATAACAGAAAAAATTGTTACAATATGACAAACAAAATAGTAAAATCTATCAAGTTTATATAATTACCATCTCACGCCGTTTTCGAGAGAGAGGTTTAGAACCTCCGGTATGAGGAATCAGTTGCTTGCTTCGTATTTGTTTATTTTTTTGACAAATCTCCTATGAACAAACAAATACAAATTCATGTATTAATCAAATAATTGACTAAAACAATAAATCAATCAAAGTAATCATAATTGCACCTACCAATGTTTGTGGTTTTAGACGATAGTTAACAAATTGTATCCATTGATCTTTTTTTATACCGGTTGGCACATTACTTGTGATTTCATCTCTGGTTTTTGTTGGATCATAAAACTCCCACCATAATTTTTGTCTACTTGCAGCCCACTTCTTCCCAATGCTAAGTTTGCAATATCGTTGTGCAATAGCTTCAGTAGTCCTAAAACAAAATCAAGGCTTCCAAAAATACAATGTCAGTTTTTATTTATTTTTATTTACTCAAATAAATATATTAAATTTGATAAACATTGGAAAGTATACATGCATAGTGCTTATACCTTAATGTCTGTTTCATAGTGCTCTCCAACAGCCCTCTCCTTATCAAAAGCAAAATCTAAGAATTTATCTAAGCCAATTAAGTATTCATCACTATTGTGTGGCTTACCAATCCATGACTTATCCATAGTCAAGATACCTAAACAAATTAGCAATGACAGTTCATAAAACCAAACTTCATAACATTCCAATACTTTAGATATTATAAAAGAAAATATTCAATAAATGCTGATAGAAAACACCCGTGCATGGTGCTTAAAAACAAATTGTGAACTAAATGAAAACAAAATAGCATCTTTAAAAACAGTGTCACAGTGTATCATAATCTTCACCTACTTTATATACTAAATGAAAACTTGTAAACTGCTGGTGCTTATAATTTTGGTGGCTCACAGTCGGAAAGTGACCCACTATATTTTGTTTCCGACCCACGACATTAAATACTGTATGGCTTACCCATTTGTATAGCCAGAAAACAATAACAAATTATTTGATTACAGTTGTTATGCAGGTTAATTGAAAATTTAAATCATATATATATTTTTTTTAGGCAAAAGAAAGGAGAGGGGCCTCGTTAAAACCTTCTGATGCAAAACCCTACTTAGGGGCCTCGTTAAATCATATATGGTTACAAGTTTAACTTGTTAAAAGATTCTAAAAGATTCTAACCTTTGGAAACAAGAATGATATGATTTCGTTGAATGTGATTCCAATCCTTCCCTCAATTTTGAAATCACAAATCAGATCTAAAATTGTATATGGCACAAGAAAGGAAACAAAATGAGAAAATTAGCAATACTGCATTTGCAAATATATGATATGGCTGGAAGAAAATTCTCAGCTAAACAGAAGAGGGAAACCATATCAAAGATTGATAAAGTAATGAAAAGAAACACATACACCTATCTATTTTAACAACTATGCAATTGACAGTGCCTCTGTAGTGAAATTTCCCAGCAAATAACAAGTTCTGACAAGTTCAAAATTATAATAGTAATAGAAATAAAGCAGGGAGAATAATAAAAAAATGAGAACAGGATTGTACATTTAAGAGGAGAAGTAGCAGATTTCAGGTAGCATTACAAAATGATTTGGATAATTCCCTTATCTACACCTTTTTCATCATGTTGTACACTACAATATTTGAGTTTAATCTTCGATCCCTATATTTCTGTGAGCAAACTGTAGCATGTGGCGGTGTCATACCAGAAGAAGTTAGGCGTATGCGTGAGGGAATCTTATATTCCAAAGAGGGGAACCATCCTTTTCTTGAGGAAACCTTTTAAAAAAAAAATATGTATGAATTTTTTAATTAGTAAACATTTGTTATATCACATGAACATGATGAAACCTTTTGCATGTTGCCACATGATCAATCTACAAAATAAAGCCAATTATTGACCTTAAGATTCTATAAGCTCTATTATTTTTCGCAAAACCTTATTTTCATATGTGAAGAAGATTTCCTTCTTAAACTTGGCTGGGTTTAGATGATGACAAGATTACTGATCAAAAAGAAGAAAAGCCTCCGATAGATCAAGTCAAAGAAATCATTCTACAGAGACTTTAATTATGTATTGTCAATTCTCTGTAAGTATGGTTTGTATCTTTGACATATTACAAGCTGTGATTATATAACTTAGATGTGCTCAAACAAATCATTTCTTAAGTTTAAAACTTAATCTAAGTTATTTTCAAAGTTAAATGTTGAAGCAATCCTTTTGAAATCTCAAGAAAACACTTTTTTCATTGCAGTAATCGATTACCTCAAAGCTGTAATCGATTACCTAAAGTCTCGGTGATGTGGGTGTAATCGATTGTCTAAAATGTGTAATCGATTACATCAACTAAATTTTTGAATAGCTGATTTTCAACGTACACATGTAATCGATTACCACAACGACGTAATCGATTACCACTGCTTCAAAACCAAATTTTCTGAAACGTTATGATTTCAAATGGTGTGTTTTGGTCCCTGGAAAGGTGCCAAACGATCACCTTGCTTCAGACATGATCTGATGTGTATATATATACCTTTCTTGTACATCAGAACAGATAGAACTTTCATTCTTTCAATCATAAGAGTTCAATATCATTTTACAAGTTCTAAACCTTCAAAACTTTCTTGCCTAGAACTTAGATACTATTTTCATATTCTGAAAAAGTTCTTGAGCACTAAAGTTGTATAGTTACAAAGTGATATTGATCCGATCTGACCATATGCTTTACCATTCTTCACGATTATTAAACTCATCCTTGTGTTGGGTTTTGGTTTGAAAAGATAGTGGGGTGCTATCTTGTTGTATAGAGATTGTTAGGGAGCCTTGGGGTGAGGCTTGCTTGTAACAAGAATTTCTATCATAGTGGATTGCTCTGCAGGTGTCAGAAGAACTGGATGTACCCAAGTGGTTAGGGGAACCAGTATAAATTCTTGTGTCTCAATCTTCTTCCTTATCCTTTTACTTTTGTTTATCAATCAAACTCTATCTATTTGTCCATAAAATAAAAGAACGAGAAAAATCTCTAAAAGTTACTCGAAAAGTGTTCAACCTAATTCACCCCCCTCTTAGGTTGTATACCATACTTACATCATACTGACTTTTTCTGTTGCTATGAAAGTACTTGAATCACAATTCTATAAGCTCATCGCTACTATCATGGAATGAGCAATAGTTGGCCAAAGCCCTATTTCTTCCCTGCAGCGAGCACTTTTTGCACTCTAGGTGAAAATCAAATGCCAGTTCTCCATATCCCAGTTGCACTTCACACAACCTAATTAAATAACACTATAATTTAATAAATATTAATCATCCAATGTGAAATTTTTATATGTAACAATACTAATAATTAAAATCAATTAAAGTTAATGCTAATTGTTAAATATAATTTTTAAAGAATATTTTGAGAATAATTGAGTGGCAGTATATATTTTTAAATATTATTAACTATTACACATGAGAGAGATAGTATGTTGGAAAACTTGTCATGAGTAAATGCCGTTTATGTTAATTTCAGTTTGTCAATTTTGACGCCGTATGATAGTATTTCTCTTGCTTGTATGACTTTGTTAATGGAGAAGACAAGAGGCTGTTGTCAGGCCCTCTGGGTTCTAGATCATTTTGGGCCTCTCTAGTTGCTATGTATGTTAACTCTCTCGGGCTAACCCACAAATGTATATTGGACTTTGAATATCATAAATCAAAACATTGCACGGTTTTGCTATGTCCACCCTCTCCACTCTACTTCTCCCCTCCCCTCCCAGCAACCCCCACCCCCCCCCAGCCCACTCCCGCACCCCCTGTGCCCCCTTCCCCCTCCACCACTCCCCAACTCCACTTACCCCTAACCCCGCTATCCCCTACCTAGGGTTGACCTTTAGATTTTGCGTGTCATCTGCGAATTGAGAAAGTGATGCCTTGATAATTATTTAAATATTGTGTTTCTTATATTTTTTGTTGTAAAGTCGTTAATAATTTGTTCATAATCAATGTCCTTTAAAAGAGATATTAGAGACAAATGAAAAGATTAAAGGGAAAGAGAGGAGTATCAAGGCTTCGAGTTGTGCAATAGAGAAACATAACATATATTAAAGTACATGACTTTTTCATCATGTTGTACACTATAAAGTAGATGAATTGAAACTAGCTAAAAAAGGATGTAAACTTTTCCTTGAAATGAGCAATAGAACCAGAAAACAATAAATGCAAAGACATGTAGAGGTGCACGGCGATGATATTAAAAAGTATCATTAAGTAGACCAGCCAAATATAATCGTTCAAGGAAAAGCAGGGAACAAGTGCAGCATGATTAACATGATTAAGTACTTTATATATAATTTGACAGGCAAGGATTCCACAACTTCTATAGGTGCAGGAACAGATCCAATAGAAGATACTGAAGGGCGGGAAGATAACACCGCAGATTGCTGGTGAATTTCATCCAGAACATAATTAAAATATGTACCAAATATTCAACTTATATAATTATATAATGAATGGCCTCCAGAATAGCTGAGAGCATATTGAAATTACCTCAAATAAGGCTTCAGCTAGCATAACAATTCTTGATATGCTAGCTCTAGCATTGGTATCATCATTTGAATTGTTATCACGATTACTTAATCTGCATGTACAAAAATTTCCATCAAAGTAACCCCAAATTATAGTAGTTTTTTTCCCTTCTTCAAAGTCTCATAATTCAATTATTTATGGCACATTTACTGATTAGAACATGACATCTTGGCCATTTTTTCTTCTTTTTTATGCTTTTTGCTTGGAAACATATTATTAAACCATTAGCAGTTACTCAAAATTCAGAAAAAACACAGACCTGGGATCGTATTCTTCTTCTCCGTTCAAGGAAATTGGACCTGTGCTCCAGTAGATCCTGATACCTAGTTTCTCCTGTTCCTCAGCTGGATGCAAAATAAATTTAGTGTAGAACAGGAGAATAGAAACTCAGGTAATAAAGCAAACAAACAAACTCAAATCAAAATAAAAACAATGAACCGAACCCACCATCAACAACAAATGATGAAGAAACGCCCTCGCCCTCCTCTCCCAAACGATCCAATCAGTACACTGCTAACAAAATAATGAATCTTTCAACAACAAAAGCACCAAAGAATTACTAATAATCAAAACAAATCATAAGGAATGCATACCTCTCTCAGAAACTCCTTCAATTTGAGGGCATAGACGCGAGGGAAGAGGTGAGGGCAGAGACGGCGAGGTGCACAGAGGTGCAGATGTGCACGGCGATGGCAGGGACGCCAACGGCAGAGAAAGAAACGGGGACGGCAGAGACGGCGAGGGCGGAGCGCCCTTGTTTTGAGTCTCCCCGAACTCGAAAGAGGAACGCAAAAGAAAGGAACGCCGACGGCAGAGAAAGGAATGTCGAAGAGCTAGGTAAAACGAGGAACATGGATACGGGAAAGGGGAGAAGAGCTCTTCACGGCAGAGAAAGGAATGTCGAAGGGTTTTCCATCGAAATGGGGAAAGGGGAGAGGGGCGGGATGTTCAATTTAGGGGAGGAACCACCGAAAAAAAAATAAAGGGAAAAAAGGGAAAGGAAGCTGATCAATTAGAGGGGGTTTTTAACCCCCTCAATTTAACCGAGTCTTTTACAAAGGCTGTCACGAAAGTGTTGTTTTTTAAATTAATTTGGGGGGGGTTTTAAAAACCCCCTTAAAAAAACCGCCTCTATTTAGCCGTTTTTTTGTAGTGACAATTATTATTTTTTGTGTTAAATATATAATATATACTATGACATTTTTTTTATCACTTTGGGATGAAATAATTTTTATTTCCTATATTACTTGATATTTTTTAGTGGATAGACCCCATAATAATACAATTTTGTAAATACATATAGTATATTATACAATGTTAATATAAAATGTTATATTGTGTTGTATAAATTTTTTTATGTTAAATTATTAAATACCCATGGATATCCATGGATACTCGTTACCCGATTATATATTCGTGGATATTAATGGGTATGGATACGAGAGAAGCACTACCCACACCCGCCCCGTCCCGCCCCGTTGTCATCCCTAATGAGAGGTATTATACCCATTACATCAAAACACAAATGAAGACTAAGTTGGGGAGGAGGATCATCTAAAATGGTCCAAGAAAAGCCACTAGAATGCCTCAAAATGGCAAGAACATCAGGACAAGCATTTGCCTCACGATAAATATAGTTAATTTGCACCTGTCATCCTGTGTCATTAATTAAACGAAGGATCTCAGACAAGAGCGGCGGAAGAGAGGCTATAGTTGTGAAGCCTTTCTTGATGATGGTAGTCAACCCTTGGGAGTCCGTTTCCACAATGAGGGAAGTGATGAGAAGGTGTTTAGTAAGTCGAAGACCATGAAGCATATCCCATAACTCAGCACTAACAGTAGTGGAGGTTCCAATGAAGCAATGGAATCCTACAACAAAGTGGCAAAAGGAGTCTGTGATGAGACCTCCACAAGAAGAAGATTTATCAACATAATTATGAGAGTCATCTACATTTAGTTTGAAAAAGGCTTTTGGAGGAGCTTTCCAAGCCATGTGAAACTCTTTCCTGACCGGACCAAAATAATCACTATTTGAACTGTCACAGTTGGATTGCTCATGTGGTGAGAGCTTGGGATATAAGGTGTTGAAAAGAGGAGGACCGGGGTTCAAAAACCTGCAAAGAAGAAAATACACTACAAAAAAATAGTTAATTTGCGGCGGTTTTTAAAGCAATTTGCGGGGTTTTTGACATCTACAAATTGTTTTGCAGGATTTCCCAAACCGCCCCAGTTACGTTAGCCACAATCTATTTGCGGGGGTTTTTAAGAACCCCTGGTATCTAACCACTTCTATTTAATGTTCATTTTACAAGGGTTTTCAACCTCCCCAATTTGATTTCATTTTGCGGAGGTTATATTGTGTGGGTTAAAAAACCTCCTCTATCGTTATTCTTTTTTTTTCAAAAAAAATTCATTTTCACACTTCCTCTTACATTCACCATTGAACAATTCAAAACTGATTAAAAAATATCAAACTTTTTCAAGTCAATCATTTATTATTTAAAATATTAAATTTACAACATGTAGCAATCATATATGTACAAAGTAAACACTTATGTACAAAGTAATCATATATGTACAATAATATTAATTCAAAGATTGAAAGTAAAGTATGGTGAATTGCGATTAGCTAACTCCTGACCCCATGTGGCATGTTGTACCCACCTTGTAGAATATGGAACAAATCATTCTTGAGAGTACTTGCAAATTAGTCAAGTAGAACAAAGCATTCTTGAGAGAGATGAAACCCACTCAGCATGAACAGTAAAGAAATATGAGAACAAAAAAAGAAGAAAACTTGACAAAAAGGAAAGAAATATCAGTACATGGTTTTTTTCTTGTAATGAGGAAAAGGAAAAAACAAAAAGGAAAGAAAACTTGACAAGAAATAGGATAAACTTGCTTACTGCAAAGTTGTCATCAGCTAGGACCATGTCTGAACAAACTCCTTTCTTAGCTTATATGCCAACATATAAGCCACTCATGCAAAGTTGGGATATCTATATTGAATCAAGCCTAAAGCGTTTTTCTACTACTACATCAAGCTGTAAAATAAACTAAAGGAAAACGAAAAACTCACTTTGATCCATTGAACGTAGAAGACGCTGCAATAGTTTGTTGTAAGTTCCATTTCTGTTAAGATGCTACCCTGCATCCCCATTCCACTAAAGCTGTCAAAAAATTAAGCACAAATATTAGGTTCATTTAAAAGTGTCAAAAGGATAAATAACAAGAGGGATAATAGCATAAAAAAGCATGTTCTACCCACAGCTATCAGTGTTCCTCATACCTTGCTTTGGTTCTGCATCAAATTTTATCCAGTCTTCAACATCAACATCAGTATTATATGCTATTAGCACTGCACCACATAGAAGTAAAAAAGAAGAATTAGAAAATAGAATAATATCTACGTGCATTAGCTCACATAGTAGAATCTATATCCATGACTGCTTCAGAATAAGTAAACTTAATGCCATGACATCGGGGCTGGGGAATTAAAATTTATAAATTTTACTACCTTATCAAACACAATTCTATCAAGCACTACAACAAAAAAAAGGAATAAATAGCGCTTTTTTTGGCCTTAAATAGCGCTTAAAGGCACTATATATCGTGCCGCTACTGATTGTATATTCAATAAATAGCGTTTGTTAAACGCTATTTAAAGTTGAGAATAAATAGCGCTTAGTTAGGAAGCGCTACTTATTCCTTGAGAATAAGTAGCGCTTTATTTAGGAAGCGCTACTTATTCCTGAGAATAAGTAGCGCTTCCTTTCAAAAGCGCTATTTATTCTCAAGGAATAAGTAGTACTTATCATAATAAGTGCTACTTATTCTCAATAATGATTTTTTTTTGTTATATTCACATACCTATGCTTATAGTGGTTACTGCACACCAAAATAATCATTAACACTCAAATTTGTGCCAATATCAAAACTCACAAAATCCAAATTTAACATTACATGAAATAATTCTCAGCCAAATATTAACAAAACTATCATAAATAAAACATTAAAATACATTAACTAAAACATAACACATATTATGCTAGTACCTAAACATTACACACTAATCTTCTTCTTCTTCTTCTTCTTCTTCTTCTTCTTCTTCTTCTATGTGCCTATACATAATAAAATTAAGAATAAAATATCGACACCACTCTTCCTTGAGTGCAGTATGATCAGGATATGCGTCGAATTGACAATCGTGAAAGTATCTTGAAATGAAAATTAAATCAAGTTAGAATTGAACACATGCTTCCAAATGGTATGTGTAAAAGTAAAAAAATTATATAAACTTCGAAATTAATTATTACATATACATACCTCCATTGAAATTTGTGTTTGGTTATGAATGATGATATCCTTGAGAAACTTCAATACATACCGGCCACAATCATCAGAGTTCAGTTGGCGAGGGCACTATAAAACCAAAAATATGAAATTAATTGCTTTTATTTTGGTAATTTAAATAATTGCATAAAAAATTTGGTATAATACCTTTATCGGTATCCATTTAGGTGTCGTTGATTTAGAAAACCGAGACTTGACATTTAGTGTTCGATGAACAAGGATAGCCCTAAGTGCAAAATCCAAAAAAATCATTCAATATATATCCAATACATTCATAAGACTGCTCTTAACATCAACACACAAACTATATCAAATTTGTAACAAAATTTTGGCAGAGTCTCCCCTAAAATATGGACATTCCAAAATTTATACAACACCTGTAACAGCATAAAATACCATACCAGCCAGCACAAGGATTGAAATTCACCAAACATAAACAAATAAAAACTTCAACATTACAATATCCAAATACTTAAGTCATTAAAAACAAATCAATCACATTCCTTAAACATAATAAATTCAGCATTCCAATATCCAATTTCAGATTCATAACGATAATCAATCCAATACATGCATAAAACTGCTCTTAACATGAACACACAAATTATATCAAATTTCTAACAAAATTTTGGCAGAGTCTCCCCTAAAATATGGACATTCCAAAATTTATACAACACCTGTAACAGCATAAAATACCATACTAGCCAGCACAAGGATTGAAATTCACCAAACATAAACAAATAAAAACTTCAACATTACAATATCCAAATACTTAAGTCATTAAAAACAAATCAAAATATATATATATATATATTAAGAAAATTCATATATACACACACACACACACTCTCTTATTGATTGTATGTCTCTTTCAATTTTTTGCGCAGGCTGAAGTGTACGTGCAATGGATCCAAATAGTACACAATGTTTTGATTTAGATTAATGGCTATCAATAACCAATGATCCCTACAAAAATGTTGGAGGAAAAAATCATAAGCAGGTAATCACATTTCAATATATATATATATATATATATATATATATATATATATATATATATATATATATGTGTGTGTGTGTGTGTGTGTGTGTGTATAAATTAAATGACTCACACTATGTTGCAAGGCGACAGAAACAAAGTCTCATACTCAGGATTTGCCAATGTCAAACGCTGAACTATATATTCAGATACAGTAGCATTCCAAGCTTGCAAATTGGTTTGTTGTGGGCACAAAAACACAAACCTCTGAGTCTGTTCTTGTGGGACCAATATCTCTTGATACATGTACCTTAAATTAAAACATGCATACAAATTAATACATTAACAATAACATAATATTTAGCTGAAACAATAAAAAACATTGGATACTTTAAAGTTGAATACAGTACCTGAGATATACGCTAATAACAGTTTGACTTAACCATTCATTATCATTAAGAATTTCTTGAAGTTCAGCATTAGCACCGAGTCTTAATGCGTGCTTATAACCCAAAATTGATTTATCCATTGGTACTTTAATGGTATCCTCCCCCTTCATCATTGTTGTCACATGGACTCTTAGAAAAATTAAAAAACTGTAGCAAGAGCTGTAGGAGGCTGAGAGGTAGATGCAACCACCTTCTTCACGGGAGATGTAAATGACCCAATTGTTGGCTCCTTGCCAACATTCTTGCTAGCTGTAAACTGCTTGCTCTTGCCCTTGTCCTTGGGTTTGGATCTTGGGGATACCTACATATTTTGCATTCCAATACATTAATTAGTTAGTGACCACTTAATTTAATAAATATATGCGATATAATTTAATATATACGCATCGTATCACTTGTAACTACAAGGTGGTTTGGCCATGCCACATAGGTACCTATTGCCTGCTCCACTGTCATCACATCACCACCTCGTGGTACAGTGCACGTGCATCCCCCTCAAATGCAACGTCAACTCTAACCTTTACATGATTAGGAGGTAAGGGTAGGTTGTGTAGTAACACACCTGGTCCGTTATATAAAATTCCCTTACCGACCATTCGTTGCATTGGGCTTGTCAAATATAGGCTGCACTCATGAATGCCCTAAACCAATGATAAAGAAAATATTAATATTTTAAACCATACCCATACTCAGGTGACACAAGTATAGAAAGAAATCTAACAATTATTACCTCGGGAGACACAATAGTGCAACTATCTCTAACACTATTTGGGTTAGGGATAGGTAACTCATGCTCATCCTTCTCTACTGGTTCCTTATCCTTTTTGCTATCTTCCAATTCCTGAACCTTTTTGTACAATTGAGCTACCATTTTCCTCAACTCTTCTGTTTCACTAGCATCAGCATGGCGTCTTGTGCGCTTATGTGATCCGAAGATAGCGCTGGAGAGACACCAAATCCCATACTCTTACCCGACCAGGATACTCCTTGATCGGTATGGTCGAGAAAGGATGTCTTGTGACATATCCGATACATCCCTTGTGACATAGACTGTGATAGGGTATCCTGTGACACACAACTATTATTAACAAATATTTTTAAATATTATCACTATTATTAACAAATGGAAACGTTAATCATACTTACAATTCTATCAGCCACTTCCCTAGTGGTTGGATGTTCAATCTGACCTTCCTTGTTTCGGCGGGCTTCTATCCACAATAAATGTTGATCAATTGATTGAGATGTTACATCTTCTCCTGCCTCCAACAGCTGTACATATGAACAAACAAATTGAAATTCGTCAAACAAATTGAAATTCACCATTACTAATAGAAAGAAACCAAAAAATGCGTTAAAGAAACAAAGTTATAATTAACGATATTGTACATACCATTTCTTCCTCAACGCGGGGATACCCTTTTACCCCTGCTTTGTAAGGATAGGGAGGATTTGACGCTCTCTCACGGTTTTCATTGCTTATTCTCTACATAAATACATTAGAATATATCAATGCATGGTTTAATGTCATATATACAAGTTATAAAGATTATTGTATATACCAAAAATTCTTCATCTTCTGTGCGTTTTCTCACAAAAGCGCTCCAATCATCTTGTTCTATGAATGATGCATATATTGATGGAGGCTTATGATTGATGTTCCCGTATTTGTCTTCAACCACTTGTGAGCCAAGGCAGTTCGGAATGTCCGGTGTGCTCTTCCGGCTATCCTAAGTGTAATTTTCTTTCGATCCTCATCAACATCAAAGGATTTCTACAAAAACATTATAAACAAAACAATAGACTATAAGTATGTTTAGATTACTTAAGAAACAATACAATCCACAAATGTTAACTAATTTATATACCTGTATCTCATTCCAGATCTCATCTTTTAGCTCCTTCATAGATAGTTCCTTATCCTTCCAATTATCGCGGGTAATTGGGACTGTCTTCCGCACTGTGGCTCCAATGTATTGAATAAAGTCATTAGCATGTTTACCAATAGATTGACCCCTAACATTCCATGTAACATAAAAATATAGCATAAGTGTACAAATTTAGATACTCAAATAAAAAAATGAAACAATTAATTAGATTAATTCATAAGCATCCTACCACACGTTTTGGAGCCCCTTTACTCATATCGCGGATGATTTTCTTCTTAAAAGTTGGTCCACGGCTCATCGCCTTTTGGGTGGACTCGGGAGCACCATCATCACTGTGAGATGCCATTTACCTGCAAAAAAAAAAAAACTAGACACGTAAGTAATTAAAAAATGACAGTTTATAATCACACAGGTTTAAAAGAGAAATCAATGAATACACATTTAATTGATTAACAAATTAATAAAAATTAAATAGCATTCACTACATACGTGTACATTTAAGCAACTCTTTTCCTTTTTCTCGTTTTGTTGACATTTGCGCTTCCCATATGAAATAATGGATTGATCCAAAGCCCTTCATTATGATCATTTCTAATATACACATCCTCCTCTATAGGTGTACTTGCCCCAAACAATGATTGTGATGTCCTGAAGAAAGTGGTCATCCTCAATGTCAAGATATTCATGTGTTTCATCATCAATCTCATTAACAATTTTTTTGTTAGTCAATAGAACAATGGCCCAATTCATCTCAACTGGATCGGAAACATAGAACACTTGTTGAGCTTGTGATGCTAAAATAAAGGGCTCATCTTGATATCCCAACTTATTAAAGTTCACCCGCATGAACCCCAACTCATCCATTTGTACACCGTTGTTATTGTCAATCCACTTGCATTGGAATACAGGCACTCGAAACATCTTGTAATCCAACTCCCATATGCGTTCAATGACCCCGAAGTATGACATATTCGCATATATGGGGTTTCTGTCTTTCGCACTTGATATATGCATAGATTCAGCTACAAGAGTCACCCCACTATTTTGCATTCTCTTCCGATCATCGTGTTCTTTTGTATAGAAAGTGTACCCGTTCATCAGATATTCGGTATAGGAGATAACATGTATATCTGGACCTTTAGCCAACCATCTCAATCTTTCTGAAATCGAGCTAGGATTTGCAATAAACTCTTCAGAAATGTATTCTTTCAACCACTTTATAAAACACCGATTGTGTTCTATTGTTAACCAATTTTGACTCTTATTTGGGTACAAGCTCTTGAGTATGTCCTTATGTTTTACAACATATGACTCAACCTCATCAGCGTTGTGTAGAACATATAAGTGTGCTTGTTCCCATTCTTTCCTTGATATAGTCAATATTTCAAGTCCAGTAATCCCTTGCCCTGCACTTTTTCCTGTGTGACGAGACTGTGGCAACCCTATAGAATGTTCAACATTAGATAAATAGTCGGTACAAAATTCAACAGCTTCTTCGACTATATATCGTTCAACAATACAACCCTCTGGTCGTGATCGGTTTTTCACATACCCTTTTAATATCTTCATGTAACTCTCAAACGCGTACATCCATCTCATGGTGGCCCACACAATTGTGTCTCCCTAACCAGATGAATTGTCAGATGAATCATTATGTCAAAGAATGAAGGCGGGAAATACATCTCAAGCTCACACAAAGTCAGAATAATTTCTTTTTGCAAGGCTGACAACTTTTTAGGGTCAATCACTTTACTACAAATTGCTTTAAAGAAGAAACAAAGTTTAGTTAAAGTATTCCGCACTTTGTTGGGCAAAATGGATCGTATAGCTATGGGTAGCAAATTCTCCATGAGAACATGACAATCATGAGACTTTAGACCCTTTAACCTAAGATCTTTCATCGATACGAGGTTCTTAATGTTTGAAGAGTACCCCTCTAGAACTTTAACTCCATCAAGAAACTTACAAAAATCTTTTTTCTCTTTTCTGGATAGAGTATGAGCAGCCGGAGGTAGATATGTACGACGTTTCCCTTTCTTTACGGGTCCCAACTCTCGTCTCAATCCCATACTAACCAAGTCCAGCCTTGCCTTGATGCCATCTTTAGTCTTCCCGGGCACATTAAGTAGGGTACCAATGAGACTATCAAAGATATTTTTTTCAACATGCATCACATCAATGAAATGTCTTACGTATAATGACTTCCAATATGGCAACTCAAAGAAAATCGACCTTTTTTCCACCCTCGTGTGACAAGGCCTCCCGCAAAAGGTTTCCCGAATTTAATATTCAAATCTTTTACTTTTTCAAACAGTTGTGCACCTGTCAAAGGCAAATGAGCTCTACGTTCTTCTGTATTCCCATTGAATGCCTTTCTCCACGATCGATAATAACGATTTGGATTCAAAAATCTACGATGCCCAAGGAAGACATTCTTCTTACCATGATCCAACCGAATCCAATCTGTATTATCTTCACAGATAGGGCATGCACACTGGCCTTTGGTACTATATCCCGATGATTACCATATCTTTGGAAAATCATTAATTGTGCCAAAAATCATAGCCCTCAAGCTGAAACTTTCTTCTCTATATCCATCATACACCACTACACTGTCTCCCACATTTGCTTCAAGTCTTCAATTAGAGGAGCCAAGTATACATCGATATCATTTCTGGTTGTTTCGCCCGTAAATTAACAAAGACAACATCATATATTTACGCTTCATGCATAGCCATGGAGGTAGGTTATAAATCACCAAAATCACAGGCCATGTACTGTGAGAGCTACTCTGAACACCATGCGGGTTAAATCCATCAGTAGACAATGCAAGTCGTAAGTTTCTTGGTTCATTCCCAAAATCAGGGTAATCAATATCAACTTTTTTCCATTGAGGAGAATCTGCCGGGTGCCGTAACTTGCCATCTTGAATCCTTTCATCCTCATGCCATGTCAAGTTTTTTGCATCTTCTGAACTACGATACATACGCCTGAATCTGGGAATTATGGGAAAATACCATAAAACCTTCTCTGGAGCCGAATCTTCCTTCTTATACCGTGAGGCTTCACATTTAGGACACGACTTTAACGACGCATATTCATTACGAAATAAAATGCAATCATTACGACAAGCATGTATTTTCTCATAGCTCATCCCAATAGATCGTAATATTTGTTTAGCCTCATATGTCCGACTAGGAAGCACATTATCATTTGGCAACATATCTTTCAATAGTGTGAGTAAGTCCGTAAAGCTCTTATCAGTCCATCCATTGCCCGACTTCAAGTTAAACAACTTTAACATTGCCGATAATCTTGTGAATTTAGTACAACCGTCATATAATAGCTTCTCCGCATCACTTATCAACTTCTCAAACATTTGAGGACAATCACGAAGATCTTCTTCAACCGCATTTGCCATCTCTTCAAAACGGTCACCATCATATGTATTTGTACCGGTGTCCTCTGACGCATATCTCCCACTATTCCCCATATTCGAAGATTCACCTCTTGTCTCACCGTGCTTTGTCCAACAGGTATAAGTTTGATCAACCCATTGCTCACTAAACGCCATTTTAATTCCTTAACATTAACTTTGTTTGCATAACAACAACTTAAACACGGACATACGATTCTACTAAGATCTGTTGTATGCCTAACTACAAACCCAATAAAATCTTCCACTCCATCCTTATATTTCTTCGACAAACGATTGGCAGACATCCACTTTCGATCCATATTTGCCTATGAATTGAGAAATAAAACAACACCAAGGCATTCAGAGCAACAACATAGGCTATGTCATTAATACAAGACAAAATTGAGATTAACTAAAGCCCAATTAGATAAACCAAGACTAAAACTACCACTTCTCTTAACAACAACACACAGACTATATCAAATTTCTAACAAAATTTTGACAGAACCTCCCCTAAAATATGGACATTCCAAAATTTATACAACACCTGTAACAAAATAAAATATCATACCAACCAACACAAGGGTCCACATAGGCCAAACATAAACAAATAAAAACTTCAAATTCAACCATTTCTCTAAACGATCTATAAAGTAACATCTCTATTATCTCATTCTTCATTTAACATAATGAGAAAAACACTAACATTAATAATAATTATACTAAAAACCTATCGAGCTAAAAACACATTAACATTGATCCCTCCAAGTTCCTCATCAACCATTTCTCAATCATTTCTAAACATAACTACAAAAACCTAAAACCAACAAATAACTTAAAGAAAGAGATAATTTTACTAGTTTAGATCCATCGTATTTAGTTACTTTATATGTTTTTGGACATTTCAAAAACAAAAATAAGAGAATCTTGAAGAAAAAAGCAGTCTTCAATATGCCTAAATACAAATGGAAGATACTGCAGAATTCTAATCCCACATACTAATGTGTTGTACTGTGTTTTTGATTTTCCATTTCGTTTTGATTTTCCATTTCAAAGCACGAAGATAGGGTTGGAAAACACTGACTTCCTTGAAAAAAAATGAAAGCGTTTTTGGGGGGAAAAAAAGGAAAGCAAGAAGAATGGGAACAGATAAAACCTGTTGGTAACAGAAGAAGGTCTGACGGTGCGACGGTGGGAATAGAAGAAGGTGGTGGCGACGCCACAAACAACGACGAATACGTAAGCTACAGAGATGTGACGGCGACGACGCCTGTGAGCGATGGTGCGACGTCACAAACGGCGAGGCCAACAACAACGATGAGAGAAAGGAGCTTCGAAGGTGAGAAACTCGAGCAGAGATGGTGGCGACACTGAGAGGAAGGAGTAACAATGGCGTCGTTAACGTTGAGAGAAACTCGAGAGAGAGAGAGAGATATATGCGACAATGTGGAAGTGACTGGTATTGAGAAACGCGGGCTGAATAAAATTAGTATTTGACAATAAATAGCGCTTTATCGTTGAAGCGCTACTTTAGGTCAGACAATAAGTAGCGCTTCCAGCGTTAAGCGCTACTTTAGGTTAAGACAATAAATAGCGCTTCCAGGGTTAAGCGCTACTTATTCTTTCGTCCATCTTTAAATAGCGCTTCTCATTGTAAGCGCTACTTATTCCTCCACTATAAGTAGCGCTGATTTTGTAAGCGCTATTTATTTCTTTCCCCTTCATTGGCGTTTCTTAGTTAAACGCTACTTAAAGTACTCTACCTAATTTTAAGTAGCACTTCCATATTTAAATGCTATTTAAAGTGGCGCCATCTTTTAAAGAATTTGTTGTAGTGAAGTGGAATTGCCTTTGCATGCTAATGCCATTTCTTCATGTTATTCAACTCATTGCAATCAATTCTGAGAATTTATGTTTTAATTATTTAAAAAGTTAGCAATTCTAAGCATTGAATTGAATCGAAAACAACTTACCATCTGCTTTAAAACACATGCATTCCCTTGTGTATGTGTTTGGAATAGCAACCAACCAATAGTCGACAAAACTATAAAAAAGGAAAAGATAAAAAAGCATGCTATATTTTGCAATGGTAAAAAGGTAAAAATAACATAAAAGCTTCAGACTTACCAAAAGTGGAATTCGAAAAGAAGCACAAACTGTAGATATAACCTATAACTTCAATGCTTCCATATATCAGCATGCACAAAATAAAACTGCACATGAATAAAATAAATGAGAAAAATAAAAGAACTTAGACGGAAAAAAGTATGTGTCGTGATTGACAAAGAAAGTTGGATACCATACCATATCCTGCAAAGCAAAACCCATAAACACCTAAAGCAAATGGAATCCCACTCCAATTCCCCAATGGACCAGTGTGAAGTAATCCAAATATTGAAGTTTAAATCTCTCAATAACTTCTGAACTCAGGCTGCACAAAGTCATATCAGCCAAGAATTCCTTCAATGAGTAATAGCAAGCCGAAAAACCAAAGTGATGCATTGGAAGTAAATGGTTTGAATAATATTAAAGTGTCAATGAACAGCTACTTAAGAGCTAATTTTAAGTCTTAAGTTCATTCAGTCATGACGCAGGTCCGAATATTTAACAAAGTAATAAATTTTATAGAGAACTTTGTGTCTAAGTTTTCAGCATAAGCAAAACACATCGAATCCTTGTAAAGCAACAACACTTTTACTGATGAAAGCAATAGCAACACTGCAAGGAAGTATAAACAACCTGACAACTTAGTGTAGCACCAGAATTTGGTTTCTTGGCTGGCTGTATTACCTACTCATAATTGTGGAAAAGAGAGTTCAATATCTCCTTAATTTCTTCATTTACTGATGTACAGCTTTATATATATTGTTTACAGTATTTAATAGCCTCTACTAATATACAACTACCCAATTTAATGTACAACCACACAATTACCTCAACCACCCAAATTAATGGTCAACTACCCAATTTTCCTTTCGGTGGATTCTTGGTCCAGCTCATGCCAACACTCCCCCTCAAGTTGGAGAGTATATGTCAACCATACCCAACTTGTCAAATGAGCTGTTGAAATCCTTTCCAGAGACGGCCTTTGTTAGAACATCTGCCAGTTGACCTTGAGAGGTGACAAATGGAAAACTTATGGTTCCTTTGTCAAGGTGATCTTTGATGAAGTGGCGATCTACTTCCACATGCTTGAAATGCGATCATGTTGTCTTTGGGTTATTTGCGATTGCTATGGTCGCTTTATTATCACAATGTAACACCATGGGTGTTGGATGATATAAGCCAAGATCATGCAGTACAGATTTTATCCATAATAATTCACAAACTCCATTAGACATCCCACGAAATTCTGCCTCTGCGCTTGAGCGAGCTACCACCTTTTGCTTTACTTCGCCAAGTGACTAAGTTTTTTCCAACAAAAGTGAAGTAACTTGAAGTAGACTTTCGATCAAGATGATCTCCCGATCGGCGTCTGTGTATCCACTAATCTCCAAGTTCCCACTTTTAGCAAACAAAAGTCCTTTTTCCTGGTACCGCTTTAGGTATCGTGAAGATTCGATACATCGCATCCATATGCTCTTCACTTGGTGCATGCATAACCTGACTTACGACACTTCCTGCATATGCAATATTTGGCCTCGTATGTGATAAGTAAATTAGTCTTCCAACTAATCTTTGATATCTTTCTTTATTTGTTGGAACTTGATCTTGCTGAATTGCTAATTTGTGGTTCATTTCCATAGGAGTCTCAATAGGTTCTGATCCCAAAGATGCCGGTTTGATTAATAGATCTAGTGTATATTTTCGTTGGCAAAGAGTAATGCCATGGACTGACCTTGCAACTTCAATTCCTAAAAAATATTTAAGATGGCCAAGGTCTTTAAGCTCAAACTCAGATGCCAAGCCCTTTTGAAGTTTGGATATCTCATCAGGGTCATTTCCTGTAATAACCATATCATCAACATATACAATCAGGGCAGTGATTTTATTTGGTTTTTTCTTGATGAAGAGAGTATGATCTGCATCGCTTTGTTTATATCCAACATTCTTCATGAACTTTGAGAATCTCCCAAACCATGCTCGAGGTGACTGCTTTAAGCCATAAAGAGATTTGTTTAACTTGCAAACCTTACCAGCACACTTTACCCCTGGTGGTGGATCCATGTATACTTCTTCTTCTAGATCTCCATTAAGGAAAGCATTCTTCACATTAAATTGGTGTAACGACCAATGTAGCTCTGTTGCTACGGAGATGAGAATTCGGATGGTATTTATTTTTGCTACCGGAGCAAAGGTATCCCCGTAATCAATTCCATATTTCTGAGTATACCCTTTTGCTACTAATCGAGCTTTGTAGCGGCCAATGCTTCCGTCTGGATTGAGCTTGATTGTGAACACCCACTTGCAACCTACAGTTCTTTTTCCTTTTGGTAAAGGAACAAGATTCCATGTAGAGTTTTTTTGTAAGGCCTCCATTTCCTCATTCATAGCCTTCTTCCACTTTGGGTCTGCCAAGGCATCCTGCATGTTACTAGGAATAGACACTGTGGATAATTGGTTAACTACAAATGCATGTGATCTTGACAAACGATGGGAGGAGATATAATTATTGATAGGATATTTTGATTTAGCATTAAGGTCAGGATCATATTGTGGTTTGGGAATTCCTCTATTTAGCCTAAGTGGATATCTTGATTCTTCATTGGATGAAATATGATCATGGGTTAGAGGAGAAGTCGGTACCTGAGGAGACACATCTGGATGTTCTGTAGCTATTGGTGATGACAGGGGAGTTGTACTATTGTGGTCTTCCTGATTGTAAGGACTAGGATCTGGTAGTGGTGTGTGTTGTTCTTCAAGTTGATCATCTACTTCATCACCTTGGTGTGTACCAGCTTGCATATCATTGCTTTGAATGGTTTCAATTGGTGGTATATCGACATGTCCATTAAAGGTCTGAGTGGACTCTTCAATGTTATGATTTAGTGGTTTCTCCCCCTGAAGAGAGCACTCGGAACCAGGAAAGTATGGCATGTCTTCATGGAATGTGACATCCCGAGTAATATGTAGCTTCCGTGTATATGGATCATAACAACGATACCCCTTCTTCAAATCAGCGTAACCAACAAACACACACCGAATTGCACAAGGATCTAACTTCCCACGGGACTGATGGGGAATATGAACATAAGCAGTACATCCGAATACTCGTGGTTCAAGATTAGGGAGTGTAGGTGCAGATATAAGTGATTGAAGCTTCTGATGAGGAGACTGGAAATCAAGTACTCGAGAGGGAGTACGATTGATAAGGTATGCTGCAGATCGAACAGCTTCACCCCAATATGTATGAGGCATGTTCATGCCAAACAAGGATGCTCGAACAACTTCCATAAGTTGTCAATTTTTACGTTCTGCAAGGCCATTTTGTTGGGGTGTATTTGCACAAGATGTTTGATGGCGGATGCCATGGTCTCTACAAAAAACTGCAAGGGCGTTACTGATATACTCTCCACCGTTATCTGATTGAAGGACTTGGATTTGTTGTTGATCTCGAGTGGCCACCATACGATGAAAATTTTGAAAAATGGAACACACTTCTCCTTTGTTTTGAAGAAGAGCTACCCAAGTCATGCGAGTGCATTCATCGATAAATGTTACAAAATAACGAGCACCTGACAAAGTAGGAACTCGAGCAGGCCCCCATACATCAGAGTGAATAGTCATAAAAGGAGTAGAGCTTTTATTAAGACTAGGCAAATAAGAGGTACGATGACTCTTTGCCAACTGGCAAATGTCACACTTTAGCTCAGAGTCATCAACATGTAAAAACAAATTTGGTTTCAATCTACGAAGGTAACTAAAAGATAAATGTCCAAGACGACGATGCCATAACCACACTCTAGCTGTATCAGCTTGAATTCCATTAGCATTATTGACTTTCCCAAATTGGAAAGTTCCATTAGCTTGAGTCCCATCAGCATTTAGATCCAAATAGTACAAGTTTCCCCGTCTAACACCATAGCCAAGAATCCGGAGTGTTGTAATGTCCTGGAATATACAATAGTTAGGCAAAAAATTAACAGTACAATTCAGGGTGTTAGAGATTTGGCTAACTGATAAAATATTAGAGGAAAGAGAAGGGACAACAAGGACATTATCAAGAGTAATGGAATGGGACAAGCAGATTTTTCCTTTACAAGAAACAGGAGAAACTCCCCCATTAGCGGATGAGATATGTTTTGGAGTTGATGGTTGAATAGAAGTCAGGTGGTGGGGATTGTTTGTCATATGATCAGTAGCACCAGTATCAATAATCCATGTGCTATTCATAGTAAAATATGTGCAGGACTTACCATGGTTACGTGTGCATGACTTACCATGGGAAGAGGAAGAATCATTGTCTTCGGTGGTTACAACGGCAGCATGGCTAATATTCTTCCGAGGCTTTTTGGTAAAATCCCACCATTCAGGATAGCCAATGATTTCATAGCAACGTTGCTTAGAGTGACCGTTCTCACCACAGTGAGCACAAGTGAGCGTGCTAGCTTTGCTTCCTGGAGCTTTTCCTTTGGGTCCAGGACGGCTCCGGGTAGATAGAAAAACTGCACTATCAGGAGCAGCTTGAGGTGCCTCCATAGTGTGTCGCTGGTTGTGATCCTTGCGTATATAAGCATAACAGGCTTCTAGATCAAGGGGAGGATCCTTTCGCAAAATATCACTCCGGGCATGGTTGAATTCAGAATCTAGCCCGGCCAGAAAAATGTGGACTCGAAGGCGATTCATGGCATTGTGTAGGGAAACAACACCACTGACACTATCTTCATGTGTCTTAGTACGAGCATCAATATCCTGAAATATGCCAATCAGTTCGTTATAATAAGTGGGCAGAGGCCTACCATTTTGCCGGATGGCAAACAAACGTCGATTTAACTCAAACAGTTGAGTTTAAATGCGATCCATCGTAGAACGTCTTCGAAACGGCATCCCAAATTTCCTTAGCTGTTTGGAGTCGAATAAATCGCTGCATCAAGGTTGGGTTCATTGAATCAATAAGCCAACTCTTGACTTTGTTGTTGTCGACTAGCCAAGTCTCCAACTTCGGATCTCCTAGAGGAGGTTTCGACATAGTACCAGTTAGGAAGCCAGATTTGTTTCGAGCGCCAATACGCATCTCCATGAGCTGCGACCATAGTGGAAAGTTCGTATCATCCAAGATGATTCCAGATGGAAAAGGAGCATTATCCTGCAAAACTTGCTGAACAATGACCTGGGGTTCTTTCTGAACAACATTGGTTTCGGGTGCGGTGTTGGTAGAGTTGTCTGACACAGAAGGTGGGGAGGGATCAGTCATGGTTGTAGATTTCTAAAAGAAAGCTTTTCGGTAAAAAAAAATGAGACTCAGTGGGTTTCTAACAAGAAACCTTTTCGAATTAAAAAAAACTTTTCGTTGCTATTGGTTGAATAAAACGTGGGTTCCTTTTTGAGTGCTGAGACTTTTTCTTGGGTATTGGTTGAATAAAACATGGTTTGCTTTTGAGTGCTGGGATACGTGGGTTCAGAGAAAAAAAAGAGTTTCGGTATTCCACTAAGTTAATGATGCTCTGATACCATGTGGAAAAGAGAGTTCAATATCTCCTTAATTTCTTCATTTCTTGATGTCTGACTTTATATATATTGTTTACAGCATTTAATAGCCTCTACTAATATACAACTACCCAATTTAATGTACAACCACACAATTACCTCAACCACCCAAATTAATGGTCAACTACCCAATTTTCCTTTCGGTGGATTCTTGGTCCAGCTCATGCCAACAAATTGTTCATTACTTAACTTTATAACTAACTCTAGTTAGTGATGTTAGTTATAATTAGAGGTAGTTAGTTATTGTTTTTGTTTGATATAAATAGCTGTACAGTACTCTTGTATCAATTAATTCATTCTTACAGAAATGAGAAAAGCTTTCTCACCACCTTCTCTGTTCTACTGTGCTATTGCAAGTATTATCATGGTATCAAACGCAATTTTTCGTTTCCGCGTTCGCTTCACTCTGCGATAGACTTCTTCTTCGTTTCTTCGATTCGGTTCTTCGATTCGCTCCTCCATTTGATTCGCACACAGGTTTCTCTGTTTCTTGATTCTATTTCTGCAATTTTTTTCATCAATGGCGACATCAATTTACGCTGATTTTGCTTCCAACCCTACCAATCCTTACTATTTGCATCCGAATGAAAATCCTGCTGTTGTGCTTGTTACTCCATTATTAGATGGCAAGAATTATCACTCCTGGTTGCGATCCATGCGAATCGCTCTGCTTTCTAAAAATAAGATGAAATTTGTTGACGGCACTCTTCCGCAACCTCACGTTTCTGATTCTCTATACGATCCATGGATTCGGTGCAATAGTATGGTCTTGGCGTGGATTCAACGTTCTATTTCTCCTGACATTGCAAAGTCAATCATCTGGTACGATCGTGCCTCTGCTGTTTGGACCGATCTTGAATTTAGGTTTTCTCATGGTGATATGTTTAAGATTTCAGATCTTCAAGAGGAAATGACTCGATTACATCAAGGCAGTCTTGACATTTCCTCCTATTACACTCAATTGAAATCACTTTGGGAAGAAATTGATATTTTTCGTCCTATTAGGGACTGTAATTGTGCGATTCCTTGTTCTTGCGGTGCTGTGGCTGACATGAAGAAGTATCGTGAGCAGGATTGTGTTCTTAAGTTTCTCAAAGGATTGAATGACCAATATTCACATGTTCGCTCTCAGATAATGATGATGGAGCCTTTGCCTCCTTTACACAAAGCCTTCTCTTTGGTTTTGCAACAGGAACGCAATCTTCCTGCCTCCACCATTGTTGATAGTCAGAATGAACAAGTTGCAATGGCTATGCAGGTTCAACAGTCTGGTAATGGTTCCAAACATTCTAATCCTGCTTCTGGATATGGAGGAAGAGGCAGGGGTCGAGGCAGTTTTGGTAGAGGCCAGAATTCTGGTTCTGGTACTGGTAGAGGTCAGAATTTTAACAGATATTGTACACATTGTGGAAGATACAACCACACAATTGACACATGCTATGCCAAGCATGGTTTTCCTCCGGGTTATCAGCCAAAAGGAGCTCGATCTAACAATGGAAAATCTGTCAATTTGGCTTCTACTGATTCTGCTACAAACACTGAGTTCAATACTGATTCTT
This sequence comes from Calophaca sinica, assembly GCA_037113605.1. Classification (NCBI taxonomy): domain Eukaryota; kingdom Viridiplantae; phylum Streptophyta; class Magnoliopsida; order Fabales; family Fabaceae; genus Calophaca; species Calophaca sinica. The sequence goes on from CM073733.1 coordinate 133,409,081, forward strand.
CTTCTATGTCAGGTTCAGATATGGCATCATCTTTGAGTGAGCTTCAAGGCCAGTTTTCACAGTTTCTGAAACTCTTCCAACAACAGAATGCTTCTAACTCGACACCTACTGCATCTGTCAACTCCCTCATATCCAATCCTGTGGCACTTAATGCCATTTCATCTCCAACATATGGTAAGAATTCTGTTGCTTGGGTATTAGACTCAGGAGCAACAGACCATATTACATATTCTCTGCAAAATTATCTTTCTTTTCACCTTATTAAATCTGTCCCAATTTCATTACCAAATGGAAACACGGTTAATGCTAATATTGCTGGTAGTGTTCAGGTATCACCACATATTATCATTCACCATGTTCTTTTTGTGCCTCATTTTAACATCAACTTAATTTCTATCCCAAGACTTACCAAATCCCTAGACTGTCACGTTGCATTTTATCTTGATCATTGTTCAATTTTGCAGAATTCCAACCAAAAGATGATTGGTACAGCTAAGAAGATGGGAGGCTTATATGTCTTGGACAGTCCTGCTGTTGCTGTTGGTTCTTCTGCTTCTGGTTCTTCCAGTTTTTCTTGCAATTCTGTTTTTCCTTTCAATACTGTTTCTGGTTCTTCATTTCCTGGTTCCACAGTTTCTAATTTTTCTGGTTGTAATGTTGTTTCCAAAGTTGACACAGCTTCAAAACTTTGGCATAATAGGCTTGGACATGTTTCTAACATGATCCATAAGTCCATGTCTGTCCAATTCCCTATTGTTTCTTTTAAAACTCATTGTACACCTTGTGACATTTGTCATTATGCTAAACAGAAAAGACTTTCATTTCCCAATAGCAATACACATTCTTCTCACATTTTTGAATTGCTTCATGCTGATATTTGGGGCCCTCATAGCATAGTTTCTATAACTGGCCATAAATATTTTTTAACCCTTGTTGATGATTTTAGTCGGTTTACATGGATAATTCTCATGAAAAATAAGTCCGAAACCAGAAAACATATCATGAATTTTGTTGCCTACATAGAAACTCAATTCCAAACAAAATTGAAATCTTTAAGAAGTGATAATGGAAGTGAGTTTCTCATGCATGACTTATTTCTTGCAAAAGGCATTGTCCACCAAAGATCATGTGTTGAGACTCCTCAACAAAATGGAATTGTTGAGAGGAAACATCAACATATCCTTAATGTTGCCCGTGCTCTTTCCTTTCAAGCCTCTTTGCCATCCAATTTTTGGCATTTTTCTGTTTTGCACTCAGTCCACCTTATTAACCGGCTTCCCACTCCCCTTTTACAACACAAAACACCTTATGAGATGTTATTTCAAAAACCACCAACCATTGTTCATCTCCGTACCTTTGGTTGTCTTGTTTTTGCATCCACATTGCATAACCATAGAACCAAATTCATGCCTAGAGCAAGAAAGGCTGTCTTTCTTGGATATAAAGATGGCACTAAAGGCTTTTTACTCTATGACATTTCTAGTCATTCTTTTTGGTCTCTAGGAATGTAATTTTTTATGAGGATGTTTTTCCATTCTCCTCATTAAATCCTTCTCATATTTCTTCATCTCCTTCTATAGAAAATTATGTTCCTTCTATAGATCCTCCAAACTTTCCTTCTTTTTGTCCTGCAGCCCCATTAACCGATTCTGCAGCAATTTCTTCTGCACCTTTAATTGATTCTGCAGCAACCTCTTCTGCACCTTCAATTGATTCTGCAGCCATTTCCTTTGGTTCTCCTAATACAGATAATTCTGTACATCGATCTGCAGGACATTCTCCTCCTTTAACAAAGAATTCTGCAATCTCAGCAGATAACTCTGCTTCTCACTCTTTAGCAGTACCCGATTCAGTGGTACCTGCTCCTCTTAGAGTCTCAACCAGAATTAGAAAGCCACCAAGTTATCTTCAGGACTTCCATTGCAGCCTTCTCCCTACTTCACAACAGCCATCATCTTCAGGTAATGATCCTCCTTCCTTTCCTATTTCATCTTCTTTATTTTACACAAATTGTGCTTCTGCATATAAACATTTTTGTCTATCCATTTCCACCACTACTGAGCCTAAAACCTTTAAGCAAGCCTGTAAATCTGATTGTTGGAAGGAGGCTATGAAATCTGAGTTGGCTGCCCTTGATCTTAATCAAACATGGTCCATAGTTGACTTGCCTAAAGGGAAGAATCCTATCGGATACAAGTGGGTTTACAAAATTAAGCACAATGCTGATGGCTCTATTGAAAGATATAAAGCACGATTAGTTGCAAGAGGATACACTCAAATGGAGGGTGTGGATTATTTTGATACTTTTTCCCCCGTGGCAAAGCTTACAACTGTCAAAACCTTGCTTGCTTTGGCAGCCATTAAGGGTTGGTTTTTGGAACAATTGGACGTCAATAATGCCTTTCTACATGGGGATCTTTATGAAGAAGTTTATATGTCATTACCTCCAGGGGTTATTGTGCCAAATTATGATTCTAATTCTCCTAAGGTTTGTAGACTGCACAAGTCTCTTTATGGGCTCAAGCAGGCAAGTAGACAATGGTATTCAAAATTGTCCTCTTCTCTGCTTTCTCTTGGATACCATCAGTCTGCTGCTGATCATTCTCTATTTCTCAAGAAAGTTGGCACTTCTTTCACTGCTCTTTTGGTGTATGTCGATGACATAGTTTTGGCCGGCAACAATTCCTCTGAAACCACTTCTGTTAAGGCTTTTAGATTCTTTCTTGGATTGGAGATTGCTAGATCCAAGCAAGGCATTCTCTTGAATCAACGAAAATACACTCTTGAATTGCTGCAAGACAGTGGTAATTTGGCAGCAAAACCATCTTCCACTCCCTATGATCCTTCTCTTAAACTGCACAGTTCAGATTCTGTTTCTTATCATGATCCATCAGCTTATAGAAGACTCATAGGTAGATTAATCTACCTCACTACTACAAGGCCTGATATTGCCTTCGCTGTACAGCAACTGAGTCAGTTTGTATCAAGTCCGAATGAAGTCCATTTCCAAGCTGCTACTAAGGTGCTTCGATACTTAAAAGGCTGCCCAGCTAAAGGCCTTTTCTTTTCTGCTCATTCTCCTCTCAAAATTTCTGGTTTTGCTGATTCGGATTGGGCAAGTTGTGTCCTTACTCGCAGATCCGTTACTGGATATTGTGTTTTTCTTGGCAACTCTTTGATTTCATGGAAATCAAAGAAACAATCAACGGTTTCCCGATCAAGTTCTGAAGCGGAATATAGAGCCTTGGCAAGCCTTTCTTGTGAGCTTCAATGGTTACATTACTTGTTTACTGATTTGGGAATCAAGTTTGATGCTCCAGCTATGGTTTATTGTGATAATAAATCAGCCATCTATCTTGCCCACAACCCTTCCTTCCATGAACGGACGAAGCATATCGAAATCGACTGTCATGTTGTTCGAGAACGGATTCAGTCTGGTTTAATTCACCTCCTGCCAGTGTCTTCTTCTGCACAATTAGCTGATGTATTAACCAAATAGCTACCTACTTCCACATTTTCTGGTTTGATCTCCAAGCTTGGCCTTATGGACATCCATAGTCCAGCTTGTGGGGGCATATTACCTACTCATAATTAATTGTTCATTACTTAACTTTATAACTAACTCTAGTTAGTGATGTTAGTTATAATTAGAGGTAGTTAGTTATTGTTTCTGTTTGATATAAATAGCTGTACAGTACTCTTGTATCAATTAATTCATTCTTACAGAAATGAGAAAAGCTTTCTCACCACCTTCTCTGTTCTACTGTGCTATTGCAAGTATTATCAGGCTGACCCATGTAGCATCAGAATTTGGTATGGCAGCGATGTGTTCCAAACGCAACTGGAAAAAAAAAATACAAGCACATTTTCAGACATATTACTCCATGAGAAATTATGTGTTGCTTCTCGTAGCTCCTCTAGAGGGAGCGTGTGAAGCTTTGAGCCAATAAGGGAAACGAAAACCTAGTGCCAAAGCCAAATTCCCTTGATGATTGGGATCTTATGCAGCTTCAGGTGCTACATATAACCTTCAAATCAGAATCTACGATAATCATGAAATCGAAAAACAAAATCACGCAATTAGGATTAAAAAAAGCAACACATTCCATCAAATTAAAACACAGACCTTACACATTTACAAAACTGTGCCTCACAAAATAATCATCAAATCGCAAAACAAAATCGTGCAATTGAAGAAGAACAATTGATGCAAATCAAAGAATTTCATGGTTTAATTGTTTACCTGATGAGAATGGATATTAGAGGATAATTCTTATCTCATCATTTGTAACTAACCATCACACCTAGATAACTCTATCATTATCCGTTTGTTATCAGTTTGTAACTAACAGAATTTGTTAATTTGTTATCCAATAGGATTAGTCTTTGTTAATTTGTTATCCAATAGGATTAGCTATAAATATAGAATCCGATACACTTTTGTAATCAAGCTTGAGTAATACATTGAAGAAATATTCTTCCAATCCTCTCTCTTTCTCGAGCTCATCTTTCACTGCAACAAAAATATGCAATAAACAGCGCTTATTTTGGCCTTAAACAGCGCTAAAAGGCGCTGCTTATTTACCCGCTGCTGATTGTTATTAAAAAAAAGCGTTTTTGAAGCGTTGCTGAAAAGTGACAATAAACAACGCTTCCTTAAGGAAGGAAGCGCTGTTTATTGTCACTTTTCAGCATCAATAAGCAGCGCTTCGTTAAAAGAAGCGCTGTTTATTGTAAACCTTTAGCAGCAATAAGCAGTGCTTCCTTTTAGGAAGCGCTGTTTATTCCCCTTTTTTATTTCCAGCATTAGACGAAACGAAACTACAGCATCTAATCGAAGAGGAGGAAATTCCACCAGCACCAAGGACCAGAACATAATCAAATCCATCAATAAAAGCCATAGATCCATAAACATAATCAATAAACTGAATTCATCAATAAACATAGATTCAGATGATGAGAAGTACATAGATCCAGCTTACAAAACTAAACAAAAAAACCAAACAAATCTATCACGAGAAGCTAAAAAAAAATTACAAAAGCCTTGAACTTGAACTTGAGCCCCTCCAGATTCTGTCATTGCGTGTTCGTCTTCACTGTCGTGTTCATCTTCACGAGAGCACCTCTTCTTTCTTCCCGAACGCTAGCCCCTTGCTTTCTAGTTCCAGATCTTGTAGCTTTGGGAAAATGGACCTGAATTCAAAACAAAAGCAAACTCGAAAATAAGGAAAATGGACCGAAAACCATAAACATTCGATAAAGCTAGAGAGAGAAGAGAAACATTTGGTAAAACTAAAGAACAAACCAGATCAAACCAGATCTGGCCGAAATCCGATGCGACATCAACCAGATAGGGCACCTCCACTTCTTCTTGTTAGTGAAAAACCCACAGATCCACAGATCCGGTGCGACGATGAAGGTGGAACGGGATGGCAGTGAGAAACGCGACGGTGAAGGTGGAACAATGGACACAGCGGAGAAGCTAGGGTTTGCGATTTTGACACAGCGGAGAAGCTAGGTGGAATAATGGACAACGCGGCGGTGAGAAGCAAAAGCGATTTGCGATTTGGAGAGACAGAGCGCTAGGGTTTGTGATTTGGAGAGACAGAGCGATTTGGAGTGAACAGCTGCGAGAGAGCTACTAATTATATTAACAATTCGCTCATCTCATTGAGACCAAAATCAGCGCTTCAGATAGGAAGCGCTGCTTATTTTAGGACCAAAATCAGCGCTTCATATAGGAAGCGTTTTTTATTGTTGACAAAATCAGCGCTTCATATAGGAAGCGCTGTTTATTGTTTAAGACCAAAATCAGCGCTTCATACTGGAAGCGTTGTTTATTGTTTAGGACCAAATTTTTTAGGACAAAATCAGCGCTTCATATAGGAAGCGATGTTTATTGTTTAGGACCAAAGTCAGCGCTTCGTGTTCTGAAGCGCTGTCTATTAGCTAAAGTAGAGTTTTTTATTTAAAGCGCTGCTTAAAGTGGCGCTATCTTTTACATATTATGTTGTAGTGTTTCTTTCATATTTCCATATTCAATCAAGTTTATCATGACATCAGAAGTAGGTTCTGATTCAAACTTTGATTCAGAAATTGAAAAGAAAAACACTAGCAGAATCAAGAAGGGAGGCAACAAGTCAGGCTCAAATTCTGCAGGAAGTGCCAAATTTGCATGGCCAGAAAGAAATCAAGGCAGGAGCACAAATCAGGAGCATGCTCAAACCAATCATGTCTCACAAGGAAAGAAGAGCAGTGCAGATGGCAGCAACCCTTTTGGTAATCACAATTGGATCTTGGATAGTGGAGCATCACACCATATGACTCCACAATACTCGATTCTAAAAGATGTGCACAACCTTGATCAGCCACTGTACATTGCCTTGCCCACTGGGAATATTGTCACGGTTAATGAGGCTGGAACAGTATTTCTCAATGAGGAAATTAAATTACATGATGTCTTGTTTATACCTGAATTTAATTGCAATCTTTTATCAGTTCACAAACTCACTTGTGACTTAAATTGCATTGTAACTTACTCTGTCGATGGCTGTATTATACAAGATCAAACCAAGAAGAGGACGATTGGCTCCGGTGATTTGCACGAGGGGGTCTATGTCCTTAAGATAGAAGCAAATGGTTTCTCAGCAGCAGTTTCAGAATATTTAAATTTTGTTTGGCATGCTAGGATGGGGCACACTTGTATTCAGAATTTGTCCAAATTGTCAAATGTTCTTAGTTTTCATTTTGATGACAATAAGCTAGGGTGTTGTGATGTATGCCACCGTTCGAAACAATGCAGACCCTCTTTTCCTTTAAGTAGTAATAAAGCAGAGAAGCCTTTTGATTTAATTCATTATGATTTATGGGGAAAATATGCTACATCATCACATAATGGTGCTCACTATTTTCTTACAATCGTGGATGATTATTCTAGAGCCGTGTGGGTATACCACATGAAAGAGAAATCAGAAACCAACAATTACTTGATTAACTTTTGCAAAATGGTGCAAACTCAGTTCAATACGAAAGTAAAAATTCTTCGTAGTGATAATGGAACCGAGTTTGTAAATTAAAAAATGCAACAATTTCTAAAAGAAGAAGGCATCATTCATGAAACATCATGCGTAAGAACCCCTCAGCAAAATGGTCGCGTTGAGAGAAAGCATAGACATATACTCGAAGTTGCAAGAGCTTTGAGGTTTCAGTCCAAATATTTACCCCTATCCTTCTGGGGTGAATGTGTGTTGACCGTCACTTATTTAATCAATAGAACTCCAACTGTGGCCAACAAGGGAGTGACTCCTTATGAGATGATTTATGGAAAGAAAGCAAGCTATAAACATTTGAGGATCTTTGGATGCCTTTGCTATGTTAGGGTCATCAAACCTGGAGACAAGTTTGCAGCTAGAGCCAAGAAGTGCATCTTTGTGGGCTATCCTCAAGGTCAGAAGGGTTGGCGTGTATATGATTTAGAGACTCGCGAGTTCTCAGTATCAAGGGATGTCATATTTTATGAGAATTCCTTTCCCTATAATCCACAAAATCTGGATTCGGCTGATAAAGGACCAAGGCGAGAGCAAATAGAAACCACCTATATTGACAACAATGATCAAGTTGATGTAACTCAAATTGAGGAATCAAGTTTTGAACAAGATCATGAGGAGACTGATGCTTGTGAGGAAATTCAAGAAGAAACTTACGCCTCCAGTTCTCACTCTCAGATTGATCAAAATCAGGGGGAGCAAGAAATAGTTGATACTCAAGAGAAACAGGTCAGGGAACAAAGAATTAAACGTCAACCTGAATATCTTAAGGACTATGTCTGTAATACTGCAACACAAGGACCCCTCGGCACATCTCAGGAACAATCGGCCTCTTCAGGTAAGCCCTACCACATCTCCCGTTATGTTAACTATGATAATTTCTCTCCAAAACATAGAGCATTTCTTGCAGCCATAACGTCTCACACAGAGCCTAAGAGCTACAAACAGGCTGTTCAACGACCAGAATGGTGTAAGGCAATGGAACAGGAAATACAAGCTTTAGAGGAAAATAATACATGGACTCTAGAGCCATTGCCAAAAGGAAAGAAATTGGTAGGCTGTCGATGGGTCTATAAAATCAAACACAAGGCTAACGGGGAGATAGATAAGTACAAAGCTCGTGTCGTTGCAAAAGGATTTACCCAAGTAGAAGGAGAGGATTTTCGTGAAACCTTTGCTCCGGTAGCAAAAATGACAACCGTCCGCTGCTTGTTAACTGTTGCAGCAGCTAAAGGCTGGCAACTACATCAAATGGATGTAAGCAATGATTTCCTTCATGGAGATCTCGGAGAAGAAGTCTACATGGTTGTCCCTCTAGGCTACATTGTTGAGAAGCCAAATCTTGTTTGCCGCTTGCGAAAATCCTTATATGGGCTACGCCAAGCCTCTCGCAATTGGTATGCCAAACTTTCAGAAAGACTAATTAAATATGGTTTTCACCAGTCAAGTGCAGATCATAGCTTGTTTACTTACTCTTTGGGACAAGTCTTCCTTGCAGTCCTAGTGTATGTTGATGACTTGATCATTGTTGGCAACGACACAGAAGCTTGTGAAAGCTTTAAAATATATCTTCATAACTGCTTTCACATGAAAGATCTAGGTGGACTCAAATATTTTCTTGGCCTTGAATTGGCACGTGGACCTAAAGGCCTTTTCCTTTGTCAAAGGAAGTATACACTTGACATACTTGAGGAGTGCGGCATGATAAATTGCAAACCATGCAATTTTCCTATGGAGCAAAATCATGACTTATCCTTTGAGAATGGGGACTTTTATGAAGATCCTTTGCGGTATAGGCGTCTCATTAGCCGCCTGATTTACTTAACCATTACTAGGCCAGAAATGAAAACAAAATCGTGCAATTGAAGAAGAACAATTGATGCAAATAAAAGAATTTCATGGTTTAATTGTTTACCTGATGAGAATGGAAATATTGCATCCTTGCAGAGATCCAAATATAAATACGAGATTCAAAGTGGTGAGACGAAGAACAAAGGGGAGAGAGAAATTCAGATTCTGGAACTGGACATCGTTGATTATGCGATAAGAAAGAGAGATTCAGATAATGGGGTGATTAACTAGTGGGGAATGAGAAAAGAAGAAACAGACCAAGAGGAAGGTGAGGCAGCTCAAGATCTGGAGCTCAGAAAATCGAAGGGTAGAAAGTTAATAAAAAGCATAAAAAAATAAAAGGATATAACACGCGTTCGAAGTTTCTACGAAAGGAACGAGGGAAGCGTGTTTTTAAATTAATTTGAGGGGGTTTTTTAAAACCTCAGCAAAATAACTCTCACTGTTTAGCGTTTTTTAAGTGATACTAACGTAACAACTAACATTTATCATTAAAAAAATAACTATTTGAACTACAAACTGGAACCTAGAATGAATGAATGAGTTATGTTAACAAAAATTTGAGACGTGAACAATTCAACAAACTTAAGAATGAAAATATAATTGAGTTACCTACAAGGTGTGGTCCAAGTGGCTAGTAGCTCAAATATGTCCAGGTTCGAATCCTGTTGATGAGAATAGAACTACATCTGTGAGGGGAGGAATTGTCTTTTAATTGGTTATATCTTTGAGGGATTAGTCTACGACCACCGACTGTGGGGATATCGATCGTGGGTCTATTCCTGAATTAAAAAAACATATAAGTGAGTTAAATACAATGAGACAATGGCAGTTAGGGTTAGAATCCTTTCAATCCTTTGTCTATGTAAACAAATTTCACTCTCAATCCTATAATTCTCCATCGATTGATGATCAAATTGATCATTAAATTAGGTTAAAATCAATTTCTTGTCCGTCATTTATTTAATCAATAGAACTCCAACTGTGGCCAACAAGGGAGTGACTCCTTATGAGATGATTTTTGGAAAGAAAGCAAGCTATAAACATTTGAGGATCTTTGGATGCCTTTGCTATGATAGGGTCATCAAACCTGGAGACAAGTTTACAGCTAGAGCCAAGAAGTGCATCTTTGTGGGCTATCCTCAAGGTCAGAAGGGTTGGCGTGTATATGATTTAGAGACTCGCGAGTTCTCAGTATCAAGGGATGTCATATATTTATGAGAATTCCTTTCCCTATGATCCACAAAATCTGGATTCGGCTGATAAAGGACCAAGGCGAGAGCAAATAGAAACCACCTATATTGACAACAATGATCAAGTTGATGTAACTCAAATTGAGGAATCAAGTTTTGAACAAGATCATGAGGAGACTGATGCTTGTGAGGAAATTCAAGAAGAAACTTACGTCTCCAGTTCTCACTCTCAGATTGATCAAAATCAGGGGGAGCAAGAAATAGTTGATACTCAAGAGAAACAGGCCAGGAAACAAAGAATTAAACGTCAACATGAATATCTTAAGGACTATGTCTGTAATACTGCAACACAAGGGCCCCTCGGCACATCTCAGGAACAATCGGCCTCTTTAGGTAAGCCCTACCACATCTCCCATTATGTTAACTATGATAATTTCTCTCCAAAACATAGAGCATTTCTTGCAGCCATAACGTCGCACACAGAGCCTAAGAGCTACAAACAGGCTATTCAACGACCAGAATGGTGTAAGGCAATGGAACGGGAAATACAAGCTTTAGAGGAAAATAATACATGGACTCTAGAGCCATTGCCAAAAGGAAAGAAATTGGTATGATGTCGATGGGTCTATAAAATCAAACACAAGGCTAACGGGGAGATAGATAAGTACAAAGCTCGTCTTGTTGCAAAAGGATTTACCCAAGTAGAAGGAGAGGATTTTCGTGAAACCTTTGCTCCGGTAGCAAAAATGACAACCGTCCGCTGCTTGTTAATCAAGCAGTGACTAAAGGCTGGCAACTACATCAAATGGATGTAAGCAATGATTTCCTTCATGGAGATCTCGGAGAAGAAGTCTACATGGTTGTCCCTCTAGGCTACAATGTTGAGAAGCCAAATCTTGTTTGCCGCTTGCGAAAATCCTTATATGGGCTACGCCAAGCCTCTCGCAATTGGTATGCCAAACTTTCAGAAAGACTAATTAAATATGGTTTTCACCAGTCAAGTGCAGATCATAGCTTGTTTACTTACTCTTTGGGACAAGTCTTCCTTGCAGTCCTAGTGTATGTTGATGACTTGATCATTGTTGGCAACGACACAGAAGCTTGTGAAAGCTTTAAAATATATCTTCACAACTTCTTTCACATGAAAGATCTAGGTGGACTCAAATATTTTCTTGGCCTTGAATTGGCATGTGGACCTAAAGGCCTTTTCCTTTGTCAAAGGAAGTATACACTTGACATACTTGAGGAGTGCGGCATGATAAATTGCAAACCATGCAATTTTCCTATGGAGCAAAATCATGACTTATCCTCTGAGAATTGGGACTTTTATGAAGATCCTTCGCGGTATAGGCGTCTCATTAGCCGCCTGATTTACTTAACCATTACTAGGCCAGAAATGAAAACAAAATCGTGCAATTGAAGAAGAACAATTGATGCAAATAAAAGAATTTCATGGTTTAATTGTTTACCTGATGAGAATGGAAATATTGCATCCTTGCAGAGATCCAAATATAAATACGAGATTCAAAGTGGTGAGACGAAGAACAAAGGGGAGAGAGAAATTTAGATTCTAGAACTGGACATCGTTGATTATGCGATAAGAAAGAGAGATTCAGATAATGGGGTGATTAACTAGTGGAGAATGAGAAAAGAAGAAACGGACCAAGAGGAAGGTGAGGCAGCTCAAGATTTGGAGCTCAGAAAATCGAAGGGTAGAAAGTTAATAAAAAGCATAAAAAAATAAAAGGATATAAGACGCGTTCGAAGTTTCTACGAAAGGAACGAGGGAAGCGTGTTATTAAATTAATTTGAGGAGGTTTTTTAAAACCTCAGCAAAATAACTCTCACTGTTTAGCGTTTTTTTTAGTGATACTAACGTAACAACTAACATTTATCATTAAAAAAAATAACTATTTGAACTACAAACTGGAATCTAGAATGAATGAATGAGTTATGTTAACAAAAATTTGAGACGTGAACAATTCAACAAACTTAAGAATGAAAATATAATTGAGTTACCTACAAGGTGTGGTCCAAGTGGCTAGTAGCTCAAATATGTCCAGGTTCGAATCTTGTTGATGAGAATAGAACTACATCTTTGGGGGGAGGAATTGTCTTTTAATTGGTTATATCTTTGAGGGATTAGTCTACGACCACCGACTGTGGGGATATCGATCGTGGGTCTATTTCTAAATTAAAAAAACATATAAGTGAGTTAAATACAATGAGACAATGGCAGTTAGGGTTAGAATCCTTTCAATCCTTTGTCTATGTAAACAAATTCCACTCTCAATCCAATAATTCTCCATCGATTGATGATCAAATTGATCATTAAATTAGGTTAAAATCAATTTCTTGTCCTTTAATCCCTTTGTTTAAATCAAGAACCCTGATTCTTTAAGTATTCCTAATTCAACCAAGGATTAAGCATAGAAATTTATGAGATATCATAATTATCAACAAGCCCTATTCCTAGCATCTCTAAAATTATTTCAGTTATTAATCTCACGATTATAAACGAGTATACTTAATAAAAAGAGCAATACATATTTTTTGGTTCTTTAATTATTTTTCAAAAGCCAACTACTTATAAGTACTCCCTCCTAACTCAAATATAAGAAGGAAAAAAAAACTATCTCACACTCCTTAAAAAATTAGTTAATCTCATTTAATTTTCTCATATTAATAAAAAAATTGCATCTTCCAAATTACCCTTTATGAGAATAAAAGAGTTAGTGAAAAATAAAATCTGAATCAATTAAAGGGTATTTTACGTAAGATATTATTAAATATGATGAAATAGTTAAAAATTACCTATATTTTAAACTATCAAATTTGGATCATTTTTTTTCCATATATTCTAAACCGGAGAGAGTAATACTACTAATTGGATTGAGTTTTTTTTTTTTTGTTATTTTTTTTATGAAATTGGATTGAGTTATTGCGTAGGCAGTGACCAAGCAAGGTATATACTAGTATCCCATATTCCGAATTGCATTAATTTCTAATTGAGGAACATATGTTTTATCCATGGTTTTCCCCACTCTCAGTTGTGGAATGGTCAACGTTCAAATGGCAATAAACAATGCACAGACTAAAAAAATGGCATTTTATTCGAATCAGGCAGAAAGATAAGTGCTGCACCAAACATCCTCGACATCTCCACAATCACATCTTATGTAGTACTATGCCAATCCCGATCTAATCCCGATCCAGACGGTTTGGCCAGCCTTCCTTAGAACATTGATTAAAGAACCAAAAGAGATAAATTTGTATGAAAAAATGATATATTTATTATTTCGAAAAATGTTTAACTTGTATTCTCAAGACAAACTTTTCTTTTATGAATTCTTTAACCAATACTCTTAGAGCACTCATTAACAAGACATATTAAATTAACTATATAATTAAGTAATAACTAAACCAAGTGTCTTGCATTGCATGTCTCTCTGTTCTTTGCTCAAGTAAGGGCCCATTTGGTTGTCACCAGTTAGGCAATTAGTAAAAATGGAATCGTTTTCCTTGTATCGTTTATATTCAGACTCTTTCTTTATTATTCAGTGGTAGGTGATTGTTATGTATAGTTGTATGTTTCTGTTTAAACTTTTTATGAAATTCATTGGCTTCGAAATAGCTAGGCAAGTGCTACCCTCCTTTTCAGTCAACTTACTTTTGGTGGTTTGGCTCCCAAAAGAAAAAATTCTAAATCTTTAAATCATCAACTCATAAAGTTACATAAGGTCAATTTTAATAATCTACGTGTCTCCTTCTATTGGAGACAATCTCGTTTGATGAAAATATTTAGCAGTTTATTGAAAATTTATTTTATGATATAAATTGTTGGAAAAATCGCACTCAAACTCACAAGAACACACAGAGAAAGAGATAGAGAAAACAACACAAGCATATACGTGGTTCACCCTCAGTGTGAGGATTACGTCCACGGGCAGGAGAAGAGAGAAATTCACTATGAATTCAGATTACAAGAGTATGTTACTCAATTGCTTATCATCCTCTATATATAACAAATAGAAACAGTACATTTACTTCACGAACAACAAATAGCAGTAATGCGAACTAAACTAAGGCTCATAAAAAGCCCAACGGCGGAGTGAGATCGACGCCCATCGACCAGGCATTTGGTATGCAAAGGAGAGACCCAGGCAGGTATTTGGTATGCAGAAAGACGACGATAGACGAGAAGAGACCAGGTATTTGGTAGACGAGAAGAGACCAGGCTATTTGGTAGACGGTGATAAACCATTTGTAATGGAAGCGATGGTTTAAGCCCAAAACCAACAAATCTCCACCTTGGGGTCAAACCACTCTCGAAACATTTAGCAAATTCTCATCTTCCCTTGAAGCTGCATTCAAAGCTCGTTATTTCGGTATCAACATTGAGCATGTCCAAACAATGCATGAAACTTGCTCTTGGGAACCGGTTTGGTCATGATATCAATTTGGATTGTCCCAGTATCAACCTTGAGCACCTTTATTACATTTTTCGGTCAGAATGAAGTGATACCTAACATCTATGTGTTTGGTTCTCTCATAGGTGCACTTGATCTTTGCCCGAAACAAATGGCATAGGCGTCACAAAATATGATGGCTTTATCTTGTGGAAAGCCTAAGTCACCGATAAGGCCTTTAAGCCAAATGCCTTCTTTTGTTGCCTCTATCGAGCCATGTACTACCTTACGTGGTTGATAACGCCATTCTTGATGCAATGTAGCTTTCCAACTTACTAAACACTTGCCAACTATAAAAGCATAACCCGGTAATGGACCTTCTACCATCAAGATCCCCAAAGCATAGTCGAAATCTGAGAAACCGAAGATAACAAGTAGAATCATTCCCATACACAAGACCAACATCACTTGTTCCTTTGAGATATCCGAAAACTCTCTTGTGACAATCGGTGTTCTTCCCTGGCTCATTCATGTATGCTTATGACACTTACGACTTGTGCAAGATCGGGTCCCAGTGCAAACCATGGCATACATGATCTAACCGCACTAGCATATGGAACTCTCTCCATGTAGTCCTTTCGACTGGTGAGTCGAAGCCCCAAACACTTCAGTTCACGATGGTTGCGATGGGTGGAGTGGTAGTTTACTGATGAGTCATGCCAAATCTGTTTAACACTTTGCAGATGTAAGACTTCGACACAAGAAAAGCTTCTTCTTATCTACGTCACTGTCAGATTTCCATTCCCAAAATCCTCTCTCACACCAAGGTCTTTCATGTCAAATTCGGCGAGAAGAGACTTGAGCCTATTGATATCCAGTCATGTTTTGAGATGCAATGAGCATGTCATCAACATAGAGCAATAGGTAGACATAGGAATCATTTTTCAGTTCTTGAGGTACACACATGAATCATAAGGACTTCTTTTGAATCCATGGTGAATCATAAAGCGATCAAATCTCTATACCATTGCCTTGGGAGATTGCTTGAGCCATACAATGATTTCTTGACTTGCAAACTAATTTCTCCTTTCCTTGTTCTCACAAAGCCCTGCAGTTGCTTCATGTAAATGTCTTCCTCTAAATCCCCATGTAGAAAAGTTGTTTTACATCAAGTTGTTGTAATTCCAAGTCCATATTAGTTACTAAAGCAAGGAGAACGAATGGAAGTGTGTCTTACAGCTGGAGAAAGTTTCATTGTAGTCCACACCTTCCTTTTAGCTAAAACCTTTGCAACTAATCGGCCTTGAATTTGATTCCATCTACTTTGGAGATTCGAGGTTTCTTCTTAAAAATCCACCTTCCCACCACTTTTACGCCTTCGGGCAACTTCATTGCCGCCATGTATTGTTTTTGTGCAGATGCATTTCATCATGCGTATGGTGTGAGCCATTTTTATACGAACAAGTAATAG
The DNA here is from genome assembly GCA_037113605.1 of Calophaca sinica. NCBI lineage: Eukaryota > Viridiplantae > Streptophyta > Magnoliopsida > Fabales > Fabaceae > Calophaca > Calophaca sinica. The sequence continues at coordinate 133,425,051 of CM073733.1, forward strand.
CCTCCTGAAATTTGATGGCTCTTGTGCATTAACATCTTTCAAAGAACTTGAAATGCATATGAGAGCATATCTTCATAACCATACCTCTCTGGAGCCTTTCTATTCCTTTGAGACTTTACGTGCTGCATCATTTACATTTCTGCCGGTTCTGCGAGAATTTGCAATTAATGATTGATTAGATTGCCTTGACTACCCGAGGTACCTTGATCGGTGCCTTTCTCGACATCATTACGCCTTCAATTTCTTGAGCTCTTATGGTTTTGTCACGACTTGGTGATTGTGCAATTTGACTTTGTTATGCGAGAGACCTCTCATCAAAGTTTACATCTCACTCAAAATCACCCTTTTTCTCAGTTGTGACCAAATCTATATCATGACACCTCACCATATCCAACAAAATTCCTTTCTAGCTCTAGGTTCAGTTTGCCTCACTAACATGGTAATAAGCGGGAGATGACAACCAAAACTTTAAGCCTAGAATAATCGGCAGTTTGGGAAGACCATACCTCGATTGGAGTTTTTATTGTCAATGGGTGAGAGGGAGACGCTGACAATGTAGCATCTTTGTGTAACGGCTTGACCCGAAATGTTTCTTGACCCCAGATTGGATAGCATACATCTAGCCTTATCCAATAAGGTGCAGTTCATTCTCTCTGCTATGCCGATACATTTGAGGTGTGTTCCTCATTTGTATATTGCTCGCAATACCTTCACTGTTGTCTGTAAATTTATTGAACTCTTGAGAACAAAACTCTAAACCATTATCGGTTCTTAGTCTTTTAATCTTTCTTCCCACTGTGATTTTCTATCAAAGTTTTCCAATTCTTGAAACATTGGAAAGCCTCGGACTTGTGTTTCATCATATAAACCCAAGTCATGCGAAATGAGTCATCAATAATGGAAAGAAAGTACCTAGCTCCACACTATAGATGGAACCTTTGATGGACCCCAACAATCACGAGTGTATCTTTGTCGAGAGTAGCCTTGGTTGTGTGTGAGGCCTTCAAATTTGGATCTATGATGCTTACCAAAACACAATGTTCACAAAATTCCAATGCTCTCTTTTCGACCTTGTAATGACTTGATCGCGAGAACTTTCAGCCCCTTTTCACTCATGTGCCCCTAATCTCATGTGCCCACCAGTGCGGCATGTTAGTTTCTGTTTTGCCGCCACGCGAAGCGATTATGCTGCGATTAATCGAGTTGTCCCTTGAAGAATGTATAGATTTACGTGTTTTGAGCCTGTAACACCACATTCCACTTTCTGTTTACCGCATAATCCTCCTTGAACACTACATATGAAGCCCTTTGAATCCAAAGCACCAGCGAGATGAGGTTTCTTTTAATCCAGGAACATGCTTGACATTGATTTAAGGTTCTAATCACATCATCATGCATTTTTGATTTGAATAGAACCTATACCAATTGTCTTGCCGCAGTTCATTGTTTCCCATGAGCACATTTCCTCTAAGCTTCTATCATACGTCACAAACCAATCTTTGTGAGGACACATATGATGAGAACATCTGATCTAGCACCCAATCGCTTACATTGAGTTTGATCATCATTAACGGTGAGCATACCGAATCCGATGGCGATCTTCTTGGCGATGCGTGACAATGATTCCTTCTTCTTCTTAGGACAATCTTTCTTCCAATGTCGGAGTTCTTTGCAATAGTTGCATATATCTTTCTGGATTAACCTTTCCTTTGGAATTCTTCCTTTCCTTCTTCTTCTTGTTTTGATTGTTCATTTGAATTTCTTTGAGTTCTTGACAAAAGCGGACGTGAGAATCATCACTGTTCGGATGCCTTGATAAGCTCTCAGAATACAAGCTTGTCTTGACTTCTTCTAGAGTGATGCTCTCTTTACCAACACTAATAGAACTTACAAAGTTTTCATAGATGGTGGCAAAGAAGCTAAAGAACCATGGCAATGTCTTCATCCTCCATCTTGACATCAATGTCCCATGATTCAAGCGAGTTGAATTCAATTCATCAAGATGCTCTTTTCGATTTTGACCTTCTTTCATTTGAAAGTAGACCTCCTCTTTATGCAACAACTTGTTGCTCAAAGATTTGGTCATGTATAGGTTCTCCAATTTGAGCCATAACTTGGCGTGATCTCTTCAAGAATTCATAGAGGACTTCATCTGGATAGGGATAGGAGAATCAACGAGTGAGCTTTCTCCTCGTGTTGTGTTGACAGATCTTTGGCGGCGCTTTTGGCGATGGGGGCCCAAACCCTTGTTCTTTGAGAAGTGCACGCATCTTAATGCGCCAGTAGATTGAAACTTCCTCCCATTAAACTTCTCGATCTTGATTGTGTTTGACATCTTTCTTGGGCCAGACGGTGGAGAAACTCCCTTTGTAAAAAGCGAGAAGAAAGAAAGAACTGGGAGTGATGCCACTTCACGAGAAGCACCCTGGCGAGCAAACAACGATCCGCAAGATTAATGTAATGCAATGTGGATCTTGAACATCCACCGAAGGCGCGAAGGCGGACAGGGAGGCTTGGATCAGTCTCGCTCTTGATACCGGTTGTTGGGAAAATCGCCACTAAACTCACAAGAACACGAGAAAGAGATAGAGAAAACAACACAAGCATATCGTGGTTCACCCTCGCAGTGTGAGGATTACGTCCTGAGCGGGAGAAGAAGAGAAATTCACTATGAATTGATTAAAGAGTATGTTACTCGATTGCTTATCATCCTACATATATAACAAATAGAGGAAGCAATTGTTTACTTCACCGTAATGAACAACAATGTACCAATGGCCGAACTAAACTAAGGCTCGCCGAAGCCCATGGAAGTGAGATCAGCCCATCAACCTGACGGTATTTGGTATGCAAAGGAGAGACCAGGCATTTGGTATGCGAGAAGAGCCAGGCTGTGAGTAGGCAAAGAGACCAGGCATTTGGTAGACGAGGCGATAAACGGAAAACCGTATGTAATGGAGCAGTGGTTTAAGCCCAAAACCAACATAAATGTTTATATTAGTGTATAAATATATTTTAAAAAATAACTCACGAACATGTCTATAAACTATGTTTATGTTTTTTCTATAAGCTTTACATGATTTATGACTAAACATTTGAGTAAACTTTAGTTTTTAAATAATTTATTGAACAAGCATTTAACTAAATTTTTTACCTACATATTTAAGTGAACAACTGACAAATAGTAGAAAATAAAAAATATATACAATTTGTCAACGAGTAAACCCTTTGAAAATGCTTTCTTTTTTAAATTATAAAAAATGAAACATGTGAAAATGTGGCGAGCATACGCGGAGCCACGGCAACGTTGCCTTGTTTTGTTTTCCTGCCTCCGCTGCGCCTCCAACGCCGTCCCTATTGGACTTTGACATTGTTATGTCGAAAATCTGTGTACATCTTTTTTGTTCTCTAATAGGACATTATTTAAGAAATTTAAAAACTAAAATTATTTTTAAAACGCAGTATTAAATGTATTGATTATTGAAAAAAGTACGTATTTTAATAAATATTTCTTATTTTAAAATCTTAACCAGTATGAGACTATACATTGACACTGCTTAACATTTGTTTTTCAATATGATAATATGAATTTTGATAAGATTTGATAATAATAACTACGAAGAGAGTAGTAAGGGAAAAAAAATCAAATGACTTGAAATTTTCAATAACATCCGCTCCCTATATTATTAGTTTATTACTCACAAAACAATTGGATTTTCATCGCTAACTAATCCCTAATCCTTATCCTTGTCCAGTTGATACTCCTATAAATATTAGCCAACAAAGCCTCATTAATTAGAATAGCATACAATACACGCTCGATCAGTTCTTCATAACTTGCTTTTCTTCCGCTTCAAAACTTGATACGGCGATAACGATTATTAACTCAATTAATTAACCACATATAATGTCTTCCGATCTATCTACCATTCTCCCTCGTGTTCTAATTGTTTCTAGACGAAGCCTTCGCAAGAACAAGTTCGTTGATTTCGTGGGTAAGTTTCCTTCCATACAATGCTTCGATCAAATCAGTTTTTTTTTGTTTTTTGTTTTCAATTGTAATATTACAATTTAAATATGCAATATACGTACAATAATGCCATATGTGCGTGTGTGTGACGTGACACATGACCCTTTTAGATCAATCTTGTTAATTATTACGTGATTATTATATTTTCAGGTGAATATCACCTTGATCTTATAGTAGGCTATGGTGCTGTACCCGTCATCGTACCTCGTGTTTCCGGGGTTCACATGTTGTTGGATAGCTTTGAACCGATTCACGGTGTGCTTCTATGTGAAGGAGAAGACATTGATCCTTCTTGGTACGAACAAGATACCTCAGGTCTTTCCCAAGAGGAGTTGGAAGAAATTAGGAGGCTTCATGCAAGTGACACAGCAATTGATAAAGAAAAAGACTCAATTGAATTGAGCCTCGCAAAGCTTTGTCTTGAAAGGAACATTCCCTACATGGGAATCTGTAGAGGCTCACAGGTTCTAAACGTGGCATGTGGGGGTACCCTTTACCAGGACATAGGGAAAGAGCTTTCAAACAAGTGTCCAGAGAGCCAAAGAGTGATGCATATTAACTATGAAGATTATGATGGACATAGGCACGAGGTAAAAGTGGTTGAAAACACCCCTTTGCATCATTGGTTTAAGGATTCTTTGGAAGAAGATGGGGGAATGGATATTTTGGTTAATAGCTATCACCATCAAGGGGTTAAGAGACTTGCGCAACGTTTTGTCCCAATGGCGTTTTCCCCTGATGGTTTGATTGAAGGGTTTTATGATCCTGATGCTTACAATCCAGAAGAGGGTAAGTTTATTATGGGATTGCAGTTTCACCCTGAGCGTATGAGGAAGGCTGATTCTGATGAATTTGATTACCCCGGTTGCCCCTTTGCTTATCAGGTTAATTTGAAAATGGTTTAATTTCTTTCAAGATTATCTATTTTAATTATTGACCATAGTTCAATGTTTTAAAAACCGAATTGGACATCAAACCGGTGAGATTTGCGGGTCATGATTCAACTGCTTTTAACCGGTTGAATCGGGACAAAACCGTGATCGAACTGCCAAAATAATCAGACTGTAGATAAAACCGGTTCACGGTTCGGTTCGGTTTTTAAAACACTGCTGAGTTAATTAACATTTAAAAATTGATGGAATATTAATTAAAACTGCAGGAATTTGTAAAGGCAGTTGTTGCATATCAGAAAAAGTTGAATGGCTTAACATCTGTCCAAAAGCCTCTGAAGCTTAATAAGGAAATGGAACTCAAAAGAAAAGTTATAGTGCGTAGTTTCTCACTTGCCAAAGACCTCTACCATGCTGGCCGTGGGATGAATTCCACTAAAGAATCTGAACTTGAAGCAGGGGCAGAATTTCTTGAGGTGCACAATTATTAGGATAATCTTTATTTACAGTTTTCCCCATTTGTTATTTTATTTTATGCTGCATATTGTAGGAATATGATAGATTTCAATCTTTTTTTTGTGTGTGTTTATCTATGTTTATTCAACTTGCAGTCAAACACAGCTTTGAGTGTGCAGCAAGAGAATAGGTTGAAGCAAATGGGTGCAACGGTTAGGAATGCAGGATCATACATAGAAAGATTGAAGTTGAATGAGGAAAGAGAAAAAATGGCAAGAAATGTGATGGGAAAGATGTCAGTGGAACAGTTGTCAGAGCTCTTGTCTTTCTATCACACTATGGGGCAAATTTGTTCAGATGTATTAGAGAGAAAGATACATGGCATTGTCAATGACTTCAGTTCATGATTTTGTTTTTTTCTTGGCCTTTTGTTGACCATGCAGTATTTGTTGCAAGTTTGATATGCTCCATTATAAGATACAGTGATTCTTTGAACCATAAAAAGAAAGAGACAGTGATTCAGTCCTCGTTTTTATTCCTTTTTGCTTTCCATGAGAGTTCTGATTTTGATAGAACTTTATTTTCACACTCATTTTCTCCATAACATGTGTACTATATGTATATTTTAATAATAGGCTTTATAGCATAACGCGTCACATTGTAGAATAAAGGTTTGAATATATGATTTGTGATAAATAAATTTAGTATTATGTAATATTCTGTCTGATGTGAAACAAAAATGTATTATACAAGATTTCAATAAAAACAGAAAGCACTCGGATAATGTTTGTTTTGAAAAGTGTTATATGAGATAATGATTTGTGTAATGGTTGTCCAAGCACACATTATCAAAATGTTTTTAGTTTTTCAGATAATGTGTGTTTGAACAGCCTCCATACAATATTTAGTTGACTTGTATTCACCCTTAAAATCATTCGTAGTGTCAATGACGGAGGGAACCACTAAGAACCATCATGGAGGGCATTCACCCCCTGGACCACCCGATGGTAAGGGGGGAGGAGGACTCTCCTTTAGAGATAAAGTACTGGGAGCTAGTACGGTAGCACCTCGGCGCGAAAGGGTGGATCTCTTGGCTAAGAATCTTTTCAAGATTGAGTTGGATAATGGTGATAGGCTAAAACCTAGATGCTACATTGAGAACAACCTTTTGGAGGAACTATGCAAGCCTTGGAAACAGGCTATCATTGTCACGTTGCTAGGGAAGGCTTTGGGCTATTTCACCATGCGAGATAGACTTAAGGCTGCATGGCGTCCTGCAGGGGGTATGGATGTGATCGATATTGGGAATGGATTCTTCATGGTGAAGTTTGATCTTGAGGCTGATCGAGAACAAGTGATTAGTGGTGGGCCGTGGATGATCTTTGATCATTATGTTGCTGTGAGGCCTTGGCAGCCGGATTTCATTGCATCAGAGGTGCAGATTAACACGGCTATGGTGTGGATACGGTTTCCTTTTTTGGGCATGGAGTATTATGATGAGAGTGTCCTCATGGCTCTAGCCACGGCTGTGGACAAGCCGGTGAAGGTGGATATAAAAACCATCGATGGGACTAGAGGAAAGTTTGCGAGAGTTTGTGTTGAAATAAATCAACCTGTGGTAGGCCGTGTCTGGTTTAGAAATCGTTGGTTCAATATCCAATATGAAGGGCTTCATTTGTTGTGCAAGAAATGTGGTCTCTATGGTCATGTGGGGAGGAATTGCCTTGCATCTAAGGAGAAGGAAAAACAGTGACGGCGCACCATGCTGACAACGGCGACGGCGCACAACCGGCGCAACATGCAGCTGATAACACTCATGCAAACCCTAAACCTAGCTCCAAGGATCCAACCGTTACTGATGATAGGGATAGTTGGGGGGACCTACATCATGATTGGTTGGTGGTGGAAAAAAGGAAAAAATCTATGAAGCAATCTAGTAAATATCGTGCTGACTTTGCGGTAACAAGCGCGGGTGTGAAGGGAAAAGGCAAGGCTGACGTGAGAAGCAACAATCAATTCAGGATCCTAACAAATAATGAGGCACCGGGCGAGATATTTCCACCTAAATTTCATCCAGGTGAAGGGTCGGGATTGGGGGACAAGATCTGGTTTAAAAATAAACGCCAGCGCAATGACAGTAGCCCAAGAGTAACTGCTGCGACCTTGCTAAATAATAGCGTACCTGTTGATACAGTGGGGCATAACCATGGTAAGAATGTGGTGCAGCCCAAGCAAGTGGGTCATATTGTGGAGCACACGGTGGAACCTAATGTTGTGGCTGGTAGTGAATCGGAGCCGAATAAAATAGCTACATCTTGCCTACATCAGCATTACGTGCATGAGCATGGCATTGTCACTGCCATGAATATCCAAGTGGTGGGGCCGAATCAGGTTATTCTTCTTGAGGATGAACAAGAGCCTCCCAAACCTCCTGACCCAAATGCGATGGAAGAAGTTGAAGGAGAGGTGAAAGATATAGGTGATGAGGAGAGTGTTGAGTCCGACGATGAGGACATGGTTGAGGAAACACCTGCTCTACTCCAAGGTTAGTGTTTATTCTTGGGGTCTTCTCCTTATCAGTGGTTTAAATGATGAGTTTCAATGATATCTGCATTTTATCTTGGAATGTTCTTGGCTTTGCCAGTAAAAAGAGTCATCAGCACATGAGGGAGATTATTAAAAGATATAATCCGAAGTTAATTTTTGTTTTTGAAACCCATACGCCGTTTGCCACTACTGCTCAATTCTGGGATAAGGTGGGATATGAGGGTGTGGCTATCCAGGAAACTAGAGGCCATGCTAGAGGTATTTGGGCTATGGTTTGTCGTGGTACCCCCTTTACGTTCACGGTGTTGGATTCCATGTATCAATGTATTACTCTATCTGTTGCGAAGGGTGGTAGGAGTTGGGCCGTTTCCGGGGTCTATGCGAGCCCTATATATGATCGTAGGTGCCAGTTGTGGGATGACCTGTGTGCTTTGAGGACAAATATTGGGGTCCCTTGGACTATGATTGGGGACTTCAATGAGATTATTCTTCCTTCGGAGCAAAAAGGGGGTGTGTTTTATGGTTTGCGAGCTGACCGTTTTGCAAATATGCTACATAATTGTGATATGCTTGATATGGAGTTTTATGGGTCTAAATTCACGTGGCTACGTAAGTGTAGAGGAAACCGTCTGGTTTCAAAGAGGTTGGATAGGGCGGTTTGTGACTGTCAGTGGAGAATGCTTTTTCCCGAGGCTACAGTGGAGCATTTGGTTAAAAGACACTCTGACCATAACCCTTTATTATTGAGATGTTGTGATGCAGGTACTACTAGGTAGGGACGACCTTTCCGGTTCCAAGCTGCATGGTGTACTCACAAAGATTATTTAGGAGTGGTGAAGGACGCTTGGAGGAGGGATTCAAATGATCTTGTCATGGCACTCAAAAATGTCTCTACTGATTCCATTACCTTTAATAAGGAGGTGTTTGGGAATATTTTTGAAAAAAAGAAAACGATAGAGGCAAGGTTGCGAGGGATTCAACGGGCTCTTGAAGGCATTGACTCTGCGAGTCTTGTGGTTCTTCAAAAAGAATTGCTTTGTGAATATGAGGAGATTCTTTTTCAGGAAGAAACTCTTTGGTTTCAGAAGTCTAGAGAGAACTGGATCAAGCTTGGCAGTCGCAATACCTCTTTCTTTCATACCCAGACGGTGGTTAGAAGGAAGAGAAGTAAAATCCATGGCCTTCATCTCCCATCAGGTCAGTGGTGTACCGATCCTATTGTTCTTCGTGAGGAGGCAGTTAATTTCTTTAAAAATCTTTTTTGTAGTACGGAGAGATTGAGTAATGAGCAACATGGGGTGATTAGTAATCCTTTGGGTGAGGATGGCCGTCTAGCCCTCACTAGTCCTATGACAAAGGAGGAGGTTTTTAGTGCTCTCATGAGTATGAAATCTTATAAGGCTCCTGGGCCGGATGGGTTTCAACCGATCTTTTTCAAAATGTTTTGGGATGAGGTTGGTCATGATACTTGGCAATTTGTTAAGAATGCCTTTGAGACTGGCAGGTTTGATAGTCGGGCAGCGGAGACGTTGATAGTGTTGATTCCGAAAGGAGATCATCCTACCTCCTTTAAGGAATTTCGGCCTATCACTTTGTGTAATGTGATTCATAAGCTCATTTCCAAGGTCTTGGTGAAGCGTTTGAGGCCTTTTTTAGGGAGTATTGTGAGCCCTTTGCAGAGTAGTTTTATCCCAGGGTGGGGCACCAAGGACAATACTATTGTTTTGCAGGAAATAATTCATCATATGCAGAAGAAAAAGAGTAAGAAAGGGGACATGGTGTTCAAGCTTGATTTGGAGAAAGCCTACGACAGAGTTGATTGGGATTTTCTGAGAGGTACTTTGAGTATGTTTAGATTCCATGGGCCTATCATCTCTCTTATTATGCATGGCATATCTTCCTCTTTGATCTCTTTGCTTTGGAATGGTAGCAAAACGGAAGGTTTTATGCCCAGAAGAGGTCTCCGTCAAGGGGATCCCCTGTCACCCTACCTCTTTGTACTCTGTATGGAGAGATTGGGAGAGATGATTGCTTCAGAGGTTCGACATAATAATTGGAAGCCTATGCAGATTTCTATAAATGGCCCATCTTTGTCCCATCTTTTTTTTGCTGACGATGTGTTGTTATTTGGTAAAGCCACTGTGGCCCAGACCAAGGTGCTCACACAGGTGTTGGACTCCTTTTGTGCCATTTCTGGGTTGAAGGTGAGTATTGATAAGTCAAAAATTTATGCGTCAGCAGGGGTGCCTAATGCAAAAAGAGACAAGATTGCGCAACTTACTCGTATGTCCTTTACTAATCACATTGAGAAGCATCTGGGGTTCAAGTTGTTTAAAGGGAGAATTACGAAGGATGATTTCGGTGAGGTTTTAGATAGAGTTAATTCTAAGCTTGCTTCTTGGAAGGGTAGGCTGCTTAACAAGCCTGGGCGCCTTACTCTGGCAAATGCAGTATTAGCCTCTATCCCGTCATATGGTATGCAAATTCAATGGTTCCCTCAGTCAGTGTGTGATCAAGTCGACAAAACCATCCGCAGTTTTATTTGGAAGAGGCACAGGGACAAAGGTATGCATATGGTGGGCTGGAATACTATCACCAACTCAAAAAATTCTGGCGGCCTCAGTGTGAGGGTTGCTAGGAATCACAATTCCGCTCTTTTGGGGAACTAAAATATCGCCCGTTTCTACCCAAGATCCCAGGATCACAATTCCATTCTTGTCTAAATTTCGGAGTAAATGGGCCTCTAGGTGTGGAATTTTATTAGTGATTCTTTCAGGACCATGGCTTGTCACATGAGTCTGAATTTCATATTTCCGTATGTGAAAAGAAGTATAAATATCTTCATAGACCAGACGCTCACTAATGAGTACAACATCTTCAGAATTGTAACCTTCCCATGGCATATAAGCTACTAATACGTTTTTTCCCAAAGCGAGTTCACCGCCAACTGTAGCAAAGACCATTTGCTAAAATTTGTCCTTTTTATGCATTTACCCTTCTTAACCTGGGGTTTCGATGCATGCAAGTATTTTTATTGGAACGTTGATATATAACTAATGGAATGCTTAGAGCATTCCCATTTGCAAATAAAATGATCTTGTCAAGATCGTTATAAATGATCTTTCCTCGTGTTCGGCTATAGCGGGAACTCCTGAATCTAAGGCCACTTGGCGTTCCAATCCGATTCCAACAATGCACTTTTCGGACCGAGAAAGAGGAACCGCTTGACGTTGCATATTAGAACTCATTAAAGCTCGATTCGCATCATTATGCTCGATAAAAGGAATGAGGGAAGCTCGATAGAAAAATATTGGAAGGGAAAAATACTTGAAGATGAACATGTTCCCATGCAATAGTCGAGATATTCTTGGCGGTATCTTTGGAACAATCTGTTCCTCCGGAATACCTCGATTCAGTGCTAAAAAATTTCCCGTCACTACCATATAGTATTCATCTCTACTTGGTGATAAATAAGGCATGCGTATTCTTTTTTATCTCTCAGAAATCTCATAAAATGGACTTTCTATAGACCCCCCAACGACCAATCCTTGCATGAATTGCTAAGGATCCAATAAGTCCAACATTGATTCCTTCAGAGGTGTCAATTGGACAAATGCGTCCATAGTAACTAGGATGGATATCTTGTATCCGAATGTGTGGGATCTTATAAATGAAGAAGACAAGCTCTGGGTGTCCCTTCTTCTTGCTAAATATGCTCCTAATGGCAATTTTGTCACAGCCAAGCATAGCCGTGGGTCCAATGTTTGGAACTCGATTCTCAAGGCTTTCGACGTGCTCAAAGATGGCTTTCAGATAAAGCTTGGTGATGGAAATAGTAGCTTTTGGTATGATCCTTGGGTGTTTAAGGAACCGTAATGCAAGAAAGTCCTTGTTGTTGATATTCATGATGTGGCTCATCATGTCAAGGATGTTTATGTTAATGGTAGTTGGAACCTCCAAAACTTGTATACTCCTTTGTCTCCGGATATTCAGAATGCGATTCTCAACATGAAACCAAGGCTAGTTGACGGTATGCGAGACACATGGACGTGGCACCCATGCTCAACAGGTATTTATACTACTAGTAGCGCCTATAAATGGCTTTCTAGCAGCTCTGTCCAGTTAATTGAGTCTAGACATTGGGGTTGGATTTGGAAGATGTATGTCCCTGCTAACATCCAATTTTTTATTTGGCAACTATGCCATTTGGCTATCCCCACTAGAGAAATCTTAAATAGAAGAGGCATTCCTGTCGATAGCACTTGCCCTGTGTGTGGTGAGGCTCTTGAGACCATACATCATTGTCTTTTTGGTTGTGAGTTTGTGCAACTAATTTGGAAAGCCTGTGTCTCTGACCTCCTCCACCTGCCTGGCTCGGCTGGTTTCGACCCATTTCCTTGGATTCATGAGAAGGTGAGGAGTCATGGTGTGCTAGTGGTTATTGTTATGTGGAAAACTTGGTGTGCGCGGAACAAGTTAGTCTTTGACAATGAATCTACCACACCCTTCATGCTTGTTGCCCAGGTTATGGCTCTCAACCGTGACACTATCTCGGCTTTTCAATCCTCCCTTACCTCACCTTTGCAGCGCACTGCCCCTCGGGAAGTGTCTTGGATGAGGCCTGACATGGATTGGGTTACTCTCAATGTTGATGGGAGTGCTCTCACGAACCCAGGGATGGCAGGTTTTGGTGGTCTCATCCGGGATCACTCCGGAGCTTTCCTTCGAGGTTTTTATGGCTCAGTGGGTTTTTCTAATATCTTGCACGCAGAGTTGATGGCTTTATTTCATGGTATCTCCTTGTGTTGGGAGTTGGGATTCAGGAGGATTGTCTGTTGTACAGATTCCCTCAACACCTTGAAGTTGGTCTAGGACGCTAATCACAATTATCATCAATTTGGTAATGAGATTGCTATGCTGAGACTTTTGCTACAAAGGGATTGGGAGGTCCAGCTTCATCACTCTCTTAGAGAAGGGAACCAGTGTGCTGATTTTCTTGCTAAGTTAGGAGCCAGAAGCAGTGAGCCTTTCATAGCGATTGCTGACCCTCCTGTGGGAATGACTACATTGCTTTTAGCTGATGCTTTAGGCACTGCTTTTGTAAGGCACTAAGGCTTCCCTTGGTGTCCTTTTTCTTTTTGTTTTATTTCTCGGATGTAACAAAAAAAAATGTAATACATCAGATATCGCGTTCTCATGCAAGTGATATCTTAAGTAAGCTCTGGATAATGTCCGCTTGAAAACACGTAATCTAAAAGGTCTTCACATAATTCTTGAAGGAGCAAACATTATATGAAAATTAAAACAAGATATTAACATAGGAAAATATTTCCCTCTCAATACTCTATTTTATTGATTTCTCAACAAAAAGAAATTTAAATTTAAAATAATTACCCAAATCAGTCCCGACAAAAATCATGAAAAACTATTTGGTCCCTGATAAATGAAAAATAGCAAAGTAGTCATTAAGAATATCAAATATCGGTCAAATTAGTCCCTATCTTTCTGATATGGAGTAAAATGTCATTAAAAATGACTAATTTGACCCACATTTAAGATTGTTGATGAGTAAATTAATACTTTTCATTTCTAAGGGGATAAATAAGTCTTCATATTTTTTTGTCGAGAACTGGTTTGAGTATTTACTTTTAAATTTATATTTATACATGTATATTTTAAGAAATATAATTTTTGCACATATTAAAATATTTATTTACTAAATAATAATTTAAATTTATTCAAATTTAATTAAAAAATCCTTGCATACTAAAATGCCTTTTTTTTTATGTTTTGCAACAAAGAAAATTGAGTCGAGTGTTTTTTTCTTAATAAAAAAAAGGCTTAAATATGTTTTTAGTCCTTTAAAATAGAGAAAAGTTATGTTTTAGTCCCTTAAAAAAATTTCGTCTGCTTTTGGTCTCTTTAGTTTTGAAATGTGTCACATTTAGTCCTTGCGAGTTTGGTTTTAGTACCTCAAAAAAATTTCGTCTGCTTTTGGTCCCCTTAGTTTGGAAATATGTCACATTTAGTCCCTGTAACTACTTTCATCTGCTTTTTAGTCCCTGTTTTTAGTTTAGTTTTAGTACCTCATCTCACGTTTTAGTACCTCATCTCACTCTCACTCTCTCTCCCTCTCTTTGCAACCTTATTAACACCAGATTCGATGTTATTATTCCCAGCAACATCTGTCGAAAAGTAGATGAAAACAGACGCAGGGACTAAATGTGACACATTTCCAAACTAAAGGGACAAAAAACAGACGAAAATTTTTGAGGGACTAAAACCAAACTCACAAGAACTAAATGTGACACATTTTCAAACTAAAAAGACAAAAAACAGACGATATTTTTTTGAGGGACTAAAACCGAACTTTTGCCTAATTTGAGGGACTAAAAACATACTCCCTCCGGTCTTATTTATAAGCAACAAACACCTTTTTAGGTTCATTGAATAACTCATGTATTCGGTATAATCCGGATTATACCGAATACATATACCGAATACATGAGTTATTCAATGAACCTAAAAAGGTATTTGTTGTTTATAAATGAGACTAGAGTAGTATTTAAGCAAAAAAAAAAACAATTTGAATTTTCGGAATTCTATAATGCGCCCTGAAGTCAGTCTGGTTGTGCATATAATCAGTCCTCCAGGCTCCAACAACAAGGTTAATCAATGTCAAGTATTTTGTGAAATTCAATATTTAATGTCATGCTTTTTTGCTAAACATGTGTCTCTTTCAAGTCTCACACCGGCATCAGCTGCGGATCCCGTTAGAATGGCCACAGCACTGTTATTCCTCACAAGGAACCCAACATTTCATCTTAAAAATCAAATTTTTAGGCCTTTCTCTTCTCACAAATTGGCACCCAGAAGAGCAAACAAAGAGTTAGCCAATGCTCTAAGAGTCCTTAAACTTGTATCCCCCAATAAAAGTGGCACTGATATTGAGAATCGTCGTAGTCATCTTAGGCTCGTTGAGGACGTGTTGGAAAACAGTGCAACAAATCCTCTTGATGGCAATTCAGCTCCTTTGAAGCCTGCTACTGAAACCACTATTCAGTCCTCTGTTCTAGACATGGAACACGGGTTAGGAATTGATGTGTGTTTCTTGTCCCATGCTGTGAGCTTATGTGGATCCAAGCGTGACCTTTTTGGAGGTATTCAATATCACTGCTTGGCAGTAACAACTGGGTTCATTGCCAATGTCTATGTTGGAAGTTCTTTGATTAGTTTGTACGGTAGATGTGCCTTGTCGGGTGACGCATACCGCGTGTTTGAAGAAATGCCTGAGAGAAATGTCGTTTCATGGACGGCAATCATTGCTGGGTTTGCACAAGAATGGCGACTTGACATGTGTTTGGAGCTTTTCCATCAGATGAGAGGTTCAGCATTGAAACCAAATTATTTTACATACACTAGTCTTCTGAGTGCTTGTATGGGCAGTGGAGCACTTGGACATGGGAGAGGTGCTCACTGTCAAATAATTCAAATGGGTTTTCATTGTTACCTCCATGTTGACAATGCTCTCATTGCCATGTATTCCAAATGTGGGGCAATTGATGATGCCTTGTACATATTTGAAAACATGGTGAGTCGGGATGTTGTCACATGGAACTCCATGATTGTTGGGTATGCACACCACGGGCTTGCTCAAGATGCAATTAGTCTCTTTGAAGAGATGATAAAGCAAGGTGTTAATCCAGATGCTGTAACTTTCCTTGGCATTTTATCCTCGTGTCGGCATGGAGGTCTTGTAAAAGAAGGTCAAGTTTACTTCAATTCCATGGTTGAGCATGGTTTGCAGCCAGCACTAGATCATTATTCTTGCATTGTAGATCTTCTTGGTCGGGCTGGTTTGCTTCTGGAGGCTCTTGATTTCATCCAAAATATGCCTGTTTGTCCCAATGCTGTTATATGGGGTTCACTACTCTCTTCCTCTAGACTTCATGGAAGTGTTTGGATTGGCATCCGGGCAGCTGAGAGTAGGTTATTGTTGGAACCAGGGTGCACCGCGACACTTCAACAGCTGGCGAACCTGTATGCAAGTGTTGGTTGGTGGAATCAGGTCGCACGGGTGCGAAAAATGATGAAAGACAGAGGTCTGAAACCGAATCCAGGTTGTAGTTGGATTGAAGTCAAAAGCAAAGTCCATAGATTTGAAGCACAAGATAAGTCAAACTGCAGAATGTCTGACATTCTTTTGGTAATGAATAGTCTGGTAGACCACATGAGTGGTTTAAGCCTTCGGTCTCAGATGTCTGAGGAGAAAAATATTTGGTCTTCACAATGAACTCCAATGTCAGGGCTTTCTAGCCTTCCAGCATTGACATGCAGATATGGCATAGGCAGAAACAGATGACAGACATTTTCTGGTGAGTGAAACATTCATGGATGACAGGAAATTCAAGAAACAATGCAAGCAATATGGATTTTGTGAAATTTGATATTTGTTGAAAGTGCGCGAACACTCCTTCTCCTTGCCAGAATCATAATTGTTGCAGAAAAATAGACATCTATTTTTGGAGTGACTGGGAGAGAAACTTAAGAAAGCATGATATGGATTCTGTCCCATTGACAAAGTGGAATCTCACCCATTTGACTTCTATCCATTAATTCATTCTTAAAGGATGACGGAGAATTATCATTGGCAGAAAACAAAAGGGAAAATTCTTCACTGGCACTTGCCACTGACATCAACTAGTTTCAACTTGAGGCTGACATGAGTGGAAATACATTGAATATCACGTACAGGATGAAACAATCCATTCCATTTCAGTAAACATTGCTGGAGGTTTGATTTACATCGTTGATATTATCTCATTACTTGGTTTTGGAAAAAATTATTAAGTATTCTGCAAAAAAAAATGGATGAATGAAAAGAGAAAATATACAAATTAAATACATTGAAAAATTTGAAGTCACACACCCTAATTAGATGTCCTACCCCTCTTTTCAACTGATTGACTTGGGATGATATAACCAATTTATGATATGTCCAAGTTACTCCCTTTTTTCAGTTACAGAAAATTTAAGGTGAGGGGATGATGGCCGAGTTCAAATCAAGGAAAGCCTCGGAACCGGAGAAAAGTCCAAGGTAGGGAACACTGGACCTGAAGGATAAAAGCATCCATGTAAACCGTTCAACCACATCAACTGTCTTCCAAGTTACTCTGCTCACAAAAAAAATATGTCCAAGTTACTCTCAAGTCTCAATCACTTCTATTTAAAATTTCTACAATAGGAGAAATTCTGCACATATCATCTTTAAAATATCATTTCATGCCTTTCACGACAATTTATCTTTCTCCAAACTATATTTTACTTCTTCAAAATCCAAACCATTTATACTGAAAATGTGTATAGAATTAGAATGATGTCAGGTACAATGTTGTTTTCTTTGACTCGGGATGCTAGTCAAAATCATCCGCAGTGGTGTGGTGGCAAAGGCAAAAGACTAATGATTCCTTTGTCGGATGTGTAAGAATCCTGATATTCTTAAGGGCAGAGCCACACACAAAGCATACCAAATCTTCCCCTGTTTCCACACACCAAGTAGCAAAATCTTCATACTGGGCCTGGCCCATAGGGTTTCCAAGAAACCCAGCTTGACCAAATTGTCCCGGTTCTTCTCCATTGGCCTGCTTTGAGGATTTTCTGAATCGTCAGGCTATACCCCTTTTTCCGCCTCTAAAGATGGGCACGAGGTTGCAAAGGAAGGAAACATAAAAGGAACCAGTATTGCTGCTACAAAAAACTTGCCAGGGGCGCAACATCTGTGGATCAGGGGCTCTGTTCCCGCCGGAGTCAGGTTCTATGTTGTTAAAAGTATTTTTTTAAAGCATGGGACCATGGAGCAACTCATTTGGCCCGCAGCCGATAGAGAACTAGGCTAACAAATTATTGACCTACATTTAATTTGGCCTGACCTAAAAATATTTTAGTCTGTCACAAGCTGACCAAAATGTACTGGGTCGACCCAAATCGATAACTCTTATAGTCTTGGACACGTCGGCCTTATCATCCCACTGATGTGGAACTATCAGCATTATAGTTTAACCAAACTCACTCTCTTATTCGGCGTGTGTATCAAACACATGACAAGATGAAATCTTATCATGTCTATATTTTATCCTAGTCGAGCTCTCTTATCATATCTTTCTATATCATGTCCACCAAATCACAGCTTAGAGTTACCCGGTTAGAAGAAAACGGCGCAGCATAGAGACTGAGATTGATCATCGAACTCTGTATTTGTTTTGGTCATTTTGGTGTAATGAATCTTACATAGCAGGGAATTAAAGGGCAGCTTTCCTTACATAAGAGGGGCATATATCCCGCACATAAAATGAAGGATCGGGGGAAACTAGTTGAAGTTATTGTAATTAATTGTATTCTCTGCCTAATAAGTCAACTAAACCGCCCAATCTTTTCTACAAGTCACAATCACTGTGTATTTCTTTAAATGCATATTTTGACATTCTGTATTACATCCTTCATTCCAATCACATACTGATCTCTGCATAAATTAACACTGTTGTTGCAGAGATTTTAGTTCTTAATTTGCACTCTCGGAATGGCTTCCCTCAATAATATCCTCCCTCCTATCCATATTCTTCAATTCATAATCCTCTTGACACTGATTAAAATACCTCCATATTTGAGCTCCAATGTTTATTATGGTGGTTGTGATAATCTGTTAAGTTGTGGAAATATAACGAATATTGGTTTTCCATTCTGGGGAGAGGATCGTCCAAATGAGTGTGGCTACCCTCTGTTGCAACTCACCTGCCAAAACAACACCAGCTACATAACAATCAAGAATGTCAAGTATCAGGTTTTAGAGGCCAATCCTGATGAACATACTCCGAGAATCACCAGAGAGGACTACTTGCAAGAAGATGGACTATGCCTATCAAAACTTGTCAACACCACCCTAGACACTGACCTCTTTGTTTATGGCTCTTACTACAATAATCTTACCCTCTTTTATGGCTGTCCTGCTTCAAATGCTTTCCCTTCCTCCTTTGGACGCCTTCCATGTCTCCCAAATGGGGCATCTGATCAATATGTTTATATTTGGTTATGGTCTAGTGGTTCTCCAGCTTTGACATGCAGAGAAAGTATGGTTGTTCCAGTTTCTCTGTCATTGTTTGATATATATGATTTCATCAAAACACAAGAGGCAATCAGAGATGGATTCGTGGTGAGATGGATAGTAGGTATTGAAGAATGTGAGAAATGTCAAAAATCAGGTGGATTTTGCGGTTATAACTGGCTTTCAAATCAAACAACCTGCAACTGCAGAGATCATTCTTGTTCTAATGTCAAAGCACCGCCACAGTCTCAAGATCCTCCAGCTCAAGGTATGTCCAAAGATTATTGCCAATTGCATTTTAATTTAACCATACATATGTGAACTTTTAATTTAATTTGTTTACATTATAGTCCTTATTCATAAACAGCAGCATATTTGGTGCCTCCCCCAAATTATTCCTTATTTCTTTGCTTATTCATTTGGACTGAAAAAACAACTCGTTTAGTTGATTGAGTTTGACTGTAATCACAATCCAAAGTTCTTTATCAATTGGCTAATTCAAAGTACACCTGAAATATTATCCCTTTGGATTTTGGTCCTTGTGTAGTTTTCAATCTAAAAACATTTTCTTCTATTGTTACACGACATCTTGAGGCCTTTAGTCTAAAGATTGGAACACGGGTAATGTTTGGTTGAAGGGGGATAAATGAGAGGGAGGGGAGGGGAGAGGAGATGTTATTTTAATTTTTGTTTGTTTGGTTCAATTTTTTGGAAAGGAGCAGAGCAAAATCCATCCTAACTCAATTTTGGTTTTCTCTCCAATATTGGAGTTTTTTTTAGAGAGGAGGAGTTTAAACAAATTTCCTTATATAAAATATAATATAAAATATTATTAAGATATAAAGTAAATTAATTCATTCTCTTCGTTAAAATCTCTCTCATTATCTCCTGAACCAAACAAGCAAAGCCCCTGCTCCTCTCCTCTCCCATCCTCTAAACCAAACACAATATCAAATTAAATATCTCTCCTCGATTAAAATCTCTCCCCTCGCCTCACTTCCATTAAAATTCCTCCCCTCTTTTGAAGAGACCCTTAGGCTATGTTTGGAAATTTTTAGAGAAAATGAGATAGTTGAGATGAAATAGGGAGGACACAGATGGAATTGAAAATAGTTGTCTCTTCTCACTTGGCGTCTCAACAACAGGGGAGAAGTTGTGACTTTTCAAGGCATTCCATAATTTTATTGTAGAATGTTATTTTTCTGGATCGAGATTGTAGATTTAACCCCTCAATTCTGAGTTTGATTTTATTCTATTTCTTATAGTATAACATATTTTCTCTTCAGTCAAAAAAAAAAAAAACATATTTCCTCAAAATTTTGAAGTGTCATTTAAGTTATAACGATAAGATTGAGAATTTGTACAATTGTATCAAAACCAAAAAACCTAAATAGTGAAGCTTAGTCGTATTCTTTTTTAAATAATAAATTAAACTTCAAAATCCCTTTCTAATGACATCCTTACTTCATATATTTACTAGAACGTGACCCGTACGATACACGAGTTTTTAGTCTTTTTTGAAGATGTGGTTGAAGATATTTTATCGACCGGAACTGGTTTTTTTATGTATAATATTGTATTTTATTTTAGAAGCGTGTCACTAATTGATAATAAATGTTAATATAAAATTATTTTGCTGAAGTGTAAATATGATAGATGTGTTTTTTTTTTTGACAAAAGAAAAGGTTAAGCAATTTTATTAGTACTCAGAACCGCAATACATTTGGTAACTTGAACATAAATTTGAAAACTAGCAATATATGCAGCCACCCCTACCAAAGAGTAAGCAACTACATGAGCTCGCCTTTTATAAACTCTACCAAAGAGTTAGTAATAGAAAAAGATGACATTGAGAAATTATCATTAGTTGGACCATAATTTGCCTTCAATTACATAACCGCATCTCCATTTACTAAATAAAGGTAACATCCCATTAATATTTTTGAAGGCCATAATTGTTGGCGTTGTCCGTTGTAACCAAGCCGTGCTATCAAGAATAAGTAACAGTTGTGGCCCATTAATAATTAGTGCTCTTTGAAAGCTGCGGCCAATAAAATTATCTCGTGTAACGTCTAGAGCATTAATTCCGTTTGATTGTTGGTTTGTTGTGCTGGTCCCAATTCCTCCGGTAGGATTCAGTCGCGGTCCTCTCTCAGCCATCTGCAACTTCCTTTTCTAGCCATAAGTGTCTCTGCTCGTAGTTCGTTGTCCCATTTACGTACACCGTTATCTTTGTCCGATGGTTTCCGTGGTGGCTGCTTGGGCCCCAGCTCCGCCGGAGAAAAAGCATCCGGGAAATGTTTTGAGTTGGGAGAACAGTGGGATCTTGTAGAACCATTCGGATGCCTCACGCAGATTAGGGGCGGTGGCTCAAGTGGTGGGCACTCCGCCGATGACACGGAGGAGTCAGTGTTGACTGAGATCGTGAGAGGGGCCCTAAGAGGCCCAGAAGAGGTCACCTGTGAGGGGCCTACCTTGCCGTGGGTGGATAAGGAAAGGGTGGATGATTGTTGGGGGTGGATGGAAAACCAGATCTGGGAAGGAGGAATGGTGGGGATGGAAGGGAAGCATCCGTGCGGCGTTAGCAGAACCAGACGACGGCTAAGGGATATGATGGTGGCTGTGGCGAGTAGGAGTGGGAAGGGAAATGTGGATCGGAATAGGGACAGAGTAAACTGACAACACCCCATCATCGGGAGAGAAAAAGGCCTCCACGGAGGGAGGAAAACGGCGCTCAAACCACAAAGAGGGAGGGGAAATTAGAGAGACGGTGGAGCCTTTCTCTGTAACCCCATCGTTCTAAATACTACGCTAAATATGATAGATATGTTGTTTGATCATTTCTTAGAAGTAATTATATTTGTAAGATGTAAGTCTTTTTTTTATCGACAGGAAATGGTTTTTTATGTAAAAGGTTGTATTTTATTTTAGAGGTGTGTCACTAATTGATAATAAATATTAGTATAAAATTATTTTGTTGAAGTGTAAATATGATAGATGTGTTGTTTGATCGTTTGTTAGAAGTAATTATATTTGTAAGATGTAAGTTTTTTTTTTTTTGAAGTTAAATAAGATGTAAGTTGGAAAACATGTTTTTTAAAACTACTTTTTTTGTAATATATAAACGGAAATCTATTGAAATTACATGGTTTTGATGATTAATTGACTTATTTCTTTGAGTTATACCACATAATAATATAATAAAAAGATAAACATATATAAATTATGTTTATTAATAAATAAATAAATAGTTTGTTTGTTAATAAAAGTCAAGTAACTATTGAACTAAGAATCTTTTTCGTAAGATACATTATTGGATAAGAAATTTTTAAACAAATTAAATAGTTACGAAATGAGAATTAAAAAACAAATAATGTTAGTTTAATATCTCTATTATATACAAATATAAATAATTTAAAATAGGAAATTAAACAAATGTCAGAATCACAAGCAAAGTAAATTGCCATGTAATCAAAAAGTACCAGCATGGAAACCCTAAAGTCTAAACAACATTAAAAGATAAATAAAAAAAGAAAATAAATCATGCACAAATTAATACCGAGATTTGCATAATCCTCTAAATAAGGCAATTATTTAAAAAAAAGGAATGGAATCAATGCACAAAAAATAAATGCAATTAACAAACATTAATTGTCACAATAATGTTAAGGTGACTATATCAAATGAATTACAGTTCAAATTATATGAAAGAAAATCATACAAAATTGAATGTGATTATTAACAAAAAAAGGAATGAAATCAATTTTCAAATAATAAATGCGATTACTAAACAAATGAATTTTTTTAAAAAAAAAAAGAAGAGAAAACATGATACAAAATGTATTTCGAAATCCTCCCCTTCTGATCCAGCAATGCATATGTTTCACAATATGTATTTTTACAAATATTTCACAATATATTTTGGACATAGCTCTAATGTCAATCAGTCTAAAATCATGAAAAGCTGAAAAAGGAAAATGACAATTTAACAAATAATTCAATGCTGATTACAAAATCTGAAATTTAAAATGTATCAAACAAAATCTGAAATTTGAAATAAATGGTACCCAAATTTAAAGCTACTTTCATCGTCTCTCTCCTGTCCTTTCACTCTTATCCCTTCACAATCCAGCCTCGATTTTGTTGTTTCTTCTCCTCTGTCTTTCTCTCTTGCTCTCCTTCATCTTACCCATCTTCGTTTATTTGTTTCGTATTTTCTGTTTAAAGTTTGTTGTTGTTAGGTTTTCTGTTTTATTAGGGAAGTGTTATTGCTGCGGTGGAGCACATCCATGGCGGTCCGGTTATGTTGGTCGTGGGAGGCTTATCTTTGTCTATTGATATTGTTTTTTATCAATGTTGATGTCAACCTTATGGTGGTCCAGTTCTTTTTCTATTTTGATTTGTTTTTTACGCATTAAGAACTAATTTTTTTTTAAGCTGTGTGGTTCTCCACCTGATAAGTTCTGGAAAAACTGTAACGGCCACGGATGACATGAATCTAGAAAGCAAGTGATGAATGTGTTTGGAAAGTTGCAGAACACATAGATAACAACATTTACTAACCTCTCAAAGAATTCAGACATCATACAATCAATGGGTATATGGGTGTTGGCAAATTCTGATGTTCTTGGCATTGTGTTAGAGATAAAGGTTTGATTTTTATTTGGGTTTTGTTAGTTTTTGAGTTTGAGGTCTTTTTTTTTATTTGAGTTTTGATTGAAAGTTGAAATATTTTTCTAATTTGATTTCGATTCTACTATTGGAATTTGCTTGATCTGTTTGTTCTGATAGATGTTTAGATAATTCTAAGGCTTTCAATTTGTACTAAATGTTGATTGTGTTATCCTTTTGCAGGTAGATCAATCTTTCGGTCCTACAAAATTAGACCTTTTGCAAATGTATATATTTTCCTTATCTTTGTTTTCCTTACTCATTTTTTTATTATTCTTTTTTCTTCCATTCTTTTTTTCTAAATAAAGTGAAAATGTGGAATCATTTTCCTTAATTTAGGCTTTTTTAAACCCCTTCAAAAATGCCCAGGAGATGGAAAAAATTTGACTAGGTACTTAGCTGGACATCAAGTTGTCTCTCTATTCTTATTGCACTCTTCTTCGTATTAAACTTGATAGAGGCATCCATTTCAGATCATTAAAGAGAAAATCCTTACAATCTGGTCTTCTATTTCCTAACATTTTCTTCATCTTCTATGTCAATGCACTCTCATAAAAGGTGACATTCATATGCTTCATTTCCAATCGCTTTTCACTTTGTCTCACTATTCTTACTGCACTTTTCTTCATATGCCCATCCCCAACAAGAGTCTGGTTTGTCAGGAAACATAAAAAATTTAATTTTTCTAATTGAATTGTAGAAATAGAAAATGTCTTCTACCCGAATAGTGCAGATTGGAAAATTTTCAGTTTTCTCTTTAGATACATGTGGTTTGCCCTCATTTTCCACAAAGCTATTCCTCACTGAGGAAGATGGAGACCTAAGGCCACCATAAAATTCTACATTCTTTTACGGTTAAAGTGTTGAATAAATTTGATTTGATTAATCCCAGGGATAGGATTGACATAAAAAATTTAGTGGGACAAGGAATGTCATTGGATGTGTTTGTATTAGCAATTAATATATTTCGAAAGAATTAAGGTTTTGTTACTCTATCACATAGCAAACAATTTTCACGTTCTTTCTACTTCACCCGTGACCATAAAGTGGTTCCAGTCTTCACAAAATTGGTTAAAAATTTAATATTTTCTCAAAGTTTAACTCATAGAAACACATTGAATTTTTTTTATTTAAACAGTAAATAATCTAATTCATTTGAATTTCAGATTTTAAACTTGGGTATACATGTAATGGTAAAACTGTTATTGATGCTATTGTAGATACAATCTCGAAGAATATTGTGGCCTAAAAGGTTTGGACAAAGTATTAAGAACATAAATTTTTTCGAAGAACAAGCACTATTGAACTTATTTCGAATGATAGAAACAAAATAACATAATAGAATCTTATGCTCGTTTTTTGGTATAAAAAATTGTCTGGTGTGCCTAAAGTTGTTACTTGAGTATGTTATTGATTTAGCTATTTATTTTACCACCTGCAAAGTTCTTTTTTTTCATGATCTTATTTGCCTTAAAGTATTAGGAAACAGGACTGATATGGTTTAATTTTTGGAATTGTCTAATGGACGTGTAAAGGAAAAAGTAATATGACTTCTAATTAAATTCTATACTTTGCCAAACAGAAAAGAGAGAATCCAGTTAGGCTTATATTTTTAAATTGTTGGATATATATGCTTATACATGTAAGATTTGAAAGAATCATATGTCCTAAAAGGTCCTGTCCTAAAAGGATTTCTTAAA
Source organism: Calophaca sinica (assembly GCA_037113605.1). Lineage (NCBI taxonomy): Eukaryota > Viridiplantae > Streptophyta > Magnoliopsida > Fabales > Fabaceae > Calophaca > Calophaca sinica. The sequence continues at coordinate 133,450,443 of CM073733.1, forward strand.
AAATATAGAACACTGATTTTAAAAAAAATTTAGATGTATTAAACATTCAGAATATCAGGTTGAGACTTTAATTAGTTATTAGTTATATAAGATAAACATTGTACATACAAATGTAGAGTTTAATGAGAATGTATCATCAATGTAAAATATTTTTACATTGATCTCCAATGAGAGTTTCACCATATTGCCACATGGCCCACATCACCCCACTTTGTAACTGCATTTTAAAAATAACTGCACAATTGTGAGTTCTTATTGGATGTCAGTGTAAAATTGGTTTGCACTAATAGTGCACGTCCCCTTTTCAAAAAAATGTAATGATATCTACATGAAAATATAATAATATTTAAATTACAGAATAAAAACATAGCATATGAAGAACATATATTTTATATAAAAGAACATTAGTATCTAAATTACCATCTCAATGGATGAATATAATTTAATACAAATTATACGTAAAAATGATTTACTGATATAGAAGTTTTGTTTCTAAATATAAGTGATTAATTCATGGAGGAAAAAAAAGAATACTAGACTGAGTACAAGAATGAATTACATAAAAATATATTAAATTAAATGAAAAGTATTACTATTTATTTTACGGAGTAAAAATATACCACACGAGAGTTGAATATTTTACATTTCGTATATTAATATCTTACTTATTAAAATAGAGATTAAACTTTAGTCAAATATTTTTAATATATATGTATCTTTATTACAAACTTTTCAATTTTCTTTTGTCTATATTTATATTTTTATAAAAAATAGTAGATAAAATAAATTATGATAAAATATTATTAAAAAATGTTTTTTTTCTTTTTTATAATTAAAGTTTAAAGACATCATCCATATCCCGACATATAACCTGTGCATGGCACATGTCAAACCTGACATCATCAGTGTAATTTATGACAAAACTTTATAATTTTAGAAAAATTATTGTTCTAACCTATTTGTTTATACTTTCAACTAACCTATTTGCATTTCATTGTTTTAGTAATTTTTTATCTAAATAAGTATGAATTTTCTTTTACCAAATTAATTTATATTTAGTTACATGACAATAGAAGTAAATATAAATAAAATATGATAACATAAGAGCAAGGACGGATCCAGAAAATCATCGAATAGGGGGCTAGAAGGCTAGACATATATAAGTTGATTTTAAAAATTAAAATTTTTTTGTATTTAGTTTTTAATTAGGAATAAAGATTTGATTCTAGAAAAAGAGGGGGATAAGGAAAGCAAGAGCCCATTATGTAGCTTTTTTTCAAATTGATTATTTGAGTTCATCATTATTGAATAAAGAGGGAGAAATCATTTCAATTCAATGGCACTATAGACTGCATAAAAATATTTTAAAATTAAAAGTAACAAAAAAACTACCAATGCTCTTCCGTCAAAAAAAAAAAAACTATCAATGCTCACATAAATAGGTAAAAATATATAAATTACATATTACAAATTATTGGTTATTTTTTTTGTAATGTTTTATTGGTTGACTTGATAAAAAGTAAATAAATAAATTTGACAAAAAACTGATCTACAAAATTTGATTAAATGTTTTATTGGTTAGACTTCATGAATCAAAAACCAACATGTTATATACTATTTTGTATTTGTAAATGTATGTATAACGCATATGTAATTTCATAATTGAGAGTCGATAATGCAATACTTTTATATATAACCTTTTTATGATAAGCATACATCTCATACACACATAAAGAACACTATAATTTATAGAATATCTAATTTATACATTATTTCATAATTTATTAGGTGGTATGCACTATCAGATTGATCGAGGTGATATGTTTCATGATTGATATTAGTTTTATTACCTATCGGACGTTAGACACCTAATGATTACATACAACAGTAAGTACAATATTATTACATCATTAAAAATTAATAGTTACTAATATAATATTTCTTATATGATATTATTGGATTAAAATAATTTTTATAAGAAAAAAATAATAATGGTTCCCGTGCATGGCACGGGTTCCATACCAGTTTACTCTATATGACAAAACATAAATTCAGTACATCAATTATCAAAAATAAATTCAGTACATCAAATTATAAGATACAAAACTATTTAAAATTGATAAATTAGAAAAGAATAAATTATTATTATCTTATAAATTAATAGCTACAAATTTGTTAAAAACAAAGTAATAGTGGAATTAACAAATCAATTTAGAAATTCAATGATAAGGACAATCATCTAATAAATAAAATACTTTATAAAAAGACTTATTATCATTGTCGTAACCATATAGCGATGAGAGCAGCGAATGATAATCTTTTTGATTATCTAATTTTTATATTCCTTGTGATGTCGAAATCTACATGTAAATTTGACTCAAACTTTGTTTTTGTCTCAACTTATAGTTATTTATACATAAATGCCTATACATATTCTATTTATATACTTTTGAAAGTTGCACGCGAAAACCACACAGAATTTAAAAGTGCATATCCTTTTTTTAAAGGGACTATCCTAACAACTTGTTTTAATTAAATTACATTTTAAAATTGTTCATGATAATCAAACAGGAAAAATCTAAAATGGCCATCCTTAATAACTCAATTTTAATTTAAAAATAAAAAAGTGTTTGTAATGACAAAACAGGAAGTAGATCCAAAGTAGTCATTGCTAACAACCTAACTATTTACAATTTTAGAAAAAAATATTTGACTTTGATTTTAAAAATATCGCAGTTTTTTATTTACGTAATCCATTGTTTAAAAGAAAATAATATTGATTGAAATAAAAAAACGATTCTGTTTTCTATATTTTTACTATAAAATGGAATTAACGCCAGACTTATTTTTCTTTAATTCAAAAAAAAATTCATTTTGTTGTTGAACTAAACTATAAAAATATAAAAAGTGAATCTTCTCATCTAAAAGATAAACACATACCACTTTACCAAAAAAAAAGATAATCACGTACCAGATGAACACAACCACAAATGTGATATTACACGTAAATTGCAAGACGATCAAACTTTGTACTTTTACGAAGAAAATATATTGAAAATCATGTTACAGTACCCATATTTGAATATAAACATAAGAAAAATGAATTTCCTTGTTAATAACCATCGCAATTCACAATAGGGACGCGCCACTTAATCACACACTCATTCACTCATGAACAAAGCTTTGTCTCTTCACCACCTGTGAATTAAAAAATAGTAAAATAATGTGTATTATATGCCATAAAAAAATATACACTATCACAGTATTACAATCAACCAATTTGCGTATCCAAAATAAAGAAAAGAAATTAAAGAATAAATAAAATAAAAAATAAAAAAAAGTAAACGATAATTTATGGAACAATACATCACAGACTAAAGAAATGTAATAAGAAATACTAATCGTAATTTTCCATCTCTTTTGGTTTTGGATCAGTGTTATAAAAAACGGACCGGATCGGGCGGTCCGACCGGTTGAACGGGAACCGGGACCCTGTTTGGTCTAAATGAACCTGAGAACGCTTTGCATGAAAACCGGGGATCGAACCTGAAAACTGGGCAAAAACCTAGAACTGGTGGTTCAATCAAAAATCCATTTTAAAAAAAATGGTAAATGAAATTGTTTTTCGGCACATGAAATATTTTTTATCCATTTTTTTGTACATTGATTGATTAAATCAAATACTATAAAAAATTTAAGATAAATTTGTACACTAATATTATTATCAAAGTACTTACGTTATAGTATTTGTGATTATTTAATATTAGAATATTATTATGACATATTTGCGTTGGTTTAATATGTAATTTTACATGTTATATGTTGACTTATAACATTTTAAGTGGAGTTTAATTTTTAATACCGCGAAGTTATGAATATTAAGTTATTTTTTGTTTATTATTGCTAGATATATTATATTAAAAATATTTTTTAATTCATATCTGGTCCGACTCCGGTTTAACCCCGGTCGAACCCTTGAACCTTGAACCGATGCTTTGTCTGGTTCAATGACCGGTCCAGTTTTAACAACCTTGTTTTGGATAGTGTATCATAAGAACGGGACAAGACAATACTAAAAAGAAAAGTAATCTTAATTTTGGGTAGTCTATCATGCTCATGTATTGGTATTGTATTTGGGTTAAGCTTCATGTTTCTTCACCATTCTTTTTCATCTTTGGCAAAAAAACTGAATGATTTGTTGGAAAACTCATCGTAAATGGGTTCTGTATACTTCTTCCTCTATTTACATAATATAATAGTGGGTTCAATGTGGGAAAATTAACAGGAGAGGTCGATATTCCGATTGGCAAGTGATGGAAGAGATGATCATGTGTTGGTTCTGGAAGTTAGCCACTGATAAGGGGTGATTTGAGAGAGATAGACTAATGGTTTTTTGTGCTGATTCCCCTTTTAGTTTAGTTCTCCATGTATATGTATTTTTTTTATAGAAATTGGTGTAACTAGCATCTTCAGCCAACACTTGGACTTTGGTTTTGTGTTTAAATATTTTTTTTTGACTTATGAAATTGTAATAAAAATAAAATAAATAAAAAGTAAAAAGTGTTTTAAAAATTCTTATATTGTTATATTAAACTAAAATAATGTTTAAAAAATTTTGAATTTTTTTTGACATACCATATAATATAAACATACATTTTGTAACAAAATATAAATTTTTTGATGCAAAAAAAAAATGTAAATAAACATTAGGTATATATAATAGTATAAATAAATTAACTTTCTTATATAAAGTTTTTTATACAATCATTTATGATATTTTTTTCCTTTAAAACCATTAATTCATAAATTAATTGAAACACTTATTACATAAATTAGTTGAATGCGATAAAAACTAAATAAAGACACTAATTAAAAATTAGTCTATTTCTTTTATTCTAAAACTATTAATTAAATTATAAGATTACTCATTAACCTATAAATGGACAAAGAAAATTATTAATATTGCCCCTAGACAACCTTCTTTTATATATATACTAGAACGTGACTCATGCGATGCACGGGTGTTATGTGTTTTTGTTTTTTTTTAAAATATCATTTTTATAGTTGTAGTTGATATTATTGACCTAATTGAAAGAGTTTTAATATTATATTTTGATAATTATTGGTTAGTTTAGTTTTTACAAAAGTGATGATTTCTATATAGGAGGTTGGATTTTAAACGCATGACATAATTAATTTGGCAAAATTTGTGCATAAAATTCATTATACTTGAGGATAAATGGTAGGCAGTTTATAAGAGTGTTTCCTAGAAGTAAATACCTTTTGTAAAAGAGAAATTTGAAAGTAGTAGATTCGAATAGAGTTTATTATAATGCATACGACATAGAAGTAGATTGAAACAACATTTTCATGCTGATCGACTGTAATATTTCTTTGAGTTATACCACATAGGTTAGAGAAGACTGAGAGAGAGTTGTTAATAAATATTTCTTAAAGTTATGGAAAGACCATATGAAATCAATAAGTATTACATATGTCACGAAATAAGGACACCATTCTTTAGAAAATGTGTCATAGATGTGACTACCATTGTCACAAATAAAAATTTACAAATCGCTATAGAAAGTTATTCGTAACATTACAACACATTGTAACACAATTTTATAACAATATTCGGCCACCTATTTTTAGTATCCACTTTGAGAATTGTTTTACTTGTTCAATATCTGTACTTGAACAGCCAGATAAAAGCCACATGTTTTTAGCTAGAGTGATAAAAGACAAAATTTTCAAAGATATGACATATTAATGCTTGCATGTACAATGATTTCCTTTGTCCCATTTTAAAATAGAAGTACAAATTAAAATTAACATAAAGAATATTTTCTAAAAGTCAATAATATATGAACTATTTATCATGAGATTAAAAATTAAACTTTCAATATATTAGTAATATATCATCAATGTCATGGTTAATGTCAATATTTTATATGAACAATTAAAGAATAAATGTTTTGAAATTATTCACGTATTTATAAATTTGTCTATAGCAAATAAAAAGATAATAACTCAGCCCAATAACTCAACTCATCATAGCAAATAAAAAGATAAAAATAAATTACCAATATTGAAACAAACTAATAAATAAATTCTCATTCACATGATAGGGAAATGCCAAAAATACCCCAACATTTCATTTTTATTGTTTATGACAATAAAAATCAACTAAAGATACTAATTAAAAATAAGTCTAATTCTTTTATTCTGAAACTACTAATTAAATTCGAGTTATATATTTAACCAATAAAACTCATTCAAAGCAATTTTTGGTTTTCACAACACAAACTTTATTTGCTTTAATTTCATTTTTATTATTCTGATAATAAAAATCAACTGAATACACTAATTAAAAATAAGCCTATTTTTTTATTCTAAAACTACTAATTAAATTATAAGATTACTAAATTAATCCATTAATGGACAATTTTTTTTTCCAATATTACCGCTAGACAACCTTCTTATATATATATATATATATATAGATAGATATATGTTTCTGAAGTCATTTATCGACATATTAATTTTCGGATTTATGGATATCTGAATAATTTTTTACACTCAAATTTTTATATATACATTATATAGTCGATATCTAGACTTGATTGTACTCTGCCCTTCTTTCCCGGTATGAATTTAAAAAAATATTTGAATACTTATTTCATTAACTACATCAAGATTTTTAGTTTTAGTCAATAGAATTGAAAAACTGTGTTTGTCTTTTTTTTTTTTTCCTTTCGAAAAAGAGATATTTTTTGGTTGAAGAAAGTATCGTCTATTAGATTAACTTATTTTGAATGTGGGCCCAGTTTTATTATCTAATCAACTTTGAATTGTCTGAAACTCAGAATGTACAATAGAAAAATAGCACTGCTGTTTTGCTTGACGGAGTCCCCGCCCTTGCAGTCTTGTACTACCTTGTCCTATTATATAAAAGGTCTTTTCTTAGTCTTAAATATAAGAAATAAACTCTTATTTTTAATTATATTAAGGACAAAATTTAAGTAAAATTTCTTAGGTGCTTTTGGTGCAGATTCTCTCACAAAATGAGATAAAAACAGTTTTGATAATAGTAGTTATGTGAGGTTGGAGACAATAGGAGTGGCTAGAGAGAGAAAAATTTATCCATTTAGTGAAAAAAACAACACCTAAAGAACTTTACCTAAGTTTTGTTCTCATATTAATTGCACTTTTCCATATTTGCCCTTATTTATTATGAGACAAATTTTCAATATTTGCTAACTTGCCATTAATTATCTCTATTTTATTTATTACAAGGGGTAATTTTTTTAAAAATTTAAAAATAAGTCATCATTAATTGAGATTTACCTATTCCAATATACCTCCTTGATCTTTATGATTTTGTCTTATATTTCTTATATATAGGACCAGAGGTAGTAATTTGTAAGTGTAAGATTTTCTTTTCTTACTCGCTCTTTATTAGAGCTTTTTGTGTGTTAGTTCGACAATTAGTTGGTTAGTTAATTCTGTTTGTTAGCTTTTCAATAAGATCACACTATAATTAATAGAGTGCAGGTATCTCATTTCTAAACAAATTTAATACTCACTCTGGTACTTTTTTCGGCCTAATTTATAAGCAAAAAAGACATTTCCACATTCGTTAAAAAATGTACGTATCTGGTCTAAAATTGGACCAGAAACATATATTTTTTAATGAACGTGGAAATACATTTTTTGCTTATAAATGAGGCCAGAGTAGTATAAATTATAAGTAAAAGTTAACTAATTTACGGTTGTTAAGATAGTTAGTTAATTTCTATAAAAAAGGTAGTTAGTTCATTATATTTAATCTATGTAATCTTAATTACAAAATTAAATGTATTGCCTAAATTACCTAACATGACTACTAAATTAGTTCATTAGAAATACAAAAAATTAAATTAAATGAAAGGTATTTTAGAGATACTATCATTAAATAGAAAAAAATAGTTAATAGTTATTTATATTTTATTCTAAAAAAATATGAGATAAAATTTGTTTATAATTTATTTAGGAGGAAATATGATTCCTTTTGAGATTTGCCCGCCGTTGAGCTCTCTGGTCATTGCTCCCTTCTTTTTTCCCCTCCTGATTCCTTACACAAATTAAAGGTTTTTCCATCATCTAAAGATCCGTCCTCGTGATCCAACTTGATGATTGGGACACAAGTGCATTGTATTGTATACAGGGATGGGTCCAGAAATTTCGACTAGTGAGGACACGATTATATACTAAAAATATTTATATAAAAAATAAATCGATGCATAAGTGATAAAATAATGACATCATTATTATTGAGCAAAAATTAAATTAGAGAATAACAAAACTATAGCATTTTATACCCAAAAAATTTGAAAACACCTTAATATTTACGAATTATAATTGCTCTCTACGTGTTTTCATATTTTAAAATTGATATATGATTTTTTTCATTTTCAACACTATTAACAATATCTCTCTATGTATGTGACTAAACAATCATTCAACAATTTATCTCTCAATCATATCAAAAGACAGTGACTCATTTTTTATTTTTCCTCTTTAGTGGGGTCAATACTTAATTTTATGTGGGGCAAAAATAAAATTACTCAATAATTAGTAAAAAAACAAATAAGTCAGTAGGATTGAGTGCCCCCAACTTCCACTATGTGCATCCGTCCCTGACTGTATCCTGAGAATCGACAACGTCCTTGAAGCCATCAACCGGCCAATACAACTTTGCATGTGATTGGTCTGGCTGTGAGATTTCCGTGTTGACCCAAAATCGCGGTGAGATTTCTGTGTTAAGCATGCGTTGCCGTGAAAGCTACACTTTGTAGCTTCTGGATTTCCGCGGTGGATTGGCCTTCAGACGCACGTTGATGGTGACAAACGTGGAACCAAACACTTGCTTTGTAGTTGTACCAAACTTTCCTGTTAATATCCTTCATGTTTTGACCCTACTATTTTTGTGTGTGTGTGTGTTAATAAGTCTTCTTCCTCCTCATAGAGAGATGCCCTTTCTTCGTCGTAGAAACCTTCATTCTAACTAAAATTTCAATCATTATTGTTAGTCATTCAGCATTGTATACATTTTTCAGACTTAGATTTGGATCCTTGCAAATTGGCAAGCTCCATATTTCTTCTCAAAAATATTAATAGGTTAGAATAATTTATCCACATACCAAATTTTGCCAAAAAATAAGAAATAATTAAATAATTGACCAAGTCTAAAGTCCTCTACATTAAAATATTAAACATTACCCTTATATTTTTAAGATGAAATACTCTTATAACTGCATTCAACCATTAAATTTTGGATATCATCAAAGTTTATAACCATATTTTGGTCATTTTAAGATGTGTTTGGATTTCCATTGCAAACATACATATGGATTCAAAAGTACATACTTGATCATATTTTTGTTGAAATTAATGTATGTTTGTAAATCTTAACTTTAAACCATCTAACCAGTAATTGCTTGGACAATCTTGATTATATATAACTTATCCTTAATTTGGTGTGGACAATTATTTGTATGTGTTTTTTTTTTCCAAATTAAAAAGCCTAGCTGCGAGACTCTCATAGACTGGGCGTGAAAAGAGGGGTACTGCTGGTTCAAACTTGCGCCTCGACATATCAAATATCCCCACAACCTTTTACCATCTCAGCTGCACTTACAAGACTATTCGTATGTTGTTTCTATTACATACGAGTAACAGAAACCTACCAAGGTCTAGTAGCAAAAGCATAAATGATTTTCAAACAAGACAAAGCATGATTATTGTAAGTTCTGTCTAATTCAATTTTTGAATTGTAGGTTCAAAACAGAACTGGAGGCTTATTGTGATAGGTACAAATAATTCAACTTTCTTTTATATATATATACTAGAACGTGACCCATGCGATGCACGGGTGTTATGCGCTTTTGTTTTTGTTTTTTTTTTTAAATATCATTGTTATAGTTGTAGTTGATATTATTGACCTAATTTAAAGAGTTTTAATATTATATTTTGATAATTATTGGTTAGTTTAGTTTTTACAAAAGTGATGATTTCTATATAGGAGGTTGGATTTTAGACACATGCCATAATTAATTTGACAAAATTTGTGCATAAAAATCATTCTACTTGAGGATAAATGGTAGGTGGCTTGTAAGAGCGTTTCCTAGAAGTAAATACCTTTTGTAAAAGAGAAATTTGAAAGTAGTAGATTCAAATAGAGTTTATTATAATGCATACGATATAGAAGTAGATTGAAACAACATTTTCATGCTGATCGACTGTAATATTTCTTTGAGTTATACCACATAGGTTAAAGAAGATTGAGAGAGAGTTGTTAATAAATATTTCTTAAAGTTAAGGAAAGACCATAAGAAATCATTAAGTATTACATATGTGGCGAAATAAGGACACCATTCTTTTGAAAATGTGTCGTAGATGTGAATATTATTGTCACAAATAAGGATTTACAAATCGCTATAGAAAGTTATTCGTAACATTACAACACATTGCAACACAATTTCATAACAATATTCGACGACCAATTTTTACTATCCACTTTGAGAATTGTTTTACTTGTTCAATATTTGTATTTGAACAGCCAGATAAAAGCCACATGTTTTTAGCTAGAGTGATAAATGACAAAATTTCCAAAGATATGACACATTAATGCTTGCATATACAATGATTTCCTTTGTCCCATTTTGAAATAGAAGTACAAATTAAAATTAACATAAAGAATATTTTCTAAAAGTCAATAATATATGAATTATTTATCATGAGATTAAAAATTAAACTTTCAATATATTAGTAACATATCATCAATGTCAAGGTCAAGGTCAATATATTATATAAACAATTCAAGAATAAATGTTTTGAAATTATTCACGTATTTATAAATTTGTCTATAGCAAATAAAAAGATAATAACTCAGCCCACTAACTCACCCCATCATAGCAAATAAAAAGATAAAAATAAATTAATAATATTGAAACAAACTAATAAATAAATTCTCATTCACATGATAGGGAAATGCCAAAAATATCCCAAACATTTCATTTTTATTGTTTATGACAATAAAAATCAACTAAAGATACTAATTAAAAATAAGTTTAATTCTTTTATTCTGAAACTATTAATTTAATTCAAGTTATACAATTAACCAATAAAACTCATTCAAAGCAATTTTTGGTTTTCACAACACAAACTTTATTTGCTTTAATTTCATTTTTATTATTCATGATAATAAAAACCAACTGAAGACACTAATTAAAAATAGACCTTTTTTTATATTCTAAAACTACAAATTAAATTATAAGATTACTAACCTAACCCATAAATGGACAAAGAAAATTTTCGATGTTGCCCATACACAACCTTTTTTTATATATATACTAGTGTAATAACCCGTGCCTAAGGCAGGGCACGGGTATCGACTATACAATATTTATTTTTTAATTTTTTTTATGGTATGTTTTACTATTTTTATGTTTTATAACTTTTTTCTACCAAAAGTTTTAGAAAAGTAACTTCAATAGATATAAATATCTACATGTGAATAATTATATAGTTTTATCTAAATAATATAATGTATATATGTCTTATATTATCCTAAGTGTTATAGAGATATTTTTTAATAAATATAAAATTATAGGGATAGGGGAAATCTTTTAAATTCAGGATGTGGGTGCGACCTAGATATGTTTAAAAATTTTATTTAAATTTTTATATAGACACATAGTAGGTAATCCTCTGAGAGGGGAGGATGAGAGTGGCCTAGTAAGTTAGGTAGGAGTGTCCAGATGTAGGAGTGCAAGTAGCAGGAGCGGCGAGGGAGCAGAGAGTGGCAGAAACTGTAGCAGTCTTCTAAGCCAGGTATGAGAGATTTGAATCCTATCCACCAGAGATTGTAGGATTAGAATAAGTGTATAACTAGGCGTAGGGTGACCCAAGCCCTACTAGATGTTGATAGTAGCAGCACCTTAGGAGAGGGGCTGTGGCCTGTGATAGCTGAGGACAGTTGTCAGAGGTCTATCAACCATAAGAGTAATCTATTGATATCAGTGGATGGATGTTGATTGATGTGATGTTGGTTTCTTATGATTGCATTATAATTATGTGTGTAATTGCTGGTGTGTAGTTTGATAACATGTCAGTAGTAGATCGCCTGAACGAAATTAGGGTTGACTCATGTGTGGATCGAGGATGGTTGATGCTTGATGATGTGTTGGTTGACCTATATGTTGATCGAGGGTGGTTGATAAATGATGTTATGTTATATACAAATGATTGTGCTCTATAGGATGGTTATTCTGCTTATGCTGATTTGGGGATTAAGTTATTATAGTACTGTGTGTGGGAATATGGCTAACCTATTTAATTATAAAGAGTTGATAAGTGCTGGAATAAGACATTAAAGCTGAGTGAGCTGATAGTTTGATAAGTGCTGAGATAATAAATTGATGTGTTGAGCTGAAGAATAACGATGATAAGCTGTAAAGGTGTTGAATAATAAGTGGTCATATGCATATATTGTAATCCACCGCCGTGCACATAGGCTGTGTACGAGGCCAGGTGCCAGAGTGTGGGTACGATGCAGTCGGTATAGGACACGTCGGTCCTTGAGGATAGTCTGGGTCCGACAAGTCTACAGGTGATCGATGGCTAGCTACCATCCTGTCTGGACGTCGGGTAGCCTAGTCATCCTGACGGGGTACTGTTGCATCACTGTCCATAGTGCCGATCCCGAGTGCCGCTCCGACACATGTTCCTATCGTCGAAGTTGGGGAGCAGGGATGCACTCTTAGGGGTACGATGAGCGGGATAAGGGGATGGGCAACTGGCTTGACCTATCCACATGTCAGTGGAAGGTTATTGACTACAAAAGGCGAAGTGGCTGGGTGGGGCCCTTCTGCCATTATTTTGAAAAGTTGTGTGGCCACGTAGGTATATAGTCGTAGGTTGCATGGACAGGGGTAGCTAGGTAATGATCCAAATCATTATCGGGAGATGTGCGGTTTAATCCTTCACACGTTTTATTGCTCTATTTTGCTTATATGTGTTGCCCTTTTATACATGAATTCTAAGTTCTGCTTTCCCACTGAATGGTGTGTATAGTGTGTTCTTGTCTCCTGTTTGTTTTCTGTGTCCTGTATATTTCTGTCTATGGGTCTTAGCAAGGATCAGACAATTCTAGAAAGAAAATGGTTCAGTTGATACACAGCCAGTAAAGTCAGAGTCAGTAGAGAGAAGTCTAAATTACGGTATACATTGTATAACTAGGGCCCTATGTAAGGTAACTTTAGATAAATACACTTTCGTCTGTTAAATAAAATAAAATTAATTTCACCATTATTAACTAATCACTCATTTAGAGTCTAATTATTATTATACTGTAACACTCTGGAATCAGGGTGTTACAGTGCTCGAGGATCTAAAGGATGGTATATATGAATCTAACTACAAATAACAGAGTAAGGTACTCTAACCTGACTTCCACTTACATTTACATTACATCCTAAAAGCACCTAACCCTTAAAAACTGTTAAATTGGCATTATGCATCGATTTAATCGATTAGGTATACTTATGTTAGAAGTCCCACATAGAAGAATGAGATGGCCTGATTAGTGGTTATAAGTGGAGGCAGTCCTCACCCTATGAGCTAACTTTTGGTGTTGAGTTAGGCCCAAACCTAAATTCTAAGATGGTATCAAAGCATGTCATAGATCCATTTGTTGGGCCACCCGTTATCGGGCCACTCGGGTCACGCTCTAGTTGTCTAGTCCTGGGTGTGTGTTAGAAGTCCCACATGGAAGAATGAGATGGCCTGATTAGTGGTTATAAGTGGGGGGCAATCCTCACCCTATTAGCTAGCTTTTGGGGTTGAGTTAGGCTCAAACCAAAATTCTAAGAGCTTATTTATTCGATTAATTCTGAATTTATCTGTTAGTTCTGCTTCTTAATCGATTAAGACTTTACTTAATTGCTTAAGATTGTTGGGTTATGATATAACCGATTAAAAATATCTAATTAATCCATTAAAACTAAATTTGAAATGCAGTACTGAAGCTAGAGAGCATTTAAACAATTAAATACCAAGACATAATCGACTAAGTCTGGGTTTTCTGCAAAAACAATAGATTTTATGTAGAAATAACCATATTCAAGCAAACCCAACCCCAAATACATATTCCATAATCCAGGTATTCCAGGTGTTCCTTGACCTGATAAGGTAGTTTAGCACCAGGATAACTAAGGCTATACTCCATTTTTTTTTCTTCCTTAATCTCCATCAGGGCAAATTGAGTTGGAGGCAGTGGTGAGGAAGGGATAGGATACTCCCTGGGAGGATTTTCACTCCCGTTGTCTTCAACACATCTCTCTCTGAAGTAGGTGAGTGTGAGAGCTTTATGGTACTCATATGGGTCCTTGAAGTATACCTCATTAAGCGTGGGAAAAAAAGCTCATTCCTTCGGAGAAAATGTTTCAGGTACTCCATGATGAGGTATGGAAGATTGATTGGGGAGTGAGTGAAGAGGTGACAGATGATTACCATTCATCTTTTGAAATCTCATTTAAACATCTGATTTCAGATTTTGTTCTGAGAAGAATGAAATGGTGACAACATTCTTGCAAGAACTTAGCCTTGATGGAAAATAGGGTGATGTCGTTCTTGACCTTTCTTGAATTGCGCCCAAATAGAACTTCATACATGTTTGCCATTTGGAGCCCTTCCCTTTACACCCATTCCATGCTTCTGAAACTCTCTAAACCAGTGTTTGGAGCACGAGTTACCCTAACAAGTGGTTGTGTTACATTGGCTGGTGCTTGGTTTACCAGGCCTATGACGGATCCATCATCATTGATGTTGGTAGTCGACAAGAACTCCGTAATCTCAACAAAATGGATAGGTTTGTACATGTTGAAGAACCCAGTCTATCCTTGGTTTTCAATCTCCTATGTTCCATTTATTCATTCCTTCTTCAATTCTTCTAGGTTAATGATCATCATAGTTGCATGGTTGAGGTTTCACCATTTTGAAAGTGGTAGATAATTGCAGAGAATGATAATGAAAGGTTTGTGAAGAGGGGCAAATGTTGTATTTTTTGGCTCTCTTGTGGTTCCTTTTATGGAGAAGTAAGTAGGTAGCAGAGGACATGGGATTTATGTTGATAATAAATAAAATTGATGGAGAAGGTAAGAAACTAGTTGTGGAGGAAGGCGTTCATAGAACAATTAGTACACTGAATCTTAACTAGATACACTTTGAGAAATATGAATCATCTCCATCGTCGTTTCATGCGCTCCAAGTAAGCGTGTTCATGCAGAAAAATAAAATACACATTTGCATAACGCTTAATAAATAAAACATTAATTGTATGATTCATTCTGATAACATTTCCTTAAGAAAGCGTTATCGAAAGTGTCATTATTTTTTTGGAAATGGGGATCAGGGTGACCTAAAGAAAGACTCTATCTCAAGTCTCAACAGGAGATTACAAAGTTGTTGAGGATGATTCTGAATTCACAGTGGTTATATCTAAATCTTTGAAGTATAATTTGAGGGGAAAAAAAAATAGAAGACTCAATTTTAGATTTAGGTGAGTTTATTTTTATGGGTGTTGGTTTATGTCCCCGTGGTTTTGTTTTGTCTTATATTTTTCTCTTTTTTAAATAAATTTATGGTCTATTAAAAAAAAAAAGAGGATTCCCCGAGATTTTAGATAGTTTCTTATAACGCTTTGGAAGCGTATCTGGGTTGACGCATGTGTCAGATGATGCTCACTCTAATAACATTTTGACGTGTTATCATAAGATAAATTTAAACGTTATAGGAATTCAGGAGGGAAACTAGTTGAAGTTATTCTAATCAATTTAATTCTCTGCATAATTAGTCAACTAAATCACCCAATCTTTTCTACAAGTCAAAATCAGTGTATTTCTTTAAATGCATATTTTGACATTCTGTATTACATCCTTCATTTCAGTCACATACTGATCTCTGCATAAATTAACACTGTTGTTGCAGAGATTTTAGTTCTTAATTTGATCTCTCCGAATGGCTTCCCTGCTTAATACCCTCCCTTCTATCCATATTCTTGAATTCATAATCCTCTTGATATTGATTAAGATACCTCCATATTTGAGCTCCAATGTTAATTATGAAGGTTGTGATAATCTGTTAAGTTGTGGAAGTATAACGAATATTGGTTTTCCATTCTGGGGAGAGGATCGCCCAAAGGAGTGTGGCCACCCAGTGTTGCAACTCACCTGCCAAAACAACATCAGCTACATAACAATCGAGAATGTCAAGTATCAGGTTTTAGAGGCCAATCCTGATGAACATACTTTAAGAATCACCAGAGAGGACTACTTGCAAGAAGAAGGACTATGCCCATCAAAAATTGTCAACACCACCCTAGACACTGACCTCTTTGTTTATGGGTCTTACTACAATAATCTTACCCTCTTTTATGGTTGTCCTGCTTCAAATGCTTTCCTTTCCTCCTTTGGACGCCTTTCATGCCTCACAAATGGTGCTTCTTCTGATGAATATGTTTATACTTGGTTTGGGTCTCTTAGTCCTCCGGCTTTGTCATGCAGAGAAAGTATGGTTGTTCCAGTTTCTCTGTCAATGTTTGATATAAATGATTTCACCAAAACACAAGAGGCAATTAGAGATGGATTTGTTGTGAGATGGATATTTGGTATTGAAGAATGTGACAAGTGTAAAAAATCAGGTGGTTTTTGCGGTTATAACTGGCTTTCAAATCAAACAACATGCAACTGCAGAGATCAATCTTGTTTTAATCCCATACCAGATGCCAAAGCACCTCCACAGTCTCAGGGACCTCCACCTCAAGGTATGTCTTGAAGATTATTGCCAATTGCATTTTATGTTCTCTATAATATGATAATCTAATATGAACATTTAATTTAATTTGTTTGCATTATAATTTACTTGGTCCTTATTCATAAACAGCAACACTTAGGGCCTGTTTGATACACTTTTTAAAAACAGTTTTTCTGTTTTTAAAAAGAGACAAAGAACAAATTTTGTTCTTGTTAAAGTTTTTTAAAACAGAAAACTGTTTTAAAAAGAGTAATCAAACATGCTCTTATTTAGTGCCTCTCCCTTTTTCTGCCTTGTTTCTTTGCTTATTCATTTGGACTGATAAAACCACTTGTTTCGTTGGTTGAGTTTGACTGTAATCCCAACCCAAAGTTCTTTATCAGTTAGCTAATTCAAAGTATACCTTAATATTATCCCTTTGGCTTTTGACTCTATTTTAGCTTTGAAAGTATAGACATTTTCTTCGCTTGTTACACGACATCTAGAGGCCTCTAGTGTAAAGATCTGAACACAGTTAGGCTATGTTTAGAAATTTTCAGAGAAAATGAAATTATCTAGAGATGAAATATGGATGAAAGAGATGGCCCTCCCAATAAGTGAGTTGCAATGTATCATTTTTGTCTCAAACATGAGAAATGAATGATGTACCCCTTAATTCCGTGGCAGATTATTCTATTTCTTATAGTATAACATGTTTCCTCAACAATTTGAAAGTGGCATTTAAGTTATAATGATAAAATTGATTTTTTTTTATTATTATTTGTGTGAAAGAGTCATCTTGACTAATTATGATACTTGCGAAGTCTCAAATTGTATGAAAGAAACCTAAATAGTGAAGCTTAGTCATTTTCTTTTTTAAAATAATAAGTTAAACTTCAATCCCTTTCTAACTACATCTCTTACTCCATGTATTTATATATTTGTTTCGGTCATTTTTGGACATACTAATTTTCGAATTTAGCGATTTGTGAATAATTTTTTATCCTTAAATTTTATTATACAGTCACTATTTGTATATAAATGTAGTCGCAATCTAGACTTTTTTTGGTCCTTAGTACAATTGGTCACGAGACGGGGGATGGAGAGGGGAAAGTGGAGAGTTGCGGGTTCGAACCTGCGCTCCCAATGTCCTGCAACACTTTACCACTCGATTGTCTTCTCTGGGACAGTCGCAATCTAGACTTGATTGTTCTCTATCCTAGCCTCTTTTCACATATGAATTTAAAATATTCTTTGAATACCTGTTTTTCATTAACTATGCCTAGATTTTTTGTTTTAGTCAATAGAATTGAAAACCTGTGGTTTTTTTTTTTACTTCCGGAAAGAGATTTTTTTTGTTTGAAGAAAGTGTAGTCAATATGATATTAATTTGCTTGCATAGCTATTTGAGATTAATATCGCGTTTTGATTAACTTATAAACAACTTATTTGGTCTTATTTTCTGACATAAACACTTATCAAAGTGTTTGAGAGAGTTTAAAGAAATAACTTCGTAGCATGTTTCTAGCTTACTTTAATAGGCTCTCTAGGATAACATATGAAAATTTAGCTACATTTTCTCTTTAATTATAGAAATAACTTATATATAAGTGCTTATATGATAAACATTTATGCAATAAACACTTAATATTAAGGTGATTACTCAAACACACCTTGACTATATTTGCGTGCATTTCCTTCTTTTATATGACTATCAATGTGAGCCCCGTTTTATTATATTATGACTCATCAGGTTTGAATTGTTCGAATGTACAACAGAAAAACAGCATTGTTTTTGAAGTAGTCCTCGCTCTCTTCTAAGTGGAAGATTTTCTTTTCATACTCGCTCAGTTGCCATCCTCACAATTCTTACTTGAATAAGTTATTCTTACACTTTACTTTTTTATTTCCATTGCACACGTTTATTTTATGAAAAAATAGAGAGAGGATTATTTATTTCTTTTCCATAAAAAATAAAATTTCGGAATTACATTTGTCTACCTTCTCCAACTTGTCTTTTATTTGCTTAAGTAGTGTACATGTGTGTGAACGTCAGGGAATCTCGGTGAAGATTTATCTGCCCGTAAGGATGTTGTATGTGGTGGTACCGCTAGGTAGATACCTGCAAAAAGCACTTTGATGTCAAAGTCAAACCTCATATAATAATGTAGTGAAATTAGGGTCTTGGAGTTACCTTATCTAGTGAATAAATGCCCTTATATAGTTACTAATTTGGCTCCATGATGGGCCTTACACTATATGTCCAAATGGATGGTTAATCAAGGAGGCTGACTCTGTCAAGGACGACTAATCGACATCAATGTGCAATACTCGGGGGTGTTTCGGTTTTTGCCACTCGATCGGACATATGTTGAGGCAGGCGCAAACCTTCTAATCGACCTATATCTCGTGGGGCCAAGTAAGAATAAAAAACTATTTGTTGTTACTACATGAAATATGAAGCACTAAAACTTTATTTTAAATATTCGTATTAATTATAAAAATCTTTAAGAAGACGACTTGGGATATCTAATGAAACACGTATTGCCTACTCTTGATCAATTTCTGAAGAGACTAAAGAAAAGCTGGTCAACAAAGGCCCACTGCCCTTCTGGAAGCATGGAACTTTGAAATGAGACAAAATGGTAGTAATCTAGAATATTATATTGGTGTGTATACAACACAACATTATACAACTATGGTTAGCAGAGGTAATAAATTCCACAATCCCGTTTCGCTCAGGTTTCCTAGAATCATCAAACTCTGGAAATTATATTTTTCATCCATTGAAAGTGAAACGCTCGAGTTGATTATTGAATACTCAAAATCAACTCCCAATATATAGTAGACATCTACTACGCGGAGTTTATTGAGTCTTTAATATATACACCTCTCGAACCAACCCTATTACACACCTCTTGTTTATTTCTTTCTTTCTTTCTTCGGATGCATGCAAGAATGAAACCTGATCTACTCCATCCATCTGATCATTTTCTCTATTTTTCCGTGGCACTTTTGATGATCTCAATCAACACTATTCCAACGTGTCGCTGTGAGGATGATAGCCAATACACGAACTGCAACAACGCTTTTAGCTGCGAAAGCAGCATCTCAGACCTCAGGTATCCATTTTGGGGAGGAAACAGAGACCAGTATTGTGGTGTTCCTGATCCTGATATGAAGCTTACATGCGAAGGCAGTGTTCCCAAGATAACCATCAATGAAGTCAAGTACCGTATTCTTGGTTGGGACAATACAACGCAGAAGCTCACGGTCGCCAGGGACGACTACGGGGATGGTGATATCTGTGCTGTGATTGCGAGTGGTCAATACAAGAACAGCACATTTGATAACTCTCCGTTTCGACGTGATAGTGAAGTTTCCAACGTGACGCTGTTATACAATTGCGGTATTGCAAATCCAACGAGTGTGTTTTACAGTACTAGCTGCGGTGAAACTGGAG
Source organism: Calophaca sinica (assembly GCA_037113605.1). Classification (NCBI taxonomy): domain Eukaryota; kingdom Viridiplantae; phylum Streptophyta; class Magnoliopsida; order Fabales; family Fabaceae; genus Calophaca; species Calophaca sinica. The sequence continues at coordinate 133,470,739 of CM073733.1, forward strand.
TTGTCTACACGGTTGCCGATCCATCTACGGTCCCTTGTAGTCCCACTGTTATTGTTGTGATTCCTGTTTCGGGAGCCCAAGCTTCATCAATTGTATCTTCCAATGGATTAAACAAAGCATTACAAGATGGTTTTGAGTTGAAATGGTCCGGAAATTATGGGGAGTGCGAGAGGTGCGTTGGTTCTGGTGGAGTGTGTGGCAATGATGAAGGAGCATTCAGATGTTTTTGCAAGGATGGACCATATACGACTACATGCAATTCAAAAAAGGCCCCAACCTCGAGTATGTCAATCTCCCTTTCTTCAACTCCTAGGTTACTTTGCTTGTACAACTAGTAATATCTATCACAATATTATTGAGCCTCTATCTTATCTTTTGATATTTGGTTCAAGTTAAAAACACCTTTTAGTCAAGCACAAAAAAAAAAAAACACATTTCAGTCCGAAATTTTGAGAGAAACATATTATATTAAATTTAGAAACCCAATAAATTTTTAATTATATAAAATTAATTCTGACGATAATATATATTCGAGGTTTCGCATGAAACAAAATATTAAACTTAATAATTCCTTATAATAAATTTGCGATTTACATTAATTCAGTTGTTAAATTAAAGATAATTCTTATAATTAATAATTAAAAGTAAATAAACCCAAGTCGGAGTATCAAATATTTGTAATTTTCTCGTGCATTCAGAATGACATATAATGCCTAAATCAAAGAATGACATATACTGTATACAACGACGAGATTAACAAGCCTTATTCGAAAAACTCAAGTCTCATATAGACTAGAAGTAAGGTCTCAAAAGAGTTTATAAATAAATGACACCCCTCACCTTACAAGTTGGTTTGGTAAGGATGAGTTAGGTTCAAAAATCCTAATATGGTATCAAAGTCTATCCTAGATCCACTGGCCACCCATCGCATTATATACACGCACCAAGCCCGATAATGTTGGGCGTGAGGGGGTGTATGAGAAAAACCCAAACCCCACATTTGTAAAAATGAGTTAAGCCCAAAAATCCTAATAAGTCTCGACCTCTGCCCATTAACTGTTGCTGTTGCTGATTCTTTACGGCCCCAGCACCTCGGCACCTGAATGAAGACAAGGTCAGCTATTGCTTGCTTGCAATAGACGGAGTTCCTCATAACCTTTGACTTTTCGGATACGTAGAAGATTTCAGCCTCCCCACAATTATGTCCTCTTGACCATTTCCGAAGTACTAGTTGTCACCAAACCATTACCTTTTCACACCTTTATTACATATAGAGTTTTAATGGATCTAATTCCAAACATCACTAATTCTTTTATTGGATTATGTGGCCTGATTTTTGGCGCCATCCGGAGCAAAGAAACTCCTTCCCTTAATTAAAATCCCGGGAATTAGATCTCATATATATTTTTCTTATAGTTTTATTATTGGTTGAAAGTTGAAACCTGTGACTGTCACACCTCTTTTGACTTTCTATATATTCATGAGTATTGAGTAGGCTTGAGTAGTTTAGAGTAGTTAGACATCAAGTTTGGTCTTTTGTAACCTGAGTTGTTTGACTCCAAGCTGAATCAACCCTTAAAATTTCTTTCATTTTTATCAGCATTAGGTAAGGTAATACTTATTTCCAACAGTTAACCAAATACTTGTATAGGTGACCTAAATTTTCATTTGCATCAATATTACTTACTGGTGCACTCTAAAACTCATCGAGCTCACATTAACCTCAGCATTTGGCATCTCCTTCTTCTATTTATCTATTTCAGTGTCAAATCCTCTGTTTCTCTACCAATCTAATTTTCTTAAGATGCAACTTCTTCATCCAAGCGTCTTTTTCTCATTCTTGATCACAACCATCATCCTAAATCAAATCCCATCACCTTCTTGTGCTGATAATGTGCAGTATCTAAGATGCAGTTCTTCATTTGATTGTGCAAATCTAAAAAACCTGAGCTATCCTTTCTGGAGGTCTAATAGACCCAAATATTGTGGCCACCCTGCGTTTGAGCCAGAATGCACTGGTGAAGTAGCAAGAATTACCATTATGTCAGAGAGTTACAGAGTTCTTGAAGTCAGTGACTCTAATCATAGTCTCAAAGTTGTAAGAAGTGACTACTGGAATAACACTTGTCCCACGAACCTTAAGAACACCACTATAGGTTGCACTTTCTTTGATTATGGTTCTGATTCTAGGAACCTGATACTCTACTATGATTGTCCTACCCCTCCATTTCCTCTACTAGATAGCTTTTCTCCTCAGTTTAATTGCAGTATAAATGGAACTCAAATGGTTAACTATTTTGTGATGGAGAGCATCCTTGAAAATGCTGAGACTTCGATCTCATTAATTGAAACAATGGGAACATGCAAATCTAGAGTTGTTGTTCCAATTTTGGAGTCAGAAGCAGAAGGGTTAGAGACAAATTCAACCGTGGAAAATCTGAAGGATGCTCTTGATAATGGTTTTGGGGTGGAGTGGAATGCAAATAATACTTTGTGTGATGAGTGCCAAAACTCTGGCGGGTATTGTGGTCATAACCCAAGCCCAGGAGAATTCACTTGCTACTGCAAGGATGGATCCTTTCCATTTTCATGTAGATCAGGTAAGTAACTGTGTATAGTGTACTCTTCTTTGTTCCTCTTATGTGGTTTGGTCTGAAGCAACCTAAATTTATCAACTCTAGTTGACTTTTTCTAGAAAATACTAGCCGAGAGAATCTGTGCTTGGATAATTAAGAAATTAGGCTAGTTAAATTGGATAATAAAGAAAAACAGAACCTTTATAATTAAGTTTTTGGAGTCTAGTTAAATTTTTTTGTTAGAAATTAGGCTTTGGCAAGAAAATAGATGAATGAGTTTATAGATAAATTGCAGGGTAGATAACTAGATATCCCTTTTAGCAGTTGTCTTCTTTGACTGCAGTTAGAATTGTTCCTTCCTGTTTATGGGGTCCAGCAACTCTATTATTTCTTTTGTGCTTCAATAATATGCTTTCATCTAGAAAACTCATCAAACTCTGCTTAAATTCTATCATTATCATTTTAATTTCAAATCTAGGGACAATTGTCCTAATTAATATGGACCTATAGTTACATTTAGACCCTATCTCCCTGGATTGAACAGAAACCAATGTCCAGCTTTTTGGCAGTTCTTTATCAATTGTCTGCAAATAATTCCTCCTATCTCCCTAGTTTGAATGGTGGACTTACCATTCAATTAGTTCAGTTTATAGATAGCCTGGGTTCTATTTTTATAACAAAACCCACACAAATTGGGGCAGTTGAGAAATCGAGTTCGCCGAATGAAATTTCTTGTGAAGAAAAGAAAAGGTAGTGTGTCAAAATATCACAATTCTTACATAAACATTACTGAGTAATTTGACATAGTTGAAAATCTTGACTGACGAGTAATTTGGAAGATACAACTGAAATGGATTTGGAAAACTAACCTTTAATGATTTCAGTTAATTCCATTTATGCTACTCCTCTAATTTCTTTTTTTGCACATCAAACTCAACGATCAATGACATATTTATATATATAAATCTCCACATATTCAATCTCTGAAACTAACCTCACGTGCCACTGGCATTGAACATGTTCTGCGGTTTCCTGTCATTTGATGTCACCACAAATATATATTAAATCTATTATCAATCAATATAATAAACTTAACACGTGAAAAAAACTCATTCATCTGTTTTCCCGTCAAAATCTATTTTTTCATAAAATACTTCACTTCACTTCAAAAACTTAAATATACTTTAAGTTCCATTTTTTTTTCTCACCGAGTACTAGTTTTCTAAACTAGTTTAACTAACATATATACATCCAAGTGATCCAACTAACCTCCCGGTCCCTTCCCCTCTAGAAAAAACCATCAAGTGACTAATTCATCTGAACCCGCCAAAATTTCCAAACCATGTGTTCCATTGACTAATACCTTTCTGCCACAAGTTCTAGATTTTGAACAGCCTCCATTCAATCAGAAGAGTACTGTAATTTGACCATAAAATAATACCCTTCAATTATATATACACATGCCTCATGACCATCTCCATCAAAATAATTTCCGCCTACCAATTGTTTTAAACAAAACAATTACAGAAAAATGAAAAATAAAAACATTCATTTGGCTGCTAAAGCTTAAAACTCTCAATTTATGATATTTTGTTCACATGACATCAAAGTCCAAGTCAACAAAATTCATCTTCATGTGTTTCTTTTCTTTTTTTGTTTCCTCCAAACCATAGAATAATACTCTCAGACTCTCATTATCTCATACTAAACCCAACAAGTAATAACTCTTTCATGGTCGCAACTTTCAACAAACCCAACTGAAGGAACAACAAACTATGTTGTCTTTCTCTTCCCCTGCTATCATCATCATAGCCATCTTCGTCTTCTCTATTCACCATACGACCTCGTTACCCTCCCATGCATCACTCTCTAGCTGCCACAACACCACCTTCAACTGCGGCACCATCACCAACCTTTCCTACCCTTTCACCGGCGGCGACCGCCCCTCCTTCTGCGGGCCACCACACTTCCACTTGAGCTGCCACAACGGTACTGTTCCCGAGTTGATCATCTCCTCAGTGAGTTACCGAGTCCTTCAAATCAACACATTAACTCGCTCCCTGACCTTAGCAAGACTAGACCTTTGGAACGAGACGTGTACCCATCACTACTTTAACTCAACTTTTGATGGCACCAGCTTCAGCTACGGTTCAGGGAACCGTAACCTCACTTTGTTTTATGGGTGCAAACCAACTTCCGAATTCATCAAAACGCCAAAAAATTTGTTTTACTGTGAGAATAATGGGTATAAGAATAATTCCTATTCATTGGTGGGTCCATTTCCTTTGGACCCAGTTCTTAGCTTTGTTGAATGCGACGTTGGTGTTGGGGTACCAATTCTTGAAGAGCAGGTTAATAGGCTTGTAGAAAACCGCTCCTTGCTTAGACAAGTTTTGATGAAGGGATTTCATGTGAATTATAGCAATCCTTATGTTAATGATTGTTTTGAGTGTCTTGGTTCTGGTGGCCAGCACTGTGGGTTTGATTCTGATGACAATGAACCCATTTGTATTTGTGGTAATGGGTTGTGTCCATCTCCAGGTATTCCACCTTTTCTTTATTTTGGTTAATTAATTAATTCTGGTGTGTGATGGTAATTTTTATTTCATGATAAACTAATGATTCTAAGGATGATTTGTTCGTATCACGAAAGTCAAGATGTGGTGTGGACTAATACCAGTGGCTGCGATTTCACTAATTTTATATGCCAATAATATATGCCAGTTGGCTTGGCAACTTCCAACTGATGATGAATTATTAACCTGCTCCACTTTTATTTTGTATGTTTTAAAAGTGAGTTTCATTAATTAGTTATTACTTTCTCCTGTAACTTCATTTGCACTTATGTTAAAGCTATACAAGTTCATTGTTCATCCATTTGATTAAGGAAGGAGATTAATTTCCCGGTGATATCTGGAACAATAATAGAACACGAGACTTGCCTACTAGATTTTTTTCATCCCACTTCTATTCTATCTTTATCTGAATCTTTGTTCTGACATATTTTTTTTGTAATGTTGCAGATAAAAAAACTTCTAAAGTAGGACCTGCAATAGGTAACGTTCATTTTGTTGACAGATAGATTGGAATTTGGAAGTAAAATTCTTTACTGATGTGTAGCATTATCTTCAGGCGCAGCTGCAGGAGTTGCTGCCTTTGTTGGCATTCTAGCCTTTGTGTGCTTTGTGGTGCGAAGAAAGAGAAAAAATGCTGACAACTCAAGAAGCAAGGACCTCTTCATGCCTACTTCAACCAGTGGCACCGGCACTGACACTCTTACATCCACTACAAATTTGTCTCAGAGTGTTCCTTCTTACCCTTCTTCCAAGTCTCACGGCACAATGCCAAAGAGTTTCTACTTTGGTGTCCAGGTGTTTACCTATACTGAACTAGAGGAAGCTACCAACAATTTTCACACTTCTAGAGAACTTGGAGAAGGAGGTTTTGGCACTGTTTACAAAGGTAACGAGATAATTTCCTGTATATATCAATTTTGAGTGAATCTCCTATTGAGTCTCTGAAATTATAGGTGTCAGACAATGTTATTCTAAAATTCTAAAATGATAAAATTATCGATCACATCAGTCCCGGCTGCCAGACAATTTCAGGGATTAAATTGACCGACCTAAAATGACTAATGTGATTGACGACTTTCATTTTTAGGGACTATTTTAGAATAGTAATGATTTTAGGAACTAAGTTGACATCGCATTACAATTTTAGAGACGATTTTTGGTGAATCACTCACAAATTCTCATAGAATTGATTTCCCCTGGTTTTTTTGGTTTACTTACAAACTATATGTCTTCTGATTGTGAATCAGGTGAACTCAAAGATGGACGTGTGGTTGCAGTGAAACGCCATTACGAAAGCAATTTCAAACGTGTGGAGCAGTTCATGAATGAAGTTGAGATACTAGCACACTTACGGCATAAGAACCTGGTGACACTCTATGGATGCACCTCTAGACATAGCCGAGAGCTTCTCCTTGTTTATGAATTCATATCAAATGGAACAGTTGCCGATCATCTTCACGGGGAATCATCAAAATCAACTTTGCTCCCTTGGCCTGTAAGATTGAACATTGCAGTAGAAACAGCTGAAGCACTAGCTTTCCTCCATGCATCAGATGTCATACACCGTGATGTTAAATCCAACAACATTCTCTTAGATGAAAAGTTTCACGTTAAGGTTGCTGATTTTGGTCTATCAAGGTTGTTCCCAAACCAAGTCACACATGTGTCAACTGCTCCACAAGGAACACCTGGTTATGTTGATCCTGAGTATTATCAATACTACCAACTCACTGATAAAAGTGATGTTTATAGCTTTGGAGTCGTCTTGGTTGAGCTTATATCATCATTACAAGCTGTGGACATTAGCAGGAATCGCAACGATGTGAACTTAGCTAATATGGCTATCAATAAAATTCACAATCAAGAGTTGGATGAGTTGGTTGATCCATATCTTGGATTTGAAAAAGACCATGGTGTGAGGAGGATGACAACAGCAGTGGCTGAATTGGCTTTTAGGTGTTTGCAGCAGCAGAGAGACATGAGACCTTCCATGGATGAGGTGTTGGAGATCTTGAGAGGAATCAAGAGTGATGAGCTTGACACAAAGGAAGCGAATGTAGTGGATGTTGTTAGGACAGATGAATGTGTACTTTTGAAGAAGGCTCCTTCCCCAATTTCACCAGATTCAGTTGCTGATAAATGGGTTAGCGGCTCTTCTACATCTACTTCCTCATAGTTTCTAAGATTTCCTTTTTCTTTTGGTGAAACCACTGTACTGGTGGTGTCAATGAGCTAGTTCAGAAGTCATTTTGGCCTTGACATATCTTTTCTCTAAAAGCTTGTGTTTTTACAGTATTTTTTACTGCCTCTATGTTTTGATACTAATAGTATTAGTAGCTATCTGAGTTAGATTTCAATGTTGATTCAAAAGGGTACTATAAATAGGGGAGATAGAAATTAATATAAATTTGCAGTGTAAATATTTCCATATCTTAATTGCTTTGATGTACTTGAAATATATATATAAAGTAACTGTTAGTTTGAACTTCTTGTTATTATGTATATATAAAGGGTTGAAAAGAAGGGCCTGATAATGGTAAAATAATTAACTCAGTGGGTATATGCATGGCAACTGCTGAATTTCTATTATCTTATTACAGCCGAGGAGGATGCTAAGAAGAACGGGTTAAGCACACATGTGCACGGCCAGAGTTCTTGGTCAGGATTCAGATCTATCATATGTTGGCAGGTAGGTTCGGATACTGTACGATACGTATAAACATGCATCTAGTGGTAAATATTTAGGCCATTTTATTCAGCTCGTCTTTTGCTAATTACTAAACAACACAGAGGCTCTTGTTGCCGATCAAAACTGTCACATGGTTGTAGTCCCCGCAGTAGTTAATGCAGAATGTTCAAGCATTTTTGTATATGTATGATCTCTGGTGTTTACTTTCATTATAAGTGAGATGAGAAGGGAACAATGATAATATATTAATAGATCTTTTTTTTATGCTAATAAATTAAAACATTTCGATGGAAATTAAGGAATCAATACAAATGGAATCTTGTAATAATCTCCGGACTTGCCATAGTGGCGAACTGAGGACTCTGGGTCAGTTGATGCATAAAATTTTAAAATTATTAAAATTATAACAAGAACATCATGTCAACACGTGTTCTTTTTTTTCACAAAAATATAACAAAAGCAAATATGTTTACTCTTCTTGCAAAATAACAAGAGCTTGATTTCTAGGATTTAGATCCTCTCCCACAATACTATCTCTCCTACATTCTGCAGCATTAAATTCCAATCGTTAATCTAACGGTGGAAAATTAAAAATGAAAACTATATTAAAAAAAAATTGAGTTCAGCGTTTAACTGTCCCCAAAACTAGAATCCAGCGTCGTCAACCTCCTTGGCCATTATTGATTCCGTCATTGCAACTTGTTGATTCTAGTCTTGGCCATTATTGATTCCATCACTTCAACCTAAGCAACGTTCGTTCAGTGTTCTTTTGGAAAACAAATTATGGAGCACTTTGTCTATTCTTGTGTGAATTAATTACTAGTAACTAAGAGGTAGTTGCTACGAGAAGAGCACATCGCAACGAATAGCCTCATGTACTTGCCATCTTTTTAAAACCCATTGTCCTGCTTATACATTTAACCATGGAAGGGAAGATCCCAAGGACCTGAGAACCCTAGCGCCGCAGCCATGAGCGGCAACCCCTAATCGACCATGGCTGCCGTTCAAGCGTCGCCACACCTCCGCCGACTGACTACCACGCTTTCTCTCTCTCATGGCGGCCGCTGTTACTTCGATTTGTCCCTGGAGCTTCCTTGCTCCATTGTCTCCTCTGCCATCAAAACTTCCGTCTCTTTCAATTTCATCTCCTCGACGAAAATTGTTCGCACAAGCTCTGTCCAAGGCGTGTGATATCACCGCTAGTCAGCTCCCCAAGCCGTGTTTGAAGGGAAATGCTATTGCTATTCGGATCCCTGAAGAGGAGTACAAAGCTGGCTTGGAGGGATGCAAGAACCACTTACACGGTCGATTGATTTTATCAAAGGGTGATGCTCCGACTAAAATCGCAGATCTGAGAAACAAGCTTCTGAGTTGCTGGAAATCTGTTGGTAAGTGGAATATGATCTCTTTAGGGAAAGGGTTTTACGAATTTTCTTTTGTTTCAACTGAGGATATGTGTAGTGTTTTCTCTACTGGTTCATGGGATCTTAAACCTGGCATTCTGAGACTCTCACTTTGGTCTCCTGATTTCAACCCACTAGCTCAGACACAAACACACGCTCAGGTTTGGGTTCGCATTTTAGGTCTTCCTCAAGAATATTGCAGAGCTAAAATTATTTTTTCAATTGCAAGTGGAATTGAAACTTCCATCGCATTGGATGAAGCCACCAGCAACAAGACCTATGGTCATTTTGCTCGAGTTCTAGTAGATATTGATCTAAATGGCGCCTTTCGCAGTCAGATTTTGGTTGAACGAGAGGCCCATGAGTTTTTTGTTGGAATTGAATATGAGAAGCTTCCTCCTTTCTGCTCTCAATGCCAGAATATAGGGCATTCTCTATCTGCTTGTAGAAATGCCAAAATTTCTAAGGAGGCAACCCATGTAGGAAATCATGGTGCTAAAGATAAGCCACGAGTTGCTTCTATGAGATGGAAACAGGTTGAAAATCACAATCCTGAGAATGCGAATGATGCGAATAAACCTGCAAAGACTGCTGATAAACAATGCAAAATCAATGTTGGTGATAATGATAAGGGTGTTGTGCAAGAAGCTGCCTTCAATCCAAATTTCACAGTTGGTCATATTCCAGTAGAACAGACTGAGTTGGTTGGTGTTAACAATGTCCCTATTCAAGACCACAACTCTACTAGTCCTCTGTTGGGTTTTGTTAATGATTCTACTTTGGCTGCAACATCTCCTCAAAGGAATCTGGTTGATCCAAAAGACCAACCTCTGCTGTTAAACTCATCTCAAAGACATGCCATTCATGAAGTTTTTAGAAGTGCTGACTCCTCTGCATCCTTTGTGGCTGATTCGGTTCTTAGAACTAATCAAGAGGAAATAAATCTTGTATGTGCAGATGACAGCCAAGAGAAACCGACATTTGAAAGCTCTCAGGATATTCCAAAACAAGCAGTGAACAAAGCCATTCATGATGTGTTTGGCAGCCCAAGTAACATAGATAATTTTTCTTTTGTGGCGGATTCTGTTAGTGGCATGGAGCAACATGCCAATCTCTTTGGTTCTGTTGCTCAAGATTCTGTGGACCAAAATGTGAATTGCAATCATGCCAAGGCCTCTGATGGTTTTGATAAAGAGGTAGTGCAATGCACTCCTGCGCATGGGGCTCAGCAGCATTGTATACAGGACTCTGCTCATGCAGCAAATAACAATTCCTAACCTGTGGCTTCTGCATGTCAATTAAGTACCCTTAACATCACTTCGGTGATTGTTAAAGATCTTAGCTCTTTTCCAGCTGCTGTTCAGAATGATTTCAAAGTTTTATCTGATTTGTGGGCAAAACAAAAGGGTGCAAGTACTTCTAAAGAAGACGAGCAGAATAATGACAATGTCGCTGATGATGGTTTTACGATGGTTAAGTCCAAAGCTCAGAAGAGGTATAACCTGAGACTGAACAGAAAACCTAATTCTAGGTTTACTTGATTCCAGATTATTTTGCATGGGTTTTGGTTTATGTCCCCCCATGTTTTTGTTTTCTTTTTCTCTTTTATAATAAATTTACGGTGACTAGTCACCTTGCTTAAAAAAAACCATGGAAGATCCCACCATCTTTTTTTGTGTGACCTTTTTGTACAAAAAAATAGCAGATTTTCTAAAATCTTAGAAGAATTAGGTGTGTGCTCCTCTGATCATGAGGTAGCCAATTATATAATTCACAAAGTTCTACTTCAGAAACCACGAACCCTCTAACTCTTCCTAAATTAGCAATATTTTTTCATTGAAACACCGAGCACAAATTTTCACTTAATCAAAATCAGAACAAATCTCACCGTCGCCGTGACCCAAAACCAAAGGAACACCTTTGTGAGTTGGAATCAATGTAGAAGCTTCGCACCGTACGTCGCCGTGAACATCCCTCTTCCTCCGCGGTGAACCCTTCAGACCACCAGACCCTCGTTGCAAACCACCGCGGTCATCCCCCTAACCACCCCCAACCCCTCAGACCAGTCGACTGTTGCTGAAAATGGCGATTTCTGTTTTCAAAAGGCTTACGAGAAATTAGGAGAAAGAGAATTTTTTGTTTTTATTTTTATTTTTAATCTCTATGCCGTTAGATTAATCTAATGGCTGTAATTTAATGCTGCAGAATGAAGGAGAGATAATATCGTGGGAGAGGATCCGAGTCCTGATTTCTAATGAGTAATGATACAAAACAGGTTTGCGAACTTAAAAAAATAAAAAGGTTTCGGAATTAAAAAAAATTACAAGTGAAAATAACAAAAGGGGAGTGCTTAGGATAGAATTAGCCACCTTGGGAAGGAAAAACAAGCAAACAACAGCTTCATTCTGTTTCTTTAGATGGGGAAAGCACATGTCTTTCACTCGTATACTCATCACTGCGATCGTTGCATGATTTAAACACTGTATAATGCGCCCATCATATAACCATGGCTCTCCCCAAAAGGAAATATGCTCTCCTGAGCCAATGCATTATCTAATACCTTCATTGAGTAAGGCTCTTGATGACTAAATGCTCCTCAATGGGTAGGAGGGATTATGCCCAATGTTAGCATCTAGAAAGTCTCCATGCGAAAAATAATTTGCCTGGAATAATCTAGAGACTAGAGCTTATGGCTTGGAGATAAACTTCCATCCTTGCTCACAAAGCATGGTTAAATTGAATGCATACAGATTGCAAAAAGCTAGCCCTTCAAATCTTATTGGCATTGTTAATTTATCCCAAGAAAGCTAAGTGATCCCTTTTGAGTCCCGAGAAATGATGCCCATTAAAAAGAATTGAGCATTCTTTGGATATCTTCGCCAAGAGAATAAGGGATTAAATAAATGCTCATGCAATATAAAGGAATTGTTTGAGATACTTCGTCATACAATGGTTGAGATACATTGTCGGAGCAGTGCCTGGACGACTACAATGTGGCGGTATCAAAGGCGGCGTGGTTGGGCATAGTCTTCAGTGAGATGTTGTTTCAGAGAATTGTAGTTGAATTAGATGCCATTTCTCTTGTTCTCTCCCTACAACATAAAAACCCTAGTTTATCCTATATGGGACTGATTATTTTGGACTGCCTGAAGCTTAAAGCCCATTTTCAAAGGATTCATTATCTTTTTTTTTTTGGGTAAAGGATTCATTATTCTAATGCTAGAAGGATATGTAATAGGCAACTCATATATTAGCCAAATTGGCCATTCTTAATTTTGAACCTATGATCTATGGATATCATTGTTTCTAACTTTGTAACCTAAGGGGTTTGTAGTATTGATATAAAATGGGCGACGGCTAGGGTGGGACAGTGCATCATGTGGCCTACGGTGGACTGATGCTTGAAAATGGCTCAAAACTCTAACGATTACAAACGACGCCCTTTATAAGTAGAAGCTCACAGTCTTCCACATCCACACGACTGAGGCGATGACCTAATCAGTGTCAGTTCGGTAAAAAAGGAAAATGAATATGTTGAGTTTTGAGGCACTAATTCATTTTTCCGTGTTTTTTGCTGAAACAACAACGATTAGGCCACTGTCTCAGTTGTGTGGACATGGAGGGCCAAAAGCTTCTACTTATGGGTGGCGACGTCGATCGTCGTTAGAGTTTTGAGCTATTTTAGTATTGGTCCACCATAGACCATATGATGCATTGTCCCACCTAGAAGCCGCCAATAAATTAAGGTATTTTAAAAAAAAGCGTGAATATCCATTTTAGTCCCTGACAAAAAATTCGGTACCCATTTTGGTCCCTGAGAATTTATAAGTCCGCCAGAAGTCCCTGATAATTGAAAACAGGGACATGTTAGTTCCTCTGTTAGGCTCCGTCCAATTTGGTCCGTTAGGACGCTGATATGTCATGTAACGACACTGATGTGTCTGTTACTGGGCTCCAGCGCATAACTATGTTGCCAAGTAAGATTTGAACAATTAAAATGATCCATTTTGGTCCCTCTATCACTTTTCAAATTTCAGCTAAAAAAAAGACCCATTTTAGTCCCTCTCCTACTCTGCACAGTTCAGATATTAAAAAAAACCCATTTCAGTCCCTACGCATGGACCCAATTTAGTCCCTCGTTTTTTCTTATAACCATCTTCTTCTACCTCAAAACCTAAACTCCATTGTTAGAGCTTTTCACCTAAACCCTAAATTCCTCTGAAAATATGAGTAGCCAAATCAAATGTATCAAATTTAAGCAAAGTTTAATGGTAATGTATCATTGTTGTATCATTTTTGTGGCTTGGCATGGTATCAAATTTATTTGAGGCAATTCATTTGCAATGGGGCAAGACATAGTATGAAATTTGTTAAACCTGGCAATGACAAATATGCAGAATAAATTTCTGTGTGGTGCAAATAAGCCCCTGTGAAATGATTATGGTACCCTAATAAGTCCCTGACAAATTTTAAAGTACCTATATTAGTCCCTAACATATATAAAACGAGCAAGAGGCAGAAACATAACACATTTGCACTATTGTCATAACCTGTGCATTAAAGGTACCAAATTGCATCCTTGTAATTGTATCAAAAAGGGATTCAAATACTTAACTACTTTAGGTACCATTTTCATAACCTATACATTAACTACTTTAGGTTCCAAATACAAAAAAAGGGATCTAACCACATCAATTACAGTAGGTTCCAAATAAAAAAAGTGATCCAACTACATCAACTAGTTATGCATGTGGTGGTGGTGGTGGCCTGAATCCAGGAGTAAGCATGAACTGAAATTGCATACATGAAGTTCCACTGTTTACTTCATTGTGTGTAGGTCTCGAAGGAATGAAAGACCCAACTGGAGGTGCCGGTGGTCTTATTGATTGCATACCCACTGGTAAAAGGAGGAGGAGTTGAAGGATGTGACATTGGAGTACGTGGTCTCATTGGAGGTGGTCTAACAGCTGGTGGCTCTGGTGGTGAATTCGGGTTATCCAACCCTTGAAATTCCTGAAAATTAACAAGTTAATACATTGCCAGCAAAGTCAACAAATTCACACCACATATTAAGTTCCAGAAATGACACATAATTCAGATTACATAGCTACAAATAACATTGATACCCAATTATATTGATACCTAATTAAGTCTCTATGAAATGATTATGGTACCCCAATAAGTCCCTGACAAATTTGAAAGTACCCATATTAGTCCCTATTAGCATGTGTTAGCGTATTTCATACACTACTTTTTAAGGCAAGTGCACCAATCGCAACCAGTAATATAGTAATGAATAGAGTATCGTCTCCACAGGGATTATGATGGTTATCAATAAGAATAAGTGTGTAATTACTTTAAACGGAAATGATTTGGATATTTTGATTGTAATTGTAACTTTGAACAAGTTAAAGTAAAAATAGAATTGACTTGGTTCAAGTTGAAACCACTAGGATTTGAATCTTCTGTACTTGCTCTTATGTAGCTAGTTCATCATTAACTTAAGTAATTTCATATAAATTGAAGTTCGAATCAACTGAATTAGCTTAAGGACAACTTGCCTCATAAACCCTTTATTCTAGCCACAATCCCTAATCCCTTAGGTGATTAATGATTAGACTAAGCAATAAGATCCATGATTCATTAGAACACATAACCACAAGTTATATTCCTATAATCATCATGATTATGATTACTAATCTCAGTTCAAGTTCATTCATCCTATTTTCCAATAAAGATGAAAAACCCAAAATCAATGCAATAAAGGATCAAGTATTGAAAAGCATGAAGTATGTAGATTAGAAACTCAATTTACATAACATAAACTTGTATTAATATAAGAGAACTAACTACATAAGAGTTTGTACATGATTCATCTCATCCTAATCTAAGGTATTTAGCTACTCATGGTAAAGTGAAAGAAGAAAACAAACATATGGAAGAAAACAACTATCGATGATCCAAACCTTGTTCCCAAGATTGAATCCTCCTTGAAGATGAAGAACAATGGAACCCTAGCACTCCTAATCTTCTCCTCGTTGTTTTAGATGTTAGAAAAGGTCCAAGATGAATAAAAAGTGAACAAATATCTAATTATACAGATTCAGTGATCATCAGCGCGCTGGCGCGCTAGCTTAGGTAAGTGGGGCAAATGCCACGTCACACAGACCGAGGCGCTCAGATTTGCAGACCGATGCGCCAGCGCAGATTCTTCCTCGATCAAGGCCATCACGCCGCAAGATGAAGACAGAGCTAATTTACATAAATGCGGCGTCACGCATTCCTTTACTTGTAAATGCTCGCCGCGATACTCAATAACTTGGCTTTTTTCGCATTTTGGTGCTTCAATCTTATGCTCTCGAATCATCTTCTTTGCCTTTAATTGAATTCTGAGATTGTCTTCTTTTGGTTTTGTTTCCATTCCTAGCAATTCAAGTGCAATATACATGAGAATAATGTAAGAGTTAAAACATACAATCAAACAACCAAGTGTAAAGAATTCCAAAGTTTAAGCTCAATATATATTCAACTCTCTCAATTCCTCATGTATTTAATTCAATTAATCACTCTAAATTAACTTTAGATGAAAACTTATCGCAACCCCAACTTGGCAATTTGCTTGTCCTCAAGCAAAAATTAAATTAAAAACATGGGTCAAAAATGAAATTAATGGATGTATTTTCAATCTCCACCATAAACACATGCTCAATCAACTTTCTTTTTAATCACACTTCACAAAGGTGACAATTCCATGCCTTCTTATATCACTTATTTCTCAATTCCAAATTCTCCCAAATAAACAAATCAAGCAATATAACGCATAAATTATCAATTATGCTCAACTTATCGACTTTCCTCACAAATGATATTTCACTTTCACTCGAGTGTGTCACTGGATTGTTCTCTCAATCACATCATACGCATGACACCCTACCATAGGCTTGACTAAGTTCTAAAGAATTAAATACAATGCAATGTAATACACATTTAAAAGGCCTTTAAGGTTGTAATGGGGCTTAGGTAAAAGTGAGAATTATTTGGATAGTAGGCTCATAATCTTGGAGTAAGAAATAAACCACTTCACGACATTGATATCAAACCCTTGTATTCATTCACACAAATCTCCCCCAACACAATTGATTAAGAACAATAGGTAATATTTACACATTAATGACTTTTTTTTTTCTTTTTTGTTTTTTGTTTTTACATAAAAATGAACAAGTCCAAATTCTATACAAAATTGAACAAAATGAACAAGTCCAAATTCTATACAAAATTGAACAATTTAAGTCCTTGTACATCCACCCCAAACTTAGAATCTTTGCTTGCCCTCAAGCAACCCCAAACTTAATCAAATGCTAAGATATGTTGTAATATGACCTCATCAACTCCAAGTAAGTAGGGACAATCGAGATTCCGAGTCTTAGGCTCAATGAAGGTAGATCGTAAATAATGGACAATTAGGCTCAAACTGGCTAACAAAGGATTAAATGAATTAGGTGGTGAATTTAGGCTCTAGGTATTAGAAAAAATATTGCCTCAATATGTGTAAACATGCAAGTATAAAATCCAAGAACGAGGTCAAATTCAAGACTGTCCACATATAACTAAGCACACAAGAAGAAAAAGTCTGCTTTGGCACAAAAATGCTCACTGTTAGAGAGGAAATTAAGCACAAACGATCTTGGTGCTTAAATGTTACTTAACATGCTTCAAAGGGTTATTTGTGAACTTTTTGATCAAAAAGAGGCATGCAAAGTCACAATCCAATCAGTGTATCCATTACAATTCATAAGCATGCATATCATGGGATTATGAAAATAACAAACCAAAATTCCACTTATCAAATCAACATCTCAACTAAAAATTCATTTAACACAAGGTACAAGAAAAGGAAATTAGAGTTCCCAAAAAAACAATCAGTACAATATACATTGAATATTGATATTTAAACAGAAAAATAAAAAAGAAAACAAAAGATAAAAGTAGAAAACCAATACGGTGAGCCATGGGACTCAACCGAGTGAAATGATGGCGGCCGCCCGACACCACCGCCGAAGAAACTAGTGAGCTGGCTCAAGGCCCCGCCGTCATCGTGAGTAAGGCTCCTGGAAAATGCTTATCCATATTCACTTAATCGCCACTTTGGTAAGCACCAATGGCTCAGAATAACTTTGCATCCTCGCTTTGAGCTCGGTTTCTTCCGCTGCTTTCTAAGGCCATACTCTTCTACTCCGACTCCCAATCCTCGGACATCACCGATAATCTCAAAATCAGCCATCGAAGGGTAATTTTGAACCTGAGGATCTACAAACATATCGGGCCTCCCCATTTCCTCCGCTTCTTGGTGATGCCGAGGAGGTTGAGGTGGTCAGAGTGGGATTGAATTTCTCCGAATCCAATCACCGTTATGAGGGTCCCGTGATGTATTGGATTTTCTTTAATTTCCTTACTGGGATCTTCACACCGCCCTTTCACATAGGAGTGAATGAGAGAGGCGTGCACCAAGATACAGTTACCTTTTCATGAGCCGCATTGTATAAATTCAGAGCTAAAATTTGGCCCACATTTACAGGCCACCATTCATGATGGCATATACTGAGCTATATGAAGTCAACTCGACATTGGCGCAAGGGAGGAAAGTATGAAGTACAAATACGCCCCATGCCTTTAAGTGGGAGTCAAATTCCGCTCTTCTATTTTTCCTGATGACCCATCTTGTTCTCACCCATCTTGTCCCTGCCTGGACGATTAATAAATGCCGAATGGCAGCTGATCGGCTCCAGTCAAGACATTTCTCGCTCGATAGCCACATTTTCAACATTATCCAAATCAAACACCGGGTTGATCAGATGGGGATCATATGGAATTGTCTTCCCCTTACATAACTCACATATCTAGCATCACCACAGGATGTCACCATCTCCACTGATAAGCATTTGCAAAAATTCCATTGCTAGCTTTTTGCTGGCTCTTGGGAAAAGAGGTAAAAGCTTCCCAATGTCTTTGGCCAATGTTATGTTGGATCTCCATGAAATCATTGGCACTTAGCTGAAATGCCTCTCCTCACAAATTCCTTGTTTGTAAGGCACTGAGGCATAACGGTCTTGGCATGCCAAAGATCTGAACAAGTGGGAATCAACAACTTCCACAAGGTAAGACAGGTTGTCTTCTATGCTCGATTACGGATCTGCCATAGTTCCCCTGCACATAGAACTAAGAGATTTGTGCAAAAATTGTTTTCTATGTTAGTACCAACACAAACATCTTAAAATTCTATGAGCATTATCACTTCACCACTATGGTTTTCCAACAGAGAGATTACCAATGCAATTCATATTTTCATATTAAAACTCTTTGCAAAAGTTGACAATCTCAATGGTTTTTGATACAAAAAAATTTCCTTATGCACTAAATTGCAATTAGACAAACCTTTGGTCATCTAATAATTTTCACAATTATTTGATTGAGACAACCAAATTTGTCATTTGAAACAATGTATGGCATAAACATGAAGTATGGCTTAGCTCATTATCAAGTTCTATTCCCTATACTCTCATAAGAATTTTATCAAACACATTGTGTGCACACAAAAGCATCTAACAAACCAACAATGGCTTCATCATGCAAAACTTCCCAAAATAAGAAAAATTCAAGGTTTCACATTTCAATCACATAAGAAATAAACAATACAACAACAACATCAAATTTAAGTAAGAACTTCATATTTTCGACAACTTTCTTCATGGAGATGAAGGCAAACGAAAAATTAGAAAAAGGAAGTCATGAAATCACTTACTCGAGGATGAATGATGTATGAAGTGAAGAAAATGTGAAGATTAATCTCTCTATGCAAGTTGAGCTTGAGTGGTGGTGAAGTTTTTAGAGTTAGTGGTTGGTTAAGAAATGATTTTTGAGTGAGTTGAAATGAGGAGCTGCGCGAGCATCTCCGCTATTATTAAGCCAAAGGTCACGCGTCGAACCAATCATGTATTTGCTTATGGCGCATAGTCACGCCAAGCTAAAATCAAAAAATGCGCCGCACAAGAACAATTCAAGTGTAAACACACGCCGCATCGCTACTAACTGAGGCAAAATTAAAAATGCGCCATGCGCTTAAGGTTGGCAAGATCGCCGCAGATCACCGCCTGCTCCAAGTTCACTATCAAAGCTATGCGGCACACGCCAGATCAGTAGCGATACAATGCGCCACACGATGGGTCACAGAGAGGCAAATTCAAAAATGCCACACGCCGCATCACCCCGCAGCAATTTTTATTTTTTTATTTTTTTATTTTTTTAGTGGCAAACTCATGTTACGCGCTTTTAACGCCACTAGCTGACGCTGTCATATTTATGGATCCCGCAAAACGAGGGCTACTCTTGCCCTCAAGACTTCTCCTCCAAAGAATGGCTTCAATCTTTGCCCATTAACTTTGAAAGTTCTTGTGGAGCCGGATCTTCTAATTCCCTTTGCCCATGTGGAAAAACTTCGATTACAAATGGTCCCACCACTGACTTCAACTTGCTCGGGAAAAGTTTCACCTTGAATTGAAGAGTAGAACTTGTTGGCCTGGCCGAAATCTCTTCTCACCAAATGCTTGTCATGATAAGCCTTGGTTCTTTGTTTGTAAATGGTTGCATTCTCATAAGCCATCAACCTCATTTCGGCCCACCATTCAATTTCTCAAAGCGGCTTTTGTCCAAACCAAATTGGAATCAAAATTCGTAAATTTTATGGCCCAAAAATGCCTTGTGTTCCAACTCCAATGGTAAGTGGCATGACTTCCCATAAACCACCGATAAGGAGAGAACCCTAATGGCGTTTTTGAATGTCGCCCCAGAGGCCCACAAAGCATCGCCAAGCTTCTTTGACCAATCCTTCCTTGAAGCACCAACCCGCTTTTCTCCAAAATCTTCTTTATCTCCCTATTGGAAACTCTGCTTGCCCACTAGTTTGTGGGTGATAGAGCACAACCTTATGCTTTACATCATACTTGTTCAAAGAATGTCTCCAAGTGCACTTGTTGCAAAAATGCGTGCCCCATCACTTATGAGCACTCTAGGCACTTCAAATCTGGAAAATATGTTTTTCTTCAAAAATTGACCACTTTGTTTGGGAATCATTGGCTACCGACATGCCTCAACCCATTTGGTGACATAGTCAACACACACCAAAATGTATAAATTGGAATAAGATGATGGGAAAGGCCCCATGAAATCAATACCCCCAACAATCAACTCGTGGTTCAATTTCTAAAACGCGCTATTATCAGGCATCTCATTTTTCCCGGAAATGCTTCCCCGCAAGCGCTGGCACTTATCACATCGCTGACATATTCATGACAATCTTTGAAAAGCGTTGGCCAAAAGAACCCACTTTGTAACACCTTGTCAGCTTCTTTTCTCCACCATAACGACCTCCATACGCAAGTGAATCATGACAATGTTTCATTATACTTTGTGCCTCCTGATGTGACACACCTTCTCAATAACCCATCGTACCAGCTTTAAACAAAAATGGATCATCCCAAATGTAAAAATTTGCATCTTTGAAGAGTTTCTTCCTCGGGCCGCCAAGTATAATCCTCCGGTATCACACTTGTTGCCTTAAAGTTAGCCATCAAGAAACCATGGCCTCTCGATACCATCAACAAGTTGCTCATCGAAATTCTTCGTTAATCTCTTTCTCCTTAACTTACATTTTGCATTTTCCACGACGATAAGTGGTCACTACCACATTCTCACTCCTTTCTTGTCTTTTATTTCCAAATCAAACTCCTGTGAAAGCAACAATATCCATCTAAGTGCATTTGAGGCTTAGAATCAACTTTAGTAAAGGTGTATTTGATTGCACGATCAAGATAGACAATGACTTTCGATCCAATCAAGTAAGATCGAAATTTCTCCAAAGCAAATACTATAGCTAGCAATTCTTTTTAGTGGTGGCATAATTCACCCGATTTTCATTCAAGACCTTACTAGCATAATAGATAGCATGAAAGAATTTTTACATTCTTTGTCCCAAACACCGATCGCATAATCACTTGCATCGCACATGAGTTCAAATGGTAAACTCCAATGGGAGCTACTATAATCGGAGAGGAAACCAATTTTCCTTTCAACACATTAAAAGCATTCAAACAGTCTTGATCAAACTTAAAATCGTAATCTTTAACTGGAGATTGCACATTGGCTTTGCAATCTTTGAAGTCCTTAATAAATCTTCGATAAAAGCCTGCATGACCTCAAGAAACTCCTCACTCTTTGACATTCACAGAGGTGGTAACTTCTTAATTACCTCAATTTTTGCTTGGTCCACTTCAATTCCCTTTGCTGAAATTTTATGTCCTAAAACAATCCCTTCTTTAACCATAAAGTGGCATTTCTCCCAATTTAACACTAAATCGTGTCCACGCACCTCTTAAGAACAAAGCTGATTGGATAGACACAGATCATAACATGAGCCAAAAAGCAGAAATCATCCATGAACACTTCAATTGAGCTTTCAATCATGTCGAGAATATGGAGAGCATGCACTAAAAAGTTGCAGTAGCATTGCATAATCCAAATGGCATCCGCTCGACGCAAGAACACACCAAAAGGACAAGTAAAATTTGTCTTTTCTTGGTCCTCCTGATTAATCGCAATTTGGTTATACCTGCACAGCCATCAAGAAAACAATAAAAAGATTGGCCTGCTAACCTTTCTAACATCCGATCCATGAAAGGCAATGGAAAATGGTCTTTCCTCGTGGCATTATTGAAGCCATGTAATCTATGCACATTCTCCATCTGGTTACTGTTCTTGTAGGGATGAGCTCATTCTTTTCATTTTTGACCACCGTCATCCCTCCTTTCTTGGGAACAACTTGCACTGGACTCACCCATGCACTATCCGAAATGGGATAAATCATGCCCGCATCAAGGAGCTTCAGACTTCTTTTTCGACCACATCCTTCATCGTTTGTCGGATTTAATCTCCCGCTGAGGTTGCACCACCGGTTTAAATTCTTTCTCCAACATAATTTTATGCATACGTACGCCTGGCTTATACCTTTCAAGCCCGAAATAGACCAACCTATCGCTGCCTTTGTACTCCCTCAACACTCTCATCAATTTTTCTTCCTCCAAGTTTCGACAATGAGTTGCTCACAATAATCGGACTTTCTTCATCATCATCAAGGAATCAGATTTCAAGTGGGAGGGAAGTGGTTTCAACTCAATTTTCTGCTTTTTCTAGTCGACCCTCCTCTTTTCAATTCTTCTCTTTTCAAATTCACAAATTGTTTTGTACTTGGTCAGCCAACTGCCTCACACATTCTCGCTATTTCTCTACATCCTCCCTCACAAAGATTTTCAATAGCACATTACAGTACTTTCAAGAGGAGTTGAAGGATATTGCCGAGAAAAAGTTTCTCCACCAAGTAATTATGGGCTGTCACACTGGCTACAGTATCTCTATCGCTTGGATGTTGCATCAGCTTCAAACAAATTGAAGGTCACCTTCTCATCATGTACTACGAGCATTAGTTGGCCTTTTTGCACATCCACAAGGCTCTACCTGTTGCAAGAAAGGGTCTTCCCAAGAGAAGAGGAACTTCCGCATCTTCCTCCATGTCCGTAATAACAAAGTCACCGGGAAAATGAACTTATCCACCTTCACCAAGACATCCTCCATAATACCGTAAGGATATTTAATTGATCGGTCCCGCTAATCAAGCGACATCCTGGTAGGCTTCACATCATCCGTCCCCAAACTTCTTCAACATAGAAAGAGGCATGAGGTTGAGACTTGCTCCTAAGTCACATAATGCCTTCCCAATACTTAAATTCCCTATAGTGCAGAAATTGTGAAACTAATGGGATCTTTTGAGCTTTGGAGGAAGTTTCCGTTGAATTATTGCACTGCATTCCTCAGTCAAGGTGATTTTTTCATCTCTCAATTTTTTTTTTCTTTGTGAGAATTTCCTTCATGAACTTGGCATATGTAGGCATTTGCTCAAGAGCCCTCAAAAAGGTATATTAATCAAGTAACCTCTTAAAAATGTCCGTAAATTTTGAATATTGCTCCTCCTTTCTTTTTCTTGTTCTCCCTTTGAGGATAAGGAAGTCTCACATATGGAGGAAGAATTTGAGGCTTGTTCCCATCCTTCAAAATTTCAAATTTTGTTCTTCTCGATGATGGAACCTTCATCCACTAATCTAGAACTCTTTATCATCATTTCTCTTTTTCTCACTCTCCTTTTCAACTTCTTCAACATCAATCACCTCATTTTTATTTTTCAACTCCTCATCCAACATCACCTTGTTATTTTCATCATTACATTCAGGGACTAATGGTTCCACCATAGATGGTGTTACCACCTTTCCACTTCTCGCAGAGTAACAAAGATTACAAGACTCATTTTTTGGATTGCTCTGATTTTCTGCAGAAAAACTTACCTCGGATTGCTCCGCGAAGTTGCTTGGAAAGTTGTCAACTGATTTTCAAGATTTTTGATGGATGCATCTTGATTCTTGAAATGAGCTTCATGACTTTGGAGGTTTGTTTGAGTCATCTTCATAAATCGAGTGAGAGCATTCTCAAGTCGATTGCTTATCTTTTGATTCCGCTGTCATGGAGGCTTGCTTGATTGAGGAGCATCATTTTGCTTCCAAGAAAAGTTGGGATGATTCTTCCACCCTGGATTATAGGTGTTGGAATATGGATTCCCTCCTTGCCTTTGGAAATTTGTCATGTATTTGGCTTCCTCACTAAGCTCACCTTGGGCTTCACATTGCCCATTTTCATGCCTTCCACCACAGAAATCACACTTCTTTGCATCAGTTACCGCTGAAGCAGGCGGTTGAAGAAAATCCTGCTCTTAAATCTTTAAGTTCTTTGGTATGGCTTCAAGTTGTTGTGATACTAATTTGTTTTGAGCCAAAATAGCATCACTTGTCTCTAGCGCAAACATGCCCTTGCTTTGTGCTCCTCTATCATGGTGGACAAGATAATCATTTGAGATCATTGCCTCAACTAGCTCTCTTGCTTCTTCAGTCTTTGAATTCATTGAGCCTCCCAGGAAGCATCAAGCATCATTCTTGTCTTAGGCCTCAACCCATGACAAAACATTTGCATTTGGCACAAGTCATCATAACCATGACGAACATCTCTTCAACAACACCTCGAATCTTTCCTAAGCATCATAGAGGTTTCACCATCTTTTTGTTCAAAGCTACTTACTTCAGCCTCTCCTCTGACAAACTTGGCGCTGGGAAACCGATCCATGAATTTATCCTCTAAGTCATTCACGAGTAATACTTCCCTGGGTAATAAACTTAGCCAGCCCTTTGCCCTATCCCTCAAAGTAAAAGGGAATAATCTCGCTTCTTGCTTCATTTGTAACAGTCTACCTTCAAAGTTCCACATATTTCAAAGAAATTCACCAAGTGGGTTGGGTCAGTCTTCATTTCACTCAGACATCGATTTTGCTTTGAGTGCACTCGTGAGAGGTCCTGGATCTCAAATGCATTGGCCTCCACCGGTTGGTATCCGATAGCCAATCTAATCTCCCTCGTTGTTTCTGCGCCAAAATCACCAAGAGTACGCCTAGGTGGCGGTTACGCCATTTCTTCCCTCTACCCGAGTATGAGTAGAAGTAGAAGCTGAGATTGTTGATGTTTTTTCACGCTTGCCTCCTTAGCCTTCTTCCTATTTTCTTTGTCGTCTTTTCTATCTCCGGATCAAACACCAATTCAGATGTCCGTTTCCTCGCATACATAACAACTAGAAAGATGATTAAGCACACAACAAATTGTATTTTGAAACAAGATAAAGTATATCCACAAAAACTAACTAACTAGAAATAGAATCAGAAAATTGTTCAAAGTAGTAACTCCTTTGCCTTGCTGACAATCAAATCAACAATCCCTCGAAACGGCGCCAAAACTTGTTAGCAGATTTCATACACTACTTTTTAAGGCAAGTGCACCAATCGCAACCAAAGAATATAGTAATGAATAGTATCGCTCCACGGTGGATTATGATGGTTATCAATAAGAATAAGTGTGTAATTACTTTAAGCTAAATGATTTGGATATTTTGATTGTAATTGTAACTTTGAGCAGTTAAAGTAAAAAAATAGAATTGACTTGGTTGGTTGAAACGACTAGGATTTGAATCCTCTTGTACTTGCTCTATGTAGCTAGTTCATCATTAACTTAAGTAATTTCATATAAATTGAAGTTCAATCAACTGAATTAGCTTAAGGACAATCCACTTGCCTCATAAACCCTTTATTCTAGCCACAATCCCTAATCCCTTAGGTGATTAATGATTAGACTAAGCAATAAGATCCATGATTCATTAGAACACATAACCACGTTATATTCCTATAATCATCATGATTATGATTACTAATCTCGTCAAGTTCATTCATCCTATTTTCCAATAAAGATGAAAAACCCAAAATCAATGCAATAGTGATCAAGTATTGAAAAGCATAAGTATGTAGATTAGAAACTCAATTTACATAACATAAACTTGTATTAATATAAGAGAACTAACTACATAAGAGTTTGTACATGAATCATCTCATCCTAATCTAAGGTATTTAGCTACTCATGGTAGTGGAAAGAAGAAAACAAACATATGGAAGAAAACAACTCCATCGATGATCCAAACCTTGTTCCCAAGATTGAATCCTCCTCAAGATGAAGAACAATGGAACCCTAGCACTTAATCTTTCTCCTGTTTTTAGATGTTAGAAAGGTCCAAGATGAATAAAAAGTGAACAAATATCTAATTATACAGATTCAGAGCACCGCGCGTCGCGCCGCAAATAGCTAGCAAAGATGCAAAATCGCGCGCACACCGAGGCGCTTTCCAGATTTGGTAATCGAGCATGGCAGATTCTTCTGATCAGCAAGGCCACACGCCAGATGAAGACAGAGCTAATTTACATAAATGCGCCGCGATTCCTTTATTTGTAAATGCGGCTGCCACGCATACCAATAACTTGGCTTTTTAGCATTTTTGGTCGCTGAATCTTATGCTCTCACGAATCATCTTCTTTGCCTTTAATTGAATTCTTGAGAGTGTCTTCTTTTGGTTTTGTTTCCATTCCTAGCAATTCAAGTGCAATATACATGAGAATAATGTAAGAGTTAAAACATACAATCAAACAACCAAGTGTAAAGAATTCCAAAGTTTAAGCTCAATATATATTCAACTCTCTCAATTCCTCATGTATTTAATTCAATTAATCACTCTAAATTAACTTTAGATGAAAACTTATCAGCATGCGGCAGTCACATAACACATATATCAGTAACATAAAATAATACATAATACATAATTCAATAATAGTTTATACCTGTGTAGAACTCCCTCCTTCAGTGGTGGCTTTGGCTTTGTTGGCTTTTCTATTCCTTAGTTTCCTTGGTTTATATCCTTGTTGAGTAGGTCCTTTGCATGTTTTTTTTTAATAATAGCCAGTGTCACCACACTTGTTGCATGTGACCTCATATCTCTTCTTAACCTTGTGCTGGCTACCTGACATGTCTTCTGATATAGGATCATTTCTCCTATGCTTTTTTGGTCAACCAATAGGCCTTTTTAGTTTTGGGGGCTCCGGCCTAGGGTAGTAGAAGAAGATGGTTATAAGAAAAAACGAAGGACTAAATTGAGCCCATACTTAAGGACTGAAATGGGTCTTTTTTACTATCTGAACTGTGCAGAGTACGAGAGGGACTAAAATGGGTCTTTTTTTGCTAAAATTTGAAAAGTGGCAGAGGGACTAAAATGGGTCCTTTTAATTGTTCAAATCTTACTTAACAACACAGTTACACGCTGAAGCCCAGAAACGGACGCATCAGCGCCGTTATGTTACACATCAACGTTCTAACGGACCAAATTGGACGGATCCTAACAGAGAGACTAACGTGTCCTATTTTAAATTGTCAATAACTTCTGATGGACTTATAAATTTTTAGAGACCAAATTAGGATTTTGTTTTTTGTTAGGATTAAAATTGGTATTCACTCGAAGAAAAAAAAAAGAAATATTAGGATTTGGTATTGTTAGAAAAAAGTAATGGGATTTGGTCATTCGGGGGCAATAGAAAAGGCACCTTTTTATATTCCCCGATAATGTAATGTCCTTTCCTTACTCAACCCATTCATTCTCTCACTCACTCTCTCTCTTCCTAATTGCAACGCATCCCATTCCATCCATCCTTCTCAGATCTAACCTCCTCTCTACAAATAAAACAAAACAAGCAAACAAACCAACCCCAAATTCATATATTCATATTCTCCCTTCTTTTTTTTTTTTTTCCTTTTTTCCTTTTTAAATGCACACAACATGCCTACTCTCCACAAATTCAAGCTCTTAGCCACACAATGCGCCGTCGCCGGCAGTCCCACCCGCAGCCCCACTACCAGCCCCGTCATCCACCTCCGCCGTCGCAGAACCCTCCGCATGTTCCTCACCCGCCCCCATGACCGCCGCCGTTTCCATCCCCCTCCCCTAGATCCGCCGGAAACCAGTCACGACGAGGTCAGGGTCCGCCACAAGCTCAAAGACCTGTTCGTCTCCTCGCCATCACCGCCACCGACGCTCCAAGACGACAAGAGCAGCTGCCAACAGCAACAACAGCAGCAGGATCATCAAGACGCACTCCTCCCTGGCTCCGCCGTCGGCGTCCGGTTCCGGACCGGATCTCCTTTCCGACGAGCCGCCTCCGTCGCTTCTCTCCGGCCTATTTCGTCGGCGTTCCGGTACAGGTTACTCAGAAGAGCTTGGCGACCGGTACTGTTCACCATCCCTGAGTAGGAGTTACAGTTTTTCTCTCACACTCTTTCTCTACTGTGATGACTGTACGGATGAGTTCAATTCCGAATTTTATTGTTTTATTTATTTTATTATTTTTGGAGAAATAATAACAGTAAATAGTCTATAACCAAATTAATAATCTGTAGTCACCGTCAGTTTTCGCTGCTAACGTGCGCGGCGTGTGTTTCAGTGTTTCTGGTAAAAGGTAACGTAACTAACGTTTGGCGCCTTGCGTTAGTTAGAGAGCGGAAAAGGGGGCGGCGATAGGCGATTATGCGTTACTATACGACGCCGTATGTTGAATTTTCTACCATTTATGGTTATTTTAAGACGGCAATGGATTTGGGTTTTTGTTCTGTGAAGAGAAGGAAAGTGCGCTGAGAATTATTAATGAAGTGAGTGATTGATTGATAAATAGAATAGGTAAAAATAATGGCGTGTGATTTTTTATTGGAATGGTGGATCTTAAGAGGGACAGGGATGAGACATGAGTAGGTGTGAGGAATCTACGATTGCCTTCCTAAAAATCTGTCTCTATTTGCAGCTTCCATGTGTTTTTCCTTATAGATGTCTTCTTATTATCCAAGTTCTAGTTTTGTCCTGTCGCACAAGATCTAAGATACCTTGTCCACACACAAGCAATCCTTTGTTGGTGTGTTGGTAGAAAATGTGAAACTGAAGTACTAATTTTTTCCAATATAAGCAGCAAGTAAATTTTAATGTAGTTTTTTTAATGAAATACACACCTATTCAATGTTCTTTTTACTCGACTTAAAAAGGGTAATGATACGTTATATTAGTCTCAAGTCACTGAACTAATTATGCAAAGATTATGAAATTCAGTTGTACTTGGGTATGTTTGAACTCTTCATTTGTTAGTCCTCGTGTACGTATCTTGATTCATTGCGTAACGTGGGTTCTGCAACAGGTGTACTTCTAGAAACTTTATATACTTTAATTATCGGGTTCTTAAATAATGATGTTGAGCACAATGTTGGCAAGTAATGATGCTGACTGGAGATTTGAGATCTGATGTTTGAGGCGTACCAAGGGCTTAATTGGGATGTGCATGGAATAGTCATCCCAATTATCGTTTATTTTTAATTAGCAAGTCATCATTGTCTTTATTGACAAGGTTAGACTTTTTTTTTTTTTGACAGTAAACAAATTCATTCAATTGATAGAAATTAAAGCACTACAACCAATTTGGACAATCTGTGTTGGGGTATTTCTCATCCACATATTAGAGTCAACCCTAGTAGCTAAATGAACCAAATAATTGGCATCTATCCACAAGTGAGGTTTAGGAAACCAGAGGCAAAAATCTAACCAAACATAGATCCCTGACAACCAAACAAACAACTTTCACACATGGTTAAAGGCCAGAGAGAGGAGAGAATCCACAGTCTTTAAATCTATCCAATTACGGATCATATCTTTGGCTGATGCAGGCTTAAATCGACTATTAGTGGTCTCGAGTTGGTCCAATTTAAACTCAAATACAAGAGTCCCTTGCCGATCGGAGAGGATGATGAGGTTGATGATGATCACCATCGGTCCTAAACAAAACTTGCTATTCCAAAATACCAAAAGCTCCTGGGACATTTCATCAAGCACTAAGGATACACCTTTAATCCAAACTAGAATTAGGAACAAACACAATAAAACAAACAACATTATCTAAGACATTGAACAAACCAGTCCCAGACATTTCTCCAAAAACCACATAAACACAAAAGAAGCTGCAAAACAGAAGACAAAGGAAATTCCCAAACAAAACAGAGGTTTCCCAGTTTGGTTTTGGAGGAGGCCAAATCTGGAATATGGCCTCAGGAGGGTGGTCCTTCAAGGTTGCTGGGGGAGGGTGAGATCGGCGAGTTCCCAACAGGGACTTGCATCGGTTTCCACGCTGGAGTGTGTTTCTGGGAAGGGGTGGCAGTTCGGGTGGGGGACGCTCCGCCGGAGAGAGGAGTGAGGCTGTTGGTGGTGGTGGATGCTCGTCAGGTGGGGGATCTGAAATCCAGAGGATGGGGACGCCGTTGAGGGAGGAACCGAGGAAGCTTGCAGCAGAGGGTGGGCCGGTTTTGATGGTGTTGAGGGACGAACGGAGGGAGCTCGCAGCAGAGGTGAACAAGCAACATGTGGTCGTGAGGGAGCTCGCTAAGGTGGTTGGTGGCGGCAGATCATGGAGGGTGAGATGAGAGGACAAGGTTGGGGGAAAGGGAACAGGGCTCGCATGGGGTGAGGGAGGAGGGTTTCGGCCAACGGCCGTGAAACCCCAAACAAGGGGGAAGAAAATGGCCCAACAAAGGGGAAACAAAGCCTCCACAGAGGGAGGGAAGGAAACCTCCACCGGGAGAGGGGGATTGTGGCCGGCGGCGCTCCAGGGTCTCAAACCCTAGCTGAGCTGCGCGGCACTTCATTAGAATGAAATTGAGTTGTAATTTATTGAAGAGATTTGTATTTCTCAAAGTTGTGACAAGGTCAGATTTGGGACCTAAGGAAAATGACAATCTTTTACTTGCCAAGAGAGAGTTTAGTATCTGTTTAAGCCTTTAAGGAATCTAGTTATCTTTATGATTATTAGCCATTTTGTTTGTGTTGTCTTGCTGAAGTCCTCTCGGAAGGGTGCATTATTGTTGTGCTCTCTAACTCTAATGCCGTAGCTCGATCAAGTATTTTTAGGCAGGCCCACCAAGTGCATTATTGAAGATAACTTCTCTCTAATAGACTTTTTAGTTTTTTTTAATACACTCTAGGGGGATGGGGGATAATTTTAAACATCATGACTATGAGAATACAAAAATTGGAGTGAGATACTTATCTCCGGTTATAGCTAATTAATTTGGGCCTACAGACCCCAAAAAAAAGGCTAATTATAATTTGGCTATGCTTTTGTTGATAGTACAGAACACAAATCTTCCTGCTTGTGTCAATCATGTGCACATACTATTTATTAATAATGAGTTGGTCTTTCTCCTTTATAGGATAACTTTCCACTATCTCGAGTGAATAATTCTCTTTTAGTAGTTCTTAGAGCAACTTTAGCGGGATAAACTAAAGCAAAACGAAGCATTCCTTAAATTTCCTCTCTCCTAGTGGCAGTCAACATTAGCTGAGCTTTAGTTCACGGTTGCTTTAAACTCGGTCAAAGCATTTCTATTGTTTACGGCAACTATTACGACAACTAAAGAAAACGATGAGAGAGGCAGAGATAGAATGAAATGATGGCGCAAGTTGTGTCTGTGTGTGTCAGCTTGCTCACACAAAATAGTTGCTTCCGGTGCTGATGCTCTTAGTAATCTTATTAAGCTAAACATGAATATATGGCTTATCAATTTGATTCATAATTAAGTATTTGACTTAATAAAACTAGCCAGAGAGGATAAAAACAATGTAAAATCATTTTTAGAAAGGAAGTCTTGATGCAACGATAAGAGATTTTGTGGAGCAACTAAAAAATCACAGGTTCGCAAGGTAAGACCGGCTACAAGCCTCCAATGAACTTACCGTGTATCGGACCTTAGCTCCACATTATCTATATTTTTAATGTGAGTGACCTTAGCTCTTTTATAATTAAATTGTAAGATCGAGTCTTGTCAAGCTTGGACTATTCTTTCCTCAAAAAAAAAAAAAAACGCTTGGACCATACTATGTTTCTGTTTGCCAAAAGAGATGCATGGAAATCGTTATATCGCTTTGCCTTCAATCTGAAGTCAACAACTGGTCTGAAATTCTTTTTGACACGTTTTGCGGAATCTCTCTCCCTTCTCGACTAGATAATTACAACCAAAGCAAAAGACAACGGGAAAAAGAAAGTTCTGGTTGCTCTAAACGCGTTTGATCAAAGCAAGGTGTTTCATTTGCGACAAAATTTGGAGAAATCTTTGTCATAGTTCAGAATACTAAGAAAGAACAATATAATATCACTAAAAGAACATTTTTACTCATTATATATCTCTAATGCACACATATGCTGTGGTGATAATTGCATTCAAGTGTATTTATTTTTTCATTTAGATTTATAATAATTTCCTATATAATGACTTATTATTAAATTTATAACTGATGGTTACAATTTTTAAAAGAGACAAAACGTTAATATCATTTTTTTATAATAACCGTTGGTGGCTGGCATTTAGTTTATAACTGCTTGGTTTTTATTATTGTTTTATTGCAAATTGAAATATGCTTTATGAGCCAACATCAGATATACTAGTACTAGCATATATGAGTGGCTGACGATGACGAATTTTTAGAAAACTCTCCTATCCTGGATATTGTGTTATATTCTGGGCATTGATTGTGAGGCTACATCGTGTTTCTGGCCTCGAGTGCACGAGTTCAGACACTATTGTGTAAACCTTGAGGGAACAAACCGGATATTAGATTGTACTGGAGGTCCACCGGAATTTGCTTTAAGGGCAGTGACATTTATCACAACACAATATCCTTCTTCTTTTTTGTTTTACTAATATTCAACATTTCCTTCTTATTATTTCTAACATATGCCATGTGTCAATTGAATACAAAAAATTAACCGTAACCAATTGTTAAAAAAATGTTTGTGCCCCTATGTAATTTTACTATTTTAGGCGATTAAGGCTAGCACGGACTTGTCTTTCATGCGGTTCAAGGTAAATCATGCATTCTAGCCATTGAACATATTATTATCTTAATTTTTTTGATAGAAAACATATTATTGAACTACTCGGGTTATGGGTAATCTTATTAATTTTTAGAAATTGCAAGTTGATGTTGAATTTGAGAGATTTCTATAAGATGTGGACCGATCCTCGAATCCAGCCAGCCCTATTATCAAGAAATGAAATGAAATGAAATGGTAGGCGCATAGAAGGATTTGTTTTTCTCAATATCTCAATATAAACAAAAAAAAACGATTTCAATTTAAAGGCAACGATTTGTATTTGCTCTCTGATTATTATTTATTATTTATTATTTTCAGAAGGGATACATGTACATCTATGTGACCATTACGGATTTGAATTTACTGCAGTCGACTTTTTACGAAGTCGCTGCAGTCACACAAATGTACACCATTGGATGTATCGAGTGTCCATAATTACGCCACATCAGTTGTTTGCTTAAATGAAACAAAACCCATTCACAGTAACACAAAATTGGTGCGAATTTCTGACACGGAAAGTCATCTTCTTCGTTTACGCGCTGCAACTCAACGTCAACAGTAGATATAGATGAGGTTCAAAACACAAATGGTAGTTCCCCAAAATGTTGTTGTTGATGCTCCAAGATCAAAGTGTGTGTCTATTCCAGGTTCAAAACATCACCGATCAAGTAAATTGTGTGTTCACGCAAAATATGGGGATCTGTTTTTATGGCGATTTCTACGCTTGAAACCTCATTGCTCACTATTTTGGTTGCTCGACCAAATATCGTTGTTTTATCGTTGGAGAGAATTAGTCGTGTTGCTGCCAAGGTCTCCTCCGTTCAAGGCACCATCACTATTAGGCGAGTCACTCCACCCTTTGTGCGATTCGCCGCTCCAATTGGTTGTGCGGGGTCAAATCGTCGCTTGTCTTTCTTCCGCATGATTTGAAGACTCTGTCGCAGTTATGGGTTGCAGATGGACGCTGCTGGCAGGAAGCAAGGAGGAGGAATGGGACGAATCCGTTGGGAACTATAGAGGGTGATTTTCTCTTTCGCAGAAGGAAAAGGTCACTGAATTTATTTCCCTTTGTCTAGAACCGAAGGACACATGGCGTAAATATGGTGAACTGATGAATCCAACGATGTACGATTGTGTGACTGCAGCGACTTAGTGAAACGTCGACTGCAGTCAATCCGGATCTGACAGGTACTTAGCGGCTTAGTGCGAAGAGTTATTCATTTTCAGGAATAACCAACAACTTTAAAATAACACTTGAAATTATTAATTGCCACAACTTTATTAGATTAGTTTCTCATTAGAGGCTTTCCAAGAATAAGACCAATTGAATCGGACTTTCTTAATTGGGAACATAAACTAGCTACATGAGATTTGCGTTGTTTCAAGAACTAGCATAAGAACATTTGGGCAGTCTTGGGTTTTTAATTCAGCCACTAGTGCGTTGAGCATTGTCTAAATTCTCCACCTTGTTTTTTATTTGGTTAATCAGGAATGTAACAAAACTATTGTTGTTACATAAAATACAAAGCACTAAAACTTTGTGTCTGTGTGCGTGTTTGGATCCTTTGCAGTTTCAAAATGTTGTAAATCTAACAACTATTATAAAATTATAAAATATTATTTTTCAAATATAAATGTATCATTTTAATAAATAACTTAAATATATAATATACGATTTGATAAATTCAAACCTCATTAACTAAAAAAGCTCATTATCATCATTCAACGCGGAAAAAAGAACACCACACGACTAAAGCTAAGCTCGTGTATTGAAATTCTACATTGCGGAAGTTTCCTAGAAAAATCGAAGTGTGGAAATTTTGATGCAATGAAAGTGAAACGGGAATTGATTACTCAACTCCCCTATATTCTAATTAGCTGACTTTATATCAAGTCTATATCTCACCTCAACCAATCCTATCATTCTCACTTCATCGATCGACTGTTGTTTCTTTGTTCTGCTGGTTCAATAATGAAGCCTCTGCCCCATCCCGTTTCGCTATGGTTAGCAGAGGTAATAAATTCCACAATCCCGTTTCGCTCAGGTTTCCTAGAAACATCAAACTCTGGAAATTATATTTTTCATCCATTGAAAGTGAAACGCGCGAGTTGATTATTGAATACTCAAAATCAACTCCCAATATATAGTAGACATCTACTACGCGGAGTTTATTGAGTCTTTAATATATACTACACCTCTCGAACCAACCCTATTACACACCTCTTGTTTATTTCTTTCTTTCTTTCTTCGGATGCATGCAAGAATGAAACCTGATCTACTCCATCCATCTGATCATTTTCTCTATTTCTCCGTGGCACTTTTGATGATCTCAATCAACACTATTCCAACGTGTCGCTGTGAGGATGATAGCCAATACACGAACTGCAACAACGCTTTTAGCTGCGAAAGCAGCATCTCAGACCTCAGGTATCCATTTTGGGGAGGAAACAGAGACCAGTATTGTGGTGTTCCTGATCCTGATATGAAGCTTACATGCGAAGGCAGTGTTCCCAAGATAACCATCAATGAAGTCAAGTACCATATTCTTGGTTGGGACAATACAACGCAGAAGCTCACGGTCGCCAGGGACGACTACGGGGATGGTGATATCTGTGCTGTGATTGCGAGTGGTCAATACAAGAACAGCACATTTGATAACTCTCCGTTTCGACGTGATAGTGAAGTTTCCAACGTGACGCTGTTATACAATTGCGGTATTGCAAATCCAACGAGTGTGTTTTACAGTACTAGCTGCGGTGAAACTGGAGTTGTCTACACGGTTGCCGATCCATCTACGGTCCCTTGTAGTCCCACTGTTATTGTTGTGATTCCTGTTTCGGGAGCCCAAGCTTCATCAATTGTATCTTCCAATGGATTAAACAAAGCATTACAAGATGGTTTTGAGTTGAAATGGTCCGGAAATTTTGGGGAGTGCGAGAGGTGCGTTGGTTCTGGTGGAGTGTGTGGCAATGATGAAGGAGCATTCAGATGTTTTTGCAAGGATGGACCATATACGACTACATGCAATTCAAAAAAGGCCCCAACCTCGAGTATGTCAATCTCCCTTTCTTCAACTCCTAGGTTACTTTGCTTGTACAACTAGTAATATCTATCACAATTGAGCCTCTATTCAAGTTAAAAACACATTTTAGTCCGAAATTTTGAGAGAAACATATTATATTATATATATTTAATATTGAAATTTAGAAACCCAATAAATTTTTAATTAAGAAAACTCATCTGAGATATACTCTTTATTATATACAAAACTCTTTATTATATACAAAATATTAATTCTTCACGGCCCCAGCACCTTGGCACCTGAATGAAGAAGACAAGGTCAGCTATGCCTATTGCTTGCTTGCTTGCAATAGACGGAGTTTCTTATAACCTTTGACTTTTCGGATACGTATGAGATTTCAGCCTCCCCACAATTAAGTAGCCCTCTTGACCATTTCCCAAGTAGTTGTCACCAAACCATTACCTTTTCACACCTTCATTACATATTATAACAGGCCCTATAGAGTTTTAATGGGTCCAATTCCAAACTTCACTAATTCTTTTATTTGGATTATGTGGCCTGATTTTTGGCACCATCCGTAGCAAAGAAACTCCTTTGCTTAATTAAATCTCGGAATTTAGATCTCATATATATTTTTCTTATAGTTTTATTATTGGTTGAAAGTTGAAACATGTCACTGTCACGCCTCTTTTGACTTTCTATATATTCATGAATCATGAGTATTGGGTAGGCTTGAGTAGTTTAGAGTAGTTAGACATCAAGTTTGGTCTTTTATAACCTGAATTATTCGACTCCAAGCTGAATCAACCCTTAAGATTTCTTTCATTTTTATCAGCATTAGGTTAGGTAATACTCATTTCCAACCGTTAACAAATATTTGTATAGGTGACCTAAATTTTCATTTGCATCAATATTACTTACTGGTGCATTCTAAAACTCATCAAGCTCACATTAGCATTTGGCATCTCCTCCTATTTATCTATTTCAGTGTCAAATCCTCTGTTTCTCTACCAATCTATTATTTTCCTAAGGATGCAACTTCTTCATCCAAGCATCATTTTCTCATTCTTGATCACAACCATGATCCTAAATCAAATCCCATCACCTTCTTGTGCTGATAATGTGCAGTATCTAAAATGCAGTTCTTCATTTGATTGTGCAAATCTAAAAAACCTGAGCTATCCTTTCTGGGGGTCTAATAGACCCCAATATTGTGGCCAACCTGCGTTTGAGCTAGAATGCGCTGGAGAAGTAGCAAGAATTACCATTATGTCAGAGAGTTACAGAGTTCTTGAAGTCAGTGACTCTAATCATAGTCTCAAAGTTGTAAGAAGTCACTACTGGAATAACACTTGTCCAAGGAACCTTAAGAACACCACTATAGATTGCACTTTCTTTGATTATGGTTTTGACTCTAGGAACCTGACACTCTACTATGATTTTCCTTCCTCTCCATTTCCTCTACCAGATAGCTTTTCCCCTCAGTTTAATTGCAGTATAAATGGAACTCAAATGGTTAACTATTTTGTGATGGAGAGCATCCTTGAAAATGTTGAGACTTCGGTCTCATTAAGTGAAACAATGGGACTATGCAAATCTAGAGTCACGGTTCCAATTTTAGAGTCAGAAGCCGAAGGTCAGAGACAAATTCAACTGTGGAAAATCTGAAGGCTGCTCTTGATAATGGTTTTGGGGTGGGGTGGAATGCAAATAATACTTTGTGTGATGAGTGCCTAGACTCTGGTGGGCACTGTGGCTATAACCCAAGCTCAGGAGAATTCACTTTCTATTGCAAGGATGGATCCTTTCAATTTACATGTAGATCAAGGAGCTCAGTGTAGTGAATAGTTGCTTGCCTGGTAGTTTCGAACTCGAGCTTAGCTTCTGTTGTGGTGACTCCCAACAGCTCACTCATGACCTCCACACCCTGATCCCTGTCAAACACGGTCACAGAAAAGAACGCCCCCGTGATCGGCATGTGCAGCAGTGACCACACGTCGTCTTGAGTGATGGTCATCTCCCCAACCAGGAGATGAAAGTTGTTGGTGTCCCGATGCCATCTCTCGACAAAAGCAGACACCAACCCTTTGTCAATAAGGCCATGACTGCACTCCAATAGGGGTAGAAGCTGTGACCCCTCCACATACCGCATAACCTCCGCATGTACAACCACGTCCTTTAGCTTCTTCCCATTACTGAACACTCTCAACTCTCCACAATCCTGAAACCAAAACAAATTTTATTTTGTTAGTTAATCGGAATTAAATCTGACAACAAACACAAAAAACAAATGTCTTTTGGGACATATTACCTCTCCAATCTACAATCAAGTGGCCACATGGTCTGCATATGTCCTGAAGACAGATGTGTCAACAGGACCACCAGGAAATCCCTCAGCCGGGATATCGACGTCATCATGTAATTGGTGCTCCTGGGGCTGTGACTCCTGATCCTGCTCCTCCTGGGCAGGTGGCTCCTGCTGGACCAGTGGCTCCTCCTGAACCATTGCCTCGTCCTGCTGAGGCTGGGTATAGGGCCTCCCTCGCTGGCGTCGGGGCACGGTTTGCTGCTGGTGCTCGGTACAGACCCTACATGCAGAAGCATGAAGCATAACATGACGACTCTCACTATCAGTGATCATAGTCTTAGCCATGTCTACACGCAGTTCAACAGTCATTTTTGACCCAAAAAAAACCTAAAATTCCACAAAGTTACATTGCGTGAACTAAATTCACGTAGACCATGTGAATTGAGTTCACGTCAACTATGTTAATTGAAAACACATAGGGTCTAAAATTCAATCCATTACGTGAACTAAGTTCACATATCACACGTTACGTGAACTTAGTTCACGTAATGGACTGAATTTTAAACCCTACGTGTTTTCAATTAACATAGTTGACGTGAACTCAGTCCACGTGGTCTACGTGAATTTAGTTCACATACAGTTCATCGTTTTCGAAAAAAAATTGCAGAACTCAGCGGCATTAATGGCGGAACCGTCCTAAACCCAAACATTATCTAAACCCTAAACCACTAAAATGGAAACAATCAATGCCCTAATGTGAAATCATAAAAAGGAAAAAAAAAAGAGCAGAAGCTTCCTTACCGTGCGATGGTGCGGCGGTTGAAATGACACGGAGAAGTAAGTAACTGTGTATAGTGTATTCTTTTTTTCTCCTCTTATGTGGTTTGGTTTGTAGCATTTATGGATTTGGGAAACTAACCTTTGATGATTTCAGTTAATTCCATTTATGCTTTATGCTACTCCTCTTTCTTTTTTTGCACATGAAACTCAACGATCAATGACATATTTATATATTTCAATCTCCACATATTCAATCTCTGAAGCCAATTTCATGTGCCACTGCCATTGAACGTGTTCTGCGGTTTCCTGTCATTTGATGTCACCGCAAATATATATTAAAACTATTATCAATATAATAAACTTAACACATGCGTTTTTCCACAAAAATCTATTTTTCTACAAAAAAAAACTTAACTTCATTCCAAGAACTCCCATTTTTTTGTTGTTGTCGTTTTTCCACAAAAAAACTTAATTCATTCCAAGAACTTTTTTATTTTTTGGGGTCATCGATGCTGAGCACGAATTTTCTAAGCTAGTTTAACTAATATATATGCATGCAAGTGATCCAACTAACCTCCCGGTCCCTTCCCCTCTAGAAAAAACCATCAAGCAGACACCTCCTGCATCTGAACCCGCCAAAACTTCCAAACCATGTGTTATTGTGTTCCATTGATTAATACCTTTCAGTCATAGGTCTAGATTTTGAACAGCCTCCATTCAATCAGAAGAGTACAGAGTACTGTAATTTGACCATAAAATATAATACCCTTCAATTATACATACACATGCCTCATGACCATCCCAATCAAAATAATTTCCGCCTACCAATTGTTTTAAACAAAACAATTACAGAAAAATAAAAAATAAAAACACTCATTTGGCTGCTAAAGCTTAAAACTCTCAATTTATGATATTTTTGTTCACATGACATCAAAGTCCAAGTCAACAAAATTCATCTTCATGTTTTTTTTTGTTTCCTCCAAACCATAGAATAATAGTCTCAGACTCTCGTTATCTCATACTAAACCCAACAAGTAATAACTCTGTTAGGAAAAGACCAATCAAACACCAAGAAACTCGAATGCAAAACCAAATAAAAGAGATCAAGGGAGAAGAAGATAACACAAAGAATTAACGTGGTTCACTAATAGTGTGTTAGCTACGTCCACGGGCAGAGAAAGAACTGGAAATCCACTATGAATCTTGAGTGTTACAAGATATTGCCAAAGCAACTATGATCTCTCTTTCTCACAGAAAACAGATTCTGTTTTGCACTCTTAGAATTGAATGTTTGATCTGATTCGATCTGATTACAAAGCCTAAAACAAGCTCCACTTAAATATGTGTTACTTATACAAAGAATGAGAGAGAAACTAATTCTGTTATTTACAACAAACAACATAATAGAATCTAAACTAACTTAACAATTAAAGGCTAAACAAATGCAGGTGTCGTATCTGGTGCCATGGCACCAAGAGGCAAAGCAGCACCATTCCAAATAGCAAGGACTTAGGCCATAAGCTACAAATCTCCACCTTGGACTAATCCTTTAAAGATATGTTGATTCAGTTCTTCCTTTCTACTGTCATTTCACCACTGTTACTTCCAAGTGGTCACATTAAGCAAGTCTAGGCAATGCATAAACTTGCTTTTCGGGACAGGCTTGGTAAACATATCAGCAGGGTTGTCTTTAGTATCAATTTTCTGCACCTTAACCCGATTATTAGTTCTGATAAAGTGATACCTCACATCTATATGTTTAGTCCTTTCATGGTGGACTTGATCTTTGGCTAAACATATAGTACTAAGGCTATCACAAAAGATAGCAGCTTTGTCTTGAGGAAAACCAAAGTCTGTGATGAGATCTTTGAGCCAAATTCCCTCATTTGCTGCCTCAGTTAAAGCCATGTACTCTGCCTCAGTTGTTGACAGAGCTACTGTAGGTTGAAGTGTGGCTTTCCACCTAACTAAACAGCTCCCAATAGTGAAGGCATACCCGGATAGAGACCTTCTAGCATCAAGGTCTGCAGCATAATCAGAATCAGTAAAATTAGCAAGTAAACAAGACATTTTACTTCTATAAATGAGGCCGACATCAATGGTGCCTTTGAGGTACCTGAAAACCCTCTTCACAGCCTGTCAATGGTCCTTCCCTAGTCTTGCCATATACCTGCGGACAAGACTCACAGCTTGAGCCAAATCTGACCTAAAACAAACCATTGCATACATAAGGCTCCCCACGACACTAGCATAAGGAACTTTGGCCATATGTTCCTTCTAAGATTCAGATTGCTGGGTAGAGACTTTAGATATTATGATGCTGGAAACCAGTGGAGTGCTTACTGGTTTAGCAGTATTCATGCCAAATCTGTTTAAGATTTTCTAAATATAACTTCTTTGGCATAGGAACAATGTCTTCTTGCTTCTGTCCCTATAGATTTTC
The DNA here is from genome assembly GCA_037113605.1 of Calophaca sinica. Taxonomy (NCBI): domain Eukaryota; kingdom Viridiplantae; phylum Streptophyta; class Magnoliopsida; order Fabales; family Fabaceae; genus Calophaca; species Calophaca sinica. The sequence goes on from CM073733.1 coordinate 133,512,004, forward strand.
TTCCCTAAGATATTCTTGGCAGCACCTAGATCTTTTATATCAAACTCAGAACTTAATGTTGATTTCAAATTCTGAATTTGTTTCATACTCAGAGATGCTATCAGCATGTCATCCACATAGAGAAATAGATAAATGTAGATATCATGCTCCACCTTACTCATGTAAACACATGAGTCATATAAGCTTCTCTTAAAATCATGTTTGATCATGAATTGATCAAATCTCTTATACCTCTATCTAGGAGATTGTTTTAACCCATAGAGAAATCTCTTCAACTTGCACACTACTTCCTTCTTGTCTTGATCTTCAAAACCTTCAGGTTGTTTCATGAAAATCTCCTCTTCCAATTCCCCATGGAGAAAGGCAGTCCTCACATCAAGTTGCTCTAGTTCCATGTCAAGATTTGTCACAAGAGCAAGATGGACCCGAATGGAGGTGTGTCTAACTACATGAGAGAATATCTCATTGTAGTCCGCACCCTCCTTTTGGCTAAAATCCTTAACCACTAACCGTGCCTTGTATTTGATGCCATCCTTCACCGAAATTTCAGGCTTCTTCTTATATATCCGCTTGCAGCCAACCACTTTCATTCCCTTAGGAGAGTGACCAACTGCCAAATTCCATTCTTCTGCAAAGATTCCATTTCTTCATTCATTCCAGTGACCCAATTGCTTGCCTCTGGATAGGAAATAGCTTCAAAATAACCGGGTGGTTCAGCAGAATCAATGTCTTCAGCAGCTTGAAGAGCATAAGAATTCATATCCTCAACACCATATCTAACAGGAGGATCAATGGTTCTCTGAGATCTCCTGGTTTCAGGTTCAGATTGACTTAAAGGAATGGATTCAATTTCAGTTTATGTATTCTGGTCTTGATCTGCAGTAACGGGTGACTCAGTTTCAGCTGGTGCCAGATCTGGTGTTGTCACAGCACCTGGTGCTGGAGCACTGGTTTCAGCATCTTGTTCAGTGGAGACAGATTATGCAGTAGAGAGGCTTCATCAAAAGTGATATCTCTACTCAAAATGACTTTCCTTTCATGTGGTGACCAAATTCTGAATCCTTTCACTCCATCACCATAACCTACAAAGACACATTTCCTAGCTCTAGGCTCTAACTTGCCCTCATTCACATGGTAGTATGCAGGGCAGCCGAAGACCTTAAGCTTAGAGTAATCAGCAGGTTTAGATTTCTAAATCTCAAAGGGTGTTTTGTAGTCAAGAGCAGAATTAAGTGATCTGTTGATGAGGTAGTAGGATGTGCTCACAGCTTCTGCCCAAAAAGACTAGCCAAGTGCAGCATTGGACAACATGCACCTAGCTTTATCCAATAAGGATCTATTCATCCTCTCTTCTATGCCATTCTGCTGAGGAGTGTTCCTAACCGTTTATTGCCTAGCAATCCCTTCATCAATGCAGAATTGTTTGAATTCTTCTGGGCAAAACTCCAAACCATTATCTGTTCTGAGCCTCTTAACTTTTCTTCCAACCTGATTTTCAATCAAAATCTTCCACTTTTTGAATTGATTGAATGCTTCTGATTTGTGCTTCATCATGAAAACCCATGTCATTCTTGAGTAGTCATCTATTATGGACAGGAAGTATCTTGCTTCACCCAAAGATGGGACCTTAGAGGTCCCCCAACAATCAAAATGGATGTAATCAAGAGTGGCTTTGGTGGTGTGTTCTGCCCTGGAGAATTTCAGCTTGTGTTGTTTATAATACACACAATGTTCACAGAATTTTAGATATTCAAACTTCTGTCCTCTAATCAGCCCCTGCTTGTTCAAAATCTTCATTTCCTTTTCACCCATGTGACCCAACCTCATGTGCCATAGACCATTCTGATCTGCAGGCTTGTCCTCTGAAGTGCACACTGCTGAAGCAATGTCTGTTACAGTGGTGCCTTGCAGTATATACAGATTTTTGTGTTTAGTTCCCTGCATAACTACAAGCTTTTCATTTTTCTTGATCTTCATAACTCCACCTTCAACAGAACAAGTATAACCCCTTGAATCAAGAGCACCTACTGAGATGAGATTCCTTTTGAGTTGAGGGACATGCCTAACATTGGTCCAGACTCTAACCACACCATCATTTATTTTGGTGTGGATACAGCCTGTACCAACAGTTTTGCAGGGCTCATTGTTTTCCATGAGAACATTACCAACAGCCATTTCTTCATATGTCACAAACCAGTCCCTATTGGGACTCATATGATGAGAGCAACCCGAATCCAAGACTCACTGATCAGGATCTTGATGTAAATCTGCCACTATAAGTGCACAGTCAGAATCTAAAGAACAATCTCCCTGAACCGTGGCTACTACTGACTCCTTTTTCTTCTTCTTGGGACAATCTTTCTTCCAATGACTCGGTTCATTGCAGTAATTGCATATGTCCTTTGGATTCACATTGTTGTTTCCTTTTTTCTTCCCTTTACCCTTGCCCTTAGGCTTGTTGAAAGGCTTAGGAGGACTTGAGACAATTAAACCAGATGCAGGTGTTTCATCAAGCGGTGCAGCAGCCTTAATTCTCAGTTCTCTAAAGAATAGACTAGCCTTGACTTCTTCCAAAATAATACTTTCTTTACCAACAGTAATGTAATTACAAAATTCTCATATGATGGAGCAAAGAAATTAATAAGATCATGGCAAGGTCTTCATCATCCACAATAACATCACTGTCATGCAATTCAAGCATAATATAGTTCAGATCATCAAGATGTGATTTAAGTGTGATACCTTCTTTCATTTGAAGACCATACAACCTCTTCTTGAGCATCAACTTGTGGCTTAGAAACTTGGTCATGTACAATTTTTCTAATTTCAGCCAGAGAACAACAACAGTATCTTCTTGAGACACTTCATATAGAACATCATTAGCCAAGGAGAGAAAAATGAGAGAATGTGCCTTCTCTTCTTGTTGATCAACCAAATCCTTTGCACCCTTTCCTTTAGTGCCCGGTAATGGAGATCATGCTCCTTGTTCCTTGAGTAATGCTCACATCTTGATGCGCCATAGGTTGAAACTATTTCTTCCCGTGAACTTCTCAGTCTTGATCGAATTTGTCATCTTTCTTGAACAGAATACGGAACAGAATTGCAGTAAAATACAGATTGGAGAATTCCACTGATTTACTGCAATACAGAATCAAGAAAGAACAGGGATCCAAGATATGAGAATAGAGGTGGATCAATGACAATCCACAAAATGAAACTGAACCGAGGTGCATATAAAACTTCACTGCTTCTTTAATCCCTGTTGGAAAAAATTGTAATTCATGAAGATCATTAGATAAATAAATGCATTCAATTAATCCGAACTGGAAATAATTGAACACTCTAATGGTTGGACATCCTGGGACAATTACTGCTTTTACTCTGTATTTGCCTCTGTTCAGGACGTATAAGTTGTATATTTTTGTCTCCTCATTCCAATTAAATAATTTGGAGATTGACTTATTGAAATTTTCCTGAGAGAAACAAACCATTGCTTCGTGTTCCTCCCTTGTCATAATTGGAAGTAAGCTAAGGCTTTGTTTATTTGGGACAAAAGTTCTGGCGTCCCTCATTAATCCTATTTTAGGATTGGTATTTACTGGTCCAGATAGTCCTGGTCTAAGAGAGCTGGTATTTGGACGAAAACCAATACTTTTCTGACTTTTTTGTTTTAAGGCTTCCCTATTAAATCCTTCCAACTTAGCTTTTGCTTCCTCCGGTGTCTTGAATGATTCATGAATTACATTGGGGATTCCATTTATGTGGACTGCTGTTTTATGTCAATCATCATAAATTACAGGCATTGGGCCATTGTACACAACCCAATATTTCTCTGGCTGCTTTTCTTCAGGTTCTTCTACTTCTTCTCCAAGCTGAAGGCTGAGTAATTGAAGATCTGCCTTTAATAATTCAAGCTCCTTTTCCTTATGCTTTACTTGGGCATGCTTTATTGCTTTTTCTCTTTTTAACTGCTCGCGCTCCATTCTCTGCTTAGAGTGTTTGCTAGCACCTTCTTATTTCCTGCAATGTGGACTATTTTATAATCGTAATGGTTCAACTCTATCTGCTATCTGATAAGTCTTCGTTGCTTATGGCTTTCTTTAATATTTAAGTTCTTGAAACCTGCAACATAAGTAGAGCCAGTTCTTACCAAGAATTCTTGGTGCATTAAGTATATCTGGTGCTTTCTTAGCATTCTTATTAATGCTAAGGTTTCTTTCTCATGAATTGGATAATTTAGCTCATGATCATGAAATGAGCCTGAGATATATCTACAGAGTAACTCTGTTTTTGGCTTATTTATTGGTTTGGCTTTCATACAGCCTCCCCAAGTTATATCGGACGCATCTGTCTCGATTATTATATAATCCTCTTCACGAGAGTGGTATAATTCGGGTAGATTTTTGCACAACTGCTTTAGTCTTTCAACTATCGCAGTATCCTCTTCTGTCCATTTCCAGTCTGTGTCTTTCTTGAGTTTAAGCTGCAAAAGTCTTCTTTCTTCTGCAAGATCTTTAATAAATCCTTCATTTGAAATATATGTTAGTAATCCAAGAAACCTTTGTAATTCCTTAACATTCTTCATTTCAGAAGGTAATTCATGTAATTTTGTGAAGACATGTTTTTGCATAACAATATTACCTCCATCTATTTCTAAACCAAGATAATCTATTCTTTTTTGTCCAAGAACAGCTTTTTTTCTACTTAAAATAACTCTTTGTTCTAAACATCTTTCTAAAACTTTCTTAACATATTTAAAATGATCTAATAAATCATCCTTATCAGTAAATATAAGAATGTCATCAATATAAATAACATAAAAATCTTTAAAATCTCTTAATACATTATCCATTCTACGCTGGAAAATACCTGGTGCTTGCTTCAGACCCATTGGTAATACATTCCATTCATATTGTCCATAGGGACAACTAAATGCTGTTAAAGGTTTACTATCTTCATAAAGTCTTAATTGATAAAAACCTGATTTATAATCAAGACTGCTAAATAATTTCTTTCCACGAACTAATTCAATTATATGATCCTTTCTAGGAATGAAATATGCATCACCTTCTAAAGCTTTATTCATAGCTTTATAATTAATCATCATTCTTCTCTTTTCTCTTTTTTTCTCATTATGGTTATCTACATAAAAGGCTGGTACAAAATGCTTACTTTTTTATGGTAGAATTAATCCTAAATCCAACCATTTCTTTATATCTTCCTCAAATTCATCTCTATCTTGTTTTGTGTAAAACATGGGCTTACACTTAATTTCCTTGCTAGGATCTTTTAACCAAAGAGAAATTAACTCCTGATTTTTATTATTAATTTTGGGATCAAGTGGGTTTTCACTACATACTTTGTCTAAAAGCTCTTCTATTTCCTCAGGTATTGGGATTTCTTTTTGACCTAATACATATATTTTATCCTCAAAAAGTCCTAAATTTTTTGTTATTTTATTATATATATCACCACGTTTTTGTGCGTGAAACTCTGATTTATATTTTCTAGCTTTATTTTCAAATTCATGAATTACAGGAATTGATATAATATTTCTCTTTTGCTTTCCTGCTATATAAGGTGTCTTTAATTGAATAAATCTATTATATTGACAAAAAGGTGCATATAACCGTAAAAAATTATTTCCTAAGATTAAATCTAAACCTGATTCCTGTTGATATATGGTGGGTATAACAAATATATAATTTTCTATATATGCTATAGCTTTTCTAACAACCTATGGATCCATCAGCAATCTGGACCTTTAAAGGGTTATCTAAATCAATCCATTTATCTTTTGGAAACAAATATTTTGTTGCTAAACAAATACTTGCTCCACTATCTATATATGCTTCTGTAGCATATCTAACCTTATTTATTTCTATATTTATTCTAATATATGTACTATTCAGATTCACTTTCTAAAGTTGCTCCATCATCACTAGATTTCGTGCTATACTCATATTTTTCATCATCTGAACTAAATTCTTCTTCTACTTGTTCATAATTATTTTTAAGAGCTAAATTAATCAATTTAACCTTTTCTTCTTTCTTACCTTTTTTAGGACACTCATTTGCATATTGTCCTTCTTCCTTACATAACCAACATGTACACTTCTTCTTTCCTTCACGACAATATTTCTTAGGAATCTTATTTGGGTTTCTCTTCTTAAAATATCTCTTCTTCCTATATGATTCTTTTCTAGGATAAGATCTCCTAAATTTATATTTCTTTCCCTTCTTGAAATATTTCTTTTTTCTATATGGTTTTCTAGAATTATTACATCCCCATTGATTTGGAAGGTCTATTTGGGTTCTTACGACAAATTCATTTGTTATGTCTTATGGACTTTCTAATTTGCTTTTCTTGACATTCCTTAGCTAGCAATTCATAAACAGTCGATATAATTCCTCATAAGGTGTCCGCAACTTCAATTTTTCTCTGTTGCCATAATTCCTTAACTTTCTCATTTATTGGGAATGATAATTTATTAATAAATATACCCTTATATATTTCCTTAGATTGATTATCTAACTGATAATAATATTTCTGAAATTCACAAGTAAATTCTTCAAAGTAACACATATCACATATATTCATATTATCTACATGCAACAATGCTTTCTCATGCCTTGTTCTATCTAACTCTGATTGTCTAAATTCATTATCAAAACCAACAAATTCTCTATAAATGAGTTTAGTAATTTTTTGTATTATATCAGTATTTTTTGTGACACCAGCTATTATATGCTGACATTGAAATGCTCCAATACTATTTAATATTTTCTGAACATTTCCTGATGTTTTATATAAAACTAGATTTAATACTGCATCAAAATCTATGGTCTTTAAATACTCATCTATTTGGAGAATTAGGCTTAATTCATTTGTCCATTCATTTATCAATTCTTCTTTATTTGTAACACAATCTAGATTTAAAATATTTCTATGCCTAAGTGTCCCTATCTTTGGTTTATAATCCGATGGGTATTTCTCCCATTTTCCTTTCTTTCTATAATATCTTTGTTTTCGCATATATGGTTCATCATATGATCTCCAATAATTTGGGTCATTCCAAAAGGTACCTCAAGTCCTTTTTTTTTTGGTAATTTGGTTGTCTCCTAGCTCCCTGGCTACTAATTTCCTTACCACTTTCATTTTTCATATCTACTCTTATATGCTCTTCGTCCTCATCCTCATATCTTAATATTACTTCTTCTAAATTATTTTTTTCCTGATCATTATTTATTTTATATATTTTTGTATTTTCAATCTTATCCTTTAATATTTTTAACTTATTCATAAGTCTGCTTATTTCCTATATTTCTGATGCGTTTTTTATATCCTCTTGATATTCTCTAACTAATTCCTCCATAGTCCTGGTGGATAAACTAATAAAGTTGTATTCTCTTTTTTCTTTATTGATTTTCTATCACTAAGAAATTTCTCTAAATCTTGTATAGTTATATGTCTACTATTTTCTTCTCTTTCTAAAAGATTTTCTAATTGCTAAAGAACTTCCTTAATTCTATCAATATCTTTATTTCCATCAATATTTATATTATCTAATGTATCCTGTATATTATTTATTACATTCCTACCATTTTGGAATATATTTAAAGTATAATTTACAATTTTATTGATTTTTTCTAATAATACACAACAAGAAAATCTGACATAACCGACGGCCAAAAGCCGTCGGTAATGCACGAAAACCGTCTCTAAATGTCGACATCGACGGCCATCGCTTGGGCCCTGGGAGATTTGCTCGCTGGTAATATTACCGACGGCCACACGATGGCCGTGGGTAATTACCGACGGCTTAGCCATCAGTAAATCCGTCGAAAATAGGTTGGAAACAACTTGTGTTTACCGACGGATTACCGGCGGTTTTTGTCGTTAATTTTCAGTTATTTTAGTGAATTTACCTACGGCTTAATGTTGAAAATTTTAACAGTTTTTGTTTGTTTGTTTTTCTGACAGCCCAACCTGCATTATTAACAACTAAAACACGGAGAAATACCAACCAACAAGGGCTCAATGGCCCACCAGCACACTCATAAACAAGTAACATACATAAAAAACACAATCATAAACACGTAACATAAACAAGTGTCATAATTGTTAAACCAAAATAAAATTGTCAACATACAACACAATATAAATCCTAATCTAATCCTCCTCCTCATTGTCATCGTCCTCACCCTCATCCTCCTCCTCGTAGTCTGGATGGCGACAGACGGAATGGATGTTGGCAATGCTGCTTGCCAACTCTCTCAGCTGTCTCTGGAAGTCCGCAGCCTGCTCCTGTTGGCGCACCTCTGCGCTTCGTCGCATCCAAAGCGCTCGACATGCCTGACGAGCCTCCTCCTCGGCCGCTCTTGCTCGCTCCTCAACGGCCGCCAACTGTGCTGAGTACTGACTGGGGACAGGGGTAGTACTGGTAGACGCACGAGACTCTTGAGTCAGAGAGGAGACACCTGGCCTATAACGCGAGGACATATCTACAGTACCATATAGAGTCCCCGAGTCTTCCACCCAGTAGATTTGACCCAGCAGTCTAATCTAGTAGACGGGTCAACTGTCTGAGGGCCACTACCAGATGCCTCCTCTGGCTGAGAGGCTTGTTGTAGTGCCTCCTGAAATGACTCCTGCTCAAAAGAAAATGGCGTTAAACTAGGATACATTAATTTTTTTACAACAAAATGAAATATCAAATAATAAACAATAAATACAATGTTAAATCTTACATATGCCTCCCTGGCTCTCTCGTCCACCCAGGATTTGTCCTTCTTCCTCTGGTGAGTCCTCATGAAGACCTCATCCATCGACACTTCCCTACCCAACTCTCTCGCCTTAAACAAAACAAATAATGTACCAAACAGACATTAACAATAGTTAACAAATAAAATATGTGTTGCAATTATCAAGTGTTTAACTGAATAACATACCATCCGTATGACATGCTCAGTGATGGAAATGGATCCACCTATATGGACGGATCCACCCTTGGCAGAGGCACGGTTTGCCTTTGCCCGTACTAATTTCTCCTTGTATTCAGGAGAATCTGATTTCTACTCGAGGGTTTGCCATGCACTCTCGCCTATCCAGCCTGGGCGTTGGCGCTTCTTCCTCACCTCCATCAGCATCTCAGATAGACGCTTGGAGCCCTTACTATCAAAAAATTTCCTAAGCTGATACTCATGCTCAGGCCGCCAGACAACTTTTTCCTGCAATGTTATAATACAAATAAGTTAGAGTACATTCAGTCGAACAAACACAATAATTGAATTAGATTTTGAGAAAAGCAACACAAACTTACCCCAAATTTCTCGAACTAAAAATCGGCCACCGTCTCAGGAATCTCTCCCCATGTAGGGTACGGATCCCGAAACTGTGACTGGATTGTGGATGTGAGGGCCGTAGAGGCCACCTTACTTGGTAGCCATCTATAAACAAGTTACAAACAAAATACTAAATGCATTATACAATTGTGAACATATATATAACAGTGTTAAACATATAATAGTGATGTCACAACATCATCCAACCTTATAGCTTCATTACGTTGACTTGTGGCGTACAATGATATTGTTTTAAAATAGTGAGAACAAAAATATGTTGTCTCCCTGTGTAAGTAGGGCATGCATATTGAGTCTTCCACTCTGGCCTTGTTTTTTACTGACCGCTTAAAATCACCCATCATTCTGGAAAAAAAAATACCGTACATTGGAGTACCAATATCAAAAAATTTTAAGTAGGAAAAGGAAACAAAAGAGAATGATAATGTACCTTTCAAATGGATACATCCATCGATATTGAACTGGACCACCAAGCCTTGCCTCATGTGGGAGATGGACCGGTAGATATTCCATCGAATCAAATACTGCTGGTGGGAAGATTCTCTCAAGTTTGCATATGATAAACAGAATGTTTTCATTCAATTTGATCAATTCCTCAAGTCTCAAGGTATTACTGCATAGGGCCTTAAAGAATTGACTCAATTCTGTAAGTGGTTTCCACACAAGGTCAGGTAGCGAACTAAATGCAAATGGGAGTAAACACTCCATAAAAACGTGACAGTCATGACTTTTCATCCCATGCATTCTGCCGGTGTTAATATTCGCACACCTAGCCAAGTTTAAAGCATACCCGTCTGGCATTTTAAGCTCCTTAATCCATTTACATACTTTCTTTGCCTCATCAGAAAATAGACAGTAAGTTGCCTTAGGTTTTGTCATTTTTCCATTGTTATTTGGGACCAATTCCAAGTCACTACGCGCACAAATGAGGGGCAAGTCCAGTCTCGCCTTTTCATTGTCCTTTGTTTTGCTTTTATCATTCATAAATGTGTTGAACACATTATCGAAGACATTTTTCTCTATGTGCATCACATCTAGGTTGTGCCTTAACAAATTATCTTTTCAGTACGGAAGATCCCAAAAGATACTCCGTTTCATCCAATTGTGAGTAACTCCATAGCCAGTATCTTAGGAACTCCATCCACTGGCACATATGGTAGTCTATGCACCAAATTCCGTCTTTCATCCCCCGTCAATACATTAGGCGGCCCATCTTTTTCAACCCTTTTTTTTGTGAACCCCTTTCTACTTCTTCTAAAGATGTGATCAGTTGGTAAAAATCGACAGTGACAGTCGAACCATGAGTTTTTCCCTCCATATTTCAGCCTAAAAGACTTTGTGTCATTCATACAAATGGGACATGCCAATTAACCTTGAGTGCCCCACCCGAACAACATACCATAAGCGAAAAAATAATTAATTGTCCACATCAAGGTTGCCCTCATTACAAAGTTTTGCTTCGTGGAGATATCATAAGTCAAAGCACCATCACTCCACAATTGCTGAAGCTCATCTATTAAAGGTTGTAGGAACACATCTATTTTTACTTTAGGATTACGCGGTCCAGGTATGAGGCACATCAAAAACATAAACAGTTTAGTCATGTACATTTCAGGAGGGAGATTATAAGGGGTCACAGTCACAACAACTGGCCAACACGAATATGCGGTTGAAGAAGCTTGCACGTAAGGTGTGAATCAATCAGAGCATAAACCAAGCCTTACATTTTGTGGTTCATTTGCAAAGTCCGGATACATCAAATCAAAATGCTTCCAAGCTTCCCCATCAGATGGATGACGTAAAACGCTTGAACTAGATCTATTTTGATGATGTCATCTCATTTGAGCTGCAGTCTCCGTTGACACATACAGTCTTTTCAACCGAGGAGTGATTAGCAAGTAGAATATTCTCTTTACTGGAACGCCTTTGTGCTTACCCATCCCGATCTTACGAGGAAGATATCGTGGTTCATTACAAAACTTACACTCTCGATCGTTCTCATTGTCTTTCCAGTACAACATGCACCCATCTTTACAACAATCAATTTGCCCAGACTTCAAACCTAGCATGTTCACCAACCTTTGTGCTTGGTAATAATTTTTCGGTAATGCATCTTTTGAAGGACACACGGCGACAAGCATGCTTGCAAAGAAATCAATACACTTTTGAGGAACATTCCAATTTGATTTGCATGCCAAAAGTTTGACACAGATCGAAAGTTTGGATTTCGATGCCCCGTCGTATAACGGCTGGTTTGCAGCAATTAACAAATCATAGTGCGTCCTTATTTGGAGGCTCCTCAAAAATCTATTCCTCGTCTTCCTCATTGCCATCGTCCCTCATACCTTCAAAGTCATTGTTGGGCCGAAATCCATCGTCCACCATATGTTGCATGTTAAGGAAGGGACCATCGTTAACATCATCTCCACCACCAGTTGGTACATTACTCGGATCGATATGCGGCACTTCTTCACCGTGTTCAGTCCAATACCAATAATTTGGCTAGAATCCAAACCTACCTAAGTGGACTTTGCTTTCAGCAGCAGATAGTATGGTTCTGCACATGCACTTGAGACAAGGACATCTAATTCCACCCTCGCTTGCAACCTGAGGTTGTGAACAAGTCTGCCTTATGAACTCCTTAACCCCTTTTACGAACCTTCGTTTCAACCCCCTCTACCAGGATTAAGCCTGTCATATACCCAACTACGATTTAAGGGATAACCACGATTGTCCATTTTCTGGAGAATGGGAACACAAGTTATTAATTTGTGAATGTCTTAAAGATATCACGATAGTAGACAATAATAAAACAAGAGCTAGTAGCCGACCCCAGTAATGCCTTTAAGGGAATGACAATAGGAAAAACCCATCATTTTTCCTATCACTTCCTCAAGGCAATACTTTGAAAACAAATCATTTGATATGTGAACCCCTAGGAGCTGATTTTGATGGAGATTGTGACCACACACTTAGTTTTCCACAGTCGCCTACGGACTTGAGGTAGTAGAGTTATTCTCTGTGGAGAAACAACTTACATTTTCACCAGAGGTAATCTCTGTGGAGAAACAACTTGCTCGATATAATGACAACCGACAATAACCCTGCTAAACACAACAATCAAATACAACACCAAATTATAACCTAACGCATAACTATTTTAACATTAACAAAACTATATTAAATCAAAACACAAAACAGCCAACAGACCTCTCATTGTACTCATCTTCCAAGGGAGGTAGTTCAACAGTATACTAAATTAAATCATATTGAAATGCAACACTAGAAATCTATTAGTTAAAACTAAGGCAATTCTCTGAGAAAAAAATACTGCATTTTTTATTCACACATCCCACAAGTTTTAATAAGCAAGACATTAGAATGATATTTCTTAATTGCATCAATCTCAATAGAATGATCCTAATATAAGCCAACATTTATGCTTTTATAATTTCCCTTCCAACAACAACGACAACGACAACAACAAAACCAACAACAACAACAACAACAAACACACAAAATGAGAATGAAAAGACAGAAATTCTAGATCATCAACAACACAAACACACAAAAATGGAAACATATGAAGAAAAAAAATGAAGAAAAAGAAACAGAGACATACCATTCGCACAATGGAGGCCGGAGAAGGGAAGCACACCGGAGAAGGAAGGGCACGAGAAGGGCAGCACACCGGAGAAGGGAAGCAAGCCGCCGGAGAACGCAATGGAAGCACGTCGGAGTAGGGACCGGTCGCCGTTCTACAACACAGAACAGAGGGAGGCCCAGAAGTGTGTGGTACGCCGGAGAAGGGAAGGGAACAGAGACCAGAGGGAGGCCGGAGTAGCGACGTCGCCACCGGTGAAGGGAACGGACGCCGGAAATGGAAAGTGAGGAGAGGGGCGTCCTACAGTCATGGGGGACAGAGGGAGTGGAAGAAAACAAAGGGAGGGAAAGAGAAAACTTTATTAATTTTCAGTTTCAGGATTACCGACGGCTAAGCCGTCAGTAAAAGCCGTCAGTAAATTCACGCATTAAATGCCAGTTAAATCACTCTCACCGGCCAACCCACCGGCCAGGTTACCGACGGCTAATCATCTCAGTTTTGAAAAAAAATTAATGATGCGTTGACCTAATTGCACCGGCCAAATGACCGACGCGCTTAATCGTTTCATTTTAAAAAAAAATTAAATAGCATAAGTCGTCGGTAAATCCGTCTCAAATTTAACCGTTATACCCTAATCACGTATCGACGACTAAGCCGTCGGTAATTATCGCGATTAAAAAGACGTCAGTAATTACGGATGGCTTAGCCATCGGTAAATAACACGAAAATGAAATTCAGATTTGGTCTATTTATCGTCGGAGTGGCTTAGCCGTCACAAATTCATTACCGACGGCCACGGGACCGTCGGTAATTGTCCGTCGGTAACTGGCAGCATTCTTGTAGTTATAGGAACATATTTTATTAATTTCTTCTAATTTTTTATTTAATTCCTTATATTTTAATTCTATTTCTTCGGTCAATGTCATTTTATTATTTTTCCTATGTTTCCGTCATTATTTTAAGTTTTTCTAGTATCGTCTAGTGCCATGGTAACAAGAGGCAAAGCATCACCATTCCAAACAGCAAAGACGTATGCCATAAACTACATACTCTTTCATGGTCGCAACTTTCAACAAACCCAACTGAAGGAACAGAAAACTATGTTGTCTCTCTCTTCCCCTGCCATCATCATCATCATAGCCATCTTCATCTTCTCTATTCACCATACGACGTCGTTACCCTCCCAGGCATCATCACTCTCTAGCTGCCACAACACCACCTTTAACTGCGGCACCATCACCTACCTTTCCTACCCTTTCACCGGCGGCGACCACCCCTCCTTCTGCGGGCCACCACAGTTCCACATGAGCTGCCAACGGTACTGTTCCCGAGTTGATCATCTGCTCAGTGAGTTACCGAGTCCTTCAAATCGACACATTAACTCGCTCCCTCACCTTAGCAAGACTAGACCTTCGGAACGAGACGTGTACCCATCACTACGTTAACTCAACTTTTGATGGCACCAGCTTCATCTACGGTTCAGGGAACCGTAACCTCACTTTGTGTTTATGGGTGCAAACCCACTTCTGAATTAATCAAAACGCCACAAAATTTGTTTTACTGTGAGAGTAATGGGTATAAGAATAATTCCTATTCATTGGTTGGTCATTTTCCTTTGGACCCAGTTCTTAGCTATGTTGAATGCGACGTTGGAGTTGGGGTTCCAAACTTCCAATTCTTGAAGAGCAGGTTAATAGGCTTGTAGAAAACCGCTCTTTGCTTAGACAAGTTTTGATGAAGGGATTTCATGTGAATTATAGCAATCCTTATGATAATGATTGTTTTGAGTGTCTTGGTTCTGGTGGTCAGCACTGTGGACAAAGGGTAAATTATTTTGCTGAAGTGCATGACAGAGGACACGTAGATCAGGGTGACCAAGGCGTTGGTGCCACAGATCAGTAGAGGGTGAGGTGACCACATGGTTTATTTGGGAAGGTTGGTGGCGGTTGGGAAATTTGTAGAGGTTCTCCTCATTGTTTCCTCGCAGCAGGATCCTCCCGGTCTTCAAATCCCTTATCAAAAAATGCCATGGAAAAAATTCAATAGAGACATCATTAGATTTGCATAATTGAGAAACAGAAACTAAATTTTGAGTGATCTTTGGAACATGTAAAACATCATTAAGTATAAGAGGTTTGGATGATGTAGAGATAACCGAGTTACCACTGTGAAGAATTGAGAGTGGTTTACCGTCAGCTACAAAGAGATTCTCAGGAGCAGTATTTTCTTTTGTGAGACTCAAGTTACCAAGATCATGAGTGACATGATTAGAAGCACCCGAATCAAGAAGCCAGGGAGAGTTCTCACGATAATGCATGTTCACATTGTGTGCTTGTGGCTTGGAAGATGATGGGGGAGGATGTCCATGCAGCTTGTAACATGTTTTTGCTGTGTGACCCCGTTTATCACAAAACTGGCAGAAGACAGGGCCTCGTGGAGCATCACTGGTGGGATATTTACGTGGCTGTTGATGCTGGAGATGGCTTCTTGAAGAGTTGAACTGATGGTGATGGTTACGATTTGCAGAAGGATTTCCACGATGAACGGCATTTGCAGTAATTGGTGAGGAAGTGTTGTGATGTTCTTCCCTCTGAAGATATATCTCAAAGTCCACCAGTTTATCAAATAATTCATCAAATTGTAATGGTGAATCTCTGGTACGAATGGATGCAGTAAACTCACGAAATGTTGGACCAAGGCCATTTAGAGCAGCAATGACCAAGTCTAGGTCATCAACGGGATAGCCAATGAGTGCAAGTTCGTCACCAATGGATCGAATGTTGCGGAGATACTCATGGACAGATAAGGATCCTTTGGAGATGGAAGCTAGGCGTTCCTTGAGGGACATGACACGAGCACGAGAGCGATTTGAATACGCTTTTGTTAATTTGGCCCACGCATCAGCCGAGGACGTGGCGGAGGAGATGATGATTTGTGCTTCTGAAGTGCAGGATGCCAGAAGAGCAAGGAAGACATGGCTATCTTGGCGACGCCATTTTTCAAAGGCAGGATTGGGGGTGGCAGTAGCACCGGTTCCAACAGTTGCTGGAGGACAGGCAGTCGTGCCTGTGATATAGCCAACTAGGTTGTGTGCAGTGAGCAAATGCATGAGTTGTTTATGCCAAGTAGGGTAGTTTGTACCATTGAGCTTGATTGGAAGGTTGGAAGCCAAGTTAAATTCGGCCGTGTTATTGGCAGCAGAAGACATGATTGGATCGAGAAAAAAAAAGGCTGGTTTAAGCAAAAGGGCTCTTTGATACCATGTGAGAATTCAGGCATCCGAATGGTCCCCTCAAAACCGGCTTGTGAGGGGGTGGTCTACCCAACTATATAAGCAACGGCCAGGCTCGTTAACCACCCGATGTGGGACTCGCAACACGCCCTCTCGAGCCTGGGCTCGTCACCACAAGCGAGGGCTAGCGGCACTATCCACACCATTGGGCAGAACGTGGCTCTGATACCATGTAGCGAATAGAAACTTTGTATTTCATTAATTTTATTTTAAATTACATATGAGAGAGTATATATAGATGTACAGCAACACAAGTTTGAATTTAAACTACAAAGGTTGTTTCCTATAATTGGAGCATGATAATAACTAGAGAAGTATCTCCAACGGGATGACAGCTGAGAGATATATGATGACAGCTGAGAGATAACGTTTGTTATCTTGAGGTTGTTCCAACATCTGCCACAAGTTCTAGATTTTGAACAGCCTCCATTCAATCAGAAGAGTACTATAATTTGACCATAAAATAATACCCTTCAATTATATATACACATGCCTCATCTCATGACCATCTCCATCAAAATAATTTCCGCCTACCAATTGTTTTAAACAAAACAATTACAGAAAAATGAAAAATAAAAACATTCATTTGGCTGCTAAAGCTTAAAACTCTCAATTTATGATATTTTGTTCACATGACATCAAAGTCCAAGTCAACAAAATTCATCTTCATGTTTTCTTTTCTTTTTTTGTTTCCTCCAAACCATAGAATAATACTCTCAGACTCTCATTATCTCATACTAAACCCAACAAGTAATAACTCTTTCATGGTCGCAACTTTCAACAAACCCAACTGAAGGAACAACAAACTATGTTGTCTTTCTCTTCCCCTGCTATCATCATCATAGCCATCTTCGTCTTCTCTATTCACCATACGACCTCGTTACCCTCCCATGCATCACTCTCTAGCTGCCACAACACCACCTTCAACTGCGGCACCATCACCAACCTTTCCTACCCTTTCACCGGCGGCGACCGCCCCTCCTTCTGCGGGCCACCACAGTTCCACTTGAGCTGCCACAACGGTACTGTTCCCGAGCTGATCATCTCCTCAGTGAGTTACCGAGTCCTTCAAATCAACACATTAACTCGCTCCCTGACCTTAGCAAGACTAGACCTTTGGAACGAGACGTGTACCCATCACTACTTTAACTCAACTTTTGATGGCACCAGCTTCATCTACGGTTCAGGGAACCGTAACCTCACCTTGTTTTATGGGTGCAAACCAACTTCCGAATTCATCAAAACGCCAAAAAATTTGTTTTACTGTGAGAATAATGGGTATAAGAATAATTCCTATTCATTGGTGGGTCCATTTCCTTTGGACCCAGTTCTTAGCTTTGTTGAATGCGACGTTGGTGTTGGGGTACCAATTCTTGAAGAGCAGGTTAATAGGCTTGTAGAAAACCGCTCTTTGCTTAGACAAGTTTTGATGAAGGGATTTCATGTGAATTATAGCAATCCTTATGATAATGATTGTTTTGAGTGTCTTGGTTCTGGTGGCCAGCACTGCGGGTTTGATTCTGATGACAATGAACCCATTTGTATTTGTGGTAATGGGTTGTGTCCATCTCCAGGTATTGCACCTTTTCTTTAATTTGGTTAATTAATTAATTCTGGTGTGTGATGGTAATTTTTATTTCATGATAAACTAATGATTCTAAGAATGATTTGTTCGTATCTCCAAAGTCAAGATGTGGTGTGGACTAATACCAGTGGCTGTGGCTGCGATTTCACTAATTTTATATGCCAATAATAATATATGCTAGTTGGCAACTTCCAACTGATGATGAGTTATTATCCTGCTCCACTTTTACTTTGTATGTTTTAAAAGGAGTTTCATTGATTAGTTATTACTTTCTCCTGTAACTTAATTTGCACTTATGTTAAAGCTATACAAGTTCACTGTTCATCCATTTGATTAAGGAAGGAGATTAATTTCCCGTTCATATCTGGAACAATAATAGAGCATGAGACTTGCCTACTAGATTTTTTTCATCGCATTTCAATTTCTATCTTTGTCTGGATCTTCCGTTCTGACTTTTTTTTTTTTTTAAATGTTGCAGATAAAGGAAGTTCTAAAGTAGGAGTTGTAATAGGTAACTTTTATTTTGTTGACAGATAGATTGGAATTTGGAAGTAAAATTTTACTGATGTGTAGCGTTATCTTCAGGTGCAGTTGCAGGAGTTGCTGCCCTTGTTGGCATTCTAGCCTTTGTGTGCTTTGTGGTGCGAAGAAGGAGAAAAAATGCTGAGAAGTCAGGAAGCAAGGACCTCTTCATGCCTACTTCAACCAATGGCACTGACCCTCTTAATAGGGCAAGAAGAAAATTTGTTGACCACAACGTTGAAGTTTTTATGAGAAGTTATAACTTGTTGGCACCAAAGCGATACAATTATGCAGAAGTGAAAAGGATCACAAACTCATTTCGAGATAAATTAGGTCAAGGAGGATATGGCATTGTGTATAAGGCAAGCTTACCTGATGGTCGTCAAGTGGCAGTGAAAGTACTCAGTGAATCCAAGGGAAATGGAGAAGAATTCATAAATGAAGTTGCTAGCATTAGCAGAACATCACACATGAACATTGTCTCACTTTTGGGATTTTGTTATGAGGGAAACAAAAGAGCATTAATATACGAACTCATGCCCAATGGATCATTGGATAAGTTCATCTATAGAAGTGGATTCCCAAATGCTATTTGTGATTTAGATTGGAAGACATTATTCCAAATTGCAATTGGCATTGCTCGAGGACTAGAATACTTGCATCAAGGATGTATTTCAAGGATTCTGCATCTTGATATCAAACCCCAAAACATTCTTTTGGATGAAGATTTATGCCCAAAAATCTCTGATTTTGGACTGGCTAAAATATGCCAAAAGAAGGAGAGTATTGTGTCCATACCGGGCACAAGAGGAACTATAGGGTACATGGCTCCCGAAGTATTTAGCCGTGCATTTGGTGGAGTTTCTCACAAGTCCGATGTATACAGTTATGGCATGTTGATTCTTGAAATAATTGGAGGAAGAAAGAATCATGACACTGGAGGGTCACATACCACAGAAATGTACTTTCCAGACTGGATTTACAAGGAGCTTGAGCAAGACAATACTCTCGTAAATTGGTTGGCAATCTCAGTGGAAGAAAATGACATGATTAGGAAGATTACTATGGTGAGTCTATGGTGCATTCAAACGAATCCATCAAACAGGCCATCAATGAAAAAAGTAATAGAAATGTTAGAAGGACCACTCCAGTCAGTGTCATATCCTCCAAAGCCTGTCTTATATTCTCCAGAAAGGCCACCATTACAAATTTCATATATGTCTTCCAGCAATTTGTATGAGACAAATTCGATTACCACACAGAAAAATGGCTCCATAGAATCAAATGAGTTCAACAAAGATGAAAATGAAATGAGATTATAATGTAACTTGTGTATATCACTCGCTCTGACATACAATTTTGCGTATCTTTTTGTTGAACATCAAAACCTATGGTATATTTGTACTGTCTAAATTGTTGGCAAACAATCCCTTTGAAGATCTTATTTTTCTTTTGTCCATGATTTCAAAATTTAATGTCATGGAATTTTTTTTTGTTTTAAGTGATATAATTGGTGTTATTAATTAATTCTCATTCATGTGAAAGAACTAACAAGTTTCCATGATGCATATTTTAGAAAAGAGGAGTGCTAGCAACACACTCTCTAACACTTTCTTCTCAATTCACCCTCTCCCATTAGTTAAAATACAAGTAAGTCCCACTATTTTGGAAATAGGTCTCACTAAATCATGTGGGTCCCACCAAATTAGGGTATTGCTATAATATATAGTTTTTCGAAAAAACTTATCACCAAATTAGTCCCCCAAAGCTTAAAGTGTCATCATATTAGTCCTCCAACCTTTTTTTTCACCAAATCAAACCTTCAAATATATAAAATTGTTTCCAAATTTTTTCATATTTAGGACTAAAATGTTGATAGCGAATTTGATGACAAATTTATTGGAAAAAATCTTTGAAGGACTAAAATGAAGACAATTTAACCTTTGAGAGACCGACTAAATGACAAAAAAAAACCTATGGAGAACTTCAGCGACTCTCTATTTTATGGAGGATTAACGGCAAGGTTGTCAAACACGAGAGTCTAGACAGACTCGTAGAGCATAGGTAAACCCAACTCGTAGACTCGACTAGTAAACTCGTACGGGTTTATCTAATATTTAAAATAATATTAAATAAATCTACACATCACATATACTTACTATAATATCATCAAGACAAAAAAAAGTCAATATTTATGGGAGTTCATGTGCACTTGACTTACTACTATATCCCAAAAAAACATAATTTATTTACTTGCTTCTATATCCCACATAAAAAATTAAAAAATTGTTACACAGACTAATTATTTATTTCAATAATTTCATTATTTTTTATTTTTAAATTCTAAAATACAAATGATTTGACAACAAGGGAAAAGACTCCGGTGCAAGGGCTACAAGGCTAATTTTGTGTAAACATTAAAATAAAATACAATAAAATGTTTGTATTAGTATTGCTTGTATGTGTGAAAGACGATTAATCTTCCTCTTTTTTGTACGCGTACGGAGCAAAACTTGCAGACTCGGCTTAGAACGAAACGCATGAAATTGTATCGTTTTGGGTTTTTTTTTTAAATGTAAACACTGACTCGCTGACTCGGCTCAGACTCGAGAGTCAGGCAGAGTCTACCACGAGTCCACCGAGTCTACCCGAGTTTGTGAAAAAACGAGTCGCAGGGCGAGTCAACTCGTTTCTTCCATGTAGAAATGTAAACTCGTAGAATCGGACGAGTCGACTCGCGAGTCTAATAACCATGATTAAGGGTTTATCCTTTAATAATAATAACTTGACATATTTATAACAAGTAGTCAACTGTTTTTTTTTTCTTGGGAAAATATTGCAGATTTTTTTTTAGATAAAAATTGGCATGCAAATGCTTCACTATAAGGAGAGAGATCTCAACTATGTTGGCACCTCAAACCTTACCAATTATCTGTAGCACGCCAAAATATTATTAAAAATAAAAAAAGATACAAAACCTTGGAGGGACATAAACCAAAACCCAAGGCAGAAAAGAAGATCACATGAATCTAAAATTAGGTAGACCACATCTATCACGATAAGAATCAACACCAACAAATTGAGGGATAAGGTTCCACCAAGTATTACATTGAGACAACTCCAAAATTGGCTAATGATTACCCTCTCTTTAGATGTGAAATTTTTTGAAATGCATACTACTGGTTAAGATAAGGCAGTTCTTCCATCGAGTCCTTAACTTCCAAGGGACCAAAATAAGATTAGCAAAAGCCAGAACCACTAGATTAGAGCCGCATTCCAACAAAAAATTAGACCAGCCTTTTTGATGAGTCATTTCAATGGCTGATATACCTGCCAGTAATTCGGCATGAAGAGAATAGGTAATACCAAATTAAGATGCAAAACAACCTAAAACAGTAATACTTCTATCTCTAAAAATCCCACCACCACCCGCATGGCCGTGGGAACATTTGGCAGCACCATTAGTGTTACACTTTATCCAACCACTACAGGGAGGCAACTGATCAACTAGTTTGATAGAGATGGATTTGCTAACGTGACAAGATACAACAAAAATCTTTAATAAAGAAAATTCCCCCATAGAGTTAGAGGCATAACCCTTATAGGAAGTTACCGGATAAAGAAGTTGCAGCAATAACTAAATTAATAGCCGAGCGTAAATTAATTTGCTGATTATCAAAGTTGGATTTATTCCTGCAATGCCAAATATACCAACAAATATTGATAAGGGCTACCAAGACAACATCTTTCATTTGGGAGCTCCAAGGTTTGCTACAAACCGAAAAAATGGACTGGAAAGAAGAGAGATCAATAGTAGAATTGATAACCAAGCTAAATCAACTCCAAATCGAACAGGAAAAACGGCAATTTAAAAAAAGATGCTCAGTAGATTCATCAGCCACACCACACAAGCTGTAAATGGATACAGTGATGCAACCCCGCTTTCTAAGATTTTTATCAGTAGGCATTCTATTACGGAGGATCCGCCAAATAATCAAAGATCTCGAGGGGGAACAGAGGCACTTCAAACTTGCTTAGACAGGGGAAGAATGTTCCGCAATGGATTAAGATGGAGAAAAGCTTCCTTAAAAGAGAGATAGCCTGAAGTTGAGGGATTCCAGACTAAGTGATCCTCAGCACTAAATTTTGGAATTGGAACCTGCGCAATCTCATTAACCAACAAAGGAAATCTAGAAACCAAAGTTTGAGGAATATACCACCAAAGATTAACAATAAAGTGAGAAGCTGTGGCATGCAGAGAGTCATGAAGACCACTAGGGATATTAAGAGAATCCACAATAGGTTGATTGAGCAATTATCACACCAAAAATTGATTCTAGAACCACAACCAAGCTGCTAAGAAGAGTTGGCTAACACAGTATTCACATGACATTTCACCCCTGGCCAAATAGAAGATTTCACATAATACCTGATAGGAATTTTATTTTTGAAAAATCTAGCTCTGAAGAAACCCGTCCACTGCTTATTAGAAGAAATGATATCCCAAGTGAGCTTTAACATCGCAGAATCAATAATAGACCTGAGGGACCTTAAACTCAAACCTCCCTTGGCCAAGGGAACACAAACTTTCTTCCAGGCTACAATAACAGATTTCCAGACAGAAATATCACCGGACCAGATAAAGTTTCTAATGCAATCATCGAGGTGCTTCAACAGAGAGACATGCCAAGCATAAACATGGAAGCTATAGACTAACATACCATGAATGATAGATTTAACTAATTTTACTCGACCCATGATAGATAAGAGGGAACATTTCCAAGTAGCCAACTTTGACTTTATCCTGAGCAATTGGCGCCAAATGAATTTTTCTAGGCTTTCCTTTAAAGAGAGGAACACCAAGATAAGTAAAAGGTAAGTGACCTGCGCTAAAACCAAGTATGTTAGTAATATTTGTAGCACTGTATAAAACATGAACTTATTCAGACTCAGTAGTTACCCAGAGGCTTGCCCATAAAAATGAAATAGAGATACCAAAGCTTCTAGATTTTCTTAGTTCCTTTGCAAAAAACCATAATGTCACCAGCATATAAAATGTGGGAAGGAGGAGCGAAATTTTTGGCCCTAACATTGGTTTAACCAAACCCGAATTCACCAAGTAGGAAATACTTCTACTGAGCACATCTTCAGCAAGACAAAAAGGAAAAGGAGATAAGGGGTCCTCTTGCCTAACCCCAGAGAAAATCCAACAGGCTTACCATTAACAGAGATGGATAATTTTGCCGAGTGTAATATAACTTTCACCTAATTACAAAACTTTGCATCAAAACTAAAACTGTAAATTAAGTTAAGTGACCTCTAGAGTAATTTTGTCATGCTTTTTCTAATTAACATCACATTAATTTATTTTCAACAAATTTATAACTTATTTAATACTAGTTTTTTTGTCCTAATTAATTTATGCCGGCGTGAACTGTCTTTCCTGGTAATTAGCTAATATTTAGGAGAGGTTTATGGCTATTTGTTGGTATAAATCCCTGATTCATGTGATATATTAATTCCTTGTCATATATAGTGATTAGTCCAGCTGTATAGGTCTAATGGATCCTTTCCCATTGATGTATATATAATACTACCTCTGGTCTTATTTATAAGAGACAAAGCTAAAATTTGGTTTATTGAATAACTCATTAATTTGGTCTATATTATAGATCAAATACATGAATTATTCAATGAACTAAATTTTATCTTTGTCTCTTATAAATAAGACCGAAAGTAGTATATATTCAGCCACTGTTTTGCTGAAACAATACAGACATAAAAAAGAATTCTTTTCCATGAAATGAAATATATATTGTTTTGAGTTAACAATTTATTAAAAAATTCTTTTAACCAAATTCTTTTGTCTATCTACTGCAAACATATTTGACTTTGGAGTCAAATTGTTAATATCATAATTAATCTTATATTTAACCAACTACTTATCAATGTCATTAATATTTATTAACTTAAGATATATTGATGTTATTTATGACGTGTCATTGGTATAGATGTTTTTTTTTTTTGACAAAAGTATAGATGTTTAATTATGTTAATCCTAGCTACTTAAAAGTTATATAAAAGATGGTTTGTGATTGGTTAATACTGTAAAAAAATTTTATACCGACAATGTATCAAAATTATGCTTTTTTGTATATGTGAACATTTTCTACATTTTTAAAAATGTTAAAAGTGTAACATATACTCTTGTAAGGCACGGGTTCTTACACTAGTTACAATAATAAATTAAGCTTATTGGTTTTTATTTATTTATTTATTTATTTATTTATTGTTTTTATTTTTACTAGTGTGAGACCGTGTCATGCATAGGAAAATATTTGCCGATAAAAATTACATTTAAGATCTAAATTTTAATAAGATTGTCTGTAAAAATGTGCGTAAGAAAATATATACCACAAAGTATATTAATGTTAAGTTATTATTGTATTTTGTCAAAAAAACTTTATTATTTGTATTATTATTGATTATAAGCAATTGCAGTAACTTGAATTAGTTTAGAGAAATATATAAATAATTAGGGTGATATGTTTTTGTAAAAATATTGTCTTCATATCTGATGTAAGTATTTTTATAAAAAGATAAAATTGAATATATTGAATTTTTTTGTACAAATGAAAAAAAAAAAGAATACGTCAATAAAAATGAATACATTACGATTTACATAAACTAATTGTACCGTTCAAACCCAAATCAAGTTGATATTTTTATTTTTTTTAACACATTATCTGACAGAATAAAAGTCACATCTACAAAAATTTAAATTTTAAATTTATACTTAAAAGAACTCAAGCAAATTAGAAGTAAATAAATGTTACAATATCCGTATTTTAAGTTCAAATTATCTGAATCTACTTCAATCATATTGTGAATTGTGAATACATGACTTGTGGAGCAGGGTAGTCCAAGGTGGATGAGAGCTTGCGTCGTGTGAATCCATTGTTTGCAAAGTAGGATTGTCCAAGGTGGATCTCTCTGTTACTGTAGGTGGGACCATTTTTTCAGCGACAGCGGCGGCCATGGATTAATCGCTCGTGAAGTGATCCGTAGATGTGGATGACGAAGGCTGGATCTCGTTTTCTGGAGAGGCCAATACTATTTTGAAGATAATATAATTCCATTAGCGTGAAGTGAACAGCCGAAGCAAAAATGTCATGCCACGTAATTCGCGAGCCGTTCGTTATGGTTTTTGTTGCAAGGTTTAGCATTTTCCTTTTTACAATTATATCATTATCAATAGAAATAAAAAATAAAATACATTTGTGCTTAAAAGAGCTATATGCCTCCATCAACTAAATTTTGAAAAGGGAATTATGACCCTAGCATATCAGTATATTGGCTTTTTTTCCTCATAACAGGGGCCTTTGCTGGAGCTCACTTTGAGCTTGAACATTGGGTTGTATCAAGGATAATTCTTTCTTTCTTGATCTTTGTTGTCTTCATCTTTGTTGTCTTTCATAACAAACCCACGATGCTTGCAGGCAGTATAAAAGGTTCGGATATCTCCATACTGCTGCAAAAACAAAAAAAAGAAATTCCACTTATACTTCATCCGTTCCTATTTATAAGAGACAAATTATTTTTTTGGTTTATTGTACATGAGTTATTCAATGAACCAAAAAAGTGATTTGTCTCTTATAAATAGGAACAAAGGAAATATGTCATTATTACGGGTATGAAGTGCTTCATTTAAATTTAAAGATAGCATCTACCAGCATAAAAGAATAAAGGTTCACCTCAAAGAGAGCCTTAAGCCACTACAACATTTTAGGCCTACGACAATGCCTATTAGTATGGAAGTAAAAAAAACCGTTCTCGTAGAATATAATAGGCAACGGTTTTTTTTTCTGTTGGTGTATGAGCTGAAATTTTATAAATATTTAGTGCAACGTTCACAAACCGTTCTCGAAAAATAATAGACAACGATTTTTATTTATTATTATTTTATTTTTTCGAAACAACCCCTAAATACTCATCTCTTAATTTTCTTAAATTATGGAAAGAAAAGAACCGTATTCCTAAATTAATATTTCCAATCCTTTTTTTAACTAATGCCTCTTTTATCTTTATCTCTGTTTCCCCATATCTCTGGAGCCCAACTCTTTTTTCTCTTAAAACCCTCGCTCTCCCGAAGTCCTTCTCTCAAACACTCGCCGGTTCTTCCTTCATTCTCGTTTTCTCTCTCGCGGTGCTCACCCGGAAGACATGTTCGCTTCCTGTCTCACATTGCTTCTCGTCAAACTCCACCGGTGGCTCACCCTTCTTGATTGTTTTCTCTCTCGAGGTCCCTGTTCCTTCTTCATCACTTGTTTTCTCTCTCTCGACCTCGCTTCTCCAATGCTCGCAGAACGACACCGTCGCATGCCCTAGATGTTCGACACACGCTATCACTTGCAGGACTCAAACATCTAAAGCAAAGCGCTTGGCGTCGTGTGCTTCGCCATTGACGGAATTTGCAAACGAAATTTGCAAACAACGTCGTGTGCTTTACCTTGCTTTGGCCTCTATCTCTGGTCATTCACACTTCTTCTCCTTATCCAAATAAATTATTTTTGTTTTTTATGATAATTTTCTGAATTGGGCTTCTATTATTGAAAGCTTTTGGAATTACAGGTTTGTGCAGTGAGGAGCCCCGGTTGGTTTAAGACTTTGAAAAATTATTTGGATTCTACACCCTCTGCTACAGTTGGAAGGTATTTTATTTGTATTGATTGGTTTTTGTGTGCTTGAATTGCTTAACATGTTCTTTTAATTGAAATTTAATTTGTATTTGTATTGATTCTACACTCTCTCCAGTAGTTGAAATACAGTTTTTTAATTTGAATTTTAGGGGTTTTTTCTTTTGTGGTTTAGGGATTTTTGTGCTTTTTGGTTCCTGGCAGGTTTAGGGGTCTTTGGTATCTTGACTTTGTTTTCAGCCGTGGTGTCATAGACTTTTGCTGTGGTGTCTTGTTACAGCTTTGGAAGTGATCTTGTTTGTATCTTTTTTGGTCTTGGCTTATCTTAAGCCTTGGCCCATCAGAATCAATAAAAATTTATCTTTGCCTTTTGCAAACATACACACAGAAAAAATCCCATAACATGAGACAAATAAATCAACTAGAAGTTGTATGTCCAATTAGAAAGTCATCTTACAATAATTTACACTAAATATACTTTCATTAACCACTAATGATTTCTAAAGGTCAGAACTAAGCTAATATTTCATTAACTAGTTAGAAAAGACTAGTTCTTCATATATAAAGTGAAAAAGGTATAGCTGCATAAGTTTCTATTTCTTGTAAAGCTTTCCCCTCTTTTGCCTGGTATTTTTTAGTCAGAGTTGAGAGAAGATTAGATTATTGATAGAAAGGAGGCTCAACGGCTGGGCTACATGGCTTGCTTTGCTATCATCTTTTCTCTATAAGGATGCTCAACGACTAGTTGTGGTTAGTTGCTTTATTCAGTTACAGTAGTTGCTTTATTCTCTTATATATTCTGCTACTGGAGATCATTAAGCAGGTGGATATTCACTCAAGCACATCTTTCATCTTTGTGTTGTGTGTTTGTTGAATATTTTGATGGCAAATAGAAGTTTTTCTTGCTCAGATGCCCTTTAATATTATGCATGTCTCATTCAAGTGTCCTATAATATGTCTGATTTTTCTTTGTCCTTTTGCTATGCTTATGTTTGATTGTGTGAAAGCTTTTACTGATGGAAATTATTCTGTTATAAATATGCTTCTCAACCATATCTAGATGCTCTTTTTTTTCCCTACACTTGAGAGTGGAAAGTTATTTTATTCTGAGTTACGCAGAACATCACGCAGCCATGTTTTGCACTTCTCTATTTGGACAAAAGCAAGTTTTTAAGGGCTTTTTGGATTATCTGTCAGTATATATACTTTTGGTGCTGGTTTGGTTACTTTTATTTGACTCACACAATCTGAATGAGAAAGGTATAGACATGGTCTTGTATGATATATTAACTCCTGATGTTTTTTTCTGTTTGTTTCTTCTCTGGTTTTTGAACTATTGATTGTTGCTTGAACTTGAATCACATCAATTTAGTCTGGACTTGTGTGGACTGCACATAATTTGGTGAAAATTTCAATTAATTTTTGCTTTTTCTTTTATTTATTTATTCCTTTTGTTTTTCCATTCTTCCTTGTTTTGTCATTGCTAACTGCTGCAGGGATCTTCTTCGAAAGATGTTCCAGTTGTGATTGTGTAATCAGAAATGTACCTTCTAGAATCTGCACGTAAGTTTTCTTTTCTTCATCATCAAATATGCTAAGTCCTCTTTTCATTAAAAAAGGAAGGGGCAAAAAAGTAGATCTTCAAGGATTACCAAAATCTGTTGTTGCTTCATTTGAATAACTAGGGATGAATTGCATATATAATTAAAATGCATTATCATTTTGTTATATTAAACACAAAAATGCATACACCATTTAGTTAACAGCTTCATTTGCTCATAGGTGCTTGAAAGGAGGGGCAGATTAGTTTCTATTGAAGCCTCTCCATTTACATATAATTGCCAGGTACATATTTTGATGTTAAAGCTGATAGTTTCCTTTCATTAAATATTTAGATTAGATGCAGTTAAATATTTAGATTGGGTATGGGACCTATCTGGTCCAATGTACACTAATGAGAGTTTCCATGTGATCGAAGATCATCAGAACTGTATGAGGAATGGAGGAACTGAGCCTTTGTGGAAGCGAGCATTCATTTTTTTCTCTTTTACTAATCTTTTCTGTCATGAATATCCAAGTTGCACCCTGCAGTAAAAGGAAAGGAAGTGCTAATGCTTATATCTTATATATGAGTGGTCCTCCTGCTTTGCTTATTGTTTGTGTGCTTTGGATTTTACTTCATTACTATGTTTATGGGTAGTTGACTTGTGATTTTATAAAATTTAGCTTTACATAATCATAGCAAAATCACTTGTGGCAGCAAACTTTCTGTTAAATTTCATGTGTAGACTTTTGAATTGGGAATGCTCATATATTTTTGGAAGATTTTTGCTGGTGATTTGATTCTCTTAATATCACATGTCAAAATTTGAATGTGATTGATAGAGAACCTGAAAACGTGGGTCAGATTGTGGACTTGGGTCAAGGCCCCAAAAGGCCTGCCATATGGAAAGTGTATTCGAGGAGAAAGAAAGTGGGACCCAATGGGGGAATTGGGAATTGGGAATTAGTTAGTGGGGCGTCGCACGATCCCATGTTGATTGGGTGACAGTTAGAGAGTCATTATTAGCTGTGAGGAGAGGAAGAGAGGTTTCATTCTGGAAGTTGGTATTTTGTTTAGGAGAGTATACTCTCTGGTAGGAGCATCATTGCTCTGGTTTATTTTCATCACCCTGTATTGGTTCATTCTCTCATTTCAGTCCATAATATATACTCGTATTTCCTCCATTTATTCTGTTATTTCTATTTGTTTCCCTGCTGAATCTATCAGTGATGCAATTTCTCATAACTCAATGACATTAAGGAGTGGATGAAATCACACATTAGCCACTGTCTTGGGTTTTTCCATTTGGGATTTCTGGTTAATTGCTGTGCTTTTTATTCAGTAAAAAATATTCTTGTCTGTTCTAGTTTCTAAAAGGATTGGTAGCAAGACAAGACAAATTGAAATAAATTCAATATTCTTTGATAGAAATTCGGTACTAAAATATGCTAGATTTATTTTCAGAGAAATACCAAATAAATTGACATTAGAGTTCTGTCTTTTCCATTGTTAATGATTTTCATATCCTTTATTGTTTCGCGAGACAATGGGACAAATATGGTTAGTCAGCTGGTGCATATGCACTATATTTAATTTTTATTTCTCTTGGTAGAAATGAAGAAATGATATTATATTTATTTTATTTTATTTTAATTTGAGGTGTGAGTGGGGATGTGGATAGGTGAACACTTTAATTAGATGTTTATCCATTGCTGGTAAGTGTGTTGGATCAAGAAATTGTTTGGTAAGAAAACAGTCTCAGTGATATTGTAAATGAGCTGCCCTTTGGGGACATTCAAAGAGAAAGAAGGACATTCACCATCTGTCTGGAAAATGAGATGACAGTGTATTCATGTCTGGGTTCTTTTATTGAAGGAAAGATAGTTAAAATTTTAAATGTTGCTAACAAATTATTGATACCTTTTTTCCCCTAGGGTCAAAATCGTGTTTTCTTTATTCATATTTAGTTGTCTATAGTTCTGAATAGGAATGGCACATATATACTGCTAAAATAGAACTCATACTATATACTGTTATATATTTTCAGTGTACGGTGTTTTGTCTTCTGATTTTATGTATTTGCTTGCTGGCACGGGTTAATCTTGGTCTATTGTTTTTTCCTTCTAGTTTTAGTCAAATATTTGTTGCTAGAACTTTCTCACATATTTGGACAAAAGACTCAAGCTTTTCAGTCCCATATAGAACTTTCTCACATAAAGTGTGCAAACAATGTTTCTTTTCTTCTCTGCCAAGTCATGATTGGTTTCCCTAACTACTTTTATTGCGCAGGATCATGCTTAATGATTGACACAGGTGCAACACCATTTGTCGAATTTTGATGGGTACACTTAATTAGCATCGGTTTAAATGTATTGGGAGTACTATTTACTGCTACTGATCATGTTTGAGACTACAAATTATGCTAGCTTATCATTTTCCTAAGTGCAATCTGTTAGCTTTTTATATATAGCTTCTAATGCTCTAGTGCTCTCTGGCTATTTTATGTGCTCTCTGGGTATTTTATATGTTTGAAGATATAGTTGCATGTTTTGTTGACTCAGGAAAGTTGAAAACTTTTTTATATTTGAACCCAAAATCATTTAGTTGTCATGACACTGTATCTTTCACATATACATTATTGTGTTATTTTTATTTTGGAGATGAATAATGGTGGCATAGATGGAGAAGGTCAACATTTTGAAGTAGAAGATGAAGACATAGATCTTGATGGTTAAGTGACATGAAAATTTATTTCGAAGAACAATGCTAGTTTGGTGTTATTTTGGTAGTGATGATTGATGACTGAAATTGTGTCTTAGAAAATTCATTTAAGACCCAAGTGTTTGATTTTGTTATCACGATTTTTACTTTTGGATCACAATACAATTTTAGTGACTATATAGTAATTTACGATTAATGAATTTTTTTTTCCTTTATATAGATATATAAAGTTATATCTTTATATTTAATTATTTGTTTGTTTGACAAAAAAAATTCTCTATACTTATAATCAAAATCATTATGTTATAAGAGGAAAAATGTATATTTTTAAAGGAAAAATTAATGTTGTGACTCAAAATGTTGTTCTGTAACTCAACATATAGTCGAGAAATACGCAACGTTTTTCTAATAACAAAAAATCGTTAGCATAGCATGCTTTCAATTTGTATAGCAACTGTTATGTTTTTTTGAATGCAATGTTGACAAACTGTTTGCGTAGCTCACATCTAAACCGTTTTCTAAAACACACCAATAGCTACGGTTTTGTTGTAGCAAACGTAGCTTACTCTAAAATCGTTTTCTAAAGCGCACAAATGACAACGGTTTTTTTGTAACAACGATGCACAACTGTTGATATAGTTATTGCAAAACCGTTCTTTAAAGCTAACTAACGACCACAGTTTTTTTGTAGCAATGGTGCACAACCGTTGGCATAGTCTGCTCTAAAACCGTTTTTTAAAGTACACCAATGACAACGGTTTTCAATTAGCAAAGGTGAAAAATCGTTGGCGTTGTGAAATTCTAAAACCTTTTTCTAAATCACATTTTAGACTATGGTTTTCGAAAAGCGTTGCCTTTAAGTTGAAAAAACCGTTGCCTAAAGAATAGACAACGCCTTAACTTACCACAGTTTAAAAACCGTTCTCGTATCTAAAGACAACGGTTTTTTTGTGTAAGAAAACGGTTTTTTAGCGTTGTTGATAACCTAAAATGTTGTAGTGAGCTCAGCGTCTTCTACATTGCTATTGATATTTCTAACAAAAAGTTCTACTATGAGTATTGCTTGCTAAATCATCAGTGACACCAGAAGCACATATTCTGGACATTTTCCCATTGTTGTGACATTTTCCCTGCCACATTGTTCTGCAACACTAGGGAAGATAAGAAGCACATATTCTGCTATGCTAATGATGACACACTAGCAAACTAACACAACAGAAACTTGCATATATAAGCTTCAATCCAGCAGAGCACGGCTTCTAAATTCATAACATCATTAATTACCCAGCTATACCACAATGAAAAATTGCAAGTTATAGTGTTGAATTATGCTTGGGCAGCAATTAGGTTTTAACCACAAACGTGTGAATTTTAGATGAAGTCAATTACTCACATTAAATATAATAGCAGCATTGATTAGGCTTCACCCTCTTTGAAGCATTTCATCGAATAGCTTCTCTGCCTATTCAAAGTTCCTAATCTGATTGGCTATGAGGCTTTTGGGATAAAATTAAGTTCATGGAACAAGGTAGGGTTGTGTCCCGATGAATCCATGACTTGTGGAGCAGGGTCGTCCAAGGTGGATGAGAGCTTGCATTGTGTGAATCCATTGCTTGCAGAGTAGGATTGTCCAAGGTGGGTCTCTCTGTTACTGTAGGTGGGGCCGCTTTTTTCGGCGACAGTGGCGGCCATGGATTAATGGCCGGTGAAGTGATCCGTGGATGTGGATGATGAAGGCTGGATCTCGTTTTCTGGAGAGGCCAATACTGTTTTGAAGATAATATAATTTCATTAGCGTGAAGTGAACAGCCGAAGCAAAAATGTCATGTCACGTAATTCGCGAGCCGTTTGTTATGGTTTTTGTCGCGAGGTTTAGCATTTTCCTTGTGAAAATGGTCTTACATTTGCCGTTTAAAAGAAAAATCTTACATTTAATTACTTATTGATAAGAACGGTCCCATTTGTTACTTTATTTAGGTACCACAATATGCAAAATGATAAAAATTTCATTAATATTTTTTTAAAAGGAAATCATATTGATTGAACTGTGGTTTTTTTTTTTAAGTTAAGTTGTGGCAGACCAAACTATATGAATATATGATTTTTTTTTATATTCAAATATATTTTGTTTCAAAAAATAAAAAGGAATATTTGTGAAATTTGTCTGTTAGCCCGGAATAATCAATGTGCAGAGCAAGAGTAAATATGGTAATATTCTGGAATTGTCTTTCCTTTAATATTGTATTCCCTCCGTTCCTTTTTACTTATCGGTTTTTAAGTAAAAATATATTTCTTTTTATTTGTTATTTTGATAGTTTAAGATTATATTAATTACTTGTTTCTCAATTATACCCTTAATTATTTATTGTAGAGAGAAAAATAAGTGTGATGGATAATAAACAATCAAGGGTATCATAAGAAAAAGACTAATAACTTTATCAAAAATAACAAAATTTAATAATTTCTTGGTTTGTGTAAAACAACATTAAAAGACAAGTAAAAATGAACGGATGTAGTAGTAAATAAATGTATTAAAGCAAGGGTGAGATAAACTACATTATGGAGACTCTTGACCACCTAATAATTGCATTGAACTAGAGATTATCTTTAAACCACTTTAGAGCTCCATTTGCCATAGACCTGCAAGTTTCAGTGGTGGTAAGTTTTAATCAACTCATCATCAGATGCACAAAACAATTACCAGAGTTTGATGAACGAGGAAACTTTCAACCTAAATAGTAGGACTTAAACAAACCAAGAAAGTGGCACCTTATCCTAAAAAATGACAGTAAACGAATTGCATATAACATATATTCTTGTTCAACAATTCTTTTCCAGTCAAACCATTTGTGAGGACTCAACAACGAAAAAAAAGCACCAACGGAAAATCTCAGTCATGACGTATCAACTCAATGACAATAATATTCTTGTACAAAGAATCAGATCTTAATGGAAAAATAGCAATTGAGTACAAAAGGAAAATGACATGGATTGAAGAACAAAATCTACTGTCATGAGTCCCTTATTTAGTTTTAAAACTGATACTTTATACTTTATAAGAGTCAAGCTCTGCATAATTAGTGATTAAAGAGAGAGATAAAGTTTCGAATTTATGAAAACTGAAGGAAGGTTGTACACATTAATAATAAAACAAATAAAAAGGAAACAAAGTACAAGAAAGTTATTCCCCACCCATGTCCTTTGGTTTATCCCATAAGTCATTTCGGTTTTCTGATTTCTCTGGCTTTTCTGTGACTGTTGCTGTTGGACTTTCGACCCTTTGAGCTGAGCTGCAGGACCTTCCTTACTTCCTGCTGCAGAAGGTAAACATCATGGTTCATAACTCAACACTATCTAGTCTATTATTGCATAGTATCAATTCTCTATTGCAACTGCCACATATGTTTAAAAGACCTAACCAAATATCATATGTTATAGGAAAGATTCAAGACATCAAATTAACTGGTCCTATGATTGTAGGATGGGGAGAAAGAACAACAGATATACAAATGATAAAGAAGCCACATACTGGAAGATCGAGTCCTAGGACGGGATCTTGAATGACTGCTTGTGTTGTGTCACCTAGAGAAGCAAGTTCTTCAAGCAACTCACGCTCCTTTGAACTGAAGATACAAAGTTTATGATGATTAAAAATAGATCAGAATTATTCCTAAAAACCTCCGTTTTCATGGTATCCTAACTTTGGTTACTCTGTGACAGTTAGTCAAAACAGTGCATCTCTGTTGGTTACTCGGGCACAAGTGCTATTGTCCCTCTACGAATAGTTTTGGTAAAATTGCTCGGTAAATCCCTTAACTTATTTTCTGGTAATAAATCAGTCATCTATTTTTTTTTTCTCCAAATAGGTCCTTTATTTTTTAAAATGGTTGTACTGCCGACCTTTTTTTCATTTTCCGTCCATCCCGTT
Organism: Calophaca sinica; assembly: GCA_037113605.1. Classification (NCBI taxonomy): domain Eukaryota; kingdom Viridiplantae; phylum Streptophyta; class Magnoliopsida; order Fabales; family Fabaceae; genus Calophaca; species Calophaca sinica. The sequence continues at coordinate 133,547,258 of CM073733.1, forward strand.
AAAAAAATATGACATGGCCGTTATATTGCTTACGTGTCCGGTCATCTTCTTCTCATTTATTTCTGACTCATTATTTTTATTTTATTTTTATTAAAAATAAAAAAAGTTAAGTTTAGAAACCCAGATCTTCCAAATCAAGATCTGGAAGGGGAAGGACAAGGGAACCGAGACGAGAGAGGAGAAGAGAAAGGACGAGGGAAGGAGGAGGGACCCAGGGCGGCGACTGACCGAAGATGAGGATGGGGGCCAGGCTCTCTTGGTCGGTGCCTGCACACATGGTGGACAGAGAGCTCACTCTCAGTAAGATCCAGAATCGGTTTTCTCTGACGTCGTTCACGAAGCGTGTTCAGCGTCTCACGGCAGAGCAAAGATTTGCGATATCGCGAACGGGATTTGGGAGCTTGCTCTTGATTCCGAACCATTCTCTTAACAAGGTTTTCTTGACAAGGTTTTCGGAAAATGGATCTGAACCAAAATGGTTTGTACAGCATCTCCCCCTTCTCTGTTTTCCACTTCTATTTCTTTGATTTTGGCTCTGATGAATTCTGATTTTGGACACTGGTTGATGGTGGTTTTTACCCATGGGCTGTGGAGAAGTGAGGGACCAATGGTGATTCCCAGTGAAAGAACCCTAATCTATTTGCCTTGGGGTTGCCAATGGATGTTTGCTGGGAACTCTTTTGAGAGGATTTGTTTGCTGGGGTCCTACTGGACGTTTGATTCGTGGCAAAAATCATGTTTGATTTATGGATGTTTGATTTCTAGGTTTTAGTTTAGTTTTTGAAGATGAAGATGAAGATGAGTTTAGTCTTTGAAGATTAAGATGATGATGTTTGATTTTATTTTTTTTAATAAAAAGTTAAACAAAAATATGATTCAGATTATGAATGGACAGCCACGTAGGCGTATTAACGGACACGTAAGCAATATAACGGCCATGTCATATTTTTTTTTAACTGGCTGGGTGGAAAATGAAAAAAAGGTCAATGGTGTAAGCATGTTAAAACATAAAGGACCTATTCGGGGGAAGATAAAAGACTGATTCGTTACCAAAAAATAAGTTAAGGGACCTACAGAGCAATTTTGCAAATAGTTTTCATATCTCTTATGATACCACCTTCCTTTTATATCAACCTTTCTTGCCCAGTGTTTCACTTCATGGGAAAGAATTCAAGAGAAGATAAACATTGGAAACTCATCCATGTCCTTCCTATCTTACTTTCCGATTCATCTTCAGAGGATCCAATCATTCAAAACCCTGAACTCATACAATTTATAACCCAAGGAGAAGAACCTGAGAAACCTCCAGCTTGGTAGCTAGCCTTTCTGTTATGTGATATATATTTTAATAGTTTGTGATGAATAAAAATAGATCAGAATTATTCCTGAAAACCTCCATTGTCAGATAATTACATAAATTCCTCCACATTACTCTATCATGTTATAGCTTCCATCCAAAGAAGGTAGGAGTATAATTATCATTCCGTTACCATCATATGGGCAGATATAGCACTACTATTGCATAGGATACTTTTACTCAAGGCCAAGACCTGAATAGAATATTAGGGCACATCATGCCAAGTGTCAGGTTTCAAGGATAACAAAGAAAACAATTATTGCAATTAAAAACAGACCAAAATAAAACCTTAATGAAATTAGAAGGACTAAAAGCATAATTACAGCCTATAAAAAAGATCAATAGCTGCGTCTGAATCATGTAATTGATCAATCATATAGTTTGAATTCACGTATAAAGGAAACCATTTTGATAATGACAAACAATTATTATGCCCCCTGTTGGGAAGGAACATGAGAAGATACAATACGATTTTCTAGCATAGATAAAATAATCAACAAACACCCTATGAAAAATTTTCTTATCTCAATGCCTTTGACCTTCTTTTTAAAATTTTCAAGGTCGATACATATTTGACCCCAATTCGTTTTTTCATGACTCCAAAGATGATATATTACAACTTGAAGAGCAGAACAATAATAAAGGTCAACAACAGTTTCATAACAAATCAAATCAAATTTCATTTCTCTTAATTGGATATATTAGAAGCATAATTTACGTCTGATGTGTTGATCTCTGCACACACATTTCCCATTAGCTATTTTTATTTGGAGTAGGCTTTCAATGCAGTATTTTTTGTATGCTGCCCTCCTGTTTGTCTTTTATTGGAGCATTAAGCTCAAGTTTTGATGGGACATTTGTCCCTGCAAAGCTGGTGCCTTACAAGATTTTTCATGGCTTCTGATGAAGTCTCCTTTCTAAAGATGTTGAGGAATTGGATTATTGGAATGCTCTTTTGTAAGAATGTCTTTGCTTTTCTCATTTTTGTTTAATTATGTTGAGATACTCGTTCAGATGTCTAGTCCTGAATGTGAGAGGATATGCTGAGAGTTCCACATCGACAATAGATATAGCCTAAGTAGTGCTTATAAAGCTTAAGCAGTCCTCACCTTAGAAGTCAATTTTGTCCGACTGAGCTAGGATTTAAGCTTAAATTCTAAGGGTTTACATTAAGGAGAATCGATACTAATCCTCCTTTTACTTTGTAATATCCTTCCTTCCTTTTAAAAGTATTTCTTCTTTCATCAAAACGTGTGTACAAAATACATGTCTTGCACATTATCCAAGTTGGCTGAAAATCCAGCACATTTATTGGAAAATGACTTATTAAACATGTGTACTTACAAAACAATTTCAGAATTGAAAAAATGAGAATAGGTATATTGTAACACCCCTTTTTTGGAGCGCTACAATATAATAATTATTAAACCCTAAACAGATAATTAGGCAATATAGATGTAGTAAAAATAATATTTTATTAAAACTAAATAATTTGACACGTACATATCTTTACAGAACCCGTGTCTAGGGCCCGCAACTTATATGACACATATACAGACACTGACTCACTGGCTGTGACACGTAACTGAAGAGAAAGTTACTCTTACTGAGTACCCTCCACAATACCGGTGATGCCTCCATCAAGTCCTTGTTATCTGTTTTATATGAAAAAGAAAATACAAAACAAGAAAAGTAGAAAGGAGCTAAGAAACACAATACACACTATAAAATTGGGAAAGCAGTAATAGAAAGCATATATAAATGGCGCACACACAATCACGACAACTCTCGCGTCTGTCTAGCTCACACTCGCTATCTCTCAAGTCTGCACCACTATATCCAAACCTAGCTCCACCTACTTCCTTCTCACACCTTAAAACCTATTCGTATCCCTGTCAGCTCTAACAGCGACCCGTCCTTTCACCACTCCTAGTTAACTAACTCGGTATCCTCTATGGTTTATCAAAGTCTATCCTACCCGTTAAGGTCTAAGGGTATTCACGTGATATTCCTATCATCTCAATTATTAGCGGAGTCAACGGACCAAGTATATCTCAGGCATCAGACAACATAAACAGCACATTAACTAACATATACAGATACCAGCTATCATATAATCAACATCATAGTCACATAATCCCAACCAATCATATATAATCAGCACACCACCAATCATATAGTCAGCACCACATCAATAATTATATTAAATCAGCACACATATCAATCAGCATCAGCCATTAACATATGGATTAACCCTAGTGTCGCTTAGGCGACCTGCCACTAACATGTTATTAATCATAAAGCATTCATAAGTTGTCTATCCTAGGGTTTTCCACACACCAACAATTATCCCTATGGTTGATGGACTAGCGACTACTATCCTTAACAGTCATAGTCACAACACCCCTTCTAGGGTATTGGGGAATCAACTACTAGTAGGGCTTGGGTCACCCTACGCACATTCATATATACTACTTTATCCTACAATCCCAGAGTGTAAGGTTTCTTGCTCCCACCTGGTTAGAAGATCGTTGCCGCTACTGTCACTACTCGTACTCTCCTCGTACTCGCTACTCGTGCTCCACCTCTATGCCTGCTGCTCACGCTCCTACTCACACTCCACCTAGCCTTGTCAAGCCTCCCTTCACTCTTTCTTCTTCATCCTAGGATTGCCTACTAAGAGCTTTCTGATGCACAGGATCCTCACTCGAGGCAAGTGCAGAGCATACTCACTGCTTAGGAGAGATTCCTAGAGAGAGAAGCTAGAGAGAGAAGAGGATGTGGGGCGAGGAGAAATGAAGGGGTGAAGGGGTATTTATAGGCAAAATCAGCTCCATCACGTCGCGACGGTCACAGGTGTAATTTTCGTCGCGTCGCGAGCTAGGCCACGTGTCAGGCATCTAACGGCTGAAAGCACCGACTTTCCACCGACTTGCATCGCGTCGCGATGAGCATAAGCTTAATCTCCTCGCGTCATGACTAACAGAACTTTCTAGGCCCTTCCAGATATTTCAACCATCGCGTTGCGATGGGTTATGTGTAATCTTGGTCGCGTCGCGACCGTGGCTAGGGAGGGACATCCGGTTTTTTTTTATTTCTAGGTGTTTCTAGGGGGTTCTACACCCTTTTCAGGGGTATTTTTGTCCTTTTGAATGTTTCTATAACTCATCTAAGTCTATTTCTTTCTAAATTAAGGTTTTTAATGCCCATTCATCACTTAATTACCTATCTAATTATACTTCAAATATTATTTAGGATTATCTTAAAAAATGGGATGTTACATATATCACAACATTCTGATAAGGCGTCATAAACAGTTTTTTCAAATTTGTTCAAAGAGTTATATCACAACATTCTGATAAGGTTTACTAATCCTATTTTTTAAATATATCCCTTTATAAGTAGGTCACTTTGTCTGAATAAAAAATCATTTAAAATTATCCCCAAACAGATAAGGTATTTTTCTTTTAAGTAGATAAGATCCTTTTTGTTAGCAAAAAAAAGTAGATTTCTCTTTTTAGAACTTTACTTATGACCCAGTAAGACTTTGAGTAAACGTATGTATGATTTTGTTTAGATTTGAAATTATTATTTATTTAAATTTTTTGTTTTAATTCCTATATTTATGAATATTATTATATCATGAATAATTTTGTAAAAATCTATACTATTGACCATTTATATTATATAGTTATAAGCATTATCTCTTCAACAATTTAATACTTTATTGTTATTTTTCTTAGGATTGTCGAATCTTTTATTTAATTTAGTATTAGATGATTGAGCATAAAAGGATTAAATTTTTAAAGGGATTTGATATTTAAATGATGATTATTTTTATTGCAGGATGGTTGTTTTGTCACATTAGGAGTAGTGAAAGACATTGACTCTAAATCACGATAAACATACTGTGGCTGTCCATCAAAGAATTATTTTTAAAGGAATTATTTCACTGTCTTAAGGTATTTCTAATCTATCTTTATTTTCATTATAGATATATGCAAATAAATTTAATATACAAATATTATTTAATACATTACATAATATATAATATTAAATACTTAAAAATTATTATTTAGGATATTGTGTGTATTATTTGTCTATATAAAAAAATTTAATAAAATTTTACAAACATATCTAAGTCACACCTGTATCCTGAATTTAAAAAATTTCTCGTATCCTGTAATTTTATATTTATTAAAAAATATGCCTATAACACTTAGGATAATATAAGACATACATATAATATATTAGTTAGATAAAACTATATAATTATTCACATGTTGATATTTATGTTGAAGTTACTTTTCTAAAACTTTTGGTAGAAAAAAATTATAAAACATAAAAAGAGTAGAAAACACAATTAAAAAATTAAAAAATAAATATTGTATAGTCTAAAACAGTAAAACACGGGTTATTATACTAGTTAATTTTTATTTTTAAGTAAATAATTATATACATAAATCATTTTAAAAAATGCATAGAAACCAATGCTACCTGTGCGAATGCACGGGTAACTGAATAGTTCAACACGAAAAAAAGAACACTACACGATTAAAGCTAAGCTCATGTATTCAAATTCTACATTGCAGTTTCGATCAAGTTTCCTAGAAACATCAAACTGTGGAAATTTTCATGCATTGAAAGTGATACGGGAATTGATTACTCAAAGCTGACTTTAATGAGTCTTTAACTTTATGTCACCCGAACCAATCCTATCATTCTCACTTCCTCCCAGAGATGAACCCAAAAATTTAAGAGTGTGGGGGCAATGTGTGTATATATTACTATTGAAAATATAACAAATTATTTTAGAAAATGAGAATATATATTAATTTTTTGGTAACACAAACATATTTGAAAAATATAAATATATAAATTTTTTATGATACATTCACATTAAGTTTTCTTATTTGTTCTGAACAGAACTTTAGAGGATGACTGGAGAGAAGCAACACGGCAGCGTCCACGACGGGTGACGACGGCGTGTGGGGGTGGTGTACCTGCAAACACTCCGACGCCCAAGTCAGTGTGTGTAAGAGGTGAGTGAAGAGGTGGAAAAATAATAATTACCTCGATCGTTTCACTGCGTTCTCTTTTATCTGAGTTGAGGGCGGTTCTGCAGATGAATACTTAGTCCGTGAGGCCGAGAATACCGTCGGATCGCCCGGCTGTGATGAGTGGGGTGGAATCTTTGAGGCCGTTGTATCGGCCACGTCGATGTGGTCTCGAGGGAAGGCGGAGGGACTGATGCGGAAATGGGCCTGGAAGGTGGATCTTGATTGGGCCTCGGCCCGGTCGAACGATTGCCCCCAGTCGCTAGCTCGAATGTCGAGGTGGTGACTTGTTGTCGAAGTTCGTTGATGTTGACGTTCGACGTCCTTGTCCATAAGGAACTGCAAGCGTCGTCATGTCGTGCTTGTTCATTAGTTCGTTCGGGACCTTCGTGTTCCACGTCTGCTGAGGCAGTTCTCGACACGAGGCTTGATGTGCTTGTGCAAGGCACAAGGCTTTACCACGAGCTCGTGCACGCGGTCGCAGACGAGGTCGATCACAGTGCTTGTGCAAGGCACAAGGCTTTGTCACTGAGCTCGTGCACGCGGTCTCGACGCAGGCTCGAGCTTACAAGCCTTTATCTTTGACCTGGGGTCTTCGGGACCACAGGGTCGAGCCGCGAGTGAGGTTCTTCCGACGCTGGGTGCCGAGCTCCATGGCGGGCTCGACCTTTGGTTTTGGGGCAATCGTTCTGTCAAAGTATAGACAATTTGCAACAACTTGATGTAATAAAGTTAGCATTAATTTTTATGCTGAGTAAAGTGTTCGTAGTCGAGTTTTATACTTCCCTGTGAGAGTAGTTGATCTGGCTGTCCAAGCGGCAAGGTTGAGGTCATCAAATAATCAAGGTCAACGACGTAGCCGAGTTTAAAGCCGTCTGAATATCGAAATTGCAGAGGTGGGCCTGGTAGGTCGCCCGAGTACTGGATTGCGTATCCACCTGTTGCAGAGGTGCTTGTGCAGGGCACAAGGCTTTATCACGAGCTCGTGCACGCGGTCTCGGCACGAGGCTCGATCTCATCATCAGGTGCTTGTGCAAGGCACAAGGCTTTATCACTAGCTCGTGCACGCGGTCTCGGCACGAGGTCGATCATCAGGTGCTTGTGCAAGGCACAAGGCTTTATCACGAGCTCGTGCACGCGGTCTCGGCACAAGGTCGATCACAGGTGCTTGTGCAAGGCACAAGGCTTTATCACGAGCTCGTGCACGCGGTCTCGGCACGAGGTCGATCATCAGGTGCTTGTGCAAGGCACAAGGCTTTATCACGAGCTCGTGCACGACGCGGTCTCGTGACGCGAGGCTCGATCTCATCATCAGGTGCTTGTGCAAGGCACAAGGCTTAATCACGAGCTCGTGCACGCGGTCTCGGCACGAGGTCGATCTCATCATCAGGTGCTTGTGCAAGGCACAAGGCTTTATCACGAGCTCGTGCACGCGGTCTCGGTACGAGGCTCGATCTCATCATCAGGTGCTTGTGCAAGGCACAAGGCTTTATCACGAGCTCCGCACGCGGTCTCAGACGAGGCTCGATCTCAGGGCTTCATCTTTGCGCGTTCCAAGTTCTTGGAATTTCTTTGTCCTTGTAGTGTCTCGAGGGTGTAGGCGTCGGTGCAGTCTTTACGACGATTCTCAGACGGCATTCTAATTGGGTGCAAGTTTCCCTTGTAGGGCGTTCTTCAGGCCAACATCAGCTCGTCGAAGAACTAGATCCCCAGGCATGAACTCCCTGGGCACAACACTTCGGTTGTATCTTGCTGCGATTTTCTGTTTTACTGCGACCTCGCTGAGTGCTGTAAGCTCTTTGCATTCGTCAAGGAGGTCGAGTTCTTCTTGTATACTCCGACAGTTGTCAATGTTACTCTGGGGATTTATCTTTGGCTTTTGATGCCATCAACTTCTCTTCGTAATTTATAAATCTCTGAGCTCGCTTCAGGAACTCGTTCGGGGTCTTCGGTTTGTCGACACCAATGTCGACGCTGAATAAACTTCCTTCGATCAGGCCTTGCTCTAGCAAGTACAGCTTCATCTCGTCAGAGCATTTCTTCACAAAAATGGCTTCTTTGTTGAAGCGCTCGACGTAGTCTCTGATAGACTCATCTTTCTTCTGATGAATTGCGGCCAGTGCCACTGTCGACTTGGGTTGGACTTTAGACGCAGTGAAATGCGCGGAGAACTGGTCGACGAACTCAGTCCACGAACCAATGGAATTTTTCTTAAGAGTCTGGAACCAAGACAAGGCCGCCTTCTTCAGAGTGAGGGGAAAGATTCTGCACTTTACCGGCCCTTGGGCGCCTCGATAGTCCATGACAGTGTCAAAGCAGCCAACATGTTCGTCGGGGTCGGTGGTTCCGTCGTAGGAGTCCAAAGAGGGCGGTTTCTGAAGATGCTTCGGAATCGGGAATTTCATGATCTTGGACGTGAAAGGACCAAAGGCCTCGCACGTGTCACCCGTCTCATCGCTCATAGAGGGAGTTGATGAAACAGAATGAGCATGGCGGTGATGAGAAGTGCGGCCATGAGATTCGACTCGCCGCCTAGAGGCTGAGGTGGCTCTTCTGGGAGGAGTGTCGCTACTTGCGGTCGCATCTTCGTGACGAGATGCGTGCGTCGGGGATCGGCGACGGCGCGGCAGAGAGTGTGGCACATCAGGTTCAGAAGAAAGACTTCTGGAAGACACTCTTCCGCGGTGTGTTTTCTCATTTCTTCTTCCGCTTTGAGGCAAACGGATCTCAGATCTATGGCGGTGAGGCGGAGTACGATCCACAGAACGGTTACGGTGGTGTGCTCTATGCACAGAGCGGTGTGGAGTCGTGCCACGGTGGTGGCGATGAACAGATCTGAGATTTTCAGACTCCTTCGATCTCTGAGGAGAACGAGAAACACGATCTTCTCTGTTTTCGATCTGTGTGGCAACGCGAGCGGAGATTTCCTTCTGCTGATTCTCCATTCGATCGAGGCGTTGATTCTGAGCATGCATCGCTTCAGCATGGCTTCGAATGAATTCACGGATGAGGACGGCGGCGGTCTCTGTTCTTGCATCGGTTTGAGCAGCAACGATCGGAACGGCGTCATTCTGATGCGGAGGCGGAAGGTTACTCCTCTGCCTCTCATATTCAATGATGAAGCTAACAGGTTCATGGTGAGGTGGTTCCGCCGGAGCTATCGGCGGATTTGGCGGTTCAAGATCTGCGTTCGCATGAGTGGAACTGCTCGTCGCGATCTGACGCTTCGATCCAGTCATCGTCGAGTGAAGAAGGGAAACTTCGACAAAGAAAGATGAAATCAGAAACGATTTCCCACAGACGGCGCCAATGTTCTGAACAGAACTTCAGAGGATGACTGGAGAGAAGCAACACGGCAGCGTCCACGACGGGTGACGACGGCGTGTGGGGGTGGTGTACCTGCAAACACTCCGACGCCCAAGTCAATGTGTGTAAGAGGTGAGTGAAGAGGTGGAAAAATAATAATTACCTCGATCGTTTCACTGCGTTCTCTTTTAATACGAGTTGATGACGGTTACCGATGAATAACCGTCCCGTGAGACCCGGGATACCGTCAGATCGCTGCCAGCCTGTGATGAGCTGGGGTGGAATGCTGAGGACCGTTGGATCGGCCACGTCGATGTGGTCTCGAGGGAAGGCGGAAAGACTGATGCGGAAATGGGCCTGAAAGGTGGATCTTCGGATTGGGCCTCGGCCCAGTCTGGAACATTATTGATGAATAAATTATTTATGTATATATAATTTGATTGGTTCCATCAAAAAAAAATTGATTGGCATCATGTCATTGATGTCTAACTCAGTGGTTAACAATATTGCAAGTGTTTAATTTGAGAAAGATTAAAAACATAGTGGGGGCATTTGCCCCCAAACTCACATAAGTAGGTCCGTCCCTGCTTCTTCCACTGTTGTTTCTTTGTTCTGCAGGTTCAAGAACGAAGCCTCTGCTGCATCCATCTTCTTCCACTATTTTATTTTTCTCCATCACACTTTTGATGATCTCAATCAACACTCCAATGTTTCGTTGTGAGGATGATATCCAATACACGAACTGCAACAACATTTTTAGCTGCGAAAGAAACATCTAAAACCTCCTCGAGTATCCATTTTGGGGAGGAAACAGAGAACCATATTGTGGTGTTCTATATCCTAATATGGAGTTCACATGCGAAAAAAGTATCCCCAAGGTAACCATCAATCAAGTCAAAATTTGTTGACCACAACTTGTTTATAAAATTAAAGTTTTATATTGAGATTAAACCGAGATTAAACATATAATGTTTCTTTTTTGAGATTCAAAAATAAAATAATTATTTATAAATAATAAAAATATTTATAAAATGATTATGTGATAAAAGACAATGAAATTATACTAATGAAATTATACCAACAAATTGTAATGTTTCTCGTCAGGATTCAAGAGTAAAATAATAATTTATAAATAACAAAAACATTTACAAAATTTTGAAACGTGACCAAGGACGGTGAACTTATGTCGACAACATGTAATATTTTCCCGTTGGGATTTAAAAGAAAAATAATTATTTATCATGTATAAATAATAAAGACATTCATAAAGATAAAATAAAAAAAATAAAATAAAAAACCTAAGTAAATAAAAGACATTAAGAAAAAAGAAAGAAAATAACAACAATAAATAAAAGAAAAAAAAATTAAAAAAATTCTAGTAGGTATTCAAAAGTAAAATAATTATTTATAAATAATTAAATATTGATAAAATTTGATGTCTGTTCAAAGACGATGAAATTATATTGACAACATGTAATATTTTTCGGTCGGGATTTAAAAGTAAAATAATTATTTATAAATAATAAATACATTTACAAAATTTAATGAGAAAATTATATCACACGACATTGCAAGTGAGTTGTGGCCCCATCCAAAGACGAAGCTTCAAGCGTAGTAACTGTCATCGTCCCTCTACGAAGCTTGGCAATCCAAAGACGAAGCTTCGATTCCCCAACGTGGGTCTGACTAATCTAACACCCTAAGGGAAAATCGAAGAACATTTGGTGTTTCTCTCTCCCCAAGATCGACCAACTAATTCGTGATTCGAACATGTGTACTTTCTTCCTGAGGTACTTTCCAAATGCTTCTTATCACTTTCCTTCCTCGATTCCCTTTTTTATCTTGATTTTTGTGTTCTTATGCGTTTTAAATTTGTTTCGTAGCTCTTTTTCTCTGATTTGATTGCTCGTTGTTAGCAATTCGGAGAAGCAACGTCGAAGCAAATTGACCCAGCATTGCATAGATTCGCTGCTGATGAAAAGGGTTTGATTTCCTTAGTTGTATGTGCTGATTATTCGTGCTGATTATTCGTTCCTATTCGGCGCTTGTTTTTTGTATTTGCTTGCTATCGTTTTCTTTTTACCGCGTTGTCTTGATGAATTGTTGTGTATTGGGTAATGGGTAAGGGGGCATGTGACGCATGTCTAAGTTGGAATTAGTAGAACAAAACTTAAATCTTAACATAAGGACTAATCCAAATAGCAAGTTTCAAGATGAACAGATTTGGAGAGAAATATATTCATCTGATTCCTATACAAATAGTTGTCTGGCATTTAAATTGAATTCTTCACAGAAGTTTCAACGAATTAAGATCTTTTGCGATGACCTTTCTTAGTCACAAAATTGACAACATATGTATAAGCTCAAAAAGAATTTGGTCTGTAATGGGCAATCGAATTGAGGGTTAAAATCAGTCTGTAATGGGCAAGTGAGTGGTTTATGCTAGAGCGGTCTCGTCCGTTAATAAAAGGGCAATAAAGAATTTGGTAACAGTGGAATAAAGTGTGTGTTTTGGAGTGATTTAGACACAATAGAGATAGCGAATTGTAGGATAGTGTGCTTTAGAAAGTGCCACCTCAAAATATGATTGATGTGGCAAAATTTGGATTACATGGCATTGGAACGGATGAAGTGTCATCACTAAGAATCGCGGGTCTATTTTTATAGATTATAAATAGATATAAGCTTCCAAATCAGGCTTTTTTGCTTCAATATTGGCAGAATCAAGATGATTATGAGTTTGCATAAGTCCTTTCTGAAGGATGTGTTTTTCTTCTAGAATATCTGTAATTATATTAATTATATCTGTAATTATATTAGCTAATATCATTTTTAACAATGTAGGGATTGGAAGAGTGGTATGTTGAGATGGAAGAAAATATTCCATGTGACAGCAATGAGGAAGACGAATGCATCAATTTAGAAGCGGATACAGGTTGTGAAGAGACATGCAGCAAAGATGATATGTAGTTTGACATTGAAAAGGGTGCAACCATTGCCAATATGCACGACAAGTAATTGAAGAGCAACTATTACTGATTACTTCGAAGACAGAGGAATCCCGATAGAACCTTTTGGAGGTGTCGAAAATGGAAGTAGGTATCAAACGGGAATGTGAATGCTGCAAACAAGTAATTGAAGATCTTCAAAACAAAGTTAGGTGTCGAGAAGAATGGGAGAATGATGTTATTGTGGATTGTTGTCATATCTTGGGCATTGACTATTGCAGTGTGTATGTTTGGGTTCCATTAAATGTGTTGGTCTGAAGTAGAATGTGTAGCTTTAGGGTATTTTGTTCAAAGCGTAATGTGAAAGTATGTAATCCTTCAGAAATGGAATTCATATTTTGTTCAGAAATAGTGTTGGTTTGGTTTAATCAATTATTTCTTATTTCTTTTTATGCTTTATCTGCTAGTTAGTTTCTTTTTATATTTTCACTTGAATAGATTGACTTGAATAGTTTATTTGGTGGATTTAAGGTGGAAGTAAGCATGACAGTAGCTAGCTTAAGAACTTCATGGCTGTATGCATCTTATAGGATGCATTCCCTTTGATAGTTTGGTGATCAATTTGGTTTGTCAGAATTAAATCAAGCTTAAATCAATGAAAAAGGAAGAACCGCCAATTTTAACCACGATGTGTAGAAGCCATAATCTTAAAATTTCAAAACTGCTAGACCAAACGCATGTTGTATCTAGTTATTTATGTTCAAGCTGCTACTTTTAGCGGATCAGTATTAATGATTTTTTCCGAATGAAAAAGTGAAAATTTGTCCAATATGCATTAGCTCGGTCTCAGCTCCTATTTGCACTTGTTTAAGAGGGAATAATCACATATTTCCTGACATTGGATGTTGGTGCTGCTACATCAACAACCCTTCCTTGCATCAATTTACTTTTGTTTTTCCCTTTCCTCGCCTCTGACTCGTACTTGGTTGCTTTGTTTCAGTAGTGACCTTCTTCTGGTTCCTTGGCACCTAATACATTGCTCTCACCTTAATCAAATTGTATTAACAGACATGACTTGATGACCCTTGTATGAAACCACATTAATCTATAGGCACCTTGATGTGGTTAGATTAGGTTTGATTAACAAGATCTAATAGGTATCAGGCAAGGACATAACCTAGACAGCAATTACGACCATCGCAATTGGTTGTACCTAAAGATTTGTGTTTATGCCCTTTTTTTTTCCTCAGCTGAAGGTGTGTTTGATCCCAATGGACTTTTTGCTAGGCTCTCAGTTACAACTCCTTTGTGTTCTATTCTTATTCTTATGCCTTCTTTTCTTTGTTTTTCGTTTTTTATTCTTTGTTGTAGCATTCTTTCTTGCCCAGTTTTGATTCTTTGTTGTTCTGTTCGGTTCTTTGTTGTTTATGACTTGTAATCAAATTTGGTGTTTATCTGTAAACAAGAAAGGGTGAAAAATACATCTCAGTTTGTCCTTTTCGAACCCTCATCCAAGCATATAAAATAATTTATTTCTTATTAAAAAATTTGGTGTTTGAGTTGGGCATCTTTTATGCTACATCCAACTACACTCAGTAAAACGTACATACTTGTTCCAATAGGTTAAACTAGGGCGTTGGCTAGAATACACAACTTGATTAAGTTGTGTAATGATTAAATTATCAGCGCGACATTCGAAATACTCGTTCGGACGTTAAATTAAAAATAAACGGTCAAAAATAAAAAAGAACACTACACTCCTACCGACAAACTCGTAGATGAGGTCCGAAATATAAATTTTGGATGCAAAAGATGATCCATATTGTACTATTGGTGCAAAACACTGTTCAGAATCCGGTAAAATTTTAAACCCAAAGTTTAACCGTAGCCTGTTATGATATAATAGGTTTGATATATTAATTTACTTCCGTGAAATTTTGTGTTTGTTACTGCCACCGATCAACAGTTGATGGCAATGCTCATCCTCATAGCCTGTTCATCAAGCTCCTGTCAAATGGTGGGTCAAGGTTAATAGATAACCACCACATATAGACATATGCATTGAGATTAAGCTAATTAGCTCACCATGGATATGCAATTAGGGTCGAAAGAGTATTCCATTTCCATCCATTGCAAGGAATCAGGTCATGGAGGCTACAAATAAATTAGTTGGTGGAGTATAAGCCCAATCTGCAACCTCAATGAACGACTTGATGGTTCATATATCATTTCCCCCTTATGGAGTCAGTTGAATACATGGTTACATGCCATACGAATGGTGACATGAAGACAGCTGCAGAAGAAATTTATCTATTAAGCATAGTGACAAATATCTTATGAGCTTCTTCTTACTGCTCTAATCATAAAAAAGAATGTGAGAACAAATTATACTTCATTAGAGCATAGAAGTAAAAAAGATGCGAGATTGATAGGTTTGTTTATCACTCAATCAGTCAGAATATTTATAATAGGTGGAGATACAAGTTCCAGAGCTGAAACAACAAATTTGTATCTGCAATAAATGTTAAAAAAGCGAGAATATATCAGAGACAGAATAACTCAGATAAAGTAAAATAAAATGAATTTATCAAAGATTTGGTAGACATTGGACATGCATTGCAATACATACACAAAGTAAAGGTAGCAAATTCCTTTTAGCTTATATGCAATAGATGAATCTATCGATTACAATGCAAATGGGCTGGTGAATATGCACTAAAATTAGAAGCTTTTTTTTTGCTATTTAATAGACAAAAATGGAGAGGATGGATGAACAGCTAGAAGGGGGAAATAAACCCTATGAAAGGTTGACAGGGATGGGTTTCCGCAGGTACTGCAACAACCTGGAAATCATTCAAAGAGCCACGAGTATTAGGCACTGCGGTGAGAAAAATGGCAACCTTAAAAATGTACTGACATCCGCAACCTAAAATGGGAACTTGGCCATAAAAATGGGAGAAAAATCAGAACTTTAAACATGTGCCCACTTCTGCAAAATATACTGAGTCAAAAAAAATGGGGAAACCCTATGTTTTATAAAAAATTAGCTCACCTTGAAATAATAGGGCAGAGGAGAACAATGTGGATGAAACACACAGTGAAACCGGTGGACAACAAATGGTGGAGGACCAATAGGTCCTCTCTGCGTGAAAATGGAAACTTAAAAACTCTGTCCACCTCTTCAAACCACAATGCGAACAGGCTGCAAAAAAAGGGGAACCCAATGTTTGATAAAGTGCTCAACTTGAAATAACTAGGCAGGGTAGAATGATGTTGACGAAACACACATGGAACCGGAGGTGAGGAGATGGTGGAGGAGAGCAGTAGCTATAAGCCGAAGAAGGTAAATTTCCAAACAAAAGGCACCGCGGCTTACCTCCAGTTCTTGCGTGGCGCCGTCGACTTCTTTCTATGTACAACAAAAACTTGTTACCCTAATACAAACACCTGATGTGCTATGGTGGAAAAAACAAAACATAACTTTGGTGGGAGCTATTTGCAATTTTTTAAGTTTGTATGTATGTCACACACCTGATGGGTTACTTGTGTTACCGGTCAAAGATCTGAACCACTCAAATAAATTATATTAAATCAACAGTACAAAACAACTGGTTCACCGATGAACTACTTAGTTAATGGTTCATCGTAGATGTCACCAGCAAAATAATCTTCTATGATTTATAAATGATAAAGACAATTATAAAGATAAAATAAAAAGTATTAAAAATAAAAAAACTAAAGAAAAAACATTAAGAAAAAACGAAAAGAAAATGTAAAAATAAATATAATAAAAAAAGAAAAAGTAAAAAAAAATCATAGAGATTCAAAAGTAAAATAATTATTTATAAATAATTAAACATTTATAAAATTTAATACGTGTTCAAAAACGATGAAATTATACTGACAACATATAATATTTTCCTGTCGCGATTGAAGAGTAAAATAATCATTTATAAATAATAAAGATATTTATAAAATTTTGATATGTGACAGAAGACGATGAATTTATATTGATAATGTGTAATATTTTTTCGTTGGGACTTAAAATCAAAATAATAATTTATGATTTATAAATTATAAAGATATTTATAAAGATAAAATAAAAAATAAAAAAACTAAAGGAAAAAATCAAAAAATTAAAAGAAAATAAGAAAAATAAATATGTAAAAAAAATTCTAGTAGGACTAGAAGTAAAACAATTATTTATATATATTTAAATATTTTTAAATTTGATAGTGTTCAAAAACAATAAAATTATATCGATAACGTATAATATTTCCAATGGGGATGCAAAAAAAAATTAGACCAGGTGTAATATTTCCCTGTCACTTTGACTCCAATTAGGCCCGCCCAGCACGCACCACCAGCACCAGAGGCCTTTTCTTTATCTTTATTATTATTATTGATGATAATGATAATTACAATTATTGTGGCGCACAAACATTCCGAGGCAACTTTAAAATTTGAAGGTTGTTTCATTCGTTCGTTCATTCAACTGCCGCGGTATTATTATTCCTTCCTTATTATATTCAGGTTCAGTAAATCCCTTTCCTAGCTACTATACTCTGCTAGCTAATTACTAATACTAATTAAGCATGAACACGGTACCACGTACCCAAAGCAGATACAGTCCAAATCCCTTCACCTTCTTCTCAGTCCTTTTTTTCACTTTCACAGCAGTTGTTGTTGCCGACGACTTCGATACAGATCATTATATGTCCAGGCTTCTGAAAGCCCTGACCCCAAATCCCACGGGTTGGTCTCCCAACATACACTTCTGCAAATGGAACGGCGTCGTTTGTGATCAATACGGTGGCGTCCAAGTCATCAAGCTCCCGTCAAGCTCACTCAGTGGGACGCTCCCTTCTGATCTCAACAACCTCTCCAATCTCACCCACATCGATCTCCACAACAATTCCCTCACTGGCCCTTTGCCTTATCTATTCACCCTCGACGCCCTCCAGTATGCGTACCTCGGCCACAACAACTTCACCTTCATTCCACACCGTTGCTTCCAGTTCCTTACAGCCTTGCGAGCCCTCAACCTCAGCAACAACTTGAATCTCGCGCCGTGGGCATTCCCCGCGGAGGATTTGATTCCGTCCCAGTCGCTGCAGACCCTCGACCTCGAAGCTACGAATATGAATGGTTCCTTGCCGCCGGAAATGTTCGAAGGGTTTCCAAGTTTGGAGACTCTTGTTCTTTCACACAACAACTTTACTGGAACTCTTCCCCACTCTCTTCGGAAATCTCCAATAAGGTATTTGCGGCTCAACAACCAGGGCACTTGGAATAAGCTTTCGGGTACCATTGAGGCGATATCATCGATGAGGTTATTGTCTCAGGCGTGGCTTCACAACAACGACTTCCGGGGTACTATTCCTGACTTGTCCAATTGCACCCATTTGTTTGATCTGCAGCTTCACTCAAATCAGTTAACTGGTGTGGTTCCACCTTCCTTGATGGCTCTCCCTAGCTTGAACCACGTTTCCTTGGACGACAATTACCTTCAAGGGCCGATACCTGAGTTTCGGAAAGGTGTGGAGGCAACTTCGGAAAAGAATTTCTTTTGTGATGGACCTTGCGATCCACTGGTCACCCCTTTGCTTGAAATTGCTGCAGCCTTTGTTGAAGTCTGGGAGTATCGGAATGGTGTCGCCCACATAAAAATAGAGAGCGAGAAAATAAGGAAATGAGCAACGCGCAAAATTTCGTGGAAAACCGCCAGCAATAAAGGGGAAAAACCAGGCGAGGCAGGAAAGAATTTCCTTTATGTGGGAAAATATTACAAGAATCATACCTGAAAATCGCCATGGAAATCTGCCGCGTCTCTCTTGTTGAGTATAAGAAATAATAAAGAGGAAGAAATGTTTGGGATGATTTATAAAAGCATTCACTAAGCCTCCTTATATAGAACAGAAGCTTTCACCAAAGCAAGAACCACCGTGTGGGACTTTTTATGCGTTCTCACTCAGAAGATTTTGATTAGACCCAATCATATCTTACACACTCTTCTGCGTGCCATTCCAGCAAGCCACGTTTACGATTGGCGTAGGAGGATCGAACCATAAATAAACTTGTCGGCGTTGATTGGGCAGATCATCACATCGCTATTTAGGTTATCTTTGGTGTGAATCTTTTGCATGCTCCACGGTTCGCTTTCTCTACCCTTCCACGAACAAAGTGATCTTGGTGCTATGTAAGCTTTGTCTGGAATGAAAAGTGGATTCACGGTAATATGCGAAGGCTTTCTGGTATCCTGATACGAATCATCATGTTGCTTGTGCCGATTCCTCCATTAAACCTTTAATCCAGGATAGCTTCCTTGCAAGCCTGGTATTGCGCCATAGCTCGGCCTCTGTAGTAGACAAAGCTACAACGATGCGTAACCAGATAACCAGCTCCCCCTGCGGTTGTGAATACATACCCGGTGGTGGATTTCCTTTTATCGAGATCCCTGCAAAATCTGAATCAACACAAACGACGATGAATTACGATCCTCCGTAACATAATGCAACATCGAGGTTCCTTTGATGTATCTAGGGATCCTCTTATGATGTATTCAATGCTCTACTACCTGGATTTGCCATAAGCGAGCTAACGCTCCCCTTTGCTTGTGCGATGTACGAGTGCGGTACATATCATGACATACATAAGGCTTCCCGGCCCGATGCATACGGTACTCGAGACATTTCCATCCTCTCAAAGCTTCATTGCTGGGACTCATGCACGAGGATAATTTAAAATTGACCGAGAGCGGGGTAGAAATTAACTTCTGATCTTGCATGTTGAAGCCGCATGAGACCTTCCTTAGATAATTCTTTTGAAAGCCAAATCTTATCATTTCTATCTCGGTGAATTTGCATCCCTAAAATCTTGTTGCGGGTCCCAGTCGCCATAAATATCAAACTCCCTAGCCAAGCTGTGCCTTTAATTCCTGGATTCGATCTTTGTTGGGGCCTACCACCCGACATGTCATCCACATCTGAACAAAAATGATGAAATCATTATCATGAACCTCTTGTAGTACATCTGATAATGACAGACTTCGATCTGTTGTAACCAAAGGCTAATTATGAAGGAATCAAATCTCTTGTACCAACATCTGAAGGCTGCTTTAGGCCGTCTGGAAGCGATTTGGTCAACCTCTGAACCAAGTTTTCTTTTCCTTGTTCTTTAAAGCCTGCAGTTTGGAGCATATAAATTTCTTCTTCAAGCTCTCCATGAAGAAGCGAGTCTTTACATCCAAGCTGTTCAAGATGTAAATCAAATGCGGCAGCATTACATTGAACACTACACGATGGTAGTAGTAAGTCGACAGCTGGAGAAAATATCTCGTCAAAGTCTATCCGCTTCTTTACGAGCATAACGCGACTCTGAGTCGTACGATGTCGTTCCACTTGATCATTGCGATCTCGTTTGATTTTGAACACCCATTTGTTCAGATGGCTTCAGACCCTTTGGAAGTTCAACAGTTCCCAAGTCTTATTTCTATGTAGGGCTTCCATTTCTTCTGCATTCGCGTCATCCATTGAAGCTTATCCCGGTATTCAGCGCTTCTTGAAGAGGCGATGGTTCACGCTTCTGGTCGAAAAAGCGGTATGCATCGTAGCCAGGCCATAACATGTCGAGTGCCATGATGGTGCCGGATTATCGGCGTGTTGATCGTGAACTCCTTCATCATTGACCTCATGGTTCTTGTTCTATGTGCTACGGTTACTGCTTGAAGAATCATCTTCTTGATCTTTCTCTCGCCATAGTGAGTCTCCTTGGAAGTGCTGTCATTTTTCTGCTCACTTTGCTGTTCATTTTCTGCAAAAGCTACATCTCTGCTAACAATAAACTTGGGTGGTGGGGTCCCCAAAGCGATACCCGTTGTATATCATAACCCAAGAATATACATTTTACGGATTTTGGATCAATTTTGTTCTTTCTTGGGAGTTGTACGTACGCGTCGCGGACATCAAACACATGTAAAGAAGAATAATCTCACAGGCTTTCCTTTCCACATCTCCATTGGTGACTTCAAACCAATATTTGTAGATGGCGATCGATTTATCACGCATAGCAGGCGGTTTTGGTATACGCCCAAAGATTTGGCGATCTGCTTTGTGCCGGCGTAGCTCTTGTTCTTTCTAGGAGAGTCCTGTTCATCCAGTTACTGCTACACCATTCTGTTTGGAGGTGTATGTGCGATAGTGAATTGTCTCGTAATACCGTCTTGCTTGCGAGAATGATAGAAAGTTACCATCTACATATTCTCCTCCATTATACTGTCCTCGAAGCACTTGATTTTCTTCCCGATTCAAGCTCTACTTGTGCTTTGAACTCCTTGAATCTTGAAACACATCGACTTCTTCTTGATTGGGTACACCCACGATCTCTGGAGTAGTCATCAATGAATGATACAAAATACTTTGCTCCCCATGGATGTTTCGTGACTCCCACATCGAATGTATCAAGTCTAGTATCGCGTTTATGCGGTAGCTACTTTTGCAAATTTCAATCTATCTTTGCTTACTTGTCACCGCGATTATCACGGAAGGAAGGTAAAATTCTGGTCTTGAGCGGGGTAAGGTGCGTTCGAGAGAACTTTCAAGCCACGTTCGACGTATGGCCTAACTGCGATGCCACATCATCGTTGATTCTTCATGGCTCGGCCGATGCCCGATGCATCCGCCTCTTACCAACGTATCTCCCAAAAGCATGTATAGATTGCTTGTGATCTTTTACGCTTTCATCACCACAAGGTGCCGCTTCACTACTTTCAAGACTCCACCTTCAATATGGATCTTGCAAGAGTCATCCAATTGCCGATGGACAATAGATTCCTTCAAGCCATTCACATATGCGTACCCCTTGTATCTTCACGAAGCGAGTACCATCTTGCATCTTTATTACGGCGATGCAGGATTCCAACAATTTCTAAGGTGTGATCATTTCCCATAAACACGGATCCTACGAGACCAGGCTCATAAGTCTGAACCAATCACGGTGTGAAGTCATGTGCCGTGTACTTTGAGTCACTATCCAAACATCATTGAGTTTCCTTCCACCTTTAGGACTTGCTTTGCTCTGGGGATTTCTCCATCATCGAAAATTACTTGCAACCTGACCTTGCGAGGTTGATGCTTGGTCTTCTCTCCGTTAACTTATTATTCCAGCTCCTTCAAGTGCCTCTCATGCCACGGTTGTAGCATTTGAGATTCTTTCTTCTTGAGATTTTGATCACCACGATCTTGGCTCCCCCACTTTGAGGCCACGTTACATGATCGCCTCTCATCATCGTTAAAGCACGCTTGCCGAACTTCGACCTTTCCTCCTTATTCTTGCTGGATTCTTCTAAAGGATTGCAAGCATCATCAAAGTGAAAGTGTCTGACAACATTGTTGTTGTAATGTTGATGATCAGAGTTGATCATCCTGGTCTGGTAAGCTACGATAAAAGTTCTGCACGTTCATTTTCTACGCTATTTTGAAATCTGATCAGTGGTGAGCAAATAGCGTATTCAAGGTGTTAATGTGATCCGTCACCAATGTGGATTCAACTCGTTCGAAGAGTGTAGAGTTTCCTCTTCAAAGAATATTCTTGTGTGAAGTGACTTAACCTCGTCTGATTTGTGAAGTACATCCAAATCTCGCTGGAGTCTTCTTTCTGCAACACTTGACAAGCCCGAATCGCCATTGCTAGGTGCAAATTGGCGTGACATTGCCATCCTTCTCTTTTCCACTTTTCATCGGTCATTCTGTGAGTACGCCTTGATTGCTTCCAAGCAATTATCCTTCCTCAAAGCTATGCCTTGATTTCCACGAGGAGAAGTTACTCCCGGATTGAACTTCTCTATCTCAAATTTTCTTTGCCATGGTTGTACCACAACCAAGCGGATTGCACTATTTCATAAGTAGAATAGTCTGATTATCGTGAACAGTATTGTCACGTATCGTACACAGAACAAATCTAGTATACGCTAACAATTCTTGTAAAGTATACAACCACACGTGTGAATAGTAGCAGTATATGGGAATAGTATCGTATCACGGGAATAGTAGTGGGCCAATAGGCGTAAATAGTACAGGGTAAGTTCAGGAAGAGAGGTGGGTCACCAATGGACAACGCTTAGTCAAAGTCTTTCGCCAGAGGAACTTTTCCTAGACATGCACTTCTACACTACCACACTATTTCCAGCAACAATTCTTTTCTGATGTGGAAGATCAGACAATGCTTTTATACAGCATACTAAGAACGACACCTTCCTAGGTAGTGCAGTGGAATAGTATCATCAACCTTGGAGCTCCGATACCCTTTGTGGTAGTACCAGTATCGGAATGGTGTCACACAACTAAAAATAAGAGCGAGAAAATAAGGAAATGAACACACACAAAATTCGTGGAAAACCCGCCAACAAATAAAGGGAAAAACCACAGAAGCGAGGCCAGGAAAGAATTTCCTATGTAGGAAAATATTACAAGAATACCTCTCACAAAATACCTCACAAATACTTTCTCGTAATACTCTTGTTGAGTATAAGAAATAATAAAAGAGGAAGAAGAGAAATGTTTGGGATGATTTATAAAAGCATTACTAAGCCTCCTTATATAGGCTCCAAAGCTTTCACCAAAGCAAGAACCCACCGATGTGGGACTTGCTGTAACAGCCTTTGGGTATCCTCTTATATTGGGTGTTTCATTGATAGAGAAAAATCGTCCTTGTGTGGAGGACTGGAAATATATTGGGTGCACAAGAGGGAAGCTTGTTACTGTTAATTTGAAGGAGCTGAATTTAACAGGAACTACATCCCCTGCATTTGCCAATTTGACAGGTTTGGTGAACTTGACACTTTCTGGCAATAATTTGAAGGGTTCAATACCACAAAGCCTCACGACTTTGTCCCAACTCAAGTTTTTGGATGTGTCCTATAATAACCTGTCCGGACAAGTTCCCAATTTTCCACCCAAGGTCAAGTTAAATATCACGGGTAATGTTTTGCTTGGGAAGCTTTGTCTAGGAGGAGGAGGAGGACAAAATGGAACAGTAGTTTCTGGTGGTGACGCACTGCCACTGGATAGAGGCCCATCCCAAAAAACAAATGCCACATCATTTAGGCCTATATGGATATTAGCAGGTATGTATACATACATACCCGTTAATTATTTCTCTACTCTTTTGTTCTAGTTTCCATTCTGCCATGTGCAACTGTGCAAGTGTTGTACAAATAACAACCTAGCTAATTCAAAGTCTGTTTGCAAATTCGATTGGAAAAGTTCAAAAAGCAGTCTCATCTCTCTTGATGGATTAGCAAAAACACTCCAAATTAAGGTTTGTAATTGTTCTTTGTTTTTTCCTTTTTTCTTTCAAACATGCAGGGGCATCAATGTTTAGTGTTGGAGTAGCAGTAATACTTCTTGTGATTTGCTGCAAATGTAAGAGGTATCTTAGTTTAGTACAAAAAATGATCTTCAATAAAACAACACTTCTTGACAACAATGTGGAGGACTTCAGACAGAATTATAATCTGTCAGTGGCAAAGCGATATAGCTATGCAGAAGTGAAAAGAATCACAAACTCATTCCGAGATAAATTAGGTCAAGGAGGGTATGGTGTTGTGTACAAAGCAAGCTTACCTGATGGTCGTCAAGCGGCGGCAAAAGTAATCAAGGAGGCCAAGGGAAATGGAGAAGAATTCATAAATGAAGTCGCTAGCATTAGCAGAACATCACATATGAACATTGTCTCACTTTTGGGTTTTTGTTATGAGCTAAACAAAAGAGCACTAATTTATGAGTTCATGCCTAACGGTTCATTGGATAAGTTCATCTATAGAAGTGGGTTTCCAAGTGCTATTTGTAATTTGGATTGGAATACACTGTACCAAATTGTAATTGGCATTGCTCGAGGACTAGAATACTTGCATCAAGGATGTACTTCAAGGATTTTGCATCTTGATATCAAACCCCAAAATATTCTTTTGGATGAAGGTTTTTGCCCAAAAATCTCTGACTTTGGACTAGCTAAAATATGCCAAAAGAAGGATAGTATTGTGTCCATACGAGGCCCACGAGGAACTATAGGATACATAGCACCTGAAGTATTTAGCCGAACATTTGGTGGAGTTTCTCATAAGTCTGACGTATACAGTTATGGCATGTTAATTTTAGAAATGATAGGTGGAAGAAAGAATTATGACACTGGAGGGTCATATACCACTGAAATGTACTTTCCAGATTGGATTTATAAGGATCTTGAGCAAAGTAACAATCTTGCAAATTGTTTAGCAATCTCAGAGGAAGAAAATGACACGGTAAGAAAGATTACTATGGTGAGTCTATGGTGCATTCAAACCAATCCATTAGATAGACCATCGATTAGTAAAGTAATAGAAATGCTACAAGGACCACTTGAGTCTCTGCCATATCCTCCAAAGCCTGTCTCATATTCTCCTCAAAGGCCATCATTACAAATTTCACATGTGTCTCCCAGCAATTTGTTGGAGACAAGTTCAATGACCTTACAGAAGAATGGTTCCATAAAATCAAATGACTTCAACGATGACAAAAATGAAATTGTGAAGTGATTGTATTGTAATTTGTGTTATTGGTACTTGGATACAACTTTGCATGTCTTTTTATTGAACTTCAAAACCTATTCATTTATTTGTAGTGGGTAAATTGTTAGCTACTAATCACTTTGGAGATCTTATTTTTAATTGTTCAGCAATTCAAATTTCAATGAAAGAATTTTTTATCTTTGAAATTTGTTTTTTTTTTCAAGTGACATAATTGTGCTATTGGTTTTTCTCTATTAAAACAAGAGTGGATTACGTGAGTGCATTGCTTCATAGACAGTGGAGTACATTCACCAAGTTTATAAGTTACGAAATCTTCTTTTTCATATACAACATAGTATTCTTAGATAAGATCTTATGCCCCAAAACTTCTGCCTCGGTACTGAAAAAGCTATCCAAACATGCCAAATGGGTTATTGGATGAACCTGAGTGCTAGGAACATGATAAGGAAAGGAGAGAATTATAAGTTATTAAAAATATAGAATATATATACAAGTGTATCAACGGGTACACATTTGCCTCGCCTCCTTTAAGAATAAGCTCATGAAAATAGTGATGGTAAATGACTGACATCAGATTAATTTACTAATATAGGAAGCAAATTTTTGTTTAGACATTTGAGCCCAAACAAGAAATTATTACAATACTCCTACAGTGAAAGCTTACTAGCAAAACATGTTGCTTGCTGATGCTTGTTGAATTTTTCATGTCTTATATCGTCAACCGTCGATGAGAAGACAAATTTAAGATCAGTTGCAGCTTGATACATGTCTTTGACATGCATGCATTAATTTTCAAATTCTCTCAAGCTCAATTTCCTTTCTGTGCTTCCTTTCTGTGCTGCAGGTCTGCCTAAAATTGCAAATAAAATCCCAGTTATACGGTAGAACAAATAAAGTTATTGTAAAAATATATCTCAATAATATTTCATTAACTTAACTTTGAATACACACACTAATGTTATTATATAGACTACGCTAGACTTAACCTAATGGGCCTGAGCAATGGGCCGAATAACTAAACTAGGTTACAGTACAAAAGGTAAATATTTACTATTTACTCTAATTATTTACAATACTCCTCAAAATTTGGTGAGTGGATATCAATCATTCCTTTGGTTTGCAAGTAAGTTACGGAATCGGTCTGTAGATAGCCCTTTGTAAGCACATCGCTAGTTGGTGTCCAGAGGAATGTAGGATGTTATCATCCCACACCCAAACTTCTCCTTTATAAAGTGTGGTTTATCTCAATGTGTTTGGTCTGTCATGTTGTACGGGATTATGAGCAATGCTGATTGGCTGATTTATTGTCACAAAACAACCTCATTGAGCCTTCATAATTCACCTTCGAAATCATCAAGTATAATCTTCATCCTGATAGCTCACAAATTCCATGAGCCATTGCTCTGGCGACTCGCCAAAGACTTGATCTAGCCACTGCATTTTGTTTTTTACTCCTCCATGTAACAAGATTACCACAAAAGAATGTACAGTAGCCAAAAGTGGACCTTCTATCACTCCCTTTGAGCTGCATAATGCGCATCGATAGGGCTTCCAATGTCAGTCTTAGCCTCTTTTGAACAAGAGACCTCTTTCCTGAGTCGCTTAAGGTATTGCAAAATCCGCTCTCTTTGCAAGTGCCTCAAATCCTCGGATCATGCATAAATCGCCGACCACGCTATCGCATAAGCTAAATCGAGGTGCCCAATGTGTGCCAAAGTAAATTAAGCTTCCCCTAATCTCACGATCTGAGGCATCAAACTCGGCTAACTCACTCTCTTGATGCTCATTTTATGATTTTGCTCTATGGGAACACTGCAGGTTTACACCTAAGCTTGCGGTTTCCCGCAAGGTCAAGAACATATTTTCTCCGAGAGATAAAAATTCCTTGTTTTGAGTAAGCTACCTCAATCCCAAGGAAATACTTGAGTTCCCGGATCTTTCATCTCGAACTCTGCGAGATAATTTCTTCTTGAGGAGTTGTCTCTCAACCAAGTCATTCCTCAGAATAATAATATCATCAACATAAACAAGAATCTTGTTAGTTTTCCTCCATGAATGTTTGAAGAAGAGGTATGATCTCCTTGACTCTGTTTTGTAACCAAGACCCAACATAGCCTTTGTAAATCTTCCAAACCATGCCCAGGGAGCTTTGCTTTTAGCCCATACAAGGCCTTTTTCAATCTACACCTTATTTATCCCAAGAGTTGGATCAAATCCGGTGGGATGTCCATATACACTTCCTCTCTAAATTTCCATGCAAGAATGCATTTTTTAACATCAAGCGATTAAGTTCCCACCCGAGAATGAAGCGTGAAGATAGTAAGATACGGGGACGGTGTTCATCTTTGCTCTGCAGTACAAATGTCTCTCATAATCAATGCCATAAATGCAGGTGTGCCTTTGCTACTAATCGGCCTTATATCGATCAAGAGTGCCATCCGATTTGTACTTGGCAGTATAAATCCACCATGACCAAGCAACTAAGCTCGCCTCTTGGCTTCTCAACTATCTCCCGAAGTTCTATTCTTTTCAAGAGCTTTCATTTCCTCATTCATGGCTTTGATCCAATTTTCATCTTTAAGTGCCTCCTTGAGATCACGCAGGATTCTTCTGAGTCAATTCACGTCATAAAAGCCTTATCTTTGAGGGAAACATGGTTAGATGAAACAAATTGAGAAATAGGGTATTTAGCGCAAGCCCTTTCCTTTTCTCAAGGCAATAGTAGGTCAATCAATCGAGGATCAAGTGTATCGGAATAGAAGAATCGAAGCAAAAGGGTTACTTTCATTACTTACCTCCGGCTCAGACGGTTGGGGTTGTTTCTGGACCAGGTCGGGTTTTCCTCTCCTTTGATATGTCAAAGTTGGCTCACTAGCCTTTGTCTTTGCTGGTGCTGAAGGTGCTGTTTCCTGCAAAATAGAAGGTAAAGGAGAAACAATAACAGGTGACTCAGAAACAACTGGAGACTCGGAGGTAGTAACTCGAGGAGCAGCTGACAGGAGACTTCGGGGATAGTGAGACTCGAAAACAACAGGAGACTTCGGGAGGATCAACTGACAAAGATGGTGACTCAGGTGCCACGGACCAAGGAGAAGAAACTCGGAATCGGATTCCAAATCACTACTATTCTCCTCAAGCGAGGACCAGTGAAGAGCGGGACATGTTCATGGAAAGTGACATCCATGCAGAGACAAAGTGTTTACGATCGGAAGGACGGTAACACTTGTACCCCGTTGTTAGGCGATAGCCGAAGATGCATCGAACTGCACGTAATCCAACTTATTGCGATCTTGCTTGTGGATATGAACAAATGCAACACTAATATTCGAGACTCTGGGCTACTGCATGATAGAGCAGACGGGTAAAAGATAACATAGGCGGTCAGGTCGAGATTACATAGAACCGCGGGATGGAATCGATTGATGAGATAAGCAAAGAATCAAAATCGCTTCTCCTATCTGAGTTTGAACTGATGTTTGGAAGAGAAAGGCACGAGCAACCTCAAGTAAGTGACAGTTTTTTCTTTCTGCAACTCCATTTTGTTGTGGAGTAACACACGTTAGTTCATGAAGAATACCATTAATCAGGCCATCTCATTCTTCCATGTGGGACTTCTAACACACCCCTCTCACGCCCAGGACTAGACAACTGGAGCGTGACCCGAGTGGCCCGATAACGGGTGGCCCAACAAATGGATCTATGATAGGCTTTGATACCATTTTTACTAATAAATGAAGAAAGAGATTGGTTGACATATTCTCGACCATTATCCGACCGTAGTCTTTTAATGCATTTGTCAAATTGAGTTTTTATCATGTGATAAAATTGAATGAATAACTGAGATACTTCAGATTTATCTTTCATTAAGAATAGCCAACTAACGCGAGTACAATCATCAATAAAAGTAATAAACCATCGCGCACCCGAAATATTAGAAACAGGGGCACGCCCCCAAATATCAGAATGAATAAGATCAAAAGGTTCAACACTTCTATTATAACTAGAAGGAAAATACACACGTTTGTGTTTGAAAAATTGACAAACATCACACTTAAAAGACTCAACAGACTCTTGTAAAAACAAAGTTGGAAACATAGTTTTAAGTAAGGAAAATGGAGGATGTCCTAGACGCTTATACTGAAGCCAAACTTGAGAGGAAGTATGGTGAGATCGAGCGGAGGAAAACTGACACCTTCGTACCCATTCTTGTGGAGATAGAAAGTATAACCCTCCTGGTTCCTTAGCAACTCAATCGCCCTCCCCGTGGTAAGATCCTGAAAAACAATGAGTAGGAGAAAAAGCTATCGCGAGTTCATATCCCAGAGTAAGTTTGCGAATAGAAATTAAGTTATTTGAGAGTCCAGGAGCATAAAGCACTTCTCAAATAGAAGAGTGTGGAGATTAATATCTCCAAAACCTACAACAGTGTGAGAACCATCTGCACTTGAAAATAGGAATGCTTGAATGAGGTTATAAGTGGAAAACAATTTAGAGTTAAAGGTCGTATATGGTCAAGAGTACCGCAGTTCAGAATCCATGCATCCTTAGGAATAGTACCAGGAAGGCGATAAGCGATCGAGAACATAGAGCCTTACCGGTCATTGTCGGGAACTAGAACTAGGAAGGCTTCGCCAAAGAGTCGAGAGGCTCTGCCAGCCGGTCCAAGTCTTCGGCCGGAGGGCGTAGTTGGGGACCTGGGACAGAGGCAGTGTGAGTAGATGCTACCACGGCGTCTTGTACCTTTGAGACCTCCAATACGGTTAAGGACATTATGCTTTCCGTGAAGTTTAAAACATCGGCCCTGTGTGCCCTGGCTTCTTTACGGTGTTCACATGAGCGGTCCTCCCTCCCAGTGCTCGATGATCCTTGTTTACTGGCTCAACCAATGCATCCTTCGGAAGGTTTGGGACTCAGTGACACTTGACGACTCTCTTCACCCCGCCTGATATATAGAACACTTCATCAAGAGAAGGAAGGCGTCCCTTGCCCAAAATGCGTAGTCGAGCAGTCGTACTCACGGTTGACAACCCACCAAGAACTCAAAATCGATCGGTTTCAATGCAAGTATTCAAAGCAAGCGTGTCATTGGGAGTCTCCATCTCGAGAGTCCGATATTGATCCAACTCGATCGAGTAACCCTTTCATAATGGCAAAGTAATCGAGGCGGACATACTTTACTGTTTAGTATTGAAGATCACGCCTTCAAATCAAAGCGGGCGGAGAGATCCTTTTTCTTGGAGTAAGTCTGGCGAGGCTATCCCAAATTTCCCTGGCAAGAGCAAAAACATATAATTCCCGGCCGATCTACGGAATCATATTTCCCACATCCATGACATAATAAGAGAGTCTTCATTGTCCCAAGTAGAATCCAGGATCGATGGCGGAAGAGTCCGCTTCAATATGATTTAATTTTCCACGACCCTTCGATTCGTGCGCATAAATTGGGCTGAATTGAAGTAGTTCTTCCCGTTGAGGCGATAAGCGGGATCCTGGCGTTGGCAGAGCATTAGAATTCATCATATTTGACGAGTCCACAAGAGGAGGAGGAGGAGGAGGAGAAGCGATAGAGGATTACGAGCAGTTCCATCCCTTCCATAACAGCATCAGGCGTAATAAAAACAGGGCAGACGCGAGCGAATGAACGCGTCAAATAACCCACGAAAATGAAAGTTCTCGGATCAGTGGACCCCCAAAATGGAAAAGAGGAGGTGTCGGTCACATCGGGGAAAAAATGGCGCGAACAATGTAAGGCAAGCACGTGGACCACACGCGACCCGGCGATTCGCGAGCGGCGGCGTGATGCCGACCAGACGGCGGCCGGTTTGGGTTGGCTGGACGAGGCCGAACGCGATGGTGGTCAGTTGCGTGATATTCGCGCGACCAGACGATGGCGTTGGATGCAAACAAATACACGCTTGAATGTGTTTGGTGTGAAGGATGAACAGATCGCGAATGGTCAAGCGAAGGCTTCGCAATGAAGGCAAGAGAAAAAAAACAACCACCACCAATGAAGGTGGCTAGGGTTTATGCTGGGCGAGGCCTCGAGCGAGCTCGTGATACCATGTAAAAATATATCTGAATAATATTTCATTAACTTAACTTTGAATACACACACTAATGTTATTATATAGACTACGCTAGACTTAACCTAATGGGCCTGAGCAATGGGCCGAATAACTAAACTAGGTTACAGTACAAAAAGTAAATATTTACTATTTACTCTAATTATTTACAATAGTTATATTGAAGCCTAAGTTTTCTAGTCAAATGAAAAGGGTAACTTGAAAATTTTTGGAATTTGTTAAAATTTATACATCAATTTCTTTTCCAAGCACAAAATTTTGAAACTTACCAGTTTCATCTTCAAATCAGAGATTCTCTGTTCTCTCTGATGAGCAAAAAACTTAAGTGACTGAAACAACAGCACGTCAATCAGTCTTGAATGGAAAATGAAATATAACTGATGAGAAATACATATAAAGGAATTGGATATGAATATTTAAAGAAAACTAGGAAAATGATGGATGCAAAAGAAAGCAATCACTTACTCCAATTCTCTGCATTTCAAGAGACCTACGCAATGCTTTTCTTTTGGTTAGAAGATTTTTCGCTATCTTTTGTGAAGGCCGTTTATAGTTTTTTCCACGGTAAATGATAATGGCATAGCCCTCCTTTAGTTTATCAACTGAAACCAAAATTCCACCACTCTCTTTCTCCAAAAATTTTGAAGTGTAGATGACCTGACTGAATAGTCTCTGCATCGTAATGACCTTCACTACTTCTCTGTGTTTCCAATGCTGATGTAGACCTTCCAACACACCATCAAAGACTCCACGCCTGCCTGAATTCATTGTTGAATACAAGTTCTTATAGCAGGAAAAAGTTAATGAGGCTTTATACTATAGGCCAAAGAGACATAAGTGAGTACTTATAACTGCAGCATTATGGAGATATTCGTATTGCTGTCAAATAGGAACTGAGACTATGCTTTCCTGTAAAGTATCAATTGAGATGTCATCAAGGTCTAGAGAAAGGTATACTTGCTCCCTTGTGGTTAAGTACAAATACATGAATATTTCCTTTTGGTTCAATTTTAAAAGAATCATGTATTTCCCTCGTTTTAAATTTTCAAACTGCCAAAATTCTCTTGCCTTTATGCCCGCCAAAATCAGTGGGGTTATATGGACATCAACTCTCATGCTTCTAAAGTAAATTAAATTTTCTTTCCCTTCAAAAAAGAAAAAGAGAACACTTATAAGCAACTATTCTCTTGAAGAGGGACATACTTGCAATGCGGTTTTAATTTGTTGAAAATTTGAAATAGTAAATCAAAGATTCTTTTTTAGTCCTCCAAAGTTTTTTATTCACCAAAATGATTTCAAATATACAAAATTGTCACCAAATTTGTTAGTATGGAAGACTAAAATAATGATAACGAATTTGATGACAATTTTGTACCTTTGAGATACAAATTTATTGGAAAAAATCTTTGAAGGATTAAAATGAAGATAATTTAACCTTTGACAGACTGATTAAATGACAAAATAAACTTTGGAGGACTTCAGCGACACCCTAATTTATGGAGGATTAAGGGTTATCCTTTAATAATACCTTGACATATTCATAACAAGCAGTAAATTCTACATGAATTATTGTTGAGTATAATCAAATGCTCATGCCATTGCGGGTCTGGAGTCGCAGTTAGGTCAAGCTTTCTCCAAAATGTCAACACCAGGATTTATACCCTTGACATTGCAAGTAAGGTAAGTCAAGGATGGCAAACCACTTTCATTACGACCAATCTTTATTGGGCATTTGAATATTAATTATTACTAAGAGACAGTTTGTAATTATCAAAGAAACTTCCTAACAAAATTTTCTCAATGTATAGGCTGTTTGACTAAATGAAATTATATAACCATGACATTGGATTGCTCAGCAAACAAGAATTTGATTATAGTTAAAAAAAACAAAAAACAAGTCACACAGAGTCCAACTGAAATTAGAGAAGTGAAATTGCTTTACCAAGCACTAGGAAACTCCTCATCTTCAATCCTATCTTTCGGAAACATTCTCTCTCCTCATCTGTCATTATTTCCAAGTCTATATCCTGCCCAGCAGGTGTCCATGCAGCATTTAACTTTGATAATTCCATTGTTGACCTCTCTATTTTCTTGTTAAGCTGCACATTGCCACAATCCGTGTAATTAATTTAAGAGTATCAGAATATAACAAATGCAAAGGGAAAAGGTCAATAAACAAAATCTCACAATGAAAGCTTTATGCTGTTGCTCTTTCAATTCCCTCTCCAGTCTATATATTTCTGCTTCCAGTGGAATGTTAAAATCTACATTGACTTCTTTTATATCATCAAGCTTTGTTTGAATTTTCCTATATTCTGTTAAAGTTCCACTTGTACTAGAGTCTTGTGGCAGTTCATCAATAGAAGAAAAGGCTCGAATTGCTTTCATCCGTGCGACTTCTTCGTGAAGTTGACACCTTTTAAGCTCCATTTCTCTCCTTTTTACCAAAGCTGCAACTCTTCTTGGAAGGAAATCTTTTCCCCTATAGAGTATTATGTAAAACTTGTTGCGCAACAATAAAACTCCTCCAGTGAGACGCTGCATTGCAGACATCAAATTCGTATCTATTTCTGGATACATAAACCAAAACCAGTACAAGAACTAATATACAAGCTAAAAGGGCAGCCCATTCATTTCACCAGTCTCCCACAACTGTTGAACATAAAGCATATATACAAGCTAATCTGGAAAATTATTGCTGGTGCAACAAGTGATTTTAGCTTCCTAAAGGCATTCTGAAATCTTTCCCAATTACTCGAAATTAAATTACTACAGGCCCTACCATCATAGTCATTTACACAGCCATTCTTGTATCAGGCTACTTTTCAAGTGAGGACAACCAAAGTGATGAGTTCTTCCCCAAAAGCCGAGTCAGGACAATCATTTAATAAAATCTAACTCAATGCAACATGCACACTCGAGCTCACATGATATCATTGGCTAAACCTACAGCTAAAGTCTAGGATGTCTTGCACCTCACACACATTGAACAGTAAATTTTCTATGAAACTTGCCTTGAGTTCATTGGCCATTATTTCATTGTCAGTATTTGGAATCCCATACTTGATAGCAATTTTTGCTACAAGACTCTTCTGCCACAACTTTAAGATGGCAGCAGCTAAGCCCTGAAGTCCTCTGTTCCTTCCTTCATAATAAAGAGACCAAATGAATCAATTAGCCTTATGCATGCATATCCGCAAGGCATTTTCTTTTTTGAAGCTATTATTAATTTACAACCAACCGACTATGATTTCCTCATTAAAGTTACTGATTGAATCATCATTCTAAAAGCAATTACTTCTTCATCCAGATACTGCTAGACCATGTATAAGTATTAGATGAATATTGCATCAAGAACTCCGCTTATTCAGGTATGCTTTTTAAATTGATACCAATGAGGTCATCTGATTTAGAAGTAAAAACTAAAACAAATTGAGGCAACTGACTATGGAGCAATGAACTGAATATGAAGTTTTTCCCATTACACCTGATGAACAGACTCTATAATTGTACTTGTCTCTAGGTATAAAATATGTCAGAAAATAAAACATGAACAGACTCTATCTTATGCACAACAAAATAAATATATGACCACAGGTCCTAAACTACCTATAAGATACCTTTATTAAAAAAACTAAGCTTATCCATATTATATGATAATTTCTCCACTATACTTGAGGAAAGAAGGATGATGGAATTTAAATCTAATGAGACACATGGTGTTGTTCAATTATAAAATTTACTGCAACCGGCATATCATAAATTACTAAAAGAGATATAAACAGAAAAAGATATTTCTAGACAACAACAACAACAATAATAGTGATAAATTAATGGCCTGAAAGAGCAAAAAATAAATCCAAAACAGATAAAATAAAAGAGACAAAATATTTCTTTTTTAAGCTGATTCATACTGGTAAATATTTTGTAAAAACTGCACCAATTCTTTAGCATCAAGCGAAAAAACAAGAAAATAAAAATGTATTATCGGCCTGAAAAAGAAATTGAAGGTCTGCATCAAGCAGGAGGGCATACCAAGGACAAAATGAGTTGGTAAAGGGTGAGAAATCTTCCTCAAGTATGTTAGTTCATCATCATTTAGTTTTACACTAGTATGAGGTGGACAAAGCCTAAATGGGGTCTCAAATCCAGGAACCACTTGTGGAAGTAAGTCAGCATCTACCGGAAGTGGCTTGTGCCTCCACCAATCAATGAAGCGAGGTCCTAAGCCATCCAATAATCTATCACATTCCCTTTCATACAATGATCCACTGAGTGGTTGGTAATTCACATCACGGATGTCAGTTGATAGAGAATCCTTATGATCAGCATTCCAGCTCAGTAACTCACTTGTACTCAAGTTGGATTTAACCAAGCAAAGATCACCTTTGGTGGCTGACTTCACCCCATTCACTTCATAAGAACTTGTTCTTTGACTAGGAATATAGCTGGTATAAATCTTTGGAGAACCTTTAGAGGTAAACTGATGGTTGCATCCTCTGTAAACCACAAGAGCATCCTTCTTACTCCACACAACCAAGCCTCCAGTTTTTGTCTATTCACAAAGGAAATGAGCACTAATGAACACTAATGTAGCCATCAAATAAAGATAAGAAGAGGGAGAAGCCTAACCTCAACAATTTCTCTAGCTCTATCCATGTTCCTACATAAAGGGATATCAAATTTAACCATGGCAAGTTCATTTGTTCTCCAAGTCCGTTTAATTTCATCCACAACAGCTTGTGTAACACCAGCTTTCTTAACCTTGACCCAAATTCTCATTTTTGCAGCCTCACCCCTCAACCTTTGAAGCAGCACCTTATCAAGTGTCAATTCCGCAGCAGTGACAGGTTTTTCCTTTTTTACCCTCAGAAAAACCATCTTCTCATCCTTCTCCCACGGCATTCTCTCCCTAGTCACAAAAACCACCTCATTCTCCTTCAAACTCTCCAAACACGCCCCAAAGTTTTCAACTTTTTCAGAAACCAATTCACTCTCATCATCTGAATCCCGTGTTTTGCGAATCCTCTCAACTTTGTGGGCAATTTTCTTCATGGCCTTCTTCCCTCTGACCTCTTTTCCGGTCAGAGATTTATCGGAGGGCTCACGTTTTTCCACGTGGCCCTTGTTGTTGGCGTTGGGGTGTGAAAAGTCGAGAAGGTCGTGGGGCTGGAGAAGAAGAGGACCCTTCATCCATGGAGGTGTGGGGGCTTTGATGGAAACATCGGAATGGGACTTGGGAATTGGAAGAGAATTGGGTTGGTGATTTTTATTAAGGTTGTTGTTTTTGCTGTTTGGGGGTAATGAAGAGGAAACGTGAATGGGACAATATGAATATGAAGATGAATGTAACGAAGAGTTAAGGAAGAGCATGATGATGGCTGGTGGTGGTATGGTATGCGAGATTCAGTGTCTGCTCCGTCCGCTCAAACACAACTGCACTGTTTAACACATCAGAAAGATGAAGGTACTCCGCATTATTTACCACATAAATTCTCTGACCGAGTTAGTATTTGGGATTTGATTCAATTTTTTTAAAAATTTCAGGGGATAAATATATTTTTAGTCCCTATAAAATTTTTATTTTTTGGTTTTAGTCCATACAAAACTTTTGTTCATAGTTTGGTTCTCCAAATATTTTCC
The DNA here is from genome assembly GCA_037113605.1 of Calophaca sinica. Taxonomy (NCBI): domain Eukaryota; kingdom Viridiplantae; phylum Streptophyta; class Magnoliopsida; order Fabales; family Fabaceae; genus Calophaca; species Calophaca sinica. Next base: position 133,584,217 of record CM073733.1, read on the forward strand.
GTTTGCAACTTTAGTACCTACCGTTAAATTTTTTGTGATTCAGCAAACGGTCGTCTATACGGCAACTGTCACATGGACATTTTAATTGACGTGGCGTCCACGTGGCAAGTGAGTCAGAAAAAATATTTTTATTTTATTATTAAACACCTTTAAATTAAATAACAACTAATTCACCCGCCCCTCCTCCACCACCTCCTCCCATTCCTTGAGATTCATTTGTTCCTCCAAACGGAGACTGTCCCGACACAACCGAACATTGAAATCATCAAACCCACGACGGCACCACCAACCCTCTCATCATCATCGTGCCTCCTAGAACCAAATTCTCCTTCTTCGCCACTCGAATCCGAATCAGAACCGAAACCGACAACCCTAAGCCCACCCGAAACACCACCACTCAGTGAGAAATCGAAAAAACCGCATAGTAGTTATCGTTGTTTTGGGTTTCAGTTTCATCTCCAAACCCTAACCCTAGTTCATCGTGATGAAGATTGCAAACGATGTCGGAGAAGGGGTTTATGTTTATGTTGTCGCAGGAACAAGGGGGAGCGCGAGGAGGAGGAGGAGAAGTGAGTTTCGAAGAGGTCAGTGATGAAGCAAGTCAGTGAGTCGGAATCGCAATCGGAGTGAGTGGTTGCGAAGGGATTGGAGGAGGAATAACGAGACATGTTTTGTGTAACACCCGTATTTTTACGATGTGTTATTTAACGTTATTATAGTGGTATCAGAGCGGTTCGGTTCTAACCAGACTGTGTGTTGGGTAACTAAGCTAGTCATCGGGTCGGGTTTTGTTTTGTGGGGTAGCGCTCCGGGAATGGGGTGTTACATTTTTTTTCAACTTTAACAGAACGAGAGGGATTGGCAGAAGAGAGAGACTGTCTAAGTTCGGATTTGGAGCAGAGGGTGGAGTTGGAGGAGTTTGGCGAGCTTCTGGTGCTGGGTGATGGAGGGAGAGGCCGGGAGAAGGAGGGTTCGAGGTAAAGGGAGTGGGAGTGGGGGGAGGATTGGAGGAGATGGGGGTTCTAGTCTTCAATATTAGGTTTTTTGTTTAGGGATTAATTAATTGGTTTTATTTTATTTGAGATTTGAGATTAATTAGTTTAGGGATTAATTTAGATTAACTGATGTGAGATTAACTAGTTTAGGATTAATTTGAATTTATTTAATTTAAAGGTGTTTAATAATAAAATAATAATATTTTTTCTGACTCACTTGCCACGTGGATGCCACATCAATTAAAATGTCCACTTGGCAGTTGCCACATTGACGACCATTTGCTGAATCACCGGAAATTTAACGGTAGGGACCAAAGTTGCAAACGAAAAATATTTGGGGGACCAAACTTCGAACGAAAATTTTGTAGGGACTAAAACCAAAAAAATAAGAATTTTATAGGGACTAAAAACTTATTTAACCATAAATTTTATTATTCATTTGTCCCTCCTGACTCAATTATTGAAAAAAGGTTAAATTATGATTTTTGTCTCTTATCTTTATTTTAGGTTTCAGATGATGATGATTTTGAGACAACAGCCCTGATATCTTTGTAATTGATCTCAATTCCATCAGGATTGAAGATCTTAAAATTAAAGTCATTTTCCCAGTTATAAAAAAACTCAATATTATGTTCTATAGTTAGTCCATATGCTAATGAAATTAGAGATCCTCCAGTGAAATACATATCTGAGCCTTGCCGGGTTAGTTTCATGACCACAAATTCAGATTCTGTGTCGAATGCTAAAAATTCCGATTCTTCATCTAAACTTGCTTTCCACTTATCATAAAAGGTATTGATAATAAGCATTTCTCCTATATTTATTTGGATGGCACAACAGGAAACAAAAAATGTTACTATATTGATGTAAACATTTTCCTAATAAAATAATTTGTATTAAGATATGGTTAGACACACTAGTTCCTATACAAGTGATGAAGTACATTTTTACCTACTTAACCTTTCCTATAATGTTTATTTATAAACATGCTACATGTCTTATTTAATTTCAAATAAATTTGTTATGATACGCCATTAAGCAGATAGCTCACATGACCCAAACTCCGTTCTTAAATATCAAAGTGTGCTTGATATCACGGGTTAATTGATCTACCATAGAAATTTTAACTTTCTATGTTGGCTATAATGTTACTTGTTACAGCCTTTTTATTAGATTGGAAAACAAAAATATTGCGTTAAACATTTTATGACAAATGCCTATGTTGTCATTTAGCTTGTGCGCTATCTTTATATCGTGGTGTTCAATTTTATATTTTGAGATTTTCTATTGACACGTGTGTATGTATACCATAATTTGAGAAATTTTACTATGAAATATCATAGTTTATTTTACTCTTGGATCATATTGTTATAAGACATTATTGAGAAATTTATGGAAATACATATAAGATATGCATGGGTGAAGCAAGTGCAATTTTACGTGTTAAATCATATAAAAGTGTGGTAGTATGATATTATTACTAAAATGATATTTTTGAGAAACTTCTTAATAAGTTTGACCACTTTGGAGTTAAATATCGATGAGCGTGTTTTATTTTTTAGCACTTAGTATTTATAAATTATTGAAAGTTTATTATATTTAAGAAATTTAATAAGTTTATTGTAAAATTTATTTTGTGGACTCCTGAAATATTTAGAGGTATCAATGAACTATGGTATTTTATATGGTGGATTTACCACTTTGTTGGAATAATACAATGGTGTTAGTTATATTTTATCCATATTAGAATGAATCTAAAAGTAGATTTATTTTTATCCCTAGTGGGATGATATTGCCTAGTAGTGAATTTAGCATAAAAATAATTTTGTGGCACTTTGAGAGATACCGTGATTTATGGTATTGCATACAGTGAAGTATCCATTGTATTATAAGGATACAGATATGGTAATTGTATTTGATTCAAATGAGAATAAATCTATTGTTGATTTTTTTATCCTAATAGAAATGTTGCCGATTAGTTTTAATTTAAGCAGACTTATAAAATTTTATTATGAAGTGTGAATTTATTACTTTAAACTTACAATTGGTGTGGCCAGGAATGATGTTTATTCTGATAAGAGAAGTCATATACGTATGAGACACAATGTTGTCAGACATCTAATTAAAAATTGTGTCGTCTCACTTGAGTATGTGAAAAGTGAGAAAAATCTTACATGTCCTTTTACAAAAGGATCTTCCGGGAAAGTGGTCCTGGATACGTCGAGGGAGGTGAGGTTAAAGCCTTGAGTAAAGGAAAGTATGGTGGACACCCAATTAGTGGTCAAACGAAGTCATATGAATACTCATATGCACTATGCTTCTCAACCCTATGGTGTGTGGTAGTACTTGTTGTGAGGTTGAGCTATGAGCTCTTAATAGATATATCGATACACAACCTTTGATGTGAGTGATGCTATAGAGACACACTTAATGTATCTACCTACGTGAGTGTGAAGACATAGGCAACCTTTTATGAAAGACTTAGACAATCTTTTTAGAGTACTAATGAGCAACCCAAGGCATATAAAAGCTTAAATTAGTGTGAAAATAATTTATCGCAGAGCTATCACAAATTTAAAGGTAAAAATGTGTGTTGTGGGAGTCCCTTCACTACGTGTTAATTCAATCCTCAGGATATTAACACTTAAGCATAAAAAAATCTTGTCCAGAATTTTGTCTCTCACTCATTTCTAGGGATGGCAACGGGGCGGGGCGGTACCGGGGAGTGCTCCCCCGCTCCCCGCCCCTCCCCCCCAGATTTTCCCCCGTCCCGGTCCCCGATCCCCGCCATGGGGAGTTTTTCTCCCCCATCCCCGTCCCCACGGATCCCCACAGGTCCCCACGGGGACCCCGAAAATTTAAAAAAAAACACTGAAATTCAATAAAATTGAAAAACAAAATATAAAAGTATGAAAAAGTTTCAAAATTACAATATCAAAATCAATTTTCCATGTCTAGCCCAACATGTGAAGTCATTATGATCATGATTTGTGAATCTGATGAATGATGACCTTTCTTTTGTTTTATTTTACTAAAACCATTATAGTTTTTGAAAATTAAAAAAAGACATAAAAAGACCAAAAAACCAATCATTATAGTACATATGTATGTATTTTTTAGGGATAGTTATGTAATATGCGGGACCACGACAGGGGTATGATCCGTATCCCCGATCGCGGGGTTTTCTCCCGTCCCCATGGGGAAAAATTTCCCGCCCGCGGGGCCCTGAATGGGGTAGTCCCCGCGGGGATCCCCACACACAGGTGGAAATTGTCATCCCTACTCATTTCCTTACCCATAATTTGTCTTCACTTGCTTGCCATTAGTGGGGAATTGTAGATATATAATAACAATCAAGTATCTTTTAATTCTATATATATAATTTATTTTCCTTTAAAACCTATAAAACCGATGTGTTAATTACTCATTTATAATAAGAACGTTAAGAATTTGAAACCAATGTTTTTTTTTTGGTTACATGAAACCAATGGTTTTTATTATCCTCCATTTACTATCATCAATTTTTTGCCATAATACCTTAATATTAAGGCTATTGTAGCTACGTGTATATGACTGTTGAATTACCTTTGCATATATGGCAGCTTGAGATGTGTATAAAAATACCACTAACAAAATTCCTTTGAAGAAGAAGATAACTAATTTTTTGTGTCTTTCATCCCTAGTCTTTCATTTTCTGGGCATTGTTTGTAAGGCTCCAACGTATTCGGCCTCGAGTGCACGTTGTGAAAACTTTGGGGAGCAAACCAGAAATTGAGTTGCACTGGAGGTCCACTAGAATTTGCTTTTAGGGCAATGATTTTTGCCACGTCACATTCCTCCTCCTTCTCTTAGACTTTCTAACAGCTATGACGCAACATGATCGTGAGAAAAGAAGAACACGAAAAATCGCTGAAGAACAAAGGTTGATATGATACCATGTTATGAAATTTCAAATTAAGAGAAAATGAAAGAGAGAAGAGCAAAGCTCATGATACTAATCTCTAATTAGCAAATGGATACATAGTGGACTTACATAGAAGTTCAGGTGTCTAATATAGTCATCAACTAATTTACATTATCAACTAAATGCTAACTATTCAGTTGTAACTGAATACAACCATCTTAACTGTCTAAATGATTTATAACAAGACTCGCATTATTTAGCATAACGCACATCAATCATACCCAATAATACATAAAGTATCGAAAAAAGTGTGTATTGCTAACACTTCTTACGCCATAAATGTCAAAATGTTAAAGCTATGTTTCAACTAGAGAAGCTAGGATCTGTTTGATTTCATAAAATATTTTCTATTTTCACCTTCAATATTAATTACAAAATATCACGTTGTTTTCACTTTGTTTCTTATACAAAATTTTCAAAATGGGAAATAAATTAAAAAATAAAGATTTTTTTTAATTAAAACTAAAAATAGGAAACAAACAATATCAAGCATGCCCTTGGTTGAATGCCAACCCGGCCACATAGACTGATGATCATTTTCTTTGGTTTTGGGATCATGGATTGTGTACTTCTAGGCTTTCCTTCGGTCACCCTGCCCAATCCACACCAATTTTGGGCTTGGGAACCAATTTAGGAAAGAGAGATCTCTATTTCTCATTTGAACAACTTTCCATCGCAATTTCTTTGTCCAAATTCAAATCTTCACATCAAGCGCAATTAAGAAGTGTGTGTTCTTATGATTTTTCGAGTCTCTCAAATTCGCAAGTGCACAATTGATATCATAACTCAACAAATATAAAGTAAAATAAAATAAAATTTTACAAATTGATAACATATTCCTAATTAAGTCACCTATTATGAAACAAACAATAAAAATATAAGACAAAAAATGACTAAAGTAAATGGAGAAATAAACTAAAAAACTAAATGATATTGAGTTTTGGCCAAATGTAAATTGATTAATGTCCAAAATACATCAATATTAATTTTAACATTAACTATAGTAAATAAAGTATTACAAAATAATAATAAATTATATGATTGTTTTTCTTTGCTTGACAATATATTATCAAATCATCAAATGTATCATCACACAAAATCACAATTAATATCCAAAAATTATCATCGACGCTTACACAATATAAATAAATTTAAAACATAAAAACATAACTTGATTCATTTGATATATAATCATATAATAAAATTAGTAAAAAAATATATATATCTCCATCCCTTCATTTAAAAAAGTAACAAGACATGATAATGGCACAACACAACAGAATTATTCTCCGATATTCTCTGATAGAATCCTTCTTCTCCTCGATAATTTTTCTTTGCTGCTGCGCAATTCCTCGCAGTCTGGTTGCTCCTCGTTGCCTCCTTTCTTTTTATTTTTCTGATTTTGTTGCCTCCTTTCTTTCTTTTTCTTTTTTTGGGTCAAATGTATGAGGTTTCATTAAACTGGGCAAAGGCCCAAACCACCTCTTTTGGATCAAAATCTATTTGTTGTGGGTTTGCATTTCGGACCTCTTCAGTTGTTTGACGCGTGCATGGTCCGTTATCGTAGTTCATTTCATTTTCCTTTTTTGGGTATTAAAAAGGGCTAACGTAGTTCATTTCAAGTCCAATCAAATAGTGAATTTGTTGGCTTGTTTTAGGGAATTGCTAAAGGCACACAGCATTTTGCTGGGTGCACCCAACATTTGGGTGTATTGACCATTATACTCCTGGTAAAATTAAACTTTTTTTTTATCATTCGTGTCCCTCGCAAATATGATATTTGCGAGTGAACAAAATTTTAATTTTTGATCACTCGCAAATATCATATATGCGAATAACAAAAAAACTCGCAAATATAGTCACAAAAATCACTCGCAAATATGATATATGCGAGTGAACAAAAACTAATTTTTTTTGATTGAAATAAAAAAAAATCTTTATGTTGAAAAATATCAACGGCTGAGATGTGACCGACACACTTTTAACGGTTCAGATCGCATCAAGCGTTCTATAAATAGAACCATTTTCACACACCCAAGAGTGGCATAAACCTTAAATCGATTTCATCTGTTAGCCCGCTCGTGAGTCATGTCAGACACTCAACTAACCCAGTTCTCGATGGATTCGAGCCTTGTCATTGTCTACCACGGTGGCAGAATCACAAGTGCTGATGGCGTAGTTTTTGAATGCGATGTTCCAAAAATATTTAAGATCAAGACATCTATCACCATTGAAAATTGAAGTAAAAGATATGGCAAAAGCTCGGAGCTGGATCACGTATAGTAGCAGATCTCTACTATCGATGCCCTGTTTCGGTAGGTAATGAGCGTGTTCAGTATATGAATATGACACTTCTAAACAATGGCGACATACAACGCATGTGGGAAGCATTCAATGATCATTCTAGCCATGGCCCGATAGAGTTGTATGTTGTGCTTGGTAGATCGATCGACGAGATCATAAAAAAATGTCGTGCACCAAGAACAGTTTATGAGATCCTTGCAGCATATCGTCAACCATAGCCAAGGATTAGCATCGGTGACTTGGTCATGTAACGTTGTATTGTGTTATTTTTGAACGAGTAGTTACGTTTAATAAATCGTTGGATTTGGTTTTTTTTAATGGTGTAGTTCGGTGTTGTAGTTGCATTTGGTGATCATGTAATGTTTTGTTGTTGTTGAATGAGTAGTTTCGTTTAATAAATAGTCACGTTTAAGTTTTTTTTATTTTGTATTTCTAAACTCACTAATAATAAATAACAATAATAATAATAATAATATTTAAAAAAAAAACAAGTGTTCATGTAAAAAAAAATACATACAAAAACAACTACTCAGCGATCCTCCGCTATCCGAAGCACCTCCTGAAGGTAGTCACACATCTCATCTCCCTCCTGTGCGTAATCAACGACTTGATGCAGCATAGCGCAACTCTATCCAACCTGCCTAGCGCATGAACATAATCCGCCTACAAATGACATAAATACATTATAGCAAAAAATTAGATAATCTTACAAATGAGCATAATATATACATTGCAAGAACTTATTATTCCTTACCCGAGGGACAACATCATCACATGGATCATGTGCATCACGTGGATCACGTGGAGCCTGTGGAGGTATCACCAGTGGATGCGAGACCCTGTAGTACCAATCCAGGTATCCCTCGACGCACTCAGCTGGATGAGCGGCCTGCCTCAACCGAAACCTATATATAATAGAGTACAGGTGAGACAACATCCAGTTAAGACTAATATCCTCAGCCGAGGGACGTCATGGTGGCTCTCGAGGAATCTCCTGCCTGTACCCGAACTGTCGCAGTACCCTCTCCGGTAGGTACGACACTCTGGTGGTCCCACACCGAAGGTACCCCGAAAAGTATGCCATGTCAGCGAGTGGGCAATGCTGCCAATGGGTGGCCCACAGTGTCCAACACACGTCATCAGTGGCCAGCGCATCCAGTGCTTGCCTATATGGAAGCACCTTCCCCTGACCCTTCCTAGGTCTCCAACGACAAGCGCACACATGCTCACCCTCGACAAGCCTCCGATCTACTACAGATTTAGGAAAATACTCGTAGATCCATGCTTGTCACAAATAACGAATCAGTTACGAAATCGTGTCAGAGTTGAAACAATTGTAAATTTAATTTTCTAATTTAATAACACAGTGGTACCTGAAAGAGTGTCATGTAGCCCGCTAACCCACGAACTCGAACCTGTTGGCGTCGCCAAGATAACCGTATAACTGGCATATGGCTATAGCTCCCTGTGACCACTGTCCAACCTGGTCCAACTGACGCACCAGCTCCATATATTTACAGTCAATACGGGTGCTAGTCTTGTCCGTCAGAATAGTCATCCCGAGTAGGACCAGTATGAACGCCCTCGCTGCCTCGTCCATCCGAACCTCATCCCTCCGTCTATCATAAAGGTTCTGCAGGCAAGATAAGCTGACAGCAGCCCACCCATGGCCTCCCGCCTCCACCTGGGCCTCCGCATAAGATACCCCCAACAATGACTGTAGAACAGATATAGCAATATTTGTGTCCATCTCAGGGGATATGAAAAAGGGCACCTCTGACCGGTATGCCCAGTAAGGATGACATTATTATCCAGCGTGATGGTCATCTATCCGACTGGAAGGTGGAACAAGATGGTCTCTGCGTGCCACCTCTCAGAAAATGCAGTTAGCAGCGAGTTGTCAATCATCGTGTAGCTGCAATACATCAGACGATAGAGACCAGCTCGATCAACATGCTCTTGTACTGCACATGGTAGTGGCTGACGCTCCCCAAACCACTTCTGTCACTATTTGCCATGAGCAAAAATCCTAAGAGGTTCCTCCTGGTCCTACACACATAAAAATAAAAACCTTGTCATGAATTACACAACTAAAAAGAAAACCCTTAAATGTTTTAAAACAGTAAATAATAATTACCTCTCCGCTCCACAAGTGGTAAGCGATGTGGTCCCTAAATGAAGTCAGCAGCAATGTATCGGAAGGTCCTCCAAGAAATAGTCCTTCATCTGCCTGTGCATCTATATGCATCTCAACTGGTTCCTCGTGAGGAACCTCATGCTGATATCCCTCGTGTTGATATCCCTCGTCCTGATGTCTCTCGTCCTGAGGTTCCTCATACTGAGGTTCCTCGTATTGAGGTTGCTATCTACGTCATCCCTGTCTGCTCGGGCCAGGTCTACCGTCAACAAATCTTCGACGGTGTGACGCAGTCATGGCCTCCTGATGCTCTCGACGCTGTCGATGAGTCTCTCTTGCACCCTCAACCGCCTGTCTATTAGCCTCCATCTCAGCCTCCCTACTAGCCAACCAAGCTGCTCCTCTCATGCGTGACATTACTAAAACAAAAAAGAAAAAAAAATAAAATCAAAAGTAAAAAAAAAAATGAAAACACACTCGCAAATTACCTAATTTGCGAGTGAAGTGATATTTGCGAGTTCTTGCCTTCAAATTTGCGAGAAACCAGAGAAAAAATTTAGGCCTCTGAAATTACAGAATTGCGAGGGAAGGGAAGAATGGGAAAAAAAATTTCACTTTTAATATTTTTACTAGGGGTATATTGGTAAGCACTTTTGTTGGGTGCCCTTAGCAATTCCCCTTGTTTTATTTAGGCTAAATAGCACTTTTGGTCCCTTAACTTTATTTTAGTTCTCGTTTTGGTCCGTTAACTATTATATTTTTCATTTTGGTCCCTTAAGTTACAGAAATACGACACTTTCGTCCCTTCTATCTGTAATCCCTTTATTTTGTGTGTATAGGTCATTGAAACTCTTTTTATTTGCCCCATTATTTTTTATCATGTTACTTCATTAATAAGAACTCTGATAGGAGCATAATTTTGAATTTATTGTTTAAAAAGATTACAGACGGAATGGACGAATTTGACATAACTTTCGTAACTTAAGGGACTAAAACGAAAACTAAAATAAAGTTAAGGGACATAAATGAGAAAAAAATAGTTAGGGGACTAAAGTGTCGTATTTTTGTAACTTAAGAGACTAAAATAAAAAATATAATAGTTAAGAGACCAAAATAAAAACTAAAATAAAATTAAGAGAGTAAAAAACTATTTAGCCTTTTATTTAATTTAGTTGATAGCCTATGTCACATTCCCTTCCATACGTCCATTCGTGAGGTGAGTCATGAGTGCAACAAAGAGGATGATGTCGATCTATTTCAATTCTTTTGGTCATAGACCCCACTAGCAATCGGCAATTGCATTATTCAACCAATCATTTTGTCTCTTTTTCTTCACTCACGAACTTCCGCATATCAATCACACTAGAGAAAAAAAAATCCCGAATTTTATCACATTAATTAATTCTTTATCCACAAAGGAAATTATGAAAGTATCTACACGTCTTTACCCAGAAATATAGGAGTATAAAATTAGTAGGTTCTATCATGTGCAATGTATGTGCAATGTTGCACGTCATAACAAATCTAAAAATAGTAATTATTTATTGAAAACAATTACTATTTATTAAAATATTTAGTATTTAATACAAAATATACAAGTTCTAATGTAAAACAACTTTATACATGGTTGAAAAATCTAATTAGTAGTATCATATTTTATTTATAAAGATAAAATAAATGTCTGTAATCATATTCAATGGAAGAATTTAATTTGTATGTACTGTCGGCTATCGGTATAAAAATATTTTACACATATATCTAATGATGTGTTGTTATATCATTTATTACCTCCGTTCTTTTTTACATGTCGTTTAAAGTTGTTTTACACAAACCAAATAAACCAATAAATTTTATTGTTCTTGATGAAATTATTAATTTTTTTCTGTGATACCATTGACTGTTTATTTCCCCATTATAATTATTTTACTCTCTACAATAAATAGTTAAGTATATACAATTGACAAAAAAGCTATAAAGCCCGGATACGTAATACGATACGGGTACGATATGACATGAATACATGGATACATAATTTTTTTGAAATTTAAGATACCATACGGTCTGGATACGTTAACAAAATTTTATATTAAAAGTTATATATATGCAGAATACTTGTTAGAAAAGAGACATTGGATTAATAATATTAGACCCAACATTTGTACCATTTTCCTAGCTATTTTATATATATTTTTTCCAAACAGTACACCACAATAGGTGAGAATAAACAAGACATACAATGTCTGAACACCAGAACAATATTTTTGCAAGACTCAAGAAAAACCTTACAACGCTGCTTTTATTGGAAAAAGAAAACCAAAGATGGAGAGACCCAAAACCGTCGACAGGATGGAGAGAACAGAACCACCGTCGGGATTGAAAGAAATGATCTATCACTGGGATACGAGAATCAGGAAGTATCAAAGGAGTATCGAAAAGTATCATCAACAATAAATATTTAAAAAAAATAAAAGATAATAGGGATACTTTTGGGACACGTATCAGGAAGTATCCGAGGAGTATCGATATCCGATACGGGTACGACACGGATATGTTCCTAGTTTTGGAGTATCCGGGCTTCATAGCAAAAAAGTAATTAATGTAACCTTAAACTTTAAGAACGACATGTATATAGTAACAAAATTTCTCTAAAAAATGGACAAGTAAAAAGGAACGGAAGGAGTAATTAATAAGTATGACAAGTTGTGTATTTTTAAACTTATTAAATGAGGTGGTAACATGTTATTGGATGTCTGCGTAAAATTTTTACACTTTGGATAGATAGAAATAAATAATATATACAATTACAAATAATCTCATTGAATGCTATTACAAGTGTCATACTCTCAGAAAAAAGTTCATTTATTATTATTACACGTGTACATCTATATGACAACACACTATGAAAGATCTAACACATGTCAATAATTAATTGGTTGTTCAATTAATTTTTTGTCATGTGTCAACCACTTTTTGAATTCATTCGCCATGTGTCAAGAATTTCAATAAAAAAATCTTACATGTCGCAAACTCATTAATTTAATAATTGTTATTAATTAATGTAATTAATCACTTAATTTTGTTTCTCCTTTATGTGATATTTATTTACATTATTTATACATTACACATTTGAGTCTAGATTCATCATCTCCATATTACAAAAAATGTGATATTCATTGTTTTTTAAAAATTGTTTTGATTCATACGTTATAAATTAATTTAAAATTCGAAAAAATAATTAAAATAATATTGGAATAAAATTAATGTCAAGATATTATTAATATAATCATAATTGCAACCATTTTGAATTCAAATATTACATTTAAAACAATTAATTGTAATCTTTAATTACAATGATAATTAAAAGGGAAATATCACACCATTCAAATCTGATCAACATGAGTTGGTCAAAAAATTCAAAATTCAAGGCCTTTCAAGATTTATTCAAATCATTACTTTCAATGCTCTCCCTCAATTCTCTCTCTCTTTGCCCTTTTTTGTTCGACTCTTTCTCTCTCCACCATTGTGTTCATCTTCTACCATGGCTCCTTTTTGTTGTTGTTCAAGTATCAGGGCTCCTTCTTTCGAGGTGGTTCAAACCACCCACTTCTCTGCCTCCCAACATGCATCCTGGTAGCCCAACTCGCTGATCACGCAGCTCACATCGTCGCCCATGTATCCAGGCATGATGTACTCCTCGACGTCGCAAGAAATACTGGGGTCCTCTGGTAAAAATGAAACTCAAACCTACAGTTTTTTTTGCCTTTGTAAAACGTGACTCTTTCTCTTCTATGCAATTTTGTATCACAATTCTTCTCTAAAAAAATTACCCTTTTTTTTATTGGCATGTTCATGATGAGCGGAAGCACGGCAGCTACAAGTAACGGTACTATATGTATTGTCTTCCTATTTTTTGTGTTTCTCCTACTCTCTTTTTCTTGGGTATTTCTGTTTCTTTTATTTTCAGTGATTCTATTTCTCCCCCTTTTTTGTGGGGGTAATGGTTTGAGTGATTACGTGAAAACTATGGTGATGCGCTGGGAAGATGTTCTCCTTTATCGTCCAATCTGCTAAATATGTGATGTCAATGCTTTTGTTTGTTTTTCTTTTTTGTGTGATGGATTTGGATTGCATTGAAGAAATTTTGATTTCGGGGTTTCATTCTTCTTTCTTGCAGCTTCTCTTCCAGATTATCAGGTCGGGTTGTGAAAGGTTAAACTCATCTTTGAGGTAAAATTCTGGGATTTTATTACTATATTTATTCTGTTTTTTTATTTAAATTATTATTCTTATAGATGAACATATAAGGAAAATTGGAATTTGTATGATAAGCAAAGCATCATCTTCTTGGTGATTGTTGAAGGCTGGAGTGCGAAGTAATCACAACATTAATTAGTTTATAAAGTATGGTATAAATTTTATTTTTTACATTTTCAATGTCATATTTTTATTTTTACATTCTCCATGCAAGTTTAAAATTAAAGATTTTAATTATTTTTCAAACAACTATGGGATTTGATCGTTTGATCTTCAGGAAGTAGAAGATGAAGAGAAGGTCGTGGTAGGATTTTGGGTACTACACTGCTCATATATGCTTTCTAAATTTGTTGTGGGAACCATAGAGGTAGATTTATGCATTATTTGCATTAAATGATTCTATGGTCATCGTGAACTATGAATTTTCAATGACATTTGGACTAAGCATAAATTAGATTAATGAGTTTTTAGTCCTTTTATACTTAATTTGGCTGCTTCAGATTCTTGGGGCATTTTAGCATCATTAGCATGACTTTGCTACAAATTTTTGGGAATGTCAATGCGGCAGAACATATCGGTTCAATCATTTTTGCTTTCTAGAACAAGTTATTTCACTTTTATCAAATATATTTGCCAAAGCAATTTTAATTTCTAAATAGTCTTAAGTTCATTAGTTAACTTTGAGGCTATTGAATGACATGGTGTGGTTCACTATTATGTAGAACATATCTTTAGGTGTTGTTGTGGGTTTTGCAACTCAAAAAAAATTCTATGTTTTTGTGGGTTACTATCCAGGAAAATTGCTGTTGTCACCGCATTATCCTTCACAGGTGTAAAACATAGTAAATAACTGATACCCGTGATGACATCCTGATCCATAGTGGGATGAGAGCTTTTGATGATCATTTGAGAGTCCTCCAAAAGGCCAGAAGCTTCATATACTTACAAAGAAGAGCAAAGTTGGAATGGTAAATGCATCAAATACTAATAAATGTAGTAGATTGATTCATATTTAAATATTTTTGTTTTTCCATCTATCAATATAAACAAGATTTCTTCAAGTCTTGAGTATGCATCAGCTAATGTTGCAATGGTTGCATCTATGAAATTTAATTTACTACTTTGGATTAAGAATCCTCCGGTGAAAAATGCATAGGAGTCATGGGAGATGGAGCTCTCACAGAAAAGTGTTTCAGGAAAAGTTTTCTTTTCTCCCTTTATATTATATTCTACTCGAGTTATTTCTCAGAAATCATTCCTGCGATTGTTAGTGATAACATTTATTAAAATCCATGTTCAATTGGAGAGACTATGCATGGTACCAACTTTCCAAAATCGAAATATATAGGATGCAGCCTATATGGTGAAGATGACTTGGCATGGCATCATTACTGTAACGGTATCTAATTTCTTTCCGCTACTTTCATTCCACTTTATAACCTTAGACATAAGTTTATATATATCTTCTATTCCGATTTGTATCCCAAAGTTGTCCAAGCTACAATAAGAGAAATTCCAACATCTATTGTAAAGTACTTACAAATTAAGCATATTACTAAGCTGGTCAATTCTCAGTTACCAAATTTTGTTCCCTTAACTACACAATCATTGTGATACAATCCTTTTAATTCATGTTGGTACAATAAAGGGGGGTTCCCCATGCCCTTCCTTGCATCCTTTTAATTGATCAATTGCTCGAAGCTTTAAGGTTTTTTCTGCAGGATTGAATGAATTGTTTCAGATATGAAGCCACCTTCATTTTCTCCGGGGTATAGTACTTAGAAGAAGGTAATGTTATCTGTTTTGGCATCCTGCACAAAAATAGTAAATTGATTAATGCTAGAATTTTAAGTTAGACAACATTTGAATGCTTTCCAATGCTTTTGACAATGTGGCTTTTGTTTTTTGTTATTATTTTCCTGACGTCGTAGGTTAATTTTTTTGGACAACTTTACATTGTGAAAATTCTCTAAGAAAGAATTGTGAACCTTCCGTCAAGATTTTCCATAAAACAGTTATGTATCACAATAATCTGGACATTTTGTTGGTATTACAAGCAAACACAAAAAACATCGTAATTTGCACTTTTTTTTATAAATATCATACGCATTTTATTTCTTTGTTTCTATTGCAAGTAACTTATATCTTTTATTTTGAATTTTACTGGATGCAGAACTTGCCTGTCAGGTCTATGAAAGGGTGTGATGTTGTCTAAGCCAAAAACAATGTCCATTAAAGATCCTCAAGAAACATACATGAATGTTGAAATGAGGAAGAAGACAAGGAGAAATTTACCCGAGAGATCAGTTGGTATTTGGTGCAGTTGATCATTCAATTTTTATCATAATATCACCGATCAAGTTGATAGCATTGTACATAACATTCTTCATCAAATGTATAAAAAAAGTTAGAATATGATTTGGAGGATTTTGTAATCTAAGTTACATTGCAATCATCATTTGAAGATAGTATTTATTTGTATTTAATAGTCTAAGTTTGTTTTGCCGTTTACTGAATTGGTTGATGTAGAAGTGGTTAACTCTAGTGATAGGAAATGTAATCAGCCAGTGAAGAGGAATTTGGAAGTGGATTTTAATATGGCTGCTTCAGTTTTTTGAGAAGTTACAGAACCCACAAAATCAGTGTAATCGCCAAGTTCTATGACTGGAGTCACGATGCTTAGAAGATGATACTGCCTTTGCAACCTTCTTATAGTAATATAGTAATGCCTTCGTAATATTGCTTTCAGAAGAAGACTACATTCCTACCAATATATTTTTAAAAAATTATCAAATCTTTTTTATCTAAATCTTTTTTATCTAAGAAAATTTAAATTTTCTTTTAGTATAGTATATAAAGCAAATGACACGTCTTATCAAAAAACAAAAGACACGGGAGAATTGACATTTTACAAGAAAACATGACATTTTATACGAAAAATATTAATATCTATATGTAAATGATTACACTTTGTGATTCATGACTAAAATAAATAATATATTATATAAATTTCTGTATGCAGTCCTTTTACAAATATTTTGAAAATAAAATATATATGATATTTCAATTATTTCATTGAATTGTTCATGAACCAAACATACCCGTGCATGACACGGGTTAGCATACTAGTTAAACTTATTCTAAAAACTGATCACATGAGAACAATGATAACGTAAATTGAAATACTTTATTCATTTGTGTTTTGTCCAATAAATAGATCGTTTTGAAAGTTAATATCACTTTTATATCATTGATATATTGAAGTTTGATTCAAATCTAAAACAATTCAACGTCTTTTAAAATTGCAGTTTCATTAACATTTCTTTGTTGTAAATAAATTATGATATCTAATCTCCAAAGATAAGTGATTGATTTTATAATGAAATGAAAAGGAGAAGGTGATGGATTGCCCTAGTGTTACCTTTCTGTAAGATATGACTATTTTTTTTTTTTTTCTGACGAAGGGTTCTAGCGAGCAAATTATTACCGTTTAAAAGTCGCCAAATCACATTAAAATCGTTTAACAAAGACATGGGCATTGATGTTTGCTGAGTCACTATCACTTAGGCCGTGTTTGGACGTAGAACAAAAAAGTAACAAGAAAGAAAGGAAAAGAAAAGGAAGAAAAAGAAAAGAAAGATAATGGAAAATGAGATGATTACAAAATGTTTGATATGAGAAAAAATGAAAGGAAAGAAGACACTATATTTGTGAAATGACCATAATGTTATTACTAAATAAATTAGGTAAACCCAAAAAATAGGGGTATTTGGTATTTTCGTTAAATAATGCAGTCTTTTCCTTGTTGTGTACTTTTTCTCGCTGATTTGGGAAGAAACAATTTTGAAGGTAGGTCCCATCAATTTTTCATTTCTCTCCTATTTTCCTGCATTAACAAATTATCAAACACTGATGAACAGAGAGAGAAGTGAGATCGAGAGAGAGGAGAAAATGATTTCTTCCATTATCAAAAACTGAACTTGTACAGAAATCGTTTCAATGCTATTTATAAGAATAACTAATCAGATTCTAACTAGTTTAATTAAAACTAATTCTGTTAGACTATCTAACCATGACAGCTCATAAGATAAACTATGGTTAACTTAAGTTAGTTAATGACTAACTAACTATAGTTTGATACTCCCTCAAGTCAGAGGTAGATGTCCAAAATTCCCAACTTGAAATGAGGTGTGAAATAAATTCTTTGGGAGGGCTTTAGTCAATGGATCTATAAAGTTGCTCTGAGACTTCATGTATTAGCTTGAGGAAACCTGAAATGACATGTTCTCTAATGAAATGACGCTCATGTCAACGCAGTTTGGAGCGTTTCGTGGCTTGTAGATTACTAGCAATTTGAATTGCACTATTGTCCACGTAACCATGGTCGCTGCAAAGGAATTCGAAATGCTCTCAATAACTGTCTTAGCCAAAGTATTTCTAAAGTGACCGAAGCCAAGACACGATATTCTCGCTTCGTCAAGATCGGCCACAATTGCTCGCTTTTTGACGCATGTGATAGGTGAATCACCTAAGAAGATGCGTAATCCAAGGGTTGATTTATGGACATCGCAAGTACCGCCTAACTGCATCCACATATGCCGATATGTTGAGGTTGGAAGTCACAGAAAATTAAACCTTTGTCTGTGTGTGCCTTTTTAAGTATCATTGCACAGATGGTGGACTGCCAGAGGTGAGGAGACCGCTACTGCTGCATAAATCGCTCAACTTGTTAATGCATATGTAATGTCCAAGCGTGATATTATCAAATACATCAATCTTCCTATGAGGCGTCAGATAAAGAAGGTTCAAATTAAGAGTTCTCCATCTTTGTCATTAAAATGAACATTGGGTTCCATAGGTATTGCCATAGGTTTAGCCCCAATAAAACCAAAGATTCACAACAATTGGAGAGTATACTTTGCTGGCAAAGATGAATGCCCTTTGAGATTTGGCAATTTCTAACCCCAAGAAGTATTTCAAGTCACCCAAGACTTTGAGTTTGAAATGTTTTTCTAATATCTGTGTTTGTTTGATAGTTTCAGGATACGGTCCACCAGATTATGTCATCCACGAGACCAAAAGAACTACTAATGAAGAACCATCGCTTTGGTAAACAAAATGAGTGATCTACCGAACTTTGTGCAAAGCCATGGGCTAAGATAAGTGGAAGAGAATTTGTAGAACCATTGCTCGACACTTGTCTCAAGCCATACAAGGACTTTTTGCAATTTGTACACCAAATTCTCCCTCTGCTCGATGCCCGAAAGTGGTAAATCCATGTACACTTCCTCAAGGAGTTCTCCATCGAGGAAGGCATCATGATGTCTAGTTGCATTAAATGCCATTGTTGTCGAGTCCGCCAATGTCAAGAGAACCCGAATCGATGTGAGTTTTGCCACCGACTAAATGTGTCAACAAAATCAATGCCATTCTCACGAGTGTAGCCTTTGCTGCTACAAGTTGTTAGATCTCTCAGGCCGCCATCCGCTTTACACTTTTCCTTGTATAACCATCCGCACCCTACGCTTTTTTTTTCCTTTAGGAGGTTGAATAACCCATGTTTGATTTGCTTCAAGAGTAGCTACCTTCAAACCATTGCCATGCGCCATTCTCGGGTGCTCGATACTGATGATAGTAAGTTGCTCATAGATCGATGAGACTCGGGAATATGAATTTTGATAGAAGTCGATAGATCGCTGTAGGATGATGCTCCTGAACGGGAATGGACCGTGTTTCACATAGTCTTGAAGATGTTCTAGGTGGCCTCGGCCGATCTGCTGACCTCCAACAAACAGGAGAGCATGATTATCACCATGTTTTCACTACAAAGGTGAATTTCATCCGCAAGTGCAGAATTTCTCCGCAGTGTAGGATTTGTAGTTGGCAGAAGAAGATCGCAGGTGCAAAGGTGCTGATGTGTGCCATCGTTGGAAGAATATGAGCTGGGTGCAACAAAGACAGTTCAACAGGATCGAGGTAAAAGTGGATGTATTTTGGAAAGGAAAGGAATGTTCAGTGAGAAGCGTAACATCTCTCGGATACTATGAACTTGGCATTCTTGATGTCATATAACTTGTAGCCTTTGTAATTGGTGGGATAACCAATGAAGACACATGGAGTAGCTCTTTCAATCGAACTTGTGTCTCTCGAGGTGGAAGTGTGGCAAAGATGACAAAGACACCAAAGACCTTTCATGTGAGCATAATCAGGTTCCTTTGTGATACAAAGAACTCATAAGGAGACCGATTTTTTAAACCTTTGAATGGGTTCGTTGATGAGATAAGGGCGAGAGAACCGCTTCTCCCAAAATCTTATTGGCATATTAGCTTGAAACATAAGTGCCTCGAGCAATGTTAAGCAAATGTCGATAGCCTTTCCACAACCGAATCGCTGTGGTCTATAGACATGAGAACCGATGCACAACACCTTGTTCCCGGCAAAAGAATTAAGAACAAATTCTTTGGCATTGTCCGATCTCAAAGCCTTGATTGTTTTGGCAAATTGAGTTTGAACAAAGGCAAAGAACTTTAATAATGTCACACTTTCTGATTTATGTCTCATCATGTATCCAAGTAAATCTTGTGGAATCATCAACTATGGTTAGAAAATATTGCTTACCATCATGTGTTGGATGGGAGAAAGGACCTCAAGTATCACAAATGTATTAAATCAAATGGTTCATCAAAGAAATTGATTATGAGTTTCAAAAGATAATTTTTGAACCTTGCTAAGGACAAATGTTGCAACATTGAGAAGAAAATTAGAAGCAATCAAATAGGAATGGTATTACTCATGGATTTTAATACAGTATCAGAAAGATGTCCTAAACGTGCATGCCATATTTTAGCACTATTAGAAGTGACTGAATTACAGAGAAATGTATGGCATTTATTAGACATTTCTAATGAACAAGAACTAGGTGTGCGTGGGATTGTACGTGATGCAAGATATGCTTGCAACTGATGATGAACCTGGCAGGATGGTGAGACTGATGCGTAATAGTCCATCAGGCATTAGCTCGCCCATCTCCCTCGCTTCTCTCGGGTCCCGAATGCAAAGATGCATTATCCCGAAAGAAGACACCAATGTTAGGATCTTTGTAAGAGCAATTAACAAGAGATAAGATTCACATTGAATTGTGAATGAACAACACATCTTTTTAATATCAAAGATTTTCCTAAAGATATGGGTGTGTCTATGGTCGAGACTTTAATCCTAGAATTATTAGGTAAAAGTGACAAACTTATCAATCAAAGGAGTATGTTGTTGAAAAAATTGTAAATTGTGACATATATGAGATGTGGCACCTGAGTCAATGACCCAAGCACTGAATTAATAGTAAGGTTAAGAGGTTTTAAGAAAAACTCATACCAACTTCGATGATGAATCCAGTCAGTGATATTGAGGCATTCAACTTAGCCATATGATCTCGAACATAGTCAAGAATCGCTGAATTGTGCAATATGTCCACCGTGAGATGCAGATTTGTTTGATTCGAAGATTCTCGCCATAAGATTCATCAAGTAGTGTTCCTCTTGTACCTCGGTGGATACCCATGCAGCTTTAAAGCATTTATCCTTAATGTGGCCCAAAGATGCCACAAAGGTGCACATAAAGGCCGTTGTTCTTCTTTGTGCACTGGCTTTCCTAGGTGCAGTGTTCGACAAAGAAATGCAACTTCAAGTGGGTAGGATTTGCCATGCAGAATCAACAGTTATGCTGCATCTCTTTCTCGTAAGAAGAGAAAATACTTCATGAAGATTAGTGATTGATCATGATCAAGATTTGGGCCACTAATACGAGAGAAAGATTCATTGAGTCCCATCAAGAAGATGATGACACACTCCTCTCATAGAATCCATCATTTGTTGAATACCACCACATACACAATGATTAACCTATTTAAATTCAAGAAGATCTTCCCAAAGCATTTTGACTTTAGAGTAACATCGACTTACGCTTAGTGCACCTTGGCAAAGAATTGTGCAATTCTTTCTTCAATTGAAACAAGCACGTCCATCGTGGTCATTCCAAAATCTGTTGCACCTCGCCCAAATCGCGCCACAATCGCATAAAGCATACTTGCAAAGAATCTCCTTCACATGGAGTTGAGAAGCCATGATGACACAGTGCTATTGTTCCGTTCCCAGAGTTGGAAATTCAGATCCTCCAGATTTGGCCTAGGGATTGAACCATCGATGAATCCCCATTTGTTTCGACCTAGCAACGCCATACTCTTGGCACGCTTCCAAGAGTTGAAATTAGCCCCATCGAAGTCAGGTGACACAAGATTCGCATCAGAGTGTCCTAATTTTTGCGTAAAGAAAGGATTATTGAGGTTTTCCATTGAAGAAAATGCTCAATTTGAATTAGAGAAATCACACGATTTCAGAGAAAGCGATGAAAAATCGCAAGCAACTTTGATCGAGTTGATCAAAGGAGAAACAAGAACGCGATTCAGAGATCAAAGCCGAATCGATGAACAAAGATTGAATGCGGAAGTGAAAAAATCGTCTGTTGATACCATATCAAACACTGATGAACAGAGAGAGAAGTGAGATCGAGAGAGAGGAGAAAATGATTTCTTCCATTATCAAAAACTGAACTTGTATAGAAACTGTTACAATGCTATTTATAAGAATAACTAATCAGAGGCTAACTAGTTTAATTAAAACTAATTCTGTTAGACTATCTAACCATGACAGCTCATAAGATAAACTATGGTTAACTTAAGTTAGTTAATGACTAACTAACTATAGTTTGATACAAATTACTAAAATATTTATCAAATAAGTGTGGCTCAATTGGTTAAGCAGCGCTGAGTGTGTGGGGGAGGACCATAGGTTCGATTCCCACCAAACGCATTCTTTAGGAGGGGAGATGAGCCTTAAGTTGTGACCTGACCCCCGTACCGGAGATTAGTCACATAGCCGGTCCAAAGGACCGAAGCCGTGGGGACACTCCGATCGGCCCACTCGGCTACAAAGTAGCTAATTAGGGTGGGTCCAATCAAAAAAAATTACTAAAATATTTTTGATTTCTGTGTTTTTGGCTCTGGTCTTTTCATGACTTCCCTTTTCTCGTGTACCAACCCTCTATACCTTCTTGAATCTCCATCAGATTCAAACCACAATTGTCCATGACTACAACACCATTAGCCAAAAACCAACAACAACACCCACTCTCAATGTAGTTTTCTCTTGTTAATCGGCTTACAAAAGCAAATACTCTCAAACAGAAATTAAAAGTTAAGTTTCTGATATGTTGTTTAAGACAAAATACAGATTGTATCTTGTGCTGGATTTCATAAATGGGTGATATCTCATTTTTCATCTTTATCATTTGGACCTTTTCAGATAAAATGTGATATTTTAAGAGATTAAATAAATAATTTTTAATTTATTAATAATTTTTATTTTGTGAGTTGTGACTGATATTTTTTTTACATTTTTATTATTTTATCACATTTTATTTTTGGTTAGGGTATTTATGTTATTTTGTAAATGCATTGTTTTCTTTCCTATCACTTTATACCCAATCAAACAAGGGAAGATAAGGCTTCTATATTTTTCCTTTTACCTTTCTCTCATCCTAAACAATTAAAAAATTATCTCATTTTCTATTTTCTTTCATTTTTACTTTCATTCCTTTCACTTTTTGTGGTTTCACTTTCTTTTTACTAATCAAACAAAGCATTAGACCAGTTGTGAATAAAATATTATAAATATCATAAAAAATTACACCCAACGATAATTATTAAATTGTGTATTTCATATAGGCGTACAAGTATATCTTTTCTAGCTAGTGTACCTTACAGAGGACAAATATTTGTTTTTTCATTTTTTTCCAAATTTTTCGTTCCTTTTTTTCAAATGCCATGATATTTATGTCATTTTATTTTGGCTTAATTGTACTTTTAGTCACTCAGGTATCACGATTATGTGATTTTGGTCCCTCCAGTTTCAATTGCGCGATTCAGGCATTGCGATAGTGCAATTTTGGTCCATCAGGTTTTAATTGTGCGAATTGAGTCCTTTTGTTATTCCATTTGTGTGATTTTAGTCCCTCTTACCTTTTAATTTATAATAAAAAAAGTTGATGTATCACAAGTGGGTATGGCCTAGCACATAATTTGGTATAGGTGACACGTTAATTGATTTAAAAATTAAAAAATATTTACAGCATTTTAAGTTATAAATTAAATTTCAAGTGAGTGGAGGAACCAAAATCACACAATTGTGATACTTAGATGACCCAATTTGCTCAATTAGAACATGAAAGACCAAAATCGTACATGCAATTGCGATACTTTAAGGACTCAATTTATTCAATTAGAACTTAGGAGTCAAAATCGCACAAATGCAATACTTGAGGGATCAAAAATGTAATTAAACCTATTATTTTTATGTTTCTTTCTTTTCTTTCACTTTCTAACCAATCAAACAAAAGAAGAGAAAAGTTTTAACATCCTTTTCGTTCATTTTTTCTTTTATCAAACAACTAAAAAATCATTTCATTTTCTCTCTTTTTTTTCTTTTTGCTTTCCTTTCTCTTATCTTTTTTCTTTTTTATCAAACTTTCTATTCTAAAGCAAGATAGAGTTAGAATTAGACTATAATAGAGGACCATTTTAATATTAGTTTTTTTTTATGGGAGACCATTTTAATAGATGACCATTATGTATTTTTATGAGAGTAGATGACCATTATTAATAGTGTACCTTTCATTTTTCTGTCATCGTTTTTCATTTTTGACAAAAGTTTTCTGTCATCATAGATGACCATTATTAATACTTTTTTCTTATATTAATTAGGAAAATTGAAAAAAGGCAACTAAAACAAGGCTTGTTGTATGTAACAAGATATATATATATATATATATATATATATATATATATATATACACATATGAAAACTGACCGACGATAAGGCAATCATAAGTGTACACGTGCATTCTACAATGACCAGAGATAGCTGCATATTGTGCTAAAAACAGCCCAGGTAGTTCTGAACGCCGTAAAGGTGCGGCCACTCCATTAACTACCAACGGATATACTATTTTCATTTTTGTTTTGATCATCGTTGATAAGTGTGCCTCTGATCACGATCGAATTCCGACCATTTGTGTCAAGTAGAAGTACACATGTGAGGACACGTACTCGCTCTTTTGTGGTGCTGGTTTGTTTGGCACCATGACAAGTCATATCGAGGCTCATGGTTTGTCCCGTCAAGTTTTATCATGTGGTACTATAATGCTGAATGCTTTTGATCTTCGAATGATTCTCGTTCTCCCTCATTCTTCCACGTTTACAGGACAAAAGCAAAGAAACAAGATAGGAAGAGTCCGTAGTGTTTAATGGATCATAAAACTAACACTGCTATGAGACTCATAGCCACTCCCTGAGTGCCACGTGCATCGGGTCGGTTTGTTTGTTGGTTCCATCATGTATTGTTCATTCAATGTATGCAAAATCGTAGATCACAGAATAAAAAAATGCATAAAAATATTTATTTTATCACCATTATTAACTATGTTGAAATAAATGTTAGTAACAAATCTTTCAATATTTTTAAGTACTTTTATAATTATCAAATTAATTTTAAATTAATTTTACCGTAAAATTTAAATTTACTTTCTCAATAATAGAGTCATTATAAAATTTTCACGATAACAAAGAAAATAAAATAAAATATCGACAACATATTTTTATCAGTCTGGTAGCTTTAACATTCATCCATGCTTTGATTTGAAGACTATTCCCATCCGTTAGTTTATTTAAGAGTGCATACACACATGTATTTACTTGAGTTTTTGAATTTGGGTTAACATTTAATAAAATTTTCAATCTGACAATTATCTAATATTTTCTAGAAATAAATGTATATACTCTTTTACTATAATAGTGATGTTGAATTTTATTACTTTATGCAAACTATCTAAATCAATGTTGTCAAATTCGAGAGTCTGTATAAATTCGTGAAGTTTCTGTAAACTCGACTCGTAAACTCGTAAGAGTTTATCTAATATTAAATAAACCTATAAATGATATATATTCATAATATAAAACAGTTCAATGCACCAATAATTCAACATTCCAACTTCATTCATCATTCCAACTCCATATAAAACAGTTCAACACAACAATAATTCAACATTAGTACTAGATAAAATCGTACTACATTAATGACCAAATTATACACAAATGCATAAAAACATAAGTTTCTAAATTGAAAATTTTTCAAAAAACAAGAGCTGATTTGACTTAATACTCATATAATTTTTAGTCAAACACTTTATTTTGTAACTGAATAAAATAAAACAAAATAACACTGAAAATATGAAATTAACTTTATAAATCCAATATATATTGCAGCACATAGGTAATTCAACCCAAGTAGCCAATAATATTGACCGATAATTTATATTTTAAGGCCAGGTCAATGTAAAATTATAGACCCGTAAACTCATTATTGAAATTGAGAGTTTATCGATTTTATCAGAGTTTACTTAAACTCGTACGAATTTACGAAAAAGAGAGTTTACATGCTAGCTAGTTAACTCGTTTTTGTGATATAGGATCGTAAACTGATAAGAGTTTAAGAGTTAACTCGAGAGTTTAACAACCATGTATCAATTACTAGCTATTGGATGAATCTTGTTATAGCTTTAAGTAAATTTATATTGAAAGAACACACAAAGCTCATTACCTTAAATTAAAATAAAAAAAGTATGATTTTATTCATATTCTGATATGTATATATTACCTAATTCATAATCTTATTCATTCTTATATAATAAGTTTGAATCCTCAATCTTGATATTTTTTTTCTCACATAATCACACGTCTTTTTTTATAATGATAATCACATGTCTTTCTTGTATTGTAATACATGTTTTTCTTTTCCACTTTTTATATTAAAATAAATTAATATTTTTCTTTTATAATAAAAATAATTATTTAACTAATAAGGAGATCACTTTTACTTTTCTTCATTAATCAATATTCAAATTTCTTCAATTAATGTTAAGTATAACGAGATATTTACAAATTATTAAAATAAATTCTGTTAAATAAATAAACTTTAATATTTTTCAAAACTGAAAGTTTTAGATGTCTATTTTTTATATTTGAAGTTATTTTGTATTACCAGAAAAATGATCTTCTACTGATTAAATAAATAATTTTAAACATTTGTAATTTTTGTATTACTTACATAATGTATGGGATAATTTCTAATTTGAGAAATATTTTTTTTGTTGTACAAGCAAGCTTTAATTCGATAAAATTATTCACGTGTATGTGTTTGTGTAAATATATTGAATTCTGATCCGGACCTATCCTAGACCCAAACCCCATTTTATGGGCTACAACAACTTGACCCATTTGGCATGGTTTCTCCTAAGAGCTAACCCTAGCTTTAAGGCTATTTAAGCATAATGTTATCACTTTTACAAGGTATGCCTCTTCTAACCCTAAAAACCGCCTCATTCCTATACTGACTTGAGCGTCAGAGTGTTTACAGGTGGCCATTGCCTACATCCTCCACCGAAGCTCGGAGCAGTACCACCACCCATTGAGGTGACTTCCACCATCTACCCATAACATTTCTCACTTGTATAAAATTTCTTTGATAGTAATATTTTTTTTGGCCAGAAACATAAATAAATTTAAATAATTAAATTTATTGTAAAGTGTGGCTATTGTATTTTAAAATAATTTATATCGAAATTATAAGAATAATAATATTTTGGACACATATATATGGTCAAAACTTATTATTATAAAAGAAAAATGTAATGTTAGCAACACGTTCTTTTAACACACCCTTAAACACATTATTTATGATTGATTCATTCTCTGAAAAATCAGCACAATTTTTAAAAAATTATCTATTTACAAGATTAAACTAATCTTACTAGCATTCCTCATAAAATTTAAATTATTCCTGAAGCTCACCTTTTTGGTCTTAGAATCTAGATATCAACAACTTCTTTAATTACCACTTAAAATGATAATGATTAAACTCTTGCGCGAGTTAGTGTAAGCCCTTGGACCTATTGGAAATTACACAATTGAGTGTTAACTAGTAAGGTATTACAATGCATGTTTCAAAATTTAACAATATAAATCAAAAGAAAAGAGTTTATCGTATTTGTCATCAAGAAATGCTTCACAATTATAGCCTCCATTTAACCTATCTTGTCTAAGATCCTTCGCTTGGTTCATGACACAGGATGACAGGTACAAATTAATCATATTTATCGTGAAACAAATGTTTGTGCTGATGTTCTTGTTAGATTGGGGCGCACTAGTGGCTTCACTTGGATCATCTTAGATGACCTCCCTCCCAATCTTAGTCTTCATTTGCATTTTGATGGAGGTGTAGGACTCCTTTTCTTGTTCCTTAGCATTGTTGGCTACTTCTGTTCATTTTAAAAAGTGTTTAAGATATGTGTGTTTTTGAATTAGATTTATAGATATGAGGATATGATTAATATGAATTAGAAATTTAATTGGAATATAAAAATTAGTAAACAATTTGTTTGGATATGAAATAGATATACTTATACTAGAGGATAACCAATGACTTGAATTTGAATTTGAAATAGCTCAATTCTATAATATTCCCTCCGTCCCTTAATATAGGACCCCCTTGTAAATTTTACGTCCCTTAAGAAAATAGTTATCAGTTTTAAATTTGTACAAATTGTGTAGTATTTTGTCTAAATTACTCTTACAATTAATGATTAGGAAAGAGAGATGAATTGTGTGTCTTTTAATTTTCTCCATTAATTGAGGGGTAATTTTGTAAAATAAAATAAAATTAATGCACGTTGATATGTGCAAAATGTCTTATATTATGGGACTAATATTTTTTTATAAGATGACCTTATATTAAGGGACAGAGGGAGTAATTAACATGAAATTAGATTTAAAATAAAAAATTGATAGTTAGAATTAACAAAATTAATCATGTATTTTTTATATATAAAAAGTTGCATGATTAAATATGTGAAACTTTCCTTGTAGAAAAAATATGAAACTTTCATTAGTCCGAGAGTGTCTCATATTTAAAAGTGAGGATAAAGTTAATAATCTATTTTAATGATGTGTTGTCACATCATTTAATGAATATGACAAGTCATGTATTTTAAAACTCATTAAATTAGGTGACAACACATTATTAAATGACTGTGCAAAACATTCTTACAAGTGCCTAAAAATCAAATTCATAACTTATTTCGATTAAATAAAAAAAACTAGCTAGGGATTGGGTTGTAATCGTTATTATATATGTGATCATGTTCACCCATTTTGACTCCATATTTATGTGTAATTAATGTGTAATATCAAGGATTTAATTTTTACCAAAAAAATAAAACTAAAAAAATAAAAGAGTTTAAAGGTTATGTATTGACATGTAAATTGCTTTTACAGTGTTATCCAATTAAATTTTACTATCCGGTCAAATGATCATTCTATTTTTAAAAATAATTTAATCAAATTTTATTAAACAAATTAACTAAAAGAGTCGTAATTTTTCTTTTTCAGTGATTATCATTCTCACTTTTATTCTTCCCACGTTTTTTCCTTTTTTCTCTGCGGGTTGTCTGCAAGAACCTGCAGAAACATGTTCTTCCTGGAGAACGGTTCTCCAAGATGGCAACACCCATCACCGGCTCCAACCACAAAAACCCATTATTATATTTAAGAACAATGCCAAGAATAGGTGATTGAGATGCTCTCGAGACGAGTAGAATTTGACCCATCTCATCTCATGTGCCCTACACACACACATCCAGTTTTCTTGAACTATACATTTTATTTATAAAATTTACCTATAAATTTTGTTTGAAAAAGAAAAGTTCTCACAAAAAATTAAATTTACGTTTTGTGATAAAAGACCCTATTAAAGATGGTCAGCCAAGTTCTTCGATAGAAATTAGTCTGGTATAACTGATAGATACTCCACACCTATGACATGGTAACAAACCAAAAATCAACAGATGGTTTGGTTTGTGAGAAATGACAATAAAACTGATAAAATAAAGTAAGTATTTTGAAAAATGAGTCTTTCCTGACCCCCTCCTTTGGATGAGTGTACAAGTGGGGAATGAGAAGAGATTAATTACATGATACCAATAAACAAAATTTTTATGCGCTTTGATGCATGGAAAACAAAGCAAAAGAAATATTTATGGAAAGACAAAAATATCAATAGTTTATTTTTCATATCATTTCATAAATATATTATTTTTTCTCTCACCTTTTACACCACTTCAATAAAAAGAGAGAAAAATTTTAGTTATCTTTTTTCATTTTCTCTTCTAGCTCCTCTAACTATCAAACAAAAGTTAATTAACTCACTCTATATTCTTTTTTTACTTTCACTTTTTTTCTTTACTTTCTTTCGTTTCATTTTTCTAAACCAAACAAAGCATAAAAGGCAAAAGCAAAATATCTACGTCTAAGCAACAAAAAAAAAATATATACGCCTAATGTTAAGACGCCATTACGAATGGAAGTGCATCCCAAACCCAAATTAAGTGATCAAATAATATTCCTTTTGTCCCTTAATATAAGACTCTTTTAACCATTTCACGTCCTTAAAAAGTTGAGTTTTGTTAGTTATTAGCATTAAATTTGTACAAAATATGTGTTATTTTTTCCAAGTTATCATTCTCATCTTCTAAGACTATTAAGAAAGAGAAAATTAATACACCTTGGTATAGGAATAATGTTGTAAAAAAAATTAATGCATTTTGTTCTTTGAAAAAGGTCTTAAATTAAGAAATAAGAAAATTCTACAAAAGATTTTTATATTAAAGGACGAAGGAAGTAGTATACTATAGACTAGAATAGTCGAACAGTTTGAAACGCCAGAGAACTGAGAAAGAAGCCTATCTATCGGCAAGATATGGAACAAATATCTGTTGTCCCAAAAAATGGCGTCTCTTTGTCTCTCACTAATCAAAGGCTAGAAATATGCATAAGTGTTAATGAATTATTATTTTATTTTATTATGTGGTAAATTATCATTGGTGGGAGACAGAAAATGTGATATGAAAGTGAGACAAGAGATTTTCATCCCCAGATATAAATGTTGATATTATCTCTCCTTGTTTTTGTTTGGTTAAATGACCTTTTTGGTCCCTTAACTTATTTTAAAGGTTCATTTTGGTCCTTTAATTTTTAAAAAGTTCATTTTGGTCATTTAACTTATCACTGTTTATCCAAGTTGGTCATTCTGTTAAGACCGTCACACCAGCTCATCTCAACGCAATACATGGCTCTGACGTGGTGAGTAAAGTGCATATGTGTAATGGCACCTCATCAGCCACATACTCATTCTCCACCACCCCTTCCTCCATTTCCTCTCCAGAAACATCAGATCCACAACATAAAACTTCATCGCAAACAAAAATAAACGAAACGAAAATAAAATGAAGTTCAGATCCAGAACTTCATCAAGCAGAAACATTTCCAAAAACTTCATCCCAGAAATTCATCCATAACTTAATTTTTCAGAACTGGTCAACCACTTAATTTCCAAAACTTAATTTCCCAAAAATTCATCCATAACTTAATTTTCAGGTGTTCACATTTCCGAAAACTTCATCCCAAACTTCATATCAAGAACTTCATCAACCACTTAATCTTTCAGATCTAAAATTCAAAAAAAAAAAAATTCAAATTTCCTAGATCTGAAATTTCCCAGCTTCATCACAGAAATTTCCCAGAAAACTTTACAGGATGGAAATCTGGAACCAAGGGAGAGAATCCAGTGGAGAAGATGGGTTCGTTTTTGTGCGTTCGATTTTTTGGGTTTTTAGAATTTGTCTGTGTTCTGGGAACTAGGCAGAGGGAAATCAATCGTTTGTACAAATGGCAATGAGATCGGCGCTGAGTCGAGGGCTCGTGACTCGTTTGATGGACTCAACATCTCGAGGTGCTATGACTCGCTTCTACAGCGACAAAAGTAGGGTTCTGAGCGAGGAGGAACATGCCAAAGAGAACGTCTACATCTAGAAATGGGAGAGGGAAAGGTTGGAGAAACACTGAGTGAACTATGGTCTTTGTATAGATTGTATTTTTTTGTTTATATGAAGTTTCTTCAGTGGTGATCCATGAAACAAAAAAAAGGGAATGAGGCAGAGGGAGGGGAGGGGAGGGGTGGGATGGAAGAAGAAGAAGAGGAAATGCCACCTCATCAGCCACATGACATTAAAAATTTATTTTTTTATCCACATCTGATTATTAGGCGCCACCTCTGCTAAAATTAACAGTGGGAACTGACGGAAGGACTAAATTGAGTTAACAGAGATAAATTAAAGGACCAAAATGAACCTTTTAAAAATTAAAGTACCAAAGTGAACCTTTAAAATAAGTTAAGGGACTAAAAAGATTATTTAACCTTTTTGTTTTTAACTTTAGTGTTTTGAGAGTCATGTTAATTTTTACAGAAATGATAAGCCAACACCCAAAAATAGACACTGTGGGCCAACAGTGAGACAAAACAACTTCTGTACGTATTGTGAGCAATGACAAAAATGAATAAAAAAACAAAAAAGTTGATTTTTTACGGTGTCCAGACAACTTAAAGTTGTGTGAATAACATTACTCTAATTTTTATGTTTGACAGAACGAACGTCTTGGTGGGCTCGCGTGGTACATGTCCCCTGGTTGGTGTACCACCTTTGCCATGCTGCGTATCGGTCATTTTATAGAAACACGAGAGGAATTAGTATGAATACCACTAATCTTTGTGAGAATCACATTTTAAGGAAATAAAAGCCCGGTCAAATAATCTACCGACAATTATTACTCTCTTGTTATAAAAGAATCAGAAAATAAGAAGAAGAAGAAGACGACGATAGAGATATGAAGTCAAAGACTAGTTCTTCAGGAACTAGGATTCGTCGACTCATTCTTCAGGAACAAGCTCTGATATTTGTATTAGTGATTTATCAAAAAGTGTACTAAATGACAAAACCTAATGCTCCTATTTATAGATGTATTTAACTATCAATTTATGAGCCAAATCAAGAAATTATAAATGAGGAGCAATTACATAATATTCTAAGATATGATAGATAGTCATCCATAAATACATATATTTATAACACTTTCCCTTGGATGACTATATGCTATGAATATGC
Source organism: Calophaca sinica (assembly GCA_037113605.1). Taxonomy (NCBI): domain Eukaryota; kingdom Viridiplantae; phylum Streptophyta; class Magnoliopsida; order Fabales; family Fabaceae; genus Calophaca; species Calophaca sinica. Next base: position 133,617,032 of record CM073733.1, read on the forward strand.
CTCATTAAAACCTTGCTAAGAAAAACCCAGTGGGATAAAAACTTAGCGAAGGAAAAAGAGTACATATTCATAGTGATACACTTCCCCTCAAGAAATAAAGTCTTTTAGTTGGCGCATTCCAATGTTGTGCACGTGCTTCTTGAAAGTTGAAGTTGGAAGGGCTTTTGTGAATAGATCTGCTGGGTTATCACTTGAACGAATTTTGCAAACATCAACATCCCCTTTCTTTTGGAGTTCATGAGTATAGAAGAATTTTGGTGAAATGTGTTTTGTTCTATCACCCTTTATGTAGCCACCTTTAATTTGTGCAATGCACGCTGCATTATCTTCGTACAATGTTGTTGGCTTATTATCTTCTTTCACCAATCCGCATGCTCCTCTAACATACTGGGTCATGGTTCTTAGCCATATGCATTCTCGACTTGCTTCATGAATAGCTAGTATTTCTGAATGATTTGATGAGGTGGCAGTGATTGTTTGCTTCACAGATCTCCAAGATATAGCAGTTTCTCCATACGTGAAGACATAACCTGTTTGTGATCGGGCTTTATGAGGATCAGAAAGGTATCCATCATCAGCATATCCTACTAACTCTGACTTTACTCCACTTGCGTAAAATAAATCCATGTCAGATGTACCACAGAGGTAATGAAGGACTTGTTTGACTCCATTCCAATGTCTTCGGGTTGGTGCCGAACTAAACCTTGCTAACAAGTTTACTGTAAATGCTATGTCAGGTCTGGTGCTATTTGCAAGGTACAAAAGTGCTCCAATGGCACTAATATATGGTACTTCGGGGCCAAGAATTCCTTCATTATCTCTCGTGGACGAAAATGATCTTTTTTCACATCAAGTGAACGAACGACCATTGGAGTGCTCAATGGATAAGCTTTGTCCATATAGAATTGTTTCAGAACCTTTTCAATGTAAGAAGATTGATGAACAAATATTCCACTTGTGGAATGTTCAACTTGAAGACCAAGACAAAATTTTGTCTTTCCAAGATCCTTCATTTGAAATTCACCTTTTAAGTATTCTACAGTCTTAGAGATCTCTTCTGGAGTCCCTATTATATTTAAATCATCAACATATACTGCTACTATGGCAAGTCTGCACTGCTTTTCTTGATGAAAACACAGGGGCAAACAAGATTATTCTCATAATTGTTTTTCAATAGATATTCACTCAAACGAGTGTACCACATACGTCCTGATTGCTTTAGTCCATATAAGGATCTTTGTAATTTAACAGAGTACTTCTGTCGAGGTATTGAATTGCATGCTTCAGGCATCTTAAATCCTTCAGGGATTTTCATATAAATGTCAGTATCCAATGACCCATATAAGTAAGCTGTCACTACGTCCATTAGGCGTATGTCCAGTCCTTCAGAGACTACCAAGCTAATCAAAAATCTAAAAGTGACTGCATCCATAACCGGGGAATATGTCTCTTCATAATCTATACCCGGCCTTTGTGAGAAACCTTGCGCTACAAGTCGTGCCTTGTATCTCACAATTTCATTCAATTCGTTTCTTTTACGTACGAAAACCCACTTATATCCAACGGGTTTGACATCTTCGGGTGTCTGGACTACTGGTCCAAATACTTTATGTTTGGCTAATGAGTCTAACTCAGCTTGTATTGCCTCTTTCCATTTTGGCCAATCATTTCGATGTCGACATTCTTCTACAGTTTGAGGCTCAGACTCATTATCATTTATTATATCAGAAGCAAGTGCATATGAGAACACATTATCAACAACAAATTTATTCCTTTCTTTCATATTTTCGGATGTTAATGAGATCTCATGATTTACCGGTACCGGGACCACTTCTGGGGTTACCTCTTTGAAAATATGGGTTTGTTGATCTATGTTCGTGTTGACCTCTTCTAGAGTGTCACTTTGCAATTCTTTTACTCCTTTTTTCTTGCGGGGAACGATATCCTTAGCCCCAATAGGTCTACCACGCTTCTGGCGTGCTTTGCATTCATTGGCTTCCATACTTGCAAGTTGTCCTTCAGGGACAACCAACCGTGCAGGAGCATTTGCAGCTGGCACATGTGATTTAGTGACCTTTTGGGTGTTTGTAAAAGTATATGGCAATTGGTTTGCAACATTTTGCAAATGAACTATTCTTTAAACTTCAAGTTCACATTGATTTGTGCGTGTATCCAACATGGATAACGTTGGTGCGTTCCAACAAACTTCTTCCTTTACCCTTTTCTTCCCCTAATGGGGGGAATACTGATTCATTAAATTGACAATCTAAGAATCTTGCTATAAAAAGATCCCCTATTAAAGGTTCTAGATATCTAATGATAGATGGAGAATCAAAACCAACATAGATTCCAAGACGTCTTTGTGGACCCATTTTAGTACGTTGAGTGGGTGCAATAGGTACATATACAGCACAACCAAAAATTTTAAGATGAGATATATTAGGTTGTTGGCCAAAAACAAGTTGTAAAGGTGAAAACTTGTGATATGCAGATGGTCGGATGCGAATCAAAGATGCAGCATGCACAATAGCATGTCCCCAAGCAGATGCAGGAAGTTTTGATTTCATAAGCATGGGACTAGCAATAAGTTGTAAACGTTTAATGAAAGATTCAGCTAAACCATTTTGAGTATGAACATGCGCAATTGGGTGTTCAACACTAATTCCTATTGATAAGCAATAGTCATAAAATGCTTTTGAAGTAAATTCACCTGCATTATCTAGACGAATAGTTTTGATAGGATGGTCAGGAAAACTTGATCTTAATTTTATTATTTGAGCCAGAAATTTAGCAAAAGCAACATTTCTAGTTGAAAGCAAACAAACATGTGACCATCGAGTAGAAGCATCAATCAAAACCATAAAGTACTTGAAAGGCCCACAAGGTGGGTGAATTGGGCCACATATATCACCTTGTATTCTCTGTAAAAAAAAAGGGGACTCCAAAGGTAATTTAGACGGAGAAGGTCTAACAATTAATTTACCTTGAGCACAAGCAGTACAAAAATAATCATTGGGTAAAGGAAGTCTATGATCTTTTAATAAGTGACCATGTGCATTTTCAATGATACGTCGCATCATAGTTGAACCAGGATGACCAAGACGATCATGCCAAAGCATAAAAGTCTTAAGATCTGAGCACTTCCGGTGCATATAATTTGACTCGGTCATCCTTATTTTTGTAAAATATAACCCCGATGAGAAACTTTGAAATTTCTCTAAGATGAACTTTCATTTGAAGTTCCAGAGGTAATATAGAGATATTCCAAATCTCCCTCATTTTTTGTTTCAATATGATATCCATTGCGACGTATATCTTTAAAACTTAGTAGATTTCTTCGGGATCTACTAGAATACAGCGCATCATCAATGCATAATTTTGTCCCTTTTGGGAATATAACATATGCTCTTCCGGAGCCTTCAATCATATTCGCAGTACCAGATATTGTATTAACATTAATTTCAGCTAATGTTAATTGCGCAAAATACTTCTTATCACGAAGAATTGTATGGGTTGTACCACTGTCTACTAAACATATGTCTTCCTCCATATTATCGAGAGTATTTTGCAATATCTAATAACATAAAAAAAATATTTTAGGGATAAGGAAAGAAAATTATAACATGACGTGAAACTTAATATTAATCATAAAATATGACAAAATTCAAATAACATAAATAAGCTTTAACATATGAAAAATATCCAAATAGCAAAAACAAATAAAACTTAAGCATATGATAGTTTCTAGACTAAATGACATCTCAATAGTAAACATTTCCATCCCCAATTAAGTGATCAATTTTGCCAGATAATTTCTTCCAGAAATATCAAGAGCGATGAATTCAAGCTTTGTGAGATTCGACATTGTAACACACTAGAAAAAAAATGAACAATATTATATCATACATCTAGGAAATAGTTAAAGAAATAAAATAAAAAGTATTTTACTATCCAATTTCCTTTTTAAATTAATACTGCACTAAAAAATCAATCAATGTAAAAAAAAATCAGAATTAAGTTTTACGCAATTGTTTTTACGATTGTAATCTGGTGCTTCTGGACCGATTACTAGAAACAATTGTAAATTGGTACTTCAGGACCAATAAAAGGCAATGATTTTGGTTATTCATTTAACGTGGTACTTCAAGACCAATCATAGATAAAATGTTAGCATTGGTACTTCAGTACCAATAATAGGCAAAATTAGTGTTGGTACTTCAGGACCAATAATAGGCAATATTCGTGAAACAATATTAGCATTGGTACTTCAAGACCAAACAATAGCGGTGGAAATACAAAATAAAATATCAATAACACAAATAAAATAATTGCTGACAATATATTGCTATATGGAAGAAAAATAGTACACATGGAAAGAAAAACTAATCACGTTGTGAATAAAACGAAAGATTGGGAAAAATAAAAATAAAAAAAGCTAACTCATTGATACGAAACTGCAAGATCCAGACAAAGAGATTAATGATCTCGAAAAAAAAATATAAAGGTCAAAAGAAAACAAATCGATTTTGATAAAATTATAATATGGAGTCGAAGAACAACAAAAAAAAAACTTTTCTTTTGTTTAAAAAATCATATAGTTGTGATAATAAATAAATTCTCACCTTGAACAGAAACACACAAAAATACTTTGCTACACCGGTAGAGACTTAATCGTGCTGATAACGTGTTATAAAAGAATCAGAAAATAAGAAGAAGAAGAAGAAGACGATGATAGAAATATGAAGTCAAAGACTAGTTCTTCAGGAACTAGGATTCGTCGGCTCATTCTTCAGGAACAAGCTCTGATATTTATATTAGTGATTTATCAAAAAGTGTACCAAATGACAAAACTTAATACTCCTATTTATAGATGTATTTGACTATCAATTTATGAGCCAAATCAGGAAATTATAAATGAGGAGCAATTACATAATATTCTAAGATATGATAGATAGTCATCCATAAATACGTATATTTACACCATCTCGCCATTTCTTCTCTTTTTTTTTTTTTTTTTTTGGGGTAAACTACTCTCTCCATTTCTTTAGCGTCACGGTTTGGTCCTTTTCAAGGATCGAAATTCATTTATCTCTAATAGTAGTATTATATTCTCTGTATTGGTCTTAATCAATAAATTCACAGCAATCTCAGTTTTATTTTTAAAGATACATTAAAGTTCATGTTTGTGTACTTCAATCCGGTCATGAAGGAGTTGCACGTAACTTGAAAAGCACTTCCCGAAACTTGTTTCAAATCAAACTGATCACTACGCCATATGATATATAACTCAAAAATAAATTTTAATATTTCAAATTATTGTAATTTCGATAAAATTGAAAAATATAATTATATACCTAAATTTTCATTTTGTTGTCCAACCGATAACTAATTTTTATCATATGGTATCCATTCATGAAAAGACGATTTCACTAACTCATATTATCGTATTATTTGATTATTATTTTTTCAAAATAAATAAATAAGGGTATTGTTGAAAAATGTAATAAATACACTATTTGTATTCTAAAGTGACAAATAATTTGAGGCATGCAAATATTTCAAAGATGACACTTAATATGAGACTGAAAGAGAACTTTTTTTCACGTGTTAGATCATCACTCTTCTTCACCTATAAAAAAAAGGCAATCTCAATATGTTAGAAATATAATATAAAGCTATTTATTTGTTTTTACCCAACAGCTTAAGCTTTTGGGATAATTGGTTCTTGACATGGTATCAGAGCCTATCCTAGATCACTGGGCCACCCACTGCATTATATACACCCATCAAGTCCAATAGTGCTGGGCGTAAGGGGTATATTGGGAAAAACTCCAGTCCCACATAGACTAGAGGTCAAGCCTCAAAAGAGTATATAAGTAAATGACACCCCTCACTTTACAAGCCGGTTTTGTAAGGATGAGTTAGACCCAAAATCCTAATATGGGTTCGATCCTTTCCGCCCTCATTCCCATTCTTCTAATAAAAATAATTGAATTTCAGCACAAGGTAGGTGGGCCTGTACATTATCCAGTTTCAAGCCCAAAGAGCTCTCACGTGAGGGGGCGTGTTAGAAATATAATATAAAGTCATTCATTTGCCTTCACCGAACAGCTTAAGCTTTTGGGATAATTGGTTATTGACATGGTATCAGAGCCTATCCTAGATCCACTGGGCCACCCACCACATTATATACACGCACTAATTTTGTTGACGTGTTCCGTAGATATAGGCAAGAGGTGCCGAACCACGTAAATCCCTGTGTCTTTTATTATTTTCATTGAGTGTGTGTGGAGATTTCCTAACACTGATATCAAAGATCATTGGGCATGTGTGGGTAAATCAGAGTGACACGTGCGGATTTTTCCCAACAGTGGTATCAGAGATAATGGTTCAAATGATGATGCAACTAGAGGAGACCAACTCAAAAGGTGCGACCAGGAGATCAGTTGAGATGAGTATTGAAGAACAAGTGGATCAGTGTATGGATCCTTGTGTCGAAAGTCTTTCTGGCAATGGAGGTCAGGCGGCGTGTCCCGTTGATGGAAGACCACGGCGGTGCAAGTACAAGTAGTGTCACCATGTGTTCTGAACAGAACTTCAGAGGATGACCGGAGGGAAGCAATGTGGTTGTGCTCGCGACGGATGACGACGGCGTGTTGGGTGGTGTACCTGCAAACACTCCGACGCTCAAGTCAGTGTGTGTCGAGGTGAGTAAGAGGTGGTAGAAAGATCATTCCCTCGACCGTTCGACGCGGTCTTCTTTAAATATGAGTCGAGGACGGTTACTGTCGATGTGTAACCGTCCCGTGAAACCCGGAAGTCGGCATTAAATTCCTTTAATGCACAAAGCCGTTGGGTCGGCTGCGTCGAGGGAAGGCGGAGAGGCATGCGGACGACGTGGCATCGAGGGAAGGTGGACCGCCGAGTGAGAATGGGCCTGTGAATCCGGATCTCGGATTGGGCCTCGGCCCGGTCGAACGATTGCCCCAAGTCGCTAGCTCGAATGTCGAGGTGGTGACTTGTTGTCGGTTCGTTGATGTCGACGCTCGACGCTTTGTTCGTGAACCGCAAGTGTCGTCTGTCGTGCTTGTTCATTAGTTCGCTCGGACCTTCGTGTTCCACATCCGCGAGTTCTCGACACGAGGCTTGATGTGCTTGTGCAAGGCACAAGGCTTTGTCACGAGCTCGTGCACGCGGTCTCGACACGAGGTCGATCTCTTCATCGGTGCTTGCGCGAGGTCGATCCGCAGTGCTTGTGCGCTAACGCACAAGGCTTTATCACGAGCTCGTGCACGCGGTCTCGACGAGGTCGACAAGGCTTTATCACGAGCTGCGTGCTCGCGGTCTCGGCACGAGGTCGATCTCTTCATCAGGTACTTGCGCCAACGCACAAGGCTTTATCACGAGCCCGTGCACGCGGTCTCGACACGAGGTCGACAAGGCTTTATCACGAGCTGCGTGCACGCGGTGTCGGCACGAGCTCGATCTCTTCATCAGCTGCTTGCGCCAACGTACAAGGCTTTATCACGAGCTCGTGCACGCGGTCTCGGCACGAGGTCGATCACAGGTGCTTGTGCCAACGTACCTTTATCACGAGCTCGTGCACGCGTCTCGTGACGAGGTCGATCTCTTCATCGGTGCTTGCGCTAACGCACAAGAGCTTTATCACGAGCTCGTGCACGCGTCTCAGACGAGGTCGATCTTTTCCTCAGGTGCTTGCGCCAACGCACAAGGCTTTATCACGAGCTCGTGCGCGCGGTCTCGACACGAGGTCGATCACAGGTGCTTGCGCCAACGCACAAGGCTTTATCACGAGCTCGTGCACGCGGTCTCGGCACGAGGGCGAGCTCTTCATCGGTGCTTGCGCTAACGCGACAAGGCTTTATCACGAGCTCAGACGCGGTCTCGGCACGAGGTCGATCACAGGTGCTTGCGCCAACGCACAAGGCTTTATCACGAGCTCGTGCACGCGGTCTCGGCACGAGGTCGATCTCTTCATCAGGTGCTTGCACCAACGCACAAGGCTTTGATAATAAATAAATGCTGGTTGCGTATTTCTCCAATCATACTTCATTGCTTCACATTTATGTGTTTAGGATACATTTGTTTCAACTATAATATTTCTTCATCTTTGCTGCGTTCCAAGTTCTTGGAATTTCGTCCTGCGATGTCTCGAGTGTGTAGGCGCGGTACTGTCTTTGCAACAGACGGCCTTCCCGAATTGGGCGCAAGTTTCCCTTGTGTGGCGTTCTTCAGGCCAACATCGGCTCGTCGAAGAACTAAGTCCCAGGCATGAATTCCCTAGGTACAACACTTCGGTTGTATCTTGCGATTTTCTGCTTTCGCGACCTCTGAGTCCGCAAGCTCCAGATTCGTCAAGGAGGTCGAGTTCTTCTCGTATGCTCGGCGGTTGTCAATGCTACTCTAGGGATGCGAGGTTCTCCAACTAAGTTCCCAATCTCGACAGAATGATGGCTTCGTCCCATATGTGAGACGAAAGGAGATTCTCCCGTGTCGAATGTGGAGTAGTTCGATCGCCCAGAGCACTCGGGAAGCTCTTACGCCCGGTTTCCCTTGGCCTCATCCAATCTTCGTTTCAGGACCTCGTAAGATAACTCTGTTCGCGGCCTCGGCTTGGCCGTTAAATGGGGTGTTCTACCGAGGTGAAGTCTTTGTTTGATGTCGAGATCTTCCAAGGTCTTTGAATCCGCGATCCGTGAATTGCGTTAGTTGTCGGTGGCGACCACCACGGGAATCCGAACCTTGTCGAATATATCTTTTGAAGAACTTAATCAAGTTCTTTGCGATTATCTTCGCCAGGGCTCGCCAACCCATTTGGTGAAGTAATCTCGCAACGACGGTATTTCACTGTCCGGAGCCATTGGAAAAGGTCCAAGTATATCAATGCCCCACCAAGCAAAGGGCCATGGTGATGTCGGGGATGTTAACTCAGTAGGAGGAGCTAAGTGTAGATCGCCATGTCTCTGGCATTTGTCGCATTTCTTCACGAGCGATATCGCGTCTGCGTTGAGTCGGCGGTGAGTACCTGCGCGGAGGATTTTCTTTGCCAAGGAACGTCCTCCAAGGTGTTGCCCACATATGCCTTCATGCACCAGAAGTGCATATTGCGCTCGGTATCGTCGGCGCATTTCAACAGGGGTGGAGAACCTCTTCGATATAAGATCCCGTCGATCATAGAATACGAAGATGCCTTTTTTCGGATTTTTGCGGCTTCCTTCTCACCATCAGGTAGCCGACCGAATTGAATAAATTCTTGAATCGGTGTCATCCAACTGTCGGGCTCATCGAGCGGATCATCGACACTTTCCTGGGAAATTGCAAAGCAGAATTTCGGAAGTTTCCTCGAAGACCTCGTCATAAGTGGTATCAACCACGGTAATGCTAGGCTTGGCGGTGTTTCTTGTATTACCGATCCGTTGTTTCTGAGCTTCGTCTTTGGCGAGTTTGGGCGAATGTCCGCTCGGCGTTTTGTTCTCTCGGGCGTGTACGATCTCCACGGAGGTGAAGTCGCTCATTTTCTTCTTTACCGGGCGAGGTATTTTTGAAGAAGTGGATCTTTAGCCTGGTATTCCCACTTATCTGGGACACAACTAGTGAGAATCGATTCGAGCTTTACCTCTTCAAAGTCTCGAGGCGGTGTGAGGCCGCTAAACACGCCCGTATCTGCCTGGTTGTTGGAGGTGGGGAAGGAGAATCCCAATGAAAATTCGGCGACCGGCCCGTCGTCGTTCTCGAGCAACAAACGGCGCCATCGCCGGAATTCGGCGATCGTCGACATGGACCGTCCATTTGGAACAACGTTACGTAGCTCCAGGAGTCATCTCGGCAATGAAATCCGCCAAGCACCGGGCTTTGATAGTTTGTCTCGGCTCGAGTAACTCCGATTGGACAACTCAACAAACCATTTGATCATACGCCCGCGGTCAGGCTGTGTAGAATCTGTTTGATTGGTGGTCGATTCGGACCACTATGGGATGTGCTAAGAAGTATTGTCTCAAACGTCCGAGCGCGATTATCGGTCGAGTCACGACTTTCTCGATTTTACGGTATCTCGACTGGGCCTGAAGTGCTTTGCTTATAAAATAGGCCGGTTTACGGTTCTCATTCGCCGCGAATGAGGGCGGCACTCGAGCTTCGTTCGACGCCAAGTAGAGATAAAGGACCTCCCGAGACGGCCTCGTCAACACCGGGCGGTTGGGATAGTATGCGTTTTACGTGTTAAGGCTTTGCACTTTCGGGTGACCATTCGAATTCCCTTCTTGAGTAAGCGGAAGAAAGGCAATGCATGTTCTGCAGATTTTGAGATAAACCTCGTCAAGGAGGCTAGCATTCCCGTGAGCTGCTGGATGTTTTTCTTTGACGACGGTTGCTGCATCTCTATTACAGCCCGACATTTATCGGGGTTGGCCTCGATTCCCCTCTCGGTTAGGTAGAAGCAGAAATTTTCGATTCGAACTCGAAAGTGCACTTTCCCGGATTGAGCCTCATATTATGTCTTCGTACTTCAGCAAAGACTTCTCTAAGATCGACGACGTGGTCGACTTCTTTCGTTGTTTTTACTATCATATCATCCATATATACCTCCAGCATTCTACCGATCTGGTTGGCGAAGACTTTGTTCATCATGCGCTGATATGTCGCTCCAGCGTTCTTAAGGCCAAAAGGCATTACGTTATAGCAGTAATTACCTTTATCCATCATGAACGCGGTTTTTTCTTGATCAGCATGATGCATCGAATCTGGTTGTACCGCAGTATGCGTCCATGAAAGACAACAGTTGAAAACCAGAGGAATTGTCGGCGAGTTTGTCGATATTAGGGAGGGTAGGCGTCTTTGGGGCACGCCTTGTTAAGATCGGTGTAATCAACACACATTCGCCACTTTCCATTAGATTTCTTAACCAATACAACATTTGACACCAAGTAGTATATTTGACCTCCCTAATGAATTCAATTAAGTCTTCGATAGCTTTGGCGGCCGGCTTTTTCAGGAGCTTGCTTACGGCGCTTTGAGCTACCCAATGAGCTTTGGGGTCGAGAGCGAGTTGGTGGCAGCAATATCGGGAGAAATACCGGCATGTCGTTGTCAAGCGAAGAGGTCGGCATTGGACTTGAGCACTCGTTATTTGCAATTTGACCTGCTCAGGAGATCGACACTAAGCTTTACCGCTTCCTGGGTCTTCTCTAGTTGAACTCGGATGAATTCTCCGTCCGCATCGGCCTTTTAATCTTTTGGTTGAGCTCGGGCCAGGAGGTCGTCTTCCTATATCTCATCTTCGAGCTCAATCCTGGCGCGAAATCGGTGAGATTGACGTCCTGCAGCAGCCTTTGCAGGATCAAGCCTCTTGGTCGAGGAGTTGTTTCTCTTCCTTTTGCTCTTGACCTTCAAAGACAAAATATAACATCTCCTCGCAGCTTCTTGGTCGGCCGATGGTGGCGACTTTGTCTTCGCCATCATGAAAACGCATTTTCAGGTGTGAAGCCGAGGTTACAGCTCCTAACTCACCCAGTGTCGGGCGTCCGACGATGCAGTTGTAAACAGACTTGCATGGTAACACGATGAATTGGACCTTCACAGTTTTGGAGATTGGTTGCTCTCCAAAAGTCACCATCAACTCCACATAGCCCAACGGCTTTGTTTTCGAACCGTTGAAACCAGTCAGGTCGGACCCCGGGTACGGTACGAGATCTTTTTCTGGTAGTTTCAAGGTTTTAAACAGCTCGTAGAACATGATATCCGCCGAGCTCCCTTGGTCTATCAAGATTCTTCTGACGTCAAAGTTAGCCATATAGGCTTTCACCAACAGAGGAATTAAATAGTTCGGCCTTCCAAGTCTTCGTCAGAAAAGGCTAGGGGTGGTCTTCCCTTATATCGACTTGATGAAGGAAAAACAGTAGAAACGATCATCGCTTCTTTCAACTTTCGTTTTGCTGAATTGATGCTCGCCCCTCCCTTATCGGAGAATCCTCCGGAAATGACCATGGCGACAGGAGGAGGACGAGGTCTCTCCTGGATGCACGAACTGTTCGCCGTCGCGTCCGTGAGTCTCTCCTTTGAGGTCGAGGTGATCTAGATCTAGACCTTCTATCTCCAAATCTCGGTTTTCCTTTCACATATTTGGTCAACTCGCCTTTTGGATCGGTTGTTCTATGGCGCCGCTTCGGTGAAAACATTCATCGGTCCTCGTGTCGACACACTTGTGAAAGTGGCAAAGACTTGACTTATTAGCATTCGGATTCTCTTTTCCCTTCTGGGAAATTTAATTCCAAAGATCACGAAATTCGTGTTCGCGACTCATTCAAGATGCGCCAGGGGTAGTGTTCAAAGCGAGTATATTCGTCAGATCTCTTTCTTTGGACCCCGACTTTCCTTCTCCTACGCCGACTTGTCCTCGCGTTGTCCACCACTTCCTCATGGGTTTTACCTTTGGCTTTGATGCCATCAACTTCTCTTCGTAATTCATGAATTTACAGCTCGCCAGGGAACTTCGGTCGAGGACCTCGGTTTATCGACACCAATGTCGAAACCTGAATAAACTTCCTTCGACCAGGCCTTGCTCTAATAAGTATAATTTCATCTCGTCGAGCATTTTTTCACCAAAATGGCTTCTTTGTTGAAACGCCGACATAGTCTCCGATAGACTCACCTTTCCTCGAATCGCGCCGACTTAGGTTGGACTTTAGATGCGGTGAAATGTGCGAGAATGGTCGACGAACTCAGTCCACGATCCAATGGAATTTCTCTTAAGAGTCCGGAACCAAGACAAGGCCGACTTCTTCAAAGTGAGGAAAGATCTCGCACTTTACTGGCGCCTTATAGTCCATGATGTCAAAGCGACCAACATGTTCGTGGGATCGGTGGTCCCGTCGTAGGAGTCCAACGAGGCGGTTTCGAAGATGCTTGAATCGGGAATCTCATAATCTTGGACGTAAAGGACGAAAGGCCTTGCACGTGTCATCCGTGTCATCGCCCGAGAAGGGTTGATGAGACAGAATGAGCAGCGGCGGTGAGAGGTGCGGCCAGGAGATTTTACCGCCGCCAGAGTGGCGCTCTTCTTGGGAGTGTCGCTCGTGGTGGTACCTCCGCGATGAGACGCGCGTCGAGAAGCGGCGATGGCGCGGTGGAGAGTGTGGCATATCGGATTCAGGAGAAAGACTTCTGGAAGAAACTCTTCTGCGGTGTGTTTGCTCATGTCTTCCGTTTTGAGGCAAACGAACCTCAGATCTGTGACGGCGAGGTGGAGTACGATCTACTGAAGTGTTACGGCGGCTTGCTCGATGCCCAGAGCGGTGTTGAGTCGTGCCTCGGTGGTGGTGATGAACAGACCTGAGATTTTCGGATTCCTTCGATCCCTGAGGAGAACGAGAAACACGATCTTCGTTGTCGATCTGTGGCAACGCGAACGGAATTTCCTTCTGGCGATTCTCCATTCGATCGAGGCGTTGATTACGAGCCTGCATCGCTCGGCATGGCCGAATGAATTCGCGGAACTCGCGAATGAGAATGGCGGCGATCTGTTCTGATCGGTTTGAGTAGCAATGATCTGAACGGCGTCATCGCGATGCGCGAGCGGTTACATCGGAGCTATCGGCTGGTTTGGTTGTTCAAGATCTGCGTTCGCGACCGACGCTCGATCCGATCATCGTCGAGTGAAGAAGGAGACTTCGACAAAGAAGATGGAATCGTAAACGATTCCCACAGACGGCGCCAATGTTCAATGTAACTTGAGGATGACCGGAGGGAAGCAATGCGGTTGTGCTCGCGACGGATGACGACGGCGTGTTGGGTGGTGTACCTGCAAACACTCCGACGCTCAAGTCAGTGTGTGTCGAGGTGAGTAAGAGGTGGTAGAAAGATCATTCCCTCGACCGTTCGACGCGGTCTTCTTTAAATATGAGTCGAGGACGGTTACCGTCGATGTGTAACCGTCCCGTGAAACCCGGAAGTTGGCATTAAATTCCTTTAATGCACAAAGCCGTTGGGTCGGCTGCGTCGAGGGAAGGCGGAGAGGCATGCGGACGACGTGGCATCGAGGGAAGGTGGACCGACGAGTGAGAATGGGCCTGTGAATGCTGGATCTCTGGATTGGGCCTCGGCCCAGTCCGGAACACCATGGAAGACTTCAACATTCCTAGATGAGAGATGTTGGCGGAAAACACACAAAGATGGAAGTTTGATCGATGAGGAGCTTATGTCTATTGCAGGGGAGCTGTGAAGGAAGAAAGCAGACATGGTTGAGGTCCTACTTGAGTCGAGAAGGAGGAGATTTGTTGGGTGGGTTCCCTCCCAAGTGAGACTCACGAGATATGATGTTGTTTTGTTTATTTGTCAGATATGTGGAAGATATGTGAAAGATATGGTGCATATATGTTTTTCCAATAAAAAGAGAAAATAAGGAAATATGGAATATTTACAAAAAGGAAATAAAGAAAGACATATCTCAATAAATATAAAATAAATCAGTGTCATATCTCCACAGAATTAGTGGTATATCTCAACAGGTGCAGACCAAAATATGTCTTCTTAATTTGTTGCTCCTCTACTATAAATGGGTATGACATGCAAGAAAAAAATGTGGTGCAAAATATAGAGAGCACCCGAGAGAGAGGGGATAGCCATGTAACACAAGCACGTGAGAAAAAAAATACAGATTGAGTTTCCAAGTTTCAGACCAGAAAACTTGTACTGTGCGGTGAGTGTTATCATTCTTTGTAACTCTTGAGTGAAGATTTGAGTTTGTAAGAAGATATACAATTTGGGATAGATTTTTCAAGTTTGTGCCAGAAAACTTGTTATATTGTGGGTGAGTTACAATACTATATTATAATCTCTTTTTATGACAGTGGATCTAGGATAGACTCTAATACCATGTCAAGAACCAATTATCCCAAAAGCTTAAGCTGTTGGGTGAAGACAAATCAATGACTTTATATTATATTTATAACACAATACCAATTTAATTTGTTATGATCGTCAGTAAAATAGAATTCGAAAAGAAAGTAAAAGAGAATTTCAATAAATTTTTTAATAAATACTTCCTCTGTTCCTTGATATAAGACCCTTTTGGTAAAATTTTCTTGTCCCTTAATATAAGACCCTTTTCAAAGGCCATTGTGCATTAATTTTTGTTTTTTACAAAATTACCCCTATACGTAGGTGCATTAATTCTCTCTCTCTCTCTCTCTCTTTCTCTTTCTCTTAATAGTCTTGGAAGATGAGAAGTGTAACTTGGGAAAAATAACACACATTTTGTACAAATTTAATGCTAATAACTAAAAAAAATCCACTTTCTTAAGGGACGTAAAATGGACAAAAAGAGTCATATATTAAGGAACGAAGAGAGTACTTACAAAAATAAATAAATATTTTTTAATGCTTAAGAGTCTTTTTAATTAATAATATTTTACATAGGTTGAGATGAGTTTCTGCGTTTTAACATTTTCAGAAGGTTTCTAATTTCTCTAATAACTATAAATTTATATAAACATTTTTATTAGTCAAAATTCAAATAATTATGTAATTAGTCCTAAATTAAAAATACTCTCTAGTACCAGCATTTATCCACCATTATTTTTTCTAATATTTTTCGTATTCCATCCAAATCATTGCCGCTAATATTAATCGTTGGACCCATTATGAAAAGTTGAAAATGCCAAAGAGATTTGTAACCAATAGACCTACCATAGAATTATAACAATAGGCTCAACATCATATCCAAATCAAATTTTTTTTTGAGGAAATATCCAAATCAAAAGTTTTTTTTTTTTTGACGCAAAACCCAAATCAAAACTTAAAGGCGTAACCATGGCTATTTTCACCATATAATGTCATTTTGTCTATTTCTTTCCATTGTAAAACTTCCCCCTCTCGTTTGGCATTCCACTCACGCTTAAATTCCAACATTCACCCGGAAAAGAGATATTAAGGAAAAGGAGATTTGCATTTCATAATTTAACTCATTCACGGAAGAAAAAAGGAAAAAAAAAACTTTCAAAATATATAGCGGTCTAAACTTCTAAGTAAGCACGGGTCTAAAAGTTCTTTGTATGTATCTCTACGATTTCCGTGTGTTTACTTTGCAATTAAATTAATTTATTTAAAGACTATAATTTTTGGGTCAAATCTTTTTTTTTATGTTTTTTTATTTCCACGGGAGCTAATAAAACTTTATACATGAAGAGAAAGGTTGGTGCATTTTTTCTTTTTTAAAAGCAATATATAGCACATTATTTCTCCCACAATGCATGAATACTTGCCTCCAATCCACCGCCCTGTACAAAGTGGCTGCGGTCCATTGGACCATTATATTGTTGTCCTTTACCTTATGATAGGATAAAGTTCATTTTCCCCTCTTCAGAGGTGACAGAGTTTAGATCACAAATATCATATTTCGTTATTGCATGAAATTGTATAAAGATAAAAAATGTAAATTTATCATGTCATAGTCTTTAGTCATCAATAATGTGGGTGTGCAATCACAAGGTTGGGTATAAGTGATTAACGCACTCCATTTAAAGGGACGGACTCGGTTAGTACCCGGGTTTGATTTCTAGCGATGGAACGACTTGGGGCTAGACTTTACTTACCTCTCGGCTTCAGATTAGTCAGAGCTCTTTTCCCCTAGATATCGGAGCGGGGTCGAATACCTCTAGACAAAAAAAAAAAAAAAATTAACGTGGGTGTGCAATGTATGAAGCAAAAAAAGAAATAAACTTTTTACATTTACCCATTAGTTAGTTAAAACCTACGCTTTCAATATTTCAGGTTCTTTGAACTGAAAAACATTAAGCATTTGGCTGATAATTTATATCGTGATTACTCTTGAAATAGGAGTTTTATGGTTTTGACAAGAGAAAAAACTAGGCACAGTGAGGATGGAGAATGTTACAAGTTACCAACCTGATGATATTAGATGTTTGGTTTGATTAGCTTTTTGGATGATAATTTTTTAGTGCTCTTAAAAGAGAGGAAGTTCTATGAGAGAAAAAAAAAGGGTATACATGTGGTGGTCCTTGTGGACAATCATTGAATTTTTCCAGTATATATATGGAAGCTGGCATGCTTGGTTGAATCACAAGTTGTCCTACTCATACCGCACATAAGGCAAAGCTTCCTCCAAGACTTAGCAAAGCTAAAAACCTCTATATCTCTAAAATGTTTTCCCTTTCTGATCACGAGATGGTTTTGATCTTTGGTGTCCTAGGTATGTTAAATTAGATTTATAGTGCTTTTATTCCGACCATTTTAATAAACTTTGATGTCATGGAAAATTTTAAGATTTAGTTACGCTTTTCTATTTTTTATTCCAATGGGTCTAGCAAAAGGGAAAGTTTTTTTTGTTTTGTAACTTCTTCCATATGATCTCATTAAGGTTGTCATCACATTATGAGTTGCCTACTAGTGCTTTTGTTATTTATCATTTTATTTTTACCCTTGCTCTTCACTAATGCTCTCTGTTTTGCTCGTGTCTATAGGTAACATCGTGGCATTCATGGTGTTCTTAGCACCCTTGTAAGTCCTGTTTGAAGCAAAAATAATAATATTGTGGTGTGAATATAATCATTTGAAATACTAGAAAATTCTGATATGTATCTCTCTGTCTTTAACAGGCCAACCTTCTATTCAATTTACAAGAAAAAATCATCTGAAGGGTTTCAATCAATCCCATATGTGGTTGCACTTCTCAGCGCATTGTTGTTGCTATATTATGGTTTCCTAAAGACCAATGCCATTTTGATTATCACAATCAACTGTATTGGATGTGCTATAGAAGTTGCATATCTAATAATGTACATAATATATGCTCCCAAGAAGCAGAAGGTAAAACCAACATCACAACAATCTTTCTTTCTCAACTCTAAATAAATTAAAATTAACTTTTTGTTTAATTAAAATACCAATATATCCTATGATTGATATACTGATATTAAATAAATTAACAAAATTCTTCATTTTAAGAATGATTAACGTTTGCATTTTTTTTTTTTGATGGATTGCAGATTTCCACTTTGGCTTTGATACTCATTGCTGACGGAGGAGGTATTGGCTTGACCATGATAATCACCATCTTTATTGTGAAGGGCTCAAACCGTGTTCATGCTGTTGGGTTGATTTGTGCCATTTTTAACATTGCAGTGTTTGCTGCCCCTTTAAGCATCATGGTACTTTCTATTTTCACCATTAATTAATTAATTATCATTTTTCTTATACATATATGTATTAATGAATGAAAAGAGATTTAAAAATTTGTACATTAATTAATTGCAGAGGAGGGTGATAAAAACCAAAAGTGTAGAGTACATGCCATTTTCCTTGTCTTTGTTTCTTACACTCTGCGCCACCATGTGGTTTTTCTACGGGCTCTTTGACAAGGATAACTACATTATGGTGAGGATATATATCTAGTCTAAATTATTTTACTCATCCTATTAATTTTCTCTTTTATAATGTATGCTTGAAATCATACTGATGAATGATGTTTTGTTTTTTGACATTATAAGATGCCAAATGTGCTGGGATTTCTGTTTGGCGTGTCTCAGATGATCTTATACCTCATATACAAGAATGCTAAGAATAAAGTAGAAGCCAGTTGTAGTGAGCAGCAGGAAAGGGAGGGCGACACAGTGAACTCTGCAAATCAAAGCTGCGATGGCAATAAACTTGATTTCCCTTCGGTGCTGGAAATGAAAGAGAATATAGTTTGATACTGATAACGATCTAATGTCTAGAAAATCATTGTAATTGAGCTCTCCATTTCTTTTGAGAAAAGAAATAGAGAGGATGTCTACTCGTTGTACTGTATATAGGCCTAGGATGAATAATATGTCTCGATCTAGTTATTCTACTGTACTAATATGGAGTATTGCCACTTTTGGCATGCTTTGACTATGTAATAGGCTAATTATTACGGTTTCCAGTTAAAGTAATACGAGTTTATGGTTTGTTTCTAATTTAAATTTCAACAAGGTTAAATTCTGTGTGCCAGGATTTTGAATCGCGGTTGCAGTTATGTCACAATTCTTGATATTTTGGAAAATTGCGAACAAATATGGTTATTGCATTTGTGGTCTCATTGATCTAAATTTAGACTAAATACATTTTGACTTTTGCTTATATTTGAGACCGGAGGGAGTATATCATTGAAATGAAGTTATTGATTACAAATTTCCACCTATATGATATGATCTATTGTATGATGTTGACAATTCCATGATCCTTATCATTAAGTAGGATTTTAATTACATTGATAAACCAATACTATTGTACGGGAAAAATAAAAAAGAATTGCTAGATAATCTAGCTTAATGGATTTTTGACTACACAAACACGAACAATCTTAACCTTGTACTGAGTTCTAAGAATCAACACCAAGCAACAAGGGAGCCACTCGCAATAAATGGTCCAATGCACTTGGATGAAATTTTCTTGCAAAAAGGAAACACATGTTAGTAATGTTCCCGTTATAAACACACGTTGATCCAAACCGAATTTGGTTCAAAAACTCAACCGTAATATCATTCAACCCAAAATTTCTAGGATGAGGACCACCCTTTGACCAATCCACCCAGGTGATGCTACGATTAGAGTTCAATTCAGGGTACATCATGTGCACAAAAGTTGGTACATAATGTTCATCTGCATAACATGGTGGAAAACAATACTTGTGAAATATAGGGTAGTATTTGGTGTCAGATACAATGTGAATTGCAAGATCACGATGCACTTCAAACCATTGAGACCCTTTTCTCCAATCTGTTATGTTAATTATAGGCCACATTTTTGGTCTGTATCTTCCTCTGCCAGTATTTTTGGGGTCATCAAATGAGCCTAAAAAGTTCAGGGTTGAGTTCATGAGATAGTCATATATGGTTCTGAAGCCATATAATGGAATGCATGATTCTGAAAGAAGCACAAAACGTTGATTGGATTGGTCCAAGAGTGCATTTGCCAGAAGACGTTTCTCTGCATCTATCATTGATGGTGTACCCCATATGACTGGCTGCCATGGAAACAAAATATTGATTTATTAATTCATTATTATCATTCATCCTCTTTTGAAACAGCTTATTTAGAGTTTATTTTTTCTTATATTAGTGTTTGAATATATTTATAAAAATAACTTATATCATGCCTTTATTTAAGTTATTTTATCAAGTTCATTAAAAGGGTATGTTTGGATTGGCTTATGAACACCTTATTTGGATTTATCTACTGGTATAAGCACTTGTTAGAGTGTTTAAAAGAGCTTATAGAAATAGTTTATTACATGTCTATAAACTCTTTTTCAGTTTATTTCGATAAACTCTCCATGATAGCTTACGAAAACAACTTATAATTTATATAAAAGTGCTTATTATGTAAGTGTTTAATTAAGCTGTTTACCCAAACAGATCCAAATTAAATAGTCTATGAAGAAGCACTTAATTAAGTTTTCTATATATATAGTAACTTTTTGAATAAGTGCTTAATTAAACTATTTTACATAGATACATTCAATGTACTAATGATGATAAATCGATGGGGATTGAAGGGACATGAAGATGAGCAATAGTAATAGAAAGCTAACCTGGCTAGGAACTTTTCTTCCATGGAAAACAGAATCTTCAGGAATAGTTTCATTGAAAGAAGGATGTTGGTGCAGGTAAATGGAGTAAAAACCTGCATGGCCTTTGAAGAATTTCTCCCACAAGGGTGCCAGAGGCAATGCACCTTTTGCCAAGTACATGAAAGCCACTTTTGGAACTTCCTTGTTAGTAATAAAATCTTGAATTCCTGAAACCAGAGATGCTCTGAGGAACAACTCTTGGTCGGTCATGTTATGCGTAGTAGTAGTACTAGTTGAGTTAGAGTTTGTATTCTGTAATGAAGATGAAAGTACTTTCAATGGTGGCGGTGGTGATGTAATTGGGGCCTTCAGTGGATTCAGAAAGGCCAGTGAATTGAAAGATATGCTATTAAAGCATAATGTGGCAACTATTACTAGAGATATAGTGGCAATTACAAAAAAGACCAATTGAGAGACTTTGTTTATTTTCCCATATAAACGACTAATGAATGGCATAGAAACTAGCAGCTGAGATGGTTTATGCTCCATAATTCAATTATTATCAATTGACACACAAAAATGACAGGACAAGAGATGAACGAGATACTAATAAATAAAACAAGAGATGAACAAGAAGCTTCAATTCGTTCAGTTATCCAAAGTCACTTATGAGCTCTTTGCGCTCAAGTTGTTGTACGTAACTTTCATTCATAGATTGCGTAGTGCAATTTACTTTCCAGCTCCTCCTGTATTAGTTCGCAATTGAGCAAATTTTTTTTTGACAGATGAATTTAATTAGCAATTTGTTGCTAATCTATTAATAATTTTAGGCCTTAATTAAAGTTAATTAGCAATTAATTAGTAAATGATGGTAACGTATATAGTAAAAGTAAAAAAAACTTGTAAATTGAGGTGTGCCATTCAGATTAATATTATTGGTTTGTTTCTTCCGGATATTCATGGTTTTTATCGCACACGCAATATGAAGGACTTAATTGGTTTTGTGCTTTGAAGCATTGCGGGAACAAAGTTTCATGAAAAAGGACCTCAAGAAAGATTTGGCATGTGGCTGCTCCTCTAATTACGGTTATGAGTTATTATATTTGGAAACCTTCAAAAACCCAACACCCCTCTCTCTTTCTATTTATCTCTTCTTATCACATCATTCATCTATCACATTTATCACTTCTCTCCCTTCTATTCTTATATCTCTCAAGGTGTCAATGGGTGTTAGGGTGTCCACAAAACATTTCTTACGGTTATTATCAGGGAAGGATGCACTTGTTGTAAATTGGGGGCATCTAACCCCGCTGACTTATTTGTTTTTTTAATAATTAGTGAGTAATTTTATTTTTGCACCCACTTAAAATTAAGAGTTGATCCTACTAAAGAGAAAAAATAGAAAATGGGCTACTCTTTTGATATGATTGAGAGATGAATTGTTAAAGAGGAGTGCTACCAACACATTATTTAACACTCTCTTCCCAGCACACTTTCTCTTATTGGTTGAAATTCAAATGGGCCTCACTAAATTATGTTGGACCCATATAAATTTGGTGGGACCCATGTGAATTTCAACCAATAGAAGAGAGTGTGTTAGAAATAGAGTATTAGAGAGTGTGTTGCTAGCATTTTTCATTGTTAAATGATTGTTTGGTCACATATATAGAGAAATATTTTTAATAGTGCTGAAAATGGAAAAAAAAAATCATACAACAATATCAAAATATGAAAACACGTAGAGAGTAATTATAATTCGTAGATGTTGAGGCATCTTCAAATTTTTTTGGTATATAATGCTGTAGTTTTGTTAATGTCCATTTTTTTTGTCAATGACAATGATGTCATTATTTTATCACTTATGTATCAATGTATTTTTTATATAAACATTTATAGTATATATTCTTGTCCCCACTAATTGAAATTTCTGGATCCGTGCTTGGTTATTATATATAATATGGCGTCACAATATTGTTACTCTTTTCCCCCTATTGAGGGCTACAAGCTTTTCTTTCTCCCATGGCAGCAAATTCAGGTTATAATATTTTCTTCTCTCGGCTCCCATTCCTTCATAATCAAAACATTTAGGTAGGTAGATCAAATAATTACATACATATGAATTGTCAACCGCGAAGCATGTAATTCCCTAAACAAGTACTAAAGTAACTAGCAACTGCACCAGGCACGTAAACATTGGAATAACTAGGCAAGTAGCTGCTTTTGCACGCTTCCACTAGCACCTTGTCAACTGGTGTTTTGCCCCTTACTCTCTTGTATTATGGTATGATCAGCCAGCCTCATGCCCCTTGAGGGAGGTAATCAACTTCTTGAGGTTTGCACGCTTCCACTAGCACCTTGCATGCTTCAACTGATGTGTTTTGCCCCCTTACTCTCTTGTATTATGGTATGATCAGCCAGCCTCATGCCCCTTGAGGGAGGTAATCAACTTCTTGAGGTTAGTTGAAATTTAAAAAGAGATTATGGTTTAGAGTTGTTATAATAACCCTTTAATTGCCAAAAAGCTTGATTTCAACTTGTACCGGATTCATTGATGTTGCACATTTGGTCATATAGCATTTGGGCCACTAATTTTCTGTCCATCAAATTCTTGCTAATGCTATGCATTAAAGAAAAATCTATTTCATTTTTATCTTTGTGATCTCTTAATTACACTTTTAAAATAGAGTTTTGTTGGGTTTTTTATATTTATATTTATATTTTTTGAGATGTAGCAATAGACATTGATCACATTTATTCCTAAAACCTTAAGATAATAGTTTTATGAGTCTAACATCTTATATATATTTTTTATTTTAGGTTCATGCGTCTAGCATTTTATATATTCTTTATTTTGTTTATTATTAGGCAATGTGAGACTATCTTACACTTGGATACACAACAAATTTAATAATTATACACAAATGGTGTAAATAAATTTTACCCAGAAATTTAATCATATTTTACCGTTTAGCCATGATATAAATTTATTTTAGAAGTAATGTTATAAAGTAATATTAAAATCATAAAATAATATCGAACTCTGTGAAAAACTTGTTCACACTTTTAATTTATACTATCTCCGGTCCAAATTATAAGAAAATTTTTGGAGGATATTTTTGGTCCTAATTATATGAAAAATTGACTTATTTCTAGATGTATTAATTACTAAAATACTTTTTATACCCCTATTTAATAGACTTATATATTTAATAGACGTATATATTTCCTATGCACATAATTAGGGGTATATATGAAAAGAGAGTTCAATTTTATAATATTAAACATATCTCTTTGGTCTTTATATTTTTTGTAATTTCTTCTTATAATTAAGATCGGAGGTAGTAGTTATTAAGCTCTTAAAACTACCATGAATAATTATAGAACACCAACTTTAATGACAAATGCATGTTCTTATTGTTCATAAATTTTCAAGTAATTCCTGGAAGCATGGTGACACTTTTCTAGTACTTCTGACTTCCCTAATAATAGATCTTAATTTTGCTTTGCTTCTTCTCATGGTTATATACTTTGTTAAGAAACATATATTTTGGCAACACGCCATAAGGGTTAAATCTTGATTACAGATGTTTGTCGGATCCATTAACCTAATAAATTCAAAAAGCTAACCCAAATCAATTGAAATAAGTACTATTAGGTTACGGTCACCAGAGTCAAATAAGGTCGATAAATCCAACCATAAATCTTTTGGTTCACTAGTTAATGCAAATTCATTTAAGCTTTCAAATAGATTTTTATAATTTAATAATAGTTAATTTATTGGTGATAATTAAAAATCTATTTAAAATTGTCAAAAGTAAGAAAACTCCGTTAAAATTTTTTAAATTATAGTAACCTAAATGAAAATCTTATGAAATTGTCTTACCAAAAAAAAAAAAAAATCCTATGAAATTGTAAAGGCCTATAGTAGGATTTAACCATATTTACAAAACAAATTAAATAAGTAAGAAAATGAATAAGCTGGATATATAAGATAAAAAACAAACACATCACGAGCGAAAATAGTACAGGAGTCGTAAGCAGTAACAAGACAACATGCATCTCTGAACCATTTTATGTTTCAGGAGTAGGACTAAGAGCACGTTCTATTTCTTCCAATGAGCGACCCTTCGTTTCCACAACATTACGGGTTATGTACAAGACAGCAAGAAGACACACAGTTGAGAACCCCAAGTATACGGTGCTTATGCCAAACTTGTTTACAACACTCAAGAAATAGAGCCCAATGACAAAATTGGAAATCTGGTAACAAAAAAAAAAAAAAAAAAAAAATTCCACATTTCTTCGTTAGCATAATTACTACGGCAAACCAACAAAACCAGTGTAGCAGTAAAACTTGAGCTGTATGATATGAAATTATGAATCATCCCTACAGGTCCTAGGAACTCTTTAGCCAAAGTTAGGCCCTCAAGAAAACGGTTTCTGTTTTGATTACTTGTTTTTACCTTTAATTTACAAAAATGTCTTGTTTTTACTTTGTTTCCTTTTTTCAAATATTTACATAGAAAAGGTTTAGTTTTATGTTAGCCTCTAAGTGTTGGAGTTTCAAAATTTACAGCAAGATAAAGGGATTAAAGGTAATATTAGATTCCAAAGTGAAATCACTTACCCAATGAGTGCCTAATGACAAAGAAATTGCTTTTGCTCTGATTCTAGAAGCAAATATCTCTGGTAGAAGAAGGGCAGGCACAGGACCAGCACCAAGAGAGAAGCATAATACATAGCTGCTTGAAATTCATATACCAAAGTCAAATGAGAAATGGAAAACAAAAAATGGAATCAATTTTGCTGACAAAATTAAAAATGACTTACAGGACAGTCCCAAGGACTGCAAGGGTGCCAGAGTATGGTGCAAGGACCTTCCAAGTAAAAGACACAGAAAGAAGCAACATAGAACCAGCCTGGGAAAGACAGAAAAACACAGGCAGTTTTAGACTTGATTTACATTAAGATGAAAAGGTTATACTACACAAGAAAGGAGGGATGAAGATTTGTTTTGATTGTGCCAAACAGAAAGTAAAAAAAAAAAAAAAAAATCATCTCATCCAGAAGGGCAGGGCTTTGAATTAGATTTATAACAACTAGTTATCTTATAAGTTTACAATTAAGGCACCCAATGAAGAAAACTAAGGCATAAAATAATAATTGAACATCACAATGCTTGAAAAGCAGCCTACTTGATAGAGAACCTGAACAACTTGCTCCTTTTCCTTCCATCAAAAATTAATTAAAAAATCAACATTCAGAAGAAAGGGGAAGAGAGATGGAGATAAATAATTTTATTTTTTTTTTAATTGTGATTCCTTCTCTAGACTTCTCAAAATTGTCCTGTATTATCTCTTTTTACTTTTCCATTTTTTAAACACGGCATAATAGTATCTGCAAGACCTTCTAGTCCCAACTCCCAAGTAGTGGACAAACAAGGGTATTGCCATAATCTTTCAACAGTACTGCCCGAGTGTGTTAGAAGTCCCACATGGAAGAATGAGATGGTCAAAATAGTAGTTATAAGTGGGGGGCAACCCTCACCTCATGAGCTAGCTTTTGGGGCTGAGTTAGGCCCAAACCCAAATTCTAAGATGATATCAGAGCCTATCCTAGATCTGTTATAAAAGTAATGATGTCCTATCATTAATGCACTTGAGCATTAAGTCAAGGGATAGAAGAAAAAAGTGTTTTGAGGCTTAAAGAACCCCAATCAAAGGCTCAAACACCTTGATTAGGCGTAAGAAAAATGTGAATTGAAAATAATTATTACCATCCCACTAAAGCTTGTGATAAGGAGACTTTTCCTTCCTTTTCTGTCCATCAAGGAGGAAGCCACAACTGTGCCTGCAACAAAACAAATATCAGTGTGAAACAATATAATGTTTGTGCAAATTCCATAATAACCAACTTTTAGAATGAAAAATACTAACCCAAAACATTTGATGCACCAACCAGAGCACTTGCTGCAACATCAGAAGCGATTCCAGCACTGCAGAAGACAGAAGTTGAATAATATACCACGGCATTTATTCCAGCCAACTGCTGGAACAAGAAAAGTGCTGCCCCAACACTGACAACTGCAACAAGGAAATTTTTAGGGAAGTGCTATACCAATTCACTCAGCATTAAACAACTTCAGAACAAAACAAAATGAAGTTGAGCAGTAAATCTAAAACATAAACTGTACTGAAATTATTAAGATATATCTCTTTGTGAACATATATCAAGCAAAAAAGAAAAAGAAAAGGCATCCAACGATTTTTAAAAGGCAGTTTCATGCATCACATATCTCCAAGCATTGGCTTTAAGGTTGAAACAAGATAATTACTTGCATAGTTCCATGATTCGCCATTCATTATAATTATTGCAATGATTGTTATGTTGGTCCCTCCTTTACATTAACAATCTTCAAATAAGAAAACTAAGTAAATATAATTATGACCAAACCTTCAAAAGCTGAAGGTTAGCACCGATAGTAACAAACATGTTATGAAAAACAGATACTGCGAAACCATCGAGTGAGAAAACAAGAGTGAGTTGAGAGAAGAAATGAGAGTGAGTTGAGATATGTTTGGGAATGCATTAGCATCTGTTTATTCCATTAATGACTGCATCGATTACAAGCCTTATATAGGCTATACACACATCACTAACTACCAACTAACTTGGTTACATTTCTGTAATAAGAAGATAACAGAATAACTACCTCCTAACTAACTCCCCAAAAGACCATAAAGTCCCCAAGCCATTATTAACAAATCTCCACCTTGGCTTGACTTTATGCTATACAACCTGTAAAATCTTCAAGCAATGTTTGAACTTAGGCCCTGGCAATGCCTTTGTAAATGCATCCGCTGGATTGTCATCTGTGCTAACATTCTCTAGAATCACCTCCCCTTTTGCAACAACTTCCCTCACAAAATGGAGCTTGACATCAATATGCTTCGTTCTCTCATGGTAAACCTGATTCTTAGCCAAGTGTGTCCCACTTTGGCCGTCATAAAACACCTTAGGAACTGCTCTATCTGCCTTCAAAGTTGCAGCCATCCCCTTCATCCAGATCGCTTCCTTTATTGCTTCAGTAACCGCAATAAATTTAGCTTCAGCTGTGGATAAAGAGACTACATGTTGAAGATTGCACTTCCAACTCACCATGTTACCACAGAACTTGAAAACATAGCTTGTCAAAGACCTTCTAGAATCCAAACAGCCAGCATAATCCGAATCAACAAAACCAGTAACATTTGCATCACTGCCATCATGCCTTGAATACAGTAAACCAACTTCAGATGTTCCTTTCAAATATCTGAAGATCCATTTCATAACCTCCCAATGCAGTTTTCCTTGCTTCCCCATGTACCTACTCACCAAACTCATGGCATAAGCCAAATCTGGTCTAGTGCAAATCATTGCATACATGACACTACCTACTGCATTTGCATATGGAACCTTCTTCATATAGGCTATTTCCTCCTCTGTCTTGGGTGAATTTTGCTGAGAAAGTTTGAAATGCTGCGCCATAGGAGTCACCACTGCCTTAGATTGATCCATATTGAACTTCTTCAGAACCTTAGCTATGTAGCCCTTTTGGTTGATGAACAATGTTCCCTTGGATCTATCCCTTGTGATCTGCATGCCCAGAATCTTACTAGCAGCCCCCATATTCTTCATTTCAAACTCACTCTCAAGCATCACCTTCACCTTCTCAATTTCTGCCTTGCTTTTACAAGCAATCAGCATGTCATCTACATAGAGGAGAAGGTAGATGACAGCTCCAATCTCGGTGTTCTTCAAGTAGACACAACCATTATACTCGCACCTTTTAAAACCATTCTTCACAATGAATGTATCAAATCTTTTGTACCACTACCGAGGAGATTGCTTAAGGCCATAGAGTGACCTTTTCAACAAGCAAACCTTCTCTTCTTCGCCCTTCTTGATGAAACCTTCTGGTTGAGTCATGTGAATATGCTCCTCAAGCTCTCCATGCAAGAAAGTTGTTCTCACATCAAGCTGCTCCAATTCCATATCTTCCTGTGCTACCAAGGCTAGGACAATTCTGATTGAAGAGTGTTTCACCATAGGAGAGAACACCTCATTGTAGTCAATGCCCTCTCTTTGTGTAAACCCTCTAGCCACCAATCTTGCTTTGAATCTAGCCTTCTCCACTCCTGGAATCCCTTCTTTCAGCTTGAAAATCCACTTGCAGCTGACAAGTTTCTTCCCTTTTGGCTTGTCTACCAGCACCCAAGTACCATTCTTATGCAAAGAGCTCAATTCTTCATTCATGGCAGCAAACCACTCTTGAGATTGCTTGCCATTTACAGCTTCACTATAACTCCTAGGTTCATCTCCTTCAATTTCCTCTGCTGCAGTGAGTGCAAAAGCAACTATATCAGCATGGCCAAACCTGACTGGTTCCCTAATAGGCCTTCTTTCTCTATCTCTGGCCAAGAGATAGTTCTGTAGGTAATCATCATTTTGTACTTCAGTATCTGTTTCAACTTCAGCTTCTGTGTTCCCTTCCTGAGTAGGTTATGGAGAATGTTCCTGAGCATCAGGAGCAGGTTGCCCCTTCAATGTCTCCACCTCCAGCTGAACTCTCTCATCACCCTTTTGCTGTTTCTGACTTGAAACCTTCTCAGAGTGATACATTTCAAATTCTCTGAACACAACATCTCTGCTAATCAACACTCTTGGCTGCCTCTTCTCCATGCACCATAATTTGAACCCTTTAACACCTTGAGGGTATCCCAGAAACATGCATTTCAGAGCCCTTGGATCCAACTTGCCTTGGTTGATATGAGCATAAGCCACACACCCGAACACTCTCAAGTTTCCAAGATTTGGAGGATGGCCAGACCACAACTCCTCTGGTGTCTTCATGCCAATAGCAGTAGATGGACCTCTATTTATCAAATAAGCCACTGTCATCACAGCTTCAGCCCAGAACTGTGCAGTACAATTTGCATTAGACAGTAACCACGTTACCCTCTCCATGATTGTCCTGTTCATTCTCTCAGCAAGCCCATTCTGCTGAGGGGTTTCCTCTAACTGTCTTATGCCTAGCAATACCATTCTCCTTACAAAATTTATCAAATTCTTCAGAACAAAACTCCAAACCATTATCAGTTCTAAACCTCTTGATCTTTCTACCGGTTTGAGTTTCAACTAAAGCCTTCCATTCTTTAAATTTTGCAAAAGATTCACTCTTATTCTTGAGAATGTAAATCCATACCTTCCTTGAGAAGTCATCAATGATGGACAGAAAGTACATTGCTCCCTTGTGAGAAGGAACTCTTGATGGCTCCCATACATCACTATGAATGTAGTCAAGAGTGCCTTTTCAATGATGAGCAGCAATGGCAAACTTCAATCTCTTTGCCTTCCCAAAAATGCAATGTTCACAGAACTCCAATGCATCAATGCTGTCTTTGCCCAACAGTTTCTGCTTGCTCAACTCCCTCAATCCACCTTCACTGACATGACCAAGCCTTTTATGCCAAAGACTTGCCTGAGACTGAACTTTCTCAGAAACTGCAGTGGCAACAGTTCCTACAAGAGTACTCCCTTGAAGAAAATACAAACCATGATCTAACTTTCCCTTCATCAACACCATAGAAAAGGGTAATCTTCAGAACTCCACCTTCAACCTTGCACACATAGCCTTGTGTATTAAGCATTCCAAGAGAAATCAAATTTCTCTTTAGTTCTGGTACATGCCTCACCCCTTGCATGATCCTTATGGCTCCATCAGCAAGTTTCAGTTTAACGGCACCAATCCCAATCACCTTACAGGCCTTGTTATTGCCCAACAAAACCCTTCCTCCATGGCTGTCTTCATAGGAAACGAACCAGTCCTTATTAGTACACATATGGAATGTGCATCCTGAATCAAGAACCCACTCTGATTTGCCCATTTCTTCTGCAATGCACATGACTTCAGCACTTTCATATCCCTCTGAAACAACATCAGCATCGCCATTGTTACTCTTTTGATCTCCGTGCTTCTTTTTCTTCTTGTTTTCTGGGCACTCCTTCTTCAAATGCTCCTCACTCCCACAGATAAAGCACTTCCTCCTCTTGCCCTCTTTTGACTTGGATCTTGGACCCTTCTTGTTCTTAGAATCTTTCTTTTCTGACCTGCCTCTTGTATACAAACTTTCAACATCTTGATCTCCTCCTGCCTCAGCTTTCCTCTTCAGTTCCTTTGAGAACAAAGCAGACTGAACCTCCTCCAATGACAGCGTGTCTCTGCCATAAATGAGCGTGTCTGAGAGAGTATCAAACTCACTGGGTAACGATCTCAGCAACAACAGGGCTTGATCTTCAACTTCAATCTTGATTTCAATATTCTCCAGATCAAGAATGATCTTATTGAAATCATCTAAGTGATCTTCCAACCCTTTTCCCGCTGGCATCTTGAATGTATACAATCTCTGCTTCAAATACAACCTGTTGGCCAGAGATTTGGCCATGTACAGGTTCTCCAATTTGAACCAAATCGCAGCAGTAGTCTTCTCCTTCGAGACCTCTCTAAGAAACTTGTTCCCCAAAGAAAGAATCAAGGCACTATGAGCTTTATCAAGCATCTCCTTCTTCTACTTGTCAGATAGCATGGCTGACATTTTCGCTTCACCAACAAGCGCTTCTTCGATCCCTTGATGGACCAAGAACGTCCTCATCTTCATTCTCCAAAGGTTGAAATCATTCTTGCCTGTGAATTTCTCGATATCAAATTTCGCAGAACTCATCCCCATTCTTTGATTCACAAAGAAAACCTCCAGGAAGCCGAACTTGCTACTGATACCAATTTGTTATGAAAAACAGATACTGCGAAACTATCGAGTGAGAAAACGAGAGTGAGTTGAGAAAAGAAACGAGAATAAGTTGAGATATGTTTGGGAATGCATTAGCATCTGTTTATTCCATTAATGACTGCATCGATTACAAGCCTTATATAGGCTATACACACATCACTAACTACCAACTAACTTGGTTACATTTCTGTTATAAGAAGATAACAGAATAATTACCTCCTAACTAACTCCCCAAAAGACCATAAAGTCCCCAAGCCATTATTAACAAAACATATATAAATGAAGATATAATTAATAGCAGCTCTCTGCTGCAGAGATTATGCGTAAAAACACTAGAAACCTTTTGTCCATTTGTTAATTAAACCTGGAATCAATCTTAACTTCAATTGTGGGATACCTTTCCAATATCGGCTACTAAACAGTTCAAACCATCCAGCTTCAGGTTCAGAAGAACCTTGACTTGCTGCTGCCAAGTCCTGCATAACCGAAGCAACTATTTCTTTTCCATATAATGTTTTAATAGCCTTTTCAGCTTCAAAGATTTTCCCTTGCTGTAAAATAACAAATGTAATTTTCTCAGAAAATATACCAGAAAATTATTGCAATTGCACTAAACTTCTAATGATATACATCGAAGGAAACAAGACATCATGCACACATATATGTCTGTTCAGTTTCATTCAGATTACACAAAATGACTACCATGACTCTAAAATTTCAACCCATTTATAATCTTTAAGGACGCCAATAATGTCTTAAAAGAGATTTAAAATATAACATAAGCTCTCTTCTTTATAAAAGCTAATAGTTTATTTACAAAGTTGTCACCATAGAAGACTATAATCCAATGGATAGGCTTGTGAAGTGAATATGTACATAGTGTTATTGATGAAGAAAATAAACTTTTTGAAGTGGTAAGTTTTCAACTGCTTGTTTTGCAACTGTTGGTTTCCTTGTCATGTATACATATTGTTTTCATAACAGAAGACAGCATAGTATTGCAGGACAACCTGATAAAGCCATCGGGGACTCTCTGGAGAAATTGCCATTCCAAGTGCTAATAGAATAGATGGAACTACTGTAATTCCAAACATTGTTCGCCACCTGATAAAATTAAACAAAGAAGATAAGACGAGCTAGAAGAAAATGCCGATTAAGATTCATGCATTCACAAGGCGAATTACAGGACACCAACTTAGTATTCACAATGGAAAACAAATTTCAAGGTTTTTACCACCTCTAATATAACTGCAACAAAGTAATAATTTACCAACCAACAAATGATTCCAGATACTCCAAGTAAAAATCATGCAGATAATACTCTGGAAAAGTATAGGATCGTCTATTGAAATTCTCTTGGAATTCTAGTTATAGGAAAAATTACTATACATAACTGTCTTCAAAGAGAACATTTTCTTTTGCCATTTCATTTATTTCTCATTCATGAAAGACACATATCTCCACTTTCTTTCTCATGAAATGCTGGTAATAGTAATTTTCTAACTTAAAAAAATTTTACACCGAATATAGTCATTTCCATCCAAAATATACATGCTCTCCAGATGACATTTGTCCTTGGAAGAAATAAATAACTGACAAGGTGGAAAGATGAAACAACTCAATACTACATACCACATAGGATTTCCCACCAGAGGCAAACCAGCCACTAGTGCTGCAAGAATCCCAATGCAGATAAAAAGTTGATTAACAGATCCTAATGCACCACGAATTTCGGTTGGAGAAATCTGTCCATTAGAAGGAGTCACCATGGGCACATGGTCCATATAAAATATGTTAACATGATCACAAATGTTAAAATAATTTATGAAGGCACCACCTCAGATATGTATAGTGGTACAACTGCAGATGTAACACCAATTCCTATACCAGCTAGCAAGCGACCAATGATCATCGTCTGAACACTCTGGGCTGTAGCACTGTAAATGTATTAAAATTTAAAGCATCGGATTTAAAAAATATGTTAAAGATAAATCCTTGTATCAAGGAAAATTGACAGACCAAAGAAATCCTCCAATTGCTAGAGGGATTGCATCCAACTGAAAAGTCCTAGTTCGACCAAATTTGTCAGCCAATGCTCCACCAGTAAATGAACCAATAGTAGCACCAGCAAGTAGTGTGCTGACGATCCATCCTGTTCATGGATTTAACTCATAAAAATCACGAGAAAACAATTGATGAAGCATATTCAAGTGAAACTAGAACTTTCAGATACATATTTTAATGATCGCAGACAGAGAGAACTTTTTTCACAAATAGTCAAAAGTAACAAATAAATTTACTGAAACACCACGCCATAAAACTGAAGTTTGTTCCTGCTTAACATAAAGTAACATTAACAAGTCTAAAATAAATGTCTACATGTATGCTGAAAAACTTCCTTATTACACATTACAAAATAAGAAAAATAAGCATAAGAGCTAAAGAAGAAGAAAGAGTATTTGCACAAATATCTACAATTTCTATGCCAAAAAAATCAGCCAAACATATTAAATTCATTGCAACTACAAACAACCAAATGAAAAGGAAAAAATACCTTGTAGCACAGTGTTTTGAGTGATTCCAAGATCCTTGGCAAGGTACTCAAGAGCACCATTTACCACCCTACACCAAACAGGGCATTATCAGAGTTTCCCACCTAAGAATAATAATTAATGAAAATCAGTCGTATAACAGGTCAAATTCAACATAAGACTCCAGTCTGTCTTGGGGTTGCCGCCAAGAACTTAAGACATAAAGAGGTGGCTTATGTCATTCACTTAAATTAGATGGTAGATTGGCAGTGTAAAGAAAAGGATATGCTGCATTATAAGTTCATTGATCTGCATACTAAACAAAGATGAAATCCATACCCAAGATGATAGCCAAATAAAATGGCTCCAAGGCAAGCAACACCAACATAGGGCAGAACAGTTTCAGAAGGTCTGCCTAAAGCATTATTGGGGACAAGATCCTCAATATCTTCATCTGCAATGCAGTTTTGCTCAGTAACATTTCAGGGAAACGAGCAAATTTGTATCATACATATGATATTAAGAGCTATAAATATAGAAAATAAAAGGCATCTGTAAAGGATAAATACAATTGACTCTAACATGGTTTTGTGCTAGTAGGTTATTCTTAAAAGAGAAGTGCCAACAACATACTCTAACATCTTTTCAACACTCTATATTATTGGGTGAAATTCATGTGGTCCCACCACTTTGAGAATCGGTCTCACTAAATAGGAAATGGAACCCACATGATTTAGTAGGACCCACATGAATTTCACTCAAGAACAGAGAAGGTTAAGAGTGTGTCTGACATATCTCTTATTAAAGATTACATAATCTGAGTATATATATATTTTTTGGGTACAAATCTGAGTATAATTTTAACTAATTGTCAATGATGAAATTAACGATTTGCATATCAACAGGGTTGTCAACTGACTATCAGCATTCTCCTAAAATTGATTACAAAGCAAAGAAATTTGCCATGCTAAGGAAACTCCAAGACATTTGGATGAAATTTCATGCCGGTAAGTTTGGAAACAGGCTTAATTACAGAAGTCAACAACCCAAACTACACAAACATGAATGCACATTTACATAGACAAGCAGAAGCAGAACATTAATATAAAACATTGATGCAGTTCAACAAAAAAAAGTTAAAAACTATATACCGACAGTGTTAATAGATTTGATACAAATGTTCAACTATATTTCTCAATCTTCCTTAGTTATACGTTAAATATAATTGTGCTTATGTTATGTGTGACGATGTTTGACTATACCTATAAAACTAAACAAAGAAAAGAAAAAGAACAAACCTTCAATAAGCAATCTAGCAATGAAAAAGAAGTCAACGGGGCATCAAGTAAACAACAAATTAATCATATATATATGAAATCAAGCAATTTACATATCTTTGACAAACACAACAAAAAAGAAAATCAGAATAGCTAACAAAGCAAATACATCAAAGCCATCAGCAACAGAAGACAAACCAGAACCCTGAAACCTGACAGGTCTAGGCTTAGCAGTGGAGCCAAAAATGGCACCAAAACCCCTTCCTCTACTAGTCAGCTCGTTTTCCATAAGGACCGAACCAGACCTCAAACCGCAGCAGCTGGTTCTACTGGTCATTACTCTCACCACTCTCAAGTTCTGAATTCACCAATACCCACCAACACCCTTTGCTCCTGAAACCCCCAAATCTGATCGAAAACTCCAAAACCCGAAAAGTCAAACACACATTGGGAGAATTTTTTTAAAAGATAAAAAGAAAAAAAAGGACAAAAAAATTACAAACCAGATTGGTATTGACACGAAATGCACGGGAAGTGAATCTAGGACACTGCTAAAATTCGAGAAAATCTAGTAAACTTGTACGTGTGAAAGAAAAAGGAAATAACGGTGGAACTTACCGCGGGTAAAGGGTAATCACTCTAGGAACCAAAAGACACCTGTCATTTTTTGTTTGCGTGGTCCATTAAATTTGTGTAGGACTCACATAATTTAGTGGAACTTAATTGAATTTCAATCAATAAAAGAGTAAGTGATGAGAAATGAGAGTTAAAGAGTATGTTGGTAGCACTCATCTTTTTATTATAATGCACCCATCAAGAAGTTTATTTCTAGAGGTGTATTATTTTGCTATTCAGAAATTTATTTCCGAATGTTGTTCAAAAACCAATTTTTGGAGAGGTGGATGCATAGTAACAAAAATAGGGGATGTTTTTAGTGATACACAACACCTATTGAGTAACAAAAAGAGCCCAGAAGAAAGTGTTGTCAGTGTGCTTAGATATTTTAGTGGGTTGGGTCAGGTTATATTATGTGTTGGCCCATGCTATCTCACCTCTCTTTTTTACTTTCTCAACCCTCTCCACGTAAAAAAATGAAAATACTCCTAACCCTAAATTAACCCGCACTACCCCCCATCTCAAGCCCAACACTCTCTGCAACCCTCACTCTCTCAGAGCCCCAGCCCCCACCCATTTTATCTCATCTTCCTTTCATCTCACTCTCTGAGGATCCTCCTCAAAGTCTCACTGTTCGTCGTTGTCATGCAGTCCCTCCTCAACGTTCTGTCGTATGTCATCTCTGTAGAGGGGTAAAATCGCGCATATATTTTTTGGGGGTTTTGATAGCATTCATAAACTAGATTCTAGATGCATCCTGTACAAGCAGGGTCGATTGATTCATCAACAACTAATATGCACAACTTCAAAGGTCTTTTACTAATTATTAAATAATTTTATTTTTGTCCCTACTAAAAATTAAGTGTCGACCCCATTAAAAAGCAAAAAGATAGAAATTGAGATACTATTTTTTAAGTATTGCTCTGCGTCTACTCTCTGTTTAAGAGAAAGTGGAAATCTTTTTTACTCCCTTTTATCCTTATCTCTCTATTTCTACTTCTCAAAATACTTTCTGGTCTTTACACTATTTCATTCTCAAAATTCATCAACTCAAACATTCTGCAAGAGCTCTAATTCAACCCTTTTTTACCCCCTTCTCTCATTGTCTCTCGAATTCTGCCTTATCTCTTCTTATTCAACATTCCCTCTCCATACTCAACTTCATATTTTGTTAATGGTACCTCTCCTTTCATCTGTTCTTCATTTCATTTTTAATCTTTTATTTCGTTTGGTTCTATTTATGACTCCTTCATTATTTGAGTAAGTTTCTTTTGCACCATGTTTCATATATGTGCACCATGTATTGGACATTTGCCCAATTGGGTTAATAGAGGGTTACTCGCTGAAGTTAGCTTTGATTTTGCCTATGGCAACTACAACGGTTGAAAAAAATTTCTCTGTAATGAATTTTGTGAAGAATCAAATGTGAACCTTATGGGAGATGAATTGTTGAATAATTGTTTAGTCACATACATAGATAAAGATGTTTTTGAGAGTGTTGAAAATGAAAACACGTAAAAAAACAATTATAATTCTTAGATGTTGAGTTGTCTTCAATTTTTTTAGTATATAATGTTATAGTTTTTGTAATCTCTAATTTTTTGCTTAACAATAATGGGGTTATTATTTTATCGCCTATGCGTTAATGTATTTTTTATATAAACATTTGTAGTATATGATTTTGCCTCCCACTTATCGAATTTTTCGGATCTGTTTCCTTGCTATATCAGAAGTTTCCGTCACCAAATTTAACAAAGTTGACGGAAATGATCAATTTGTATCACGTTGCAAAAATAAAAAGAACAAAACGAATCTTTTAAAAGATAAATGATCAAAACAAATATTGAGTGAAAGATAAAGAACCAAAAGTATATTTTAACCTATTGAATATAATTAAAAAAATTATCAAGATTATTTTTCATTGTCTCTTTTACCATGACACTATTATTCATAAATTTAAAGTTATTTAAGGAAAAAGTAAAATATGTCGTTGGTTCAAAGTAAAATCATAAATATGTTACAAAAAAAAAAACAAGTAAAATAATGTTGCTGGCGTCGTGAAATTTTGATCACGTGCATTATCAGTTCCACACTGTTATCAACCATTCTATTACGAACGTGGAGTCCTGATATATCATCTTAATACATTGAATCCAACTAGTGGAAGTTAGTAAGATTCTTATAGATTTGTCCAAATAATTAAGGACCAATTCAACGTCAATCACGCAAACATGTTTGCATTCATCACCCGTCATTGTGGGCCTTCATTCCACTAACCATATCATTTCAATTCTCTACTCCCTTCTCTCTCAATGTTTGACTTCCTCACTTAACTCCGGAGTGATCATAATTTGCTCTAGGCTTTTCGTCTGGTGAAGGTTACCCTTTCTGTATATACATTACTTTTTACATATACATGCATGACAAATATTGATTATTAAGACAAATCAAGCATTTTAAAATTACTTTTTAAAAATGACCGAGGAAAATCAGCTAGTTTTTTTTTTTTTTTGAATTTCTCATAGGTTCCCTCCAACAAAGCTAATTTTGTTCGAGATACTGTCGAGCACTAAATATAAACATATTTCCGGTGAGAATTCGAACTTTTGATTCGTCAGGTTGTGAGAGACTAGTCTTTACCACTATACTCAATCTCGTCGGTAAAATTAGCTAGTTTTTATTTTAGTTAATGATGACAAATAGTCTTCTTAATTATTCTCGAGATAGTTTAGATAGAATTTTTCATATCACTTGTGAAAAAATATTAAAAAAATTTCATAATGAATTAGTTTTTTTTTACGGAGTAATTATGAAAATTAGTTAAACAATAACTTTTTATATAAGCCAAAGTTTTAAAATTTTGACATCTCAAATTTTTTGAAATGTTATGACTTAACTTCTTTATCAATACTTATATATACAATTATGAAAAAAAAATCACAAATAAAGAATCATAGTTAAACTTAATTATTTTAATTGAGAAACTCCTGTAAACTAAAAATTGATCTAAACTAGCCATAATTAATCACTATACAATTCCATGCTAAAAATGGTCAGACACTGGCAGAGATTAAATAACGTATATGTACAAGCTAGATTACAAACGTATCAAGCATTTACATCCAAGAAGCAGATACCCTTTTGTTTTATGTGCCTAAACCACCATCCCTTGATGATAGACTTTTTAACTTTTATATATAGGATTCCCATGGCTATGTATCAATTATTTAAGTTTTCAGCAAATAATATATATATATATATATATATTGAGCTTCTTCGTTCCAGTAGAATAAAAACACACAAGAAGACAAAAACACGAAAATAAAAATAAAAAGAAAGGTATCTTGCTCTTAAACAATTATACTGTTTGTGATATCACCCCCATAGAAAAGAAAAGTATTGCTCGCCTTACGAAATATAAATATATAAATATAAATTATAAATGAAATAATGATTTGCGTAATGTAACTTGTCATGTCATGCGTGTAGTGTCACACACTTTCTCTATATGTCCTTAACCACAAATGATATATATATATATATATATAGGCATAAAATACTGAAAATCGCATATCTAAAGCTACTTTTGTTTTTGCCTTTGCTTTTAACCCATATGATTATCACATTTGATTCCGTTTTATCTTTCTTCCGTTGAAATTTTCACAACAAACTCTAGCTCTCGATCTCATCATCATCGATCACTTGTACAAATTATTATGCTTTCCTGTTCCCTAGCATGTGAACTTGTTGTACTCTTCTATATAAACCTCTCAAATATATAATTTGTAGCTCACACATTTTAATTTGGTGCATCTAATTTCAGTTCTTGCTGATTCAGCTTTCCCCTATATATATATATATCTCTCTAACTCACTCACTCACTCATATATATCACTCATGGCCGATGTTGATCACCATGCAAACTCCATTAATAACCCCACCACCCCATCTCTAAAGCTTTTTGGAATCAATATTCACGAAGCAGCTAGTAGTTTGAATCAATCTCCATCAGGGTCGTCACCACCACCACCACTACCACAATCACAATCAGAGTCTGAGTCTGAGACATTCAACACCCGTGATGAGAGGAAATACGAGTGCCAGTACTGCTGCAGAGAATTCGCAAATTCACAAGCATTAGGTGGGCACCAAAACGCACATAAAAAAGAAAGACAGCTCTTGAAACGTGCTCAAATGCAAGGTGCTCGTGGCTTTGTTGCTTCACATATCCAAAACACATTCATATCATCACAACCGCCACTACTGCCACGTCATCATTTCCTCGCTGGTTGTGTACCATCTCAGCCATCTTCTTCATGGCTATATACGACGCATGCAAGTTCAGGAGCCTTTATAGCTCCTGCTGCTGCCTTTGATGGCAGTCGTCGTCACCGCCTGCCTCTGCCGGAGTTTCGCGGCTTCAACGGCGGCGATGGTGGTGCTCATCTTTCTAGCGAACAAGGGTTTGGTTTGAATTTGCATCTTAGTCTATAACAATCCATCACCATGTAGTTGCCTGCGATCAGGTTTCTGAGTTGTTTGTATGCGAATGTAAATTTTGTTTAAGTGGTTAATTTAAAATTCTTGACAAATAATTTTTAATACAGTACTTCCTTTCATGCCAAAACGTTTTTTTTTTTCGGGGTCCACCCTAATTAGGCCTTTGGCCCGAGTGGTTCCACCAGAGTATCCCCACACGATTCAGTTTTTTGGACCGTCGATGGGATTAATCTCCGGTTTCGGGATTTAGTCACAGCTTAAGCTTTTCCCCCTCCCAAAGAATGCGTTCTGTGGGGATCGAACCGAGATCATTTCTTCACAAACTCAATGCTGCTTACCAACTGAGCCACACCCATTAGATCATGCCAAAACGTTTAGTTTCTGATAAATATTTTTTTATTATTTTTTTTGAAAGGAATATTTTTTTTTATTATGAACTTTTAAATTTAATTCAGTGGGCAATTGCCATTGTACACATTATTATTTTTGTATGATAATAAAATTTAAGGTGAGGGGATGACGTCTCAGTCCAAGGTAAGGAAGACCTCCGGGCTCTTTGAACACTTACGAAAATAATTACATTTACCTCACTCCAAAATGACTAATAAGGACACATTATTGATATTTAAGTTCCAACTGCACAAATGCAGACATGTGGATTAATTATTCGGCCGTGACTGCACATTTATACAAATAAATAAATAATACACACATAAATGCATGTAATTTCCAAAAAATAAAAATAAAAACCTATGATATGCAGATATATTTTTAAAAATAAGCTAAAGATCTACCTTTATGAGAACTTAACAGATTAATTGCACAAGGAGTGCTACTACTACAAATAAAAGTTTGTAAGGCCTAGTACAACTGACGTAAGCCAATGTTGATAGACTGGACATTTTTTATAGTTGTTCAGGTTTGAATCCAGGATTCTACTTTGCGTTTGTGAGTTTATGGGTGGTATTTGACACTCAGTCCACAGACAAAAAAAATATTACAAATAAAAGAGGTATTACAAATAAATTCGAGCGTACCACTACGTGCCCAACAAAATTTCATAACCATCTAGCAAACAGGGACAGAGCCAGGCTTTGACCATCGATTACAAAATTTCACACACAGCCTCACTTACCCTTCTTTGCCCATCGCGAATTTACCCCTTTTTGTTTTGGGCAAAAATCTAAGGGCTGTGGAAGAAAAAAGGAAGAGGGGGGGGGGGCATGGGACAAGGTACTACGGTCAAGGGGAGCGGGCGCGAGACATAAGGGAAAGGTGGTGGGGGAGGTTCTGGAGTTAAATTCCAGAAAAGGGATAGTAGTTAATACTAGTTTAGAAAGGAAAAGGGAGAAGGGGTTTGGAAAATTATATGGGGTGTAGGCAGCAAGCCTCTAACCAGTTCTGTTCAGCAGGCATCCAAACTGGCCCAAGAAGAGATTAATTGGGCCCGATTGCCCAAATCGACCCAATATCCCCCGTCCCCATTCGGTTATACTTTTAATTTATTTACGTATCTTAACACATTTACCTGACCAAAAAATCAAAAAATCCTGCGAGCCCCAACACCTTCGCTTCTCCACTCGGGTGGCAGTTGTAAGCTGCTAACCATTTTGCGTCTTTCTTCGCACTTTTCGTTTGATGCTATGTAAGTGTTTCTTTATCCTCTTCCCCCTCTCTCTCTCTCTCTCTGTGTTGTTATTTAGTTACAAGACATGATATCCGTTTTCCCAATTTCTTCTCTCTCTCTCTCTTTCTGTAATATGCACTCTTCTGTTACCGCATACCATGATTTATTTATTCATTTTTCTGGGTTGCCCAATTGTTCCACCCTTGTTTTATTGATATCTTGCTCCGGAGCAAGATAAAAAGAGGATAAAATTATCTTTTTCCTTTGTGTATTTATTTAAGTATACTTTCAGTAATCATGGTGTATTAAAATGGGGTTCAAAAAACTTGTAGAGGTTCTTTCTTTTGAATCGTTATATAATGCCCTTAAATTGTAATTTATGAAAATGTAATAATTGAAGGAAAAAAAAGTTTCTAAGTGGATTGACTGATGGGCCTTCAGAGTTATTTTTAAATGATAATTTTATCCTCTTTTTTAATTATAGTAAAAACTAAAACATTAGATTTGTTGGAAAAGGTTTGAAAAGTTTAATGGAGGAGTTAACTTTGTATAGGAGCATAAATAAATTTTTTCTTCAGCTGAATCTTAGTCCTACTCCTTGGAGATGCTATCCTTTCAGAAAAGCTATAGCACTTACAATTTTTCTAGCTTGTATGCATTCCCAACATTTTTGTCTTTTGTAGCTCAGCTATCTCTGTTTGTGAATGTTTGTGTAGTGTGTAATTTTGAGGTTCTATGTTGTTTTATTAAAAATCTGGTTTTGGATAGAGTCCAATGGTGTAATTAATCCCAGTAGCTTACCAGGTTTACACCTTTTGGTGGGATAAGTCTTTGCTGTGGCTGTTGTCAATTATGTGATGATATGTTTCTTATCGATTGTATATCCTTTTCATTTTTCAACAGATCAATGTTGCATGCTGTATCTGCCCCGAGCTTTTGTTTAACCTATCCCAGGAACCTCAAGTATCCTCATTATTTGACAAAGCCTTCAGTTAAAACAAGATTTTCCGTTCGTTGTTCGGTGCCAGAGACAAATAATGGAGCTAAAGTGGAATATACTCCTTGGCTCATTGTTGGCTTGGGTAACCCTGGAAATAAATACCATGGCACCAGGCACAATGTAATAATTATTCACTTATTTGTGAATGTTCTTGAATGTACTTCTATTTGTAGTCAATCTTATGGCTTTCTCTCTATTAGGTTGGATTTGAAATAATTGATAGCCTTTCTCGAGCAGAAGGCATTCTGATGAACACAATACAGTCAAAGGCCTTGATTGGATTAGGTGCATCATCTGCTATCATTGACTTATATTCATGGCACTGTAACATTGACTTCATATTCATGGTACTGTAACATTGACCTATATTTTCTTATTTGTACTGTACAGGTTCTATAGGAGAAGTACCAGTTTTGTTAGCAAAGCCCCAAACATACATGAATTTTAGTGGGGAATCGGTTAGTTTTCATCATACATATAGCTAGATTTTCCATAATACACACATACACGCACTTACTGAAACTAGTTATGGATAAACTATCTGATTCAGTGCTTATTTGTAAATGCTGATAGGAGATTATTTATTTCATGCAAAAAAATAGGTCTGTGATCTGTCACTTTGTGTGTTACCTTTCTGTTCCTGATCTCTCTTATTTTTAATATTCTTAAAGGTTGGGCCACTTGCTGCATATTATCGAGTACCAATGCGTCATATTCTGCTAGTATGTATTTCTTACCTTAATGCTGTATGAAAATAGTTACAGTTTACAAGTTTGTTGTAGTTTTCCTTCAGCCTTAAGTTTGTGGAAATTTTTATGTAGGTTTATGATTGTGGAAATTTTTATGTAGGTTTATGATGAAACTAGCCTTCCAAATGGTGTTTTAAGGCTTCAACCTAAAGGTGGACATGGGCATCACAATGGGTAATGCTTGTTGTATTTCCCATGATATGGTCATTAAGATTTTGGATATATCAGAACAAAATATGATTTCA
Organism: Calophaca sinica; assembly: GCA_037113605.1. Classification (NCBI taxonomy): domain Eukaryota; kingdom Viridiplantae; phylum Streptophyta; class Magnoliopsida; order Fabales; family Fabaceae; genus Calophaca; species Calophaca sinica. The sequence continues at coordinate 133,660,968 of CM073733.1, forward strand.
AAAGAAAGAATTGATAGTCTAGCAAATCCAAACTTTTTACTTTATGAATAGTGAGCAGCAAACAGACTTTCTATAAACTTATCAACGTACGACAGAAATGAATTAAGACATGCAATTGGCTTTTAAGATGCATTATCACCAGTTGCTGCAACTCCTAAGTAGATTTCTCTTGTTTGAATTTTAACTTGATCGACTCTTTATTGTGTACTAAACATGACTCCATATTCTTTAAACCAGGATAATTAGTTGAATCTTGCCGCTGATAACATGTAGTAATGTAGCTCTCAATTTTTTTAAAAAAAAAAAAAAATTCTTCAACGCATTTTAGTGGTAAATATCTTTCTGAATTATTCATAACTTGTATGATTTTGCGGATAATACATTTAGACTACCATCCCAATATTGCTTGCAAACTGTTTTCTTGACTTATTTGGGAGCTGGCACTGCAATTATCTGTATATGTCCTCTTGTACTGGGAAATCATGAATTCTATAACCGATGTGTTAAATTGTTACAGATTGAAAAATGTGATAGGCCATTTGGATGGTTCCCGTGATTTTCCTCGACTTGCAGTCGGTGAGTTCCTTGTCTACTGTCAATTTATAAGTTGGTATGACCTATTCAGTTGTTTAGCAGAGTATATTTCAAAATTGTGTTTGTAGGAATCGGAAATCCTCCTGGTGCTATGGATTTAAGAGCTTTTCTTCTGCAAAAGTTTAGTTCAGTGGAAAGAAAGCAGGTTATACCTTCTAGTCTTCTACCAAGCTTAAATTGGTGTAGTTCTTCTGTCATTGCATAGGACTTTTCTGCTTATGCTAGTTGTGAAATGCTTCATAGTCTACATGTGTGTTATGATTGTCCATAAATTTTATTGCAAGTGTAAGAGCAATTCAGAATTTATTTTGATTGTGGAACTTAATTGCAGTTAATAGATGGATCAGAACAAATTTGACTATAATTACATAATTGGAGAATATATCAAAGAAGTCGAGAAGTTAGACAATGCAAATATTTGGACAGTTAGTGTCACCTACAAAAGCAATAGGAAGAGTAATAAGCTATTATCTGAGGCACAATTTTATAATATGTTGCAAATGAAGTATCTTTATATTCTTATTTGAAATTTGATGGCAACGGTTCTTTTTTATAATGGCAGATTGATGATTCATTGGAGCAAGGAGTTCAAGCTGTTAGGACCTTAGTGCTCAATGGGTTTAACCACCATGTCAATAGATTCAATTTAGGGCAAAAATACAAGTACCATAAAGTTTAATTTCTCTCAAATGTACCGCAAGTTTTGATCATAGATGAAATCCATGGTTACCTCATTGTGTATCCTAGCAGTGTTCCAGCTCAAAAAACTTGTCCTAATCTGTTCATTCGTGCAAAAGCTCACTCGTGCTCATATGGCTCTGGCAAATAATTGCTTCATATCCTTTAAAAGCAGTACATTTTTTTGAATGGGGATAGTCTAAACTAACTGTTAATTTAGTAACTACTGAAAATATTCAGGATATTAGATAAAATAAAAATTCATTTCATTCATATAAACTATAATTATGCATGTTGGGTTGTTGCTTTTTAGACAATGGACCAATTATTTGGAGAATAAAGCATTAAATACTTTATATGATATATATAAGTTGTTAAATTCATTTCATTTATATGATCTATTGAAAGAATAATTTGTGTATTGTTTTTTTGATGGAGGAATAATTTGTGTATATGATCTTGAAAGGCATAATTCTACTTTTAGTTCCCCAAATTTTGCGATTGTGTGATTTGGTTTCCCACATTTCAATTGCGCTAGTCGAGTCTTCAATGTTTTCTCCTTTTTGCAATTTTGTAGTCCCCTTGATTTTTCCAAAATTTCAAGTCTATGTGAATGTTTTTATCCGACTTGAATACCCTCTAATGCCACTTAGGTACATGTGACATGGAGAAAAAGTAAAATAAAAAAAACTGAAAACCTCTTCCCTTTAGTTTAGTTACACAGCATCCCTTTCTTCTTCCCAATTCTCCACTCATCTTCTTGAAAACCCTAGTCCCAATCCCCCATTCTCAATATGCGTGCTCCTAAACCATTCAACTACCATCCCCTTCAAGCCGTACCTACCGCCTAACTACCTTCCCCCCCTAGTAAAACCACCACCGACAACAACACCACCATAGAGCCCATTATGATATTCATAGTTTTAGCGGCTCATGCACTAGAGGGACAGGGTAGGAGGGGGAAGAAGAGGGGACATGGAAGAGAAGAAGAGATTTGCATAGACATATGGGAGGCGAGAAGAACACGAGGGAGAAAGATGGGAGAGCTGAAAACAAGGTGGACCGGAAACAAAAAATGGGGGGCGGCAGGCGGCTCCGCCAGAGATTGCAATGGAGGTGTGATGCACTCGCACGGTGGTGACAGGTCTAGAAATGGATAAATTTGTTCCTTGTGTAAATACGTGTTTAGACTCTAGTATACTTTTTGTTTAAAAAATACTAGTACGATTAGTAAATTACTCTAATAATTTATCCCCTATTACTATCCTTAGTTGCTTCAATGTGATAAAAAAAAATTCAAAGGTATAATACATTTTGTTTGTCAAAAATACACATGTTCTTGACTCTCATATCACAAAAAAAAAATATACATACTCGCTCTGGACTCAATTATAAGCAAAAAAATAGTCATATTTGGTAGTTTAAAATATAAGCAAGTTCTAATTAATTTCACCTTAGTAAATATTATCATAAAATAAATTCCTATAGAAAATTAAATTAAGAGAAAAAATGGTATAGAGAATGCACTTATTTTTTTTAATTACATAAAAAAAATTAAATAGTATTAACTAGCAATTAATGTTAAATCCCACGTACTAGAGAGTAGAGAGAACTTAGATTCTTCGATGCGAATTATGCGATGGACCCTTCACCCACTCCCAATTAGAACGTTGGGGTGCAAAAGGTGCAAAAGGTCTCTCTCTCTCTCTCTCACACACACACACACATTTATTAGACCGTTGCAAAATCAAATATTTTAATCGTCAAAGTACTGAAAAGTTGAAGAGAACCCCAAGAAAAAGATACGAAGGAATTGATGAACCAAATTCACTACAACAAAACAGAGCAACGTCTTTCTGCACCAACCAAACCCCAGTCTTGTTCTCACCTCCACACAACACAGCACAGCAGCTTCATCTCATCATGGACATGGAGAGAGGACCCAGATACGACGCATACGCTCAGTTGAGGGAAACAAAGCTGCGAATGAAGTACCTAAGACAACAAGAATACGAAGATGAAGAAGAAGAAGAAACTGTCAAAGTGGATCGACCAAAAATTCCAACCCCACCAAGAAAACAGGTCAAGTTTCAAGATGGTTTGTCCTCTGGGAGAAAAGGGTCCTCTTTTCTGGCTCAGTCCGTGCCAGATTTCTCTGCAGCGTTGAGGAAGGAGAATCGCAAGCCAAATAACACGCTACCTACTACAGTGATGGAGTTGACGCCTCCATTGAAGACCAAGACTTTCTCCAAAGGTTGTGGGGTTTTGTCAAGTTCAAGAGGGAGCAAGTCAGCAAATGCTGGAGAAAAGAGAAGGGGTGGTGGTGGTGGTGGGGTTCTCATGGCAAGAAAGAGCTATGCCAACATTGATGAACTCAAGAGTTTTTCCTCGGCTACTGCAAATGCCATCAATGGTGAGAGTAGAGGAGGAGGAGGTGGAAGAAACAGCAGAGTGGTGGGGAAGAGAACAGTTTTAAGGTGCAGAGAGTTTTGAGCTCTCAACTTTGATTTGTTCATTGCTTGTTCAATTTGTAGCTTTGAGAGGCTTTGGTGATGCCTTCACTGCTCATTTAAATTTTTCATCTTTTATGGTTTCAATTTGCATTTTTTTAAAGAGGAGGGGTGTGGACTTGCAGTATTGTGCAAGTGTAAAGCTAGTGTGATTTGAGTATCGATCACCAAGATACTGCTATAAGAATTGGGAAGGACTTTATTTGTTGTATTTATTTTGAAATGAATAAATGATTTTTGTATTTCTCTATTAATTGGGAAAGACTTTGTATTGAAGTATGTGGTTTATCAAATCAAATCAAAATAGAATACATCTGCAAAACATGGAGCATGCTTGTCCTTGTTCAAGATATAGTATTCTCTTTATCTGCTTAAAATGAGATTTCAAGGTGGAATTCACTTCAATCAACTTCTGTCTTTAAATTGATTTAGCTAATTATTTGTTTCTATAAAAGTGTTGAAACCACAGACAGACTTATGATAATCAGCTTTGGTTTGTTATCAAAGCACTAAATGATATTTGTAGGCTAATTTGCGCAAATCAAGACATATATAATAGTATTAAGAAAGCAGCATTGTCACTGGGCTTTATTTGTCAACTAATTCAAAGAGCCCAAAGATGCTTCCATTAGAAATATGTCTCATAATCCCATTTGTACAAAAATAAATCTTGATTGTTAGACCAGAAAATCTCATAGGAAATATGAGTGGTGATATTTTGCATGACCATTTGAGAGGATTTTCAGAAGGAAATAGAGTTCTTCTTGCAACCTACAAGGTCTTCAACAACTTCATCAACCAAAATTTGAAGTATGTCCCCATCTATATCAACACCAGCCTCAAATGCTTCAATATCAAAGTCAGTCCATTTCCCCAGGGAGTGGCTCATCTCCCATTCTATTATTTCATCAGGTACCATCCCAGCCATACATGCCCACTTCTTGATCTCCCTCTTTACCTCTTGAGCCAACATCTCAGCTTTTACGCATAATGGAAGCTTTGTCCATGTCTTGAATCCAGAGTAAAAATATTGGCAACAGTTTGATTCTAGATATTCCATTACACAATCAAAGACAAACCCTTTGAGCTCCTTTTTTTGTTTAGAATCTTCACAACCCACTAAACCATTAAAATCAGTCCACATGGCATCACCTGCCATAGTGTCCAACTCATCAAGGAGAAACCGATAAATTAGAAGCCGCGGCACTTCATTCTCACTGTGGTCAGTTGCAATTCCAAGCACCAATTCAGCATTCAAGAGAACATCCTTCATATTGTTGAGCTTGCTTCTTGTGAATTGTGTTCCGAAAGAATGTAAGCATTGTAATGCCCTAGGAATTTGATTGACAAGATCAGTTAGTATCTCACCTATCCTTCCTTTCTTAAAGGATGTTGCAGAATCTAAAAGTTCATAATCATTTTCCAATTGTCCCGGCTGATCATACGAGAAATTCATGGTGTCAGGGTGAAAACCATGCCCTGGAATTAAAACAAGGATCACAAAAATCAACAAGAGAACTTGGCCAAAAGCAGAGGGATTGAATAAATCACAATTTTTAAAGTTCGACTTTACCTGAGCTTTCGTCCATACTACTGGAAGAAAAGGAAGCTTCCAAAACAGATCCAGGACTGAGATGATTACCATTGCAAGAAATTCCTAATAACCTCTCCTGTTCCGCCCCACCCTTATAAGAAAAGAAATGAAAGATAATGTCAGGTATAATAGTTAGAATTCCAATTTTCCATAAATCACGGTATAAATTTTGATACAATACTACAGTTAACAGAGATCAAGCATTTATGCTCAAACTGAGGATAAACAAAGCTCAAGTTGCTACAATTAAATGCACTAGTTTTAGGAAATATTGTTCCATTTTATTAAGGTAAATGATGAAAACCTTAAGACACTAACTATACATGAAATAGGAGCAAGTGTGTAAAAGAATGATATGAACCTGGGTATGTTGTTATAAAGAATAGGAAAAAATCACCTTTATTACAATTTTGCAGAGCTTCTAGGGTCTGCAACCTCCCCTTTCACTCAAATGACTAACCATCTCTCGCTTTCAACACCTCATTGCCTTATTTCTCTAATTATCCAATCCCCTACTAACTAACGGACTAACTAACCAACCAAGGGATTACCTATCAATAATACCTATCAGAGAACTTAAAAAAAAACATCTTTAGCGCTCAGTAACTTTCATCATTCAAATTCTCAAGTTATGAATGTGGTATACGGTTACACACTGAAAAAGAAAATACTAACTCTAATGCCCTTGCCAAATCTCTGTGAACTCTATCAATACCACTAGGCTCTATCATTAAGAATATATTTCACTTGGTATAGCAGATGGCATCCATTCAGATATCCATTCATCATTTCTGGCATTCGTATAAAGCAAATATTGGCTCCACTAAACCAAAAAGTATGCCTGCCTTCATTTTCACACACAGCAACAAGCGATACCACTCTACCAGAAGCCAGGACATCCATGACCTATGCTTTCCCTCAATGCACAGCCACTAGGCCTATTCCTATACATTTCAAACATCTCTTGATTACTAAATAATTATTTCACTTTCCAAGTAGCATAGATTCATTGAATAGAAGTGGAATAGATTCAATGTATCTTAGGAATAGAATTAGCCTAATTACTCTTCTTGTAAATTGCATCCAGAAGACCAGAATTTATCTTGATGTATGTAAATATCAGATTGATGTGTTTTCACTCAAGCAATTTACCAAAAAATTACATCTCTCACAGATCTTAAGTTAAAGTACTTTGAACATTTATTATGGACCAACATTTATTGTGGAACAACATTTATTGTGCATATGTAAGTATCTCCAAAGTTTGACTTGTGCTATAATATCACCTTTTTTTGTTCTCTAGACATGATATATATGAACAAAATTGACAAACAACTTTGAATTATATTATATATGTACATGATTGTTTAGACCACTATTCGAGTTCATCACTCCAATATTTGACACCCATTAGATGGGTAGGCATAACAAATATTCATCGATGAGTCATAGAGCTGTGGTTTCAATCATAACTAGAATGCAGGGACATACAACTTTCCATGTGTCTATTCTATGCAGTTAGCCTACTGTGACACTGATGTCAAATCAGCTGAACATTTCATTGAAATGCATAACATATATTCATCGATGAGTCATAGAGCTGTGGTTTCAAATACAACTGGAAAGCAGGGACATACAACTTTCCATGTGTATATGCAGTTAACCTACTGCAACACTAATGTCTAATCAGCTGAACATTTCATTGAAATCCATTGAGGTAAGCAACAGGATGCAGTCTAAACAACGATAAATAAGTTAGTGCGATTACAGGATGCTATATGATATTTTGTTGCAAAAGCAAAAGCATTTCGTTAAGCAGTATATTAGGCAGAAGAGCAGAAAAATCAGGCATAAAAGCATTTCAGATCGCAGTATATCCACCACTATATAAAACATAAACTTTAGACTTGAGCACTGCACTATAATTTTTCAACAAAAATGAGTAATTGGATATTGCCAACAAATAACTGATAATAAAAGCAAAACGATCAAAGATTAATTTGGGTACAGTGAGACAATATTGGTGAAGAACGCTTACATGGAAACCAACATTTTCATTACGCATATGACCATCGTGACAGATTAAATGCTCTGAACTTAGAGCAGATATCAGCTCTTCAAGAATCATGGTACTTGATTTTTTAGGTAGAGCACCTGTAGCCAACTCCTCATTTTCTTCAGAGCTTAATTCCTTCAATTTTTGTTCTAGAAAGGCACCTAAGTCATCAACTTTCAAGGGTGAAGGCCTTTGGAAGTATGTCTTCCTCTCATTGTTGCTGCTTGTCTCTTCCTCCTCAGCAGGTATTCCTATCTTTTGCTTCAAAGGGGAATTAATTGTGAATGAAACTACATCATTGATCCTATTGTCGCTAACCTTAATTGTTTCTCCTTGACCATCTCGTTTATTTTTTACATTGGAATTGTTCAAGGAGGAAGAGTCAAAGTCCCTCCTTTTTCCACCCAATGCATCATAACGAAGATTTCTCTGCTTCAAACCAACTGAATTAACAGAAACCGTGCTTTCAAGTTGTGTGAAATTTGGGGTCCTTCTTTTCCTCTCTAATGTCCTTACATGAGACAAGGAATTTTGCTGTCTATTACAAGGTTTTTTCTCTAGATCAAATTTGGAACTATCAACTTTGGTAGGTGACCTTGTCCTCGTTCGACCACTTAAGCTTCTATTCAAAGCAACAAAGTCTTTAGTCCCACTTGCAGTGCTCGCAGATGATGATGCATTTTTTACTTGCATATCACTCACTGTAGATCCAGATGAATATCTTTCCCTACTCAACTTCTGTTCTTGTGTTTGGGTTTTATGTCTTAACACAAAAGAAGATGCATCATCCTCTAGAGCCCTTATCGGTTGGCACGATGAATGCCATTTAGCTGGACCTTCACGGGGCATTGGCATTCTTCTGGAAGTGGGTTCATTCCATGACTGTTGTGCATTCTTCTTTCCCTCTTCAGTAACAAAAGGTGAGAACTTCTCCTGCCTTCTCAGAATAACGATATCTCTTTCTTGTCCATGAGAGGGAGCGAATGACTTTTCCTTCTTCTGTGATGATACCATAGAGGTAGCACTGATCACATCTGAAATAACGGGTGGAGGAACAGCTGGCTGTGCCCCAACCTCCGGCTTGGAGTCGATTACATCAAGCAAATTACCACAATTTTTGCAAGAGGTCTGCCCAATTAAAGGTTTGGCTGCGCTGGCAACATAACAAGATTGATTTTGCATAACCGTTGACTTATTTCCCGCACCATCCATTACAATGTCAGTCTTATGAGGATACATGGAAGCAGGATATGTAAGAGAACCTTTAGTTCTGCTTCTAGCCTGCAGTCCAGGTTCCAAAATTTTAGCAGCAGCTCCTATTAATCTAGAGCCTCGAGAAGCACTTTTTCCGGAAGTGATTCTTGGACTCTTCAAAGGAGAAGCAAGCTTCGGGTGATGATGGTGGTGGTTATACTTTTTCGCTCGCGACAAAACACTCCTAATATGCAGGGTCTCTGCTCCAAACCTAGTCACTGCCCTTCTCTCACACACCCCGGTTTTCTGAAGCTTCTGAGGTCTTGAATCATGCTTTACAACTCCGGTTTCCAAATCCATAACTTGCCTATCCAACTCACAATGATTTCCCAAACACTCCGTCTCATCACCACAACTATCAGAACACAAAGCTTTCTTCGACTTATCTCGCTGAGCAGCAGGAATAGCTTCTAGACCCATCAACCTAGCTACCAAACTCGGAACTCGCATTTCACTCTTTTGATCTACTTCCACACCATGATTCCCACCTTTTTTGGCACTTGGAAAACCTCCACTATTCTCATTAGCAATCTACAATTGAAACACAGCCACATTAGCCAAAAATAAGACCAAGTGCTAAACATTAAGAACTCCAAATTAGAAATTAACACAACCTCTCAAGCATAATAAAGCCTTACCAAGTGGAGTTTGGAATTTGGCATTTTTTCATCTCCCCTAAACTTTTTTGCACGAGCTGATACACACTCAGCAACAAAGATCAAAACAAGTACATCAGTTTCCACAAACCAGGAACAACAAGAAGACAATGCCTAGTGTCCTTGTGATTACATTATACGAGGATAGATAAAATTGCAAAGTAACTAACCAGGAGTCAGAAGTTTCTTGGAGAAGAACTTTTTCTTGGCGAGTCTCCTCTTCCAATCAATGAGCTGAAAGAAAATGCCAACACAACCACCAGGTTTTTGCACCTTCTCCGTAAGGGCCAAATTCTTCACCGTAGAATCATTCATTTCTGCAACACAACACTTGCCAACACACCCCCAAAACAACCACACTCCAAGAAAACCAAAAAGACTAAACCAGCTTTCTCAACAATGGATTTCTCTCTACATTGTTTAAAATCAAAAACCCCTCCACCCTAAAACAAAACAAAAAAATAAAAAATAAAAACCCCCTCTCTCTCACTGCCTAAAAACCTCACAATTCACAATCACATTCCTCACCAAACCCCTCAAAAAAAAAAAAAACCATCTTTTTCTTCCCCCAAATGGCACCCACTGTCACACAAAAGCACCCCAAAAAAATCATTCTTTAAGGAAAGAACGTACAATAATGTCATCCACAGAAGACATGGCAACAAACCCTGCAAAAACCTCTGTGCTACTCACGACAGCACTGAGGCAGTAAGCAACCTTTGATGTTGCAAAACGACGACGGACCCCACCCAACCACAAACACCCCCACTTGCTACAAATACTACAAAGCAACGTTACCAAATCATACACATCGATAAACACTGCAGAAAAATGCACCCACCACACAGGTTTATCAGTTTCACTCTTCTTCTTCCTTTTTTTTGTGTGCTGATACTGAGGCGCGTGCAGGGAAGACTCAAGATAGAGTGACAGAAGTGTGCGTAGGATAAGGCGAAACAGACAAAAAGCACACCCCACGCGCATTCAAGTATTGGTCAACACAAAAAATATACTACATATTAAATATATTTATATTTATATATTTTTATATTTAGGTAAGGGAGACAACAACCGAAAACAGAGGTTCGTTTTTCGGGCAACGTTGTGTCTACGTATGTCTACTGTTCTGCGCTATGGAGCGTCAATTTCATCGCTTTTCAAAATGTCGATAGTTCCACGAACTCACGCGCTTTCAACGGTGTGTGACGTGCACTCGCCGGACCCACTGTGGGGTGATTATGTAATTAGGGTCTTATTTTGCATGGAAACAGCAAAATCACTGGCGTAGTTGAATTAGAACACAACAATGACATAAAGCTTGGAAAAGGAAACTAATCATGCTCAAAACTTTTTTCTTTCTTTCTTGTTACTATAATTACTTGTTTGGTTTGTATCAAGAAAAAGGTTGATAATGCATAATTGGAGATGCTCCGCCTTTTTCGTGTTAAAATTTCACATCGCTGTTTTCTTATTAAACTTTTGATTGTGAAATAATGATTCTCACTCGCACCTTTCATCGTAAAATAACGTGAGAAAATTAGGATCGTTAATTGTATATGTTAACATAAAAACATTTTTGTACCTATATTTTATAATATTCTTGTATTAACTTATTTTTATCTTTCACCTAAAAAATTCAAACTATGGTGACCACGAGCCAGCTCTCACTCACTCCAATTCTCTTCCTTGATATTATTGCTAAGTTTTTTTGGTGAATCAAATTTTTTTTTGGTGAATTGATATTATTGCTAAGCAAACAAATACCAGTGGTAAGGTTTTTTTTGATCAGACTAGCGGTAAGTTTGTAATATAAAAGTAAGTTTGTAACTTCTTTTTTATGAAGGAAAAAAAAATGGGTTAAAGTTACACGTGAGTTCGGGTGGACCCATCTTCCAAAAATCGCCAAAACAGCAACCAAGGTAAAAATTGTGAATATCAATGTATAGTGAAAAGAACCGTGGTCACATGAAGCGACGAAGAGCGTGTGAGAAAGTGAAGTTACCGATGTTCGTCCTTAACGTGGTTTCAATATACTGAAAGAATTGGCGTCTTTTCCGAACTACTGGTTTGCGTAGATGCTAGTAAAGGATTATCTTTTGCGTGATTAGATCAATAGATTGTGCACAGCCATAAACAAATCTAAGGAAAGTTGACGTCAAATTTTGTTATATTGGTGTTTAAAGAAACCAAAGAAAGGGCAGTTTATCACAGAAAAAGCCAATATGGTCAGCAAGCGTGAATGGAAGACAGAGGGGACTCTTCCCAGATATATATAAAGACAAAAGTGAAATATACTAAAACATATTGGGTTTGAGTATTATTATATTGATTGATGTTGACATTGATACAAAACATATCTAAATATATCTAAATATAAATTATAAATTTCAAGGTTTTGCCTTCACCAAACAGCCTTTAGAACTCTACGTGTATAGAATTATAGATGTTTTCTTGGTAATTTTAGGATAATTATGACTTAATTAGGGTAATTTAGAAGTAGAATTGTTAGTTGTTCATAAAAATTAGGATTTTTGTATTAATTCATGATGTCTGCTTGTTTGTACTATTTTCAAGCATATGTGATCGTCTTCGCCGAGCGAACAACATAGTGTCGCCCGACAAAAGTAACTGTTCAATAACATTTTACCAAATGGCAGTGTTTAAATTTCATTATTGGATCGAAAGTTACAGATCATATTTATAAAATTTTAAAAATATAAAATTATTTGATACGTAATTATGATATACCAAGACTATTTTCATATGCACTTTTGTAATATATTAAAATAAGTTAATGACCAATTTGGTCACTGACTTTTGAAAAAAAAAATCAGTTTGGTTCCTTACTTTATCAATATTCTAAATTAGTTCATGTATTTTGAAAAAGTATATTAGTTACGTCCCTCTGTCAGTTCTGTCTGTTAACAGAGTTCCAAAATAGTCCTTTAATTTAGTCACTAATTACCAAATAGGTCCCTGTGATTTATAACTTAATGTCAATTTAGTCCCTACGAAACTGACGGAGGGACGTAACTGATACACTTTTTCAAAATACAGGGACTAATTTGAAATATTGATAAAGTAAATGACCAAACTAATTTTTTTTTTTTTGCAAATATCAGGGACCAAATTGGTCATTAACTCATATTAAAATAAAATGGTGTAATGATGCCCAATTGTTACACGGTGTATTTTAATCCCTTCTCTTATATATATTTATATTTATATTAAAAGTACTAACTAATAATAAATTAAACTAATAAATTAATTTAATTAAATAAACTTGAATAAATTTTGTTTAATAATTTAATTACTTAAATTAAATTAATTAAATTGTATTATAAAAAATAAACTAAATTTTAAATATGCTTAGTTAAATTAAAATAAGAATTTTAATTATTTTTTATAGAAAGTGAAAATCAAACAATATAAAATTTTTCATTAGTTTTTTATTTCAAGCGTATTCTTATCCTTTCAAAAATAATAACATTTCATTTTTCTCACTTTGTGTCCAACCAAACAAAAAAAGAGAGAGAGAGAGAAACAAATTTCTTTTGCTTTTATTTCTTTTCTTTTTCTCTTAAAAATATATCAAATCTATTCTATTTCTCACATTTTTCTCACACTCTTTCTCTCTTCTTACTTTATTCTCACAACCAAACATAGCAGTAGTGTAGAACTATATATGATCGTCAGTACTTAATAGTGTATAGACCCAGGGTCGGTCCAGCACCAATTTAGGCTTAAAGCAAAATCTGATGTGAGGTCTTTTAAAATTAATAATAATAATTTTATTCTGTCAATAATAATAATAATAATAATTTTATTAAAATTATTATATTTTTATATAAAGTTTGTTTAAATGTGTTATTCAACAATAGGGTAAGTTTTGTCGTTTTTCCGTTTTGATATGATATATGATGGGTCATGCAAGGAAATTGAATCACAGTAAAAGAATTTTGTCGTTTGGAGCACTAGTGCATGCCTCAGGTACTTTATGAAAAGGGAGCATATTCAATCACACTGCATTGGTGAGAGGTCAAAACCTGTGGAACATCCTTAATTAAGGGCGCAACATTTCGACCCATTTTGGCCCAAGTGGCCGGGGCTGTTAGGAGCGCTAGCTTCAACTCCCTTTTTTTTCGGCCATTATTAAATGCACCCCCACCTAGTAGATACACCCCCCAATTTGTGAATTTTTCAAAGTACTCCCGAAAAAAACAGCAAAAATTCTTTTTTTTTAATTCTGAACATTTTACCGAAAATTGCAATTTTCAGTATACAAATTGTATACCGTTCCGGTAACATTGTGATTAAAATTTGTATACCGGAAATTGCAATTTCCGGTATAATGTATACCGAAAATTGTAATTTCCGGTATACAAATTTTAATCACAATGTTACCGGAAATTGCAATTTTCGGTATACAATTTGTATACTGAAAATTGTAATTTACAGTAACATTGTGTTTAAAATTGTATACTAGAAATTGCAATTTCCGGTATACAATTTTAAACACAATGTTACCGGAAATTGCAATACAAATTGTATACCGGAAATTGCAATTTCCGGTATACAATTGCAATTTCCGGCAAGAATTTTAAACACAATGTTACCGGAAAGAGATAATTCTCTATTGGGGGGGAAACTGAACCTTTTGATTAAGGATCTTCACCCATACTGTCAACAATCTGTCGATGCATTCGGACTAGCTTACTTTGCATCGAGGACTAGCTTACTTAGCAAAGTAAACTAGTCCGAATGCATCGTAAGCTGGCATCTGTTTATCAACGATTGTCTCTCGATGCATTCGGACTAGCTTACTTTGCATAGTCCTCGATGCAAAGTAAGCTAGTCCGAATGCATCGAGAGACAATCGTTGATAAACAGATGCCAGCTTACGATGCATTCGGACTAGCTTACTTTGCTAAGTAAGCTAGTCCTCGATGCAAAGTAAGCTAGTCCTCGATGCAAAGTAAGCTAGTCCGAATGCATCGACAGATTGTTGACAGTATGGGTGAAGATCCTTAATCAAAAGGTTCAGTTTCCCCCCCAATAGAGAATTATCTCTTTCCGGTAACATTGTGTTTAAAATTCTTGCCGGAAATTGCAATTGTATACAGGAAATTGCAATTTCTGGCATACAAATTGTATACCGGAAATTGCAATTTCCGGTATACAAATTTTAGTCACAATGTTACCGGAAATTGCAATTTCCGGTATACAAATTGTATACCAGAAATTGCAATTTCTGGCATACAAATTGTATACCGGAAATTGCAATTTCCGGTATACAAATTTTAGTCACAATGTTACCGGAAATTGCAATTTCCGGTATACAAATTGTATACCAGAAATTGCAATTTCCGGTAAAATGTTCAGAATTAAAAAATAAAAAATTTTGCTGTTTTTTTCGGGGGGTATTTTGGAAAATTCACAAATTGGGGGGGTGTACCTACCAGGTGGGGGTGCATTTAATAATGGCCGTTTTTTTTGGTGGAATAGCTTCAACTCCCTTACATCTGATTTGCAAGCGTAATGAAATCCGAAGCGGTCGCGACTGATCAGCGCAACTGAGAAATGGCAAAAATATACAAATTGGGCCTGGGCTTGTAATCTATACAAAGAATAAGGCCATTATTAAATGCACCCCCACCTGGTAGGTACACCCCCCCAATTTGTGAATTTTCCAAAATATCCCCCGAAAAAAACAGCAAAAATTCTTTTTTTTTAAATTCTGAACATTTTACCGGAAATTACAATTTCTGGTATACAAATTGTATACCGGAATATTTAATTTTCGATATACAAATTTTAATCACAATGTTGCTGGAAATTGTTTTTTTTTTTGTGGAATAGCTTCAACTCCCTTACATCTGATTTGCAAGCGTAATGAAATCCGAAGCGGTCGCGACTGATCAGCGCAACTGAGAAATGGCAAATATATACAAATTGGGCCTGGGCTTGTAATCTATACAAAGAATAAGGCCATTATTAAATGCACCCCCACCTGGTAGGTACACCCCCCCAATTTGTGAATTTTCCAAAATACCCAAAAAAAAAACAGCAAAAATTCTTTTTTTTTAATTCTGAACATTTTACCGGAAATTGTAATTTCCGGTATACAAATTGTATACCGGAATATGCAATTTTCGGTATACAAATTTTAATCACAATGTTACCGAAAATTGCAATTTTCGGTATACAATTTGTATACCGGAAATTGCAATTTCCGGCAAGAATTTTAAACACAATGTTACCGGAAAGAGATAATTCTCTATTGGGGGGAAACTGAACCTTTTGATTAAGGATCTTCACCCATACTGTCAACAATCTCTCGATGCATTCGGACTAGCTTACTTTGCATCGAGGACTAGCTTACTTAGCAAAGTAAGCTAGTCCGAATGCATCGAGAGACAATCGTTGATAAACAGATGCCAGCTTATAATGGTCGAAAAAACTTATTTACGACAGGTCCATTCCCCTTTACATCAAAGGATTTTGTAGTCAAACACTCATTTTTTTTTTTTGCACTCAGACTTGGTGGAAAACGTTCTCGTTGTGTTTAAAATTCTTGCCGGAAATTACAAAATTTCCGGTAACATTGTGATTAAAATTTGTATACCGGAAATTGCAAAAAACTAAAAAATGAGTGTTTGACTACAAAATTCTTTGATGTAAAGAGGAATGGACCTGTCGTAAATAAGCTCTTTCGACCATCATAAGCTGGCATCTGTTTATCAACGATTGTCTCTCGATGCATTAAGACTAGCTTACTTTGCTAAGTAAGCTAGTCCTCGATGCAAAGTAAGCTAGTCTGAATGCATCGAGAGATTGTTGACAGTATGGGTGAAGATCCTTAATCAAAAGGTTCAGTTTCCCCCCCAATACAGAATTATCTCTTTCCGGTAACATTGTGTTTAAAATTCTTGCCGGAAATTGCAATTGTATACCGAAAATTGCAATTTCCGGTAACATTGTGATTAAAATTTGTATACCGAAAATTGCAATTTCCGGTATACAATTCCGGGAACATTGTGATTAAAATTTGTATACCGGAAATTGCAATTTCCGGTATACAAATTTTAATCACAATGTTACCGGAAATTGCAATTTTCGGTATATAATTTGTATACCGGAAATTGCAATTTCCGGTAAAATATTCAGAATTAAAAAAAAAAGAATTTTTATTGTTTTTATTCGGGGGGTATTTTGAAAAATTCACAAATTGAAGAGGTGTACCTACCAGGTAGGGGGTGCATTTAATAATGGCCAAGAATAAATGGTTTATTGGGTGGAGGCATAAAACAAGAGTCTTAGCTCACCCTTAGGTCGAGTCACAATAAATAGAAATGGGATGTTATTGCAACTCGTAAATTTTTCATGCATAAGGGGATATTACTATAGTTGGATGTTAGATTGTGTAAAGTGTTGCGTCCCTTTAATTTTTCATTTATTTGTGTTCTCCAGTTTGGTTGGATGAATCGTTGCGTTGTACTTTAGCATTTGAGGCCATAAATTGAAATGGGACGTTACAGCAACCCGAAAATTTGATTCCACATTATCTCTTACTAATATTGTCAGTTCAACAAAATAATACCCTCAGTAATGTTTCAATCAAACATAACACCATTGATGGGCTTGTTATAACACCACCGATATAAAATTAAAAAAAAATCAAATATAACACCATAAATATGATGGACTTGTTAGCTTCCCACGTGAACTTCTCTGGACTCGTCTCAACTCATGCTAAAAACGCCATGCGTATTACCCGTATAACCTGACCCGCCCAGTCTGCCAGACCCCAAGCGTGTTGTGCCAATACAAATTTTTAATTCCCCCCCTATTTTTAAACATTTTTTCTGTATTTTTTTTATATATTTCAGGAGGGTTACAACGGTCCAACCCATCATTTTTTGTCTGTTTTGGGGTGGGCTTGAGCATGCCAACTCATCACATTTTAGCCCAATTTTTTTATTTTTTATTATTATTATTTTTTGGCAGACCGGCCCTACAACCGTGGCGGGGTGAGCTCAAGACCTCAACTCCCACCCTTTGACAGACCAGCTTGACCCATTTTTGGCAAGCCATTCTGCTTTATCATCCCTAAGTTACATCACAACCCTTCAATATTAAAACTATTAAATCAAATGTTAGGAGTGCATTTGCCTATGGTAGGCGAAAACTTAGATTTCCCCACGTTAAAAGTCACCTATCAGCCATGTGTCCTGTGTACTTGGCAGATGAATAGGGATCACATGGTCTTCGTCTTGGAGTTGGGAAACAAAAGATATGGACTGTTTGCGTCAAGGAATTGGATTGAAGATAGATTGCTGGTTGGGCCATTATGTCCAACTGCTCTTCCCTTTAGGTTGCTTTCAACAAATAATTCAAGTTTTCAGTGGTGCCCGCAACTGGAAGGGTTTTCCATAATCTATTCCATACCAGCATACGGTACACGGCAGATCAGAAAAACACGTGTTTCCCAGTAACTCAGACAGTGTTGGCTTTATAAATAGCCATGAAATCATATGGTATACAATCTTATTGCGCTCTAATTGAATGACTTACGTACAAATTGTCATGCAAGAATAGCAACTCAAATAAAAAATCATTTTTTTACATATAATATTGTATTTTGTATGCTAAGACCGAAGCTACGGGACCTATGCTGCAACTATAAAGATTTCGTTAGCAACCCCCTTTCATGTTAATTTTTCATGTAATAAGGTGATAAAAAAATATCCACATATATAAAAGGCTTCAGGACTCACAAATTTTACACTGTAATATATATTTTTACATCTTTTTTTTTCATTGTATAATCTTATTATTTACATCACTTAACATAATCCTCATATAAAAGTTGTTTTTAGCATAAGTAATTGTCACTTTGCCCGTTTAATTTTCTTCATATTATTTTCCATCTTGAAAAATTATGATGACATAAATGTTTTTTCAATTTTATCTTAAATTTTAATATTTTTATTCAGTTTAATGATTAAAACAGGGGGAGTACTCTTTTTCCTTCTAGATGTTTTTTTTCCTAAGTAGAGTTTTATATCAGAAGGTTTTAACGAGGCTCATTTCCTCCAGTTTTATAAAAAAAATATTTAGTTTAATGATCAGGTAGCATTAACAAAGTGACGGAGTAATATAGTCAAATAGATCGATTCTTTCTTATATAGATAAAGGAAATGTAAAACAAGGATTAGAAACAAGTCGAGGGGTATTACACTTCATTACATCAAAATGAAGCCTAAGTTGGGGAGTTCCACATTAGTCCAAGAAAAGCCTCCATGGTGACCCAAGTTGACTAAAAGATTTGTGCAACTATTAGCCTCACTGTTAGATCAGCAACAATATAGAAGAAATAAGGAAACGAAAAACGCAAAAAGGACACGATATTTGGTCACGCTTTGTTACTAATGGTTGTCTACGTCGGCGATCTGAGAGTAGCTATAGTTAGTTTTATTTCTCAAGAGTGATTAGGGTTGATGTTACAAACAAAGATATATAATATTACGTAATGACAGTTACAATACCCTCAATGCAGTAAGCGAGGGCAAAGCCCCCCGCACCCCCCAGTGCGCCCCCGAAACAGATTTGGGTCGAGCCCATGGGCTGGGGGGCGAAGGGAGCTTCGCTATGCTCCGCTAGCCCAGCTCCCTCGCCCTCCAGCCTTTTTGATACTGCATCATTTGAGCCATACTCAACACTCACAGTAGACATGAGAGATTGAGTCAGTTCGATCTGGAGCTTGAAGAAGGTGTAAGACTTCAACGAGAAGGGATTGGAGGGCACAAGTAGAGGAGCGGTCGTTGTAAAAAGACGCACCACAGCTTGATAATCTACTTTAACTAGCAAGGATGGAAGAGAGAGTTCCCGAGGCAGCTTGAGTCCAAGATAAAGGCCCCAGATTTTAAAAGTTATAGAGTATAAGTTCTTAAATTGCAATAAAAACGCCTTTCTAGTCTCTAATTAGAACCCCACAAGTTGTAGTCGTTTCTCCCATATTGTGGGAGCCATCAAATAGCTTGATTCTTACAAGAACGGAAGAACACATTTTTTACATATATACGAAAAAAACACATATTAGTTACAATTGATTAAAGCTCAAAATATGTTATAATAATAATAATAAAAACATCAAATTTCTTATTAAATTATTTTTAATATCATCTTAAGTTTTTTATTAGTTGTACTTATAATTATAAAACTGTACACATGCAAAAATTAAGACATCTAAATAGAAATATTTATCACAGCAAAAAAATAAATAAACACCATTTTAATTATTTGAACCATTGCATGGAAGAGAACTACTATAGATGCAATTAAAATCTTAGACAAACAGTCCTATAATACAGCTAAGATGGTAAAAAGCTGCGGAAACATTTGATGTGTTAAAAAAAAAAAAAATTAGACAAGCATCTTTCTCGATGGACTACCATTATATACCAGGGTGACTTGTAACGAAGAATGTAGTTACTTGATAGAAAACTTTGCAACCGAACTTGGAGGACTGAAGATCTACGTGACTACGTCAACCAAGTTGTCTTTGCCTAAAAGGTTTTGATTCAATGGATTGGTTATCCCAGTGCATTCATCTTTCAACTTTTTTATAATCATAAATAAGCGAGTTGTCTTGACAATTCCTACTTCTGTTTAAACAAAATGAATGTGATAGAGACAGCACGGTTACAACTCGACCATGAGTGACAACGATTAGATAAAAATTGTCCCAACCACTCATGTTAAACTTCCTATGTAGGAGAGCTACTCTTCTTCGTGGTTTCCTTAAAAAAAGAAAAATGGCTTTGTTCAAAGAGCTACAAACATCCATCATTTGCATCATAATCCACATTTAAATTTTTCATAATTCTCATTTTGCATTACCCTTATCTTCGGTACACCTTCATGGCTTCCTAGGCATCCATCAGAGCTCAACACTTTGTAGTTAGTTAACTCCCCATCCATGATGATTATTAGGATATTGTGGCTATGTATGCTAGCAATTCCCTTTTCAACTCTTTAGATTAATTTCTGCCAAAAAAAATAAAATGATTGTTTATAAATTTGAGAAGGTTTTCACTTATCACATTTGAAGCCCACCCAAAAACCATCTTATAAGACACTATATAGCCATGTTAAACTTTTCAAAGGCTTTATACTTTAAAAATAATAATAAACTTCGATTTACACTACTAAATTGGACCACTTCTTATTTCGAAGAGTCCAACATCTAACACATTGCTCCATTTCTTACTTATTTTTACCCAAATTTTCTTGTTCTACATTGAGCAGGAACTCAGATAATTAAGACTCAAAATGGAGCAGTGTTAAATTCTGTTGTTTGAAATCATACACTCAGGGGGAAGGGGCTAGCTACAGCAAAATGCTTATCTACTCATACAATGTACAATCAGCTTCTTCCATTTAGCCTCTTACTCATGTAGAGTAAGAGAGATCCAAATTAACCAAAAACAAAAAAAGACACTAATCAAAATCAATCTATTTACACGTAGTCCAAATAACAAAAGCAGGGTAACCAAACACAAGCAAAGGGACAACCATGAAAACAACAGTTACCTGTCATTTTGTGCCCCATAGCATGTGTCCGCATTATGCCATTCTTATCTATCACCTTCACACATCTCTTTTTTCATCACTTTGCCTTCCTGAATTCAAACATTTCACCTTTCAAAAATTTAACCTATATCTCAATTTTCTAATCACATGGTAAACCCAAGAAATTCATGAATAAATAAAAAAAAAGTAGATTAGACAGACCCCATTGATATGCTATGCAAGCAAAATAGTAAAATAATGCTACTTCTTCTTGCTCTTTTCTCTATTGTTGGAGAAGATTGAACCCAAACCAAATAGGTTTGCAGGAGGAACATTCAGAACAGGGTTGACTCTAACACAATTACCATGAGATTGAGATCCATGACTCTTATTATTCAATGGAGGCTTTTGGTAACTGTTTGGCCCACAGGAGTGAGAAAACCTCGTGGTTGTGGAAGAATGTTTCCGGGAGTTTTGTTTAACATTAATACCCTCTTTTGAATATGAATTCCTCTTACTACCACTTGAGGTGGATCCAGTTGAATTGCTTCTTGATAGAAGTGGCAAAGGGCACAAACTTCTTCCATATCCACTTCCACAACTGCTACTTCTCTTGAAGCTCCAAAAAGACTTGGAGGAACTTTGTTTTTCACACACTTCATCATTCAAATACTTGATTTCTTTAAGGCTCTCCTTTTTCAAGTTTTTACCTTTAGAATCATTGTGAAGACCAGCATATGAAGGATGCAATGGAGGGTGTGGTGTTGATTGAGGTGTTTGCTTCAAAGGAGCATTCTTTCTCTTCACTTCAGTGGGAAGGATTCTCCCATCAGAGAAAAGCTCCTCTGCTGAAGATGATTCAAGCTCTAGACTTTCACTGACATGGAAATCAAAATCAATGCTTGAATTCAAACCAGAAGAATTTGATCTAAATGGGTGTTGCTCAACAGGTATGACATCAGAATGGGAAAAGTCATGTGAGAATGAAATTCTTGGACTCACAGAAGAAACCACACCACAATTTTCTGAGCAAAGTTCAACTGCCATTTCATTCAAGCTTTGAGGAAACTAAGAAATTATTACTAACCCTCCTTCAGAAAGCCTGAAATGGCAAAAAAAAAAAAACTCACAATGAAATTGATTTCAATGAGAGAAAGAGGGTTTAAATGGGGCCAAAAGTTGACAGACAATTAGATTGATTCAAACCTAACAAACAAAAAGTGCACTAAAGGAAGCATCAAAGTCACCCCTTCAAAAAAAAAAAAAAAAAGGATTTGAATTATTATTAAAGGTAAGAAATCAAGGTTGCAACTTTTGTTATGTGGTCCAAAGTGGATCCAAAAGGGTGTGAGAAAAGGATATACCTTCCTTCTGGGTTTGTTTCGAAGGTTGGACTTTGGAAAATCAAAAAGAGACGTGCAGAGAGCGTTGAGAAAGTTTAACTGATTAAGCCGGCTTGGGGTTGAGGTAGTTAGCCACTTTTTAATTTTGATTTTAAATAAAACACTATGAAATTAACTACCACACAAGAGTAGAGTAAATTTAATTATGCAATGCGGTTTTGGCTCGCTGTACTGCAGGTACAAACAAACAAAGATACCTAATAAAAGATGCCAAACACAATGTACCAAAAAAAAAAAAAAAAAAAGATGCCAAACACAACACAGCTCGTACCTCACAATCATGGACTCACCAATTTTGTGACTTGCATTCATCCATATTTTATTGGGAGTAAATCTTTAATAATAGCGATATAAATTAGAGGCTTTTTGTGCATTATACAATATTTTTTTATTTTCAAAATGTAAATTGAAATATATTTAAGAAATAAATTATTTAATATTATAGGTAATACATAATTTTAAATTAGAAATTATATAATTACAGAAAATTTTAACGTCACCAACAAAAACAAATTTTAATTTTTTTATATAAAAATACATTTTCATTTTATAGTGGAAAGTTAAAATTATACTTATACTGACATACCACACACACCACAAATTGACCACACATATTTTCCGACATCTTTCGTGCCAAATTGTAATATTAATATTAATATTAATATTTGAATGTAATAATTATAATTAGGGTTTTTTTAACGTGTGAAACTTTGCACACGATAAAGATCATTAATTGCCCATATTTTTTCTTATTAATTACCTGGTTTCCTATTTTATAGGTGGAGAGAGATTACATAAATACGAATTTATAAAATAAATAAGAAAGTAAATAATTAATTAGGGAACAAAGTAAATAATTAATATTCTTATCGTGTGTAAGATTGCACATGTTAGAAAAATCGTTATAATTATAACCAACTTTGACTATTGGTTTAATAATTATATTCGATATAGTTTTAAGTAACTTTTAAATTTAAATTTAATTAAAAGTAATTTATAACTTATTAAGTATAGTTAAATTAACATTGTGTAATTAGTCGAATGTAAGCAACTTGTCTTCGTAAAAAAAAAAATGAAATTGAAGAACTTGGGTTCAAATCGTTGTGAAGTCATTTCTACCGGAAGGCTGAGAACGAGAGAATATAACCTATTAACTAAACCAAGTATTAGTATCATAATAAACCCTTATTAGTCTCATAACGAGCCTAAAATGTTGGAATTAATTCCTTATTAATAACAACAACAAAAATAAGCATGCTCAAATCTCATAAATACATTAGGCGGAAGCTATCAAGACATACAAGCATACTCAACAAGAACAATAAGTTCTCTACCCTTAGGATCTACGACGTGTTGGATTATCAAGGATTAGAAGAATACCTGGATCCATAGTAATCAATCACCTGAAGTGGAATGTCAAAGGAATGATCACGAACAAATTACGAACACCTGGATCCATAGCAACAAACATCGAGTATGTTAGCGGCGGCTTTATGGTTCTTCCTCAACCGAATCTTCTTGAGCTCTCTCACGAGACTTTAGGTTCTCTTCAGATGGGGAGAAGAGAATGGATGACGACGATTCGGTGTATTGGGGACCATAGCCTTCTTTATAGTGTATTAAACCTAACAAGGTACCCATTATCCCCTTATCGGGCCACACTTACATCTACTCATATAAGGTCCATATCAATTAAATTAGGTGTCCAATGAGCTTACCTTATTTTAACTTTATATGATCACATAAAATCTAGCTCCTTTATGATAAATAGCTAATATAATTATTAATAATATCAGCCCATATTAATTATTGGAATATAAAATTCCAACAATCTCCCACTTGGGCTATATATCGTAATAATTATATCAGAATTCCTTAGTGCGCATATCTGAATGTTATTTATCTTTAGACTTCCTCCTTACAATCTGGTCCACCTCATGTATCAATAATGAAACCACCGCGGCTTTTGTCACTTCTGTAAATTGCGACTAAACTCCGGCGATCACCACATCAATACATTTGATGACATAGATCAATATGGATGAGTAGCATGGAAATTACATGGAATGTGATCTCAATCATGCCTATTTCCAACTGGTCCTACTTAAATCTTTGGTGAGATCAATTTTGTAAAATTTAATTTTGCAAAACAAAATCCTTAATGTGCAAATTAATTTTGCACACAAGATACAAACATGTTTATAATGTATTCATAAACATAATCTTTATTTCTGCAGAAAATCCAAAATAACATAAAGTTTGTATCTTAAACATAGAACACAAATAAAGACTCCCACTAAGCTAAGGCAACCTTAGTGACAACACACCCATATAAGCAACATGCTCATGAAAAACCTTAGGTGTCAAGCCCTTAGTCAGTGGATAGCTAGCATGGAATTAGCCTCTATGTGCTCTATAGAAATTTTTTTATCATGAATTCATTATTTCAACAACGAACACCTTTATGTCAATAGACATTGTATCATTCTTTATTGTTGTTGAAGTATGATACGACTAACTTATCTGTCACACTGTAACTTAAGTAGTATTTTAATACCTTTTACTATATGCAACCTAGTGACATAGATATTTCAGTCATATCCCATAATTTGATGTTTAAATTATTAACATCCTGAATATCAGAGTCAGAGTTCTTAATGATCTCTAATCTTTCTAATCTCTGAATGTGGGCATATATAGACTTTTGTTCTCCTTAATAATTCTTATGGTTGTATTTTGTAATAATTCAAACTAGAATTGCTCAAGTATCTGTCACATGATCCCACGATGTACGTCGTTTCCTGATGTGTACAGATAAGATCATGTATCAGACTTCCCATAGCTAGAGCATAGGGAACTCCCAGTATTTCCTGAATTTCCAGATTTTCTTTCGGGCAAAAATTGAGACTAAAATTGTCTCTCTTAGTAACTGTGGTATCCTCTGGTTTACTATATTTCATGTCGAAATTATTTAAACTTTGTCGATATAGCTCTTTTGTGATAATCCCAGAATATCCCAAGAGAGATCTCTCAGAATTTTGGATTCCAAATACAAAAGAGATGTCCCCAAGATCCTTCATCTCTAAATTTTCGTTAGAGATTTATCGGTTTCGCTCAACCAGACTATATCGCTATTGACTAGATAAAATATCATCGACATATAGTAGCAGTAATATAAACTTACACCCACTGACCTTGTAATACCCACAGTCGTCCACAATCCTCATCTCGAGACCAAATGAGACAATTACCTGATGAGACTTTGCAGTATCACTAATGAGACAACTTCTTTAGCTAATGGGTGGATTACGTCAGTTCGCAAATCATCTTTGGGTCTATCAACACAAGGTATATCGATTTCACCATATACATTTGTTTCATTAATGTTGCCATTAAGAAACACTGTCTTGACATCCATCTTATGTAGCTCCAAAGTTATAATGAGCAATAAGTGATATGATTGTCCTAAAAAGAGTCTTTCAATAAAATCAAATAGAATAACTATTTACGGTCAATCCTTTCTTTATGGCTCCCAATGCTCTAGTTCTTGAGGGTGTTGAGTTTGATCTTCATGAATAATTTCCTTAACTTGATTGGGAGGAAGAACAATAATGTCCTCATGAGGATCCAAATTTGCTACACCAATAGCAACTGTCTGAATTGGTTCAATAATTAGAACCGCTTCTTCCTCACTCAATTTTGTTCTCTAACCTTATCTCTCCCCCAAACTCAATATCCTTAAAGAACTATGCATGCAGTTCCCGTCTCAAAAAAAATTCTTTAACTTGGGATCAAAGTTTATACCTCTTAGACCTTTTATAGATTGTCACAAGTCACAACTCAATTGACTCCAACAGTATTCGAATTTAAAAGACAAATTGAATCCATTGTTTAAAAAAAATACCCAAAATCATCTTAATTTGTTCAAAGAGAAACAAAAAACCAAACTTTATCCCAAAATTTGATTCAACCAAATTGTCTTTTAATTTCAAATATAAGTTAGTAACAACAATCTAAAATGCCTAGAGTCTCAATCTTCACCGACTTTGCCAAATTCTATATGGATGCATTTTTCAGCGTCACTTGGCTTTTGTCAGTTAAGACAACCTTAGTTGTTTCTTTTGAGAGATACCATTAACAGTTTCATCCTTAGTTTTCTTTATTTGCCATTATCCTTTGGGGTATTTGCCAAATGAGCACTATTTTATTTTTCTCTTGCTTCACCATTTATTTTCTTGCACACCTTATATTATTTCCTCCTTTGACAGTTGTACACTGATTTAATCTGATCTAATCGTGCAAGAAAGAATACAAATGCTAAATGTTTGAGCAAGTCGTTAGACTACTCAAGTTTTAACGCCTTAAGTTTGAAGACAAGATTTGAATATTTTCATAATGTGCTCCTCATATTCCCTTTACTTTCATACTTAATGAAAATTAAGCTCTCCAACGAGTGCTTATTTTCGCCTCATTGCCTTTTGCAAGCACTTTTAATTTCAGCAAGGAAATTTACGACATAAATTATGTCATTGAAAATAACACCCCCAAAGGTCTCTGAAATATTGTACTTTATGACCATTAAACTTATGCGACTGGAGCAGTCCTACTTCTTATACTTGATTCTCACTTCATAGATACCGAATTGAGCGAGAGAAAGTGGGTTTCTCCATTCTTATGCTAGGTCTAGATCCAAAACTTTCTTTAATGTTCTGTCTTTAATCCTAAAATTCTAAACTTTTAAGGATTAAATAGAACTCAAAACAGCAGATACACAAACTATTATAGTTCAAAAAGAGAACAAAAGTACTAAAATATACTTATCAAAATATCCGATGCAACATTAATACCAAGTCTTTGGACTATGATATTAATTGCTATTGGTATTTTGTTGTAATGATCAAACACTGTCGATAAGTCCTGTCAAACAATGGTTGTCTTTGGACATCTCATTGCTCACATGGAGAAATTATCCTTATAATCGCCACAGGTTTACCATTACAGGTGTGAATGCAATCCGGCCAAATATTAACCTTCCTTTGGGCCGATTAATATTCGCATGGACACGCACCCACACAACATCAATTGTCACGTCAAATTAAAATAATTAATAAGACATGTTCAATTATTCTTTATCTGTAAATTAAAGACCCAAACAAGATACTAAGCGCACCATTAATCCCCAATCTTTGGATTGTAAGGACTAACTGCAAGCAGTACTCTCAACGCAACGATCAAACATTGGCGATAAGTCCTGTCAAGCAATGGTTGCCTTTGGGCATCCCAATTGCTCACATGGATAAATTGTCTTTATAATCACCACACATTTATCATCGCAGGTATGGAATTATGCGGCCAAGTTGCGCCTTCCTTTGGGCCGACAACAACTCGCATGAATAACTCCATACTACATCTTTTGTAAATTTAATTGAACTAATCTACGCAACAGAGGTTACTTTGGCAACATGTTGTTTCAATCAACCCAATTAAAGATACTAGACAATTATTAATTAAAAAATGGGAGGGCCTTAGTTTACATAAATTCAACACCTAGGTGTAGAAATATCTATAACTGTATGTTTACAACACCACACATCAGTCAAAAGACCACTTAGCAGTCCTAAAGCGAGAGAAGTATCTCACACATCACTGCCTAGTGGTGTTGTTGGCAGCTCGATGACTCAAATACGACAAGATGACGAACCGAGACCACCGCCCAGTGGCCTGCTGAAAACGGCAGTGGTGCCCTTCATTGCCCAGCGGTTGGGAGGCGAAGTTCTAACTACGTGCGGCGTTTAGCATGCAAAACATATATAGCATACAAGCATACATGCATACACTTCATACATCACATGTATAATTCATAAAAGTTATAATGGTATGGTTATGACCTCCTAAACGGAAAAGAATTAAATAACTATCTATTACAATTTTTTAACCCAAAAGCTAGTCGCTCCAAACCGGCGTCCATATGGCGTTGTCCCCTCTTTCGTCTTTTTTGATCATTTATAATATTTTAAAAAATAAAATAAACTAAAAATAAAGAGAAAGTCACGACACGCAGGTCGTATTTGAATTAAATCACGACACGCATGTCGTATTTAAAATAAATAAACAACACCCAAAAATTCTAAGGCCATAACCATACACCTCAAATTTGAATTATAATAATATTTCATGAATTATTATTAAATTCAAAATCCAAATCTTAAAATAATATCACTGTAATAATTTTATTTGATTCATTCTCAATATAGACAAAAACATGAAACGTGTAATAATCAAAGACAATCAAATTTTATTATCACAATAAAGAGATATTCAACCAAAGATTTGTATACCTTCTTTCACGATGGCCAAAATCAACAATATATATACCAAATATTATTGAAGATTCACCGCAAATGAACTTAATGCAAAGGCCAAAAAAACGTGAAATTCTTATGGCACAAATCACATATAATATCTTGCTCAAATATTTTGTCCAAATCAAAGGTATAGAATCATAACCTTAATAATTACCAAAATAAATCACAAAATGACAAAACTTTATAGGTTTCATTTTTACGCAATATACAAAAAAAACCATATCTTTATTATTTTGTCAAAAGTATCACGTAAGCCATCATTATTAGCATAATATCCCGTGAATAAATTTCAAAGCAAATTGATTTCAAAATCAAATAAATAGATTTCTATAACAAAATATACACGTTCACGGCAATCAAAAAAACGTGACGGTGGTGCACAAATCGTTTATGGTAAAACCAAAACCAAAACATTATTAGCTTTATGTGTGATGTACAAATCAATTTTTCCCTTTAGGCATGAAATCAGTTTCAGTAGAGCCAAGCTGCAATATTTCATCACATAGGCAACGAAAGGAAAACAAAAATACTCAAATTCTATAATTTTGGGTTCATGTAAAATTTTTTTTTGGAGAAAACTCAAAACCCAAGGCATCAACAAAAAACCTTAATTCTAATAATCCAACATTGAAGACCGCTTTGATACCACTTGTTGGAATTAATTCCTTATTAATAACAACAACAAGAACAAGCATGCTCAAATCTCATAAATACCTTAGGCGAAAGCTATCAAGACATACAAGCATGCTCAACAAGAACAACAAGTTCTCTACCCTTAGGATCTACGACATGTTGGATTATCAAAGATTAGAAGAATACCTGGATCCATAGTAATCAATCACCTGAAGTGGAATGTCAAATGAATGATCACGAACAAATTACGAACACCTGGATCCATAGCAACAAACATCGAGTATGTTAGCGGCGGCTTTATGGTTCTTCCTCAACCGAATCTTCTTGAGCTCTCTCACGAGACTTTAAGTTCTCTTCAGATGCGGAGAAGATAATGGATGACGGCGATTCGGTGTATTGGGGACCATAGCCTTCTTTATAGTGTGTTAAACCTAACAGGGTACCCATTATCCCCTTATTGGGCCACACTTACATCTACTCATATAAGGTCCATATCAATTAAATTAGGTGTCCAATGAGCTTACCTTATTTTAACTTTATATGATCACATAAAATCTAGCTCCTTTATAATAAATAGCTAATATAATTATTAATAATATCAGCCCATATTAATTATTAGAATATAAAATTCCAACATAAAAGACCTAAGCTATTGAAATACTCCCTTGGATTCACTCAAGCAAAGAGCTAATTCCGATGGTTTAAGAGGACAACAAATTTAAAACACGTAATAGAGCAAATAAAACTTCAAATTTATTATACCCTCTACCTCTAAAATCCAAACGTGATGCTAAACCAATAAGATCCTTACATTACAGGGGGAACATGCCAACTCTTCTTTCTGTAACAGCGGCAGAAGTAATACAAATGCAGCCGACCCTCTCGTTCACAACATCCTCACCCTCTCATTTTCTACTCTGTTTTCGTTTATAAACAAAAATCATTTTTTATATTTATTAAAAAATGTTTGTATATGATTTTGAACCAGATACATATATTTTTCAATGAATATAAAAGTGACTTTTGTTTATAAACAAAAATAGGATGAAGTATTTGTTTTTTATGACATCAAAAGTACAATCATAAAATACGGAAAGCGTCCATGTTTATTTTTATATTTTAAATAATTAATTAAATAATTAATATTAAATACAATCTCTATAAAAATCGTTAAATGAGTAATTAGAAACATAGACACTATAACGTCCCCTTATGTGTTCACAAAATGGAATAAATCAGGACCTTCATTCATACCTCCCTACCTTACCTAATACCTAGGCCTTTAAAACTAACGTGTGCCGCTAAGCTTGAAGTCATTAACAAGCAGGGGCGGACCTATTCTCATTTCAGTTCATACCCTTAAATTTTTAAAATTTCACTTATACCTGTATATGAATTTTTTTTAACCCACTCAATTTAAATTTTTGGACATTCTGACTCATACGTTTTTATCTCTCAACTCTATTACTCATATAGTGTTTGGTTGAAAATGAATGAAAGGCAAGAAATGAGTTATTTTAATTTTTTTATGTTTCATTTAATTTTTAGGAAGGAGTGAGAGCAAAATCTCCTCTAACTCAATTTTTGCTCTTATCCAATGTTAGTTTTTTTTTGAAGGGATGAGAGCTTAAATAATTTAAAATAAAATGACTTAAACAACCTTATACAATATATAATATAAATGATTATAAGGATATATAAGTAATATAAATGATGAATTTGTTTTTCAAGACACGGAACACAAAGTTGTAATCTAATACAATTTTGCATAGCTTAATCGTTTGTAAATATTCTTATGGTTTTACTTTTCGTTATTGCTGTCAGTAGTCTGTTAACTTTTTAACAATAATTTGTTATTAGAATTTTTTTAACAATAATAATATATAATTTTAAAATTTTTTGCACCCCTGACCTAGGGTCCTAGGTCCGCCATTGTTAACAAGTGTTTTTCAGTCTCTTAATTCTAGTTGAAATTGTTGTTACATGTTGGATGAAATGCACTATTCAACCATTATACCAATTGTCTGATTTTATGGATTCAATAATTTCTTGTACGCCATGGAATTTGATTTTCTAAAAGTAATGTTTTTCATATCTTCTAAGAAATGTTTTTCCCTTAATTAATTATGCTCAAGCATCTAATCACAACTACATGATTAAATATCGATTTAATTTTCTAAAATACAAAATATATCCATGGTATTACTGGTTGATATGGCATCGTTTGAGTATAAAATAAGGGCATATAAGTATTTTCATAACTATATGTTTCTGCATTTATGTGTAAAAGAAAATTAGTTTTTTTTTAGTGTAAGTCAGATTTTTTTTTTGGTGAAAAGTGTAAATCAGGTTTATTTTCTTTGTATATAATGTTAAATATTTAAACTCCATTTAAGACAATTTAAGTCGTAAAAAGTTATGAATTTTGCAATTGATTTAAGATTGTTTTGCAAAAAGTTAGTAGCTTTACAAATGAGTTTTTAAAACTAATCAAAAATTGAAAAAAAAAAACTTAAAATTTGATTATAATAAAAAGCTATATTGAGTAGTTTCTGAAAAATAATCTGATGTATAATCAGTGTGATAAATAAGAGAAGATATTAAAAAATATTTTGATAATTATAAATAAACACATATTATTTAAATAAAAATTCTCTAAAAAAATAATCGATTTTTTCTATCTAACGTTAAAAAAAAAACAATTTAACAGACAGGCCGATTATTATATATATACGCACCTTCTTAAATAATAATGAATCATCAAAACACCTTCTAATGAAGCAAATAATTTGGTTGTATTTGCTGATCAGTTCATGATGTCTTTCCACAAGTTTCCAAGTAAAATCCAGGCATGCTTTCTTTACTCTTCTGATGGGGTCGTTCGCGTTCCCCAGAGTCTGTAATGTCACTTTCACTCACCGAGCAAGCCTATTACTTTATTCGGTGAGTTTTCGATCTTTTTTGTCTACTACTTCAGATTATGATTAATTTCTTTTACATAATAATAAGGTACTGCACTCTTCTCATCTCAATAATATTCAACCAAGTTTCTACCTGTAACTGTAACCATCAAAGAACCTGATAGACTTATCACATCTACCGGCTATCAATACCATTTCCACAAATAATTAATAATCCTAATATATACTTCACCGCCCCAATCAATCCCACTCATAAACATCGATCTATTTGTCTTATATATGTTGGTGAAAGAAATTTGATCGGTTGTGGGTTAATTAATTTAAGACGTTCAGCAAGCATTAAACAACAACCCATACATTTTTTTCTCTGCTAATGAAAATGGTAAAAAGGTTTACCTTAACTATGAATGAATGAAATGAAAATTAAAAAAAAAAAGTTATATGGGTAACATTTTAAGATTTTAGCTAAAGATGCTATTTTAATCTGTAACTTGATCCATTACAGCAAGGCATGAATTTATTTTATTCGGAGGCACAAGAATATTCACAATTAGGCCACTTGCCATGTCAAAAACCAGCTAGCTGAAGTAGCAAAACCATGGTGACAATTAATCTTGTGTCATACAATCCAGATGGACCGATGATAATACATACAGATATATATACCCATGAATCCGCACATCTTCTTCACGCCTTTGGTTGCTGATTTTGGGATTATCACGTACAGTGAAATGGTGGCCGGGCACAAGTGAGAAAACCCTTCATATAATATATACTCTGAAAGCTCATATTGTCTTGGGTCCCAATTTACAGATTGGCAATCAACCTCAAACTTCGTTCAATGGGAATGATTGATCGGGGACGTATCAATTGCCCTCTAGATGAACACATACTGCACAAGAAATTGTATCATTTTTTTTTTTTTTTGGTACATAAGAAATTTTATCATTTTTATATGTATACATTACATATAGTACATTGTGAATGTATTTATAAGATATTATTAAATAATCATTTTTGATCAATATAAAATATTGTCGTATCTTGCTCTTTAAAATAAATTGATATTTTGAAGGAGTCAACTTCCTCGACAAGGTATGTGACCAAAGATGGGTGTCTGATAACAGAATGTTTGTGTGTCTCACACGTAAGCCATAAGAGAGAGTAACAATATTTACAAGATTATTGGTGAACAATACATAACATACACATGGATTGATTGACTGATATGATACTGTGATTTGATTAAGGGTCTTTACGACATGACATGCATGCCCATGCCGATAAGAAGGAAGAAAGCTTTACCTTACAACATGTGAAAGAAAGAGCATCTTCTATATCTTCCGTAGATAATAAAGGGTGAATTGTCTCGACAGCTTCATATGATCCGCGGTGTGGCTACTGCCCACTGAGATCATGGGATGGATACGCAATGAGACTTATGAGAGTGGGGGTTAGTTGATGTGGAGTCTCGTTCAATTGTAAATTAGTGGTATGTGTGACACAGGGGAGAGAGAGGTTGGAGAGAGAGACCAAACTTCTCTTGTTTGGTTTGAAGAGAAATGGGAAAAAGAGAGCAACAAAACGTGGGACCCACTGATTTTCTATTTCTCCTCGTCCCAGCGAAGAAAGAGCAGAGAAAGGGGTTCTTTTTTTTCATTTTCCATCTTTTCCCATGTCTCTTCTTTCTGAGTTCCACCTCCTCAAAGTTATAGAGAGACTGAAAGACCCATTGGAGGAAACTCCTCCACGTTCCTCGGGGCTCAGCCGCATCAGGCATGCACCACCATTGCAGGATGTGCAAGTCGATGGTTGAAGTTTTCACCTTTCAACCTTTGCGACATATAACTTGAGACTACAAAATGTTGTGTGCGGGTTTGTGGCAGCAGGATGTACAGGTGGGCCGCTGGGTTGGTCGCAGTGGCCTCTTGGGAGGTGTTCCGATGTTGGGGGTGGTGGCTCCGGCGAGTTTTTCGGTGGTAAAGGAGGGATGGGAGGGAGAAGGAAGAAGAGAAATATGGGTTTTTGGTGAGTGGAGGTATTTTGGGGAGGTGGGGGCAGTGGAGGGGTGGTGCTCCGGTGGTTGGTGGTGGAGGACGGTGGTGGGGTGGTGGAGGAGGGATGGGAGAAAGAAGAAGAAGAAGAAATGGGAAGGGAAATAAAACTATTTTTGGGTTTAAGTGGTCGGGGTATTTTTGGGATTTCATAATTATTAGTGGGGTGGGGGTGCTGGTAGCAAACAGGTGGGGTGCTGGAAGCAAGCCCCATGGTCATCGCATCCCTGTGCCTAATAAAAACGAAGCCCGTTGAAGTTAGCTAGTGCCTGTATGGACCTACCACCTATAACAAAAGGATTAACTAATGACACTCCATTTTTTTCCTAACATGCACCCTCTTGGGAAGCTTATTTTTTGACAGCATAACTTGTCCAAAAATAAACTTTTGCATGGCAAAATGATACACTTCTGGAAAAAGGGTGCATGTACCCCAAGAAGCCACACATGTTGCATGGAGATACTGAGACAACCTTGCCTCATTTATAGTATTATCATTTAATTACAAATAATAGTACTAATATAACATCAGAGTGCATCGGAAGAAAATATATTTTCCATTATATATAAAAGTTTTTGTACAAATATGAGTTCCCTCTTAGGAACCACCAAAAGAATAAGTAACATACATACATGAACCACGATGGGTGTACAAAAGAATCATTAACAGTCAAAAGAAATCAAAAGCTTAACAAGGAGCCCCCTACATCTGGCTCGTCCTGTGGAACCTAACGCACGATCGTGGCGGCAAACAGGAGTCCCCAGTAGAAGGACGTCTCTAGAGCTTAGACTGATAAACCCTCAGAGGCTCTACCAGTGGGCAACATGAGATGAAGGGACGTTCGTCTCATACCTACGACGAACCTCCCAGTTTCCGACACTATCCCTAGCCATACTATAAGAACCGAAAGATGAAGGAGCAGCAGGGTAACGATGCCTAGCCTTAGGCTCCCGCCACATGCGGTTGAAAGGCAACCGCTACGCTATCCTAAAATCACAAATAAAGGAGGCCCTCGATGACCCTAAGAGATGGAAAAATACGCTAACAAGACCTGTATAAATCAAGACATGACGGCTGTAGTCGATCTCCCAGCAATCTCCGTCCATGTCGTGGTAATACGCCTCGAAGTCACCCCATACTGGGATGCTCGGCTCCTCCAGCATCGACGAGTGGAAGTAGTGAGACATCTTCAAGCTCTCGAGAATCTTCGGAATCTAAATATGTAAAGTATAGAAAAGAAACATCACAAAGCATGGGAGATAGGAACACACTACACACCAAACAAATGGGAAAACAAGAGAATAGAATATGTGAAGAAATAGGTTCAAGCATCCTCGAGCAACAGTTGGATCATCACCTAACTACCCTGTGTATGCAACCTGAGTCTATATGCCTATGTGGCCACACAGCTTAGTACAACAGCAGCAACAACCCCACCTTAGCCTTTATAGTTAACAGCTCAGCTAGTCAGTTGTCCATCCCCATATCCCGCTTATCGTACCCCTAAGAGTGCATCCCTGCTCCCCAATTTCGGCTGATAGGAACAGGTGTCGGGGCAACATTCAGGATCGGTACTATGGACAGTGATACAACAGTACCTCGTCAGGATAACCAGGCTACCCGACGTCTCGACAAAATGGTGGCCAAACATTGGTCACCTATAGACTTGTCGGGCCCAGACTATCCTCAAGGACCAGCATGTCCTATACTGACTGTATCGTACCCACACTCAAGTACCTGACCTTGTACATAGCCTATGTGCACGACGGTGGATTACAACACAACAATGCATATGATTATTTTATTATTCAACACTTATCATCTTTGCATACCAGCTTATCATCATTTATTATCCCAGCCAACATTTAAAGTTTATTAATTATTTTCCCCACATTATCAGCATAAGTATAAAATAACTCAGCAATAGTTAAACAGTCAAACAATCAACATCAATCATATACAAGTTAACCCAAGTGTCGCTCAGGCGACTTGCTACTAACATATTATCAAACAGTACACACAATTACCAAACAATCATAAGTCGTCTACCCTAGGGTTTTCACACATCATCAATTATTCCTATGGTTGATGGACTAGCGACTACTATCCTTAGCAATCGTAGTCTCAACACCCCTCCTAGGGTGTTAGGCATCAACCCCTAATAGGGCTTAGGCTACCGTACTCCCCTATTCTACACCTATCATATTCCTATTATCCCTAGTGTATAGGGTTCAGATCTCCACACATCTGCCTAGAAGACTGTCGTCGCCCACGTCCCCGTCGCGCCTCCGGAGCTCTCCCAAGTACTCCCAAGGGAATGCTTGGAAGAAGGTGAGTTGAGAGGAGGGAAGGGCGCTATTTATAGACGTGGATTAGGTCCATCGCGTCGCGATGGTCACAGACACAGTTTCCATCGTGTCGCGATCAAGCCACGTGTCAATGGTTCAACGGCTGTGATAACCGTCATTCATCGCGTCGCGATACACCCCTCTCTAGTGTCCCTCGCGTCGGGATAGTCGCATTCCGAAAAATTCATAGTCTCTTGGATTCTAGGGATTTCTAGAATGTTTTTGGCTTCCTAAGGGTATCTTCATCCTTTCTAATCCTTTTTAGCCTATTTTTATCGTATTTGGACTTTCCTAGATATTTCTTTGCCTATTTTATTTTCTCAGGATGTCACAGATACTAAAAACAGACACTTGCCAACTACCATCAAGTATACAAGCAATGCCAAGTGTGACCATGAAGATATATATAAGCACAAGCAGTCAAGTATAAATTTTTTAAAATTAAAAGATTAATTACATATTTTAACCTATAAAATCTTATTTGAATTAAAAATAATATGTAAATTTATAAATTAATTTAACTAAGGTTTCATCTATAAAAAAATTATAAAATGAGCTAATAAATACAAAGACTTAAAATAATTTTATCCGAATACCTAATCACGTTAACTTTTTTTTGAACAACTAATTACACCAATGTTTTAGGCCCTACCTGTGGTTGACAAGTTCTCCGAAGTAGTTCATTGACGAACCAGTCGTCAAAATCATTGTGTATCTTGATGTGATGTTGAACATATAAAATCAAGTGGCTTCTAGTGTGAGGCATCAATTAGGTGGTTTAGGGTGAACTATGACTAAAATGTATCACTCAAGTGGTCTATATGGGGAAAAATTGTTCAATAAATATGGTCCACGGATGGCTTCATCATCTTAATACCGTTGGATGGCCCGCAAAAAATCTGACGGTTGAGATTATTTAATCATTTAATGACTAGTTGTTTAGGTAACAGGTAAACATACAGTGAATCTAAATTTGCAAACAAGGAACCCTACAAACCCTACGCCTGCAAAGTCATGACAAATCCCTCCTCTCCGATTCCACCGATCGTTAGT
Organism: Calophaca sinica; assembly: GCA_037113605.1. NCBI lineage: Eukaryota > Viridiplantae > Streptophyta > Magnoliopsida > Fabales > Fabaceae > Calophaca > Calophaca sinica. Next base: position 133,698,662 of record CM073733.1, read on the forward strand.
GTCTCCAAAACGAACCCAAATACATGTGCCTCCTTTCTCCTCACCCTAACATCCTTCAAATCTTCGACGTTTTTTTAAAACGACGACTTCTTATCCATCGTTTTGGAGCTTTGCAAACCCTTCACTTTCCTCGATTGCATCGTCACCAACCCCTTATCGGAGCCTCACACCGCCTCCCACATCAAACAGCCCCTTGAAGTCGTCGCTCACTGCCACCGCCTCGGTGTCACTCACCGGGACATCAAGTCGGACAACATTTTCTTCGATTCCAACGATAATCTCAAACTCGGCGACTTCGGTTCCGCCGAGTGGTTCAGCGACGGAAAAAGCATAAGCGGAGTGGTTGGAACATAATGTTAAGTGGAATTCCCCCGTTTTACGGAGATTCTGCTGCTGAGATCTTTGAGGCGGTAATTAGGGTAAATCTCCGGTTTCCTTCTAGAATTTTCCAATCGTTTCCCCTGCCGCGAAGGATCTGTTGCGCAAAATGATATACAGAGATAATTCTAGAAGGTTCTCTACAGAGCAAGCCTTGAGTATATTTGTTACTTAATTTTATTCGCTTTTGAGAGTTTTATGAGTTGTTAATTAGTGAGATTTTGAATGGATCATGATGTTGATTGGATAATGAATGGAGGACACACAACTAGTCTGTGGAAAGTGTGACTAATTTTGCCTCTCTTGTTGGATTGAAAGTCCGCCGGAGACAGAGGAAACAGAGAATGCTACTGTAAATTCCGATGAGAGAGAGATAGATAGGAGAAAGGAGAGGGAGAGAAAGTAAAATATTTTTAATTAAAATATTTTTTTATGAAGGAACAGTTAGCAATTAAAATATTTTTGTCACTTACCTACTATATCAGGTTACTAAATTGGCTAAAACTGCCTCACCCATAGACCATATGCAAATGGTCTAATATATCACTGCCTCTCCCATGGACCATATGCTTGGTCTTCATCCTAGAAGCCACTATAAAATCAAATGAAATTCACTAACTAAAATAACGACTCTATCATTTTTAAAGTTCTAACAATTTAATTATAGGATTGATGCAAAGCAAATTCGTTGTCCCATTCATAGAGAAACCCTAATCAGGTCTAACTGTAAAACCAAAGATGGAAGCAATGAAAATAGAAGGAATCATTTGAAAAATATTGAAGCATGTGATACCTTTTGGCAAAACCCCATTTTGATGAAATTCTCTAGCATCTCCTGAGTCCCCTTTCTAATTGTCTCCCAGAATTGCTTAAAAAAAATCAGACTGAAACCGTCTGGTCCCGAGCTTTTATTCTCATCACATTGCATCACCACCTTTGAAATTTTCTCCGCGGTGAAAGGAGTTGTCAGTTGCTTGTTATCAGCTTCTGCCAGTTACTTAAAAGCGCGATACCATTTGACTTCGCCCTCTCCTTGATGCCTCTGTGAAAAAAGGTTGAAAGTGATGATTAACTTCAGATCTTAGCCGCTGAACGTCTTCAATCTAGCCAATTGTATTTTAGTTAATAATGTAATTATGATAGCTCAACATACATTTGAGGTTAAGCTTAGTTAACTACCTATATAAGTTTAGTTCATGAGTGTATTAATCAATTGATCAATTCATTTTGAGATCAATAAAATAAAATACTCATTTTTCTCTCACTTTTCTCTCTGCAATCTCGTGTCCGTCTTTCCGCATTTTTATTGCGCTAACGTGTATGCAAATTTTGTTGTGTTTCATTGCGTAATGTTGGTTTTAATTTAATTGCTTATGCATTTTGCGTAACAAAAGATACCAAGGAAAAAAAAGAAAAAAAATATCACAAAAACCTTTGAAAGAAACAATCGCACATCAATAAACAACACAAAAAAATAAAAGAAATAACACATTAAAAATAAAAAATTAATCTGAAAAATGATATTTGGTGGCGGATAAAAATCTCCTGTCTCACTTTCCTGCACATTTTCTGTCCCCCTACCGATGATAATTTGCCACATAATATAATGAAATTATAACTAATTAATACATATGCATATCTCAAACTTTTGATTGGTGGGAGACAGGAAGATACAATTTTCTGGGACAGCAAATGTTTGTTTATTTGGTGGCAGAGATATGACACAAAGAGAGCGAACAAACAAATGAGATTATAAATGCCCATGATAAAGACCAATATAACATTTTATTCTATTTATCTCCTCTTATTCTAGCACCTCTATCAATCACTCATTGCCACAAATAGTTCGCGTAGAAAGGTAAGATTTCTTTGAGATATATGGGAGTTAGAGCCCCTCCTCCTCGTTCATTCTATTTGTCTCGGGTCTCACTCTCTTCTTTCTATCTTATTTTTTTCTTTCAACGACTATTTGATAAAGATTGCTTAGAGATAGATGGTGGGAGCGAAGAATAGTTTTATAACTACATTTTTCAATTCCAGTTTTTGTTACTTTTCCTTATCTAAATTTCAGTTTCAATATCCATGTTATCTATACCTAGTAGAAAGACAGGCACAATAGTGTCAGTTGTAACACCCTAATTCAATTTTTTACATCGAATCATTGGTGTTAAACAATAAATGATACCAAAATGCGGATAAATTAAAAACTTGACATTCACCAAGTCATAAATCCATACAGAGTGTATATTTAGCGGAATACAACACTTGAACCTGTATCTCAAAATACAAATTGCATAATAGGTTCATAGACCCTTAGTTACAATACAAGGCCAAAAATATAAAAGATTAGCTTCTAAAGAGCTTCAGCTATGGTCAATCTCCTCTCGAACCTGCTATCTGAAATAAAATAGGAAAGGGGTGAGATTTAAGAAATCTCAGCGAGTCCTTCACGGACCCCTCACCATCACTTACCTCAAACCAAATCAATATAGACAAGGGTCAAATAGCGTTTACATGACAATCATAAGTCACAAGCTCAATTCACAAATATTACATTTGAAACCATTAAGGATAATACAAATGCAAACAAAGGTCATAAAGACCACAATGAATGTTCCCCACTTGATCCAGCTCAAGTACGAAATGAGTAAAATCCGATTAAAAGGATAAAACCAAGGAGCCCCCAACGGCACAGGTGATAGCTAATCACTTACAATGAGGGTGCAAATGAATTTGCAAACATTCCGATCACAATCAAATCAATCACAAAACAATAGGAAATAATGCATTGCTATATCACAACCATCATATTCAAGAATCATTCTTTACTCAATTAGTTATATAAAAGATACATAAGGGTAATACCTAAGCATACCAAACATGTTAGCATGTTTCAGGGAGTCAAATGGTCCAAAACTAAGCATTTTAAGCCTAGGAAACAGATTGAAACACGGCCTGGCCGTGCTACATAACACGGCCGTGCCAGGCCTTCTGCAGAATTTCTGCAGCAGAGCATCAACTTCGGGAATTTTTCTAACATATCAAACGAAGTCGGAATTGGGCAAACGACCACTCATTGGAAAGCTTAGAATGTCTAGTTTATGAATATAATTTTTATTTTGGAAGATAACCATCAGATTAGTGCAGTTTTAACAAACAATCCACTGGTGTCAGAAAACAGGACAACATTCATACCTGAACTTGTAAATTCTATATCTAATTCAATTCTTAACATTTTCAAGTGATTCTTGTGCCTAAAATGAATCCCCTCATGTCTAGTTAACACAGAAACAAAAATAATTTCAATCCAAGGTCTATAGAGAGAGTTATACTCGAAATACCAGAGGCAGTCTTAACATGCATGTTCACTAGGTTGTAACCCAAACTTCTACTAAGTTTAACATCAAACCCTCACTCAAAAATCTCCATCTTAGACCAGCTAAGCCACATGCAAAGGGAAATAAAAACTCTAATGGGGGTCTTATTGGTTGCCCACCACCTAAAGGAGAAGAACTCACCTTATTGTTGAACTACCAAACAGAATTTGAATGATAAACACCAAACAGTTTTCTACAGAATTTTCAGCAGCATCCCTTCACTTCCAGCTCCTTAAAGCCCACGAGTTTGGCTTCAAAATCCTAACTCCAGCTTCAATCCTCAAGCTTTGACTTTCCTCTAGCTACCTGTAATCTCCCAACTTCATATCCCCTCTAAAACTAGGACATGCAAGGCTATCTTTGTGGGTTAAAATAAAACAAGGGTTTGTGTTTTCTATTTATGGGTTTGTGAGCTGTTTTGGGGCTGAAGTTTGAAATGAAAGATGAGGTGAGTGGTGGTGAATGATAGAAGAATGTGATGGACTCAGAATTTTCTCTCTTCTTCTCCTCAAAATCGTGGAACCCTAGCTCCTCCTCTCTTTCTATCTCTTCTCCTCCATGGACATGCAGAAAAATGAAGTGGAATAGGTGGAGAGAAGAGGGTGCTGATCGATATAGTGAGAGGGAGTGAGAGGAAGTGTGGTTTTCTCAAGTGTTTGGGCTGTTATGTCCTCCCATTCCTATGGTGGTTTACTAACCTACCCTTATTTATGCACAATTTCACACTTTGCCCTTACTAGCTACACCCCTTAAATTAATACATACTCCTCTAATTTAATTACTCAACTATTAATTTAGAACGTATCAATGTCTAAATTAATTGAGCTAAATAATTAAATTTAGCGGGATGTTACATTACTACCCTTACTTATTACACCACTATCTTATTTATTTACACCCCTTTATGTTTATAACCATAAGCAATTCAAAACACACAAATCCTAAATTAAAAGGCTATATAATTAAATTAGGTGGGATGTTACATTACTCCCCACCTTTTTAGGATTTTTGCCCTCAAAAATTAAATACACATATCTATTGAAACAGATATGGATATGCTTCTGGCATCTCTTCTTCCATCTCCCAAGTAGCTTCCCCCGGAGTAGATCCTTCCCAAATGACCTTAACCAAGGGAATGCGTTTGTTCCTCAGCGCCTTTATGTCCCAATCTACGATTTGGACCGGCATAGGTTGGTACGTTAGGTCCGATCTTAGTTGCACGGATTCATGAGCTAAGGGTTGAAAAGGATCGGGAATATACCTTCGGAGTAGCGACACATGAAACACATTGTGCAAGTTGGACAAAGAGGGAGGAAGTGCAAGTGCGTAACAGCGAGCAAACTTCGACTCAAGATTTGAAAAGGACCGATGTAACGAGGATGTAACTTTTTGGCCTTTAGTGCCTTACCAACACCTATTGTAGGAGACACTTTAAAAAACACATGTTCGCCCTCTTCAAATTCAAGTGGTCTAGATTTTAAGTCCGCATAACTCTTTTGCCGACTTTGGGCGGTCTTAAGCTTATCCCTAATCATCCGAATCTTATCTGTTGTCTCCTGAACTAGGTCGGGACCTATCAATTTCCTTTCCCCGACTTCATACCAGCACAAAGGTGTCCTACACTTCCGCCCATAAAGGGCTTCATAAGGAGCCATCCCTATGCTCGAATGATAGCCATTATTATAAGCGAATTCAGCCAAAGGTAGATAATCAATCCAACTTCCTCCATCCTCTAAGACACATGCTCTAAGCATGTCCTCTAAGGTTTGGATGGTCCTCTCAGTCTGACCATCGGTCTGGGGGTGGTATGCGGTGCTAAGGTTCAACCTAGCTCCCAAAGCTTGCTGAAAAACCTTCCAAAATCTAGAGGTGAATTTGGGATCTCTATCCGAGACGATGCTCGTAGGGACCCCGTGGAGCTTGACTATTTCCTGGATGTAGACTTTTGCTAGCTTAGAGGTGGAGTACGTAGTCTTAACGGGTATGAAGTGAGCTGATTTTGTCAATCGGTCCACAATCACCCAAATTGAGTCATGACCGGCTTGGGTGCAGGGTAATCCCGAAGTCCATGGATATACCTTCCCACTTCCACTCAGGTATTTCTAGGGGTTGGAGCATGCCAGAAGGTTTCGATGTTCAATTTTGGTTTTTGACACACTAGACATCGACTCTGGCGACTACATCCGTTTTCATCCCGCCACCAATATCGGTGTCGAGGTCATGATACATTTTGGTTGTGGGATGGACTGTGAATCCGCTCCTATGAGCTTCTTCTAAAATTTGCCACTTAAGTTCTGAATTTTTAGGGACACAGATTCTATGTTGAAATAGGATAGTTCCTCATTGTCTATGGAGAAGTCATTTGTTTCTTCCTAGATTACAATTCTTCATCTAAGAGTTGAGCTTGCCTGTCTGGGACTTGAGGTCACAACTGATTTGCAATTGATGCACTAGAAGACTATAACCAGTGAGAGAAGGATTACTAAGGTTAAGTCTCTAAAGGACTCTAATAACTCTAATTCCTTAATCATCAAGGATGATACTTGAAGGACTTCCTACTCAAAGCATCAGCTGACCACATTCGCCATGGGTGATATTTCAGCTCAAAATTATAATCTTTGAGGAGTTACCCATCTTCTTTGTCTCATGTTGAGTTCCTTTTGATCAAAGAGATATTTCAAACTCTTATGATCACTAGAGACCTCAAACCGGGCACTATATAAATAGTGCCTCCAAATCTTCAAGGCAAAGACAATAGTTCCAAATCATGAGTTGGATAGTTCTCTTCATGGGGTTTCAATTGTCTTGATGCATAAGCTACCACTGACCACCTTGCATAAGCACGGCCTAATCCCTTAATCGAAGCATCACTATACACTTCAACCACTAAGGATGGATCAGGAATAATCGAGCAGGGCGGTGGTCAATCTAATCTTAAGCTCTATGAAGCTACTCTCACATGACTCTTGCTCTACACAAGCGGCTGCCCCTTTTCGGGTTAGCCTAGATTATGAAGTGCTAGCGAGAAAATCCTTTGATGAATCTCCTATAATACCCAACTAGGCCCAAGAAGCTTGAATTTAGTAATAGTGGTGACCTTTCCCGAATCCAAAGCCTTTGCTCGTACTTTATCGGGGTCAACCAACACTCTGTTTGTGAGATCACATGTCCTAGAAACTTTACTTCTTCTAACCAAAACTCACACTTGGAAGGTTTTGCAAACAATCTCTTTTGCTAAAGGGTACCTAGACGATCCTAAGATGTTAGCGTGCTCTTGAGAGCTCTGGGAATAAATTAGAATATCATCAATAAATACCACCACAAATTTATCAAGATAAGGCTCTAGGATTTGATTCATGTAGCTCATGAACAATTTGGAGCATTGGTCACTTAGAAGGCATAACCAAATACTCATAGTGGCCGTAGGGTTCTAAAAGCGGTCTTTGGAACATCACTAGCCTTGATCCTAATGGTGATAACTTGAGCCTTAGGTCAATTTTGGAAAAGTATGAAGCCCCCCTAAGCTGATCTATAAGATCGTCTATCCGAGGAAGCGAATACTTATTTTTGACGGTAACCTTATTAATCTGCCTATAGTCCACACACAGTCTCATGCTACCATCCTTCTTCTTGACTAATAACACCGGTGCTTCCCAAGGAGAAGCACTAGGCCTAATAAACTGTTTGGAGATAAGGTCCTCCAATTGGCACTTAAGCTCCTTGAGTTCTATTGGTGACATCCTATATAGAGCCATTGATATTGGTCCCGTCCCTAGAACTAAATCTATTGAAAATTCAATTTCCCTTTCGGGAGGTAGGGACAACACCTCTTCAGGAAACACATCTAAGTATTCGTTCACAACCAGGATAGCAGTCAGATCTAGTTCAACCTCTGAAGATGAAGAGAGTAACAGAACATAGCCAAAATATCCTCTCCTAGGCATTGGTTTAATAGAGCAACAACGCCAACACATCGGGATGAATATTCTTTTGGGAGGTTGTAAATTTGCAAATTCTATGGTTTTACAATAACAATTGAGCGACTTGATTAGCCAAGCCAATCCATCCCCAAAAATAATATCCATACCTTCCAAGGGTAAACAAACTAGATTGACCAGGAATACCCTTCCTTGTATCTCGAGAGGACAATTCTCGCATAGGAAGGAAGTAGAGATCTTGCCATCAGTGTCACGAACATTCAAAGGAACTGACAACGAAGTAAGTGGTAACTTTAACCTTGTTACACATTTGTAGGAGATGAAAGAATGAGTGGCACGAATCATAAAGAACAATAACAGCTGTACTCAAGAGACACGTACCTTTCATCGGCCGTCAGTACCGCTTTGCCTCTTGGCGTCTAAGGCAAAAACACGCCCTTGGTTAGGATCATTGGTTTTGGTGCTTCCTTTCTATCATTCTTCCTCTGAGTGCGGGGCAATTGTTTATGCGTGACCTTTCTCTTCTGATAAAAACAAAGTCTCTACCCATATACACTCTCCTTGATGATACCTGCCACAAGTTGTACATGTCCTTGCTTTTCCGATGTCCAAAGGATGAGTTTGCTTTCCTTTGTTGGGGTTCCCCTTCGGCTTGGGGGATTGATTAGGCTTGCGTTCTTCGTTCCTTTTCTTCCACTTTTCTTGGCGATCCACTCTCAAGGCATTTTGTGCCTCTTCAGCAATAATACACTTCCCTACCAGCTTGGCATAGTCAGTCTCCTCAAATCCGTACACGGCATTTCTCAATTCCGGTCGAAGACCCTGCTCAAATTGATGAGCCTTCCACTCACTATCTTCCCTACTTTGTAGATAAGTAGAGTACTTAGCCAATTCTTCAAATTTGGCGATGTACTCACTGTCATGCTCCTTGAGTTAGGTGAGCAAACTCTTGCTCCTTTAGTTTGTCTTAAGCTCTTATGGAAATATTTCTCCAAGAACACTCTCTGAAAGTTCTCCCGGTTCAAAGGTGTTTCAAGAGTAACCATATGAGCTCTTGCTCTCTCCACCAAACCTCGGCCTCTTCCTTGGTAGTGAGCGGCAAATGTCAATTTTACTCTTGATGCAGTTCACTACTTGAATATCTTATCCATTTCCATGACCAATACTTCGTTGCGGATGGGTCGACTCCACCCTTGAAAGAAGGAGGTCATTCTTCCTAAAGTCGAGTACGCGATTAGGATTATCTGGCGGGGTTACATTGTTACCTGGGGCTACTCCTCCTGAAGGATCTGTTGGAGTAGTGCGTTAGTCGGCTTGAACATTTGCGACCTCGGTTTGCACCCTCGATTATACGCTATTACATTCAAGGTTCGGGTTCTTGCGAGTCCCGAGGTTTAGTGGCATTCACGGGGTTCACTTCGCCATGTATTGGTGGCCTACCACGTCGTCTGAGCCGGATGCCATGATTCTACATACAATGCACAAAGAATTGAGTTGATCGGGCTCAATGTCTCTTAGCATAATAAGTAGAAAGATGTAAGCGATCCCACAATGACACACTAAGCCAAAACTATCTACCTCACGGTCAGATAAGAATCGAGCGGCTCACGATACCATAATGTAACACCCTAATTCAATTTTTACATCGAATCATTGGTGTTAAACAATAAATGATACCAAAATGCGGATAAATTAAAAACTTGACATTCACTAAGTCATAAATCCATACTGAGTGTATATTGATGAATACAACACTTGAACTGTATCTCAAAATACAAATTACATACTAGGTTCATAGACCCTTAGTTACAATACAAGGCCAAAAATATAAAAGATTAGCTTCTAAAGAGCTTCAGCTATGGTCAATCTCCTCTCGAACCTGCTATCTGTAATAAAAAAGAAAAGCGGTGAGATTTAAGAAATCTCAGTGAAGCCTTCACAGACCCTCACCATCACTTACCTCAAACCAAATCAATATAGACAAGGGTCAAATAGCGTTTACATGACAATCATAAGTCACAAGCTCAATTCACAAATATTACATTTGAAACCATTAAGGATAATACAAATGCAAACAAAGGTCATAAAGACCACAATGAATGTTCCCCACTTGATCGGCTCAAATGCGAAATGAGTAAATCCGATTAAAAGGATAAAACCAAGGGGCCCCCAACGGCACAGGTGATAGCTAATCACTTACAATGAGGGTGCAAATGAATTTGCAAACATTCCAATCACAATCAAATCAATCACAAAACAATAGGAAATAATGCATTGCTATATCACAACCATCATATTCAAGAATCATTCTTTACTCAATTAGTTATATAAAAGATACATAAGGGTAATACCTAAGCATACCAAACATGTTAGCATGTTTCAGGGAGTCAAATGGTCCAAAACTAAGCATTTTAAGCCTAGGAAACAGATTGAAACACGGCCTGGCCGTGCTACATAACACGGCCGTGCCAGGCCTTCTGCAGAATTTCTGCAGCAGAGCATCAACTTCGGGAATTTTTCTAACATATCAAACGAAGTCGGAATTGGGCAAACGATCACTCACTGGAAAGCTTAGGATGTCTAGTTTATGAATATAGTTTTTATTTTGGAAGATAACCATCAGATTAGTGCAGTTTTAACAAACAATCCACTGGTGTCAGAAAACAGGACAACATTCATACCTGAACTTGTAAATTCTATATCTAATTCAATTCTTAACATTTTTAAGTGATTCTTGTGCATAAAATGAAGCCCCTCATGTCTAGTTAACACAGAAAAAAAAATCATTTCAATCCAAGGTCTATAGAGAGAGTTATACTCGAAATACCAGAGGCAGTCTTAACATGCATGTTCACTAGGTTGTAACCCAAACTTCTACTAAGTTTAACATCAAACCCTCACTCAAAAATCTCCATCTTAGACCAGCTAAGCCACATGCAAAGGGAAATAAAAACCCTAATGGGGGTCTTATTGGTTGCCCACCACCTAAAGGAGAAGAACTCACCTTATTGTTGAACTACCAAACAGAATTTGAATGATAAACACCAAACAGTTTTCTACAGAATTTTCAGCAGCATCCCTTCACTTCCAGCTCCTTAAAGCCCACGAGTTTGGCTTCAAAATCCTAACTCCAGCTTCAATCCTCAAGCTTTGACTTTCCTCTAGCTACCTGGAATCTCCCAACTTCATATCCTCTAAAACTAGGACATGCAAGGCTATCTTTGTGGGTTAAAATAAAACAAGGGTTTGTGTTTTCTATTTATGGGTTTGTGAGCTGTTTTGGGGCTGAAGTTTGAAATGAAAGATGAGGTGAGTGGTGGTGAATGATAGAAGAATGTGATGGACTCAGAATTTTCTCTCTTCTTCTCCTCAAAATCGTGGAACCCTAGCTCCTCCTCTCTTTCTATCTCTTCTCCTCCATGGACATGCAGAAAAATGAAGTGGAATAGGTGGAGAGAAGAGGGTGCTGATCGATATAGTGAGAGGGAGTGAGAGGGAGTGTGGTTTTCTCAAGTGTTTGGGCTGTTATGTCCTCCCATTCCTATGGTGGTTTACTAACCTACCCTTATTTATGCACAATTTCACACTTTGCCCTTACTAGCTACACCCCTTAAATTAATACATACTCCTCTAATTTAATTACTCAACTATTAATTTAGAACGTATCAATGTCTAAATTAATTGAGCTAAATAATTAAATTTAGCGGGATGTTACATTACTACCCTTACTTATTACACCACTATCTTATTTATTTACACCCCTTTATGTTTATAACCATAAGCAATTCAAAACACACAAATCCTAAATTAAAAGGCTATATAATTAAATTAGGTGGGATGTTACATCGGTGTTCCTTTTATTTTATTTTATTGCGCTAACGTGTATACATATTTTATTTTATTGCATTTTTTTTTTCTCGATAATTTGAAATTTATTGATAGAAAGCTTAGTCACAACATCAAATATGGTCACTCGATCCACCTTACAGGGATGGGTGCATAGAGAACAAGCTAAATCATGGTGGAGAGCTGTCCTAACACCAGATGACAAAGTTCCCATGATTGGGATATCAAAACACCTAGTTTTCTATGGAATGTTCACAATACATCCTGCACAATCTAGTACTCAAAGCATACATGAAGCAAACAAGCAAAATCTATTTTAGGACACTAAACTTGGAGCAAAACACAGTCATGACAACTTCCATTTTCTATCACCTATATAGCATGTAAGTCATGCTATTTTCCATCATTAGAAATCGGCGCTGTACCTTCCTTTCAAGTTCTCCTCTTTGGCAATTTATTTCACAGCTAGTCCTTTGCATAGCATCTCACCATGTGCAAATTCACTAAACCTGAAATAAGATGACACTACAGACACCCCTTTGGACTGTCGAAGCATAATGCAAAGACCATATTTACTATACCCTGCACTATTTGTTTGCATGCAGCCACCCAAAAGATCCAAAAAAGAAGAAGATTGGCTGTAGGACAAAACTCCTGTTGAATGTCATTGACTCATATGTAAGCCGCAAGAATTCCACCATAAAGACTCCTTTTATTTCCTGGTACAACAATGACTTTGTTGACATGCCTCTCCCCACCTTCTATGAAGGGTAGGAGAGGGCACCCTATCACGTGCTAGGACTAAGAAGGACAAAATACACCTTACACAGAATGTAGATCAATGATACAAGAAGCAGACCTCAAAAATTCAAAGATATTCAAGGAGAGAAGCACAAAGACAAAGCAGTTTGAAGCACAAAGACAAGAGTCTTTCCAGAACCCGTCAATTTCCAATGACTGAAAGGTTGACTTCAAGATTGTTGATTTTCTGACTTTGCGTTCAAATTGTTGACAGAACTATCTAGTCCTGCATCACTAGTGACCCTCTCCCCACCTTCTATGAAGGGTTGAAGAGGACACCCAATCATTTGCTAGGACTGAATGAGATAAGTTGATTACCCTGTCATGGATCAGCTTGGTCTTACATGAATCCTTAGAAACACACCAAGAAATGATATGATACAGTGGACACCCATCATATATGAGTTGATATGCTTAGAAAGAAAAACAACAAGCCAATGAAACATTTCCATCCTTTGGGAGTTCACCCCTTTGTGTCATCCATGAAGCACCTCTTATTTCATTCCTATCCCAAAAATTTCTTCCCGCACTCCTCCAATTCATATAGGACATTCTTCAAGGAAAGGATCATTCTTCAGGTACTGGTTTACATGATGCTGCACCTTCAAAAAACTGCATAGCTGATTTTCTTCATATATATGTTGTCTTCTTTGATTGCAACTGTTTGGGCTAAAAAACTCCAGCTCCTAAAGATTTCTGTTGTCACTAAATCCTTCTGCACAAACAGTAATACAATGACAGCACCACTACCAGTCCTCACTCCCTCTGCACCCCTGGATGTGTCACAGTTGCACATCCCCGGGAAGTGGGAACCTTCAATACCTCACGCATAACCCACCAATTAAGCATGTGCATCCATACTTCCCATGCAAAACTACAATGTAAAAATAAGTGGCTGATACTTTCCTCTTCATTTCTACAAAATGGACAATTCACATCATCACCTCTAAGAAGATTTAGTCTGGCTAATCTGCTCTGTGTCCAGCTTCTCTTGAGTGATGAACCATACAAGTAGTTCAGATCTAGGAGGGGCCACTCTTTTCCATATATTTCTGCCGGATTCTGTTTTAAAATTCTGCCTCCGGCAGCCTTTTGAGAACGATTTTACTGAGTATTGGCCATCATTTGTGAAGCTCCACCATAGCTTATCCTTTATTTCTCCCGATGGAACAACCTCCCTCAAAACATTCATAAGAGAAATAGCTCAATCAATAAATGAATAGTTCAATAAGAGATTGCTTTGAAATATTTTGGCATAAAGTTTCCCTCGCTGCTTACAACATTCCCTTTGTTGCATGGCATCAATAAGAGAAATAGCTCAATCAATAAATGAAGTTCAATAAAAAAACCTTTTCAGCAATTCTTAATTACAACAAAGAAAAAGAAATCCAAGGAGTGAAATGAACAAATAGATGTGCTTCCGGCTTTAATACCCCCCATATGTTGAAATATTTCTCCAATCTCAAGTCACTCATTCGGAACAATACAGATTCACCATGCAAAAAAATCAAAAAATAAAGTATAAAAAGACACCCTTTCAAAACAGATCCACCAGCGCCACACTCACCCAAATTGCCCCTGCAACAGCACTTAAATAAGTCACACATTTAACAATCACTATGCATTATACTGCCCATGCCCATACAATAGTGAATAGGGAATTTTGATGTTTAACTGATTATCAACCTTATTTCTAGTAAGTATAGCAAAGTAGAAAATATATCTTCCTCAATCCCGAGTGACTTAACTGTGGAAAGGCAACCAATCTACTGATTGTAGAACGAAAACATTTTGTTTCTAAACGATAAACGTGGTGCTGACTTGAGATTGTGAATGTACCAACTTGGGAAGCAATATAATAGTTACCCCTTTGTCCTCTTTTTCATGTTTACCTAAGAAATCTTTTATAAGGACATCCAGAAAGATGGCTTCTCCTGTATCCTATCCATAAGCCTTCATTTTTTACACTTCCCATGCTTACTAAGTTGTTTTTACCCGTTATTTTCAATTAGTAATTGATGTTATGTTTTCCACCTTAAGTGGAATTAAAGCAAATGCTATGAACTGAAATTAAAGCCTTCAAATCTAGAAAAGAGAACACTGTTTTTTTAAAAACTTCAGACAAAAGAGGCACATCTAGATCTAGGTTTAAGATGAGTAATTTGAATTATTTCTTCTGACTGGGTATAATATTTTGTAGCAGTAATTTGAATCTAAAATCTGAAATCTTACACGAATGCTTCCATCTACAATATTTGTTAGCATATCTTAGAATAACTACAATTTTACTCTCTCTGTCATTATAATTCTGTGAAACCATTATCAAGTCAATTGTACCTGTTGAGGGAGTAACCATTCCATAGTAGCTATTGCCACACGATAAAAGATATACACCAAACCAGAAAGATGAAGCAAATAAACAATTTTCTTCGATGTTCATACTTAGGCTACTTACATAATTCTCAAACCATATATCCCAGAGACTGACTCCTTTCAAATCTTTAATTTACCGTTAAGGTAGAGGTTGAAGAAGCACTAACCAATTGAAGAAATAAAAAAAGCAAACAGACAATAACAAATTAAAAAACAGAATATGGATGAATAAGAAATTTGAATGAACTAACAATTTTATCCCTTGTGTTAAGGATAGCTCTAACATGAAGGCATGTGTTTGACTGTTGTTTTGAACTTTCTGTGCTTCCTTGGCAAAATTTCTATGACTCCACTTGTGCCTTTAAATGGATAAAGGGCATGTCTTAATAAAAAATTTCCCCTTTTTCATATTTCGTGGGACAGAATTAGTTTTCTTGTCATCTATATGGGGTCAGCCCATATGAGAATTCAATAGAGAGAAAAGAAAGGCAAAAAAAAAAAAGAGATGCAAGTGAATCTGAACAATTTTTATTCAGTGAATGCAATTGGAAATGCTAAAGTACTCAATTAAACAATTACATGCCAATCACACAGATCCTTTGTTTTAGAAAAATTCCAATAGAGAGAAACACAAAGCTTATAAAGAAAGCATACTAAGAATCAAAAGAAAGGAAACCCCAATCTTCTTTTCCCTTTTGTAGGCACATAATCTGTTAATGCTCCAAGCTGGTCCTATCAGCTGCTGTGGTATTGACACATGCTTTGTTAGAGATCATTCCTAAAAATTACATTAAAATATTGAATTAGTTGTTTTTGGCAAAAAGTAAGTAACATTTCAAAAGCTTAACGGTAATGACGAAGATCGTTTCCATAGAAATATAACACAACATAAATATCGGAGGCAATGATGAAGATCGTCTCCATATTGATGTCACCCATTCACCGTAGGATTTATCCCCCAACAAACAGAGCCGTGGCACAAACTCAAGAATGGGAGTTCCTTCCCTACAAATATATTAAGCAAATTCAGGGGTTATCGGAAAATGGGAAAAAAGGGTTCGCCTTCAATCGACCGTTGTGATTTCAAGACCGTCAATATTTTGCCGTTGCGGGTACGCCTTCTCCATCACCACCACCGTGCTCTCCTCCACTCCTTTCAGGCTTTCATGCTTATGAATATGGGGGCTATTTTGCCGTTAGTTGTATTCTTGGTCGGCCTCCAGTCAACCTTGGTGCTTTCAAGAACTGGGGAGCCTTCTCCATCACCACCACCTAACTCACTCTATCCGCCACCTCCACTGGACTGCTCTCCTCTATCCCCTCCACCTTCACATTCACCCCCTTCCTCCACCACCACCCCTACACTCACCACCACCCCCTCCACCACCTCTCCACTGGAGGAGGGGGAGGGGGGTGGTGCTGGGGGAGTGTGGTGGAAGGGGAGGGGGTGAGTGTGAAGGTGGAGGGGAAGCAGTCCACTGGAGGTGGTGGTGATGGAGAAGGCTCCCCACAGCGACAAAATAACGAAACTCTCGAAAGAACCATGGTCGACGGGAGATCGATCAAGAACACAATTAACGGTAAAATAGCCTCATATTCATACGCAACGAGAGTTAGTGCCGAGAGACAAAACACTGTTCCCTATTTATAGGGAATAAATTACTCACGTTAGTAACAAGCAGGTGGCTTTTAGATGGTCGCATCATAATTTGTCCATCCTGCCTGCGCCTTTGTATCAGCCAGTTTCCCGTAATTATACTTCTGTCCCCAACAAAAGCTAATTACTTGTTTTTGACCCAAACATTGTCTTACTGTTGAGGTTGGCTAAAAACCCACAATTTCCCTTATAATCAATGTCCTTGAAAACCTTTAATAAATAAAAAAATAATGTCCTTGAAAACACAGTGTTCCGATCCTCTAGTAGATCAACCTAATTGGAGCAGCAGAATTTATGGGATATTGAAGGCACCCTACTATCAGTGAATATTATTATGCTTTATACGTTTAAGCTGATGACATTTGATGTCTATATATCAGTGCTTTTTACCATTTTACAGTTACATTTTATTAATGTGTTTTTTTTTTCATTTTTAACCAATAACTCTAACCATTGCCAACAAAAATAATTGAACGTCCTATGTTATCATGAAGACTATATATTCATGAAGAAAAGTGTGTTCGGTTGAATTTTATACGATCTTAACTATACCCACGGTTCAATTGAAATTATTTAACATAATATACACTGATTACCTATTAAGTGGGGGCTACCAACTTTTTTTTTTTTTACATAAACAAACTCAGTTCATTGCATTCAAAACAAGTTATTCAATACAAGTAGGGACATGCTCAAAAAGATTGGGACTAGCATAAATACACAACAATATTTTTTTTTGCGTGTCCAATAATTATTTTTTACTATCCACAATAAATATTTTTTTTTTATGTTAACATCTGTAACTACTTTTATTTCACGGGTTTTAACTGGTTCTGTAAATAAAAAATATAAATAGTTTTTGACATAAAAAAAATATAAATAGTTGGTAATCACAAAACAATTTTCTATTATTGGATTACAAAGACAATAAAAAAACATTGTTTTCATGTCAGTGTTTTATTTACTCGCTGGTGGCCCGGTAGTACTTTCCTACCCTTTCCCAATGATGTCTACTTTGGTAAAATTAAACTTTGGTATGGCACAATATTACTATAAGTTTACTCCCTTCATTTATGTCCAGTAGCCATAAAAAATCTTAGCCCTTGGAATTTTCTATACTTAAATCTACGGTTGGTGATGGGGAGCCTTCTCCATCACGACCACTTAACTCACTCTATCCACCAACTCCACTGGACTGCTATCCTCTATCCCCTCCACTTTCACATTCATCCCCTCCCCCCATCACCACCTCTATACTCACCACCACCCCCTCCACCACCTCTCCACTGGAGGAGGGGGAGGGGGTGGTGGTGAGTGTAGAGTGGTGGTGGGAGGGAGTGTGGTGGAGGGGGAGGGGGTGAGTGTGAAGGTGGAGAGGAAGCAGTCCAGTGGAGGTGGTTGATAGGGTGAGTTAGGTAGTGGTGATGGAGAAGGCTCCTCACAGCGACAAAATATCTGTAGTACCCTAATTTTGTCCGGCCTTTTTATTTTATTTTATTTTATTTTATAATAATAATAATAGTAATAATTAGTAGTAGTAATATTAAATAAATAAATAAATAAATAAATAAATAAATATAATATTTTTGGTCTCATAGAATGAATAAAGAAAATAAAAAATAAGGCAAAAGAAAGAAATAGAAAAAATAAGGCAAAAGATCATCTTCCATTCCTTTCCTTTTCAGGAAGCATATTTTGGAGAATCAATCAAATCTCTCTTTCTTAATCTCAAACCAAATCACACCAAAATTCCCCTTTTTTCGATAATATGTCTCAGATTTATGGAGATTCGGTTGAGAGGGAAACATGGACATCCAGAACCAAATCAGGGAGTGATTCTATTCTTTTTTTCTTCATTTATTTCCTTTTATTCCCAGTTTATTTTGATCCTGATCTTTCTTGGTTTCTGTAACAGATTCGAAGAATGCTATAAAAGCCTCTCAAATAGGAGAAAAAGGGGAGAGCGAACCGATGAGAGTTTTGGGAATCTGAAAAAGGCACCAAGAGGAGAGCTTTCTGGATCGAGGAGCGAAGCGAAGCAAGGCGCACAAAGAGAGAATTATCTGAAAATCAAACACTTTTTTTTCTTCTTAGGGTTTTAGTTTCTTCTCTTTTTTCTCTATAATTTCGGATTGGGCACTTTGATAGAACCTTCATCAGGTTTTTCTTTCCCTTTCTTTTATTTGATCCCAATATTCTGCATCCTTTTGTATTGTGGTTTGTGTTGTAGCGACCGAAAAATCCGGAGGGATTTTATTCGAGTTTAATGGAGCCGCCACCAATAATTTATTTTCGAAGGAAAAATATTGGAAAAACCTTTTTTGAAGAAAAGTGGTCCTTAAGACTGATTTGGGTTAAAGTCGATTATGTGTAGGGAAGGTATTAGCACCCTACAACATCCTTTCGAAAAAGGTTACCTCTAATTAATTGTGCAAATCTTATTAACTTCTAAAAATATTTATTTCCCTTTTATTTAAAAAAAATTAACCAAGATAAAAAAAGAGGACTTAATAAAAGTCGTTTATTTTTGCGCTTGACAGAGTGGGCTCTGCTCCTACGCATCTCAGTGCAATGGAGAAATCAAAGGCCACGTAGTTCTTGGGTAGAAAATGGTTGTGTGTTGGTTGATTTTAATTGTATATTTTTTGATGGAAAAAGGTAGGTTTTGCAGGGACCAAACAAGAAGCAATCAAGAGTGGTCCTCACTAACAACCTATTTTGTTTAGAAAATTAGCGGTGTTCGTAATGATCAAGCGGAAGCAATCTCAGTGATCGTTACTAGTAAAAAAAGATTGATTTTATTTTTATAAAGATGATGGGTATTCATGAGGACCAAACAAGAAGCAATCAAGAGTGGTCCTCACTAACGACTCATTTTTATTTAGAAAATTAAGATATTTGTAATGACTAAGCGGAAGCAATCTCGAGTAATCATTACTAGTAAATTAATTTTCGTGATTTTTATCAAGCGTTTTTAAGAAAAATAGGGTTTCGATATTTGTATGTGAAATTTTGTTGAATAAGATTGTACTAATTTGACTAAAAAAACCAGAATAGAATAAAAAGGAAAGAAAAGAAAAGAAACACAAAAAAACAAAAAAAGGGAAGGGGCGTAAATGAAGAGAAACTGGGTGCGAATAACAGAACCTAAAATAAAGGGGAGGGAGGCGTAAATAAAAGAAAGGGGGTGTGATAAGAAAAATAAAAATAAAAATAAAAAGGAGCAGAACATGAAATAAGGGGGAGATTAAACCTAAACACACACACACCAACACAACAAAAGGAAAGAAAAGATGCAGCGCCGCTGCAAGAAAGAAAGAAAAGGAGATGAGAGGGAAGGAGGGGAAAGAGAGAGAGAGAGAGAAGAGAGAGAGAGCGAGAAGAAGAAGGAGAGGAGAGGGGGCGGGCGGCCACCGCGCTCTCAGCCACCGCGCGCGGCCGCGCTGGAAGGGGGATGGCGTGGCTTAAAAAAAAAAGGAGCGGCCGTGCGAGAAGAAGAAGGCAGAGACGGCGGAGGGGGAGAGGGAGGGAGAAAGAGAGAGAGATCGTGGGAGAGGGTGAAGGAGGCAAACCTTCTCCTTTCTTCCCTGCTTCTTCTACGTTTTGCTTCTGCTACCCCTTTTTTTGGTTCTTCTCTTTTTCTCTCAATTTTCTCTCATATTGTTGTGTATAATTGGTACCAAGAATGAGGTATCCAATTCTGAAATTAAGTGTAATTTTCTTCCGTCCCCCCTATTCTCTACTGCTATTTATAGAAAAAACAGAGGGCTCAGTTTGTCCACTTAAGGTTGCAACTTGTATGCTAAGTGTGTACTAAAATGATGCTGAGGAGATGGTAACATGTGCAAAGTCTGAGATGATATCAATGGTTTGAAAAAAAATTGCAATCAGCCGTAACTTTAACAACGGTGCTCCTCCTTTTTTGATTAAATTGCATTGTTTGTCAAACTTGGTTGGCAGATGAAGAAAAAGCAAGAGGCATGTGGGGGACATATAGCTGTAAGACATAGTTTGTAGAGTGGCTGAGGAGATATGCAGAGGACTTTGGTGAAGATATGCAGATGACTTTGTGAAGGGTGAAGTGTGGAAATCTGACTTTGATTTTTAGTTTTGAATTTTAGGTTTTTTTTGTTAATAACGCTTGTAATGAACTGCAATTGGGCTAAAAATGGCCCAGCTCGGCATACGATCTCCCCAGCTCGGCGTACGACCTCTCCACAGCTCGGCACGCGACCTCAGCTCGGTACGCGACCTCCCCACAGCTCGGCGTACGACCTCTCCACAGCTCGGCACGCGACTTCTCCACAGCTCGGCGCCCGACCTCAGCTCGGTACGCGACTACTCCACAGCTCGGCAAGCGAACTGCCCACAGCTCGGCACCCGACCTCAACTCGGTACGCGACCTCTCCACAGCTCGGCACGCGACTACTCCACAGCTCGGCAAGCGAACTGCCCACAGCTCGGCACCCGACCTCAGCTCAGCTCGGCACGCGACTACTCCACAGCTCGGCAAGCGACCTCCCCACAGCTCGGCATACGACCTCAGCTCGGTACGCGACCTCTTCACAGCTCGGCAAGCGACTACTCCACAGCTCGGCAAGCGACCTCCCCACAGCTCGGCGTACGACCTCTCCACAGCTCGGCACCCGACCTCAGCTCGGCGTACGACCTCTTCACAGCTCGGCATACGACCTCAGCTCGGTACGCGACCTCCCCCAGCTCGGCGCGCCGACAAAACAAAAAAAAATGAAAATATAAGCGGACAAAATTGGGGTATAACAGCTGCCCCTCTTTAGTTATATTTTATTAGAAAATGCAAACAACAATGGTTGTTATATTTTTGTCATAAAATAGAGCTAAAGATAAATACACTAATTTTGTCTTGAACTTGACGTGAGGAATGACAATGAGGGATCAACGCTTGATGCGTTTAATCGGAAAGTGATAAGGAAGGAATACGGCCAGGTCGGGTACTGACGAGGTAATCTAAAAGTGATAAAGAGGGATTAACGCTTGGCGCGTTTATCAGAAAACTATAAAGAAGGATCTCCGCCAGGTCGGGTACTGACACGGTGATCGGAAAGCAATAATGAGGGATTAACGCTTGGCGCGTTTATCAAAAAAAAACTATAAAGAAGGATCTCCGCCAGGTCGGGTACTGACGCGGTGATCGGAAAGCAATAATGAGGGATTAACGCTTGGCGCGTTTATCAAAAAAACTATAAAGAAGGATCTCCGCGGGTCTGCATCGACGGTGATCGGAAAGCAATAATGAGGATTAACGCCAGCGCGTTTATCAAAAACTATAAAGAAGGATCTCCGCCAGGTGCCTGCGACACTGATCGGAAGGTTCGACGCCAAGTAAGGTATTGGCGTCGATGGAAAGCAATAAAGAAGGATCGCCGCCAGGTCCGCAATCGACACGGTGATCGGAAGGTTCGACGCCAAGTAGGGTATTGACGCGTCGATGGAAAGCAATAAAGAAGGATCAACATCAGGTCCGAATCGATATGTTGGTCAAAAAGCAATAATGAGGACTATCGCCAGGTCTGGTCTTGTAGCGGTGATCAAAAAGCAATAATGAGGGATTAACGCTTGGCGCGTTTATCAAAAACTATAAAGAAGGATCTCGCGGTCTGCATCGACGGTGATCGAAAAGCAATAAAGTGATTAACGCTTGCGCGTCGCTTAGAAAGCAAAATAAAGGACCAATGCTGGCGCATTGTTTGTAAACGAGAATGAAGGATCAAATTTTGGTGCGGACCGGGTGTAACAAAGCGGTTAAAAGGTGGTGATATGAAGATGATGCACCTGATATATGGTATGTGATGCATGTATGCAATGCGATTATTATTTTTATCGATTCCTCGACCGTATGATCTCTAGTGCTTAAAGATATGGGACGGTGAGATTCATCTGATTTAGTCATGCTATGCCTTCGATCGGGAGGAGCGCGAGTTATCGATCTTTGCGCTAGTTACTTTTTAAAGGTAATCCCTTTGCCACTTTTTGAAATTTATTTGTTGAGATTTGGCGTTTCCTCGTGATTCTTAAGATGTATATAATAACTTTAATGCTTTCCCATATCATCACATGCTTCACAATTCAGTGTCTATTATCATAAAACAACATTTTGAAATACGAGCGGAGGTGTTTGGTATTCAAAAAGAAAAGAGTCATGTGTACAAGGGTGAAGTTACAGACTTGAAGATACATCAAGAAAAATGCGGGAAGAAGAAAAAAAAGAAAGACAATAACTAAGCGGATATTTTATAGTTTGTGTCTTTGTAGGAACAAATGCCCGACTTCCCATATCCATAACTTTGATTACTCATTACTCTACTTACGAAAATATATAGAATCGCGTGTATAAGAGCCCCTTGATCGTCGGCCTTCTTCAATGTCCGATTTGGACCCTAACTTTTGCTTGGATTGCTCTTTCAAGTTTTCAATCCAACGTGTCGCTCTAATTTTTGCCTAGGTCGCCCTTTCAGGTTTTCAACCTAGCGAGCTCACTTTTGCTTGGTTTTTATATGTTTTTTTTTTTAGGCATAATATTTTTGATCGCATCGAGTTTATCGGGAGCGGAAATCTTCACCGTCCATCCTTGTGAGGATTAAGGCTCCTCCAGAAAAAGCTTTTTTCACAACATACGGACCTTCATAATTTGGAGTCCATTTTCCACGAGAATCCTTTTGGATGAGCAAAATCTTCTTGAGTACAAGGTCTCCTTCTCGGAATTCCCAGAGGCGAACTTTCTTTCGTAAGCCCTCTTCATCTGTCTTTGATATAGTTGCCCATGACATAAGGCCATCACTCTCTTTTCTTCAATGAGATTCAATTGATCCAGTAGAGCTTTGAACCCATTCTCGCTTCTTCTAGTTTTGTCTCCATCAATACCCTTAACGAGGGGATCTCAACTTCAATGGGAAGCACTTGCTTCCATTCCATACACCGAGAAAGGGGTTGCCTGTTGAGGTGCGAATCAAGTCCGATAACCGTGCAAGGCGAAAGGGAGCATTTCGTGCGATCTCTAAATGTTACCACCATCTTTTGGACAATCTTCTTGATGTTCTTATTTGCGGCTTCAAGCGCCCATTCATCTTTGGGCGGTATGGTGAGGAATTATGATGTTGGATCTTGAAGTCATTACACGCCTCCTTCATCATCTTGTTGTTCAAATTAGTCCCATTATCGGTGATAATCTTATTTGGCAAACCATAGCGACAGATCAAATCTCTCTTGATGAATTTGACAACCACATTTTTGTCACACTCAAATATGAAGCCGCTTCAACCCATTTAGTGAAATAGTCGATTGCGACAAGAATGAAACGGTGTCCATTGGATGCCTTAGGTTCAATGGGTCCAATGACATCCAATCCCCACATTGAGAAAGGCCATGGTCTTTGTCAAGATGTTCAAAGAGATTGGTGGCACATGGATATTATCGGCAGAACTGACATTTGTGGCATTTCTTCACATAACCGAAACAATCAGTCTCCATAGACAACCAATAATAGCCACCCTCAAGATTTTTCTTGCCATTATGCGTCTGCGTTGCGTGAGTCCCAAAGGAACCTCCATGACCCTCTCGCATAACCTTTTCCGCCTCGGTCTTATCAACACACCTAAGAAGTACCATGTCATGGTTTCTCTTGTAGAAACGCTGCCGTTTAGAAAGAATCCCATTGCCAAACGCCTTAATGCTCTTTTATCATTCTACGAGACATTAGGAGGATATTCTCTATTCGTGATGTATCGTTTGATGTCGTAATACCAGGGTTTGCCATCAGGCTCTCCTTCTATTGCTAGGCGGTGTCTTTGGTCGTCGTGATTACGTATTTTTATGAGCGGTAGGCTATCCTCATATCGATTTTGAACATTGATGATAGAGTAGCTAAGGCGTCCGCTAGTGATTATCTTCACGCCGGAATGTGATGGAAGGTGACTTCATTAAAGCTGTTCCATCAATTCTTTGATGTAATCGTGGTAAGGAACTAGTTTGGAATCTCTCGTTTCTATTCGCTTTTTAAGCGATGGATAACCAAAGCCGAGTCTCCATATACTTCGAGAATCTTGACCTTTGATTCAATGGCCGCCTGAATGCCCATGGCACATGCCTCATACTCTGCCATATTGTTTGTACAATCAAAACACAATCTTGCAGTAAATGGAATGAAATGATTTTCTGGGGAAATCAGCACAGCTCCAATCCCATGTCCCAATGCATTAGAGGCACCGTCAAACAACAAGATCCATTTTTCGCCATCAGGGGTTTCTTTTCCTTCAAATAGAGCCATTATGTCTTCGTCTGGGAAATCACACTGCATTGACTGATAGTCTTCCACAGGTTGATGAGCTAAGTATTCAGCTAAGGTACTGCCTTTAATTGCCTTTTGGGTGACATACACAATATCGTACTCAGATAACAACATTTGCCAACGGGCAATTCTTCCTGTGAGAGCAGGCTTTTCAAAAATATACTTGATCGGATCCATTTTGGACACCAAACAGGTTGTATGGGATAGCATATATTGTCTCAAACGATGTGCGGCCCAGGTTAACGCGCAACACGTTCGTTCTAACAATGAATACCTCGTCTCGCAGCTAGTGAATTTCTTGCTCAAGTAGTAAATGGCATGCTCCTTTTTACCAGATTCATCATGTTGTCCTAGCACACAACCCATTGATTCGTCCAATACTGTTAAGTACATGATGAGGGGTCTCCCTGGCACAGGGGGTACCAAAACCGGTGGATCTTGTAAGTACTGTTTGATTTTCTCAAAAGCTTTCTGGCAATTATCGTTCCATTTGGTTTCTTGATTCTTACACAGCAGCTTGAAAATTGGCTCACAAGTAGCAGTTAGCTGGGATATAAACCTGGCGATGTAGTTCAGTCTTCCCAAGAATCCACGAACTTCTTTTTCGGTGCGAGGAGTCGGCATTTCGAGGATTGCTTTTACTTTGGCCGGGTCAACTTCTATTCCCTTCTGGCTAACTATAAACCCTAGCAGCTTGCCTGACCTTACACCAAAACTACACTTAGCTGGGTTTAACCGGAGTTTATACTTCCTCAGTCGCTCAAAAAGTTTTTGTAGGTTAATGGTATGACCTTCCTCTGTTTTGGATTTTACAATCATGTCATCCACGTAGACCTCTATTTCTTTGTGCATCATGTCATGGAACAAAGCCACCATTGCTCTTTGGTATGTTGCCCCAAAGATTTCTTAATCCAAACGGCATTACTTTGTATGAAAGTTCCCATAAAGTGATAAATGTGGTTTTTTCCATATCTTCGGAGCCATCTTGATTTGATTATAGCGAATATCCATCCATGAAAGAGAAGATGAGTGTTGGTGTGCTATCTACCAAGACATCAATATGTGGCAAAGGGAAGTCATCCTTAGGGCTGGCCTTGTTTAGATCTCTATAGTCAACACACATTCGGACCTTTAGTCTTTTCTTTGGGAATTTGGAACAATATTAGCCACCCATTGAGGGTATTTTGCTACAGCCAGAAAACCGGCGTCGAACTGTTTTTTTACCTCATCTCTAATCTTGAGTGACATCTCCGGCTTCATCCTTCTCAGCTTCTGCTTGACCGGTGGGCACTCGGGTTTTAATGGTAATTTGTGCTCGACTATGCTATTATCTAATCCAGGCATATCTCGGTATGTCCATGCGAAAACATCTGCATATTCAAATAGGAGTTTAACCAATTTTTCTCGCTCACTGCTTTTCATTGTGGTTCCAATCCTAACTTCTTTCTTGTCGTTTTCAGTACCCAGATTGATTGTTTCAGTTTCTTCCTCGTGGGGTTGAATCACTTTAGCTTCTTGTTCCACCAACTTCATTAATTCAGAGGGGTATCCCAATTGTCTTCATTATCTTCCTCAAAGATGATTAATGGGGTATTCAAAATTATAGTATGAGTTATCGCATCATTATTTTCAAAGACAATGTTTTGGATGCATTAGTTAAAAATAACGAAATGAAAAAGCGAAAAAGATGAAGAGAGATGGAAAAAGATGGAAAAGGAAAGAAAAGAGAAATGATTGGAAAATTCAAAGTGCGTTTTATTGATAATGGTACTGAAATGAAACATGTGCGCTCTTTGACAATAAATTATTCTAAAGCCTTGGGCAGAGCAATAGAATTTGCATTACATAATTACTTTGAATCAAAGATCACGGGAAACTCAACGATCTCCCAATTTCCAAGTTCTTCATTCGGCGAGCAAGGGTGGACAAGGTTGACATTGTCGTTTTCTGCACTATGATCGTTCTTGATAGCTGCTATCTGATTCGGATTCAATATTCCTGCACTCCGAAAGCTTTGCCTGATGTCACAGATGGGAATACTCTCATCTTTTGGCTCTCTGCCTTCCAGTCTAGCTATCCTCTTTTCTTTTCTTTCTTTGGCAATTCTCTTTTTGTCAAATCTGTTTGGTTCAGATCCCAACCCATATCTGCTTACGTTATCACGGAAGTTCTACCAAGATCACGATCCCTTGTTCATATCTTCCCAATCCACATCCTAGGCACGATACCCTCCTTTCATCATCATAACTTTAGCGATCATCGTGGAGGTTTGAGACAATTTTGGTTTCTTCATTAGGACTCCTTCTCCCCGCGAAAGTGGCATTTGCAATCTCCAACGCTTGAAAAAGACGTCTCAAGAGCTTCTTCTGCAGCCTCAATATAGCGCGTGGAGGATGGCTTGCTTACTAGCATCTCTTCTTCACCAGAGACAGTCACCAACTTATTATCCATTGAAAATTTCAGCTTTTGGTGTAAGGTTGAAGGCACAACTCCAGCTGAATGGATCCATGGTCTTCCAAGGAGGCAACTGTATATGCTGGTACAATCCATTACCTGAAAGACTACCTCGAATGTGCGAGGACCGACTTGTATAGGTAGCTCGATTTCTCCAATAACCTCTCTTCTAGACCCATCAAAGGCTCTTACCACCATGGTACTGGGCTTCATATATGATCCGTCAACAGACAACTTTGCCAAGGTAGATTTTGGCATAACATTTAGAGATGACCCATTATCGATGAGTACCCTAGCAAGGATATAGTCTCCACACTTCACAGAGATATGCAATGCTTTGTTATGCCCCATTCCTTCAACTGGAATTTCTTCATCAGTGAAAGTAAGGTAATTACTAGCAACAATATTACCCACAATCCCGTCGAATTGGTTCACCGTGATGTCGTGGGTGACATGAGCTTTATTTAGCACTTTCATCAATGATTCCTATGGCGCTGTAATTCAATGTGATGATAACACAGATATTTTTGCGGGAGTATGATTCAACCGATCCACCACCTTGTATTCACTGCTTCATAAATTTCGTGAATTCACAAACCTCTTCTTCCAGACACTACTTTCTTGTTTTCTTCGCTTTCTTTGCCTCATTACCCATATCTCTATCAATGGATTCTTCTTCTTTATCTTTTCCTTGTGAGCTTTGTCCATGGGTCCGATAGGGGTATAAATTGCCCACTTCGGTCATCCCACCGATTCACGAGATGTTAGTGATAGCTAGGATTGCGGATCCAGATGCCGTCTTTAATCGGTCATCCCTAAATTGTCCACAAAGACCTTCATCTTTGTAATCCCATGGCAATCGCATTAGCGTTCTTGAAAGGGAAAGGAGTTGGTACATGAATAGTTATCGGTTTAGGCACGCCTGACCGCTTGTTGTAACAGATCTCCAATGGTTTTGGGAAGGTCGTGTTTTTATCTTCACTTGACGAAGGGTCAATATATTTTCATCTTTCTTCACACAACCTACCAGATCAAGTGTCCTGTTTAACAATTCTGAGAATTTGCTCAATTCCTCGCATTCCTCTATGCAATGACTGTCATCGGGATGCAAGCTACATAAGCCCCTCTCATCGTATTTCATCTCAATTATACCGAACTCGCAGAGTTTGGCATAAATGATCTTCAAGTGAGTACGGACATCCTCTACTTTCATTATCACGGTCTGATCCCTAAACTCTTCAATAATGGCGTTGATCTTTGAACCTCCATGACCTGGAAGGGATTATTACCCACATTAGGTCCATCCTCTTTAAAACTCAACCATTTGGCATTGATCGGATCTTGAACCACGTGCTTCAAAGCTTTGCAATTTTTCGGTTGTGTGACTCCATCGCTCGCATGAAACTCACACTTGGCATTTGGGTCATATCCTCTTGGGAAGGGGAGGTTGGAGTGGTTTCATTGAGCGTGAGAGATCAAGGAGTTACCGATTAGGTCTCGAACAAATCCGTATAGGTCATGGGAATAGGATCAAATTGGGTACTTTCTTTTCTTGGTCATTTGGTTGTTTCGGTTTTGGTTCGGTTGGGTGGGAGCAATCGGTGTGCTTGTGTTTGAATGGGAGAAGGTGGTCGAAATGGCATCATTGGTTGGTTTGGCCGGGGTAGGATTATGAGAGGCGTGGCAATGTATGGAGGTGCGAAGTAGGGTATGGAAAAGGATGTGGGAAATTGGTAAAGAATGGGGTGGTTTTCTTGTGTTTGTCCTCCGGGCTCGTCATCACAAAGCATTGGTTTCCTTCTTTCTTCTTTATGAAGTTTGTTGGGGTCTCTTGATATTACTAGTTCCAAAGAAACTTTGGGCAATCTTTTCCATTTCTCATTCCTCCTTCAACTCTTTCCCTACGATGACCATATCTCAAAAGTTTGAGGATACACTTCCGATCATTTTGTCATAGAAGGGTGATTGAAGAGTATCCATGAACATGGCCACCATTTCTTTTTCAATCGAGGTGGTTCCACTTGGCCGATCCTCTCCATCGTTGGGCATATTCTTTGAAAGTCTCATTGTCTCTTTTTGCCATGTTTTGCAACTGCATTCTGTCAGGAGCCATATCAATGTTATACTTATACTGCTTCAAGAAGGCATCCGCCAAATCTTTCCAACAAATGAATGTGAGATCGCTCAAGGTGTGTATACCAACTCGACGCTGCCTCGTTAAACTATCCCGGAAGAAATGAATCGAAGTTTGTCATCATGTGCATAGGACGCCATCTTCCTACAAAGACATGGTCAAGTGGCTTTTCGGCAAGTTGTCCCTTTATACTTGTCGAAATCCGCACCTTGAACGGTGGTACAACCACATCCAGACGAGACAAAGATCTCAAGCGATACTTGAACCGAGATAACTTACTCCTTCTACTGACTCTTAGCCTATCTTCGAGGATTTGCAACCGTATCAGACGATTGATTCCCAACCGATGCTTAGATTGGGTCCTCCCATAGCCGGAGACCAGGCAATGCGGTTAGTCCGGGGATTCAATGGATTTCCTTGAATATAATAGGGGTAGCCAAATGGTCGGTGATTCATCACGGGTCACTACGCGATCTTGACTCCTTGAGTATTCCGGGATGGGATGGTGCATAACCAGGTGGAAAGGTGTATGTCATGAAGCCAGGAGTTGAGCTTTGAACCGGTGTGGTTTCGATTCCGAGCCGGATCCTCGAGCCACATCTTGCACAACAAGTGCTTGGGAATCGGTCAGAGAGTTATTGTTAGCACTGGCGGTGTATAACCAAGGCGGGAGACCAAATAGTGGGAATCAAGCAGCTCGTGGGCCTTGGGGGTTATGGTTTGCAGATCATCATTGGCCATAGGTGGCGTGTAACCAGGTGGGAGTCCATAAAGTGGGAGCTGTGGTACTTGATTCGAGGGTTGCTAATCGGTGAGGTGTAGGACCCCGGGTAAATTGCAAAAGGTACCATCATCCCTTGAGTATTGAGACCATATTGCAACTGCATAGGACCAAAGCCAGGTGGTTGGGAAGGTGTAGGTTGACTTTCATCATTCACGGCTGGAGAAGCGCCATCTGCAGCCTTGTCTTTGTTTAGGGATTGCGTAAGCTCCAAAACTTTGCTCATCTGCTCCTTCACCGTTGGCGCCCTCTTTCACCTCTTGGTCATCCATGATCTTTGATTGAGAGCGAGTTCGATAAGGGTGTCGAGGAATCAGCTTTGTTTGATTAATTTCGAGTGATTAAAAAATGATATGAGTATGTAAGAAGAAAAAATGAATGAATGGATGTGGATGTATGAAGTCTATTCATTTTGTACCATGGAACCATAGGCCTCATTGCTTTGTTGTAATTATCCATTTTTTTTTAAAAAGCGTTAAGTAATTTGGAGAATAAAATGGGATCAATAAGCAAAATGACAAATCCTTTGTTGATGAGAAACATAAATAGTATAATTCACTCAAACTAAAGCCTCAAAGAATTAGGTGTCCTTTTTCTTCTTAATAGGACAACCACCTTTTCTCTCAATTCTTCTATCAAACTTTTACAAAATTCAATAAACTTGTAAACATTGACTGGAGTATTCAAAGTGGGTGCATCGCCGTATCGGCCTCCTCTAGACGCCTTGGGATATCTATGATTGCTTGATTGGCCAAACTTGCCAACTTTGAAAACAGCCTTCTCAATGCATGCCTTCGCTCTCGATTCATTAAAGAGTGCTTGATTTTCTATCCTGACTGACCAGCTTTGTAAAACGATTCTCCCAATACGTGTTTTCATTTTTTAGGTCATCATAGATCTTCTCTTGATATTCAATATAGTCCCGCAACTCATTTGCATCTTCTTGTTCTTTTTCAGCATCTTGATATTTCACAAGCATTTCTTCTGCTTCTTCCTTGTATTGTCGCTTCCTTTTGGGCTCGGTTCTCATGCCCGGCTACTACCTTCTCAAGATGTCGCTTTAAACCTTCAAGCTCCTCTTGCAAGTTCTTTTCGATAACCGAGGACTTTTTCCACAATCCTTTCCATATATAGGCATTTTCTATAGCCTTGTCCCTTTCTTTGATTACGCAACTCTAGCTCTTCATTTGCTCCTCTCGGACAAAGTTGCACGTCATACTTACTCTTTTCCTCTACTTTTGCTCTTTTGTTGCTTCTCTCAATGAACTTCCTTTTAGGATATTTTCCGACTGCAAGTACTTGTTCTCTTGAAGTGCCTTTTCTAACTTTGCTTGTAATTCTTCCTTTTCCTCATTAGCTTTTGACAAAGCTATTTTAAGTTCTTCCATCTCTTTACTCGTAATAGGGATAGATTTTGGTACTTCTGGTTCCGTTGGAGGTGTACCATGGAACGGTAATTTGATTTCTCGAACCCTACTTTCGATCCATTGGTTGTAACTGTCCGTAGCTCCAATGCTTCTTTTTCCGAGAACTTTCCCTTTCCGAGTGACTTGGTCCCAAGCATGTCGAACCTTTCTGAGCATTACACTATTTCCTTGATCGAACTCATATACCACAAAGGGGGTCGCTCATCCGATCCGATTGGATTCATCATAGAATAACCAAGTTGTCTTAGCAAAGAGAAGGATTATAGTTAATACATCCTCTTGTTCCTATAAGTGGAACATTAGGGAAATTCCCGACCGATAGATCACTTCATGTATATCCAACCACCACTGGTACCACCGACAGTCTTTTCATCAAGATCCGCCAGAGACACACCCCACCGATCTCCATCTCGACTCTATATCACATGTGTTGAAGTCCGCAAAGGACATGACATTTTCCTATTTTCGAATCGTGGGTGACAAGCCACACATAGAGAGTGGATAAGCAACATGATAGCGTTTTCCCTTTTTTCATGACGGTGAGTGAGGGCACAATAAGTATCCGCAAGAATGACCGACACCGGGCTCTCTTTCTTTTTTTAAAGGCTAGGAACACATCAATCGAGGCCAAGTCTATATAGCCATCAATGCGCCGGAAATAACATAATGCCAAAAATTGTAAGAGCCAACACTTCCATGAAAGATGCCCAATCTTGAACACTAGCCAAATGCCTCATCTTTTCTTCAAAATACTCTAGCGGAAACCCCTCGACGCCATTTCGGTTTAACTTTCTTTTCTTTAATTCATCTTCCTTGTCTTTCTAATTATAGCAACCTCTTGTAGGAGATTAAAATCTCGGTGCGTTGGTAAGGCTTCACGTTTTTCGGTTGAGTATCCTAAAATCCGGGCAAATTCTTCGATGTGGGAGCCATTTGGAAATTCTTAAAAGTGAAGCACCTCATGGGAGAATCATAGAATTGGATAAGTGCAGAAATGGCATTTACTTGCACATCCACCTCTAGCAACTTGAGAATATTCCCATATTTTCCAATGAAGGTTACACGTTGAATACTCGTCGTCATTAAATTGGCACACTTCTTGAGCTTTCTATTTGGACTTTTTATTCTCGGATGTATGTGCTTCTTCAAAGGGACAGTTTATTAAGCTTGATCCCATATTATCTCACAAAATACTTGCAGCCAAACTTTGAGTTCTTATGCTTCCCTGGCGACTTAAAATGAAATGAGAATGAATGACATTTTTTTTTAAAAAAAAAATTCAACATGTTTTTTTTTTTGGAAGTATGAATGCATGAAGATATAATGTTGAGTGATGATAATGACTATTTATGTAGCATGCACAAAGATATGCGATTTAGTAGACCCTTTTTTTTTATGCATAGATGTGATATAACAGATTTTGGTGGAAGAATAAAAATGATATGATGCCCCTTGTGTCTTAAATGGGTTAAACCTAAAATTAGAGATTTTCTAACCTAAGGGTCTGTGGTCTTGTATTAAGTGATAGATCTCATGGTGGCTCTAATCACATTCTCACTAAAGGCTTCTAGAGCTAAAGTCTCCTCTGAATATTAACCACAACGATAGATAACTATCAGTGCGGAATACTCAGAGGAGCACACTCTAGATGAAGTTCTCGCAATAGCGAGAAGGAAAGCAAATTCCAATTGACCATCACCTAACCTCCACTCAACTTAAGTTTTGCTCGACCGGGTATAGGGCCTTACTCACATGTGTGTGCGAACGTGTAGG
This sequence comes from Calophaca sinica, assembly GCA_037113605.1. Classification (NCBI taxonomy): domain Eukaryota; kingdom Viridiplantae; phylum Streptophyta; class Magnoliopsida; order Fabales; family Fabaceae; genus Calophaca; species Calophaca sinica. The sequence goes on from CM073733.1 coordinate 133,731,924, forward strand.
TGCGGTGTGAGAGGGCAACACCCTAACACTACCCAAGCTGCAAAACAAACAAAGCATACAAATATAGTCGTCTATCCTAATGTTCAATATTCACAACAAATTAAAATTAAACAAATAAATAATAAATAAATATTTACAAAAGAAAATAAATAAATAAATAAATAAATAAATAAAGATAAAAATAAAAAGAAGGGGAATTAAAAAAGAATAACAAAAAAAAATGAAGTTAATTATTTGGCACAATTAATCATGTTAGGCTTGACTCTCTAAAAAACCCCAGTGGAGGCGCCAAAATGTATGGCCAGAAAAATCGGAGGGATTTTATTCGAGTTTAATGGAGCCATACCAATAATTTATTTTCGAAGGAAAAATATTGGAAAAACCTTTTTGAAGAAAAGTGGTCCTTAAGACTCGATTTGGGTTCGGGAGTCGATTATGTGTAGGGAAGGTATTAGCACCCTACAACATCCTTTCGAAAAAGGTTACCTCTAATTAATTGTGCAAATCTTATTAACTTCTAAAAAAATATTTATTTCCCTTTTATTTTAAAAAAAAATTAACCAAGATAAAAAAAAAAGAGGACTTAATAAAAGTCGTTTATTTTTGCGCTTGACAGGAGTGGGCTCCTGCTCCTACGTATCTCCGGGTGCAGTGGAGAAATCAAAGGCTACGTAGTTCTTGGGTAGAAAATGGTTGTGTGTTGGTTGATTTTAATTGTATATTTTTTTGATGGAAAAAAGGTAGGTTTTGCAGGGACCAAACAAGAAGCAATCAAGAGTGGTCCTCACTAACAACCTATTTTGTTTAGAAAATTAACGGTGTTCGTAATGATCAAACGGGAAGCAATCTCGAGTGATCGTTACTAGTAAAAAAAAAGATTGATTTTATTTTTATAAAGATGATGGGTATTCATGGGGACCAAACAAGAAGCAATCAAGAGTGGTCCTCACTAACGACTCATTTTTATTTAGAAAATTAAGATATTTGTAATGACTAAACGGGAAGCAATCTCGAGTAATCATTACTAGTAAATTAATTTTCGTGATTTTTATCAAACGTTTTTTAAGAAAAAATAGGGTTTCGATATTTGTATGTGAAATTTTGTTGAATAAGATTGTACTAATTTGACTAAAAAAAAAAAAAAAACATATAAAAACCAAGCAAAAGTGAGCTCGCTAGGTTGAAAACCTGAAAGGGCGACCTAGGCAAAAATTAGAGCGACACGTTGGATTGAAAACTTGAAAGAGCAAGCCAAGCAAAAGTTAGGTCCAAATCTGACATTGAAGAAGGCCGACGATCAAGGGGCTCTTATACACCGGGCGATTCTATATATTTTCGTAAGTAGAGTAATGAGTAATCAAAGTTATGGATATGGGAAGTCGGGCATTTGTTCCTACAAAGACACAAACTATAAAATATCCGTTTAGTTATTGTCTTTCTTTGTTTTTTCTTCTTCCCGCATTTTCTTGATGTATCTTCAAGTCTGTGTAACTTCACCCTTGTACACATGACTCTTTTCTTTTTGAATACCAAACACCTCCGTTCTCGTATTTCAAAATGTTGTTTTATGATAATAGACACTGAATTGTGAAGCATGTGATGATATGGGAAAGCATTAAAGTTATTATATACATCTTAAGAATCACGAGGAAACGCCAAATCTCAACAAATAAATTTCAAAAAGGGCAAAGGGATTACCTTTAAAAAAGTAACTAGCGCAGCATCGATAACTCGCGCTCCCTCCCAGTCGAAGGCATAGCATGACTAAACTGATGAATCTCAGTCAGTCCCATATCTTTAAGCACTAGAGATCATACTGGTCGAGGAATCGATAAAAATAATAATCGCATTGCATACATGCATCACATACCATATATCAGGTGCATCATCTTCATATCACCACCTTTTAACCGTTTTGTTACACCTGGTCCGTGCACCAAAATTTGATCCTTCATTCTCGTTTACAAACAATGCGCCTAGCATTGGTCCTTTATTTTGCTTTCTAAGCGACGCGCCAAGCGTTAATCACCCTTTATTGCTTTTCGATCACCGTCCAAGATGCAGACCGCGGAGATCCTTCTTTACAGTTTTTTGATAACCGCGCCAAGGGTTAATCCCTCATTATTGCTTTCTGATCACCGCGTCAGTACCCGACCTGGCGGTAGTCCCTCATTATTGCTTTTTTGACCAACATATCGATTCAGGACACGATGTTGATCCTTCTTTATTGCTTTCCATCGACGGCGTCAATACCCTACTTGGCGCCGAACCTTCCGATCACCGTGTCGATGCGGGCACCGCGGCGATCCTTCTTTATTGCTTTCCATCGACGCGTCAATACCTTACTTGGCGTCGAACCTTCCGATCACCGTGTCAGTACCCGACCTGGCGGAGGTCCTTCTTTATAGTTTTTTTGATAAACACGCCAAGCGTTAATCCCTCATTATTGCTTTCCGATCACCGTACAAGATTCGACCGCGGAGATCCTTCTTTATAGTTTTTTTGATAAACGCGCCAAGCGTTAACCCTCATTATTGCTTTAGATCACCGCCAAGATGCTGACTGGCGGAGATCCTTCTTTATAGTTTTTTTTGATAAACGCGCCAAGCGTTAATCCCTCATTATTGCTTTCCGATCACCGTGTCAGTACCCGACCTGGCGGAGATCCTTCTTTATAGTTTTCTGATAAACGCGCCAAGCGTTAATCCCTCTTTATCACTTTTAGATTACCTCGTCAGTACCCGACCTGGCCGTATTCCTTCCTTATCACTTTCCGATTAAACGGATGAAGCGTTGATCCCTCATTGTCATTCCTCACGTCAAGTTCAAGACAAAATTAGTGTATTTATCTTTAGCTCTATTTTATGACAAAAATATAACAACCATTGTTGTTTGCATTTTCTAATAAAATATAACTAAAGAGGGGCAGCTGTTATACCCCAATTTTGTCCGCTTATATTTTCATTTTTTTTTGTTTTGTCGGCGCGCCGAGCTGGGGGAGGTCGCGTACCGAGCTGAGGTCGTATGCCGAGCTGTGAAGAGGTCGTACGCCGAGCTGAGGTCGGGTGCCGAGCTGTGGAGAGGTCGTACGCCGAGCTGTGGGGAGATCGCGTGCCGAGCTGTGGAGAGGTCGCGTTCCGAGCTGTGGAGAGGTCGCGTTCCGAGTTGAGATCGGGTGCCGAGCTGTGGGGAGGTCGCTTGCCGAGCTGTGGAGTAGTCGCGTGCCGAGCTGTGAAGAGGTCGCGTACCGAGTTGAGATCGGGTGCCGAGCTGTGGGGAGGTCGCTTGCCGAGCTGTGGAGTAGTCGCGTGCCGAGCTGTGAAGAGGTCGCGTACCGAGTTGAGGTCGGGTGCCGAGCTGTGGGCAGTTCGCTTGCCGAGCTGTGGAGTAGTCGCGTACCGAGCTGAGGTCGGGCGCCGAGCTGTGGAGAAGTCGCGTGCCGAGCTGTGGAGAGGTCGTACGCCGAGCTGTGGGGAGGTCGCCTACCGAGCTGAGGTCGCGTGCCGAGCTGTGGAGAGGTCGTACGCCGAGCTGGGGAGATCGTATGCCGAGCTGGGCCATTTTTAGCCCAATTGCAGTTCATTACAAGCGTTATTAAAAAAAAACCTAAAATTCAAAACTAAAAAATCAAAGTCAGATTTCCACACTTCACCCTTCACAAAGTCATCTGCATATCTTCACCAAAGTCCTCTGCATATCTCCTCAGCCACTCTACAAACTATGTCTTACAGCTATATGTCCCCCACATGCCTCTTGCTTTTTCTTCATCTGCCAACCAAGTTTGACAAACAATGCAATTTAATCAAAAAAAGGAGGAGCACCGTTGTTAAAGTTACGGCTGATTGCAATTTTTTTTCAAACCATTGATATCATCTCAGACTTTGCACATGTTACCATCTCCTCAGCATCATTTTAGTACACACTTAGCATACAAGTTGCAACCTTAAGTGGACAAACTGAGCCCTCTATTTTTTCTATAAATAGCAGTAGAGAATAGGGGGGAACGGAAGAAAAATTACACTTAATTTCAGAATTGGATACCTCATTCTTGGTACCAATTATACACAACAATATGAGAGAAAATTGAGAGAAAAAGAGAAGAACCAAAAAAAGGGGTAGCAGAAGCAAAACGTAGAAGAAGCAGGGAAGAAAGGAGAAGGTTTGCCTCCTTCACCCTCTCCCACGATCTCTCTCTCTTTCTCCCTCCCTCTCCCCCTCCGCCGTCTCTGCCTTCTTCTTCTCGCACGGCCGCTCCCTTTGTTTTTTTTAAGCCACGCCATCCCCCTTCCAGCGCGGCCGCGCGCGGCCAAGGGCTGGCGCGCGGCGGCCGCGCGCCCCCTCTCCTCTCCTTCTTCTTCTCGCTCTCTCTCTCTCTTTCCCCTCCTTCCCTCTCATCTCCTTTTCTTTCTTTCTTGCAGCGGCGCTGCATCTTTTCTTTCCTTTTGTTGTGTTGGTGTGTGTGTGTTTAGGTTTAATCTCCCCCCTTATTTCATGTTCTGCTCCTTTTTTTATTTTTATTTTTATTTTTTCTTATCACACCCCCTTTCTTTTATTTACGCCTCCTCCCCTTTATTTTATGTTCTGTTATTCGCACCCAGTTTCTCTTCATTTACGCCCCTTCCCTTTTTTTTTTTTTTGTGTTTCTTTTCTTTTCTTTCCTTTTTATTCTATTCTGGTTTTTTTTTAGTCAAATTAGTACAATCTTATTCAACAAAATTTCACATACAAATATCGAAACCCTATTTTTTCTTAAAAAACGTTTGATAAAAATCACGAAAATTAATTTACTAGTAATGATTACTCGAGATTGCTTCCCGTTTAGTCATTACAAATATCTTAATTTTCTAAATAAAAATGAGTCGTTAGTGAGGACCACTCTTGATTGCTTCTTGTTTGGTCCCCATGAATACCCATCATCTTTATAAAAATAAAATCAATCTTTTTACTAGTAACGATCACTCGAGATTGCTTCCCGCTTGATCATTACGAACACCAATTAATTTTCTAAACAAAATAGGTTGTTAGTGAGGACCACTCTTGATTGCTTCTTGTTTGGTCCTGCAAAACCTACCTTTTTCCATCAAAAAATATACAATTAAAATCAACCAACACACAACCATTTTCTACCCAAGAACTACGTGGCCTTTGATTTCTCCACCGCACTTGAGATACGTAGGAGCGTGAGCCCACTCCTGTCAAGCGCAAAAATAAACGACTTTTATTAAGTCCTCTTTTTTTTTTATCTTGGTTAATTTTTTTTTTAAAATAAAAGGGAAATAAATATTTTTTAGAAGTTAATAAGATTTGCACAATTAATTAGAGGTAACCTTTTTCGAAAGGATGTTGTAGGGTGCTAATACCTTCCCTACACATAATCGACTCCCGAACCCAAATCAGGTCTTAAGGACCACTTTTCTTCAAAAAAGGTTTTTCCAATATTTTTCCTTCGAAAATAAATTATTGGTGGCGGCTCCATTAAACTCGAATAAAATCCCTCCGGATTTTTCGGTCGCTACATGTGTCACATAAATCTGGACTATAATAATTTCAATATAATCATCTTCTTCATCAGTGTCTTTATTTTTATTTTTATTTTTATTTTCTCTCCTTGTTTGGCTGTGGGCTGGAAAGCAAGACCTCCATAAAATTGCTTTTATTTTTTATTTGCGTTTCGTTTTACAATTTAATTAAATATTCTTCTGTTTATAATTAAATTACCCTTTTCATTGTTTTACATATAAAATGAAAGATGAGGTGGGTATAGGATAATAGAGCCAGGAATTCGTAGTTAGTAAAACCAATTAGTAATAATCAATATTATAAAATCCAAATAAAAAGGGTAGTGAATTCATTTGTTTTTATTTATTTATTTCAGTAGTATTAATGTTAACATCAATTTTTAATAAATAATAATAAAAGCAAAAAGGGAAACAATTTTAGGCAAACATTTTTTTAAATGATTTAAAGGTACCATTTTTATGGGCGTTTTAGGGGTGCCAATACCTCCCTTAAGCGTAACCGACTCCCGGGCTCAAAATCTGGTTAAAAGACCTTTTTCATCAAATTCAAAATATTCAAAAAATAGGTTTCCAATGTTTCCTATAAAAATAAAATATTGGTGGCGGCTCCATTTAAATTTCAAATTTTGGTGTGGTTGTCACAATATCGAAACTCTTAAAAGCACTATGGTCGACTGGAGATCGATCAAGAACACAATTAACAGTAAAATAGCCCATATTCATACGCAACTACGAGAGTTAGTGCAGAGAGAGAGAGAGAGCGCGCAAAACACTCTTCCCTATTTATAGGGAATAAATTACTCACGTTAGTAACAAGCAGGTGGCATTTAGATGGTCGCATCATAATTTGTCCATCATGCGCCTTTGTATCAGCCAGTTTCCCGTAATTATACTTACATCACAACAAGCGCCCGATTACTTGTTTTTGACCCAAACATTATCTCACTGTTGAGGTTGGCTAAAAACCCACAATTTCCCTTATAATCAATGTCCTTGAAAACCTCTAATAAATAAAAAATAATGTCCTTGAAAACCAATTGTTAGATCCTCTGGTTGATAAACCTAATCTGAGCAAAGAGAATTTATGGGATATTGAAGACACCCTACTATCGGTGAATATTATTATGCTTTATATGTTTAAGTTGGTGACATTTGATGTCTATATATCAGTGCTTTTTACCATTTTACAGTTACATTTTATTAAAGTGTTTTTTACATTTTTAACCAATAACTCTAACCATTACCAACAAAAACAATTGAACATCCTATGTTATCATGAAGACTATATATTCCTGAAGAATAGTGTATTCGGTTGAATTTTATACGATCTTAACTATACCCACGGTTAAATTGAAATTATTTAACATAATATACACTGATTACCTATTAAGTGGGGGCTACAAACATATTTTTTTTTTTACATAAACAAACTCAGTTGCATTCAAAACAAGTTGTTCAATACAAGTAGGAACATGCTCCAAAAGATTGTGACTAGCATAAATACACAACAATAATTTTTTTTGGTGTGTACAATAATAATTTTTTACTACCCACAATAACTATTTTTTTTTATGTAGACATCTATAACTACTTTTATATCATGGGTTTTAATTGGTTCTGTAAATAAAAAATCTAAATAGTTTTTTGACATAAAAAAAAATCTAAATAGTTGGTAATCACAAAACAATTCTCTATTATTGGATTACAAAGACAGTAAAAAACAATGTTTTCATGTCAGTGTTTTACTTACTCGCCGGTGGCCCGGTAGTACTTTCCTACCTTTTCCCAATGATGTCTACTTTGGTAAAATAAAACTTTGGTATGGCACAATATTACTATATGTTACTCTCCTTCATTTATGTCCAGTAACCATCAAACATTCGAAGCCCTTGGAATTTTCTATACTTAAATCTACGGTTGGTGATGGGGAGCCTTCTCCATCAGCACCACCTAACTCATTCTATCCACCTCCTCCACTGGACTGCTATCCTCTATCCCCTCCACCTTCACATTCACCACCCCCCCATCACCACCTCTACACTCACCACCACCACCTCTCCACTGGAGGAGGGGGAGGGGGTGGCGGTGAGTGTAGAATGGCGGTGGGGAGAGTGTGGGGGAAGGGGAGGGGGTGAGTGTGAAGCTGGAGGGGAAGCAGTCCAGTGGAGGTGGTTGATAGGGTGAGTTAGGTGGTGGTGATGGAGAAGGCTCCTCATAGCGACAAAATATCGAAACTCTCAAAAGCACTATGGCCGACTAGAGATCGATCAAGAACACAATTGACAGTAAAATAACCCATATACATACGCAACTACGAGAGTTAGTGCAGAGAAAGAGAGCGCGCAAAACACTCTTCCCTATTTATAGGGAATAAATTACTCACGTTAATAAGAAGCAGGTGGCTTTTAGATGATCGCATCATAATTTGTCCATCCTGTGCCTTTGTATCAGCCAGTTTCTAGTAATTATACTTTTGTCCCCAACAAAAGCCAGTTACTTGTTTTTTACCCAAACATTGTCTTACTGTTGAGGTTGGCTAAAAACCCACAATTTCCCTTATAATCAATGTCCTTGAAAACCTTTAATAAATAAAAAAATAATGTCCTTGAAAACACAGTGTTCCGATCCTCTAGTAGATCAACCTAATTGGAGCAGCAGAATTTATGGGATATTGAAGGCACCCTACTATCAGTGAATATTATTATGCTTTATACGTTTAAGCTGATGACATTTGATGTCTATATATCAGTGCTTTTTACCATTTTACAGTTACATTTTATTAATGTGTTTTTTTTTTCATTTTTAACCAATAACTCTAACCATTGCCAACAAAAATAATTGAACGTCCTATGTTATCATGAAGACTATATATTCATGAAGAAAAGTGTGTTCGGTTGAATTTTATACGATCTTAACTATACCCACGGTTCAATTGAAATTATTTAACATAATATACACTGATTACCTATTAAGTGGGGGCTACCAACTTTTTTTTTTTTTACATAAACAAACTCAGTTCATTGCATTCAAAACAAGTTATTCAATACAAGTAGGGACATGCTCAAAAAGATTGGGACTAGCATAAATACACAACAATATTTTTTTTTGCGTGTCCAATAATTATTTTTTACTATCCACAATAAATATTTTTTTTTTATGTTAACATCTGTAACTACTTTTATTTCACGGGTTTTAACTGGTTCTGTAAATAAAAAATCTAAATAGTTTTTGACATAAAAAAAATATAAATAGTTGGTAATCACAAAACAATTTTCTATTATTGGATTACAAAGACAATAAAAAAACATTGTTTTCATGTTTGTGTTTTATTTACTCGCTGGTGGCCCGGTAGTACTTTCCTACCCTTTCCCAATGATGTCTACTTTGGTAAAATTAAACTTTGGTATGGCACAATATTACTATAAGTTTACTCCCTTCATTTATGTCCAGTAGCCATAAAAAATCTTAGCCCTTGGAATTTTCTATACTTAAATCTACGGTTGGTGATGGGGAGCCTTCTCCATCACGACCACCTAACTCACTCTATCCACCAACTCCACTGGACTGCTATCCTCTATCCCCTCCACTTTCACATTCATCCCCTCCCCCCATCACCACCTCTATACTCACCACCACCCCCTCCACCACCTCTCCACTCGAGGAGGGGGAGGGGGGGGTGGGGAGTGTAGAGTGGTGGGGGGGGGGGGGGTGGTGGAGGGGGGGGGTGAGTGTGAAGGTGGAGAGGAAGCAGTCCAGTGGAGGTGGTTGATAGGGTGAGTTAGGTAGTGGTGATGGAGAAGGCTCCTCACAGCGACAAAATATCTGTAGTACCCTAATTTTGTCCGGCCTTTTTATTTTATTTTATTTTATTTTATAATAATAATAATAGTAATAATTAGTAGTAGTAATATTAAATAAATAAATAAATAAATAAATATAATATTTTTGGTCTCATAGAATGAATAAAGAAAATAAAAAATAAGGCAAAAGAAAGAAATAGAAAAAATAAGGCAAAAGATCATCTTCCATTCCTTTCCTTTTCAGGAAGCATATTTTGAAGAATCAATCAAATCTCTCTTTCTTAATCTCAAACCAAATCACACCAAAATTCCCCTTTTTTCGATAATATGTCTCAGATTTATGGAGATTCGGTTGAGAGGGAAACATGGACATCCAGAACCAAATCAGGGAGTGATTCTATTCTTTTTTTCTTCATTTATTTCCTTTTATTCCCAGTTTATTTTGATCCTGATCTTTCTTTGTTTCTGTAACAGATTCGAAGAATGCTATAAAAGCCTCTCAAATAGGAGAAAAAGGGGAGAGCGAACCGATGAGAGTTTTGGGAATCTGAAAAAGGCACCAAGAGGAGAGCTTTTCTGGATCAGGAACGAGAAGCAGAAGCAAAGGCGCACAAAGAGAATTATCTGAAAATCAAACACTTTTTTTTCTTCTTAGGGTTTTAGTTTCTTCTCTTTTTTCTCTATAATTTCGGATTGGGCACTTTGATAGAACCTTCATCAGGTTTTTCTTTCCCTTTCTTTTATTTGATCCCAATATTCTGCATCCTTTTGTATTGTGGTTTGTGTCACATAAATCTGGACTATAATAATTTCAATATAATCATCTTCTTCATCAGTGTCTTTATTTTTATTTTTATTTTTATTTTCTCTCCTTGTTTGGCTGTGGGCTGGAAAGCAAGACCTCCATAAAATTGCTTTTATTTTTTATTTGCGTTTCGTTTTACAATTTAATTAAATATTCTTCTGTTTATAATTAAATTACCCTTTTCATTGTTTTACATATAAAATGAAAGATGAGGTGGGTATAGGATAATAGAGCCAGGAATTCGTAGTTAGTAAAACCAATTAGTAATAATCAATATTATAAAATTCAAATAAAAAGGGTAGTGAATTCATTTGTTTTTATTTATTTATTTCAGTAGTATTAATGTTAACATCAATTTTTAATAAATAATAATAAAAACAAAAAGGGAAACAATTTTAGGCAAACGTTTTTTTAAATGATTTAAAAGTACCATTTTTATGGGCGTTTTAGGGGTGCCAATACCTCCCTTAAGCGTAACCGACTCCCGGGCTCAAAATCTGGTTCAAAGACCTTTTTCATCAAATTCAAAATATTCAAAAAATAGGTTTCCAATGTTTCCTATAAAAATAAAATATTGGTGGCGGCTCCATTTAAATTTCAAATTTTGGTGTGGTTGTCACAATATCGAAACTCTTAAAAGCACTATGGTCGACTGGAGATCGATCAAGAACACAATTAACAGTAAAATAGCCCATATTCATACGCAACTACGAGAGTTAGTGCAGAGAGAGAGAGAGCGCGCAAAACACTCTTCCCTATTTATAGGGAATAAATTACTCACGTTAGTAACAAGCAGGTGGCATTTAGATGGTCGCATCATAATTTGTCCATCATGCGCCTTTGTATCAGCCAGTTTCCCGTAATTATACTTCTGTCCACAACAAACGCCAGTTACTTGTTTTTGACCCAAACATTATCTCACTGTTGAGGTTGGCTAAAAACCCACAATTTCCCTTATAATCAATGTCCTTGAAAACCTCTAATAAATAAAAAATAATGTCCTTGAAAACCAGCTGTTCCGATCCTCTGGTTGATAAACCTAATCGGAGCAGCAGAATTTATGGGATATTGAAGGCACCCAACGATCGGTGAATATTATTATGCTTTATATGTTTAAGTTGGTGACATTTGATGTCTATATATCAGTGCTTTTTACCATTTTACAGTTACATTTTATTAAAGTGTTTTTTACATTTTTAACCAATAACTCTAACCATTACCAACAAAAACAATTGAACATCCTATGTTATCATGAAGACTATATATTCCTGAAGAATAGTGTATTCGGTTGAATTTTATACGATCTTAACTATACCCACGGTTAAATTGAAATTATTTAACATAATATACACTGATTACCTATTAAGTGGGGGCTACAAACATATTTTTTTTTTTTTACATAAACAAACTCAGTTGCATTCAAAACAAGTTGTTCAATACAAGTAGGAACATGCTCCAAAAGATTGTGACTAGCATAAATACACAACAATAATTTTTTTTGGTGTGTACAATAATAATTTTTTACTACCCACAATAACTATTTTTTTTTATGTAGACATCTATAACTACTTTTATATCATGGGTTTTAATTGGTTCTGTAAATAAAAAATCTAAATAGTTTTTTGACATAAAAAAAATCTAAATAGTTGGTAATCACAAAACAATTCTCTATTATTGGATTACAAAGACAGTAAAAAACAATGTTTTCATGTCAGTGTTTTACTTACTCGCCAGTGGCCCGGTAGTACTTTCCTACCTTTTCCCAATGATGTCTACTTTGGTAAAATAAAACTTTGGTATGGCACAATATTACTATATGTTACTCTCCTTCATTTATGTCCAGTAACCATCAAACATTCGAAGCCCTTGGAATTTTCTATACTTAAATCTACGGTTGGTGATGGGGAGCCTTCTCCATCAGCACCACCTAACTCATTCTATCCACCTCCTCCCTTTGGTGCTATCCTCTATCCCTCCACCTTCACATTCACCACCTCCCCATCACCACCTCTACACTCACCACCACCACCTCTCCACTTGGAGGAGGGAGGGGGTATGTGAGTGTAGAATGGCGGTGGGGAGAGTGTGGGGGAAGGAGGGGTGAGTGTGAAGTTTGGAGGAAGCGATCCGATGGAGGTGGTTGATAGGGTGAGTTAGGTGGTGGTGATGGAGAAGGCTCCTCATAGCGACAAAATATCGAAACTCTCAAAAGCACTATGGCCGAGCTAGAGATCGATCAAGAACACAATTGACAAGAAATAACCCATATACATACGCAACTCACGAGAGTTAGTGAGAGAAAGAGAGCGCAAAAACACTCTTCCCTATTTATAGGGAATAAATTACTCACGTTAATAAGAAGCGGTGGCTTTTAGATGATCGCATCATAATTTGTCCATCCCGTGCCTTTGTATCGCCGCTTTCTAGTAATTATACTTTTGTCCCCAACAAAAGCCGATTACTGTTTTTGACCCAAACATTGTCTTCTTGTTGAGGTTGGCTAAAAACCCACAATTTCCCTTATAATCAATGTCCTTGAAAACCTTTAATAAATAAAAAAATAATGTCCTTGAAAACACAGTGTTCCGATCCTCTAGTAGATCAACCTAATTGGAGCAGCAGAATTTATGGGATATTGAAGGCACCCTACTATCAGTGAATATTATTATGCTTTATACGTTTAGGCTGATGACATTTGATGTCTATATATCAGTGCTTTTTACCATTTTACAGTTACATTTTATTAATGTGTTTTTTTTTCATTTTTAACTAATAACTCTAACCATTGCCAACAAAAATAATTGAACGTCCTATGTTATCATGAAGACTATATATTCCTGAAGAAAAGTGTGTTCGGTTGAATTTTATACGATCTTAATTATACCCACGGTTCAATTGAAATTATTTAACATAATATACACTGATTACCTATTAAGTGGGGGCTACTAACTTTTTTTTTTTTTACATAAACAAACTCAGTTCATTGCATTCAAAACAAGTTATTCAATACAAGTAGGAATATGCTCAAAAAGATTGTGACTAGCATAAATACACAACAAATTTTTTTTTTGGCGTGTACAATAATAATTTTTTACTATCCACAATAACTATTTATTTTTTATGTTAACATCTATAACAACTTTTATTTCATGGGTTTTAATTGGTTCAATCAATAAAAAACTAAATAGCTTTTTTGACATAAAAAAATATAAATAGTTGGCAATCACAAAACAATTATCTATTATTGGATTACGAAGACGGTAAAAAAACATTGTTTTTATGCCAGTGTTTTATTTACTCGCTGGTGGCCCGGTAGTACTTTCCTACCTTTTCCCAATGATGTCAACTTTGAAAAAATTAAACTTTGGTAAGGCACAATATTACTATAAGTTTACTCTCCTTCATTTATGTCCAGTAGCCATCAAACAATTTGGGCCGTTGGAATTTTCTATACTTAAATCTACGGTAGGTGATGGGGAGCCTTCTCCATCACGACCACCTAACTCACTCTATCCACCAACTCCACTGGACTGCTATCCGCTATCCCCTCCACATTCACATTCACCCCACTTTCCCATCACCACCTCTAAACTCACCACCACCCCCTCCACCACCTCCCCACTGGAGGGGGGAGGGGGTGGTGGTGAGCGTAGAATGGTGGTGGGGGGGAGTGTGGTGGAGGGGGAGGGGGTGAGTGTGAGGGTGGAGGGGAAGCAGTCCAGTGGAGGTGGTTGATAGGGTGAGTTAGGTGGTGGTGATGGAGAAGGCTTCCCACAGCGACAAAATATCGAAACTCTCAAAAGCACTATGGTCGACTGGAGATCGATCAAGAACACAATTAACAGTAAAATAGCCCATATTCATTGCAACTACGAGAGTTAGTGCAGAGAGAGAGAGCGCGCAAAACACTCTTCCTTATTTATAGGGAATTAATCACTCACGTTAGTAACAAGCGGGTGGCTTTTAGATGGTCACATCATAATTTATCCATCCTGCGCCTTTGTATCAGCCAGTTTTCCGTAATTATACTTCTTTCCCCAACAAAAGCCAGTTACTTGTTTTTGACCCAAACATTATCTTACTGTTGAGGTTGGCTAAAAACCCACAATTTCGCTTATAATCAATGTCCTTGAAAACCTTTAATAAATAAAAAAATAATTTCCTTGAAAACCCACTGTTTCGATCCTCTGGTAGATCAACTTAATTGGAGCAGCAGAATTTATGGGATATTGAAGGCACCCTACTATCAGTAAATATTATTATGCTTTATATGTTTAAGCTGATGACATTTGAAGTCTTTATATCAGTGCTTTTTACCATTTTGCAGGTACATTTTATTAAAGTATTTTTTACATTTTTAACCAATAACTCTAACCATTGCCAAAAAAAATAATTGAACGTCCTATGTTGTCATGAAGACTATATATTCCTGAAGAACAGTGTGTTCAATTGCATTTTATACGATCTTAACTATACGCACGGTTCAATTGAAATTATTTAACATAATATACACTGATTACCTATTAAGTGGGGGCTACTAATTTTTTTTTTTTACATAAACAAACTCAGTTCATTGCATTCAAAACAAGTTGTTCAATACAATTAAGAACACGCTCAAAAAGATTGTATCTAGCATAAATACACAACAATAATTTTTTTTGGCGTGTACAATAATAATTTTTTACTATCCACAATAACTATTTTTTTTTATGTTAACATCTATAACTACTTCTATTTCATGGGTTTTAATTGGTTCTGTAAATAAAAAATCTAAATAGTTTTTTGACATAAAAAATATAAATAGTTGGTAATCACAAAACAATTCTCTATTATTGGATTACAAAGACGATAAAAAAACAATGTTTTCGTGTCAGTGTTTTATTTACTCGCTGGTGGCCCGGTAGTAATTTCCTACCTTTTCCCAATGATGTCTACTTTGGTAAAGCTAAACTTTGGTATAGCACAATATTACTATAAGTTTACTCTGCTTCATTTATGTCCAGTAGCAATCAAACAATCGGAGCCCTTGGAATTTTCTATACTTAAATCTACGGTTGGTGATGGGGAGCCTTCTCCATCACGACCACCTAACTCACTCTATCCACCAACTCCACTGGACTGCTTTCCTCTATCCCCTCCGACTTCACATTCGCCCCCTCCCCCCATTACCACCTCTACACTCGCCACCACCCCTTCCACCACCTCTCCAGTGGAGGAGGGGGACGGGTGGTGGTAAGTGTAGAGTGGTGGTGGGGAAGTGTGGTGGAGGGGGAGGGGGTGAGTGTGAGGGTGGAGGGGAAGCAGTCCAGTGGAGGTTGTTGATAGGGTGAGTTAGGTGGTGGTGATGGAGACGGCTCCCCACAACGACAAAATATTGAAACTCTCAAAAGCACTATGGTCGACTGGAGATCTATCAAGAACACAATTAACAGTAAAATAGTCCATATTCATACGCAACTACGAGAGTTAGTGCAGAGAGAGAGAGAGAGGGCGCAAAACACTCTTCCCTATTTATAGGGAATAAATTACTCACGTTAGTAACAAGCAGGTGGCTTTTAGATGGTCACATCATAATTTGACCATCCTGTGCCTTTGTATCAGCCAGTTTCCCGTAATTATACTTCTGTCCCCAGTAAAAGCCAGTTACTTGTTTTTGACCCAAACATAATCTTACTGTTGAGGTTGGCTAAAAACCCACAATTTCCCTTATAATCAATGTCCTTGAAAACCTTTAATAAATAAAAAAATAATGTCCTTGAAAACCTATTGTTCCGATCCTCTGGTAGATCAACCTAATTGGTGCAGCAGAATTCATGGGAAATTGAAGGCACCCTACTATCAGTGAATATTATTATGCTTTATACGTTTAAGCTGATGACATTTGATGTCTATATATCTGTGCTTTTTACCATTTTACAGTTACATTTTATTAAAGTGTTTTTTTTTCATTTTTAACCAATAACTCTAACCATTGCCAACACAAATAATTGAACGTCCTATGTAATCATGAAGACTATACATTCCTGAAGAGCAGTGTGTTCGGTTGAATTTTATACGATCTTAACTATACCCACGGTTCAATTGAAATTATTTAACATAATATACACTGATTACCTATTAAGTGGGGGCTACTACCTTTTTTTTTCTTTACATAAACAAACCCAGTTCATTGCATTCAAAACAAGTTGTTCAATACAATTAGGAACATGCTCAAAAAGATTGTGACTAGCATAAATGCACAACAATAATTTTTTTTGGCGTGTACAATAATAATTTTTTACTATCCACAATAACTATTTTTTTTATGTTAACATCTATAACTACTTTTATAACATGGGTTTTAATTGGTTCTGTAAATAAAAAATCTAAATAGTTTTTTAACATAAAAAAATATAAATAGTTGGTAATCACAAAACAATTCTCTATTATTGGAATACAAAGACAGTAAAAAAACAATGTTTTCATGTCAGTGTTTTAATTACTCGCTGGTGGCCCGGTAGTACTTTCCTACCTTTTCCCAATGATGTCTACTTTGGTAAAATTAAACTTTGGTATGGCACAATATTACTAGGAGTTTACTCTCCTTCATTTATGTCCAGTAGCCATTAAACAATCTGAGCCCTTGGAATTTTCTATACTTAAATCTACAGTTGGTGATGGGGAGCCTTCTCCATCACGACCACCTAACTCACTCTATCCACCAAATCCACTGGACTGCTACCCTCTATCCCCTCCACCTTCACATTCACCCCCTCCCCCCGTTACCACCTCTACACTCACCACCACCCCCTCCACCACCTCTCCAGTGGAGGAGGGGGAGGGGGTGGTGGTGAGTATAGAGTGGTGGTGGGGGGGGAGTGTGGTGGAGGAGGAGGGGGTGAGTGTGAAGGTGTGGGGGAAACAGTCCAGTGGAGGTGGTTGATAGGGTGAGTTAGGTGGTGGTGATGGAGAAGGCTCCCCACATCGACAAAATATCGAAACTCTCAAAAGCACTATGGTTGACTGGAGATCGATCAAGAACACAATTAACAGTAAAATAGCCCATATTCATCGCAACTACGAGAGTTAGTGCAGAGAGAGAGAGCGCGCAAAACATTCTTCCCTATTTATAGGGAATTAATTACTCACGTTAGTAACAAGCGGGTGGCTTTTAGATGGTCGCATCATAATTTGTCCATCCTGCACCTTTGTATCAGCCAGTTTTCCGTAATTATACTTCTGTCCCCAACAAAAGCCAGTTACTTGTTTTTGACCCAAACATTATCTTACTGTTGAGGTTGGCTAAAAACCCACAATTTCCCTTATAATCAATGTCCTTGAAAACCTGTAATAAATAAAAAAATAATGTCCTTGAAAACCCACTGTTCCGATCCTCTGGTAGATCAACCTAATTGGAGCAGCAGAATTTATGGGATATTGAAGGCACCCTACTATCAGTAAATATTATTAAGCTTTATATGTTTAAGTTGATGACATTTGAAGTCTTTATATCAGTGCTTTTTACCATTTTGCAGTTACATTTTATTAAAGTATTTTTCACATTTTTAACCAATAACTCTAACCATTGCCAAAAAAAATAATTGAACGTCCTATGTTATCATGAAGACTATACATTCCTGAAGAACAGTGTGTTCGGTTGAATTTTATACGATCTTAACTATACCCACGGTTCAATTGAAATTATTTAACATAAGATACTCTGATTACCTATTAAGTGGGGGCTACTAACTTTTTTTTTACATAAACAAACTCAGTTCATTGCATTCAAAATAAGTTGTTCAATACAATTAGGAACATGCTCAAAAAGATTGTGACTAGCATAAATACACAGCAATAATTTTTTTTGGCATGTACAATAATATTTTTTTTACTATCGACAATAACTATTTTTTTTTATGTTAACATCTATAACTACTTCTATTTCATGGGTTTTAATTGCTTCTGTAAATAAAAAATCTAAATAGTTTTTTGACGTAAAAAAATATAAATAGTTGGTAATCACAAAACAATTCTCTATTATTGGATTACAAAGACGCTAAAAAAACAATGTTTTCGTGTCAGTGTTTTATTTACTCGCTGGTGGCCCGGTAGTACTTTCCCACCTTTTCTCAATGATGTCTACTTTGGTGAAATTAAACTTTGGTATTGCACAATTTTACAATAAGTTTACTCTATATTACTATAAGTTTACTCTCCTTCATTTATGTCCAGTAGCATTCAAACAATCGGAGCCCTTGGAATTTTCTATACTTAAATCTACGGTTGGTGATGGGGAGCCTTCTCCATCACGACCACCTAACTCACTCTATCCACCAGCTCCACTGGACTGCTATCCTCTATCCCCTCCGACTTCACATTCACCCCTTCCCCCCATTACCACCTCTGCACTCGCCACCACCCCCTCCACCACCTCTCCACTGGAGGAGGGGGACGGGAGGTGGTGAGTGTAGAGTGGTGGTGGGGGGAGTGTGGTGGAGGGGGAGGGGGTGAGTGTGAAGGTGGAGGGGAAGCAGCCCGGCGGAGGTGGTTGATAGGGTGAGTTAGGTGGTGGTGATGGAGACGGCTCCCCACAGCGACAAAATATTGAAACTCTCAAAAGCACTATGGTCGACTGGAGATCGATCAAGAACACAATTAACAGTAAAATAGTCCATATTCATACGCAACTACTAGAGTTAGTGCAGAGGGAGAGAGCGTGCAAAACACTCTTCCCTATTTATAGGGAATAAATTACTCACGTTAGTAACAAGCAGGTGGCTTTTAGATGGTCACATCATAATTTGTCCATCCTCTGCCTTTGTATCAGCCAATTTCCCATAATTATACTTCTGTCCCCAGTAAAAGTCAGTTACTTGTTTTTGACCCAAACATAATCTTACTGTTGAGGTTGGCTAAAAACCCACAATTTCTCTTCTAATCAATGTCCTTGAAAACCTTTAATAAATAAAAAAATAATGTCCTTGAAAACCCACTGTTCCGATCCTCTGGTAGATCAACCTAATTGGAGCAGCAGAATTTATGGGATATTGAAGGCCCCCTACTATCAGTGAATATTATTATGCTTTATACGTTTAAGCAGATGACATTTGATGTCTATATATCAGTGCTTTTTACCATTTTACAGTTACATTTTATTAAAGTGTTTTTTTTTTTCATTTTTAACCAATAACTCTAACCATTGCCAACAAAGATAATTGAACGTCCTATGTTATCATGAAGACTATATATTCCTGAAGAACAGTGTGTTCGGTTGAATTTTATATGATCTTAACTATACCCACGGTTCAATTGAAATTATTTAACATAAGATACTCTGATTACCTATTAAGTGGGGGCTACTAACTTTTTTTTTTACATAAACAAACTCAGTTCATTGCATTCAAAACAAGTTGTTCAATACAATTAGGAACATGCTCAAAAAGATTATGACTAGCATAAATGCACAACAATAATTTTTTTTGGCGTGTACAATAATAATTTTTTACTATCCACAATAACTATTTTTTTATGTTAACATCTATAACTTCTTCTATTTCATGGGTTTTAATTGGTTCTGTAAATAAAAAATCTAAATAGTTTTTTGACATAAAAAAATATAAATAGTTGGTAATCACAAAACAATTCTCTATTATTGGATTACAAAGACGGTAAAAAAACAATGTTTTCATGTCAGTGTTTAATTTACTCGCTGGTGGCCCGATAGTACTTTCCTACCTTTTCCCAATGATGTCTCCTTTGGTAAAATTAAACTTTGGTATGGCACAATATTACTATGAGTTTACTCTCCTTCATCTATGTCCAGTAGCCATTAAACAATCTGAGCCCTAGGAATTTTCTATACTTAAATCTATAGTTGGTGATGGGGAGCCTTCTCCATCACGACCACCTAACTCACTCTATCCACCAACTCCACTGGACTGCTACCCTCTATCCCCTCCACCTTCACATTCACCCCCTCCCCCCGTTCCCACCTCAACACTCACCACCACCCCCTCCACCACCTCTCCAGTGGAGGAGGGGGAGGGGGTGGTGGTGAGTGTAGAGTGGTGGTGGGGGGGAGTGTGGTGGAGGGGGAGGGGGTGAGTGTGAAGGTGGAGGGGAAGCAGTCCAGTGGAGGTGGTTGATAGGGTGAGTTAGGTGGTGGTGATAGAGAAGGCTCCCCACAGCGACAAAATATCGAAACTCTCAAAAGCACAATGGTCGACTGGAGATCGATCAAGAACACAATTAACAGTAAAATAGCCCATATTCATACGCAACTACGAGAGTTAGTGCAGAGAGAGAGAGCGTGCAAAATACTCTTCCGTATTTATAGGGAATAAATTACTCACGTTTGTAACAAGCAGGTTGCTTTTAGATGGTCGCATCATAATTTATCCATTCTGCGCCTTTGTATCAGCCAGTTTCCAGTAATTATACTTCTGTCCACAACGAAAGCCAGTTACTTCTTTTTGACCCAAACATTATCTTACTCTTGGGGTTGGCTAAAAACCCACAATTTCCCTTATAATCAAAGTCCTTGAAAACCTTTAATAAATAAAAAAATAATGTCCTTGTAAAACCACTGTTCCGATCCTCTGGTTGATCAACGTAATTGCAGCAGCAGAATTTATGGGATATTGAAGGCACCCTACGATCGGTGAATATTATTATGTTTATGTTGGTGACATTTGATGTCTATATATCAGTGCTTTCTACCATTTTGCAGTTACATTTTATTAAAGTGTTTTTTACAATTATAACCAATAACTCTAACCATTGCCAACAAAAATAATTAAATGTCCTATGTTATCACGAAGACTATATATTCTTGTAAAACAGTGTGTTCGGTTGAATTTTATACGATCTTAACTATACCCACGGTTCAATTGAAATTATTTATAATATACACTGATTACCTATTTAGTGGGGGCTACTAACTTTTTTTTTTTTTGCATAAACAAACTCAGTTCATTGCATTCAAAACAAGTTGTTCAATACAAGTAGGAACTTGCTCAAAAAGATTGTGACTAGCATAAATACACAACAATAATTTTTTTTTTGGCGTGTACAATAATAATATTTTAGTGTCCACAATAACTATTTTTTTATGTTAACATCTATAACTACATTTATTTCATGGGTTTTAATTGGTTCTATAAATAAAAAATCTAAATAGTTTTTTGACATAAAAAAATCTAAATAGTTGGTAATCACAAAACAATTGTCTATTATTGGATTACAAAGACGGTAAAAAAACAATGTTTTCATGCCAGTGTTTTATTTACTCGTTGGTGGCCCAGTAGTACTTTCCTACCTTTTCCCAATGATGTCTACTTTGGTAAAATTAAACTTTGGTATGGCACAATATTACTATGAGTTTACCCTCCTTCATTTATGTCCAGTGGCCATTAAACAATCTGAGCCCTTGGAAGTTTCTATACTTAAATCTACGGTTGGTGATGGGGAGCCTTCTCCATCACGACCACCTAACTCACTCTATCCACCAACTCCACTGGACTGCTATCCTTTATCCCCTCCACCTTCACATTCACCCCCTCCCCCATTACCACCTCTACACTCACCACCACTCCCTCCACCACCTCTCCAGTGGAGGAGGGAGAGGGGGTGGTAGTGAGTGTAGAGTGGTGGTGGTGGGGAGTGTGGTGGAGGGGGAGGGTGTGAGGGTGAAGGTGGAGGGGAAGCAGTCCACAGTGGAGGTGGTTGATAGGGTGAGTTAGGTGGTGGTGATGGAGAAGGCTCCCCACAGCGACAAAATATCGAAACTCTCAAAAGCACTATGGTCAACTGGAGACCGATCAAGAACACAATTAACAGTAAAATAGCCCATATTCATACGCAACTACGAGAGTTAGTGCCGAGAGAGAGCGCGCAAAACACTCTTCCCTATTTATAGGGAATAAATTACTCACGTTAGTAACAAGCAGGTGGCTTTTAGATGGTCGCATCAGAATTTGTTCATCCTGCGCCTTTGTATCAGCTAGTTTCCTGTAATTATTCTTCTGTCCCCAACAAAAGCCAGTTACTTGTTTTTGACCCAAACATTATCTTACAGTTGAGGTTGGCTAAAAACCCACAATTTCCCTTATAATCAATGTCCTTGAAAACCTTAAATAAATAAAAAAAATAATGTCCTTGAAAACCCACTGATCCGATCCTCTGGTAGATCAACCTAATTGGAGCAGCAGAATTTATGGGATATTGAAGGCACCCTACTATCAGTGAATATTATTATGCTTTATATGTTTAAGCTGATGACATTTGATGTCTATATATTAGTTCTTTTTACCATTTTGCAGTTACATTTTATTAATGTGTTTTTTACATTTTTAACCAATAACTTTAACCATTGCCAACAAAAATAATTGAACGTCCTATGTTATCATGAAGACTGTATATTCCTGAAGAACAGTGTATTCGGTTGAATTTTATACGATCTTAACTATACCCACAGTTCGATTGAAATTATTTAACATAATATACACTGATTACCTATTAAGTGGGGGGTACTAACTTATTTTTTTTTACATGAAAAAACTCAGTTCATTGCATTCAAAACAAGTTGTTCAATACAAGTTGGAATATGCTCAAAAAGATTGTGACTAGCATAAATACCCAACAATAATTTTTTTTGGCGTGTACAATAATAATTTTTTACTATCCACAATAACTATTTTTTTATGTTAACATCTATAACTACTTTTATTTCATGGGTTTTAATTGGTTCTGTAAATAAAAAATCTAAATAGTTTTTTGACATAAAAAAAATCTAAATAGTTGGTAATCACAAAACAATTCTCTATTATTGGATTACAATGATGGTAAAAAAACAATGTTTTCATATCAGTGTTTTATTTACTTGCTGGTAGCCCGGTAGTACTTTCCTACCTTTTCCCAATAAAGTCTACTTTGGTAAAATTAAACTTTGGTATGGCACAATATTACTATAAGTTTACCCTCCTTCATTTATGTCCAGTAGCCGCCAAACAATCTGAGCCCTTGGAATTTTCTATACTTAAATCTACGGTTGAAAATGAAATTGGCGCATCGTGGACAAATTTATAATATGACCATGCTAAAAGCACCATAAATAGCATTGAAGAGAGAAACGAGTCCACTTTATCCACGTACACCGTTAGTACTTTGGTAGTTAGACCATGGAAGAGGCTGAGTCGAACTTTAAGACACAAGCGATTCCAATTTTTTTGTAAAAAATATACTATCTTCGTCCCTAAATATAAGCTCATTTTGATCAAAACATATAAATTAAGAAAATTTGTTAAGTCGTTTATTTTATCTATAATATGTACTATTTTTTCAAAAATACCCTTCAATTATTGACTTAAGAGAAAGAAATAGTCACTCCATCTACTATTGACTAAAAAAAGTGTAAGTTAGTTAGAGGTATTCTTATAAAAAAGGACAATTTTTTTTCCCCAAAGGGTACTTATATTTAGGGACGGAGGTAGTAAGAAACAAGCATCAATTTTTACATATATTAAATGCTATTTTTCAATTATACCATTATTTAACTTAGTGAAATTTGTGTGAATTAGGTGTTATTAATTATCGGTCACCATTTATGAAAGTGGTATATTTGGAAAAAAAAGTTAAATTTTTAGGAGTATTAATTAGAATTAGCTAATTTTAAAATATTTTTTAGATTTTGTCTCTTATAATATGAACCAGAACAAGTATAAGGCAATCACCTCTTGAGGATTTTTTGGTCAGTAATTTTTTTTTTGGGTCAGTAATCACCTCTTAAGTATATTCTACCGTCAATATGTCTTTCATATTTGTTCCCAATTGCCCGTAATGCCTTTTTTTATACTTTTAAAAATAATTAATATATATAGCTTGGGGTCAGGATCCTCTCATGACACATGAGGGTCTAGTTCCATCTCCACCGTCCATTTAAAAATGAGAGAGATGGTTTATAGTGTAATAAAAGGAGAGATAGGATATCCAAGGGTTGAGATTTAGGGAACATGAGCCTCCTTTTTCACCTAAATAGGAGAGAATCTCGGGATGACAATTTCTACCTGTGTGTGGGGATCCCCGCAGGGACTGCCCCATCCCGGGCCCCGCGGGCGGAAATTTTTCCACGTGGGGATGGGGGAGAAAATCCTCCCGCAGCCAATTCGGGGACGGGGACGAGGATCACACTTCCTGTCCCGAACATATTACATAACTATCCCTAAAAAATACATATATATATATATGTATTATAATGATTGATTTTTTGGTCTTTTTATGTCTTTTTTAATTTTTAAAAACTATAATGTTTTAGTAAAATAAAACAAAAGAAAGGTCATCACTCATCAGATTCACAAATCATAATCTTAATCATAATGACTTCACATATTGAACTAGACATAGAAAATTGATTTTGATATTGTAATTTTGAAACTTTTTCATACTTTTTTATTTTTTTTTCAATTTTATTGAATTTCAGTGTTTTTTTTTATTTTTTTTAAATTTTCTGGGGTCCCCGTGGGGACCTACGGGGATCCATGGGGACGGGGATGGGGGGAAATCTGGGAGACGGGGGAGCACTCCCCGGTACCGCCCTGCCCCGTTGCCATCCCTAATCCTGATCCCTGATGAGCCTTTTTTTCCCCCTACTTCACACACCCTAAGGCATAACATATTTTATTAACAATACATTTTAAAATTGCATTAATTAAACACTTTTTATATAAAAAGTTTAAAACAACTTATAGTATCATAAAAAAATAATTGATAGCTTTTCATGTTATTTTTGGATGATTTTTATAATTTTGTAAATATAAAAAGCACTTCTATATAGTTAATAAACAAACAAGGTAAACATCATTATTTAAAAAAAGTGATTTTTATGATGGTAACAAACACAAATCATTTGGTAAAAAAAGTGATTTTCAATAAGGAATAATTGGAAGTCACTACAAAAACAATTAAATGGTCTTAAAATGCTTCTCCATGGAATGATTCTTTCTTAGTGGCAAGTCGAAAATAAATTTGACAACTCTGGCAAACTAGAACCTTTCCACAACTATTTCATTGCCACTAAGCTATCTTAGTACCTTTGCTTTCATTTAGGTAGTTAATTATAAATACATCTAGCTCAGTAGCAAATTAAAGTGATGACAGCTTACTAACCATCCAAATTGTCCCAACTCCCAAAAGCATGTATCAAAATATCCTATATGTTAGTTGGTCATCAATTTGATTTTTTTTTTTTACATAAACAAACTCAGTTCATTGCATTCAAAACAAGTTGTTCAATACAAGTAGGAACATGCTCAAAAAGATGGTGACTAGCATAAATACACAACAATAATTTGTTTTGACGTGTACAATAATAATTTTTTACTATCCTCAATAACTATTTTTTAATGTTAACACCTATAACTACTTTTATTTTATGGGTTATAATTGGTTCTGTAAATAAAAAATCTAAATAATTTTTTGACATAAAAAAAATCTAAATAGTTGGTAATCACAAAAGAATTCTCTATTATTGGATTACAAAGACGGTAAAAAAACAATGTTTTCATGTCGGTGTTTTATTTACTCGTCGGTGGCCCGGTAGTACTTTCCTACCTTTTCCAAATGATGTGTATTTTGGTAAAGTTAAACTTTGGTTATTTGGGGGTCAATTTGCGATGTAGGCAAGGTTTGACTTTGATTTGGCATACCATTTTGTGGGCTTTATGGGATCTACGGAATGGGTGCATTTTCTCCGGGAAGGTACCAGATCTGGGTCATACAGTGGATCGAATCATATCTTTATCGTGGAGATGGTTCTTAGCTAGGTATTGACCTAGCCCAATTCCAACAACCTAAACATGCCCAAATCGGATCCAGGCCCAGCTAGCAGCATCCCCACTTGATTAACTCTGTTTCTAGTTGTTTTCTGGTTAGTTAATAGCAGTTAGTTAGTTGTTAATTGGGTTGTTACATCAGTTCCAAATCTGTTATTAGTTTAGCGATTATTCATTGTAACAGAGGTATATATACCTCTAATCTCTTTTGTAATTCACACAATTAATCAATCTAATGAGGTTATTCAGTGTATCTCCTTCTTTACAACTCTACATGGAATCATATTGATATACTTTCACAAACTCCGATTTCTTGTAAAAAACCCTATCTTTCTTGTTTCCTTTTTCAAAAATGGTGGATTTCGACGTAGCTTCATCCGCTGAAGAAGAAGAAGTACTGCAACAACCCACCAATAATGGTGGACACATCACCAACAATGGTGACCCCTCACAAAACCCATCAAGTCTCTTCTATCTACATCCCGACGAAAACCCAGAGGCTGTCTTTGTCTTGCCATCACTTAATGGTGACAACTACCAACCATGGAGTCGAGCAATGCGCAGAGCTTTGAAAATGAAAACAAACACTGATTCATTGATGGAACTCTCCCATCACCTGATAAAGATGATCCCAAGATTGATCAATGGGAACGCAGTAATAGTATAATGGTCTCTTGGATTACTCGTACCCTAGCGGCTCCCATTCAGCAAAGCGTTGTCTACATTGATTTTGCCAGAGAACTCTGGCTTGATCTCCAAGATCGCTATAACAAAGGTAATCATTTTCATTTTTTTGACATTTTGAACGAATTGCACTCTACCAAACAAGGCGACCGTTTTGTTGATACCTTCTTTACTGACCTCAAAACCCTTTAGGAGGAACTTGATGCTTTGAAACCTGTCCCAACCTGTTCTTATGGTAACTCCTACCCCTTAACCTCACCAAGGCTATGAAGGAAAACAAAGACAATGAATACGCCATTTGTTTCCTTAAAAGCCTAAATGATAGCTACCAAAACATCAAGACCCAAATTATGCTTCTTGACCCCTTACCTTCGATTAACAAGGTTTATGACTTGGTCATTCAGCAAGAAAGAAAGTTAGGCGAATCGAATCTTGGAGAAATTACTCCAATCACAGCTACTAATCAGACCAATAATTGGTCCCAATCTAATAGGGCAAGTGGCTCTCAAGGCAGAGGAACAACCAATTCTCAAGGAGGAAGAGGGAGGGATCGATCCAATGGCAAGATTTGTAGATTTTGTGGGCGACCTAACCACACTGCTGACACATGCTTCTTCAAACATGGCTTCCCCCAGGGGTATAATTCTGTTGCGTCCACCACTACTTAACTAAGTGCATCTTCTTTACAACTCAATCAAGATGATTACAATCACCTGATTTCACAACTTCAAAATTCCAAGAATGCTGCTTCCTCAAACACTAATCCTGTGAATAACACACAATCCTCTGATGCTTCTACCAAGCATGTAATATCTCATGTAACTCAGACAAGTAACACTTCTACTCCTTCATCTTTAAGTAATTCTGTCTCTATTGAATGGATTCTTGACATGTGCTCCACTGTGCATATCACACCTCACAAATTTCTATTTTCAACATATCATTCTATTACCCCCTGTTTCCATTAATCTACCTGATGGGAATACCATTCTTGAACAAAACTCAGGCAGCATTCACACTTCAGAGCATATCACACTGCATAATGCAAATTTGTTTTTAATCATGATCATTGCATAATTCAGGACTTCCCTTCACTGAGGATGATTGGAGTCGCTGATGTGCATCAAGGCTTATACATTTCACGACAGATTCATACTTTTAAGAGTCATTCTACTGATTGTAATTTTTCTGTTTCAGTACAATCAAATTCTGTTACTAAAGTGCCCCCTAATAAGTTTGATATTTGGCACTTTAGGCTAGGGCATACTTCTTCCAATGTTCTTGGACTTCTCTGTAAACAATTTCCCTATATTACCTTTAATAAAGATTTCATTTGTGAACCCTGTCATATGACAAAACAAGCTAGGCTTCCTTTCCCTGACAGTGACACTAAAACTGAGAAATTTTTTGATTTAATTGATATAGATATATGCGCCCCCATTAATGTTGTTTCCTTTCAAGGTCATCAATACTTTTTTACCATTGTTGATGATTAGAGTAGACACAAATGGATCTATTTTCTTAAAAGCAAAACTGAAGTTAGACCTACTATTCTCAATTTTTACCATTATGTTTTGACTCAATTCAATTGCAAAATCAAAGTTATTTATTCTGACAATGGGCAAGAATTTAAGATGCAATCCTTTTTTGATCAAAATTGTATTGTTAATCAAACCTCTTGTGTGGAAACTCCACAACAAAACTCAAAGGTCGAAAGGAAACACAGACATATTTTGGAAATCAAAAGAGCTCTTTTATTTCACTCCAAACTCCCTAAATTTTTTTGGACCTATGGTGTTTCACATGTTGTGTATCTTATTAATCGGTTACCTACTGCTGTTCTTGATCATAAATCTCCCTTTGATATGTTGCAAGGACATTCTCCTACATTGCTTAATTTAAAGGTCTTTAGATGCCTTGCTTATGCTTCCACTCTCACACAACATAGATCTAAACTAGACAGTAGAGCACGAAAATGTATATTTTTGGGTTATCAACATGGGACTAAGGGGTACCTTCTTTTTTATTTAAATACTAGATCTGTTTTTATAAGCAGAAATGTTATTCTTTATGAGCATGTTTTTCCATATTCTGAACATCATTCTCATGACATTAATGATCATTCTACACTAGATTCCCATGTTAAGGATTCTATTTTGGATCCCATATACTATAGTGATTTTTCTGTTCACATGGATTTTGCTGCTGATGACTCTAATCTTGAGGCAGAATTCAATGACATATCTGCTCCTGATTTACCTAAAACCGAAAGTGCACTAAGAAGGTAATCCAGAATTAGATGTCCTCCTTCTTATCTTCAAGATTTCCATTGTAACTATCTTGATCACCATCACAATCCACATAGTTCCAACATCTTATATCCCTTATCCTCTTATTTAAATTATGATAAGCTCTTTTCTACACATAAATAGTTTACACTGTCTATTTCTACAATGGTAGAACCTACCACTTACAAGCAAGTTGGCCATTCATTGGCTTACCATATTTTATCCATTATTTTAAAGTGGATTTCAATAATTAAGTTGAGTTGAATGCTTGTTTTTACCCAAATTTGACTTTGTTTGTCTATTTTTGTGTTTAAAGTTAATTTATTTAATTTATAGTTTTATTTAGATTTTTAAATATATTTTCATATATTTTGCATTTTGTTATTTTTAGGAGAGAAGGAAGAAGGAAATTATCAAAAGAAAGGTGATGGAATTACGTATGCAAAAAAAAAAAAAAATGGGTTGCACCTTTCTTTTATAAAAAGGAATTCACGCTGATATTAAAAAAGGAGGGAGGCAGCTCGATAAAAATATAAAAGGAGCAGTTGAATTATAAAAGAGAAAAAAAAAAAAAAAAAGGCATGGAGCCAAAGAAAGAAAAGTAGGCCAGCGACTTGGATTGAAAGAAAGAAAGAAAGAAAGGCCCAAAAATTAAAAGTGGACGGCAGCATAAAAATAGATGAGGCGAGAACTGAGAGGCAGCAAGGAGACGGAACAAAAGAAAGGAACGGAGGAATACACGCTGCGGGAAACTTCTGGGGTTTGGGAGGCAAGGCTAAGGTTGAGAGACCATATTCTTCCTTTCTTCCCGTAGAGATTTTTGGTTTGGATGTTCCTAACTCTTCCATTGATATTATGATTTCCATGTTAAGAGTAGTTTTATTTGTTATAGGATTTGGAGCTATGTCCTTTGATATCTCTTGGATAATTATTTGAAATACTCTCTTATTACTTTGAATGTAATTTGATTTCGTTCTTATTGTTGTTAATATTTCTTATGAATTCGGTGCGCACTTATTCATATGCGCTAGATTCTTTGGGATGAATTGAGAGGTGAATCTAATAATCGGAACTATAAGAACGAAACTTAGGATTAAAATCACGAGAGTAGTTTTTAGTCCTTCGAGGATAAAACAAGCTATCATATTTCTTAATGAGTTTAATTCAATTTTAATTACCACGAGAGTAGGAGTTGTATCATTTAAACACAGTTTTTATATCCTGAGAGGAAACTTTTACTAAATTCGGATAGCTTGCCTTCAATTAAATTCATTGTTAATAAGAGAGTAGTCAATTAGGATTTTAGAGCATCATTTTGGTACTCCCGGTCCTAGAAGTTTTTCCATATATATTAAAATCATCAATTAAATTATTCCCGTTCTCTATTTATTTTATATCATTCTCAACAACAATTTCAATTCTTGAATTAATTTATTTAGCGTAAAGCAGTTCCTGTGGATTCGATAATTTTATTACTTGACGACAAAACTGTACACTTGCGAATTTTGCATATCAAGTTTTTGGCGCCGTTGCCAGAGACTTCGTCTTATTGCTATTTAAATTAATTCTTGTTGTATAAAAAAAATAGCATTGTACATATTTTAGATAAATTTTTGTTTTCTTTATTTTTAATTTGCTTATGTTCTGTTTATTTTGTTGCTTTGATTTGTTTTCTTTTGAGTTTTGTTCTTGCAAGATGGTGCATCATATGGACTATTATGATGAAAATCCAAGTCATCAAGACTAGATCGACTACATCGTGTTTGACTGTATCTTGAACAAACAAGCAAAGATATATTCCAAGGAGGAATGAGAATCTTATCTGTCATCTTTGATGCTATCACCACCACTCGACATAAAATTGAATCCTGATGTGTTGGAATCTCTTTGGGAGATAGATGCGCAACTCATAATCCAGAGCATAGAGCGTAAAAATTCAGAAATGAGTGTTCAGCTTCAAAGATTAGAAATGCGAGCTGGAAAATATTCTGCAAAGATAGCCATGCAAATAAGTGAAATGATGCTGAAATTAGATATGCAAGTTGTGGAATGTTCCAAATTGCTAGTAGAAGAGCCTCATGGATCAAGAATTGTATAGAATGTGATTTCGGGGGTGGACTTTATTGAAGGTGAAATGGTGACAGAAGATGATAAGGTAGGATTTCCTCTCATGCTTAGCGGTGGACATGAGATTATTGATTTGGCTAAGTATGATGGTTTGGATGCGTATGTGGATGCATCAAAGTTGGCTAAAAAAGATAAGCCTCTTTTGCTTTATGGAGAATCAATGCACGAAGAGGTCAAAAGAGGAGCTTATTATTTGTCGCTAAAAGAGACCACCATAATTCTCCAGCCTTTCTTCCTACCATCACCATGCTTCAAGCCATGGGATCTGGGAGGAAGCTCTTATATGTTTATCATCACTTGGCTCTTCTTCCACAAGCTATGGGATCCGGGAGGAAGGTCTCATGTTGGGAGCACACCTTGGTCTTTCTACCACAAGCTATGGGGTCCGGGTGGTTTCTAAACTTTCTCTTTATTTGTTTCTTGCTTTGGATAAATTGGTAACATTGAGCACTTCTGTGATTTTAATTTTATGTCATTGAGCTGACGTTGATATTATGGATTGATTGTGTTAAGTCCAATTTGAAAAATGCCATGCCACTAGTACCATCTTGCATGTTTATTCCATTTTGATGAACTTGAAACTATGTGAGATTGCACTTAGAGTTAGAAGTTTCATAATTTACGTGCATGATTCATGATAAGTTTGGGGTGTTGGAGTTCTTGGCACAATTAATATTAGAATGAGTCTCTAACATGTGTCCTAGTGAGTTGTTTTGAGCCTTCAACATGGTTTATTCTTGTGAGAATCACTCTTGAGTTGCATGATCCTAAGTTTGCTTAAATCTCATCAATTTTCCATGGTTACATGTTACATGAGTATGATTAAGGCCTTTTCTTGAAATAACTAGTTTTAGCCAAAAAGCTATCCTAATGCTAAATTCTCCGTTGTTTGCCCTCTTGAGCCTTAAGCCTATTCTTTTGTTTGCTTACTTTAATGCCACACACACACACACACACACACACACAAATCTCATTTCCTACCTGTCGTACCATAATTTTGTCCGGCCTCTTTTTTTTTAATTTATTTTTGCTTATTTAATTAGTAGTAATAATATTAAATAATAATAATAATATTTTTGGTCTTGAAAGAAAAAGAAAAAATAATAATAAGGTGAAAAAGAAAGGAAGAGAAAAAGAAAAGGGGAAAAGAAATGAATAAAAGAAAAATAAGAAAGGAGTTGCACATGGTAAATGGTGAGGTGCAAGTAGCAGGGGGCAATCTCGCAGCCCACCAGATCAGTCCAGCCCACACCCCAAGCCCAGCTCGCACCAACATTTTTTTTTAGACGCAGCCCAACCACCAGGCACCCTTCCACTCCGGCACCTCCCTTTTCTTCGCTAACCCCTACCTTTCTCATCGCACATCTCCCTGTTTTCCTTCTACACTCCATTCAGGCCACAACTAAAATTACACGACCGAAAGGCCTAAATCCTATTAACATGAACAACCCTAAATCCTCCTTCATTTTCTTTCAGCCGCAGCAGCGGCACTCTCCGTCCCCACTCTTTTCTAGTTTTATTCTCTCTCTTTCTCCTATTCTTTCTCTCCCACAAAAAAACCTAATCCTTCTTCTTTCTCGTTCTATCTTCCTCCAACCCTAACCCTAATAAGGCCAGCCGCGGCGCCTCCCCCATTTCCCCATCTTCTTATCTTATTTTTTAACCCTTAATCCCACCAAATCCGGATCTATTTTCTTCTTCTCATCCAAATCCAAAACTCCATCTAATCTCATCTTTTCAAAATGCGAAGCAAAGCTAAGGAATGAAGGGATTCGAGTTCATCCCCCAAGAATCGGCCGCAAAAAGGGAGTATTTTGTTCCTTTTTTCAAAAAATTTATCTTATCTATTTTACTAATTCATATTTCTGTTTCGATTTTGCAGGGATAAGAACGAGAAGATAGAGTCTAAAAGTGTGAAGGGTTTCCTCCTGAAGGCTATAAATACCCACCTCCAGAGCTTCGAAAAAGGGGGAGAGCGATCTAAGTCTAGAGAGCACAGAGGAGGAAAGAGAGGCAGAAGCAGGGCAAGGCCGAGGCGAGAATAAGAGAGATCACTAACATTACAGAAAAACACCCTTAGTTGTTAGGATTTTTCGTTATTGTTTCTCTGTATTTTTCTGGGTCCAAAGCTGTACACCCAGGTTTCTTCCCGCCTACTTCTTTTGTATTTTTATTCTGCCGTTTGCCGCCGTGGTCGCCAGTGCCACCACCGTTGGGATCTTTTTCCTATAAGATAAAATGTTGTTTTTAACTAAATCTGATTATTAATTAAATTTAATATCATTACTTGTTTTGCCAAAAATCAAAATGGGAAGGTTCTTATATATTTTGTAAAAATTAGATGTTCATCTTTTGAATCTTGTTAGGATCTTTTTTTTTTCTTAAATAAAAAAACAACAAAAGAAAGAAAGAAATAAAAATGAAAGTTTCATTTGTAGATCTGTATTCTACAGTTACTGCTTTTGATCTCTTCGCTCTTCGCTAAGGTCGGCCCTTTTCATCCAATTCCAGATTTTGACGGAAATTTCACGCTTCCTCTTTTTTGGGGTTTGATTTTTCTTCTTAGATCGTTGTTCAGGCTTTGCTTTTGTTTTGTCTTTATTTTTTTTAAATTTTTTGTTTGGTGTATAAAAATATATTCTTGCTTTTATATTTGATGTTAGTCTTGATGATATTCAGGAATTATTATGTAATAGGGGCTGCACTGATTTTTGATTCACAGCTTTCCTTCAATTTCTGGGAAAATCAAGTTTTGGGAGCAGGGATTCACGGTTGGCAAAAGTGCGGATGGTTGGGAGGGATGAAAGGAAAGATTCGGTGTGGACGGGTTCATCATAAAATCTTGAGACATTCTCCATCTAATGGCCAATAAAACTTGTGTAACATACACAACCTATTCTTGTTGTGTAGGCTAGCCAAAGCCATATAAGACCACCCTTGACAATTTCACGTCCAAGTGAGTTTTATTAATTATTAGTATTAAATTTCTACAAAATATGTGTTATTTTTCTCAAGTTGTCATTTTTATCTTCAAAGACTATTAAGAGAAAGAATTAACGCACCTTAGTATAGAGGTAATTTTATAAAAAAAATAAAATTAATACACCTTGTTCTTTAAAAATGATCTTTGTTATACCCCAATTTTGTCCGCTCACATTTTTATTTTTTATTTTCATTGTATTTTTTTTTATGATGCAGACTAATTTTAATAATACCTGGACTCAAATTTTTTTTTTTGTGTTAATCATTTTGGGCCAATTTTTAGCCCAATTACAAAAATTGTCCATTTACAAGAGTCCATTACAAGTGTTCTAGAACAAAAAAAAAAAAACAAAATCCAAAACTGAAAATCAAAGTCAGATTTCACGCTCGTATCTTCACCATTCACAAAGTCCTCTGCATATCTTCACCAAAGTCCTCTACAGATCTCCTCAGCCACTCTACAAACTCTGCCTTACAGCTACATGTCCCCCATATCCTCTTGCTTTTCTTCATTTGCCAACCATGTTCAATAAATGCTCATGAGTCTACAAAAAAAAATGCAATTTAATCAAAAAAGAGAGACCGCTCTCTGTTTCTCTGTTGTTGAAGTCAAGGGTAATTGCAATTTTTTCAAACAAGCTGCAATTTTTCTAAAAACTTACGGCTAACAACTTTTTCAAACCATTAATGCCATCTCAGTCTTTGCACATGTTACCATCTCCTCAAAGATCATTTCAAAGACACATTTAGCATACAAGTTGCGACCTCAAGTGGAAAAAGCGAACCTTTTTTTATATAAATAGGAGAGCAATTTACGGGAGAGAGAGGAGGAATTTTGAAATCTTTTACCACCCAAAGAAAGAATTTGAGGCTCCATATTGGGGTCCTAATTCAACTCGATTTCAAACACACACAAAAAGGGACAACAGTGATAAAAGAATTGCGAGAAACAGAGAAGGAGGAGAAAAACCAAGTCGTTACCTTCCTCAAGAACCACACCCACCCAGGTAGTCCGCTAAACTAATTCCTATGCTCTGCTTTAATCACAAGATGTCGTAATTTGCCATGTCCATAGTGCATTAGCATAGGCTTTGCAGAACAAAACCAAACAACAATCTTGAACAAAGAAAAATCAAAGAACTAAAAATGGAACAAGAATTGGAAGCTCAAAAGCGGTGAATAAAAAAGAGAACTTGTTGAAGAAGAGGAGGAGCCGTAGCTCACCATCACCACCAGCCAGGATCACCCTCCCCTTTTTCTTTGTCACGGTCGCGGCCAGTGCCGAGGACGGCGCCGCCACTCCTCTGTTCCTCCTCGCGACATCTATTTCTTCCCCGTTCTCCCATGGTCTCGCGGTGGCTCCTTCGCGATCTCCACTGTTATCGCAGGGTTGCGGCCGGCCAGCCACTCCTTCTTCCCTTCGCGGCGCTCCTTCTCCCTCGCGTCCCCCTTACTCGCTGCACCACCGCGTTCCTGCCTCCTTCGTGGTGACCGCCTCTTTCTTCCTCCTCGTGGCCGCGCCACACCTCTCCTTTACACGCCGTTTCTCCTGCAGCTTGTAGTGGTCGCTCTCTCGCGACCATTCCCGTCGTGCGAGTCGTGCGTGGCGAGAGGCACGTCGACCGCCTCCTCTTCTTCTCCTTAACTCGCCTCTCTTCTATCCCTTCGCTCCATGGTGCACGCAGCAATTTTAGGAGTTCAAAATGAGACCCATTTGGGGTCTCGCCTCTCCCTTACATCCATTTATTTTTCTTTTTCATTTCTTTTCATGGGCTTGACCACTCTCTTCTACGCCACCCCCTTTTTGTTCCATATTGCTTTTCTTTTTCTGTTTTATTTCATTTTATTTTTTCTTTTCACACCCCTTTCTTTTATTTACGCCCCCTCCCTTTATTTTATGTTCTGTTGTTTTTTTCTTCCTTTTCACACCCATGTTCTTTTATTTGCCTCCCTCCCCTTTATTTTATGTTCTGTTATTACTTTCCAGCTTTCTTTTCATTTACGCCCCTCCCTTTTTCATTTTTTTTGTGTTTCTTTTCTTTTCTTTTCTTTTATTCTATTCTGCTCTTTTTTTTATTTATTATTTATTTTTAGTCAAATTAATACAATTTTATTCAACTAAATTTCACATACAAGTTTTGAAATCCTATTTTTCTTAAAAATCAAATGATAAAAATCACGAAAATTAATTTACTAGTAATGATTACTCGAGATTGCTTCCCGTTTAGTCATTACAAGTATCTTAATTTTCTAAATAAAAATGGGTTATTAGTGAGGACCACTCTTGATTGCTTCTTGTTTGGTCCCCATGAAAACCTATCCTCTTCATAAAAATAAAATTAAGTTTTTCTACTAGTAACGATCACTCGAGATTGCTTCCCGTTTGATCTTTACGAATACCGTTAATTTTATAAACAAAAAAGATTATTAGTGAGGGCCACTCTTGATTGCTTCTTGTTTGGTCTCTACAAAACATACGTTTTTTTTTCCATCAAAAATATACAATTAAAATCAACCAACACGCAACCATTTTCTACCCAAGAACTACGTAGTCTTTGATTTCTCCACTGCATCCGGAGATACGTAGGAGCAGGAGCCCACTCCTGTCAAGCGCAAAATAAACGACTTTTATTAAGTCCTCTTTTTTTTTGGTTAATTTTTTTTTAAAATAAAAGGGAAATAAATATTTTTTTAGAAGTTAATAAGATTTGCACAATTAATTAGAGGTAACCTTTTTCGAAAGGATGTTGTAGGGTGCTAATACCTTCCCTACACATAATCGACTCCCGAACCCAAATCTGGTCTCAAGGACCATTTTCTTCAAAAAAAAAGGTTTTTCCAATATTTTTCCTTCGAAAATAAATTATTGGTGGCGGCTCCATTAAACTCGAATAAATCCCTCCGGATTTTTAGGTCGCTCTGTTGGCGACTCCAATCGGGGACATTTTTTTAGAGAGTCAAGCCTAAATAACTGATTGTGCTAAATAGTTAACTTTTATGTTTAATTTCCCTTGTTTTTATTTATTTATTCATTTATTTATTTATTTACTTATTCATTTGTTATTTACTTATTTATTTATTCATTTATTTATTTATTTATTTATTGTTCTTTTGTGAATATTTGTTGTGAATATTATGCATATATTGAACCTTAGGATAGAAGACCATATGTTGTATATTTCATTTGTTTTGCAGCTTGGGTAGTGTTAGGGTGTTGCCCCTCTCACACACCGCACCTACACGTTCGCACACACATGTGAGTAAGGCCCTATACCCGGGTCAGAGCAAAGCTTAAGTTGAGTGGAGGTTCGGTGATGGTCAATTGGAATTTGCTTTCCTTCTGGCTATTGCGAGAACTTCATCTAGAGTGTGCTCCTCTGAGTATTCCGCCTTTGGATAGTTATCTATTGTTGTGGTTAATATTCAGGAGGAGACTTTAGCTCTAGAGGCCTTTGGTGAGAATGTGAGTAGAGCCACCATGAGATCTATCACTCAATACAAGACTATAGACCCCTTAGGCTAGAAAATATCTAATTTTAGGTTTGACCCATTTAAGACACAAGGGGCATCATATCATTTTTGTTCTTCCACCAAAAATTTGTTATATCATGTCCATGCATAAAAAAGGGTCTACAAAAACACATATCTTCATGCATTCATACTTCAAAAAAAAATGTTGAAAATAAAGAAAATAATATCATTCATTCTCATTTTATTTTAGGTCGCCAGAGAATCGTAGGAACTCAAGAGCTTGGCTGCAAGTATTTTGTGAAATAATATGAGATCAAATTGTGAAACAGTTTCAAAGAAGCTCATGCATGTCAAAACAATGAGGCCTGCGGTTCCTTGGCACAAATAAATAGATTCATGCATCCACATTCATTCATTTTTCTTTTCTTACATACTCATATCATTTTTTTTTAAATCATCAGAAAATAATCAAACAAACTGGTTCCTCGACACCCTTATCGAACTCGCTGTCAATCAAAGATCATGGATGACCAAGAGGTGAAAGAGGACGTCAACCAGCTGAAGGAACAGATGAGCAAAGTTTTGGAGATTCTGCAGTCCCTAAACAAAGACAAGGCTACAGATGGGGTACCTCCAGCAGTGAATGATGAAAGTCAAGCTACACCTTCCCACCCACCTGGCTTTGGTCCTATGCAGTTGCAATATGGTCTCAACACTCAAGGATTGATGGTACCTTTTGCAATTTACCCGCAGGGTCCTACACACTCACCAGTTAGCAACCCTCAAAATCAAGTACCACAGTTCCCACTTTACGGACTCCCGCCTGGTTACACGCCACCTATGGCCAATGATGATACTGCAAACCATAACCCCTAAGGCCCACAGGCACAACAGTTCCCACTATTTGGTCTCCCGCCCGGTTACACACCGCCAGGTGCTAACAATAACTCTGCAGAAACTGATTCCCAAGCACTTGTTGTGCAAGATGTAGCTCAAGGATCCGGCTCCGGTACTGAAACCATACCAGTTCAAAGCTCAACTCCTGGCTTCATGACATACACCTTTCCACCTGGTTATACACCGTCCCATCTCGGGAATACTCAAAGAGTCAGTACGCCCGTAGTACCCCCCGTGGTGAATCCCCGACCATTTGGTTACCCCTATTATATTCAAGGAAATCCGCTGAATCCCCAGACTAACCGCATTGCCTGGTCTCCAGCTATAGGAGGACCCAATCTGAGCATCCCAGTTGGGAATCAGTGGTCTGATACGAAGTTGCAAATCCTCGAAGATAGGCTAAGAGCTGTAGAAGGAGTAAGCTATCTCGGTTCAAGTATCGCTTCAGATCTTTGTCTCGTACCGGATGTGGTTGTACCACCGAAGTTCAAGGTGCCGGATTTCGACAAGTATAAAGGGACAACTTGCCCGAAAAGCCACTTGACCATGTACTGTAGGAAGATGGCGTCCTATGCACATGATGACAAACTTCTGATTCATTTCTTCCAGGATAGTTTAACAGGGGCAGCGTCGAGTTGGTATACACACCTTGAGCGATCTCACATTCGCTGTTGGAAAGATTTGGCGGATGCCTTCTTGAAGCAGTATAAGTATAACATTGATATGGCTCCTGATAGAATGCAGTTGCAAAACATGGCAAAAAGAGACAATGAGACCTTCAAGGAATATGCCCAACGATGGAGAGGACTGGCAGCCCAAGTGGAACCGCCTCTGATTGAAAAAGAAATGGTGGCCATGTTCATGGATACTCTTCAATCACCCTTCTATGACAAAATGATCGGAAGTGTATCCTCAAACTTTTCAAATATGGTCATCGTAGGGGAAAGAGTTGAAAGAGGAATGAGAAACGGAAAGATTGCCCAAAGTTTTGCTGGAACTAGTAATATCAAGAGACCCCCAACAAACTTCGTAAAGAAGAAAGAAGGGGAAACCAATGCTGTGATGACGGGCCCGGGAGGACAAGCACAAGGAAAACCACCCCAATTCTTTACCAATTTCCCACATCCTTTTCCATACCCCTACTTCCCACCTCCATACATTGCCGCCGCCTCTCATAATCCACCCACTCAACCTAACTAAAACCAGAAACAGCCAAATGACCAAGAAAACAGTCCAATTTGACCATATTCCCATGATATATACAGATTTGTTCCATCACCCCATCAGCAACTCTTTGGTCTCCTCGCGCTTAATGAAACCACTTCAACCTCCCTTCCCAAGAGAATATAACCCAAATGCCAAGTGCGAGTTTAATGCAGGGGCAATAGCTCACACGTTGAAAATTGCAAGGCCTTGAAGCACGTGGTTCAGGATCCGATCAATGCCAAATGGTTGAATTTTAAGGATGTTGGTCCTAATGTGGGTAATAATCCCTTCCAAGTCATGGGGTTCATTGATTAATGTCATTCTTGAGGAGTTTGGGGACCAACCCCTAATAGTTAAATCGGAAGGCGGGAACTAAATGGTGAGAATGTCCTTATCTGCAACATCACGCAAAGCTTCCAGAGCTTGAGGATGTTGAAATCAAACAAGATAGCAACTGTCAAAGATGATCGCAGATGTTGAAAGCGACATTGTCATCCTTGTCCACTCTTGCCCTCCAAATGAAGAACTTTGAAATTGGGAGATTGTTGAGGTTCCGTGATTTTTGGTGCAAAATAATTTTTGTAATGCAAATCCTATTGTTACGCCTAAGGCTTTAGGATAATTTGTTGTCAAAAGGGCATATGTTTCATTTCAGTATCTTTATCAATAAAATGCATTTTGAATTTTCCAATCATTTCCCTTTTCCTTTTTTTCATCTTTTCCATTCCCTCCCATCTTTTTTCGTTTTTTCCATTTCGTCAGTTTTAACTAATGCAGATCAAAAAAACTTTGTCTTTGGGAAATATGATGTCAGTGACTCATACTTTGACTACCCCATGAGGACAATTGGGAAACACCTTCTGAACTGATGAGATTGATGGTACGAGAAGCAAAAGTGATTTAATCCACGAGGAAGAACTTGAAATGATCAATTTGAGTACTGAAAGTGACAAAAAGGGAGTTAATAAAAAATAGAAAGAAAAAGGTAAAGCAAATTCGCAATTTGCCAAAAATTATTTTTTGTGAAAATTTGAGCAATAAGATTTTGAGATGAAGTTTGGCCATTTTCTCTATCACAAAAAATAAAAATATATACATCCCTTGCTACCCCTTTTGAGCCTAAAAAAATTCTTTTAAATACCTGAACAAGGATCACTCATCCAATGGAGACTAGCACAATAATCTATTCAATTTCGTCATTAAAAAAAAAGGCAAAACAAAAGACGCTTGCAAGAATAAAAATCAATAAAAATGCCAAAGCAAGAAAAGACAATTGTGCTAGCAACCATCAAAGTGCATCTTTGCACTAAAAATCCTTGTTGAAAAAAATACCTCAAACACTTTTTGAGCACGAAATATCCTTTCTTTTGTGACCCTTCAACCCTGGCCACGTTACAACCCTAATAAAGTCCATTCCGATCAAAATCAAATTGCTCATATTTTCTCAAAACTTGATTTTTGGAAGAGGAAATCCAAATAAACTCCTTGTTGCGCTTGCTTTACCAAAAATGTGGAATATGATCCGCGCCATAGTCCGCCAAATAAGATCATCGCGATAATGGGACAAACTTGGATGACAAGATGATGAAAGATTTGTGTAATGACTTCAAGATCCAACATCGTAATTCCTCACCATGCCGCCCAAAGATGGATGGGGCGGTTGAGGTATAAACGAAAAAGATTGTCCAAAAGATGGTGGTAAAAATTAGAGATTGGCATGAAATGTTCCTGTTACTTTGCACGGTTATCAAACTTCGATTCGCACCTCAGCGAGGCAACCCCATTCTCACCGGTATATGGAATGGAAGCGACTTCCCATTGAAGTCAAAATCCTCGCTAAGGGTATTGATGGAAATGAAACTAAAAGAGCGAGAATGGGTCCAGGCTCATTTGGATCATTAACCTCATCGAAGAGAAAGAGTGATGGCCTTATGTCATGGATAGCTATATCAAAAAAGATGAAAATGGCCTTTGAAAAGAAAGTTTGCCCAGGAATTTCAAGAAGGAGATTTGAATCTTGAAGAAGTTTTTGCCCATACAAAGGATGCTCGTGGAAAATGGACCCGAATTATGAAGGCCCATTATCTTTGTAAAGAAAGTCTTTTCAGGAGGGGCCCTAATCCTCACAAGGATGGGCGAAAATCCCCACTTCGGTAAACTCGATGCAGTCAAAAAATATAATGCCTAAAAACAACAACAAAAAAAACAACAAAAAGAGCCAAGCAAAAAGAGCTCGCTAGGTTGAAAACCTGAAAGAGCGACCTAGGCAAAAATTAGAGTGACCGTTGGATTGAAAACTTCGAAAGAGCGATCCAAGCAAAAGTTAAGGTCCGGAAATTGGACAATAAAGTTGGTGATGCATTAAGAGGTTCAAGTTACCCAATGGGCAATTTTATACATTTCCAGGAGGTTGAGCAATGAGTATTCAAAGTTATGGATATGGGAAGTGGTATTGTTTCTACAAAGACATAAACTATAAAAACCGCTTAGTTATCTTCTTTTCTTTGTTTTTTTTTCCTACACTTTTCTTGACCAAATTCTCGATGTATCTTCAAGTCCGTGTGACTTCAGTCCTTGTACACGCGACTCTTCTTCGAATGTCAAAGACTTCCATTTCTTTCCTATAGTCTCATGTTTCAAAATGTTGTTTTATGATATTAGGCCCTGAATCGTGAAACATGTGAAGATACTGAAAAACATTACGATTATTATATACGTTCTAAGAATCATGGGGAACGCCCAAATCTCAATAAATAAACTTCAAAAGGGGCAATGACAAAGGGATTGTCCTTAAAAAAAAAAAAGAATGACAAGCACTGCATCTGTAACTTTCACCCCCTCCCGGTGTCGAAAGCATAGTATGAATGAACCCGATGAACCTCGGTCTGTCCCATGTCTTTAAGCACTAGAGATCATACGGGATGAGGAACCAGTGCAATAAAAAGAATAGCCACATTGCATACATGCATCATATACCATCTATTCATGCATCATCTTCATATCACCACCATTTTAACTGCTTTGTTACACTTGGTCCATGCACCAAGTGTTGATCCTTCATTATTGTTTTCAAAACAATGCGTCGAGCATTGGTCCTTTATTTTGCTTTCTAAGCGACGCGCCAAGTATCGCTCCCTCTTTATTGCTTTCGATTACCGCGTCAATACGAGCACGGCGGTAATCCTCTTTATTGCTTTTTGCTTTCTAAGCGACGCCAAGTTTCGCTCCTCGTTATTGCTTTAAGATTACCGCGTCGATGCAGGCACGGCGGTAATCCTCGTTATTGCTTTTAGACCAACATATCGATTCAGGACACGATGTTGATCCTTCTTAATTGCTTTCCATCGACGTGTCAATACCCTACTTGGCGTCGAACCCTCATTATTGCTTTCCGATCACCGTCGATGCGGGCACGCGGAGATCCTTCTTTATAATTGTTACGATTAACGCACCAAGCGTTAATTCCTCATTATCGCTTTACGATCACCGCGTCGATGCGAGCTGGCGGTGACTCTTCTTTATTGCACCGATAAGCGGCGGCGTTAATCCTCATTTTTGATTTCCTACCACCGTCGAGACTGACCTGGCGGTGACCCTTCTTTATAGTTTTCTGATAAACGCGCCAAGCGTAAATCACTCATTGCCGCTTTTTAGATTACTTCGTCAGTACCCGACCTGGCCGTAATCCTTCCTTATCACTTTCCGATTAAACGCATCAAGCGTTGATCCCTCATTGTCATTCATCACGTCAAGTTCAAGACAAAATTAGTGTATTTATCTTTAGTTCTATTTTACGACAAAAATATAACAACCATTGTTGTTTGCATTTTCTAATAAAATACAACTAAAGAAGGGCAGCTGTTATACCCCAATTTTGTCCGCTCACATTTTTATTTTTTATTTTCATTGTATTTTTTTTTATGATGCAGACTAATTTTTATAATACCTGGACTCAATTTTTTTTTGTGTTAATCATTTTGGGCCAATTTTTAGCCCAATTACAAAAATTGTCCATTTACAAGAGTCCATTACAAGTGTTCTAGAACAAACAAACAAAAAAAAAACAAAATCCAAAAGTGAAAATCAAAGTCAGATTTCACGCTCGTATCTTCACCATTCACAAAGTCCTCTGCATATCTTCACCAAAGTCCTCTACAGATCTCCTCAGCCACTCTACAAACTCTGCCTTACAGCTACATGTCCCCCATATCCTCTTGCTTTTCTTCATCTGCCAACCATGTTCAATAAATGCTCATGAGTCTATAAAAAAAATGCAATTTAATCAAAAAAGGGAGAGACCGCTCTGTTTCTCTGTTGTTGAAGTCAAGGGTAATTGCAATTTTTTCAAACAAGCTGCAATTTTTTCTAAAAAAACTTACGGCTAACAACTTTTTTTCAAACCATTAATGCCATCTCAGTCTTTGCACATGTTACCATCTCCTCAGCATCATTTCAGCACACATTTAGCATACAAGTTGCAGCCTCAAGTGGAAAAACTGAACCTTTTTTTATATAAATAGGAGAGCAATTTCTGGGGGGAGGGAGAGGAGGAATTTTTGAAATCTTTTTACCACCCAGCAAAGAATTTGAGGCTCCATATTGGGGTCCTAATTCAACTCAGTTTCAAACACACAAAAAAAAAGGACAACAGTGATAAAAGAATTGCAGAAACAGAGAAGGGAGGAGAAAAACCAAGTCGTTACCTTCCTCAG
This sequence comes from Calophaca sinica, assembly GCA_037113605.1. NCBI lineage: Eukaryota > Viridiplantae > Streptophyta > Magnoliopsida > Fabales > Fabaceae > Calophaca > Calophaca sinica. The sequence goes on from CM073733.1 coordinate 133,776,221, forward strand.
TAACCACACCCACCCAGGTAGTCCGCTAAACTAATTCCTGTGCTCTGCTTTAATCACAAGATGTCGTAATTTGCCATGTCCATAGTCTGTTAGCATAGGCTTTGCAGAACAAAACCAAACAACAATACTGAACAAAGAAAAATCAAAGAACTAAAAAATGGAACAAGAATTGGAAGCTCAAAAACGGTGAATAAAAAAAAGAGAACTTGTTGAAGAAGAGGGAGGAGCCGTAGCTCACCATCACCACCAGCAGGACCACCCCCCCTTTTTTCTTTGTCACGGTCGCGGCCGTGTGCGGCCGAGGACGGCACGCACCGGCCACTCCTCTGTTCCTCCCTGCGACATCTCTTTCTTCCCCCCGTTCTCCCATGGTCTCGCTGCGGTGGCTCCCTCGCGATCTCCACCTGTTATCGCAGGGCCGTGCGCGGCCGGCGCGCTGGCCACTCCTTCTTCTTCCCCCTTCGCGGCCGCGCTCCTTCTCCCTCGCGTCCCCCTTACTCGCGCCGGACCACCGCGTTCCCTGCCTCCTTCGTGGTGACCGCCTCTTTCTTCTCCTCCCTCGTGACCGCGGCCACACCTCTCCCTTACACGCCGTTCTCCTGCAGCTTCGCCGTGGTCGCTCTCTCGCGACCATTCCCCGTCGTGCGCAGAGTCGTGCGTGGCCAGAGAGGCACGCGCCGACTGCCTCCTCTTCTTCTCCCTTAACTCGCCCCTCTTCTATCCCTCTGCTCCATGGCTGCGGCTGCAGCAATTTTAGGGTTCAAAATGAGACCCATTTGGGGTCTCGCCCTCTCCCCTTCTGTCCATTTTTTTTTCTTTCATTTCTTTTCATGGGCTACAACCCACTCTCTTCTACGCCTCCCCCCCCTTTTGTTCCATATTCTGCTTTTCTTTTTCTGTTTTATTTCATTTTATTTTTTCTTTTCACACCCCTTTCTTTTATTTACGCCCCTCCCCTTTATTTTATGTTCTGTTGTTTTTTTCTTCCTTTTCACACCCATGTTCTTTTATTTGCGCCTCCCTCCCCTTTATTTTATGTTCTGTTATTCGCACCCAGTTTCTTTTCATTTACGCCCCTCCCTTTTTCGTTTTTTTTGTGTTTCTTTTCTTTTCTTTTCTTTTATTCTATTCTGCTCTTTTTTTTATTTATTATTTATTTTTAGTCAAATTAGTACAATCTTATTCAACTAAATTTCACATACAAGTTTTGAAATCCTATTTTTCTTAAAAATCAAATGATAAAAATCACGAAAATTAATTTACTAGTAATGATTACTCGAGATTGCTTCCCGTTTAGTCATTACAAGTATCTTAATTTTCTAAATAAAAATGGGTTATTAGTGAGGACCACTCTTGATTGCTTCTTGTTTGGTCCCCATGAAAACCTATCATCTTCATAAAAATAAAATTAAGTTTTTCTACTAATGCGATCACTCGAGATTGCTTCCGTTTGATCATTACGAATACCGTTAATTTTATAAACAAAAAAGATTATTAGTGAGAGCCACTCTTGATTGCTTCTTGTTTGGTCTATACAAAACATACGTTTTTTTTCCATAAAAAAAATAGAATTAAAATCATCCAACACCCAACCATTTTCTACCCAAGAACTACGTAGTCTTTGATTTCTCCAGCACCAGGAGATCGTAGGAGTAGGAGCCCCCTCGTGTCAAGCGCAAAAATACTGGCCTTTTATTAAGTCCTCTTTTTTTTTGGTTAATTTTTTTTTAAAATAAAAGGGAAATAAATATTTTTTAGAAGTTAATAAGATTTGCACAATTAATTAGAGGTAACCTTTTCGAAAGGATGTTGTAGGGTGCTAATACCTTCCCTACACATAATCGACTCGAACCCAAATCTGGTCTCAAGGACCATTTTCTTAAAAAAAGGTTTTTCCAATATTTTCCTTGAAAATAAATTATTGGTGGCGGCTCCATTAAACTCGAATAAATCCCTCCGGATTTTTAGTCGCTACAATCTTATAATAAGGGGTAATTTTTTTTTTACAAAAGGGTCCTATATTAAAGAATTGAGAAAGTATTATTATTTGGGGCTTAGCATACTTTTTTGTGTGCATAGACTATTAATGATTAAGATATTGTTATAAACTCAAGACTCTTGCAATATACTAACTCTGGTCTTTAATATAAGAAGAATTGAAGAAATTGCAAAAATATCAGTACCATGGTAGCCTAATTAATGTTATAAAGTTTAACTTTCATTCCGAATATATCTCTAATAATTGAGTGCATAGAAAAAATGTGAACTTCTAGTAAATATACACGTCTCATTAAAATATGGGTATAAAAGATATTTTAGCAATTAATACATCTCAAAATAAGTTCACTTTTTTTATAATTAGGACAAAAAATACTCCAAAAATTCTCTTATAATATAGGGACTAGAGGTAGTATATATACAACATGTGAAGAGTAATATATGTGTGTGAAAATGAATACTAAAATTGTAACAAACATGTACTCTTTGTTTAGATAGAGAAAATACAATAAGAGGAAATAAAGTGTAAGGAAAAAAGCGAAAAGAAAGAAAGAAAAGAGATGAGAAGATGGTTTTGAAGTTGCTTGGAAGAAGTAAAAATAGAAGGAAAGAAAGATGAAACTTTTCTTTCTCTTTGTTTGATAGGGTAGAAAGTGAGAGAAAAAGAAAAATTGTATTTATAAAGTTATATTTATACAAAGTTTATTTTTGTTTTTGTCATCATTTTTTTTTCCTATTGTTAACAACCACTATTCTTCTATCTTTACCTCACCCTATACTTCTTGTTTATTTTCTTTATCTGTTAGCATAATTATTCTCTCTCTCTCTTCCCCTCTCCCCTATGTATGTTTTCTTTGTGTCCATATTTGGTTTCTCGCTATCAGAGGCGAGGAATTTTTTGCAGACCCCACGGTCAAATGTTTCTTTCCCTCACTTTCATGGCAATCCTAACAATGGAAAACAATTCTTTCTTATGAGACTCACTCCTCTAACTTTCTTTCCTCTTAAAGTCCATTATTTCAAACAAAATGGTAATTCTATTCTTTTGAAATTTGAAAATAAATGTAGTCTTAGGATATTTACACCTACTTTTTCACCATTAAAAATCACTCATCTTTTCTCATTAAAAGACTATGTTTCTTATATGTTTATGTAAAAACAATACAGATGAACATAAAAATCGTATTGCATAAGACACTTGTCAACCTTTGGTTCGATGAGTTTTTTTAAAGGCTTAGGATTTGATTCAGTTTTTTACATGAGAAATATGAAAGCTTGACGATCTTTGGTCGACTTTTTGATAATTTCTCTCTCTTCTCTCAATTTCCCTTTCTATACTTTTCACTTTTGATATTATAATTTCTTGTAGGGTATGTTTTTGGTCCCTCTACATTGAATAAATTATAGTTTTGGTCAATTTAAAAATTCTTCTTCGAATTTCGTCTCTCTAAAATTTGAAATTACTATTTTTTATCGTTATACCGCCATATGACATCCGTTAAATGTCGTGTGTATAAGAGAAAGTCACATGGCCATCCTAAGTGGCATCAAAAAATGTGTGTGGTGCCATGTGACTACCCAAATATTTTTTCCTTGAGTCCTAAATTGAAATCTATTTATTTGTCATAAAATGAATGCAAGGGATCAAAAATAGTGATCGAAGATTTTAGAGGGATAAAAAGTGCACAAATTTTATTTTACAAAGTCTAAAACCAAAAAATTCGCTCATTTTATAAGGAGCAATAGTAATTTCAAATTGTGGAGGGATGGAAATTAGCAAGAAATTACAGCGATTAAAACCAAAATTCACTCATTTTACAGGTACTTAAACATATTTAACCATTTCACTTACGAGTGACACTTTAATGGGTGAACAACCTCTGAAGGCGTGTAAATAATTTTAAGGATTAAATATGTTTTTAACACATACAAAATACCAAGGTTGTCAAACTTGCGAGTCTACGCAAATTCATGGAGCTTCCGTACACTCGACTCGTAAACTCGTAAGAGTTTACCTAATATTAAGTAAACCTATAAATGACATATATACATAATATAAAACATTTTAACACAACAATAATTCAACATTCCAACTCCATAATAAAGTAAAGTAGCAAACCACAATAATAAAGAGTACTAGTATATTAGTACTAGATAACATTATATTACATTAATGACCAGATCATACATAAATTCATAGAAACATAAGTTACTAAAGTTCAAAAGTTAAAAAAACAAGAGTTAATTTGACCTAACAATCATATAGTTTTTAGTCAAACACTTTACTTCTTAGAGAATAAAACAAAACAAAAATAACATCGAAAAAGTAAAATTAACTTTATAAATCTAATATATATTCTTGGAATATAGGTAATTCAACCTAAGTAGCCAATAATATTGACCGATAATTTATATTTTAAGGCTAAGTCAATGTAAAATTATAAACTCATAAACTCGCTTGTAAAATCGAGAGTTTACCGATTTTATCAGAGTTTACTTAAACTCGTATCAGTTTATGCATAAGAGAGTTTACATGCAAATTAACTTGTTTTTGTAATCTAAAATCGTAAACTCGTAAGAATTTAAGAGTTAACTCGAATGTTTAATAATCTCGGAAAATACCCTTCGTCCGCTTTCAATCCCTACAAATTTTATCTCATAAGTTTGGTGGCCACTTTTAGCCCATGTTTTGACATTTGGTCCCCACCATTTGTCCGCAATTTAATATGATGACGTGACAGACAAAGAGCCTTGTTAGCACTGCCACGTCTAAAAAATCAATGACATGGATACTATGTGGCAGTAAACTCATTTTAAATTATTTCAACTCAGCAATTTATTACTTTCAATAAATTATTTCAATTGAAATTAATTAATACAATTATATGTTAACCTGATCCCTTCTCCCTCCCCAAAATTAGCAAGATGTGATACCACCGTCACAACAACTTCACCGGTGCAAGAGCCTTTGCTAACCAGCAACTTCAAGCCACCACGCCTAAGCATTGAAACCTAACCTTTCTTAAACGTCTTCTCCCTCAAAACTTCAACTATTCATCCATCTCACTGAAGCAACATTTTTGGTAGAAATCGAGAGGGGGAAGTGGAAAGGAGTGGGGGTGGGGACGAAGATTTGAGGGTAATAGGAGGAAGGGGCAGAAGGAGAAAAAGGGGGTAGGGGAAGGGGGAAGCATATGATGTTGAGAAGGGTAGATGTTATGGTGTCAAAGAGCCTAAACCCATCTTGGAATCCTGCTTGAGCCCTCTTCATCTATGATAGTAAGTAACTCATAATAAGCATTATCTTCAGAATAAACTCAAAATAAATTTAATATTTTTTTATACCATTTCATATTGTGATTTTTTTTGGTTCAGCTAGTAGAAATGGTAAACAATAAACACACATATATTTAAACGGCAACACCTGGGTTTGAACCCCGACCTCGACGTCTCCATGTCATTGAAATTATCAAAACAATCGACAGTGGGAAAAATTTCATATTGTGATTTTTTTGGGGTAAGTATTTCATATTGTGATTAACAAGAGGACAAGTAACTTTTCGAAGATAATAATATGAAATTTCATTACAATTATGTCAATACAATTTTTTATTAGAAATTAGAATGAAGTTATTTATGTCTATAACTTTTTTTTGACTAGATTTATGTCTATAACTACTATGACTCTTTTTTTTTTTATATGAATCTATAGCTACTATGTCTATATTAATGTTTTTTTTTACTCAATGTTTATATTAATGTTTGATTCCAAGTATAAATTTAATTTTATACACATGTCTGTTTATTTTTGTCAACTGCACATGTACGTAAAAACATAGTAACTCGTGCGAATACATCTGTATTTTGCTAATTATTATATGTACAAAATGTGATACTCTCACCTTTATCTTTGCTATAGACAATAGCTCCGTTCCAATTTTTTTTATGCAAACTCATTTTCAGTTTTTTGTCGAGATAAAAATAAAAAAAATATAATTTTTTGGTAGGGTTTAAAATTACAATTTAATAGATAGATCACAAATAAAAAAAATGGAAAAAGTGAATAATATTATATATAAATTATTATTATTATTGTTATTATTATTATTATTATTATTATTATTATTATTATTATTCCACTAAAAAAGGCTTAATTGTGATTTTGGTCCCCACATAGTACAATTGTGCGATTTTAGTCCTTTTGGTTCTAATTGCATGTATTAGGTCTTCCAAGTTTCCCGATTGTGCAATTTTAGTCCATCTATCCAATTGTCATTTAATTTCTAACGAAAAATACTGATATGCCACATGTGGGTATGACATGATACATAACTTGGTCTATGTGATATTTTAGTTGGCTCAAAAATTTTAAAACCCTTACCCAATAAATGTGTACCTCGGTGAACCAAATTCATACAGTTGCAATACCTAGAGGACAAAATCGCACAATTACGATATTTGAAGTTAGAAAACCCAAAATGGGCAATTAAAACCCAAAAGACTAAAATTACACAATCAGAATACCTGAAAGATCCAATTCATGCGTTAGAAACTAGGTACCAAAATTACACAATGTCAATACTTTGGTACTAAAAGTATAAAAGTATAATTAAGGGAGGGAAAGGAGAAATATTTTTTCGACAACAAAATGTTGTCGGACACCGTATATTTATACGATTTACAGGCTTTTTTTTGTTTTTTCCTTTTCGGCACACAAATCGGCATTTGCCGCTTGTATGCAGGTGGAATACGATGTCAACTACGATGTCAAAAAAAAAGTTGTCAAAATAACACAACTCGAGGGAGGGGGGAATTTTGTAAATAACCTCAACTAGAAAACGCTAGTACTTAAAAAAAAACGCAAGCAGGAGCTAGAACCCTAGCAAATAGCATCGAAGTTGGGAAAGTAGAGAGCGATGTCTGGCGTGAAGAGAGCACTGAGGCAATTCACGTTCGGAAGCGGCAAGACCGCCGGCCGGAACTCTTCAGGGCGGATAACATCTTTTCACAGAGGCGGCGGGGCGAAGCGGTTGCAACGAATCATCGATCTCAAACGGAACACCGCTTCTTCCTTGGGCGTCGTCGAAAGTATAGCTGTCAATTCGGGCTGGCCCGGCCCATTCGGACCAGCCCATTCGGGCCAAAGACAATTTCGGGCTGGGCTGGGTTGGGCCAAAATTAATTCGGGCCCCTATTTTACTAGCCCAACCCAGCTCTATACGGGCTACGGGCTAAATGGGCTGGCTCATGGGCCAAGAACTTGTGCTTAACAGAATTAATTTTGAACATTTATATTTAATTGTGCTCGATAAAACGGCCGATCTCGCCTCTCGTGCTCTCGCAGAGAAATGTTAAACCATAGCTTCCAACAGTACGACCCCGCACCTCCCTCGTTCCTCTCGCATCGCCCTCTCGCTGGCTCAACGGTATTCACCCACCACAACCCCGCACCTCCAACACCACCACCTCCGCCGCTGCCGCTTCCCCCAGAGTCCTCCAACTCGATCCTTCTTCCGCCGCCGACAACAGCAACAACACCGTTCGCGGAGTGTTCACTTTCAATTCGATGCTTCCGCACGTTGGAACAACCTCCAGGGACGTTTTCCTATCTGCGTTCTCGTCTAAGGCCAAGGAAGGGAAATCTAAATCGGTTTCATTGCCATTGGGACTGCCGAGGATCGCAGTGGCAGCAGCGAGGCCCGCGTTCTTCGCGACGCGGGTGAAAGGGGAAGATACGATGCAGGTTCGGAATTGGAAGAAGAATAGCGATGTGTGGGCGCATAGGAACAAATGTAAAGCGGCGATTTCTTGGCACAGTGCTGCTTGATGCGCTTCACTTCACTCTTGTAATACTAAATTTATCACCTTTTTTCAGTTTTTTTTTTAATTTTGGAAGCTTAGTTATTGGTTAATTTTTACTTGGAATTGTGTTTCTCTGAATGTGTGTTGAGGCATTAGGCATGGATTGGTGAGGATGACAATTTAGGTTATTTGCTATGTTCTGACCTTGATTGGTATTACAAGTAAAAATGAGAGAGGGATATTGTCATAGTGCAAGAAGAAGAAGAGCAGCTCGAGGAGGAGGAGCCCATTCCTCATGCAAGGCCCAAGAGAAACAAAGTGAGGCCCAAGTACCTCAAAGACTTTGTTATCCCACCCAAGTTATTCAAGCCATGAATCGGCCAAGAGGAGCAGAGGAGATTCTAGAAGCTCTTGTATGACATGCATCACCATATGATTGCATGTGAATTATGCTGAGTCATAGATTTCCGTTATGAGTTTGTTAGAGAGAATCTAAGGTGAATGAGAGTGAGCACCTCTCAGGTGGCCACTATAAATGTAATAAACCTTGAATGAATAAAGGCATCCAGAATTTCCAAAGAGTAATAGCAATAGAATAGTCTAGTAGTTCTTTGTTTCTGCCAGCTCATTCTGTTACCTGCTTACAGATCATTACATTTGTGAATATGAATTGAATGATTTTTGTTTGTTTTCAATGCTTGGTGAGGTCAGAACTGGAAATGATCTTGAATCAGAACCTCACAGATTTTATGTCGAGTTTAAAATGGTCATGATTTTTTGTGCAGGCTGCAGGTGGATTTTTTTTTTTTTTTTTGGTTATTGCTGAACAGGTATCATCAGGCTTTTGCTGTGTAGTATGATGCAATTTCCCATTAAACTCTGGTGCTTATGATCTGAAGTGTGATCAACCAGACCTAATTGGCTTTGAAGGACGAGGGAGCTTCTTTTTGGAAACATTTTTAAGGTTGGGAATGTAGACACTGGTGGTAAAAATATAGGACAATGGTCTGTGCACCTCTTATTTCACTTTCTTTTTGTAATAAAATTTAAATTTAAATTGCATAGAAGGTTCCTCCTCTTGCTTTCGGAACAGGAAAAAGACCTTCTGATCTGTCATTGGATCACTTCGTAATACAATGATTTTGCACTCTGCACAAATTAAAGTTTTGTTTGCTTAATAGTCACGAAACCATTTTTCTTAATACTTGTTGGATTTGCAGAAATAGGGATAAAAAGACAATCGCACATCATTCACATATGTATCGTTTCATATGGATTTAAGTGTAGTTGCCCATGGTTTGATTTATTTATTTATACGTTTTTTTTAGGGGATGTTGAACGATACTATCAACTTGGGAATATAACAGTTTTACTCCATGGCCAATAAGTCACTTGCAATTGCATCTGCTTCTTTTCACCATTGCTTTGTTTACACCTTTAGCTCCTTCATCTCTGATTCCAGTCCCTCCCTTTCAGCTTCTGCAGATTTCAACTTGTCTTCCAACTTGTCTGCAATCGTGTTACTCCCTCTGTCTTTTATTTTAAACAAAAAAAGTACATATATTTAGTCTAAATTTAGACCAAATACGTATACATTTTTTTTTCTTATAATAAAAGACAGAGGGAGTGCTAGCTTCTAACTTTTCACCTAATTGGTTCAGCTGCAAGGTCATTCCTTCTTCCTTGGTTTGAGCAGCTACCACTTCTGAAACTGCTTCACTTGGTTGGCTCTTGAGACTCATTTTCATTGCTCATTGACGCCAGCTACTTTTTTTTTTCTCTCTTCCAAACTGGACTTCAATAGTACTACCTTATCATTCTTTACTTGAAATTTCTTTGACAAAATTAAATAAAAAGGAAACGAAAAAGAAAAAAATGATGAATCAGAAGCCATCTCTTTTCCAGGTTGATCGGGAGAATAACTTGGCAAACTAACTTTGTCGTTAACGATTCATGAAGAATTGTTTTGTTTGCCTTGAGATGTCTTAAATAAGCACCCAAATCGTCAATAACAAAATTTTACATAATAATAAAGGGAACATAGACAAGCTAACCTATAAACATGATCAATTATCAATAAAATATCACTCTTTTCCATTGTGCTGTCTGTATCTCACAAATCTTAAACTGGCAACCATATTGCACAAAACCATATGATATTTTATTCTTGGGAAAATAGTGCTTTTGTTCTCTGTAATTTCAGAAAAATTCAGTTTTAGTTCCTGTAATTTGTTTTAAATAAAATAGTCCCTGTAATTTCAAATTCTGTCTCTTTTGGTCCCTGGCGTTATCTCTTCGTTGAAAATTGCTGGCGTGGCAAACGGTAGGCGACCTGGACGCTGTGACGTGGCTTTTTTAATTGATTTGGCACAGCTGACTCAACATTTTACATTTTAAATATATTAAAATCAAAATAAAAAATGGAAAACCCAGGAAAATTGAAACCCAGGAAGGTTGGGATTTTACGCCAATTTGTTATCCCAATTCATCACTGCCAATTCACGTGGCAACCCAACCTTCACAAACTTGTAACCCAGATCGAACGAACTCAAACCCAGATTGAAACGAACTCAAACCCGGTGATGGAACGAACTCAGATTGAACGAACTCAAACACAGATTCAAACCCAACCTTCACAAACTTGTAACCCGGATTGAACGAACTCAAACCTTTACAGACCTTTACAGATTGAACGAACTCAAACCCAGATTGAAACACATCTTGAAATGAACTTAAACCCGAACTTCGAACATTAAGAACACCACCACCCCCCTTGAACACCAACCCCCACCTCTCACGCCATCATCTCAACCCCACTCCCACCGTACACCCAGATCCGCTCCAAAGTGGTGTATAAAAAGAATCACATGTGCAAGGTAGAAAGAATAAAGCGTGTAAAACGGTTTTGCTTGTGGATGTACTATAGTTGCATGAGATCCAAATGATTTTTCTTGTCAATTTTAGTTGTTGTGATCCAAATGGATCTTTTGTTTAAAGAGGTTTGTGTTCCAAATGGCCTTCATATTATAGTACCTTTGGGAGCTTCACTGTCATTTTCCCTAAACTCACTGCCATTGTCCGATAGCAGTATGATCATTGTGTAATAAATCTGTTATCTTAAAAGTTGTGGTTATCAGTTGAATTATTTTGGAAAATTCAGGAAAATTTTGTTCCTATTTTGAAACTTAATGTTTTTAGATAGGTTTATGAACATTTGGTTGTAGATTTTGGTATCTAGGCTTGAATGTTTGCTGGCTGGGATGTCTATGAGTGAGCAGAAGCTATCTTATATTACTGATTTAGTACTTCATCAATTGACAATGTGTCATATATACCTTATAAGCTTCTTCTATTCTAGCCTTTTTTAATGAAGGAAACAAATGAAATTATGTTTATACTATTGTTTAAACATGTTTTTTGTTTGCTTCTTCACTCAAGTAACTCTACTAAGAGCTTTAGAATTGCCTCGCTCCTACGACTACTATGCTAAATGCTTTGGCCAATGGAAGCTGCAGCAAAGCAATCATGGCTCGCCTAGCTGATTTCATCATCTTAAATATCACCATCTTATCTATGGCCATTCTTAAATATTAGATATCACCATCTTAGTCATGGAAGCTGCAGCAATAATGGCCATTGCTTTTGGCCAATGGAGGGGTAAGCTGCTACGTGCTTTACTCATTTATTTTTGTTGAGTAACTTGATTAATTCTGGTTCAATTATAATTAATCACTATATATTAATTCTGGTTGAAAACTTTCGTTTGATTAATTATGGTTCTCTTAGTCTTTAATTAATCACTGTATATTAACACTGCAGGCTAAGATGAGCAAAGAACATCAAGGCCATTATAAAAGTGCATCTTTAATGTCTTTCATGGTGGCAATACAAGCCACTGTTTTCAATCCTGTGATGCTTGTGATTATGGCCATTTGCGGATTCCTTGATGCTGGATATACAAATTGAACCTAAATATACTGTAATTAATAGTCTATGTTCAGGATCAACTTACTTAAATTATCTGATTTTTTGAAACATGTAGTGTATTTTGATTGTATAGCAGTATGATCACTGATGCAAAAGGCCCTTGTGAGGTTTTCTTGGCAAATTGTAGAAGAGGAAGCCTAGTACAGTGCCATGCAAAAGTAGATTTCCCAAGCATGGATCGAGCCTTTTTTTTTTTTTTTTTTTTAATGAGTGCACGTGAAATGGAGAAAATTAAGAGCTCTATTATTGATAATAGCAAACCAAAGATACTGTTTCAGCCAGTGCAATTGTTTGCTTATGTGTTCACTTGTGCTTTTCTATGGGTTTGTCTGTTTAAAACCCAACAACTGAGTTTGCGGAGAAAATGGTACTTGATGATGAGTTCGGATTATCCAATGTCTCACACTTGGGGCTGACAAATACGTCCTAATTTGTGATTGGAAATTTTGTTAAAAGAAGTCATTGCAGGTATATAGTTACCTAATTGATTAATTCTTGTTTTTTGCTTTCTGGTTAATCCGGTGGGAGCTAAACACAGTATATATACAAAGGATGCATACATCTACATGATCACTCGACATCCACATTATAATATAATATTCATAAACTTCATATAGCTGACCATAAATGGAAACTACAAGATAGTAGTGGACAAGCTCAACACCGACAAGAGCTTGTCCAGAAATTAAAAAAAAAATACAGACAGACCATGCATATATAGTGCTAGACTGCTAGTACCTACTAGTAAGGTGGAGGAGGAGGGTAGCATTTGGTGGGTGGAGGTGGTGGTGGGGGAGTGTGGTGGAGGTGGTGGTGGGGGAGTGTGGAGGTGGAGGGATGGAGTGGAGCAAGGAGGTGGTTTTGAGCGTGGTGGAGGTGGTGGTGGTGGGGAGTGTGGTGGAGGGAGGGGGAGTGTGGAGGTGGTGAGTGTGGAGGTGGAGGTGGTGGTGGGGGAGTGTGGTGGAGGTGGTGGTGGGGGGGAGCAAGGAGGTGGTTTTGAGCGTGGTGGAGGTGGTGGTGGTGGGGAGTGTGGTGGAGGAGGGGGAGTGTGGAGGTGGTGGTGGTGGGAGTGTGGAGGTGGAGGGGATGGAGTGGAGCAAGGAGGTGGTTTTGAGCGTGGTGGAGGTGGTGGTGGTGGGGAGTGTGGTGGAGGGAGGGGGAGTGTGGAGGTGGAGGTGGTGGTGGGGGAGCAAGGAGGTGGTTTTGAGCGTGGTGGAGGTGGTGGTGGGGGAGTGTGGAGGTGGTGGTGGTGGGGAGTGTGGTGGAGGGAGGGGGAGTGTGGAGGTGGTGGTGGTGGGGAGTGTGGAGGTGGAGGGATGGAGTGGAGCAAGGAGGTGGTTTTGAGCGTGGTGGAGGTGGTGGTGGTGGGGAGTGTGGTGGAGGGAGGGGGAGTGTGGAGGTGGAGGTGGTGGTGGGGGAGTGTGGTGGAGGGGAGGGAGTGTGGAGGTGGTGGTGGGGGAGTGTGGTGGAGGTGGTGGTGGTGGGGAGTGTGGAGGTGGAGGGATGGAGTGGAGCAAGGAGGTGGTTTTGAGCGTGGTGGAGGTGGTGGTGGTGGGGAGTGTGGTGGAGGTGGGGGAGTGGGAGTGTGGTGGAAGGGGAGGGGGGCAGTGTGGAGGTGGTGGGGATGGAGGAGCTGAGCAAGGAGGTGGTGGCATGTCTGGAGATGGTGCTGGGGGGTGCTCCCCACAACGACAAAACACAGAAGTTCTCGAGAGCACTGCAGTGGACCGGAGGCCTACAAGGAAGGCGATTAACAGCAAATGCAAAACGCTAATAGCCCCCATATTGAGAGTTGGTGCAGAGAGCAATGCAGGCACTCTTCCCTATTTATAGGGAGGGAATAGAGGGTGACTTCTAGAGTTGTGCCCTTGATCTTTCTGACCACAGTGGTGCGGTGAAAAACTATCGGATTTTGCTTGTCTCTTCGAGTTTTCAGTATTACAAAACCAAACCCTCAAGTTTGAAAAATTTGACGCGTTCCCCACGTGAACCTTGGATAGATGGACCAGGTATTTTTACACGCCCAAAACAAATAAAGAACGAGTAAATAGCCAAATTGGTTCATGATAAAAATTATGGAGACTAATTTAGTCTCGCGAAATAAAAAATAACAATTTGGTTTTTAAAAATATTAAATATGGGTCAAATTTAATCTTTTTTAGGATAATTTTTAGGAATATTTTAATTCCTATCAAGGATTAATTTGAGATTTTTAAGAATAAAATTAGTATTTTTTATTTCTTAATGACTAAATTATTCTCCGTAATTTTTATTTGGGACTAATTTAGATATTTACTCATAAATAAAACATATCTCTACACCATTATCATTTAGTTTTTAGCTTTTTATGGTTCGAGCATTTAGTTATTTTTAAACCTATTGTTGTAAATTAACTTGACACACATGAATGACTTGTTATTAGCGGTAAACTCCCGATATATACTACAATACATTTTTGTGTGTGCTTATTATACACATTTAATTATTATATGTTTTTGTTAAATTATATATCTTCTATTGTTATATTTTTTCTATGTGTATATATATTACTATTTTTTTTCTATATTCTTTCATATTATACTATACCTTATATTTATATGAGTATAATTTAAAACACATCTTAATAAGATGAAAAAACATAATATTTTTCAAGAATTTGGAGCTGAATTCCCGGATGAAAAATGTGAAGATACTTTAGATGGATTAAAAAAAGGTGAAGAACTGGAATCGCAGGGATCAACAACAATATCGTCGAAATCTCCGGAAATAAGGTGGTGGCCACTCGCAAGGACTCTGATGCTCAAGTCAGTGCTTGTATAGTATCGAGAAGTCTTAAGAATGAGAATGTCTCGAGTGAAATTCTATATATGACAAATATTAGTAACACACTATCTAACACTCTCTTTCCAACACACTTATCGGTTAAAATTCATATGGGTGCTACTAAATTTATATGATTGGACCCACATAATTTAGTGAGACTCATTTGATTTCCAACCAATAGGAGTGAGTGTGTTAGAAAAAAAGTGTTAATGAATGTGCTAGTAACACACGTTGCTGTATATAGGGGTTTACTGATATGGTTGAGGTCATATGGACCTAGGTGTTGGTTACGGTGTGCACTTGCAGGCCTTGAAAAATTAAAAATATTATTTCCTCCCTATAAAATTTATGTTTTGACCCTTCTCAATATAATAAGTTGCACCCAGTTCCCCCACACTTAGTCACCATTTCATCTCATTCAATCAGATCCAATCATCTCTTCCTCTCAAAACTCAAAACATAACTTCTCTCACTGTCTTACATCTCGACCCACTCTCCCTCCTGTTGGTAAATGTCATTTTCGGTCTCTGTTTCCCCCTTTTACTAGGTTCGAATTTCCCCCAATTTATATTAAAACCCTAATCTGATCCATCTGTTAATTTTCTCTTGTAATTTTTTGTGTTGTAATTGGGTCTCTGTTACTTTGGTCTACGTAGTTTTGTTATTTTCTCTTGTATTTTTTTTTTAATTCCGAAACATATCGAATTTTTATGTCCTGAAAACCTATTTTGTATTATCAGAAATCATGGTCTTGTTATTTTGCAAAAGAGTAAACATTTGCTCTTATTATTTTTTGGTAAAAAAAAAAACTTGTGCCGATGCTCTTGTTATAATTCGGTGATTTTAAAATTTTACGCACCCGATGACCCAAGGTCCTAGGTCTACCACAGGTTGAGGTGGTTAATCGTTATTCCGTTGAGATAAAATTGTTCCACAGTTGTAAAGCTTTATCTGGTTGTTACTAGCCGAGGGACTTAAAAATGAGTTAATGGACTCTCCTATTGGGCTTGTAAACAAGATATTGGTCCAGAACAAAACATAATCTTTATTATAATTTCAAAATATCAATTTGTGCCCAATACATGTATTCTTACAAGAAATCCTTTGTAAAGTTATTCATTTATACATTGAACTAATATATTTAAATTTATTTATAATAATTCTATATCTTAATATTTTTTAAATTAATATAATTAAATATTTATCAATAAAAGTCACTTTTACAAATAACATTAAATTACTTCACAAATTTAATTTTATCATTTGAATGAGATTTAAAATATTCTTTCATATTAATAGTAATTAATTCACATCAAACACATTATAAGTCAAGAGAGTTATATCATTTAATTTGTTTGATACACTTTTTAAAAACAGCTTTTCTGTTTTTAAAATGAGACAAAGAACAAATTTTGTTCTTATTAAAGTTTTTAAAAACAGAAAACTATTTTAAAAGAGTAATCAAATATGCTATTATATACTGCTTCCTGTCATTTTATTATTTTTGACAATAATTAAATTTCGGTTAATAATATTTATATTACACCTTTTTTATGCAATATTTATATTACACATAATTAAATATATGAGATTGTTATTACACAATATATATTAATAATTTTTGCTTATCAAAAAAAAAATTACACAATAGAATATGGCAAACAATTTTTAATAATCCTTCCATTAAAAACTAGGATTTTAACGGTTACTTGATCACATGTTTCTTTTATAAATTTAAGCTTTCACATACCCCATGTTGCAATTACATAAAGTTCATTTATCCCTAAAAAAAGGTAGCCCACCCAAAATCTCAATCACATGTTTATTTTACTACTAAATCTATGGCTCATGTTGACGGCACCACCATGGTGACAAACCTCAATAGCACCATGTTAGAGGAAACCGGGAATAAACTACGCACATTAGTAACTTAAAATATGCATTATCAGCCGGTTTTCTGTAATTAAACTTCTGTCCCCAACAAAAGCTAGTTACTTGTTTTTGACTCAAACATTATCTTACTGTTGAGGTTGGGTAAAAACCCACAATTTCCCTTGTAATCATTGTCCTTGAAAACCTTTAATTAATAAGTAAAAAAAATAATGTCCTTGAAAACCCACTGTTCCGATCCTGATCTGGTTGATCAACCTAATTGGAGCAATAAAATTTATGGGATATTGAAGGCACCCTGCTATCATTTTTTTTAAAGGCAAAAGTATATTATATTATAACAGAGTACTAAGGGTACCCCAACCCAATTAATATGTACAAGGCGAGGTTTGTCAACAAGAAGGCAAACCCACCACATCTGACACCAAAACTCCTAAGAACTAGGACCTAGCAATACAGCGAATGGGTTCAACAAACCACTCATAATACAAGCAAGGTGCGGATTTACTCCTAGCTAAGAACCATCTCCACGATAAGGATATGATTCGATCCACTATATGACCCAGATCTGGTACCCGCCCTTAAAAAAATGCACCAATTCCGTAGATCCCATAAAACCCACAACACGATATGCCAAATCAAAGCCAACCCCTGCCTACATCGCAAGTTCACCCTTAAATATCCAAACTGCAAAAATAAAGAAAACAAATCCTGGGGCATAACAAAATCAAAGCCCAACCACCCAAAGACCCTGTACCACACCAATGACGAAAAGTCGCAGCTGGTAAAAAGATGTAGGAATGTTTCCTGATGACTACCACATAGCACACAAAAAGCAGCCGAGGGAGCAAGAAGAATACCTATACTAAGCAAATTTGTCCGAGTTTGCACTCATTCAATAGCAACTATAAAGAAAAAGCAATTACCTTAGACGGAGCTAAACTTTTCCATAAATTACTTAGTATGAAAATCGCTCATTTGACACTCGTAACACGGGAAAAAGGTTAGATAAGAAGTCGTAGGCCGATGAAACCGTAAAGGCCCCCTAGAATGTCTAGTCTAGGTCCGCCTATCTGAGTCCGGTGACAGTGATATAGGTGCAAGTGACGCCATGAGCTCGTCCACCTGTGATTCCTCCCACGCAAAAAAGCTCTTCCTCCATGACATTTCCCAAATCCATATGCCATCCTGCCATCTCCCACAACTCCCCACCACCGCCTTTGAATCCGCTGCCATAGAAAACAATCTAGGAAACCTCCTCCTGAGTGAAGAGTCACCAAGCCAAATATCATGCTAAAACCTAGTAGAGTTTCCTCCTCACCAACCTCCCGACGACCACACACCAATGACGAAAAGTCGCAGCTGGTAAAAAGATGCAGGAATGTTTCCTGATGACTACCACATAGCACACAGAAAGCAGCCGAGGGAGCAAGAAGGATACCTATACTAAGCAAATTTGTCCGAGTTGGCACTTTGTCCAATAGCAACTGTCAAGAAAAAGCAATTACCTTAGACGGAGCTAAACTTTTCCATAAATTACTTAGTACGAAAATCTACTCATTTGACACTCGTAACACCCGGGAAAAAGGTTCCGATAAGAAGCCGTAAAGGCCCCCCTAGAATGTCTAGTCCAGATCCACCTATCTGAGTCCGGTGACAGTGATATAGGTGCAAGTGACGCCATGAGCTCGTCCACCTGTGATTCCTCCCACGCAAAAAAGCTCTTCCTCCATGACATTCCCAAATCCATATGCCATCCTGCCATCTCCCACAACTCCCCACCACCACCTTTGAATCCGCTGCCACAGAAAATAATCTGGGAAACCTCCTCCTGAGTGAAGAGTCACCAAGCCAAATATCATGCTAAAACCTAGTAGAGTTTCCATCCCTCACCAACCTCCTGACGCTACCGGCGAACCGATCCCCACCCTGAGACCCCTCAATCCCCACCAAACCAGTATCCTTCCACCACACTGAGCCAGAGGATGGGACTCTGAGATCCTCAAAGTAAGAAAGACAGTTTACTCGAGGCCCATACTTCGACACCAACACCCTATGCCACAATGATTCCTCCTCCCCTAAAAGCCTCCATCTCCATTTACCTGATAAACTAAGGTTAAACCTCCTGAGATTACTATCAATGAATATTATTATGCTTTATATGTATAAGCCGGTGAATTTAATGTCTATATATCAGTGCTTTTTACCATTTTATAGTTACATTTTATTAAAGTGTTTTTACATTTTTAACCAATAATTCTAACCATTGCCAACAAAAATAATTGAACGTCCTATGTTATCATGAAGACTATATATTCTTGAAGAACAGTGTGTTCGGTTGAATTTTAAACGATCTTAATGATACCCAAGGTTCGATTGATATATACACTGATTACCTATTAAGTAGGGGGTTACCAATTTTTTTTTTATATAAACAAACTCATTTCATTTCATTCAAAATAAGTTGTTCAATACAAGTAAAGAACATGCTAAAAAAGATGGTGATTACCATCCTCAATAACTATTTTTTTATGTTAACATCTATAACTACTTTTATTTCATGGGTTTTAATTAGTTCTATAAAGGAAAAATCTAAATAGTTTTTTGACAAAAAAAATCTAAATAGTTAGTAATCACAAAAGAATTCTCTATTATTGGATTACAAAGACAGCAAAAAACAATGTTTTCATGTCAGTGTTTTATTTACTCGCAGGCAGTAGGCATGACAACTGAACTTGAACCCGCGAATACCATCTCGACCCTGACCCAATTTTGACTGGGAAAACCCGCCTTGACCTGCGGTGGGGCGGGGTTGGAGATGTCGATACCTGACCCGCCCCCGACTTGACCTGCCGAGCTAAATATAAATTGTTAATTTTTATTTTGTTTTATGCATGTATACTCATTTATTTCGTTTCATATATTTTGTTTATTTTTAATTTAATCTATTTTCAATAGAAAATCTTATTTTGATGTTTTTTATTTTATTTTATCATTGTATAATAATTATGATTTTATTTTATTAATTATCGTAAATATAATTTTTTTAATTTTTATACATATATGGAGCAGAGTCGGGGGGCCACGGGAAAACCGATCATGTCGGGGCGGGAATGAGAAAGGCAAAACCCAAATTCGTTGGAATTGGGAACGGGAATGGGGGAGGCAAAACTCGCCCCTGACCCGACCTGTTGACATGCCTAGCCGGTAGTACTTTCCTGCCTTTTCCCAATGAAGTGTACTTTGGTAAAATTAAACTTTGGATGATTTTTGTAATTTTGTAAATATAAAAAGCACTTCTATATAGTTAATAAACAAACAAGTTAAAAATCATTATTTAAAAAAAATGATTTTTATGATGGTAACAAACACAAATTAGCTTCCACTTTCCTTAAAATCTCTAATAAATAATCTCTAAATTATTGAATGCCAAAATCATTTTTTTTAATCCGTAACAAATGGGTCGTAATTAGTCTAATTATTAATCAAAGTTTAATTTAATAAAACAAAAGGAGCCGCTAGCTGAGATACATTATATATCAGCTATGATCAGTACCATCCTCCCTTTTTTTTTTAATTTATCAAAAAAAAAAAAGAGTATCATCCTCCTCTTTTTTCCTGTAATTATCTTGTGTAACGTTGTTTGTCAAAAAAAAAAAAGAAAAAAATACGTTGTGTGAGTGAATGAGATAAAAAGTAGTATCATCTCTCTCTGAAATTAATTATATGCTTTTTTTTTTTGTGCAAATAGAATTAGTATCGAATCGGATGCATTCAGATGTCAAATTAATGTTCATTTGTAAAGGAGCAACACCCAGCAAGTTACAGCATTCAAATGGATAGGCTAAACAAAATATCCAATTTTTCTTTGGACTCAATAGACGTAGGCAGTGAGCAAGAATAGCAACGCATTTCGGTTACCCCATGAAGGTCATATCATGTCTATTCTATTCACTTAATTATATGCTGCTAAAACTACCAAAAGTAAAAAAGCATCACTATTAAATACTTGTCAATTTTATTTTTGTTTTGGTATTAATTACCTGTCAATTTTAGAATAATCATTACAAAAAATTCAAAGACTTGAGCCATAGCACAATTCTACAGTGTAACTTCAAGATATCCTCGTGAATGTGCTCCTCCATCGTTGACAAGCCATATTCATTGACACCTTTGCTCTGTTGCACAATTAATCCTCCATTAATATGGATAATGACACACATTGCCTTAAGGGGGAAAAATGCAACGCCAATGCACGAGCTAAATAAGTTAAAACAGAAACCTATCAACCAGTCCTACTCATTTTTACCGAAATAGAGTGATTACTAGGAATCCTGCTGCACTGAAACTGAAACCACTACGTACTAGCTACTTGTCGACTACATCTTCAATTGAGTGAGAACGGGGAATTTATATTGAACTGAGAATGGGAAGGAGCTTTTGAACAGTATTGGTTCAATGTCTCCGTTCAATGTTCAATCCCCAATTTAAATTGAATCAACAAATGTTAGCAAAAGGTCAATGTGGGAAATGGTAAATGGATTCAACTATCAAGAAATTAAGAATAACATTTCCTAAGACCTAAGCTGACACTTACAATTTTCACCATTGCACATTTACACTGGCAACTTTCACCCTTATGCACCCGAGGAAACAACATTAAAAAAAAAAAAAAAAAAAAAACACAAACACCAAGCTCAGTTCAAAAAGAAATCCAAGTAGTTAACTTTATGCAACCAAACTATTTCGTAATTCAGTTTGGTTGGGTTCAGTTTTATAGCCTAACTGAACTTTGAACACCCCTAATTATTGATATTCAGAATACAATATATAAATATAACATTTAAAGCAAATCTCTACATTGCTATAGATATGTCTAGTAAGGCAAAAAAGAAATTGATTATTGAAAGCATAAATTGACAGCATATTATCGATTCCCTAACAAAAGAATTCATAATTGATCATCTTTGGGTTATAATAAGGATTACCTGTCAAAAGAAAATCTTCATGCACATTGGTTATTCTATTAAAAAAAAATTTGAATTATATTGAGGAATATTTTTCAATGAAAACTCTACATTTGTATATACCTATATTTTTATACTTCACAGTCATAATTATTCTATAATTCTGGAATCCATGTAATATAATTTTTATTTACTTTTATAACATTACAAATGTCCCAATAACCAGCTTTTGATTGTGCTAATTACGTTCTTACAAGTTACAAATCTTACAAGTTACATAATAAGGAATAATTGGAAATCACTACAAAAACAATTAAATGGTCCTAAAATGCTTCTCCATGGAATGATTCTTTCTTAGGGCAAGTCGAAAATAAATTTGGCAAATTTGGCAAACTAGACGTCAACCTTTTCACAACTATTTCATTGCCACTAAGCTATATTAGTACCTTTGCTTTCATTTAGGTAGTTAATTATAAATGCATCTAGCTCAGTAGCAAAAGTGATGACAGCTTACTAACCATCCAAATTGTCCCAACTCCCAAAAGCATGTATCATATCCCATGCAAGGCCCACACTAAGCTATATTAGTACCTTTGTTCATTCTAGCTAAATCACTCACTTGGCAGAGGAGGAATTCCTTACCATTAGTGGCTAATCCTTTCCTTACACATTTTTTATGTAATAAATATATATCAAATTTTGATAACATTGCTGCGTTGGGAGGTTGCAGCCAGTGGAGTCCCTCGACACCTATGTTTGGCTACAAGTGAATGTGAAACAGTGGGAAGAAAAGCGTTAGCATTAGCAATAATATAAATTGGGGGTGTTCAAAAAAAAAAAAAATTCAGAAACCAAGTGTCAAGATTTATTCAGCATATTTAAAAATAAAATAAAAAAAGGATTTATTCAGTATCATCCTCTCTCTCTCTTTTTTTTTTTAATTTATCAAAAAAAAAAAGTATCATCCACTTTTTTTGTGTAACGTTGTGTTAGTGAATGAGATAGAAAGTATCATCTCTCTCTGAAATTAATTATATGTCTTTTTTTGTGCAAATAGAATCAGTATCGAATCAGATGCATTCAGATGTCAAATGTTCATTTGTAAAGGAGCAACACCCAGCAAGCTTAAGTTACAGCATTCAAATGGATAAGCTAAACAAAATATCCATTTTTTCTTTGGACTCAATAGATGTAGGCAGTGAACAAGAATAGCAACGCATTTCGGTTACCCCGTGAAGGTCATATCATGTCTATTCACTTAATTATATGCAGCTATCAAAACTACCAAAAGTAAAAAGCATCACTATTAAATACCTGTCAATTTTATTTTTGTGTTGGTATTAATTACCTGTCAATTTTAGAGTCTCATGATCATTACAAAAAATTCAATTCGGCAGCGTTTTGTGATTAGAAGCTATGTGCTTGTATACATACATACAAATAACTTTGTTGATTCTAATGTGACTACTACTTCGCCTGAATGCTTGTGCCACCTCAACATCAGACATGCAAACTCAGTGTATAGAAAGAATCACTTTGCGTCGTCAATGCATGTGAGTTGCTTTACAGCAGTATAATAAATGAGGAAGATATGGATGTATAGTAAAGTGGTCATTATCATCGGAGCATTTTCTACCCTTTCGAATATTAATGACTGGCCAGCCGCTTGTTCATCAATGTACATAATAAAACTGAGATAATTTCTATTTTGGATTAGTGTTCATTATTACTAAAGTTTTGGTAGCCACTATCAAGTAGGGCTTGAAATGAGGTCGACCTGCTCGAACATAGTCCGAGACTCGACTCGATAATTAGTTTGTTACTTGATTCATGAACCAAATGAGCCGAATTTGAGTTGAAATTGAGCTCGTTAAATAAATGAGCCGAACTTAAGCTATGCATAGTTCGATTTGTTTGGTTTATGAGCCAGCTCGAATATATATATATATATATATATATATATTTCCAACAAAAAATATAAAGAAAAGATAGATCGGAGAACGAAACACACCGTACAGAGTGTTATGAAATTTTTCCTTACAAATATGGGAAATGATTGCTCATGTGTTAAAAAATCTCATCTGCCCATATTAGCTCGTTAAATAAATGAGCTGACCTCGATAAGACTCGACTCGATAATTAGTTCGTTAAACTTGGTTCATGAACCAAATGAGCCGAACTTGAGTTGAAAATTGAATTTCGTTAAATAAATGAAAGTGGTGAGTTGAATCAAGTTTGACTCAGCTCGATTCATTTCTAGCCCTACCATCAAGCATTTCATTTTTCACTCTGATGCACTTTGTGGCAAATTAGACTCCGACTCTTCATCCTTACGCATGCCTATGTCAGTATAGCTGATTCCGTTCCAAGGTATCGTTCTAGCTAAATCACTCACTTGGCAGAGGAGGAATTCCTTACCATTAGTGGCTAATCCTTTCCTTACACATTTTTTATGTAATAAATATATATCAAATTTTGATAACATTGCTGCGTTGGGAGGTTGCAGCCAGTGGAGTCCCTCGACACCTATGTTTGGCTACAAGTGAATGTGAAACAGTGGGAAGAAAAGCGTTAGCATTAGCAATAATATAAATTGGGGGTGTTCAAAAAATAATAATTCAGAAACCAAGTGTCAAGATTTATTCAGCATATTTAAAAATAAAATAAAAAAAGGATTTATTCAGTACCATCCTCTTTTTTTTTTTTTAATTTATCAAAAAAAAAAGTATCATCCTCTTTTTTTGTGTAACGTTGTGTGAGTGAATGAGACAAAAAGTAGTATCATCTCTCTCTGAAATTAATTATATGCTTTTTTTGTGTGCAAATAGAATCAGTATCGAATCGGATGCATTCAGATGTCAAATTAATGTTCATTTGTAAAGGAGCAACACCCAGCAAGTTACAGCATTCAAATGGATCAGCTAAACAAAATATCCAATTTTTCTTTGGACTCAATAGACAGATGCAGAGCAAGTATAGCAACGCATTTCGGTTACCCCATGAAGGTCATATCATGTCTATTCACTTAATTACTATGCTATCAAAACTACCAAGAGTAAAAAGCATCACCATTAAATACCTGTCAATTTTATTTTTGTTTTGGTATTAATTACCTGTCAATTTTAGAATCCCATGATCATTACAAAAAATTCAATTCGGCAGAGGTTTGTGATTAGAAGCTATGTGCTACAATTTTAATAGTAGTACGTTGACAAAGAAAGAATCACATGCAGTGACAATTACGCAGCAACAGGTCAAGCTGAAGTTTTCACTACCTTGAGATGCTTAGGCGATTAATTAGCAGCTTCAAGGAGACAACTATTAGCCCTTTGGAATAAGGAGTCATAAAGTGCTCTCTCCGTTTTTTTTTAAATGTCGTTTATACTGTGATTGATTGGTATAAAATAGTGGAGAGAGAGAGAGGAGTAGGGGAGAAGTTGAGAAGAGAGAGACAACTTCCACTGAATGGTTAAGTAAAGAAGTTGAGAGGAGACATGAAAAATAGTGAGACCCACTGCCTTTTTATTTCTCCTCAATCTATTGAAGATTGGGCGAAGAAATGCTCATTTGCCAGCTTTGCCCACTACTGAACGTGGGGATCTTTTTTTTTGGGTCAACAAACGTGGAGATCTTGCTTTTTGGTCTAGAAATTTAATTAATTAATTCAAATGAAAAAATAAACCAATTTTTAGCGCAAAGATATTTTTGTCCTTTTAAAAATTAAACATATTTCTCTCTCTTCAATTTCTCTTATTTTTCTCTTAAACTAATCAATACCCCAAATCTGCTCATTTCTCATCTTTTTCTCTCTTCTCACACTCTTTCTTACCTATTTCTCTTTTCACGATTTCTCCTCAGAACCAAACATAGGCTTAAGATTGTTTTAGACAAACCAAGATAATCAATAAATTTTGTTTTTTATGAAATTATTAGCCTTTTTTCATGTGATACATATTTCTCTCCCTACAATAAATAGTCAAGGGTATAATTGACAAATAAGTAATTAATGTAATCTTAAACTTTGAGAATGACAAGTAATTAGAAATAAAATTTCTCTAAAAATTTTAATAGTTATGTGATTAGAAGCTATGTGCTACAATTTTAATAGTAGTATGTTGACAATAGTAAAATGGTACTCTCCTAAAATAAGTGTTGTAAGTGTTGTGTAAAAGAAAAAATTTATCCCAAATTAAATTTCATTTTATCTTTTCAACATAGCATTAATTATTTTATTTCAACACTCATAAATTAAAGTCGTTATACTTCACTACTATGTATTTATCACAATGGTTGGTATCCAATATGTACATACATACAAATAACTTTGTTGATTCTAATCTGACTACTACTTCGCCTGAATGCTTGTGCCACCACAACATCAGACATGCAAACTCTGTGTATAGAAAGAATCACATGCACAAGTAGAAATAATAAAGTGCGTAAAACGGTTTTGCTTGTGGACGTACTATAGTTGTGATCCAAATGATTTTTCTTGTCAATTTTAGTTGTTGTGTTCCAAATGGATCTTTTGTTTAAAGAGCTTTGCGAAATTCAATTTTGTAAAAACCATTCAAAGCTTTTATTTGTTATCACTCTTTCAATTAACTAACGTTTCCATCAAAGCTTTTCTATACCCAAAACATAGAAAATCACATTCTTCATCTTCAAAACTCAAAAGTGCCAGCTCAAGTTCTTGCCTTTTGCTTACATCATAATTGAGAAAATGTCTAAGGGTAAAAGCTTGTACTTCAGAAACACAATTGCAGAGCATAAAAATGAATGATGTATTTGATTTTGGAAATTAAAATTGAAAAGTATCATAGTTTATCTGTCATAAAGAGATTTGCTTCAAAAACAGGAATGGGGAAAACAGCAGCAAATCCAGGAAATAAATAATTGGGCAAGGTAAAGAATAAAAACTAGCCTATTTAAATTAGTGTTTAAATTAGGCTGCTGATTTATTGAGATTCATAAAACTTTGATCATACTCTAATTATATATACTGCAAATTTAACTAGTGCTGCAGGTGTACAAATGTGGAGTTAATTTGCGTTTGTGCTGCGGACACAAAGATATATACAAGTTGATTAGGAGATCAGTGGACCTTTTTTTGAAGCCATGAACTCTGATTTTTTGGCCTAATCTGCTGGGCTCCACGGCCAGTTTGATTTGGCTCTCTCGCGGCCAGCACTTCGCGTCGTCAATGCATGTGAGTTGCTTTACAGCAGTATAATAAATGAGGAAAGATATGGATGTATATTAAAGTGGTCATTATCATCGGAGCATTTTCTACCCTTTGGAATATTAATGA
This sequence comes from Calophaca sinica, assembly GCA_037113605.1. Taxonomy (NCBI): domain Eukaryota; kingdom Viridiplantae; phylum Streptophyta; class Magnoliopsida; order Fabales; family Fabaceae; genus Calophaca; species Calophaca sinica. The sequence continues at coordinate 133,802,999 of CM073733.1, forward strand.
CTGGCCAGCCGCTAGTTCATCAATGTACGTAATAGAACTGACATAATTTCTATTTTGGATTAGTGTTCATTATTACTAAAGGTTTGGTAGCCAGTTACTACTATAAAGCATTTCATTTTTCACTCTAATGCACTTTGTGGCAAATTAGACTCCGACTTTTCATCCTTACGCATGCCTCCGTTAGCTAAATCACACACTTGGCAGAGGAGGAATTCCTTACGGACATTATCCTTTCCTTACACATTTTTAATTTATGTAAATAATAAATGTATATCAAATTTTAATAACATTGCTGCGTTGGTAGGTCGCAGCCAATGGAGTCCCTCGACACCTATGTTTGGCTACAAGTGAATGTGAAACTGTGGGAAGAAAAGCGTTAGCATTAGCAATAATATAAATTGGGGGTGTTCAAAAAAAAAAAATTCAGAAACCAAGTGTCAAGATTTATTCAGCATATTTAAAAAAAAAAGGATCTATTCAGCATCTCAAATATTTTTTATCCAATTCAATTTACTTTAAATGAGATTATGATATATTAAATTAAATCGATTAGAGCTCGGGGATGTTGAAATCAAACAAGATAGCAACTGTCAAAGATGATCGCAGTGTTGAAAACGACATTGTCATCCTTGTCCACTCTTGCCCTCCAAATGAAGAACTTTGAAATTGGGAGATTGTTGAGGTTCCCGTGATTTTTGGTGCAAAATAATTTTTGTAATGCAAATCCTATTGTTCTGCCTAAGGCTTTAGGATAATTTGTTGTCAAAAGGGCGCATATGTTTCATTTCAGTATCTTTATCAATAAAATGCATTTTGAATTTTCCAATCATTTCCCTTTTCCTTTTTTTCATCTTTTTCATTCCCTCCCATCTTTTTTCGTTTTTTCCATTTCACGCTTTAACTAATGCAGATCAAAAACTTTGTCTTTGGGAAATATGATGTCGTTGACTCATACTTTGACTACCCCATGAGGACAATTGGGAAACACCTTCGAATCGATGAGATTGATGGTACGAGAAGCAAAAGTGATTTAATCCACGAGGAAGAACTTGAAATAATCAATTTGAGTCGAAAGTGACAAAAGGAGTTAATAAAAATAGAAAGAAAAAGGTAAAGCAAATTGCGAATTTGCCAAAAATTATTTTTTGTGAAAATTTGAGCAATAAGATTTTGAGATGAAGTTTGGCCATTTTTCTCTATCACAAAAAATAAAAAATATATACATCCCTTGCTACCCCTTTTGAGCCTAAAAAAAAAAAATCTTTTAAATACCCTGAACAAGGATCACTCATCCAATGGAGACTAGCACAATAATCTATTCAATTTCGTCTGTTAAAAAAAAAGGCAAAACAAAAGACGCTTGCAAGAATAAAAAAAATCAATAAAAATGCCAAAGCAAGAAAAGACAATTGTGCTAGCAACCATCAAAGTGCATCTTTGCACTAAAAATCCTTGTTGAAAAAAAATACCTCAAACACTTTTTGAGCCTGAAATATCCTTTCTTTTGTGACCCTTCAACCCCTGGCCACGCATAACCCTAATAAAGTCCATTCCGATCAAAATCAAATTGCTCATATTTTCTCAAAACTTGATTTTTGGAAGAGGAAATCCAAATAAACTCCTTGTTGCGCTTGCTTTACCAAAAATGTGGAATATGATCCACGCCATGGTCTGCCAAATAAGATCATCACTGATAATGGGACAAACTTGGATGACAAGATGATGAAAGATTTGTGTAATGACTTCAAGATCCAACATCGTAATTCCTCACCATGCCGCCCAAAGATGGATGGGGCAGTTGAGGCTGCAAACGAAAAAGATTGTCCAAAAGATGGTGGTAAAAATTAGAGATTGGCATGAAATGTTCCCTGTTACTTTGCACGGTTATCAAACTTCGATTCGCACCTCAACAGGGGCAACCCCATTCTCACTGGTATATGGAATGGAAGCAGCACTTCCCATTGAAGTCAAAATCCCCTCGCTAAGGGTATTGATGGAAATGAAACTAAAAGAGGCAGAATGGGTCCAGGCTCGGCTGGATCAGCTAAACCTCATCGAAGAGAAAAGAGTGATGGCCTTATGTCATGGATAGCTATATCAGCAAAAGATGAAAATGGCCTTTGAAAAGAAAGTTTGCCCCCGGGAATTTCAAGAAGGAGATTTAGTACTGAAGAAGTTTTTGCCCATACAAAAGGATGCTCGTGGAAAATGGACCCCGAATTATGAAGGCCCATATATCAGAAAGAAAGTCTTTCCGAGGGGCCCTAATCCTCACAAGGATGGGCGGCGAAAATCCCCCACTTCCAGTAAACTCTGATGCAGTCAAAAAAATATAATGCCTAAAAAAACAACAAAAAAAACAACAAAAAAGAGCTACAAAAAGAGCTCGCTAGGTTGAAAACCTGAAAGGCGACCTAGGCAAAAATTAGAGTGACCGTTGGATTGAAAACTCGAAAGAAGCGATCCAAGCAAAAGTTAAGGTCCTGAAATTGGACAATAAAGTTGGTGATGCATTAAGAGGTTCAAGTTACCCAACCGGGCAATTTTATACATTTCCAGAGGTTGAGCAATGAGTATTCAAAGTTATGGATATGGGAAGGTGATATTGTTTCTACAAAGACATAAACTATAAAAAATGCTTAGTTATCTTCTTTTCTTTGTTTTTTTCCTACACTTTTCTTGACCAAATTCTCGATGTATCTTCAAGTCCGTGTGACTTGATCCTTGTACACGCGACTCTTCTTGAATGTCAAAGACTTCCATTTCTTTCCTATAGTCTCATGTTTCAAAATGTTGTTTTATGATATTAGGCCCTAATCGTGAAACATGTGAAGATCTTGAAAAACATTACGATTATTATATACGTTCTAAGAATCATGGGGAACGCCCAAATCTCAATAAATAAACTTCAAAAGGGGCAAAGACAAACGGATTGTCCTTAAAAAAAAAAAAGAATGACAAGCATCAGATCTGTAACTTTCACCTCCCTGTCGAAAGCATAGTATGAATGAACCCGATGAACCTCTTGCCTGTCCCATGTCTTTAAGCACTAGAGATCATACGGGATGAGGAACAGGTGCAATAAAAAGAATAGCCACATTGCATACATGCATCATATACCATCTATTCATGCATCATCTTCATATCACCACCATTTTAATCGCTTTGTTACACTTGGTCCATGCACCAAGTGTTGATCCTTCATTATTGTTTTCAAAACAATGCGTCGAGCATTGGTCCTTTATTTTGCTTTCTAAGCGACGCCAAATATCGCTCCTCTTTATTGCTTTCGATTCTGGCGTCAATACCGACCGGCGGTAATCCTCTTTATTGCTTTTTGCTTTCTAGCGACGCGCCAAGTTTCGCTCCTCGTTATTGCTTTAAGATTACCGCAAGACTGACCGGCGGTAATCCCTCGTTATTGCTTTTCGACCAACATATCAGTTCCGGACCTGATGTTGATCCTTCTTAATTGCTTTCCATCGACGTGTCAATACCCTACTTGGCGTCGAACCCTCATTATTGCTTTCCGATCACCGCGTCAGTACCCGACCTGGCGGAGATCCTTCTTTATAATTGTTCTGATTAACGCACCAAACGTTAATTCCTCATTATTGCTTTCTGATCACCGCGTCAGTACCCGACCTGGCGGTGACTCTTCTTTATTGCTTTTCGATAAACGCGCCAAGCGTTAATCCCTCATTTTTGATTTCCTACCACCGCGTCAGTACCCGACCTGGCGGTGACCCTTCTTTATAGTTTTCTGATAAACGCGCCAAGCGTAAATCACTCATTGCCGCTTTTTAGATTACTTCGTCAGTACCCGACCTGGCCGTAATCCTTCCTTATCACTTTCCGATTAAACGCATCAAGCGTTGATCCCTCATTGTCATTCATCACGTCAAGTTCAAGACAAAATTAGTGTATTTATCTTTAGTTCTATTTTACGACAAAAATATAACAACCATTGTTGTTTGCATTTTCTAATAAAATACAACTAAAGAAGGGCAGCTGTTACACCCCAATTTTGTCATTCGCTCACATTTTTATTTTTATTTTCATTGTATTTTTTTATGATGCAGACTAATTTTTATAATACCTGGACTCAATTTTTTTTTGTGTTAATCATTTTGGGCCAATTTTTAGCCCAATTACAAAAATTGTCCATTTACAAGAGTCCATTACAAGTGTTCTAGAACAAATAAAAAAAAAACAAAATCCAAAACTTAAAATCAAAGTCAGATTTCACGCTCGTATCTTCACCATTCACAAAGTCCTCTGCATATCTTCACCAAAGTCCTCTACAGATCTCCTCAGCCACTCTACAAACTCTGCCTTACAGCTACATGTCCCCCATATCCTCTTGCTTTTCTTCATTTGCCAACCATGTTCAATAAATGCTCATGAGTCTACAAAAAAAAATGCAATTTAATCAAAAAAGGGAGAGACCGCTCTGTTTCTCTGTTGTTGAAGTCAAGGGTAATTGCAATTTTTTCAAACAAGCTGCAATTTTTTCTAAAAAAACTTACGGCTAACAACTTTTTTTCAAACCATTAATGCCATCTCAGTCTTTGCACATGTTACCATCTCCTCAGCATCATTTCAGCACACATTTAGCATACAAGTTGCAGCCTCAAGTGGAAAAACTGAACCTTTTTTTTATATAAATAGGAGAGCAATTTCTGGGGGGAGAGGGAGGAGGAATTTTTGAAATCTTTTTACCACCCAGCAAAGAATTTGAGGCTCCATATTGGGGTCCTAATTCAACTCAGTTTCAAACACACAAAAAAAAGGACAACAGTGATAAAAGAATTGCAGAAACAGAGAAGGGAGGAGAAAAACCAAGTCGTTACCTTCCTCAGTAACCACACCCACCCAGGTAGTCCGCTAAACTAATTCCTGTGCTCTGCTTTAATCACAAGATGTCGTAATTTGCCATGTCCATAGTCTGTTAGCATAGGCTTTGCAGAACAAAACCAAACAACAATACTGAACAAAGAAAAATCAAAGAACTAAAAAATGGAACAAGAATTGGAAGCTCAAAAACGGTGAATAAAAAAAAGAGAACTTGTTGAAGAAGAGGGAGGAGCCGTAGCTCACCATCACCACCAGCAGGACCACCCCCCCTTTTTTCTTTGTCACGGTCGCGGCCGTGTGCGGCCGAGGACGGCACGCACCGGCCACTCCTCTGTTCCTCCCTGCGACATCTCTTTCTTCCCCCCGTTCTCCCATGGTCTCGCTGCGGTGGCTCCCTCGCGATCTCCACCTGTTATCGCAGGGCCGTGCGCGGCCGGCGCGCTGGCCACTCCTTCTTCTTCCCCTTCGCGGCCGCGCTCCTTCTCCCTCGCGTCCCCCTTACTCGCGCCGGACCACCGCGTTCCCTGCCTCCTTCGTGGTGACCGCCTCTTTCTTCTCCTCCCTCGTGACCGCGGCCACACCTCTCCCTTACACGCCGTTCTCCTGCAGCTTCGCCGTGGTCGCTCTCTCGCGACCATTCCCCGTCGTGCGCAGAGTCGTGCGTGGCCAGAGAGGCACGCGCCGACTGCCTCCTCTTCTTCTCCCTTAACTCGCCCCTCTTCTATCCCTCTGCTCCATGGCTGCGGCTGCAGCAATTTTAGGGTTCAAAATGAGACCCATTTGGGGTCTCGCCCTCTCCCCTTCTGTCCATTTATTTTTTTTCTTTCATTTCTTTTCATGGGCTACAGCCCACTCTCTTCTACGCCACCCCCCCTTTTGTTCCATATTCTGCTTTTCTTTTTTCTGTTTTATTTCATTTTATTTTTTTTTCACACCCCCTTTCTTTTATTTACGCCCCCTCCCCTTTATTTTATGTTCTGTTGTTTTTTTTTCTTCCTTTTCACACCCATGTTCTTTTATTTGCGCCTCCCTCCCCTTTATTTTATGTTCTGTTATTCGCACCCAGTTTCTTTTCATTTACGCCTCCTCCTTTTTCGTTTTTTTTGTGTTTCTTTTCTTTTCTTTTCTTTTATTCTATTCTGCTCTTTTTTTTATTTATTATTTATTTTTTAGTCAAATTAGTACAATCTTATTCAACTAAATTTCACATACAAGTTTTGAAATCCTATTTTTCTTAAAAATCAAATGATAAAAATCACGAAAATTAATTTACTAATAATGATTACTCGAGATTGCTTCCCGTTTAGTCATTACAAGTATCTTAATTTTCTAAATAAAAATGGGTTATTAGTGAGGACCACTCTTGATTGCTTCTTGTTTGGTCCCCATGAAAACATATCCTCTTCATAAAAATAAAATTAAGTTTTTCTACTAGTAACGATCACTCGAGATTGCTTCCCGTTTGATCATTACGAATACCGTTAATTTTATAAACAAAAAAGATTATTAGTGAGGGCCACTCTTGATTGCTTCTTGTTTGGTCTATACAAAACATACGTTTTTTTTCCATAAAAAATAGACAATTAAAATCAACCAACACGCAACCATTTTCTACCCAAGAACTATGTAGTCTTTGATTTCTCCACTGCACCCGGAGATACGTAGGAGCAGGAGCCCACTCCTGTCAAGCGCAAAAATAAACGACTTTTATTAAGTCCTCTTTTTTTTTGGTTAATTTTTTTTTAAAATAAAAGGGAAATAAATATTTTTTTAGAAGTTAATAAGATTTGCACAATTAATTAGAGGTAACCTTTTTCGAAAGGATGTTGTAGGGTGCTAATACCTTCCCTACACATAATCGACTCCGAACCCAAATCTGGTCTCAAGGACCATTTTCTTAAAAAAAAAAGGTTTTTCCAATATTTTTCCTTCGAAAATAAATTATTGGTGGCGGCTCCATTAAACTCGAATAAATCCCTCCGGATTTTTCGGTCGCTACAATCTTATAATAAGGGGTAATTTTTTTTTTACAAAAGGGTCCTATATTAAAGAATTGAGAAAGTATTATTATTTGGGGCTTAGCATACTTTTTTGTGTGCATAGACTATTAATGATTAAGATATTGTTATAAACTCAAGACTCTTGCAATATACTAACTCTGGTCTTTAATATAAGAAGAATTGAAGAAATTGCAAAAATATCAGTACCATGGTAGCCTAATTAATGTTATAAAGTTTAACTTTCATTCCGAATATATCTCTAATAATTGAGTGCATAGAAAAAATGTGAACTTCTAGTAAATATACACGTCTCATTAAAATATGGGTATAAAAGATATTTTAGCAATTAATACATCTCAAAATAAGTTCACTTTTTTTATAATTAGGACAAAAAATACTCCAAAAATTCTCTTATAATATAGGGACTAGAGGTAGTATATATACAACATGTGAAGAGTAATATATGTGTGTGAAAATGAATACTAAAATTGTAACAAACATGTACTCTTTGTTTAGATAGAGAAAATACAATAAGAGGAAATAAAGTGTAAGGAAAAAAGCGAAAAGAAAGAAAGAAAAGAGATGAGAAGATGGTTTTGAAGTTGCTTGGAAGAAGTAAAAATAGAAGGAAAGAAAGATGAAACTTTTCTTTCTCTTTGTTTGATAGGGTAGAAAGTGAGAGAAAAAGAAAAATTGTATTTATAAAGTTATATTTATACAAAGTTTATTTTTGTTTTTGTCATCATTTTTTTTTCCTATTGTTAACAACCACTATTCTTCTATCTTTACCTCACCCTATACTTCTTGTTTATTTTCTTTATCTGTTAGCATAATTATTCTCTCTCTCTCTTCCCCTCTCCCCTATGTATGTTTTCTTTGTGTCCATATTTGGTTTCTCGCTATCAGAGGCGAGGAATTTTTTGCAGACCCCACGGTCAAATGTTTCTTTCCCTCACTTTCATGGCAATCCTAACAATGGAAAACAATTCTTTCTTATGAGACTCACTCCTCTAACTTTCTTTCCTCTTAAAGTCCATTATTTCAAACAAAATGGTAATTCTATTCTTTTGAAATTTGAAAATAAATGTAGTCTTAGGATATTTACACCTACTTTTTCACCATTAAAAATCACTCATCTTTTCTCATTAAAAGACTATGTTTCTTATATGTTTATGTAAAAACAATACAGATGAACATAAAAATCGTATTGCATAAGACACTTGTCAACCTTTGGTTCGATGAGTTTTTTTAAAGGCTTAGGATTTGATTCAGTTTTTTACATGAGAAATATGAAAGCTTGACGATCTTTGGTCGACTTTTTGATAATTTCTCTCTCTTCTCTCAATTTCCCTTTCTATACTTTTCACTTTTGATATTATAATTTCTTGTAGGGTATGTTTTTGGTCCCTCTACATTGAATAAATTATAGTTTTGGTCAATTTAAAAATTCTTCTTCGAATTTCGTCTCTCTAAAATTTGAAATTACTATTTTTTATCGTTATACCGCCATATGACATCCGTTAAATGTCGTGTGTATAAGAGAAAGTCACATGGCCATCCTAAGTGGCATCAAAAAATGTGTGTGGTGCCATGTGACTACCCAAATATTTTTTCCTTGAGTCCTAAATTGAAATCTATTTATTTGTCATAAAATGAATGCAAGGGATCAAAAATAGTGATCGAAGATTTTAGAGGGATAAAAAGTGCACAAATTTTATTTTACAAAGTCTAAAACCAAAAAATTCGCTCATTTTATAAGGAGCAATAGTAATTTCAAATTGTGGAGGGATGGAAATTAGCAAGAAATTACAGCGACTAAAACCAAAATTCACTCATTTTACAGGTACTTAAACATATTTAACCATTTCACTTACGAGTGACACTTTAATGGGTGAACAACCTCTGAAGGCGTGTAAATAATTTTAAGGATTAAATATGTTTTTAACACATACAAAATACCAAGGTTGTCAAACTTGCGAGTCTACGCAAATTCATGGAGCTTCCGTACACTCGACTCGTAAACTCGTAAGAGTTTACCTAATATTAAGTAAACCTATAAATGACATATATACATAATATAAAACATTTTAACACAACAATAATTCAACATTCCAACTCCATAATAAAGTAAAGTAGCAAACCACAATAATAAAGTGTACTAGTATATTAGTACTAGATAAGATTATATTACATTAATGACCAGATCATACATAAATTCATAGAAACATAAGTTACTAAAGTTCAAAAGTTAAAAAAAAACAAGAGTTAATTTGACCTAACAATCATATAGTTTTTAGTCAAACACTTTACTTCTTAGCCGAATAAAACAAAACAAAAATAACATCGAAAAAGTAAAATTAACTTTATAAATCTAATATATATTGCGGAATATAGGTAATTCAACCTAAGTAGCCAATAATATTGACCGATAATTTATATTTTAAGGCTAAGTCAATGTAAAATTATAAACTCATAAACTCGCTTGTAAAATCGAGAGTTTACCGATTTTATCAGAGTTTACTTAAACTCGTATCAGTTTATGCATAAGAGAGTTTACATGCAAATTAACTTGTTTTTGTAATCTAAAATCGTAAACTCGTAAGAATTTAAGAGTTAACTCGAATGTTTAATAATCTCGGAAAATACCCTTCGTCCGCTTTCAATCCCTACAAATTTTATCTCATAAGTTTGGTGGCCACTTTTAGCCCATGTTTTGACATTTGGTCCCCACCATTTGTCCGCAATTTAATATGATGACGTGACAGACAAAGAGCCTTGTTAGCACTGCCACGTCTAAAAAATCAATGACATGGATACTATGTGGCAGTAAACTCATTTTAAATTATTTCAACTCAGCAATTTATTACTTTCAATAAATTATTTCAATTGAAATTAATTAATACAATTATATGTTAACCTGATCCCTTCTCCCTCCCCAAAATTAGCAAGATGTGATACCACCGTCACAACAACTTCACCGGTGCAAGAGCCTTTGCTAACCAGCAACTTCAAGCCACCACGCCTAAGCATTGAAACCTAACCTTTCTTAAACGTCTTCTCCCTCAAAACTTCAACTATTCATCCATCTCACTGAAGCAACATTTTTGGTAGAAATCGAGAGGGGGAAGTGGAAAGGAGTGGGGGTGGGGACGAAGATTTGAGGGTAATAGGAGGAAGGGGCAGAAGGAGAAAAAGGGGGTAGGGGAAGGGGGAAGCATATGATGTTGAGAAGGGTAGATGTTATGGTGTCAAAGAGCCTAAACCCATCTTGGAATCCTGCTTGAGCCCTCTTCATCTATGATAGTAAGTAACTCATAATAAGCATTATCTTCAGAATAAACTCAAAATAAATTTAATATTTTTTTATACCATTTCATATTGTGATTTTTTTTGGTTCAGCTAGTAGAAATGGTAAACAATAAACACACATATATTTAAACGGCAACACCTGGGTTTGAACCCCGACCTCGACGTCTCCATGTCATTGAAATTACCAAAACAATCGACAGTGGGAAAAATTTCATATTGTGATTTTTTTGGGGTAAGTATTTCATATTGTGATTAACAAGAGGACAAGTAACTTTTCGAAGATAATAATATGAAATTTCATTACCATTATGTCAATACAATTTTTTATTAGAAATTAGAATGAAGTTATTTATGTCTATAACTTTTTTTTGACTAGATTTATGTCTATAACTACTATGACTCTTTTTTTTTTATATGAATCTATAGCTACTATGTCTATATTAATGTTTTTTTTTACTCAATGTTTATATTAATGTTTGATTCCAAGTATAAATTTAATTTTATACACATGTCTGTTTATTTTTGTCAACTGCACATGTACGTAAAAACATAGTAACTCGTGCGAATACATCTGTATTTTGCTAATTATTATATGTACAAAATGTGATACTCTCACCTTTATCTTTGCTATAGACAATAGCTCCGTTCCAATTTTTTTTATGCAAACTCATTTTCAGTTTTTTGTCGAGATAAAAATAAAAAAAATATAATTTTTTGGTAGGGTTTAAAATTACAATTTAATAGATAGATCACAAATAAAAAAAATGGAAAAAGTGAATAATATTATATATAAATTATTATTATTATTGTTATTATTATTATTATTATTATTATTATTATTATTATTATTATTATTATTCCACTAAAAAAGGCTTAATTGTGATTTTGGTCCCCACATAGTACAATTGTGCGATTTTAGTCCTTTTGGTTCTAATTGCATGTATTAGGTCTTCCAAGTTTCCCGATTGTGCAATTTTAGTCCATCTATCCAATTGTCATTTAATTTCTAACGAAAAATACTGATATGCCACATGTGGGTATGACATGATACATAACTTGGTCTATGTGATATTTTAGTTGGCTCAAAAATTTTAAAACCCTTACCCAATAAATGTGTACCTCGGTGAACCAAATTCATACAGTTGCAATACCTAGAGGACAAAATCGCACAATTACGATATTTGAAGTTAGAAAACCCAAAATGGGCAACTAAAACCCAAAAGACTAAAATTACACAATCAGAATACCCGAAAGATCCAATTCATGCGTTAGAAACTAGGTACCAAAATTACACAATGTCAATACTTTGGTACTAAAAGTATAAAAGTATAATTAAGGGAGGGAAAGGAGAAATATTTTTTCGACAACAAAATGTTGTCGGACACCGTATATTTATACGATTTACAGGCTTTTTTTTGTTTTTTCCTTTTCGGCACACAAATCGACGAGCTGCTTGTGTCTGTGTGGAATACGATGTCAACTACGATGTCAAAAAAAAAGTTGTCAAAATAACACAACTCGAGGGAGGGGGGAATTTTGTAAATAACCTCAACTAGAAAACGCTAGTACTTAAAAAAAAACGCAAGCAGGAGCTAGAACCCTAGCAAATAGCATCGAAGTTGGGAAAGTAGAGAGCGATGTCTGGCGTGAAGAGAGCACTGAGGCAATTCACGTTCGGAAGCGGCAAGACCGCCGGCCGGAACTCTTCAGGGCGGATAACATCTTTTCACAGAGGCGGCGGGGCGAAGCGGTTGCAACGAATCATCGATCTCAAACGGAACACCGCTTCTTCCTTGGGCGTCGTCGAAAGTATAGCTGTCAATTCGGGCTGGCCCGGCCCATTCGGACCAGCCCATTCGGGCCAAAGACAATTTCGGGCTGGGCTGGGTTGGGCCAAAATTAATTCGGGCCCCTATTTTACTAGCCCAACCCAGCTCTATACGGGCTACGGGCTAAATGGGCTGGCTCATGGGCCAAGAACTTGTGCTTAACAGAATTAATTTTGAACATTTATATTTAATTGTGCTCGATAAAACGGCCGATCTCGCCTCTCGTGCTCTCGCAGAGAAATGTTAAACCATAGCTTCCAACAGTACGACCCCGCACCTCCCTCGTTCCTCTCGCATCGCCCTCTCGCTGGCTCAACGGTATTCACCCACCACAACCCCGCACCTCCAACACCACCACCTCCGCCGCTGCCGCTTCCCCCAGAGTCCTCCAGCTCGATCCTTCTTCCCCCGCCGACCACAAAGAACAACACCGTCGCGGAGTGTTCACTTTCAATTCGATGCTTCCGCACGTTGGAACAACCTCCAGGACGTTTTCCTATCTGCGTTCTCGCCTAAGGCCAAGGAAGGGAAATCTAAATCGGTTTCATTGCCATTGGGGCTGAGGATCGCAGATGGCGGCGAGGCCCGCGTTCTTCGCGACGCGGGTGAAAGGGGAAGATACGATGCAGGTTCGGAATTGGAAGAAGAATAGCGATGTGTGGGCGCATAGGAACAAATGTAAAGCGGCGATTTCTTGGCACAGTGCTGCTTGATGCGCTTCACTTCACTCTTGTAATACTAAATTTATCACCTTTTTTCAGTTTTTTTTTTAATTTTGGAAGCTTAGTTATTGGTTAATTTTTACTTGGAATTGTGTTTCTCTGAATGTGTGTTGAGGCATTAGGCATGGATTGGTGAGGATGACAATTTAGGTTATTTGCTATGTTCTGACCTTGATTGGTATTACAAGTAAAAATGAGAGAGGGATATTGTCATAGTGCAAGAAGAAGAAGAGCAGCTCGAGGAGGAGGAGCCCATTCCTCATGCAAGGCCCAAGAGAAACAAAGTGAGGCCCAAGTACCTCAAAGACTTTGTTATCCCACCCAAGTTATTCAAGCCATGAATCGGCCAAGAGGAGCAGAGGAGATTCTAGAAGCTCTTGTATGACATGCATCACCATATGATTGCATGTGAATTATGCTGAGTCATAGATTTCCGTTATGAGTTTGTTAGAGAGAATCTAAGGTGAATGAGAGTGAGCACCTCTCAGGTGGCCACTATAAATGTAATAAACCTTGAATGAATAAAGGCATCCAGAATTTCCAAAGAGTAATAGCAATAGAATAGTCTAGTAGTTCTTTGTTTCTGCCAGCTCATTCTGTTACCTGCTTACAGATCATTACATTTGTGAATATGAATTGAATGATTTTTGTTTGTTTTCAATGCTTGGTGAGGTCAGAACTGGAAATGATCTTGAATCAGAACCTCACAGATTTTATGTCGAGTTTAAAATGGTCATGATTTTTTGTGCAGGCTGCAGGGGGAGGTTTTTTTGTTTTTGGTTATTGCTGAACAGGTATCATCAGGCTTTGCTGTGTGGTATGATGCAATTTGCCATTAAACTCTGGTGCTTATGATCTGAAGTGTGATCAACCAGACCTAATTGGCTTTGAAGGACGAGGGAGCTTCTTTTTGGAAACATTTTTAAGGTTGGGAATGTAGACACTGGTGGTAAAAATATAGGACAATGGTCTGTGCACCTCTTATTTCACTTTCTTTTGTAATAAAATTTAAATTTAAATTGCATAGAAGGTTCCTCCTCTTGCTTTCGGAACAGGAAAAAGACCTTCTGATCTGTCATTGGATCACTTCGTAATACAATGATTTTGCACTCTGCACAAATTAAAGTTTTGTTTGCTTAATAGTCACGAAACCATTTTTCTTAATACTTGTTGGATTTGCAGAAATAGGGATAAAAAGACAATCGCACATCATTCACATATGTATCGTTTCATATGGATTTAAGTGTAGTTGCCCATGGTTTGATTTATTTATTTATACGTTTTTTTTAGGGGATGTTGAACGATACTATCAACTTGGGAATATAACAGTTTTACTCCATGGCCAATAAGTCACTTGCAATTGCATCTGCTTCTTTTCACCATTGCTTTGTTTACACCTTTAGCTCCTTCATCTCTGATTCCAGTCCCTCCTTTCAGCTTCTGCAGATTTCAACTTGTCTTCCAACTTGTCTGCATCGTGTTACTCCCTCTGTCTTTTATTTTAAACAAAAAGTACATATATTTAGTCTAAATTTAGACCAAATACGTATACATTTTTTTTTTTTCTTATAATAAAAGACAGAGGGAGTGCTAGCTTCTAACTTTTCACCTAATTGGTTCAGCTGCAAGGTCATTCCTTCTTCCTTGGTTTGAGCAGCTACCACTTCTGAAACTGCTTCACTTGGTTGGCTCTTGAGACTCATTTTCATTGCTCATTGACGCCAGCTACTTTTTTTTTTCTCTCTTCCAAACTGGACTTCAATAGTACTACCTTATCATTCTTTACTTGAAATTTCTTTGACAAAATTAAATAAAAAGGAAACGAAAAAGAAAAAAATGATGAATCAGAAGCCATCTCTTTTCCAGGTTGATCGGGAGAATAACTTGGCAAACTAACTTTGTCGTTAACGATTCATGAAGAATTGTTTTGTTTGCCTTGAGATGTCTTAAATAAGCACCCAAATCGTCAATAACAAAATTTTACATAATAATAAAGGGAACATAGACAAGCTAACCTATAAACATGATCAATTATCAATAAAATATCACTCTTTTCCATTGTGCTGTCTGTATCTCACAAATCTTAAACTGGCAACCATATTGCACAAAACCATATGATATTTTATTCTTGGGAAAATAGTGCTTTTGTTCTCTGTAATTTCAGAAAAATTCAGTTTTAGTTCCTGTAATTTGTTTTAAATAAAATAGTCCCTGTAATTTCAAATTCTGTCTCTTTTGGTCCCTGGCGTTATCTCTTCGTTGAAAATTGCTGGCGTGGCAAACGGTAGGCGACCTGGACGCTGTGACGTGGCTTTTTTAATTGATTTGGCACAGCTGACTCAACATTTTACATTTTAAATATATTAAAATCAAAATAAAAAATGGAAAACCCAGGAAAATTGAAACCCAGGAAGGTTGGGATTTTACGCCAATTTGTTATCCCAATTCATCACTGCCAATTCACGTGGCAACCCAACCTTCACAAACTTGTAACCCAGATCGAACGAACTCAAACCCAGATTGAAACGAACTCAAACCCAGTGATGGAACGAACTCAGATTGAACGAACTCAAACCCAGATTCAAACCCAACCTTCACAAACTTGTAACCCGGATTGAACGAACTCAAACCTTTACAGACCTTTACAGATTGAACGAACTCAAACCCAGATTGAAACACATCTTGAAATGAACTTAAACCCAGAACTCGAACATTAAGAACACCACCACCCCCCTTGAACACCAACCCCCACCTCTCACGCCATCATCTCAACCCCACTCCCACCGTACACCCAGATCCGCTCCAAAGTGGTGTATAAAAAGAATCACATGTGCAAGGTAGAAAGAATAAAGCGTGTAAAACGGTTTTGCTTGTGGATGTACTATAGTTGCATGAGATCCAAATGATTTTTCTTGTCAATTTTAGTTGTTGTGATCCAAATGGATCTTTTGTTTAAAGAGGTTTGTGTTCCAAATGGCCTTCATATTATAGTACCTTTGGGAGCTTCACTGTCATTTTCCCTAAACTCACTGCCATTGTCCGATAGCAGTATGATCATTGTGTAATAAATCTGTTATCTTAAAAGTTGTGGTTATCAGTTGAATTATTTTGGAAAATTCAGGAAAATTTTGTTCCTATTTTGAAACTTAATGTTTTTAGATAGGTTTATGAACATTTGGTTGTAGATTTTGGTATCTAGGCTTGAATGTTTGCTGGCTGGGATGTCTATGAGTGAGCAGAAGCTATCTTATATTACTGATTTAGTACTTCATCAATTGACAATGTGTCATATATACCTTATAAGCTTCTTCTATTCTAGCCTTTTTTAATGAAGGAAACAAATGAAATTATGTTTATACTATTGTTTAAACATGTTTTTTGTTTGCTTCTTCACTCAAGTAACTCTACTAAGAGCTTTAGAATTGCCTCGCTCCTACGACTACTATGCTAAATGCTTTGGCCAATGGAAGCTGCAGCAAAGCAATCATGGCTCGCCTAGCTGATTTCATCATCTTAAATATCACCATCTTATCTATGGCCATTCTTAAATATTAGATATCACCATCTTAGTCATGGAAGCTGCAGCAATAATGGCCATTGCTTTTGGCCAATGGAGGGGTAAGCTGCTACGTGCTTTTACTCATTTATTTTTGTTGAGAAAATTGATTAATTCTGGTTCAATTATAATTAATCACTATATATTAATTCTGGTTGAAAACTTTCGTTTGATTAATTATGGTTCTCTTAGTCTTTAATTAATCACTGTATATTAACACTGCAGGCTAAGATGAGCAAAGAACATCAAGGCCATTATAAAAGTGCATCTTTAATGTCTTTCATGGTGGCAATACAAGCCACTGTTTTCAATCCTGTGATGCTTGTGATTATGGCCATTTGCGGATTCCTTGATGCTGGATATACAAATTGAACCTAAATATACTGTAATTAATAGTCTATGTTCAGGATCAACTTACTTAAATTATCTGATTTTTTTGAAACATGTAGTGTATTTTGATTGTATAGCAGTATGATCACTGATGCAAAAAGGCCCTTGTGAGGTTTTCTTGGCAAATTGTAGAAGAGGAAGCCTAGTACAGTGCCATGCAAAAGTAGATTTCCCAAGCATGGATCGAGCCTTTTTTTTTTTTTTTTTTTTAATGAGTGCACGTGAAATGGAGAAAATTAAGAGCTCTATTATTGATAATAGCAAATCAAAGATACAGTTTCAGCCAGTGCAATTGTTTGCTTATGTGTTCAGTTGTGCTTTTCTAGGGTTTGTCTGTTTAAAACCCAACAACTGAGTGTGACGGAGAAAATGGTACTTGACGATGAGTTCGGATTATCCAATGTCTCACACTTGGGGCTGACAAATACGTCCTAAATTGTGTTTGGAAATTTTGTTAAAAGAAGTCATTGCAGGTATATAATTCCCTAATTGATTAATTCTTGTTTTTGCTTTTAGGTTAATCCGATGGGAGCTAAACACAGTATATATACAAAGGATGCATACATCTACATGATCACTCGACATCCACATTATAATATAATATTCATAAACTTCATATAGCTGACCATAAATGGAAACTACAAGATAGTAGTGGACAAGCTCAACACCGACAAGAGCTTGTCCAGAAATTAAAAAAAAAAAAAATACAGACAGACCATGCATATATAGTGCTAGACTGCTAGTACCTACTAGTAAGGTGGAGGAGGAGGGTAGCATTTGGTGGGTGGAGGTGGTGGTGGGGGGGAGTGTGGTGGAGGTGGTGGTGGGGGAGTGTGGAGGTGGAGGGATGGAGTGGAGCAAGGAGGTGGTTTTGAGCGTGGTGGAGGTGGTGGTGGTGGGGAGTGTGGTGGAGGGAGGGGGAGTGTGGAGGTGGTGAGTGTGGAGGTGGAGGTGGTGGTGGGGGAGTGTGGTGGAGGTGGTGGTGGGGGAGCAAGGAGGTGGTTTTGAGCGTGGTGGAGGTGGTGGTGGTGGGGAGTGTGGTGGAGGGAGGGGGAGTGTGGAGGTGGTGGTGGTGGGGAGTGTGGAGGTGGAGGGATGGAGTGGAGCAAGGAGGTGGTTTTGAGCGTGGTGGAGGTGGTGGTGGTGGGAGTGTGGTGGAGGAGGGGGAGTGTGGAGGTGGAGGTGGTGGTGGGGGAGCAAGGAGGTGGTTTTGAGCGTGGTGGAGGTGGTGGTGGGGGAGTGTGGAGGTGGTGGTGGTGGGGAGTGTGGTGGAGGAGGGGGAGTGTGGAGGTGGTGGTGGTGGGGAGTGTGGAGGTGGAGGGATGGAGTGGAGCAAGGAGGTGGTTTTGAGCGTGGTGGAGGTGGTGGTGGTGGGGAGTGTGGTGGAGGGAGGGAGTGTGGAGGTGGAGGTGGTGGTGGGGGAGTGTGGTGGAGGGAGGGGGAGTGTGGAGGTGGTGGTGGGGGAGTGTGGTGGAGGTGGTGGTGGTGGGGAGTGTGGAGGTGGAGGGATGGAGTGGAGCAAGGAGGTGGTTTTGAGCGTGGTGGAGGTGGTGGTGGTGGGGAGTGTGGTGGAGGTGGGGGAGTGGGAGTGTGGTGGAAGGAGGGGGCAGTGTGGAGGTGGTGGGGATGGAGGAGCTGAGCAAGGAGGTGGTGGCATGTCTGGAGATGGTGCTGGGGGGTGCTCCCCACAACGACAAAACACAGAAGTTCTCGAGAGCACTGCAGTGGACCGGAGGCCTACAAGGAAGGCGATTAACAGCAAATGCAAAACGCTAATAGCCCCCATATTGAGAGTTGGTGCAGAGAGCAATGCAGGCACTCTTCCCTATTTATAGGGAGGGAATAGAGGGTGACTTCTAGAGTTGTGCCCTTGATCTTTCTGACCACAGTGGTGCGGTGAAAAACTACCGGATTTTGCTTGTCTCTTCGAGTTTTCAGTATTACAAAACCAAACCCTCAAGTTTGAAAAATTTGACGCGTTCCCCACGTGAACCTTGGATAGATGGACCAGGTATTTTTACACGCCCAAAACAAATAAAGAACGAGTAAATAGCCAAATTGGTTCATGATAAAAATTATGGAGACTAATTTAGTCTCGCGAAATAAAAAATAACAATTTGGTTTTTAAAAATATTAAATATGGGTCAAATTTAATCTTTTTTAGGATAATTTTTAGGAATATTTTAATTCCTATCAAGGATTAATTTGAGATTTTTAAGAATAAAATTAGTATTTTTTATTTCTTAATAACTAAATTATTCTCCGTAATTTTTATTTGGGACTAATTTAGATATTTACTCATAAATAAAACATATCTCTACACCATTATCATTTAGTTTTTAGCTTTTTATGGTTCGAGCATTTAGTTATTTTTAAACCTATTGTTGTAAATTAACTTGACACACATGAATGACTTGTTATTAGCGGTAAACTCCCGATATATACTACAATACATTTTTTTGTGTGCTTATTATACACATTTAATTATTATATGTTTTTGTTAAATTATATATCTTCTATTGTTATATTTTTTCTATGTGTATATATATTACTATTTTTTTTCTATATTCTTTCATATTATACTATACCTTATATTTATATGAGTATAATTTAAAACACATCTTAATAAGATGAAAAAACATAATATTTTTCAAGAATTTGGAGCTGAATTCCCGGATGAAAAATGTGAAGATACTTTAGATGGATTAAAAAAAGGTGAAGAACTGGAATCGCAGGGATCAACAACAATATCGTCGAAATCTCCGGAAATAAGGTGGTGGCCACTCGCAAGGACTCTGATGCTCAAGTCAGTGCTTGTATAGTATCGAGAAGTCTTAAGAATGAGAATGTCTCGAGTGAAATTCTATATATGACAAATATTAGTAACACACTATCTAACACTCTCTTTCCAACACACTTATCGGTTAAAATTCATATGGGTGCTACTAAATTTATATGATTGGACCCACATAATTTAGTGAGACTCATTTGATTTCCAACCAATAGGAGTGAGTGTGTTAGAAAAAAAGTGTTAATGAATGTGCTAGTAACACACGTTGCTGTATATAGGGGTTTACTGATATGGTTGAGGTCATATGGACCTAGGTGTTGGTTACGGTGTGCACTTGCAGGCCTTGAAAAATTAAAAATATTATTTCCTCCCTATAAAATTTATGTTTTGACCCTTCTCAATATAATAAGTTGCACCCAGTTCCCCCACACTTAGTCACCATTTCATCTCATTCAATCAGATCCAATCATCTCTTCCTCTCAAAACTCAAAACATAACTTCTCTCACTGTCTTACATCTCGACCCACTCTCCCTCCTGTTGGTAAATGTCATTTTCGGTCTCTGTTTCCCCCTTTTACTAGGTTCGAATTTCCCCCAATTTATATTAAAACCCTAATCTGATCCATCTGTTAATTTTCTCTTGTAATTTTTTGTGTTGTAATTGGGTCTCTGTTACTTTGGTCTACGTAGTTTTGTTATTTTCTCTTGTATTTTTTTTTTAATTCCGAAACATATCGAATTTTTTTATGTCTGAAAACCTATTTTGTATTATCAGAAATCATGGTCTTGTTATTTTGCAAAAGAGTAAACATTTGCTCTTATTATTTTTTGGTAAAAAAAAAAACTTGTGCCGATGCTCTTGTTATAATTCGGTGATTTTAAAATTTTACGCACCCGATGACCCAAGGTCCTAGGTCTACCACAGGTTGAGGTGGTTAATCGTTATTCCGTTGAGATAAAATTGTTCCACAGTTGTAAAGCTTTATCTGGTTGTTACTAGCCGAGGGACTTAAAAATGAGTTAATGGACTCTCCTATTGGGCTTGTAAACAAGATATTGGTCCAGAACAAAACATAATCTTTATTATAATTTCAAAATATCAATTTGTGCCCAATACATGTATTCTTACAAGAAATCCTTTGTAAAGTTATTCATTTATACATTGAACTAATATATTTAAATTTATTTATAATAATTCTATATCTTAATATTTTTTAAATTAATATAATTAAATATTTATCAATAAAAGTCACTTTTACAAATAACATTAAATTACTTCACAAATTTAATTTTATCATTTGAATGAGATTTAAAATATTCTTTCATATTAATAGTAATTAATTCACATCAAACACATTATAAGTCAAGAGAGTTATATCATTTAATTTGTTTGATACACTTTTTAAAAACAGCTTTTCTGTTTTTAAAATGAGACAAAGAACAAATTTTGTTCTTATTAAAGTTTTTAAAAACAGAAAACTATTTTAAAAAGAGTAATCAAATATGCTATTATATACTGCTTCCTGTCATTTTATTATTTTTGACAATAATTAAATTTCGGTTAATAATATTTATATTACACCTTTTTTATGCAATATTTATATTACACATAATTAAATATATGAGATTGTTATTACACAATATATATTAATAATTTTTGCTTATCAAAAAAAAAATTACACAATAGAATATGGCAAACAATTTTTAATAATCCTTCCATTAAAAACTAGGATTTTAACGGTTACTTGATCACATGTTTCTTTTATAAATTTAAGCTTTCACATACCCCATGTTGCAATTACATAAAGTTCATTTATCCCTAAAAAAAGGTAGCCCACCCAAAATCTCAATCACATGTTTATTTTACTACTAAATCTATGGCTCATGTTGACGGCACCACCATGGTGACAAACCTCAATAGCACCATGTTAGAGGAAACCGAATAAACTACGCACATTAGTAACTTAAAATATGCATTATCAGCCGGTTTTCTGTAATTAAACTTCTGTCCCCAACAAAAGCTAGTTACTTGTTTTTGACTCAAACATTATCTTACTGTTGAGGTTGGGTAAAAACCCACAATTTCCCTTGTAATCATTGTCCTTGAAAACCTTTAATTAATAAGTAAAAAAAATAATGTCCTTGAAAACCCACTGTTCCGATCCTGATCTGGTTGATCAACCTAATTGGAGCAATAAAATTTATGGGATATTGAAGGCACCCTGCTATCATTTTTTTTAAAGGCAAAAGTATATTATATTATAACAGAGTACTAAGGGTACCCCAACCCAATTAATATGTACAAGGCGAGGTTTGTCAACAAGAAGGCAAACCCACCACATCTGACACCAAAACTCCTAAGAACTAGGACCTAGCAATACAGCGAATGGGTTCAACAAACCACTCATAATACAAGCAAGGTGCGGATTTACTCCTAGCTAAGAACCATCTCCACGATAAGGATATGATTCGATCCACTATATGACCCAGATCTGGTACCCGCCCTTAAAAAAATGCACCAATTCCGTAGATCCCATAAAACCCACAACACGATATGCCAAATCAAAGCCAACCCCTGCCTACATCGCAAGTTCACCCTTAAATATCCAAACTGCAAAAATAAAGAAAACAAATCCTGGGGCATAACAAAATCAAAGCCCAACCACCCAAAGACCCTGTACCACACCAATGACGAAAAGTCGCAGCTGGTAAAAAGATGCAGGAATGTTTCCTGATGACTACCACATAGCACACAAAAAGCAGCCGAGGGAGCAAGAAGAATACCTATACTAAGCAAATTTGTCCGAGTTTGCACTCTGTCCAATAGCAACTATAAAGAAAAAGCAATTACCTTAGACGGAGCTAAACTTTTCCATAAATTACTTAGTATGAAAATCTGCTCATTTGACACTCGTAACACCCGGGAAAAAGGTTCCGATAAGAAGCCGTAGGCCGATGAAACCGTAAAGGCCCCCTAGAATGTCTAGTCTAGGTCCGCCTATCTGAGTCCGGTGACAGTGATATAGGTGCAAGTGACGCCATGAGCTCGTCCACCTGTGATTCCTCCCACGCAAAAAAGCTCTTCCTCCATGACATTTCCCAAATCCATATGCCATCCTGCCATCTCCCACAACTCCCCACCACCGCCTTTGAATCCGCTGCCATAGAAAACAATCTAGGAAACCTCCTCCTGAGTGAAGAGTCACCAAGCCAAATATCATGCTAAAACCTAGTAGAGTTTCCCTCCCTCACCAACCTCCTGACCCTGTACCACACCAATGACGAAAAGTCGCAGCTGGTAAAAAGATGCAGGAATGTTTCCTGATGACTACCACATAGCACACAGAAAGCAGCCGAGGGAGCAAGAAGGATACCTATACTAAGCAAATTTGTCCGAGTTGGCACTTTGTCCAATAGCAACTGTCAAGAAAAAGCAATTACCTTAGACGGAGCTAAACTTTTCCATAAATTACTTAGTACGAAAATCTACTCATTTGACACTCGTAACACCCGGGAAAAAGGTTCCGATAAGAAGCCGTAAAGGCCCCCCTAGAATGTCTAGTCCAGATCCACCTATCTGAGTCCGGTGACAGTGATATAGGTGCAAGTGACGCCATGAGCTCGTCCACCTGTGATTCCTCCCACGCAAAAAAGCTCTTCCTCCATGACATTCCCAAATCCATATGCCATCCTGCCATCTCCCACAACTCCCCACCACCACCTTTGAATCACGCCACGTAAAAATAACTGGGAAACCTCCTCCCGAGTGAAGAGTCACCAAGCCAAATATCATGCTAAAACCTAGTAGAGTTTCCATCCCTCACCAACCTCCCCGACGCTACGCTGAACCGATCCCCACCCCGAGACCCTCAATCCCCACCAAACCAAGATCCTTCCACCACACTGAGCCAGAGGATGGGACTCTGAGATCCTCAAAGTAAGAAAGACAGTTTACTCGAGGCCCATACTTCGACACCAACACCCTATGCCACAATGATTCCTCCTCCCCTAAAAGCCTCCATCTCCATTTACCTGATAAACTAAGGTTAAACCTCCTGAGATTACTATCAATGAATATTATTATGCTTTATATGTATAAGCCGGTGAATTTAATGTCTATATATCAGTGCTTTTTACCATTTTATAGTTACATTTTATTAAAGTGTTTTTACATTTTTAACCAATAATTCTAACCATTGCCAACAAAAATAATTGAACGTCCTATGTTATCATGAAGACTATATATTCTTGAAGAACAGTGTGTTCGGTTGAATTTTAAACGATCTTAATGATACCCAAGGTTCGATTGATATATACACTGATTACCTATTAAGTAGGGGGTTACCAATTTTTTTTTTATATAAACAAACTCAATTCATTTCATTCAAAATAAGTTGTTCAATACAAGTAAAGAACATGCTAAAAAAGATGGTGATTACCATCCTCAATAACTATTTTTTTATGTTAACATCTATAACTACTTTTATTTCATGGGTTTTAATTAGTTCTATAAAGGAAAAATCTAAATAGTTTTTTGACAAAAAAAATCTAAATAGTTAGTAATCACAAAAGAATTCTCTATTATTGGATTACAAAGACAGCAAAAAACAATGTTTTCATGTCAGTGTTTTATTTACTCGCAGGCAGTAGGCATGACAACTGAACTTGAACCCGCGAATACCATCTCGACCCTGACCCAATTTTGACTGGGAAAACCCGCCTTGACCTGCGGTGGGGCGGGGTTGGAGATGTCGATACCTGACCCGCCCCCGACTTGACCTGCCGAGCTATATATATTTTGTTAATTTTTATTTTGTTTTATGCATGTATACTCATTTTTTTCGTTTCATATATTTTGTTTATTTTTAATTTAATCTATTTTCAATAGAAAATCTTATTTTGATGTTTTTTATTTTATTTTATCATTGTATAATAATTATGATTTTATTTTATTAATTATCGTAAATATAATTTTTTTAATTTTTATACATATATGGAGTGTAGTCGGGGCCACGGAAAACCGATCATGTCGGGGGAATGAGAAAGGCAAAACCCAAATTCGTTGGAATTGGGAACGGGAATGGGGAGGCAAAACTCGCCGACAATTGACCTGCTTGACATGCCTAGCTGTAGTACTTTCCTGCCTTTTCCCAATGAAGTGTACTTTGGTAAAATTAAACTTTGGATGATTTTTGTAATTTTGTAAATATAAAAAGCACTTCTATATAGTTAATAAACAAACAAGTTAAAAATCATTATTTAAAAAAAATGATTTTTATGATGGTAACAAACACAAATTAGCTTCCACTTTCCTTAAAATCTCTAATAAATAATCTCTAAATTATTGAATGCCAAAATCATTTTTTTTAATCCGTAACAAATGGGTCGTAATTAGTCTAATTATTAATCAAAGTTTAATTTAATAAAACAAAAGGAGCCGCTAGCTGAGATACATTATATATCAACTATGCTCAGTACCTTTCTCTCTTTTTTTTTTAATTTATCAAAAAAAAAAAAGAGTATCATCCTCCTCTTTTTTCCTGTAATTATCTTGTGTAACGTTGTTTGTCAAAAAAAAAAAAAGAAAAAAATACGTTGTGTGAGTGAATGAGATAAAAAGTAGTATCATCTCTCTCTGAAATTAATTATATGCTTTTTTTTTTTGTGCAAATAGAATTAGTATCGAATCGGATGCATTCAGATGTCAAATTAATGTTCATTTGTAAAGGAGCAACACCCAGCAAGTTACAGCATTCAAATGGATAGGCTAAACAAAATATCCAATTTTTCTTTGGACTCAATAGACGTAGGCAGTGAGCAAGAATAGCAACGCATTTCGGTTACCCCATGAAGGTCATATCATGTCTATTCTATTCACTTAATTATATGCTGCTAAAACTACCAAAAGTAAAAAAGCATCACTATTAAATACTTGTCAATTTTATTTTTGTTTTGGTATTAATTACCTGTCAATTTTAGAATAATCATTACAAAAAATTCAAAGACTTGAGCCATAGCACAATTCTACAGTGTAACTTCAAGATATCCTCGTGAATGTGCTCCTCCATCGTTGACAAGCCATATTCATTGACACCTTTGCTCTGTTGCACAATTAATCCTCCATTAATATGGATAATGACACACATTGCCTTAAGGGGGAAAAATGCAACGCCAATGCACGAGCTAAATAAGTTAAAACAGAAACCTATCAACCAGTCCTACTCATTTTTACCGAAATAGAGTGATTACTAGGAATCCTGCTGCACTGAAACTGAAACCACTACGTACTAGCTACTTGTCGACTACATCTTCAATTGAGTGAGAACGGGGAATTTATATTGAACTGAGAATGGGAAGGAGCTTTTGAACAGTATTGGTTCAATGTCTCCGTTCAATGTTCAATCCCCAATTTAAATTGAATCAACAAATGTTAGCAAAAGGTCAATGTGGGAAATGGTAAATGGATTCAACTATCAAGAAATTAAGAATAACATTTCCTAAGACCTAAGCTGACACTTACAATTTTCACCATTGCACATTTACACTGGCAACTTTCACCCTTATGCACCCGAGGAAACAACATTAAAAAAAAAAAAAAACACAAACACCAAGCTCAGTTCAAAAAGAAATCCAAGTAGTTAACTTTATGCAACCAAACTATTTCGTAATTCAGTTTGGTTGGGTTCAGTTTTATAGCCTAACTGAACTTTGAACACCCCTAATTATTGATATTCAGAATACAATATATAAATATAACATTTAAAGCAAATCTCTACATTGCTATAGATATGTCTAGTAAGGCAAAAAAGAAATTGATTATTGAAAGCATAAATTGACAGCATATTATCGATTCCCTAACAAAAGAATTCATAATTGATCATCTTTGGGTTATAATAAGGATTACCTGTCAAAAGAAAATCTTCATGCACATTGGTTATTCTATTAAAAAAAAATTTGAATTATATTGAGGAATATTTTTCAATGAAAACTCTACATTTGTATATACCTATATTTTTATACTTCACAGTCATAATTATTCTATAATTCTGGAATCCATGTAATATAATTTTTATTTACTTTTATAACATTACAAATGTCCCAATAACCAGCTTTTGATTGTGCTACTTACGTTCTTACAAGTTACAAATCTTACAAGTTACATAATAAGGAATAATTGGAAATCACTACAAAAACAATTAAATGGTCCTAAAATGCTTCTCCATGGAATGATTCTTTCTTAGGGCAAGTCGAAAATAAATTTGGCAAACTAGACGTCAACCTTTTCACAACTATTTCATTGCCACTAAGCTATATTAGTACCTTTGCTTTCATTTAGGTAGTTAATTATAAATGCATCTAGCTCAGTAGCAAAAGTGATGACAGCTTACTAACCATCCAAATTGTCCCAACTCCCAAAAGCATGTATCATATCCCATGCAAGGCCCACACTAAGCTATATTAGTACCTTTGTTCATTCTAGCTAAATCACTCACTTGGCAGAGGAGGAATTCCTTACCATTAGTGGCTAATCCTTTCCTTACACATTTTTTATGTAATAAATATATATCAAATTTTGATAACATTGCTGCGTTGGGAGGTTGCAGCCAGTGGAGTCCCTCGACACCTATGTTTGGCTACAAGTGAATGTGAAACAGTGGGAAGAAAAGCGTTAGCATTAGCAATAATATAAATTGGGGGTGTTCAAAAAAAAAAAAAATTCAGAAACCAAGTGTCAAGATTTATTCAGCATATTTAAAAATAAAATAAAAAAAGGATTTATTCAGTACCATCCTCTCTCTCTCTTTTTTTTTTTAATTTATCAAAAAAAAAAGTATCATCCACTTTTTTTGTGTAACGTTGTGTTAGTGAATGAGATAGAAAGTATCATCTCTCTCTGAAATTAATTATATGACTTTTTTTGTGCAAATAGAATCAGTATCGAATCGGATGCATTCAGATGTCAAATGTTAATTTGTAAAGGAGCAACACCCAGCAAGCTTAAGTTACAGCATTCAAATGGATAAGCTAAACAAAATATCCATTTTTTCTTTGGACTCAATAGATGTAGGCAGTGAACAAGAATAGCAACGCATTTCGGTTACCCCGTGAAGGTCATATCATGTCTATTCACTTAATTATATGCAGCTATCAAAACTACCAAAAGTAAAAAGCATCACTATTAAATACCTGTCAATTTTATTTTTGTGTTGGTATTAATTACCTGTCAATTTTAGAGTCTCATGATCATTACAAAAAATTCAATTCGGCAGCGTTTTGTGATTAGAAGCTATGTGCTTGTATACATACATACAAATAACTTTGTTGATTCTAATGTGACTACTACTTCGCCTGAATGCTTGTGCCACCTCAACATCAGACATGCAAACTCAGTGTATAGAAAGAATCACTTTGCGTCGTCAATGCATGTGAGTTGCTTTACAGCAGTATAATAAATGAGGAAGATATGGATGTATAGTAAAGTGGTCATTATCATCGGAGCATTTTCTACCCTTTCGAATATTAATGACTGGCCAGCCGCTTGTTCATCAATGTACATAATAAAACTGAGATAATTTCTATTTTGGATTAGTGTTCATTATTACTAAAGTTTTGGTAGCCACTATCAAGTAGGGCTTGAAATGAGGTCGACCTGCTCGAACATAGTCCGAGACTCGACTCGATAATTAGTTTGTTACTTGATTCATGAACCAAATGAGCCGAATTTGAGTTGAAATTGAGCTCGTTAAATAAATAAGCCGAACTTAAGCTATGCATAGTTCGATTCATTTGATTTATGAGCCAGCTCGAATATATATATATATATTTCCAACAAAAAATATAAAGAAAAGATAGATCAGAGAACGAAACACACCGTACAGAGTGTTATGAAATTTTTCCTTACAAATATGGGAAATGATTGCTCATGTGTTAAAAAATCTCATCTGCCCATATTAGCTCGTTAAATAAATGAGCTGACCTCGATAAGACTCGACTCGATAATTAGTTCGTTAAACTTGGTTCATGAACCAAATGAGCCGAACTTGAGTTGAAAATTGAGCTCGTTAAATAAATGAGCTGAGCTGAGTTGAATCAAGTTTGACTCAGCTCGATTCATTTCTAGCCCTACCATCAAGCATTTCATTTTTCACTCTGATGCACTTTGTGGCAAATTAGACTCCGACTCTTCATCCTTACGCATGCCTATGTCAGTATAGCTGATTCCGTTCCAAGGTATCGTTCTAGCTAAATCACTCACTTGGCAGAGGAGGAATTCCTTACCATTAGTGGCTAATCCTTTCCTTACACATTTTTTATGTAATAAATATATATCAAATTTTGATAACATTGCTGCGTTGGGAGGTTGCAGCCAGTGGAGTCCCTCGACACCTATGTTTGGCTACAAGTGAATGTGAAACAGTGGGAAGAAAAGCGTTAGCATTAGCAATAATATAAATTGGGGGTGTTCAAAAAATAATAATTCAGAAACCAAGTGTCAAGATTTATTCAGCATATTTAAAAATAAAATAAAAAAAGGATTTATTCAGTACCATCCTCTCTCTCTCTTTTTTTTTTTTAATTTATCAAAAAAAAAAGTATCATCCACTTTTTTTGTGTAACGTTGTGTTAGTGAATGAGATAAAAAGTAGTATCATCTCTCTCGGAAATTAATTATATGCTTTTTTTTTGTGCAAATAGAATCAGTATCGAATCGGATAAATTCAGATGTCAAATTAATGTTCATTTGTAAAGGAGCAACACCCAGCAAGTTACAGCATTCAAATGGATCAGCTAAACAAAATATCCAATTTTTCTTTGGACTCAATAGACGGAGGCAAAGCAAGAATAGCAACGCATTTCGGTTACCCCATGAAGGTCATATCATGTCTATTCACTTAATTACTATGCTATCAAAACTACCAAAAGTAAAAAGCTTCACCATTAAATACCTGTCAATTTTATTTTTGTTTTGGTATTAATTACCTGTCAATTTTAGAATCTCATGATCGTTACAAAAAATTCAATTCGGCAGAGTTTTATGATTAGAAGCTATGTGCTACAATTTTAATAGTAGTACGTTGACAAAGAAAGAATCACATGCAGTGACAATTACGCAGCAACAGGTCAAGCTGAAGTTTTCACTACCTTGAGATGCTTAGGCGATTAATTAGCAGCTTCAAGGAGACAACTATTAGCCCTTTTTGGAATAAGGAGTCATAAAGTACTCCCTCCGTTTCTTTTTACTTGTCGTTTATACTGTGATTGGTTGGTATAAAATAGTGGAGAGAGAGAGAGAGGAGTAGGAGAGAAGTTGAAAAGAGAGAGACAACTTCTACTGATTGGTTGAGCAAAGAAATTGAGAGGAGAGAAGAAAAATAGTGAGACCACTGCCTTTTTATTTCTCCTCAATTTAGCGAAGATTGAGCGAAGAAATGCTCATTTGCCAGCTTTGCCCACTGTTGAACGTGGGGATCTTTTTTTTCCGGTCAACAAATGTGGAGATCTTGTTTTTTGGTCTAGAAATTTAATTAATTAATTCAAATGAAAAAATGAATCAATTTTTAGCATAATAATATTTTTGTCCTTTTAAAAATTAAACACATTTTTCTCTTTTCTATTTTTCTTCTTTTTCTCTTAAACCAATAAATACCCCAAATCTGCTCTATTTCTCATCTTTTTCTCTTTTCTCACACTCTCTCTTACCTATTTCTCTATTCACGATTTCTCCTCAGAACCAAACATATTCTTAAGATTGTTTTAGACAAACCAAGATAATCAATAAATTTTGTTATTTTTTATGAAATTATTAGCCTTTTTTCATGTGATACATATTTCTCTCCCTACAATAAATAGTCAAGGGTATAATTGACAAATAAGTAATTAATGTAATCTTAAACTTTGAGAATGACAAGTAATTAGAAACAAAATTTCTCTAAAAATTTTAATAGTTATGTGATTAGAAGCTATGTGCTACAATTTTAATAGTAGTATGTTGACAATTGTGAAATGGTACTCTCTTAAAATAAGTGTTGTGTAAGAGAAAAAATTTATCCCAAATTAAATGTCATTTTATCTTTTCAACATAACATTAATTATTTTATTTCAATACTCATAAATTAATATTGTATACATCACTCCCAAGTCGTTATACTCCACTGGTATGTATTTATCACAATGGTTGGTATCCAATATATGTACATACATACAAATAACTTTGTTGATTCTAATGTCCTGAATGCTTGTGCCACCTCAACATTAGACATGCAAACTCAGTGTATAGAAAGAATCACATGCACAAGTAGAAAGAATAAAGTGCGTAAAACGGTTTTGCTTGTGGACGTACTATAGTTGTGATCCAAATGATTTTTCTTGTCAATTTTAGTTGTTGTGTTCCAAATGGATCTTTTGTTTAAAGAGCTTTGTGAAATTCAATTTCGTAAAAACCATTCACAGCTTTTATTTGTTATCACTCTTTCAATTAATTAACGTTTCCATCAAAGCTTTTCTATACCCAAAACATAGAAAACCACATTCTTCATCTTCAAAACTCAAAAGTGCCAGCTCAAGTTCTTGCCTTTTGCTTACATCATAATTGAGAAAATGTCTAAAGGTAAAAGCTTGTACTTCAGAAACACAATTGCAGAGCATAAAAATGAATGATGTATTTGATTTTGGAAATTAAAATTGAAAAG
Organism: Calophaca sinica; assembly: GCA_037113605.1. Lineage (NCBI taxonomy): Eukaryota > Viridiplantae > Streptophyta > Magnoliopsida > Fabales > Fabaceae > Calophaca > Calophaca sinica. The sequence goes on from CM073733.1 coordinate 133,834,143, forward strand.
TATCATAGTTTATCTGTCATAAAATTGATGTATTTGGCATAGAATTAAAAAGCTGGCTGGGGCTGGAGCCGCTGGAGACGTCTACCTACGCCCGTCGTAAATGCTTTGCTGTTAAATTTCAATAGCCAGGATGCATACATCTATATGATCACTCGACATCCACATTATAATATAATATTCAGAAATGCAACACAACTGTATATAGGTCCGCATCAGTCAGCACCGCTCTCTTTAATGCAACACAACTGTATCAGTATGATCAGTGCCATAAAGAGATTTGCTTCAAAAACAGGAATAGGGAAAACAGCAGCAAATCCAGGAAATAAATAATTGGGCAAGGTAAAGAATAAAAACTAACCTATTTAAATTAGTGTTTAAACTAGGCTGCTGATTTATTGAGATTCATAAAACTTTGATCATACTCTAATTATATATACTGCAAATTTAACTAGTGCTGCAGGTATACAAATGTGGAGTTAATTTGCGTTTGTGCTTCGGACACAAAGATATATACAAGTTGATTAGCAGATCACTGGACCTTTTTTTGAAGCCATGAACTCTGATTTTTTGGCCTAATCTGCTGGGCTCCACGGCCAGTTTGATTTGGCTCTCTCGCGGCCAGCACTTCGCGTCGTCAATGCATGTGAGTTGCTTTACAGCAGTATAATAAATGAGGAAAGATATGGATGTATATTAAAGTGGTCATTATCATCGGAGCATTTTCTACCCTTTGGAATATTAATGATTGGCCGGCCGCTAGTTCATCAATGTACGTAATAGAACTGACATAATTTCTATTTTGGATTAGTGTTCATTATTACTAAAGGTTTGGTAGCCAGTTACTACTATAAAGCATTTCATTAATTTTTCACTCTAATGCACTTTGTGGCAAATTAGACTCCGACTCTTCATCCTTACGCATGCCTCCGTTAGCTAAATCACACACTTGGCAGAGGAGGAATTCCTTACGGACATTATCCTTTCCTTACACATTTTTAATTTATGTAAATAATAAATGTATATCAAATTTTAATAACATTGCTGCGTTGGTAGGTCGCAGCCAATGGAGTCCCTCGACACCTATGTTTGGCTACAAGCGAATGTGAAACAGTGGGAAGAAAAGCGTTAGCATTAGCAATAATATAAATTGGGGGTGTTCAAAAAAATAATAATAATAATTCAGAAACCAAGTGTCAAGATTTATTCAGCATATTTAAAAAAAAAGGATCTATTCAGCATCTCAAATATTTTTTATCCAATTCAATTTACTTTAAATGAGATTATGATATATTAAATTAAATCGATTAGAGCTCGGTTTAGCAAGGCTAAGAATTATAGCTTATTGGACTAGCTTATAAACTTGTGTAGTTAAAAAAAATGTGTTTAGTAAGTAAGCTTATCATATTAGCTTAAAGCTTTTTTGAGATGCTACTTCTGAGCTTATAGTATTTTTTTTATATCTTTTCTTCTATTTTTTTCTTATTATTTTATTCTTTATCTTTTTTTAATTTAAAATAAATATAAATTCACATCAATTTGTGTAATTTTATATTTATCAGTTATTTAAATAACTAATTTTATCAAACAATTCAATTTTAATTAGCTAATTTTTTAGCTATAAGCTATCCGCTATCAGTTATAAGCTATCAGCTAGCTTTTCAGCTATAAAATAGCTTATCAACTATAAGCTAGCTTATAGTTTATTCCCAATACTATCAACAAAATTGGATTAGACTCTACAAATAAATAAATTAATGAAGTGATATATGACCGATGGATCAAAGTTAATGAATAAATGTATGCATCAAATTAATTAATTATTTTTTAAGGGTAATTAATTAATTAATGAGTGAAATATGTAAACGTTTAGGGTTTGTTTGATAGCCATGATAGGATAGGAATAGATAACATAAGAGAGTTGGATAATGAAATGATAGGATATGGACATGATAAACTCTTATCCTATCATATGTTTGATGCACACCTGATAAAAAACTATATAACATTATGTTATCTTATCATGTGTTTGGAATGAACCAAATAATAAAATGATATGATTTAAATTATATAAAATGACAAAATTACCCGTATGAAAAAGTTATATATAATTTTTTAAAATTAGTTTATAATATCTTTTATTAACTATATTTAATATGAATATTTAAATTTTAGTTTTTAAATATTCTCAAATTTTATTAGATTTTGGATAATTTCTAATTTATTATATTTTATATTTTTAAATCATATGTGACAACAAAATTTGCATTGTGACAAAATTACATATAATAATTTTAAATAAGTTTTAACTTAAAGTAATTAATACTATAGGTTTTAATATTAATTTTTATTTTGAATATTTTTAAAGTATTAGATTTTTTTTTACTTTGTTAATTTTTTAAAAATAATATAAGATAACAAAATTACCTTGTGAAAAATTGCACATGATTTTTAAAATTAATTATTAATTAATATTTATTTAATAATTATACTTTTAGTTTTTATCTTAAATAACTTTTTTTAAATTTAAATTTATTTTTTATTTTATAATTAATAATATTAATGTTTTTTTCGTTTTTCATTTTGCAATATTTTTATGTTTTATTATATTTTAAAATATTTTTTCTACGATAAACTAGGAAATTTTTGTCTTATCATATCATATTGGTTTCTAACTCGGCCCTCACCACAAGGGTAATTGTGTAATCAGTTATGCATCTTGGCCTTTATTAGTAATTCTTAATGTAACAAAAGTCCCACACTGCTCAAAATACACATGTTGGAGTCTTTCGGGTTGTTTAAATAAAGAGGAAGTGAAAATGTTCCATAATTAATTAATAAATTAATTAATAAATTTGTATAATTAGTTTTGTAATTATTTTTCTTATTTGTTATTTTATTTTATATGAAATCAAATATTCAAGAATTTAAATTATTTTAAGGTGATTCAAGCTCACGAGCTGAACTGAGTTATTCGCGAGCTTGAATCGAGTCGAGTTCGAGTTGGAAAAAAATATTCATATTAAACTCGAGTCGAGTTTCGAGCTGAACCAAATCTTATCGAGTCGAGTCGAGCTGAACCAAGTTCGACACAGTTCGACTCATTTGCAGTCCTATTAATGATGTTGTTCCAAAAAATACCCTTAAATCTATTGAGATGGTCTTTTCTAATAAAATTTTTTACTTTAAAGTAAGGGTACTTTAGGAAATAGAATTATTTTTTTTGATAACTTTAAGAATATTAAATGAGAATAACCAATTTTCTTAATAAGTGTGAAATAGTTTTCCCCCCTTATATTTCAGACCGGAGGAGTAATAATTTACCTGAAGATTATTTTTTCGAACCTTATATATATATATATATCTTGTTCCTCCAAGAAAAAAAAAATCATTACTATCATTCATATTTCTCGCTTCTAAGAAGAATTGCATTTGGACTCTAGATCAAATATAGCAAATATAATTTATCTTAATTCAATTCGTGTATATATTTTTAAATATTTGAACCGTTAAATCATCTGTATGGATCACTAGCATACTGTACGATCAGTGGTAGTAGCTTGACTTTATAACCCCAAATGACATGGTTCAAATATCTTCGAAAACAGTTGTAATATGGTCATTAGTGCCACTGAAATAATAATATATCTCCTTTTCTTACCCTCTAAAAAAATTATGGCAAATGCTAACAAATGCCTTAAGGGCACTCTTTAAGGAATCAAATATAGAAATATTATGTTGAAAGTGGTGCATTCAATTTTTTGAAATTTTTAAAGTTATTGTTTTCGATACAAAACTTCTATTTGTTGATTATTTAACAAGTGTCCTAGGGTACTCGTTAATAAGACCCAAAAATTATAAGATATGTATTTATCTTTTACCACCGCAAGACTCGTGCTTAGGCATAGGTCTGTCTAAGTAATTTTTTTTTTGGCAAACAAACTCATTCCATATCATTTATAATAGAGTCAAAAATACAGGCTAGTACATAATCAAAAAATTGGGAGATATCATAGAATTTTGACGCCCTTACTAACAAATGGGCAACAGAATTCACTTGTCCCCTAATATAACTAACTAAGTAGTTTGGGTAAAATCTCAACTTCTCCTTGCAAGTGCTAATAATGACGCCCGCCTAAGTTTGGTAATTTGTTTCTCCACGAATACTGTCAACAGCATGTTTGCAGTCTAGCTCAAAAATGATTGTATTGTACCCCAAATTACTAACCCAAGTTGTAGCTTCCCGAAGGCCAAATGCTTCAGCTTCTACAGGTGCGATAATTCCATCCCTTACCATTGTTTTGGCATGTAAAAACTCCCCAAGACTGTTGCGCATACACATGCCTACTACAAATCTGTTTTGATCCGCAAAGGTAGCCGCATCTACATTGCACTTAACTACTCCATCTTCAGGTTTCTACAACTTTTCAATTCGGGTCTACTGTTGATGCTGAGAAGCAAAAATTCTGGTTCAGTTTTGCTGAGATATTGTCCAGTCTATCAGAGATTGCTGAGCCAAAATAATTGAAGTAGCTACATCCATTTTCTCACCTTTCCAAACCTTGACATTTCTGCGTTTCCAAAGGCACCAGAGCATCATGACAATGTCGCAACTTAAGTCCTACTGGTCAGTTTGAAAAAGGCGAAGAATCAGATCTTTAATGTCTGCAATAGCATGAACCGAGGCTGTTACAAAGTGTTCCAGCCCTGCCTGTCTCCAAACCTGCTTTGCATGATCACACCTCATAAACACATGCCAATCATTTTCTTCCCCATGCTCGCAAACTTGACAAAAAATTGGGCAATTTACTCCTTTGCTACTCAAACGGCTTCTTGTAGGAAGAACTCCTCTTAGAATTCTCCAAGTCAGCAACTTGACTTTTGGAGGGACTTTAAGATGCCATAACTTCATCCAATCACCAGGAACCCACAAATTTGAATTGTCAATAAGATGTTCCATAGCTCCATAGTATGCCGACTTAACAGAGTAAACACCACTCCTACTAAACTTCCAAATAGGCTTGTCTTCGGCCTGTAAACATGTCAAGGGAATGGCCAAAATATTTTGAGCATCCTCATGGTTAAACAAAGGTTTCCCCAAGTTGTGTTTCCATGATGTAGAAGTTGAGTCAATAAGGTCATTCACTGTCCAATCTTTAGTTCCTACTACTTGAGGACTTGTCACAAGGGAACTCTCCGTAGATCTCACCCAAGGTTGGTACCATATGCGGATATGTCTTCCATCACCAATTCTCCACCTCGTACCTAACTTGACTAACACCTGGAAAGTGTGGATGCTACGCCATAGGTAACTGGGATTGTGACCCAACTGGGCCCCCCAAAAAAATCCCCCTGGGGATAGTATTTAGCTTTGAAGATTTTTGAAACTATAGCATCATTATTGGTGGCAATCTTCCACCCTTGCTTCCCTAGCATAGCCAAATTGAAACCATGGAAGTGACGAAAACCCATACCTCCATATTCCTTCCTCATAGAGAGCTTATCACAACTTATCCAATTAATACCTCTTCCAGACCTCCTATTTAAGCCTCACCAAAAAGAGTTTATCATACGTTCAATCTCCCCCTAGGGTAGTTGGGAGAAGGAAAGTGCACATACAGTAGGTTGGGATTGCCTGTGCTACTGATTTTACTAGAATTTCTCTGCCAACCTTGGATAAGTGCTTGGCATTCCACTGTTGAACTTTTCTCCACACTCGATCCCGCAAATAGGCAAAAACAGCTTTCTTGTCTCTCCCCATCATAGATGGAAGACCCAGGTATTTTCCTGTGCCTAAACACTTCGACACCTGCAGCATAGATGTGATTTACAGGTGCACTTCAGAAAAAGTATTTTTACTGAAGTAAACTTCAGACTTCTGCATGTTAATGGCTTGTCCCGAGGCACGCTCCTAGGTCCCCAGCAGCTACTTCATGGTTCTACTTTCCCTGTCATTTGCCCTGAAAAACAAAAAAACAATCGTCAGCAAATAAAAGGTGTGTGAGGGTTGGTGCACCCCCACACACTTTCACACCATGGATATCTTCTCTTGCTTCTGCTCTTTTTATCAGAGAGATGAGACCCTCAGCACACAAAATAAAAAGATAAGGTGACAATAGGTCACCCTGTGATCAGACCTCTCACTGGGATAACAGGCCCTACATTATCTCCGTTTAACATTACTGAGTACTGAACTGTTTCCAAACATATTCCCATCCAGTCCACCCATTTTTAACAAAAATCTAACCTGGGCATCATACCCTTCAGATATCTCCAATCCACACGATCATAGGCTTTACTGATATCAATTTTTAGAGCTACTTCCCCTTCTTTGCCATTCACCTTACACTTCATGTGATGAATGGTCTATATAGCCACCATAACATTGTCCATGATAGATCTATTCTCCTCAAAAGCAGACTACTCTTGTGAGATACATTTGGACATCAAAGGCTTCATTCTATTAGCCAGCACTTTAGAGAGGATTTTGTAAATAAACATTGCACAAAGAAATAGGCCTAAGGTCTTTCATAGAAATGGGATCCTCCTTCTTCGGAATTAAGACAATATTGGTATCATTTAAGTGGGGGGAAGAAACCCCCTCCAACCAAGCAACACCAGCATGAAAGACCTCAACCCCACACAGATCCCAAAATCGCTTATAAAAAGCGGGATTCAAACCATCCGGGCCCGAAGCTTTATCTGAATGCATTTGAAATAGAGCTTTTCTAAATTCAGAAACTGTAAAATTTGCAGTTAAGCTAGCATTATCATTAGCTGAGATCCTAGGGTGTACCAAGTCTAGGACCGAATCATATTCACTAAGAGAAGGAGCAAAGAGATCATCAAAATAGGTTTTTGCAATATCACACATACCTCTGTGGTCCTCGACCTTTACACCATCACTCCTCTCAAGGGATTGGATCATATTTTTCTTTTTCCTTGTGCTAGCCATGGCATGGAAGAACTTTGTGTTTGCATCACCATCACGAAGCCAAAAGATTTTTACCCTTTGTTTCCAAAAAGTTTCTTCACGAGCTAGGTGCTTCCTAATCTCTGTTCGCACCTCTTTATAACTACGTTGACCCCCACACCCCTCTCTAATCTCTTCCAATTCACGCCTACATTCCTCCACTGCCTCTCTATATTTGAACCTAAGATTCTTTCCCCAAGTGTTAAAATCGATGGTGCAACTACTTAACCTCATGAGAAGGTCATTTGGCAAGCCTTTATCCTACTCTTCTCGGACTACCATCTCCAAGTCAGGTTCATCCAACCAAGCGTTCTCAAACTGAAAGGATCTTCCCCTTATCCTCCTTTCCCTTGCGCAAAGTTTGAGGATAATAGGAGAGTGATATGAACGATCGGCCACTCCATTCATAAGCTTGCTCCTAGGGAAAATATCCATCCAATTTTGAGTTGCAAAAGCTCTATCCAACCTCTCCTTAGTAGTATCTGGGTCCCCTCTACTTCTACGCCAAGTAAACTGATAACCTTCCAACGGAATATCAATGAGATTACTATCCAAAACGGCTTCCCTGAATCCTTTAAGAAGCCACAGAGGGTGGTCCACATCTCTGCTTGTATCGTCATTAGAGAGTAGATCATTGTAGTCCCCCATAGTGCACCACGGAAGCGAATTATCTTGAGCCAAAGTACGAAGGAAGTCCTAAGACTCCCTCCTCCTACGTCTTTCAGGGAAACCATAGAAACCTGTGAATCTTCAGTTGGGATGCCCTCTTTGAATAATCTCAACATTAATAATTCAGCGAGTAATTTATGATAGTACATTCGAACGGGTGCCTGCATAGCAACGCAAGCCCCCCACTTCTCCCGTTCCTATCCACAGCAAAAGCAAAGTCAAAACCCAAACTAACACAAATCTCCTCAATCCTACTGGTTTGAACCAAAGTCTCACACAGGAAAATGACATCAGGATGATACTTTCAGCAAGATCTCAAAGCGAAGGAGCTGCCCGAGGGTTGCCCAGGCCCTGACAGTTCCAGCTAAGAATACTCATTGTCCTCGGCTGGCCTCTTTGCCGGGGCCTACCGATAAAAAATGATCAAGGTGTGCTTCTTTCTCAATGTTTGTTGCAACCAGCTCAAAAGTGTTGTGATTGGCATTTGTGTGTCCTGTAGAGCCCAAACCGTGGTCAATGTTAACTTGCTTTTCCCCACTGGTATTACTTGATACACCCCTTACTACTAAGCTCATCGTGGCTTCGCTTTTACACGCCCAAAACAAATAAAGAAAGAGTAAATAGCCAAATTGGTTCTTGATAAAAATTATGGAGACTAATTTAGTCCTGAGAAATAAAAAACAACAATTTGGTTTTTAAAAATATCAAATATGGGTCAAATATAATCCTTTTTAGGAGATATTTTTATTCCTATTAGGGACTAATTTGAGATTCTTAAGGATAAAATTAGTATTTTTCATTTTTTAATGACTAAATTAGTCTTCGTAATTTTTGTTAGGGACTAATTTAGATATTTACTCATAAATAAAACATATCTCTACATCATTAGCATTTAGTTTTTAGCTTTTTATGGTTCGAGCATTTAGTTATTTTTAAACCTGTTGTTGTAAATTAACTTGACACACATGAATGACTTGTTATTAGCGGTAAACTCCCGATATATACTACAATACATTTTTTTTTTGCTTATTATACACATTTAATTATTATATGTTTTTGTTAAATTATATATCTTCTATTGTTATATTTTTTCTATGTATATATATTACTATTTTTTTCTATATTCTTTCATATTATACTATACATTATATTTATATGAGTATAATTTAAAACACATCTTAATAAGATGAAAAAAAATAATATTTTTCAAGAATTCGTACATATTTAAAACGTATTTGGAGGTGAATTCCCGGATGAAAAAAGTGAAGATACTTTAGATGGATGAAAAAAAGTGAAGAACTGGAATCGCAGGGATCAACAACAATATCGTCGAAATCTCTGGAAATAAGGTGGTGGCCACTTGCAAGGATTCTGACGCTCAAGTCAGTGCTTGTATAGTATCGAGGAGTCTTAAGAATGATAATGTATTTGTATCTCGAGTGAAATTCTATATATGACAAATGTTAGCAACACATTATCTAACACTCTCTTTCCAACATACCTATCGGTTAAAATTCATATGGGTTCTACTAAATTTACATGATTGGACCCACATAATTTAGTGAGACTCATTTGATTTCCAGCCAATAGGAGTGAGTGTGTTAGAAAAAAAAAGTGTTAAAGAATGTGCTAGTAACACCTGTTGCTGTATATAGGGGTTTACCGATATGGTTGAGGTCATATGGACCTAGATGTTGGTTACGGTGTGCACTTGCAAGCCTTGAAAAATTAAAAATATTATTTTCTCCCTATAAAATTTATGTTTTGACCCTTCTCAGTATAATAATTTGCACCCAGTACCCCCACACTTAGTCCCCCTTTCATCTCATTCAATCAGATCCAATCATCTCTTTCTCTTAAAACTCAAAACATAACTTCTCTTACTGTCTCACATCTCGACCCACTCTCCCTCCTGTTGGTAAATGTCATTTTCGGTCTCTGTTTCCCCCTTTTACTAGGTTCGAATTCACCACAATTTATATTAAAACCCTAATCTGATCCATCTATTAATTTTCTCTTGTAATTTTTTGTGTTGTAATTGGGTCTCTGTTACTTCGGTCTAACGTGGTTTTATTATTTTCTCTTGTAATTTTTTTTAATTCCAAAACATATCGAGTTTTTTTATGTCTGAAAACCTATTTTGTATTATCAGAAATCATGGTCTTGTTATTTTGCAAAAGAGTAAACATTTGCTCTTATTATTTTTTGTTAAAAAAAACTTGTGCCGATGCTCATGTTATAATTTCGGTGATTTTAAAATTTTACGCACCCACTAACCCAAGGTCCTAGGTCTGCCACAGGTTGAGGTGGTTAATCGTTATTCTGTTGAGATAAAATTGTTCCACAGTTGTAAAACTATATCTAGTCGTTATTAGCCCGAGGGGCTTGGAAATGAGTTAATGGACTCTCCTATTGGGCTTGTATACAAGATATTGGTCCAGAACAAAACATAATCTTTATTTTAATTTCAAAATTTCAATTTGTGCCCAATACATGTATTCTTACAAGAAATCCTTTGTAAAATTATTCATTTATACATTGAACTAATATATTTAAATTTATTTATAATAATACAATATCTTAATATTTTTTAAATTAATATAATTAAATATTTATTAACAAAAGTCACTTTTACAAATAATATTAAATTACTTCACAACTTTAATTTTATCATTTGAATGAGATTTAAAATATTCTTTCATATTAATAGTAATTAATTCATATCAAACACATTATAAGTCAAGAGTTATATCATTTAATTATATACTGCTTGCTGTCATTTGATTACTTTTGACAATAATTAAATTGCGGTTAATAATATTTATATTACACCTTTTTTATGCTATATTTATATTACACATAATTAAATATATGAGATTGTTATTACACAATATATATTAATAATTTTTTCTTATCAAAAAAAAATTACACAATAGAATATGGCACACAATTTTTTTAATAATCCTTCCATTAAAAACTAGGATTTTAACGGTTACTTGATCACACGTTTCTTTTATAAAATTTAAGCTTTCACATACCCGATGTTGCAATTACATAAACTTCATTTATCCCTGAAAAAAAGGTAGCCCACCCAAAATCTCAATCACATGTTTATTTTACTACTAAATCTATGGCTCATGTTGACGGCACCACCATGGTGACAAACCTCAACGGCACCACGTTAGAGGAAACCGGGAATAAACTACGCACGTTAGTAACTTAGAATATGCAGCCGTAATTAAACTTATGTCCCCAGCAAAAGCCAGTTACTTGTTTTTGACTCAAACATTATCTTACTGTTGAGGTTGGGTAAAAACCCACAATTTCCCTTGTAATCATTGTCCTTGAAAACCTTTAATTAATAAATAAAAAAATAATGTCCTTGAAAACCCACTGTTCCAATTCTCTGGTTGATCAACCTAATTGGAGCAGTAGAATTTATGGGATATTGAAGGCATCTTACTATCATTTTTTTTTGAAAGACAAAAGTATATTATATTATAACAGAGTACTAAGGGTACCCCAACCCAATTAATATGTACAAGGCGAGGTTTGTCAACAAGAAGGCAAACCCACCACATCTGACACCAAAACTCCTAAGAACTAGGACCTAGCTATACAACGAATGGGTTCAACAAACCACTCATAATACAAGCAAGGTTCGGATTTACTCCTAGCTAAGAACCATCTCCACGATAAGGATATGATTCGATCCACTATATGACCCAGATCTAGTACCCGCCCTGAAAAAATGCACCAATTCCGTAGATTCCATTAAACCCACAACACAATATGCCAAATCAACTGCCTACAGCGCAAGTTCACCCCCAAATATCCAAACTGCAAAAATAAAGAAAACAAATCATGGGGCATAACAAAATCAAAGCCCAACCACCCAAAGACCCTGTACCACACCAATGTTTCATAGCACACAAAAAGCAGCCGAGGGAGCAAGAAGGATACCTATACTAAGTAAATTCGTCCGAGTTGGCACTCTGTCCAATAGCAACTGTCAAGAAAAAGCAATCACCTTAGACGGAGCTAAACTTTTCCATAAATTACTTAGTACGAAAATTTGCTCATCTGACACTCGTGACACCCGGGAAAAAAGTTCCGATAAGAAGCCGTAGGCCGATGAAACCGTAAAGGCCCCACTAGAATGTTTAGTCCAGATCCACCTATCTGATTCCGGTGATAGTGATATAGGTGCAAGTGACGCCATGAGCTCGTCCACCTGTGATTCCTCCCACACAAAAAAGCTCCTCCTCCATGACATTTCCCAAATCCATATGCCATCCTGCCATCTCCCACAACTCCCCACCACCACCTCTGAATCCGCTGCCACAGAAAATAATCTAGGAAACCTCCTCCTGAGTGAAGAGTCACCAAGCCAAATATCATGCCAAAACCTAGTAGAGTTTCCGTCCCTCACCAACTTCTTGACTCTACCGGCGAACCAATCCCCACCCTGAGACCCCTCAGTCCCCACCAAACAAATATCCTTCCACCACACCGAGCCAGAGGATGTGACTCTAAGATCGTCAAAGAAAGAAAGACGGTTCACTCGAGGCCCATACTTCGACACCAACACCCTATGCCACAATGATTCCTCCTCCCCTAAAAGCCTCCATCTCCATTTACCTGATAAACTAAGGTTAAACCTCCTGAGATTACTATCAGTGAATATTATTATGCTTTATATGTTTAAGCCGGTGAATTTGATGTCTATATATCAGTGCTTTTTACCATTTTATAGTTACATTTTATTAAAGTGTTTTTACATTTTTAACCAATAATTCTAACCATTGCCAACAAAATTAATTGAACATCCTATGTTATCATGAAGACTATATATTCCTGAAGAACAGTGTGTTCGATTGAATTTTAAACGATCTTAATGATACCCACGGTTCGATTGATATATACACTGATTACCTATTAAGTGGGGGGGGGGGGTTTACCAATGTTTTTTTATATAAACAAACTCAATTCATTTCATTCAAAATAAGTTGTTCAATACAAGTAGGAACATGCTAACTAGTTTTTTGGTTCATGGGTTTTAATTGGTTCTATAAATGAAAAATCTAAATAGTTTTTTGACATAAAAAAATCTAAATAGTTGGTAATCACAAAAGAATTCTCTATTATTGGATTACAAAGACGGTAAAAAACAATGTTTTCATGTCAATGTTTTATTTACTCGCGGGTAGTAAGCATAACAACCGAACTCGAACCTGCGAATACCCTCTCGACCCTGACCCAATTTTGACAGGGAAAACCCGCTTTGACCTGCGGTGGGGCGGGGTTGGAGATATTGATACCCGACCGGCCCCCGACCTGATCTGCCAAGCTAAATATAAATTGTTAATTTTTATTTTGTTTTATACATGTATACTCATTTATTTCGTTTCATATATTTTGTTTATTATTAATTTAATCTATTTTCATAAGAAAATTTTATTTTGATGTTTTTTATTTTATTTTATCATTGTATAATAATTATGATTTTATTTTATTAATTATCATAAATATAATTTTTAATTTTTTAATTTTTTACAGCATTCAAATGGATAAGCTAAACAAAATATCCAATTTTTCTTTGGACTCAATAGACGTAGGCAGTGAGCAAGAAAAGCAACGCATTTCGGTTACCCCATGAAGGTCATATCATGTCTATTCACTTAATTATATGCTGTTAAAACTACCAAAAGTAAAAAAGCATCACTATTAAATACCTGTCAATTTTATTTTTGTTTTGGTATTAATTACCTGTCAATTTTAGAATAATCATTACAAAAAATTCAAAGACTTGAGCCATAGCACAATTCTCCAGTGTAACTTCAAGATATCCTCGTGAATGTGCTCCTCCATCGTTGACAAGCCATATTCATTGACACCTTTGCTCTGTTGCACAATTAATCCTCCATTAATATGGATAATGACACACATTGCCTTAAGGGGGAAAAATGCAACTCCAATGCACGAGCTAAATAAATTAAAACAGAAACCTATCAACCAGTCCTACTCATTTTTACCGAAATAGAGTGATTATTAGGAATCCTGCTGCCTGCTGCACTGAAATTGAAACCACTACGTACTAGCTACTTGTCGACTACATCTTCAATAGAGTGAGAACGGGGAATTTATTTTGAACTTATAATGGAACAGAAATGAACTGAATCATTGTATTCAATTAAGAAAAGAAGAAGGTACACTGCAGTTTATATACAGAGGAACGAACAAAGAATAACAGCTAATTAACTATGGTTAACTAACCAAGTAAAAAAAAAAACTAACTAAACTGTGTTCTGTTTTTCCTCTAATACCCCCCCACAAGCTGGTGGGTGGAATGGGTCCACTAAGCCAAGCTTGGAAATAGCAGGACGAAACAAACTAGGAAGAAGAGCTTTGGTCAGAAAATCAACAAGTTGATCATGTGTCGAAACAGCAAATAGCCTTCATCAAATTTGGTAGCTTTCACTAACAATGTGGCAATCAATGTCAAGATGTTTAGTGCGCTCGTGAAAAATCAAGCTAGCCGCAATGTAAAGCGCTTTGATTATCACAAGACAAAGCGTGCAAATTTACTACATTGAATGCGAAGGTCATGGAGGAGATAAACAAGCCACCGCAGCCACAAGTTGGCTACTCTGCTGGTCTGCTCGCCAGAGGAGCTCGCGAGCAATCCAACCGCTTTTGGATTTCCAAAGAACGAGACTTTCCAAGAAAGAAACAAGAACTGAAATGGACCGTCGAGTATCCAAACATGTCCCCTAATCAGCATCAGAAAAACCCGAGAGTTGCACCGATTTTCGAGGAAAAATAAACCAAGGTCGGAGAAGATTCGAGATATCGCAAGACACCTAACAACAAACCTTTATAGTGTATTTCAAAGGGGCTTTGGACATGAATTGGCTCACCAAGGTAAAGCAAAAGAAATGTCGGGTCTTGTAGTTGTGAGATACAGTACCTGACCAACTAATCTTCTATAAGCAGCAGGTCAGTATAAAGGACCTTCAGATTGGAATTTTACAGCAGGATCAAGAGGAGTTGAAACAGGTTTGCGTTCTAGCATACCTGCTTTCTCAGCAAGTCAGCAAGATTTATGCTGGCAAAGAACAATTCTCGCAGTAAGATTGAGCTACTTCTATACCCGTAAAAATTTGAGGACCAATGTCTTTTATGCCAAACGAGGTGTGCAGAGCAGATTTGATGGAAGCAAACTCACCATGGAATTTCCAACTAAAATAACATCATCCACGAGATGATTAATGCAAGAAATGAAGACCGCCAAATTTCAAACAGGAATAATCGAAAATGCTTGAGAATAACCATTGGCATGAAGAATAGTGAGTAGCTTGTTGCCATTGCCGACTTGTTTGTTTAAGTCCATAAAGGGACTTGACTAACTTGCACTTTGATTAGGCCGAGAGGATGAGACACCGTGAGGTAATTTCATGTAAACATCTTCCTTAAATCACCATGCAAAAATGCATTGTTGATGTCTAATTGATGAAGATGCCAATGATGGATGGAAGCCAAGGCTAGTATCATTCCTCGATAAAGGGTTACTGGCAATCGGAGAAAAAGTTTCAAAGTAATCAAGTCCTTCACGCTGAGTATATCCTTTGCCACAAGTCGTGCCTTATACCGATCAATAGAGCCATCGGCTTCTCTGATTCTGAAACCCATTTATTGCCAATTGAAATTACACCGAGGAAGATCAACAAGCTTCCAAGTTCCATTTGCTTCAAGAGCCCGTGAGTTCCTCTTGCATGGCCCTATTCCAACACTCAAATTTACTTGCTGGGCATGTTGGTGGGTTCGGCCAAGCAGGCGTAAAGGTTTAGAGAAAAGCTTGATAAGAAGGTGAAAATTAAGAAATGAGACATAAGAAGAAATGGATAAGGAGCACTGATTGGTGAGCCTTTCACTAATGAATTGCATACATAATCATCTAGCTTGGTGGGCTTATGGAAGGGGTAGAACGGCGAAGTGAAGGCTCGGTAATGAAACCGGCAGGATTTTGTGTGGGTCAGGTGAGATTCTGCAGTTGTGCATCTCAGGCAATTGAAAATCTGCAAGATGTAAAGGTGTGGTAATGTGATCTGTCAGTGAAGAGTGGGCAACAAAGGTGTCATAATATTGCCAAGTGTGGCTGGGATGGGATGTAGGAGTGCAGTGGAAGAACTTTCTTCAAAATAACATGTCTAGAGACACTAAATGCTCTAGTATTAAGATCAAATACCATATACCCTTTCGCCTGTGTTTAAAACCAAGAAAAATGCACTTCAGGTGCCCGAGGATCAAATTTGGTTCTATGAGAAATTAAGGTTGAAGAATAACACAAGCAACCAAAGACCTTTAGGAAGGACAAGTCGGTAGAGTTCCATGTAGCACTTCAAGGGGACTTATGTTTCAAGAGACAAGGGGAATGCGTTGATTAAGTAAGTAGCATGTGCTACAAAAGATATGTCCCGTAAATTGTTTAGGCAAATTGGCTTGAAAAAGTAAACCACTGGCAACATTCAAGATGTGTTGATGTTTATGTCGACTCTTCCATTTTGTTGGGAGTTCCACACAAGAAGTGTGATGAACAATGCCATGAGAAGAATAAAGGTCGTAATGCAAATTCCAAACCATTATCACTCCTAATAATTTTGATTTTAGATTGAAATTGAGTAGAGACCACTATGTTGATGAAGTTAATGAGATGAACTTTAGTTTCGATTTTGTTTTCATGAAAATGACTCCACAAATATCTACTAAAGTCATCAAGTATAGTAAGAAAATATTTGTGATTTTTGAAAGAAGGTGTGTAGGAGGACCCCAAATATCAACATGAACTAAAGGCAAAAGGAGACAGTAGTTTTATTGATACTAGTAGGAAAAGACAATCGCTTTTGTTTGGAAAGGTGACATATGTCACAAGCATGATCAATTACAAGAAATGTATGTAAATTGATTGCTTAACAAAGAAAGTCTCTTATTGGACAAGTGTCCAAGTCTAAAATGCCATAAAGCCGGATGTAGGGACGGTCTTAGGCGATGATAGGTCGTGAAATAGTGTTGATAGCATGAAGGTCCTGAGATGGATGATGAAGCATTTGGCCGTGTCCATGTAATACAATCCATTAAATGAGTCTAGCCACACCAAATCTTCCTCAAAGTCTTCAATTCCTGGATAAAACATGTTTGAATGGAAAACCAGAAAACATTTTGCGTAAAAAAGTTAGTTTTCCAATGTAAATAATATTCAATGAAAATTGTGGTAAAACAAGACATTATGAATTGATAGAGAATCGAAATGCAGATCGTACAAAGAAGTGTTTTGCGGATAGTGGAACCATTAGGCAAGGTGACATTCATGGAGTAATGTGATTGTAAGTGGAGAAAAAGGATAAAGAACTACATATGTGATGAGTATTCCTAATCTAATATCCGTGAAACTAGAATACCTTGATTGAAACAGAAAATGAGACAATGTTACCTATCACGCAGTCCTGATGCAGTCTCGGGCTTGGTAGCGACCATTCTCGAAGAAACAGTTGACTTGGTTAATCGCACTTTGAGGTCCGTGGAAGCGCAGGAAGTTGAATGTCGAGTAGTTCCACGAGATCTGGATTTGCTCGAGTAAAAGGAAATTTTGGTTGCACGGGTTCGCCTTGCTCGTGAAGAGTCCTTCGACGAATTGAAGTCAAGCACAAGAAACAAGACTACCGTAACCATCGCTTCTTGAACTTCATACCAGGGGGATATCCATGTTTGCTATAACAAACATCAACCGTGGTGGCCAAACTTGCCACAATGAGAACAAGTCTTTGGAGCACCTTCGCCACGGCCAAAACCCTCAAGTGCACCTTCAAAGCAAAGATTAATGAAAGGTTGAGATTCGTAATTAGGTTTTCCTAGCGCTTGGCGCCGTGTCAAGAACTTTGGAGAGAACATCGATTCAGGTTCCTGAAGAGGATCCATGAGAAGTAATCGAGATCAGACATCGAATTGGTCATTCAGAGACCAGTGAGGAATCGAATGATGCAATCTTGCTTCCGGCGATAAGTCCGAGCCAAACAATTGCATGGAGAAACCGGTCGATAATTGTCAATCTCTTCCCAAAGCGACTTTCAATTCCGGTGAAATATTCGCCACAGAGAGATTACCTTGTTGTAATCCATAAATTTCTTCGAGAAGATCCAGATCCGAATCAAATCACTCGAGAATAGCTGCTCACGCAACTCGCTCCAGCATCGAGGCATTGTCCATATAAACAATGCTTTGAGCGATTCGCATGCTACGCAACTCACGATCCAGGTTAACACCAGATTGTTGCATCGCAACCATAACTCAGCGTAGGATGAAATCGATCAGAGGAAGTAACGCATCAGCCAACAAAAATCGAGCTTGTTCTTCGAATCAATGCGCTGAGTCATTGAGCGCCAGGTATGATAATTCGCGCCTCCATCTTCAAGAACAGGAGTCACATTGAGAGAATTCGGCCTTTAGAAGGATGAATGTAGTAGGATTATTGGAATTCTCGCGATGGATCTGCAAGATTGTTCGGATTGGTTTGCGCTCGTCAGCGTCGATTTAATTGTTGGTTGAAGAATTTCGAGCCATGGTAGCGAACCCTAGCGGAGCTCTGGAAAAATCAACTGATACCATATAATGGAACAGAAATGAACTGAATCATTGTATTCAATTAAGAAAAGAAGAAGGTACACTGCAGTTTATATACAGAAGAACGAACAAAGAATAACAGCTAATTAACTATGGTTAACTAACCAAGTAAAAAAAAAACTAACTAAACTGTGTTCTATTTTTCTTCTAATAGAACTGAGAATGGGAAGGAGCTTTTGAACAGTATTGGTTCAATGTCTCCGTTCAGTTTGGTTGGGTTCAGTTTTATAGCCTAACTGAACTTTGAACACCCCTAGTTATTGATATTCAGAATATAATATATAAATATAACATTTAAAGCAAATCTCTACATTGCTATAGATATGTCTAGTAAGGCAAAAAGGAAATTGATTATTGAAAGCATAAATTGACAGCATATTATCGATTCCCTAACAAAAGAATTCATAATTGATCATCTTTGGGTTATAATAAGGATTACCTCTCAAAAGAAAATCTTCATGCACATTGGTTATTCTATTAAAAAAAAATTGAATTATATTGAGGAATATTTTTCAATGAAAACTCTACATTTGTATATACCTATATTTTTATAGTTCACAGTGATCATAATTATTCTATAATTCTAGAATCCATGTAATATAATTTTTATTTACTTTTATAACATTACAAATGTCCCAATAACCAGCTTTTGATTGTGCTAGTTACGTTCTCACAAGTTACAAATCTTACGAGTTACATAATAAGGAATAATTGGAAATCACTACAAAAACAATTAAATGGTCCTAAAATGCTTCTCCGTGGAATGATTCTTTCTTAGGGCAAGTCGAAAATAAATTTGGCAAATTTGGCAAACTAGACGTCAACCTTTTCACAGCTATTTCATTGCCACTAAGCTATATTAGTACCTTTGCTTTCATTTAGGTAGTTAATTATAAATGCATCTAGCTCAGTAGCAAAAGTGATGACAGCTTACTAACCATCCAAATTGTCCCAACTCCCAAAAGCATGTATCATATCCCATGCAAGGGCCACACTCGTCCAACTGACACAAGATGATAGCAGCCTCATTTTCCAACTCGTCCAATTTTTTAGGGTCAATGGCTTTGCTATATACTGTATTGAAGAATAAACACAATCTAATTATGGCATGTCGAACATTTTTAGGCAAGATGCCACGAATAGCCACCGGTAGTAATTGTTGCATCAAGACGTGACAGTCATGAGACTTTAAGCCAACTAATTTGAGATCTGTCATCGATACAAGACTCTTTACATTTGAAGAGTAACCCTGTGACACTTTCACATCCCGTAGACACTCACAAAAGCTTTTTTTCTCTTCTTTTGACAATGTATGACAAGCTGATGGCAAATAGGTCTTATTACCTCTTGGCTGAGGAACTAGCTCCTTTCTTATACCCATGTCAACCAGATCTAGACGAGCATTCACTCCATCCTTTGTCTTACCCTGAATATTGAGAAGCTTACCGATTACACTATCACACACATTTTTCGCAACATGCATCACATCAATACAATGTCTTACATCAAGACTTGACCAATATGGAAGATCAAAGAACACTGACCTTTTGTTCCATATGTTTTTCACAGAAGAATGTTTTTTCCCTCTTTTTTTTCCCAACTTAACATTGATGGAGTTCACCGGTTGATAAACTTCTTCTCCGGTTAAAGCTTTCGGAGCAATTTCATTCTCCTGACATCCATTAAAAGCCTTTTTCAACCTGCGATACGGGTGATCACGTCTCAAAAATCTTTTATGCCCAAGGTAACAAGTCTTCCTCCCAATTTTCAGTTGAAAGAAACATGTGTCGTCTTCACAAATAGGGCATCCTTTATGTCCCTTAACACTATACTCGGACAAGTTCCATATGCTAGAAAGTCATTAATAGTGCAAAACAACATGGCATGCAACTTGAAATCTTCACTTGAAAACCTATCAAACACATCAATCCCTTCTTCCCACAATATTCTCAAGTCATCAATCAAGGGACTTAGATAAATATCTATGTCATTTCCCGGCTGTTTTGGACCAGAAATCATCACAGATAACATAATGTACATGCGCTTCATGCACAACCAAAGAGACAGGTTGTAAATTACCAAGCGAGCAGGCCATGAACTATGCATGCTACTTAAGTTACCATATGGATTTATTCCATCTGTAGCAAGTCCAAGCCTAGGGTTTCTTGACTCATTGCCGAACTCCGGAAACAATGAATCAACTCTCTTCCATTGCAAAGAATCGGCCGGATGGCGAAGCTTTCCATCATATTTCCTATCATATGCATGCCATCTAATGTTCTTTGCATCATTTACATTGGTAAACAGTTGCTTAAACCTTGGAATAATTGGAAGATATCATAACACCTTTGTAGGATGACCTTTTTTGCTCACATCATCACAACTATCATCACCATCCTTCTTTTTGTAACGTGGTGTATTACACTCGGGGCACTCTTCTTTGTCTTTATGCTCTTTCCAGTGCAATATGCAATCATTCGGGCATGCGTGTATTTTCTTATACTCCACACCCATCGGACATAATACCTTCTTTACTTCATAATAACGGTTCGGCAATGTGTTACCTTCCGGAAGCATGTCATTCAACAGTTTAAGCAATTCAGTGAAGCTCTTATCAGTCCACCCATTTATCGCCTTCAGAGTGAACAATTTCAACACCGCTGACAACCGTATAAAATTTTTGCAGCCCGAATATAAATGCTCTTCCTTGTCGCTGCATAGAGTTTCATACACATGTGCTAACTGAAAAGACTTTTGTCCAATATCATGAATCATGTCCTCTAGTCGATCGTCCATATCTACATCAACTTCCTCACTTTTGGACACACTTGGCTTGTCTAACACTTCACCATGCCAGGTCCATGTCGTATATCTTTGGCAAATCCTATAAACACGAAGATAATTCCGTATCTCCTCAATATTTAGTGTTGGCCCGTTCAAACACTTAACACAAGGACAATAGAAAGTTGTTTGATTAGGAAATTTTGCTTGGAAAAATTGTAAGAACTCTTCGACTCCGTTCTTATACTCATCACCTAAACGATGTTTTTGCATCCAACTACGATCCATAACTGTGTTCTGAATGCTTAGATGTTTAACTAACATTGACATATGTATGCATAAGTTCGATACATTAGACTGCACACAATCAAAACCATCACTTCCAAAGAACAAAAACCAATCCATCCCACAAACCCAACCCACATCACAAAAACAAAATTCCCAATTGAAATAATTTCTCATTGATCAGTTCATCAGAGGAACGCAACACTTCCCACATCATAATTCACAATACACAACAAGGGTATTAAAAAATTGAACTTAAAAATATGTACACATACGGGTTGAGGGGCAGCACCTCACCCTATTCATTTCCATCAACTTATTCACAATCAAAACAAATTAAATCCATTGTCCAGCAACCACAACACATTGTACAGCCTTCAAATTAAATAAACAAACAAAAATTTTCAGAAGTTAGCAACAACCAGCTCACTTTATATCAATCTCTAAACACACAAAAAATCAGTTACTCACAAAATCAACATACACACCTAAATTCTTACTAATTCAGCAAGCAAGGTTCCAATATAAACACATGCAAAGTCACAAAACATTATCCAAACATCATATAGACAAAATCCTAACACAAATCATCAAGGATTTGGGATTTATGGTCACCCAAAGTATCAAAATACAAGAACTCACTTAATTGAAGCTAGAAAATGAAGACTTGGTGACTCCCTCTTCCTCTTTTGATTTTGACCGAGTTCCTCCCCCTCTCAACCTACCAATGTCTTCATTTGCTTCCTAACCCTTAAAATGGTGAAGATGGAATTAAAAATCAAAGCACTTCTCACATGGCCTTTAAACCCTTCATGACCGATTTCTATAAGGTCGTGTGGGAGAGTTCGCAAGGAGAGTGGCGGCGCGAGGGAGAGTTCGCAGGGAAGAGAGTGGCGATGGTGAGGGACGGCGTGAGGGAGAGTGGTGGTGCGAGGGAGAGTTCACAGGGAGGAGAGTGGAGGTGGTGAAGGACGGTGCGAGAGTTGTTGGTATTTGAGAGACTCAAAACAAAGAAATGAAAGACTTAGCATTTGAGGGCTATTAGTGTTGGTGATGAAATTTGAGAAGGAAATTGTATTTTAAGTTTTAACCGCGGTTTAGCGTGAAAACCGGCGTTATAAATTTGAAGTTTTTTAAGTTTTAACCGCGGTTTTTAGATAAAACCGGCGTTAAAACATATAACCGCGGTTTTTCTAAAAAATCGGCGTTATAACTTGGGTGAAAAGTTTGGCCATATTCTACCTGTTCACTTATAACACCAGTTTTTTAAATAACCGATGTTAAAAGTGATGCATTAATTTAAAAAATGTCACTGCGTCACTTTGTACGCCGGTTATCTCCAAAACTGGCGTTATAAGTCTATTTTTTATGTGTATTTTGCACTAGTGAATGGCTAAGATTAAAACAAAAAGTCATGTGACTTTTTTAAGTGGTCATGTGATCACTAAATAACTTTTAATCAAGACCATCCATGTATGGTTGTATGGTCCAGATTTACTCCTCTCACCCTCTCATATTAAACACTTCTCTCACCATAGCCCACATAGTACGGGGCACGAGCACCATTTTGAGAAATAGAGTTGAATCCAAGTTTTTAGCACGTCCGAAGAAGCTCGTCGCCTAGTCAAGGTCAACCCGATGTGGGTCAGGTAGCCCGTTTTGCCACCTCTAATTCTATTACAGCCCTAGTGTGTAAAATTTCATACTCCCACCTAGTCACAGACACTCGCACAACTAACTATAGGTGTGATCTTTTACTTTATACACCCCTCGATAATTTCTGACGTTATACCCACTACAAGAAATAGCGGGATTACCGACGGCCAAAAGCCGTCGGTAATCCACAAATACCGTCGGTAATAAAAAAATTCCGATGGATTACCGACGGCCTAATGTCCGTCGGTAAACTGCGCGTCGCAAATACGTACCGACGGCTTTAACCCGTCGGTAAATTTCCGACGGTTTTAACCCGTCGATAATTCCGATGACATTTCCGACGGCTTTAACCCGTCGGTAAGTTTCCGACGGCTTTTCCGACGGTTTTAACCCGTCGGTAATTCCGATGACATTTCCGACGGCCAGGACCGTCGGTAAATCCGAACTTTAAATTTTTTTTGAAAATTGTTTAAATTTTTATTAAAAAATTATTTACTTTTTTAAATTATTTAATTTTAATTTCTGTAATCAATTTAATTTATTTATCCATTTAATTAACGATTACTAGTTATCTCATTTAATAATTAATTTCTTCCTGTATTTAAAAATGTAATGCGATAACATAACTATAAAACAAATTAAAAAAAAGAAACGTAACAAATAAATAAAAAAATTCGACGAACAAAACAGTAATAAAAAATATCCGAAAATATAAAAAAATAAAAATTATTTACTTTTTTAAATTATTTAATTTTAATTTCTATAATCAATTTAATTTATTTATCCATTTAATTAACGATTACTAGTTATGACATTTAATAATTAATTTCTTCCTGTATTTAAAAATGTAATGCGATAACATAACTATAAAACAAATTAAAAAAAAGAAATGTAACAAATAAATAAAAAATTCGATTTAACAAAACAAGTAATAAAAATATCCGAAAATATAAAAATATCGATACAAACATAACTAATAGTCACGATAATCATGATCATGATCACTATCTACATCATCGACATGATCACCCGATTACTATGAGGCGGAGCGGAGGCGGTGGAGGAGGCGGTGGCGAGCTAGCAAATGGCACAGATCCTCCTGCCATTTGCAAAGACTGAGCCAACATGGCAGCCGTCGGCGGCCTCCTCTCGCTGGATTCGGCCGCGATCCGGCCGCCGCCGCCGCTAATCGCCGCTGCTTTGCTGGCCATGGCCCGCTTCAACTCTGCTATCTCCCGCTTATCCGCGGCAGACGATTCTTTGGACAACTCTCGGCCAGAGAGGCGAGCCCTTTCTTGTAGTTCTTTGGCAAGGTCGCCCGACCGTATAAGCGACCCTTCTTCTTGCCGCCAACAACATTCGCCTAAACCATCGCCGACGCACTGGATCCTCTGGGCTCGAGGCGGGGAACATGAGGATGTGCGAGATCTAACCTGAGACATCCTCGCCAAACTCCTCCTGTCAAACATAAACAAATTAGTCAATTTTTATTGTAATAAAACAATATAAACATTGTTAAAAAACTATTCATTATGTTTTATAATTACCTGGGTCCGCCTCGACCGCTCATCGACAAACTCACCGGTACCTTTCCTAATATGAGTTGCACGATGGAGCTCGTGCAACTGAACCTCCCTTTGCAACCGCTGAGACTGTAATTATTTAATAAAAAAAGCTTAACTAAATAATAATAATAATAATAATAATAATAATAATAATAATATAAAACATACAAGTCGAGCTGCGTGCTGCGCCTGACTGACCGAACCTCCAGTATGCAAGCTCCCACCCTTTTCAGAGGCTCTATTCTTCTTCGCCTTGCATCGCCTTGAACTCGGGGAGTTCGGTGCGCTTGTAGCTGCTGCCAGATCTCATCTCCTATCCAAGTGGGCTGCCCATTGAGACGGGCATCTCTAAGCATATCAGATAGGCGGTGGGAAGCCTTCATATGGAAGTTCTTCTTGATCTGCTCCTCTTGCTCATCCTTCCAAGAAACCCTCTGTATGAATATAATACGTTATTAAAAATAATTGAGATTCATGAAATAAAAATAATACGCAACAAAATAATCGATAAACAACTTACTCGAAAGAATTGAACATGTGCCTCCGCCACCACCGTCAGCGTCCCAGGTGGGCCAATAGGCGTGGTAATTTTGCTCAATTACTTAGTGATAGCCTTCGCGGTGGCTTTGACTAAGGAACCTAAACAATAACAACATACCAAACAAGTTAAAAATATATAGGTTAAATCGTAATTTTCGTCCCTTATCCTTTTTTAGTTTTCATTTAAGTCCATTAAGTTATAAAAATTACTTCAATTTCGTCCTTTCTTTTTAATTATTCTTTTTTGTCTTAGGCGAAATACCATCTTACACGTGGCGCTTTGTTTTATTTTATTTTATTTTTACGCCACGTGTCGATGGTGATTCGCCCAAGAAAATATGAATAAATAAGCAGAAAAGACGAAATTGATGTGATTTTTGAAGTTTAAGGGACTTAAATGAAAACTAAAAAAGATAAGTGGACTAAATTGAAAACTAAAAAGATAAAGGGGCAAAAATGTGTATTCAACCTACATACTCACCCTCTACCGGTGGCACGATAGCAACTCGGCCATCATGCAAAGATCTCGAATATCATCAGCGACCTCCGCTTCATCCTGCTGGCCGCTCAACCTCCTCGTCTGCTTGAACCCCTGCCTGATCAGTGCCTGGCCCACACTATACTCTGATCGGACACATGAGTGCTCGCACGCGTCTCAAACACAAAATGAGAGGAAGAAGCGGCAAGTGTCTGCTGGAACCCTGGGGTGGGCATCATGTAAATGGGTGTCGATGCGAAGGTCCCGCATCTTTGTGTAGGTGCCTAATGTGACGAGGCTGCGTAGGGGGCGAACTCGGCTGGAGCCTGTGTAGGCGTAGATGTATGCGACGTGTGGATGACAACATCGCATAGCCGCATCATCAATCCTAATAATGTTCGGCCTCCGACGATGAGGGGGTCGACAATGATGCCCTTCCTTCCGGTTGACCACTACCGGGTGGTGGGGCCTGAGCCTGAACCTCCCGATGCCATATATGTCTATAGAGCAATTCAATAATAATTGATCATGAAATATTATATATAAACATAACAATATTAAAAATGAATTCCAAAAAATAAACAAGTTATATGAAAATAATCGACAAAATAAAATATGTTGTTAGACATTAAATTCTCTAATTGTAAAAAGTTAAAAATTTATTACGCCCATTCTCGCCCACTCGCTTGGCATCGTCTTGAGATCTTGATGGTTCTCGCCACTTCTTCATTTAATTCCTCATCTCCATTTACATCTTCATATGTGATTGGATCGTCACGTAGTCGAGAAATGGGTTCAACCGTTTACTCCGTTGACATGAGACATCTCATCCCCTTGTTAAGCCCCTTCTTCCTGTGGATCATCTGCTTCAATGCGACCCATTGGTTTTGTCTTTATTGCAACACACCAACCTTGTTTGTCCCTTCGAGTTGACGGATAAGGGACATAATACACTGTCTTACATGTTGTGCTATGATAAGCGGATCAAACATTTGGTATCTTACGCTCATGCATATGTCAGCGATATTATATTTGCGATCCATTCTTGTGCCTCTACTTGACTGGATCAAACCAATTACAATAAAATAGCACTATTCTTTTAGTATAGTCTAAAGTATTGTACGCCAGCTCATATATATGTTGAATCACACCGTAGAAGTCGTCTTCACCTCCCTCTGTGGCACCTTTTACATAAACTCCGTTCTTAACTGCTTTTTCCCTCTGCTTTTGACTGAGTTTGAAATTTGTAATCACGAAATCGTGTGCCATTCTTTTACACGTGATTTAGGACCATGAGATAAATTTCTCAAGTGTTCGATTATGGGCGATTCTGACTCGCTATACACCTGCGTATACACATGCACAAGTGATTTAGGGTTCCTTTTTGCAAACAATCTTTTGTATATTCAAACAACAAATAGTTGAAATAGGACTAAAAATATATACCTGGCTCCTAAACCACGTTGGGAAATATTCATGAATATAGGCAGAAGAGTCTTGTTCGCTTGTGGGCTTAGTTAACAAGAATGCCCTGAACAAGTCATTATCAAACAAATGATCATGAATAGGTGTGGACTAAATAAATTGAAAGTGGTCAAAAGTATACATACGTAAGATATGGTGATACTTCGGCACAGTTGATCAATACGTGAACGTGTGCTGACTTCCAATCTTCTCCCTTTCACTTTCAATTTCTATTTCATTCCTATTATTTGTTGGTGTCAGCATGAAGTTCGTAAAATAATGGGAACAGAAATGAATTGTCTCACGGTATAAGTAAGTTGCACAAATAGATCCTTCAACCCTGGCCTTATTTTTCACCGACCATTTTGAGTCACCCATAAATCTACATAATAACCAGGTTGGTGATCAACATTTCAACATTTAACCCGGGGCAGTGAATAATTATGTTAAAGAATATTTGATTATATTACCTTTCGAATGGATACATCCATCATTGAACCGGTCCACCGAGCGTAGCTTCATGTGCAAGATGCACTGGGAGATGGTCCATAGAGTCAAAGAAACCAGGGAAAATATTCTCTCCAACTTACAAAGAATGACTGGTATGTTTCTGCTCCATCTTGATAAGATCATCATCTCTCAATGTTGCGGAACACAAATCTTTAAAAAATTGGCTGAGTTCTGTAAGTGGATTTAAAATATTTGACGGCAGGGAACTAAATGCAATAGGAAGTAAACACTCCATGAATACATGACAATCATGGCTTTTCATCCCAATCATTGTTCCTTTGTTCACATCAGCACATCTTGCCAAATTAGAAGAATAACCGTCTGGCATTCAAGTTCTTTATCCAATCGGTGATCGACCTAGCTTCCTCAGCAGTTAAAGAGTAACAGGCTTTGGGTTTCAGGGTTTTCCCATTCGATCGAAGTCGCCAAATGCAAGTCCTTTCGCTTCTGATAAGAAGTGGTAAGTCGGTTTGGCCTTATCATTGTCTTTCGTTCTTCCTCTAACGTTCATCATCGTGGAGAAAAACATTGTCAAAAAAGTTCTTCTCAATGTGCATAACATCAAGGTTGTGTCTCAACAAATTATCTTTCCAATACGGCAAATCCCAAAAAATACTTCTTTTAGTCCAATTGTGCAATTGTCCATATCCTTCAAATCGATCCAATTCACCAAAATCTGTGATTTTTGGCAGATCCATAACTCTGGTAAAAATTTGTTCGGATGTCAACCTCGGGGGCGGGCCATCTAATTCAACTTCCCCCTTCTTGAAGGCGTTCTTATTCCGTCTAAATGGATGATCTGCTGGTAAAAACCTGCGATGTGAGTCAAACCAAGAACTCTTCCCCAAATTTCAAGGTAAAGGCCTTTGTATGCTCCATGCAATGGGACATGCCATCTTACCATGAGTACCCCAACCGGACAACATGCCATATGCAGGGAAGTCATTAATGGTCCACATAAGAGCTGCCTCATTGTAAAGTTCTTCTTTCGTGCAACATCATAAGTCACAACGCCATTCCACAACCTTTTGAGATCGTCAATGAGAGGTGTAAGTAGATGTCAATACCATCTGTTGGATTATCTGGACCTTATAATACAAGTCAAGAACATATAGGGCTTAGACATGCACATATCGAGGAGGAAGATTGTATGGGTAACAATAATCGCCAAGAATAAGGTTTCGCCGTTGATTGAACATATGGGGTAAAACCATCGAGCATAAGCCAAATCGTACATTACGTGGATCTCACGCAAATTCGGATTCACACGATCAAAGTGCTTCCAAGCTTCACCATCACATGGATGTCGCAACATACCTGAAGTGCTTTTATTCTCATAGTGCCAAGTCATTTTGTCTGCGATGCTGTGTTGACGCAAACATTCTCTGCTGACCTTGGAATAATCGGCAAATAAAACATTGCCTTCCGTGGAACTAGTTTTTGTCTACCCTTCCCATTATCGGTATGTGACATATACCTTGGCTCACCACGAATTTGCATTCAACCAGGTGGCGCTATCGCTTTTACCAAATTCATTGTCATAATATAACATACATCCTCTCACACAACAATCAATCCTTTTAGATTCCAACCCCAATTTGGACACTAAGCTTTTAGCCTCGTAATAACTTTTTGGCAAACCATCTACGATGGGTGACGAGTCCAACATCATCTTCGTTACGAGATCCAAGCACACATCCGTAGCACCACAGTTGGACTTGAGAGCTAAAAGTCTCACACACATTGATAACTTAGAGTCGGCAGACCCTTCAAACAACGGCTTATTTGTTTCTAACAAGAGATTATAAAATCTTTGTGCAGTCTCATTTGGAAGTTCATCTGTGTCATCATACTGTGGCTCCTCGAATGATACGTTGACCCCCCAAGGCATCACAAACCATAGTTTGCATCAATTCAATCTGCTCACCATATCCCGTATCTACGCAATTACTTGAAGCACCTGTGCAATTATCGCCAACCCCTAATCCAACCCGAGGTAACTCTTCGCCATGTCTAGTCCAAATGCAGTAATTAGGCATAAATCCAACTCTCTACAGGTGCAACATGACCTCTCCTGGGCTCTTGATCTTTCTGCAATCGCATTTAAGGCACGGACATCTAATCCCTCCATTAATTTCGAAATCTTCGTGTGCCATTGCGACTTGAACGAAGTGATCAATCCCATCGCAAAAAGATTGTTTCAAATCCCCTATTCCTGGATACAACCTATCGTACATCCAACTACGATTCGAAGGAAAAAATTCCATCTTCTGCATGTAAAAAAAAATGACAATTTCAGCAGCACGACATTCTTACAACCGCTCTCTTTCTTTAAATGGTATGACCCTATCCCATTCGAGGAAAAACTTTTTCAGAACTCGTATAATAGTCATTCCGTAATTCTCATATCTTATACTTGACAAAATTTCGTGACATTTCCCATTGGTCTCACGAGTACACAAAATGATCGCAGATTAGGAACAAGGCAATCAAGTATGCACCCATAGAACAAAAGGAAATGAATCTAACGAAATTTCATCAAATATCAAGATACGAGAATCAAGCAACAACTATTATACAAGTAAAGAAAAAGTTTTTTCCCAAACTGTCCTGACTTGGACAATTCAAGGTTCAATATACAATGAACACGTGGTATCTAAAAGATTACACGCACTCAATAATATATTGAACCTCAAGCGGGAAGCTAAGGCTTTTCTCCGATACTAATAACAACAATCAAACATCCATTTCATCAATAATTAAAAAGTAACATGTTGAAAGTTGACATCCTCTTAAAGGATAGAATTAAACAAGCATACCGACGGCAAGGGAAGCATAAATCCTTTTAACAATTTTTTGTTTTCATAGTGGTTTGGCTTGGTATATGCCATGCAATTAGAGCTCCTATATGGTCACATCTACCATACATCCTAATCCATTAATTGGCCAAAAACAATCATTTTCTGTTTTCTGCGTTAAAAAACTAGCCTAGCACCGTAATCTACTACATTAACCAAGGCGGTTGATGGTATCTCTAAACAACATAAAATTGGTTACTTTATTATTTTTAAAAAAATAAGATCATCACATAATTAAATTCATCAAATATAAGATTTTAATAGTATAGAATTAGTGTCTGATACGATTAATTTGGGGATCAATTTCCTCATGTAATTCATGTCTTTGTGTAATAATATGTCTTTCATATGTTAAATTTTTAGTTTAATAAACGTTGTTTGTATTTACTGATTATAGTATATAGTTATAATCTGTAAATTTTTTGGAGATTAATATGGTTACTATCTCAATATAAATTGGTTTCTATAAGTATAGCGAGGCGTAGCATGAACATAGGATCAGAGATTCACTTATCAAATTGAGTTTATGTGTTGCTTGCTAAATGAATAATCTACATGCTACCTTACTCTAACATAAAATATACATCAAACAAAATTTCCTCTGTGGAGAGAACTATACATCACTTCAACATAAAACATCCTTTGTTAGCCAAAACACACATCACCTCAAAATTCTCTCTCTGGAGAGAACTATGAAGCAAATCAAATAAATATGTCGATGTGGGGTCAATGACCAACCCTTTTCCACCCAATGAGTCAACCGACATTTCGTTAGAGTGCATACCTAATTCTCAGAACAAGAGAGTGTCCACGTCCTTCGATGTGAGTGGCAGTCTCGGAGCAATGTCGTGGCCTCGAACTAAAAATACAGAAAAAACATAGAAAATTTTAACTAACAAGCTACCAAATAGCAATCAACAAAAATGAGCAGGATACCAAC
The DNA here is from genome assembly GCA_037113605.1 of Calophaca sinica. Taxonomy (NCBI): domain Eukaryota; kingdom Viridiplantae; phylum Streptophyta; class Magnoliopsida; order Fabales; family Fabaceae; genus Calophaca; species Calophaca sinica. Next base: position 133,865,536 of record CM073733.1, read on the forward strand.
CAAACAACAATCATGTTATAAAATAATTCCAAATAAACCCCAAGTAAGCTTTTTGGCTTTCACTATTTTTATCAAATCATGAATTCTCAAAAGCTATTTAACCTCCTCATGTAAAACATATAATAGAGCATAATAGAGTGGTGGTTGCGAACAATCGTTGAAACGTTGGAATAATTGGAACTTAGGCTTAACACAAAAATTAAATAGAAAAGCACAAATGTAAAGACATACATCATATATTATCCTAATACATTTATCCAATTAAAATGTTAAAGCAATCAAATACTAATGTACATAACATGCATAATATAAAATAGAGGCTAGCTAGTGGCGGCTCCTTGAGGGGTCCCCAGGACAAAATCGGGCGGTAGAATCCTCCGAAGGAGTCGATGGAGTGTAACTGCTCACGGTGGGAGAATATTTTGGTGTGGGCGAGTGTAATCCTCTCCGATTGGAGAATACTCCGGTGAGGCCTGAGTGTAATCCTCTCCGATTGGAGAATACTCCGGTGTGGATGGAGTATACTCAAGATCTCATCGTCATCGCTGGAGACCTGAGCGATGTATGTCCTCGATGAGCATCACTTTGGTAGCTACAGGCCTCCTGGGATCACCATCTTTGGTTCATCAAATCACGATCCTCAAGACGATCCTTAGTCACGATGACAAAGCTATTTTGATACTCCCTCGCAGACATCATCGACCTCCTGGAAGGCATAGGAGGATCACGATGGCGAGCATCGCGATCCTCAATCGTCACAAAGCTATTCCGATACTCCCTTGCAGACATCATCGGCCTCCTGGAAGCCCTACCTCGACCACGGTTTCCATCTAAAGACATTGTCTGCATTTGTTGTCAACATTGGTCGATCCATGAGCATATAAACTGAAAATAATCGAATTACAACAAAGCGAACAAAGGCATAGGTTTGCGATGATTTAAGACTTTATTCCAATATTTTTTTCAAATCATGATGATAATTAGAATTGTTTTTTTTTCCCTTCTAATTAGCATGCTTAAGACAAACTTTTAACCTTGGACATAATATAAGTATCCTAAACTTTTAAAACAACTAACAATCCACAAAATCAATAAGAGCAGAGCAACCGTCAAACAACTAACAATCCACAAAATCAATAAGAGCGTAACAACCATCAAACAACTAATAATCTCACGCAAAGGCTACTCTTGCAAAGCTACTAAAACAAAAATCAAATACCAACAACAGGGAATACAAACAAACCTTAGTTCCCAAAATCACGTAACACAAAATTGGAGGTCAAGCCACAAAAAGAATACACGTGATGCACCAAAACCTTCAAAATCACGTCAAAAACCTTCAAATCACTTCAAGAACCTTCAATCGTTCCTGAAACATCGAAAAGGAACACCAAATCAATTTGGGATTCGGAAGAAAAACACGAACAAAGAAGGGCGAATAGAGACAGAGAATAGGCGGTGGTGGCGGAGGTGACGGCAGACCACGGTCTTTGTGGAGGTGGCGCGGAAGGTCTTGTGGAGGTGGTGGCGGCGACGGTCTTTGTGGAGGTGGCGGCGCGACTGCTCTGTGGAGGTGGCGGCGGATAGAGAGAGATGAGAGACAGAGAGAGAGAGACCGCGGTGGTGGTGGTGGTGGCGAGGAAACGCGGTGGTGGTGGCGACTAAGACGTGGTGGTGTGGGCGCGGTGGTGGTGGTGGTGGTGGAGAGAAAGAGTGAGAACAAAGGGAGAGAACAGAGAGAATAGAGAGAATAGAGTGGTGGTGGTGGTGGCGGCCTGGTGGTGGTGTGGGCGTGGTGGTGGTGGCGGCGTAGTGGTGGGGGCGGAAGAGAGGAAGTGAAAGAGAAGAGGGATGAAGATGGAGGAGAAAGGGAAGGCCTGGCTTCGGTTATTATCGCGCATTACCGACGGCTTTCTGCAAGCCGGACTAGGCCGTCGGTAAACTATTCGACGTGCAAGCGGGTTTTTAACTTACCGACGGTATAAGGCCGTCGGTATTTGAAAAATAGGCGCGGAAATGAAATATCTTTGAAATTACCGACGAGCATTGACCATCGGTAAATCAGATTCCATTTACCGACGGACTTGTTGTTTTACCGACGGCATGGCCGTCGGAAAATTCAACGTTTAACCGACGGTCTCTGACCGTCGGTATATGCCCATCGGTAAATCCGAATTTTCTTGTAGTGACCCTCACCCAACGATCGCTGAGAACCTTAAACTACGCACTAAACCTCATCGAAAGCAAGGAAATAGCTAATGATCAATTATAGGAACTAGAATTTACCTAACAGACTAGAATTCCAAGAAACCACAGTTGGATTAGAGTTTATACCTCTAAACGGTCAACTTTAGTTGAAGAACTGCTATTCGCACCCCATTTTATTCTTTTGCACCCTTTACTCTAACTGTCAGACCACTTCCCAAGACTCTGACGCTCGACTCTTACTCGACCCTTGGTGCCAGAACACTTATAACGCCAGTTTTTTAAATAACCGACATTAAAAGTGATGCATTAATTTAAAAAATGCCACTATGTCACTTTGTAAGCCGATTATCTCCAAAACTGGCATTATAAGTCTATTTTTTATGTGTATTTCGCACTAGTGAATGGCTAAGATTAAAACAAAAAGTCATGTGACTTTTTTAAGTGGTCATGTGATCATTAAATAACTTTTAATCATGATCATCCATGTATGGTTGTATGGTCCAGATTTACTCCTCCCACCCTCTCATATTAAACACTTCTCTTACCATAGCACGCATAGTACGGGGGACGGGCACCATTTTGAGAAACCGAGTTGAATCCAAGTTTTTAGCACGTCCGAAGAAGCTCGTCGCCTAGTCAAGGTCAGCCCGATGCGGGCCAGGTAGCCCGTTTTGCCACCTCTAATTCTATCATAGTCCTAGTGTGTAAAATTTCATACTCCCACCTAGTCACAGACACTCGCACGACCAACTTTAGGTGTAATCTTTTGCTACATACTCCCCTCGATAATTTTTGATATTATACCCTCGCCCAATGATCGCTGAGAACCTTAAACTACGCACTAAACATCATCGAAAACAAGGAAATAGCTAATGATCAATTATAGGAACTAGAATTTACCTAGAATTTACCTAACAGACTAGAATTCCAAGAAACCACAGTTGGATTAGAGTTTATACCTCTAAACGGTCAACTTTAGTTGAAGAACTGCTATTTGCACCCCATTTTATTCTTTTGCACCCTTTACTCTAACTGTCAGACCACTTCCCAAGACTCTAACGCTCGACTCTTAATCGACCCTCGGTGCCAGAACCCTAGATGTAGGGATTTGCGACCTATTTCTAGAGAGAGAAGAAGAAATGAGAGGAATTGTGTGGAAAAAAGAGAAAATGTGCCACCTAATATTTATACGCAGATTCGAATATTTCGTGTCACGAAACATATTGTTGCGTGTTGCAAACGTTGTGAAATCGTTGTGTGTCCCATGGCATCACAAGTGACGTAAATAGTGATATGTCATCTTCGCGTCATGAACAGTTCGTGATGCGAGGGTGTATTGTCGTGTTGCAAACATCTTAATATCCATTTTTTATTTTTTTCTTCGTTTTTCTCAAACCTAAATTTTGCTTCGGGTTGCTGCCTCGTACCCCGGAAGAGGCGTTTCTCCCTCAAAACTCGTGCTAATAGCGGGGACCAGAACACACATGTTAATCTTTGTAGGGTCTTATATTCAAAGCACATGTAACACCCTGCCTAGACAGGGCATTACTTTATTAGCAATTCACATTTAAAGCAAACACACATTTTTTTATTCTCAAAGTACGCAAAGTATGGTACATACACACACATATAGATATAAACCCCATAGCCACATAGGTTGACAAAAGGACACACTGACTGTGATACAACTGTCTGAACACTACCTCTAGGCAGCTTTATTATAGCGGTCACCTTCGCTAGGTTTCGCTCCCCAGGCTCTAAGTACAGGTTGCTCCTGTCCATCTACTATTCATAATATAATATAGAAATACACAAGAAATAAAAGGGTAAGAAACTAATCAATCACCAATAAGCAGGAAAACAGAATAGCAAAGTACCTGTCATCATGCTCAGCACAACTAACAACAGAGATAACAAGCATCATCATGACTGATATCACAATACCACATACTGACACACGACCACAGATCACAAGATACCCTGATACCATATACAGATTCAGACAGCTGATACCACATACTGACACAGACCACTGAGTATTGCAAGCTGATCACCGGCCCTACTCCCAGACCGATCACCAGTTTCAGGGCACCAAAGGAATGAAACATAAGTTGGTTTGTCCCGGAGACATATTCTGATACGCTACCATCTCTGATTACCAGAGCAAGGCATTCTCCCTTATTCAGGGAATTACCATCTCTGATCACCGAAGTACCATCCACGTGCATAAAGGACGGCATCCCCCATACCAGGAATGGCCATGATTACTCCCTTGTCAGACGTGGAGTCCTGGAGCCTCGTCAGATGACCACTCCATCCTTAGGTCCCACGGGTCAGCGACTATCTCCAAACTACTCCATACCGTCGGTCCTGGAACTCGGTTCCATTCACCTTCTCCAAACTACCTCAGGTACACCAACCTCGGGTACACCGACCCGGCTATCAACACTGACAAATAGAGTATCGACGGTAATATTTGCTATTACCATCTAGGGATTCGCAATACTCTAACTAGAGGGCGTCACCCTTGACACTAGAACCATACATCAATCATCATACTCACAAATATCGTACCAGCACATAAATGTTAGCAAGTTAATCAGAATATCAACAATCACAAGTATATATAAATTATTCCTAGCGTCGCAAAGGCGACATGCCAATTAACCATGTAATTAATTAAACAGACACATAAGTCAAGCAAGCACATTAACCATACCAAGCATAAACCTATGTTGGTTGATAGGTCAACTGTGACTATCTTTAGCCACCGCATACCGCAACCCCTCTCCTAAGGTGTTGCTGATATTAACCTCTATTAGGGTTTAACGTTCCCTACGCATGCAAACAGTATTACTCTACTACCTATTTTCCCTAATAATTGAGGTATTCTTCCCACTCATGTGGCACTCCTAGCTAAGCTCATATGCTTTGACCCTCGACCACTATCCGCGCTCTTGTCTGGGACTACTCCTATGAACCTTACCTTTCTCTCAGACTTGGGGGTTTCCAACTAAAAGTTTTCTGATGCATATGATCCTCACTTGAGGCAAGTGCAAAGCATACTTACTCCTTAGATGAAGTTCCAAGAGATCCAGCTGTCCCCCACTATCTTGATGACACCATTCAAGGAGCCGCCTCAACCGTTAGATCTTCAAAGCACTCCATCTGCACCGTCAAATGAAAGCACAATCTTCCACCTTGCACCTGATTGGCCCACGCATGCGGCACACTTCCCACCCTTGGATCCAGCAACCCTTTCAACGGATGAATCCTCACCATCAACTAAAAGCACAATCCGTGCCACTCGAGACTTGACCAATCACATATTCCACCAACCAACCCTAAACAAGCCAACAAGATCCAAGCCGCCCCTAATTCTCTAGGCCGAATTTCCCTGATGAGCTACGAGCTCTGACCTAAAACCTTGAGGACAAGGTTTCAAGTGGACCGAGCAGTAATGTTAGCAAGCTGAACGAAGTGGGCTCACCCAAGCCCAAAGGAAAGTCCAAAAGAAAAACTCAAAAGTCCTGTTGGCTGAAAGATTTTATTTAAGTAATGGGCTGGGCTATTTTAATTATATAGGTTGTTTTAAATTACTTTAGTTTCCTTGTTTCCCTAATATAGGATGATGACACATGGATGGAGATCTCATTCATTATTAGCAAACCCTAGCTATTTAAGTGTAACGTCTCATTGGAAATGGATAAGAAAATTCTGAAGTTGTTTTTAATTTTCTTAATGTTCTTCCAGCAACCCTAGTTTCTTCTTAGCAGCAGTAGCTCACTCTATCAGGTACGGTACCCAAGTGAGCTTGTGTCTACTTATCATATCATTAAATTCACTTTAATTACCTTGAATTAGTCATTTGACTTTTTCAATCGTAGATGCACCATTTTTAAACTAAATAATGATTTTTTATCAAAAAATTCTCTATGGTGTCTCTTTGTATTATCTCTTCTTCATCTTTATACCCACTTCACGGTTCTTCTTCTCCCGACATACATTTGATTTCTCTTCTTCTTCTTTTGATGGAGCCTAGATTTCGAAAACAAGTTAGCATCGATATATGTTTACAGCTATTTGATTATTCATTTTTTTCTAATATGATGAACATTCTAAACGTCCAAGAGAAAAAAGGAAAAATAACATATTAGCAAATTTATAAAATATTTTCTGGGGCACCAAAATAATTATTCATAACTTACTGTTTACTTTTTAAAATACTAAAAAATATATGTCGTAATGATTATATGAAAAATATAGAATAAATAGACTATTTTTATTAGAACAGTTAATATGGGTATGTTACCCAATTAATTTAAAGGGTACCTAAGAATTTACTTTTGAAAAATAGTATAAGTTGAAACCGCTCACGAGTTATATCAACTGTACATTTTTATGCATTAATCAGTCTAATTTAATTTTTGTTAATCGTACATTCGCGGATATTCATTGTATTGTTGCGATAGACATGCATAAATTGAATGTTATGTTTTGGGATATGAAATCAGAGATATGAATTATATAGGTCATAATAATCGTTTCATGAATGAACGAACGAATATTATAATTTTTTTTGACAGAGAACGAATACTAAAATAAACCTTTGCCATTAAAAAAATTATAATAAACTTTTATCATAAGAATTTGGCTTTTCTGCAGTTTTGGTTCCCATATTTTCAACAATCCGTAATTTTGGTCCCTCAATTTTTAAAATTTCTGAAATTGGGTCCCTATACTAAAATCGGGTCAGAAATTTGCTGATGTAGCAAGTGGGATGTTGATGTGGCATCTAACTGGACTGTCCAGGTGGCATTTTTGTTACATTTAGTTGCCATGTCATTAAAAACGAATTAAAATAATAAAATAAATCAGTTAATCCATTTAAAATAAAAACATTTAATCATTTAATTTAACTAATTTTAATTTTCAATTTAAATAAATAAAATAAAATCATAAATCTGATGAATGAACCCTAATTCCCAAACCCAAACCCAATCTTTGACCCGTTTTCTTCTTCCCCCATTTTTCCTTCCTCTCACACTTGATCCTCTTCCTCTCGCTCTCGATCTGTCTCTCTCGCCCAGATCTTTCTTTTCTTCTTCTCCCCCCATTTCTTCTTCCTCTCGCTCTCAATCTGTCTCTCTCGCCCACACAATCACCCTCACAGTTCCAACGGCACCAAAAACCCTAACTGTGAGATAGTCTTGGTCAATCGAAGCAGAACGAAGAAGAATCGAGGGTTTATGCCACTGGTTATGGGTTCTGAGTTCTGGGTGAGAGTGAGAACGATAGAGGGTGAGAGTGAGACGATGCAAAAGAAGAGAAGAAGAAGATGCGATGCAGAAGAAGCAGCAGAGGACGAGAAGAAGAAGTAGAATCGCGATTAGGGTTTATAAAAATTGGGGATTTTGGTATTTTTGTTGAATTTGATCCAGAATTTTATTTTTCTAGAAGATGTGTTGTTAATTTGATTTGTTGTTGCTCAATGGTGTTGTTAATTTTGGTGTTGTTGTTGTTGTTGTTGTTGTTGTTGTTGTTGTTCTTCTTCTTCTTCTTCTTCTTCTTCTTCTTCTTCTTCTTCTTCTTCTTCTTCTTCTTCTTCTTCTTCGTCGTATCGAGGGAGAGAGCAAGAAGAAAAGGGTCGAGTATGAGGAAGAAGATTGGGGTCAAGGGAGTGAGAGGAAGAAGAAAGGGGTCGAGTATATTAGAGGAAGGCGCAGATGAAGAAGAAGATGTTTCTGATGAAGATGTTTCTAGATTAAAGGCAGATGAAGATGTTTCTGTGTTTTAGGGTTTATGGGTGAGATGATGATGATGATGATGTTGTTGGTGCTGTTGATGATGATGATGTTGTTGTTGTTGTTGTTGTTCCATTCATATTGTTGTTCTTCTGCTGTTGGTGGTGTTCTTCTTCTGATGGGAGAAGGGAATCGGCGTGAGAGAAGAGGGGAAAGGAATCGGCGTGAAGAAGAAGAGGTTGTTGTTGAATATGTTGTTAATGAAGTTGTTTTTGTTGATGTTGTTGTTGTTATTGAAGCTGAAGATGAAGGTGTGAAGAATCGGTGTGAAGAAGAAGAAGCTTGGTTGCTGCAGATTTGTTTGATTTTTTTTTTTTTGATAATGATTTGTCTGATTTTCTGATTTGTTTGTAATTTATTTAATTTATTAAAGTTTATAATTAAAGTTTATAATTAATGATTTGTAAAATAGTGATTTGTAATTAGTTTTCTGATTTTCTCAGATCTTCGTTTTTTATTTTATTTATTAAATTAAAGTTTATAATTAAAATAATGAAAAAGATGACACGTGTAACTGCCACCTCAACGTTTGACTGCTACATCACCTAATTTTGACCCAAATTAGAGATAGGGACTCAATTTCAGAAATTTTAAAAATTAGGAGACTAAAATTGTGGATTTAAAAATAAGGGACCAAAATTACGGATTGGTGAAAATAGAGGGACAAAAACTGCAGTAAAGCCTAAGAATTTAGATCATTCCACTCAAAAAAAAATGTGAGGACCTCGTTGGTGGGTAATATGTAAGTATCTCTGTAAGCGCTCTTTGAGCCTTGAGGTTTTCCCTAACCCTAATGAGCCCCTGAGACCCAACTCACCTAAACTTTTCATTATCATAAAAAAAATTAGGAATTTAGATCATTGCCAAAAAAAGGTCATTCTAAATGTATATTGTGAAGGTAATGAAGGTTATAATGGAAATTACAATTTACTAATGCTCAATTTTAGCATTGAATTCTAGGATTCAATAAAAAAAATGTCAATCCATTTATAGTAGAGACAAAAAAATTCTGTGATTGTGAGTAATATATATATATATATATATATATATATATATATATATATTCCGTGATTGCGTCTATGAAGTCAGAAGTTTAATTTTAAATTCTGACAAAATGATTATGAATTTTATTTCCATCACTATAGGCGCACCTAGATGAACTTTCGAATAAATAGACATGTTTTCTTCTTAATAATTTGTTTGTCTATTTTTATTAATTTTATTTACCTCATTTTTTGGTAGATAATTATAGTTTTTCTATTTTCCTTACTTGTTATATTTCGTATTGTCATTTCTGTAAAGAAGTTTTTATTTTTCTTTTTTTTCATTTAATTTTTTTTCTACTTGTGCAAATATTTTATTACAGGAATTAATTTATACTATTTGACGAAATTAATGAATCGTGATTTCCTTTCAGAAATTTTGTTATCTCTTAAAAGCTTTTTATAACCACACATTTATATCGAATTTATGTTTTAGAACAATTCATGGGATTTGATATAAAGTTTCTTTTAATAATTTGTTTCTTCCCTAATTTATATATCTTTGGATCCTAACCTGTTTAACCGAACCTTTATTAGTTTACTCAGGATTTGACCCTATAAATACCTAGTTTATTTTTGGCTAAATTATAGTTTTAATCTCTTATGTTTATTTTATGTTTCAGTTTGATACCTTATGTATTATTGGTTCTGAATTGGTCCTTTATGTGTAAATGTTATATCAATGTGGTCCTTTTGTTTTGAATTGGTCCTTTATGTCACAAAAATTATACCAATATGGTCCAATTTTTTACAAAATTAGTATTAAAAAAGGGACCACATTGGTATAATTTTTATAACATAAGAGACCATTTAGGAACAAAAAAAAAGAGGGACCATATTGGTATAATTTTTACACATAAGTGACTAATTCGAAATTTTTGATACATAAGAGACTAAATCGAAACCTAAAATAAACATAATGGATCAAAATAATAATTTAGCCTTTATTTTTTCTTATGAACCTCTCAGCGATTGACACTTGTTATCTGAGCATGTTATTGAACTTTCAAATTATAGTAAGATATGATAAGATGAGATGAGGTGATTGTGCATAAATTTTGTTCACATTTGACATCGTATATCAAATTTTTTTTTTTGGGTTACAATATCGTATATCACGTTTAAAAACGCTTTTTAGTTTAGACAGTCATTGGGTTAAATATATTAATTTTATAACCGATTCAACGGTTTCCAAATTGATAGCTGGATATGATCGCAAATTTCAATTCACAAAGGAGCAAAACAGTACCAAAATAGATGAATTGATATGGTCATTAGATGACGGTCAAATAATTTATTTTCTGTAAAAATTACCAACTATAATAAGAATTCATTAATTGTGTATATTGGTATCGATATATTAATATTAATAATCAATATTTTGAAAACTAAACTGTTATGTGATATTACATGATTTTAATCAAGGGAAAAAATTCTTTAAATTGTCTATTATAGGATATGATATTGCTACTATAATTTTGTCGACTATATATCAATAACTGTAGATTTAAAATATAATAGAAAAATGGCTTCTAGGGTGAACTTTCTCACTATGTGGTTCACTGGTGAACCACTTATAATATACCGTTGGATTTAATCAATAGTTCAGATTGCTTAGAAAAAAATGAGTAACACCTACATCTTCCCCCACCCAATCTCTTTCAATAAATGTTGGAATCTATCTTCATAATTGTTAAAAAATAAATTGAGTTAAAAAATATTATCAGATATAAATAACGTACGTTCCTCTCACCTCACCCCTTAAAAAAAAGTTTTTTTATGGATTACAAAAAAACTAAAGACCCGCTTGTTACAGATTAAAAAAAGTGATTTTGATCTAAAATAATTTAGAGATTATTTTTTGGGATATTTTTAAGAAAAGCAAAAGCTAAGAGCCCTTTGTTACAATTTTTAATGAAAAAAATCACTTTTTGTAAGTTAAAATTCATTTTTATTGTTATTAATTGTGTTTCTTTCAGCTTTTCAAGGAAATCATTTTTATGGGTAAAATGAAAAGCTATTCTTGTTAGCTTTTTATGGGTAAGAATCTTGTTTGTTACAGTTTTTTATTATGAAAAAATCACTTTTTTAATGTTAAAAATCATTTTTTGTGCTATTAATTGTGTTTGTTACGGCTTTTCAAATAAATCATTTTAAAAAAAAATCATTTTTATGGGTAAAATGAAAAGCTACTCTCATTAGCTTTTTATGGGTAAGAATCATTTTTTAAAAAAAGTGATTTTTACGATGGTAAACAAACGCAAAATAGATTATGTTTTTCTTAAAAATCTCTAAAATAAAATCTCTAAATTCTTGAATGTCAAAATCACTTTTTTCTTAGCCCATAACAAGCGGCCCTAAATTTTTTTTAAAATGATTTTTATGATAGTAAACAAACACAAAATAGATTCTGGTTTTCATAAAAATCTCTAAAACATAATCTCTAAACTTTTGAATATCAAAATCACTTCTTTCTTAATCTGTAAAAAACAAGTCCTAAATTGTGTTTGTTTACAACCATACAAATCACTTTTTAAAAAAATAATTTTTATCTTGTTAGGATAAAACTACTTCTACATGGTTGTAAAAGTAAACACAATTTAGGTGTCACAGATTCCAGTACCACGATTTATCACTTTTTTTTAAAAAAAGTGATTTTTGTGGTCGTAAACAAACACAATTTATCTTTTATTTTTCTTAAAAATTTCTAAAAAAATAATCTTTAAATTATTTTTGATCAAAATCACTTTTTTTTAATATGTAACAAACCACTCTTAGTTTTTTTTAATCCATAAAAAACCTTTAATTTTTAACTAGTCAATTTTTTTGTAGTTATAATGACAGATTCCAGTATTTATTGAAAGAGATTGGGTGGAGAAGACGTAGGTGTTACTCTTTTTTTAAAAAAAAAAATATTTTATCTTGTTTGGGTACAACCATGTAGAAGTAGTTTTATCTTAACAAGATAAAAATTATTTTTTTTAAAAGTGATTTTTATGGTTGTAAACAAACACAATTTAGGACTTGTTTGTTACAGATTAAGAAAGAAGTGATTTTGATATTCAAAAGTTTAGAAATTATGTTTTAGAGATTTTTATGAAAACCAGAATCTATTTTGTGTTTGTTTACTATCATAAAAATCATTTTAAAAAAAATTTAGGGCCGCTTGTTATGGGCTAAGAAAAAAGTGATTTTGACATTCAAGAATTTAGAGATTTTGTTTTAGAGATTTTTAAGAAAAACATAATCTATTTTGCGTTTGTTTACCATCGTAAAAATCACTTTTTTAAAAAAATGATTCTTACCCATAAAAAGCTAATGAGAGTAGCTTTTCATTTTACCCATAAAAATGATTTTTTTTTAAATGATTTATTTGAAAAGCCGTAACAAACACAATTAATAGCACAAAAAATGATTTTTAACATTAAAAAAGTGATTTTTTCATAATAAAAAACTGTAACAAACAAGATTCTTACCCATAAAAAGCTAACAAGAATAGCTTTTCATTTTACCTATAAAAATGATTTCCTTGAAAAGCTGAAAGAAACACAATTAATAACAATAAAAATGAATTTTAACTTACAAAAAGTGATTTTTTTCATTAAAAACTGTAACAAAGGGCTCTTAGCTTTTGCTTTTCTTAAAAATATCCCAAAAAATAATCTCTAAATTATTTTAGATCAAAATCACTTTTTTTAATCTGTAACAAGCGGGTCTTTAGTTTTTTTGTAATCTATAAAAAAACTTTTTTTTAAGGGGTGAGGTGAGAGGAACGTACGTTATTTATATCTGATAATATTTTTTAACTCAATTTATTTTTTAACAATTATGAAGATAGATTCCAGTATTTGTTGAAAGAGATTGGGTGGGGGAAGATGTAGGTGTTACTCATTTTTTTCTAAGCAATCTGAACTATTGATTAAATCCAATGGTATATTATAAGTGGTTCACCGGTGAATCACATAGTGAGAAAGTTCACCCTAGAAGCCACCATAATAGAAAACGTTATCATCTTTTCAAAAAACAAAACGTTATTATTAAATATATAGCATTTAGGTGCAATACAAAAAAATAAAATAATATTTAGGATTTTTTTTGTTATAGGAAAACCATATTAAATGCATATTTCGAAATTTAAATAAATAAATAAATATGTTTTTCAAAAAAAATAAAAAATAAAAAAGAATAATCACCATTAAAATGTTTATGCAATTTAAAATAAATTAATAAAATCCATTTGCCACCATGAATAATGAATGAGCGACATGTAATAAAATAGATGCAGAAATAAGATTACACATGGCACCTGTTTCCAATAATAGTATGATATGTGTGACTGCATTGATTGCAAGTTGTGTGAGTGTATTATGATTTGAAGAGAATTAAATATTGTTTTATTGAGAGGATGACACTTGGAGGTGCATTTAATAAGATTCATTCTCAATTGCATATAACACTAGAGTAACTGACATGTGTCATGCACGAGTAATTGACGTCGATAGAATAGAGATATTTATTGTGAAAAATAATCATTATATTTAACATATATTATTAATAAGAATACCTAATCTTATTAATAGGAATGTATTTTTTTAACAAATAAGCTTATAAAATTGTTTAATAAATAAATTTATTAATATATATTATTAATAAGAATAACTTGTATAAAAGTTACCAATATTTTAAATTTCAAACTTATACCGAGAGTACTCATACTCGTGAATTAACTGAAATTTATCTTTAAGTATAAATCTCTCCTCCATTTCTTTCATGTAAAATTTTATTCCTACATATAATATTTTATCTATATACGAATTGTATATTAATCAATTTATATATAGATATTAATGTTTATTCCTATAAAATAGTATGTTAAATGTAGTTTTCCCGTTGTTTTCTTATAAAATGTCCATCTCAGTGTGTTATGCTTTCTATACTAAGCTTAAAGAAAATTGACATTTTCTTAAGTAAATAAATAATTGATAATTCTTTTACATTATATCTATAAGCCCGTGTATGCATGATATATATTTAAGAGATTAAAAAAAATATATTGATGAGTTATTTCTATTAAAATGTTCATTCATAGTAAACAAAATAATGATGATCTTGCATACAAAATGTCCAATATCTTTGTAATGAATTTTATTATATAAATAAATAAAGTAGCACTAGAAATGTACAGAGATATTGATATGTTTTCGTATAAAATATTTTTTTCTGTGTGAAATATTTTTACTCTTAAGTTATTATGTTTTATTTATACTTCTATGACTTAGACATTATAGGATTATGATTACAAAGTAAATTAATTTAGAATAAAAATCTTTTTTTTTTTGACAATTTATATTGCAATAGATATTAACAGTCAAATATTCCTACTAGGTCATTAAATAACGGCCAATATATAATTTATACCAGTATTACGTTACTAGTATTACGATAGATGTTAATAACAGTCAAATATTAGTTATTCTTAGGTCATTAAATGACCATCAAATAAGTTATTTTCTGTAAAAATTAGCTGTTATATAAAATTTATGTGTGTGTATGTATGTGTGAGTGTGTGTGTGTGTTGAATAAGTTATACTCTTCCCTCACAAATCTTATACAAAAATGAATCGAAGGATCGGCTATTGGGTTGCACTAATAGCCACAATATGGATGAGTGCCACGGTAACAATGTCAAAGGGTGTGCGGTCTATGCACAACCAACTGTCACTCGAGGTTGGACATGGACAACGTAAGCTCGAAGGAGGGAAGAAATGGGCCTTACTAGTTGCTGGTTCTAAAGGTTACGAAAATTATAGGCACCAGGCTAATGTTTGCCATGCCTACCAGATATTAAAAAGTGGTGGTGTTGAAGATGAAAACATCATTGTTTTCATGTATGATGACATTGCCTACAATGAAGAAAACCCAAGGCCTGGCGTTATAATCAATAAACCAGATGGTCCAAATGTTTATCTTGGTGTTCCCAAGGTACATATCTCAACTTTCCTACGATTAATTTAGCTGTTTTTTATTTGTATAAAATTTTTATATTCTTATTAAGTTGTTAAACAATATTTAATTATCCGATTAAGTATTAATTGGATTTTAAACTTTCTATAACTTTATATATTTAATCTACGTAATGAAAAAATCAATTTAATAATAATTGAAATTATTAAATTTATATTCTACAAAAAGTTGTTAAATAGAGTGAAATTGAAAAGAGTTCATTTTCTATATCTTTTTTCAGGATTATACTGGAAACGACACAAATGCAATAAACTTTTTCGCTGTGCTTACTGGTAATAAAAGTGCTCTCACTGGAGGGAGTGGTAAGGTGTTGCAAAGCGGGCCAAATGATACAATTTTCATTTACTACTCGTCTCATGGCGATGCAGGCCTCATAAGTTAGTAACAGTTTTTCCTTTTACTTATTATGACATTTTCAATGCATTTGATTTATTAAAAAATAAAAAACAAAATAAATTTTATCTCAAGCATAATAATATTTATATATAGAAGTTATTAATTTATTTCTATAATTAATAAATTTCATTTTGAAGTCTTTTTTATCAATCTTCCTTTTCTATTCTTTTCTTTTTTTGTCTCTTTCAAAACTACTTTTTTTTTTGACGGACTATCAAAACTGCTTATAATATACATTGATCATGACTAAATAAAACTGTTAAAAACTTATGTTGTAACTTAATTAAATATATTGCACCGCTCAACTTCACCTATCTCAGAATATAAATCAAACGCATCTTCATATTTATAAAATATTTTTTTTTCGGAATCCATCGTAATTAAGACCTTTGCCAGTCCAGTGAGTCCACCAGGTATCCCAATAGTCTCGGCCCTTTGAATCGGTTATGAGACTAATCCCCAGTTTGAGGGATTGAGTAGAGTTTTACCACTTGGTTTTCAGTCTCCCGATATGAGTAACTCCACAAGGATTCAAATTCGAGTTTCTTGGGTTCTTCTTTTATGGGGAAGGAGTTGCTTCCACTCAACCAACACCACGTTGGTGGTATTTAGAAAATATATTATTGATAGATTATTCACCACAAAGCATCAACAAATTCAGTCAAAAAAAAAGCATCAATAAATAAATAAATAAATAAATAAAAGGTATGTTGACTTTATTTTGTAATGCAAATATTTAAATGGGAAAGTATTATTATTTGATCAGCGATTGCCAGACGGGAGCGATGTCTGGGGCAAAGATCTCGTGGATGCGTTGAAGAAGAAACATGATGATGAATCCTACAAAAAGATGGTGAGTTTCCTTTAATATTGTATAGACGACAAAAAAGTTAATTCACATACTCATTTAGGCAAAACATTACTTTGTGGAGAGCAGAATTTTACGGTTAGTTTTACATTAATATCCAACTAACAAATATATCTCATTCATTGTATTATTAGTATATATAAATACAATATAAATTATAACTAATTAATATATAAGAACATAGGCATTTAAAGTTTTTAATTTTAAAAAGTATATAGTATTACTTTAGTGTTTTTTCGTGCAGAATAATATTACTTTAGTTACTGTAATGTTATTTTAATAATATTTGAAAAATTTCCTTTTATGCCTAATTAATGTTCGAGAACAATTTGAGTTTTTTAAATAAATTAAAAAATAAAAATATTTTTAGGTAAATCACCACTATAAAAATACTATAGTGATTCGATTTAAAATGAAATCTCAAAAGAATATGTCCAAAACGAGGAAGAATATGAGAATAAAAGTACATATTGCCCAGCCTGATGTTGTCTAAATAATCTGGGTTTTTATTGTATATAAATAATGTTAGGTATACACTCTTTTTTTTTTAATGGCAAATTTCAGTTAATATGTTAGTATTTTCTTTTTTATTGGGGTTTGAACCCCAGTACTCCTCCTTTCAACACCTTATATTCTAAGCTCTCACCACTTGAGCTATCCTATCGGGACGTTAGATATACACTCTTTAAAATACTACTTTGAAAATACTCTTTATTATTGGATGAAATTAATGTAAGAACTACTAAGTCATTTGAGCATGTTAATGCAAATTAATACATAGTACTTTTTAAACTAATAATTTCTCACTATTTTTTCGTGATATAAATGAAATTTTATAAATATTTTTATCATTATTTTAAATTTTAAAAAATTGCTTCAAAAAAAAAAATAGACCATGCAAATATCATACATTTTTTAAGTTAGTATTGAGTTACCTCATAAGCCTATTAATATGTTAGCAATAAATAACATAACAAAAGGAATAATTAATGGAATATTCATAATTTAGAGATTGAATGGGACAATTCTTAAGTTCACGGTGCAATTTCTCCAAAGTTTGTAAAATTAAAGTAAATACATATTCCTTTCCCAAAATTTATGTACTCCACTTAGAAATTGTGTTCCAACTTCACTATTAAAGAGTTATATTAGTATATTAGTTTTATTTCTTTTCATCTCTCTAATTTGCAAACTGAATAAGCAGGCTGTTTTCTCTCCTCTTCCTCCCTTCCTTTAAAATGAAACACTGTATAATATTCTAATTAATTATAATAATATATCTCTCTTTTTTCATAAAAACTAAAGAGCTGAAATTTTTTAGAAGAAGCAAGCAAATATTATTAGAATCAAGCTGAAATTTCCTTCATTAACTTTACATATGTTTAGTAAGACTTTATACAGTTTGGGAACTTTGTCCGGGGTAAGAAACTTGGCAAAGTGAGATATCTGATTTGGTTGGCTGTTGTTTGGAATATCTGGAACCTTCGCAATGCGGTCATCTTTAGAGATGAGGGTAAGGATGCTAGCAAGTTACTGGCTCAAATCAAATATAGCTCATGGGGGTAGTTTATCTTTAGGGAAGGCCGTAAGAGGAGTTTTATTTTTTCTAATTGGTGCATGAATCCTAATCAATGTCTTAAACTTTGATGATGCTACTGTTGTTTGGTCTTGCTAGGGTTGGTTGTCGTACTCTTTTTCCCCTTTCGGTCTTTTTCCCAATGGGTTTTGGCCGTCAGGGTTTTAATGAGGCACTTCCTCCCTAGACCATTTGTAAATATGGGTTCGGAGTACCCCTTGTACTCCATTTTTTTTATTAATACATCTTCTTTGCTTATCAAAAAAAAAACTATTAAAGAGTTATATTAGTATATTAGTTTTATTTCTTTTCATCTCTCTAATTTGCAAACTGAATAAGTAGGCTGTTTTCTCTCCTCTTCCTCCCTTCCTTTAAAATGAAACACTGTATAATATTCTAATTAATTATAATAATATATCTCTCTTTTTTCATAAAAACTAAAGAGCTGAAATTTTTTAGAAGAAGCAAGCAAATATTATTAGAATCAAGCTGAAATTTCCTTCATTAACTTTACATATGTTTAGTAAGACTTTATAAGTTTGTCCATCCATTGATTATTTCATTTGATGCAAAAAAAAGGTGATATACATGGAATCATGTCTTTCTGGGAGTATGTTCGAAGGTCTTCTTCCAGAAAATATGAACATTTATGTAACCACGTCTGCCAATGCAACTGAGCTTAGTTATGCCTTTTACTGTCCCAATGGTACACTTCCTCCACCGAATGGGTATACAACTTGTTTGGGAGATAGGTACAGCTGTTCTTGGATGGAAGACAGGTTTGGTTTAATGGTTAAATAATCATCATTAGCATTGTCTTCTTAGTTATTTTATTCGTCCTACATATGCATAATATATTTGTTATATTTTATAATTAAAATTTGAAAGAATTTTGAATAATTTTCAAATTAAGAAAGATGTTAGAATTTTAGTTAATATTTATTTTATTAGTTTTAGCACTTCCAAAATAATTTTATTTTAATATTTTGTTTAAATTTTATTAAAATGCAAGTAATGTACTCAACTCTAGATACATAAATATCCTTAGACATGAGAATATGCATTAATATTTGGATTTGGTATGGGTCTCAAATAAATTTTTGAGTTTTTATTTATGGAGCAGTGACCAAAATGATAGGACGAAAGAGACATTGAAACAACAATATTATACTGTAAGTCATTTATTCAGCTTTATCCTTCTCTCAATACATACATATGTGTATATGGTGCACACATAATATCGATTCAATATTAAATATTTGGAGTAATGTGTACAGGTTGGAAATAGAACTGCTAGTTTTCCAGGATCCGTTTCTCACGTGATGCAATATGGAGATATAAATATGAGCAATGATTTTCTAGTTACGTATCTTGGTGCTGTCCCTGCTGATGCGAATGATAACTACAATCTCACTAGCACTTCTAGTACGCATTCCTCTGAATCGTTCAGTACTCCAACAAGAGAAGCTTATTTACTTCATCTGAGGCTTAAGGTAATTTTTTGTTAATTTGATATGTATGTGTCCATATATAGGTTCAAATTGTAGAGAAAGGGGAGGATTTTTAACCTTTCACCCCCACCCCTTTTTTCATTGCAATTTGAACACAAATATTCCGCTACTAAGAAAAGAATTCTTTATGAATAATTTTAGTTGGAAAACGCACCAGATGGTTCTAAGAAAAAGTTAAAAGCTCAAAAAGAGTTAGATGAAGAACTTGCTCACAGGGAGCGTGTGCATCATAATGTCCATTTCATAGGAGATCTTTTGTTTGGAGAAGATAAAAGCTTCACTATGATGCTTCATGTTCGTCCAGTTGGCCAGCCTCTTGTCGATGATTGGGATTGTCTTAAAATGCTTGTAAGCAAACTAACATAGAATATGATTAATTTTACCACTTGCTTTAATTAGCTGTGGAAAATGTTTTAGTTAGACATTGTGTACTATATCATTTCTCAGTCACTCACCGATTATCAATTGACTTTTATATATGTATTTTTTAGCATGTATGGTGTTTAATGTTATACATATTACATACGAAGTCATTATGTTTGCACTATATTTTATGCAGATAAAAACTTATGAGAGTCATTGTGGTATCTTATCAACCTATGGACAGAAATACTCGAGAGCTTTTGCTAACATGTGCAATGCTGGCATTTCTGAGGAGCAAATGATTGCAGCAACATCTCAAGCTTGTCCCAAGAAAATCCATTCTTCTTCAATTTCCTCCCCACGGATGTAATACCAAAAATACTTGAATCAGCTGTCCTTCCATTCTACAAAATGCATTATCCTCCTTCTTTGTATTAGATGACTTTTTTAAGAGCAAACAATGAATTATTATTAATCACCGGAGGGAGAGTACAAGGGATACTCTAACACATACAAAAAGGCCATATAAAACATGTCCAACAAGTGAGACATCCGACCATAATAGGGGTTATATACCAAACAATAAGTAATTCCCCAAATACCGACATCAAAAGTTCAAAACCACTCATACAGGAACACCAACTAGCTACCAATACAACCTAAGGGATCCACAAGCCACATGTACATGTAAAACATAAATTTACCTGACTTACTCCTTGCTAGGATGTCTTACATGATAATTATTTCATCCTTGTGATATTAACCATGTAACACCCTAACTCAGTCATTAATGCTTATAAGACCTTTTAATAAAAGCATCAAATATTTTCAAGTTTCCAAAAACTTGCTCCATGAAAACTCTGGTATTACAAGAATATAAACAGAGGATTTTTCTATTTTGAAAACCCATGTTAAGAATGCATCTAATGAATAAAGCTAACAAATGTGAAACTCGTATCTAAATCTATATAATATACAATTATGAATAATCTAAATATGGAATGTAACAAATGGCGTGTTAATATGAAATGTTAAAACCAAATCACCAAAAATGTGGCAAACACAAACCAATCATTAACAGGTAAATTGACACACATACAATGAGCTGTGATCGAAAATGATGGGCGCTATTCCAACTAAGCACATGCAGGCTAAGTTTCAAATTGGTCAACACATTTATTGGTACAATTACTACAATAATCAATGAATACACACAACATGTTTTTTAATCATGTTTACGTTTCACCCTAATTGACATGTACCAAAAAAATAATTTCTGAAGAAAAAACGCAAGAAGTTTATTTATAAGAATTTCTATAACCGTTGAGGAGTTCGGGGAGCACCTGAAAGCAACAACTGACTAAGGATCAGGACCACTAAGAGACCTGAATAGCACATCTCCACCCAAAATCTTAAGGCATTAGGTATATGGGTCACCTCTCTTATATATCTTTCACTTATCCTAATCCTAGCCAATGTGGGACTAACCACTCACACTTGAATTCTAACAATCTCCCCCCAAGTGTGAGTCTCTCACATTTAACAGAACCGGCAGGATCCACTCTCGCTCCCCCAGAACCTGTAAAGAGCACAAAACCCAGAACCAATCAAATAGAACCAAGATCTACAACATGCAATGAGCAATAATCTCACAGAACAATGAATCGAAAACAAAGAATAACAAGAACTATAAAGGAATCAACACGCCAAGTTTGATGACGGAGTTCGGCCACCAACGCTTATTTTGGGCTTAAATAGCCTTAAAAAGCGCTGCTTATTTAGTCGCTACTGATTGTTATTAAAAAAAAACAGCATTTTTGAAGCGCTGTTGAAAAGCATCAATAAATAACACTTCCCTTAAAGAAGCTCTGTTTTATCTTTTTTTTTTAATCAGCACTTTTTAATTAGAAGCGTTGTTTTATCTTTTTTTTTTCATTCAGCATTCAGAGTTACGTTTTGTTAATCAAATCCCGAGACATTCGTAGATCAGAGACGAACACAACAATTTCACGAAACTAAAGCATCTAAACAACCAGCACCAGGGACGAAAATTCATCAACAAAATATAATCATATCCATCAAAAATTCCAAAATTGAAGTGCCAAAAAGAAAATAGATTCAAAAGATGAGAAAAACATAGACCCAGTTTACAAAACTAAACAAAAAAACCAAACAACCAAACAAATCTATCACAGGGGAAGCTAAAAAAAATTACAAAAGTTTAACTCATGTGAAAGCCTTGAACTTGATTTGTCACAGGGAAAGCCTTGATCTCCGTTCGGTCGTGCAGTGAACTTACTGGGAGCAACAATGAGCGCAAAGTTCCAGATCTGCCTCGATTAGGCCCAATCACTCTGCCTCCCTTCCAGATCTGTGTTCTTCAACTTCACACTTCACTTCTTCCAAATTTGCGTTCCAGATCTGCCTCGAATAGGCTCTGTCGCAAGCCGAATGGAAATCAACAACACGAAGGTGGCTGGTGTTGGCTCTCTAGTGCTGGTGTTGGTTTGCGATGAGATTGGGAACAGTAGGAAACGAAATCAACAACAACAAACGAAATGATACGAACTCCAGATCGAACGAATCAGATCTCAAAAATAAAAACTAAAAAACGATTTTGGAGAGACACGAGTGGACGGAGATGAGATACCGGTTATCGGTGGCTTTGGCGTCAGCTTTGGCCTTCGGCATGGCGATCAAGCAGAGAATCGACGAGGACGAGTTGCAAGAAGGCGGAGACTCGGTCTGAGTCAGAGGTTTCGAGTCGGCGAAGAAAACAGGGTTTTCGCGAACAGGGAAAGAGAGGAACATAATGTGGTTATGGGTTGGTTTGGGTGTTGTGGTTTTGTGCGTCGTTGGAGATAGGGTTTGGGGATTGGGAGGAAGATAAGGCACTGTTGGCCACGATGAAGTGGGAGATCGAGCATGAAGTGTCCGCAATAGAGCGTGTAGTGAATAATTAATAGGAATTAAATGACCAAAATCAGCCCTTACAAGCTTTAAGCACTGTTTAATGTTTTAGGACCAAAATCAGCGCTTCATATTGGAAGCGATGTTTATTGTTTAGGACCAAAATCAGCGCTTCATAAAGAAAGCATTGTTTATTGTGTAGGACCAAAATCAGCGCTTCATATTGGAAGCATTGTTTATTGTGTAGGACCAAATTTTTAGGACCAAAATCAGTGCTTCATATAGGAAGCGTTGTTTATTGTTTAGGACCAAAATCAGCGCTTTATATAGGAAGCACTGTTTATTAGCTAAAGTAGCATTTTTTTATTAAAGCCCTGCTTAAAGTGACGCTATCTTTTACACATTCTGTTGTAGTGTCCAACTAAGCACATGCAGGCCAAGTTTCAAATTGGTCAACACACTTATTGTTACAATTACTACAATAATCAATGAATACACGCAACATGTTTTTTAATCATGTTTACGTTTCACCCTAATTGGCATGTACCAAAAAATAATTTCTGAGAAAAAAAAACACAAGAAGTTTATTTATAAGAATTTCTATAACCATTGGGGAGTCCGGGGAGCACCTGAGAGCAACAACTGGCTAAGGATCAGGACCACTAAGAAACCCAGACACCACATCTCCACCCAAAATCTTAAGGCATTAGATATATGGGTCACCTCTCTTATATATCCTTCACTTAGCGCAATCCTAGCCAATGTGGGACTAAACCACTCACACTTGAATTCTAACAATCTCCCCCCAAGTGTGAGTCTCTCACATTTAAGAGAACCGACAGGATCCACTCTTGCTCCCCCATCAGGCCGAACCACGACTCTGATACCAATTGTTATAACTTGTGACCTATAAAGAACACAAAACCCAGAACCAATCACAGAGAACCAAGATCTACAACATGCAATGATCAATAATCTCACAAAATAATGAATCAAAAACAAAGAATAACAAGAACTATAAAGGAATCAACACGCCAAGTTTGATGACAGAGTTCGGCCACCAACGACCTACGTCTCTAGGACTTAGCACCGCTTCGTCCAATCTTATTCAAGAGCCAAATATCTTTGAGGTTTACAATGAGTAATTGAATTCCTCTCTCAAGACCTAGAGAAAGTGTTTGCTACCCTTATCCCACTTACACCCAAGAGCTTCATCCTCTCACTACAATGGATTTACAGAAGGGATTCCTCTCTCTAGTTTCCTATCGGGCTATCTTACTAAACTGAGAAACAGAATATATATACACAGCAAAGTAAAGAAGCGCAGAAACAAAAAGTTGTTGAGAGGAAGAGAATAGGGTCCAATCGAATTGCCACCCCAGCAGGGTCAAACAAACATATGACTTATATGCCACATATGCAACAATCTCCACCTTGGCATATAAAAGGGAACCTTGGCTCTGAACTTGACTGCATCAGCAGTGCTATCCAAGATACTAGATGCTTAACAGCATCTAAGTTTAGCAAGTTAATGCAGTGATTAAACTTGCCTAAAGACACAACTTTCGTGATAAAATCTCCAGCATTATCAGATGTATGCACCTTCTGAATTTGAATTGTACCATTTGCAACAATGTCTCTTATCCAATGAAGCCTAGTGTCTATGTGCTTAGTCTTTTCGTGAAAGGAATTGTTCTTACAGAGGTGAATAGAACTTTAATTATCACATAGCACATCTACACTTTCTTGTGTGATCCCTAGTTCATTAACCAACCTCCTCAACCACACAGCTTCTTTGACAGCCTCCGTGATTCCTTTATACTCTGCCTCGGTTATAGATAAAGCTACTACATGTTGCAAAGATGCCTTCTAGCTCACTGTGCAACCAAAACAGTGTGAAAACAAACCTGGTTAATGATATTCTCTTGTCCCGGTCTCCTGTAAAATCTGTGTCTACATACTAAAGTACTCCACCTGAAGCTTGATTTTCTCTGCCATACCTCAAACCCACTTGAGTAGAACCCTTCAAGTATCTCAGTATGTGTTTCACTATTGTCCAGTGCTGGTTTCCTGGATTAGACATGTACCTGCTCACCAAACTGAGAGCATATGCTAGGTCAGGCCTAGTACACACCATGGCATACACTAGGCTCCCAATTGCACTAGCATATGGCACTCTTTCCATCTGTTTCTGTTCCTGCACACTGTTCGGACAATCCTCTGCAGAAAGCTTAATATGTGAGGCTATGGGAATGTTGGTAGCCTTAGCATCAACCATATTAAACCTGTGCAGAATCTTGTTTATGTAGCCTTCCTGTGTAATAGTGAGAATTCCATCCCTAGAATCCTCTTGGCTTAACCCAAATCCTTCATATCAAATTCAGATTTCAACTTCTTTTTAAGGTATCTTCAATCCTTTTTTCGTCTTCTTCAAAATTCTGCTTACATTACTTTCAATGCTTTCCTGCACCTCTGCTACTAACATGGTGTCTGTGTCGTGGGACTCAATTATTGTAGTCACCACATTGTCAAATTTTATCGGCATGGTGCGTAGAATCTTTTCCACCACGTTGCTATTAGAAATATTGTTACGGCTCAGGCAAGTGCATCCGATCGTAACTCGTAATTAAAGTTATATATATATATATATAGGGCATATCTAGTGAGAGAGGGGATTTTTATGTGAGAGTCAGATGACCCATTATCAGCCATTAGATAAAATTACACAATCAAGATTAAAAGGTAACTTAAGTGAGTCACGTGCTCCCTATTCCCCACTATCTCACGTATTCGTCCCGGCCACAACGTCTTTTGGTATCTGAGAACATTCATGCCCAAATGTGAGGAGTGTTTATATGAGAGGGTGAGAGGAGTGAATATATAAGTATATGGAACGTATCAAGTAAGAGGAATGTTTATATGAGAGGGTGAGAGGAGTGAATCCTAGCCATAGATCAAATCATGAATCGCTAGTGCAGAATACACCTTTAATCGCGGTTTTATTGACTTTTTACGTCGGTTTTCAATTCGGTGTGTATTCTTTCGACATTGTAAGTATTAACATTTAATGCCGGTTTATAAACCAGCGTTAAAAGTCACTTTTAATCGCGATTTTTATCAAAATCGACGTTAAAACCTGACGTGAAAAGGAACAAATTTTTTTTTTTTGGAAAAAACGAAATATCAGTTTTAACCGCGGTTTTATTAAAAACAGACGTGTTTTAACCGCGGTTTTAGTAAAAACTGGCGTAATAAGTTTTTTTTTTTTAAATATTTTTTTTAAGAAAAATTCCTTTACACGTTTTAACGCCGGTTTTAATGGAAACCAAAGTGATAAGTATTTTTTTTAATATTTTTTTTAAAAAAAATTCGTTACCCGCATATAATCAGTAGCAGAACACCACAAACATCACTGCCAAACAGAATATATAAACCACCACAAAAGTTCCTTTCCACAAAACTCCACTGCCAGACAAAATATATAAACCACTACAAACACCTAATAATCCCACAACAACCTACTCATTATGTAAATAATAGAATTAATCATAAAGAACCACCAAAAGTCATGGCATCTTATGAGTAATTTTTTTTTTCACCGAAAATGATTGGAGATTTGGAGTAATCTCCTTTAAACTACAAAGGGAAATGACACAATTCCTCTAGAAACTGAAACTTGAGTTGAAAAAAAAACACAAAAAAAAAAACTGAAGCTTAGTTAAACAAGCTTATAGTAACAGTTTGATGTAAACTAGACATCTAATTCACTAAAAACCCAAAGATCATTCCATACATCATAATTTTTCCAATTACAAAATCAAATAAAAGGTGAAGAACTTACAAAATGTGGACTAGAAAGAGATGGTTCAAAGAAGTGAAGGAATGCCACATTCAAGGATGAATGATGAATCCCATTGTTAGATCGCCACAAGCACAATCAAGCCCTTGATAAGATCCATGGAGGTTCTAAGAAGAACTAGGAGGAGCAACTTGCTCTAAAACTCACAATATTATAAAGTGATAAAAAAGCCCCTTACATGAAGCACACCCAAGCCTTATATAGGTAGGGTTTGGCCATGGCTACACAAGCAAAACAAGGCCCACATACAAGCCCAAAACATGGCCCAAAGAGTTTAACACATGTCTACATATTTAAACCCAAGTTACAAACTTAAAGTATAGTCTATTACAATTAAAGGAAATCTAAACAATCTCAATTACTAAAAGATTTATAAGACAAGGATCAATCTTAGAACTCTTGCTATCATCAAGCAAATAAGCCATTTGAGTCTCTAAATGCTCCTTAATCTTCTTTGATCTCCCTCTTGTTATTGGTCCTAGTGCTAACTCTTGAATCTTCATGTCCTTATTATTCCCTCCCTCTTGGAGTGAATTCGACCCCGAATTTGAATCTTCATGAGAGTGCGCTCCAAGGTCTCCATGCTCACCTACATCAAAGGGGGAAAGATCACTAACATTGAACGTGGCACTTACATTGTACTCACCGGGCAAGTCTATCTTGTATGCATTGTCATTGTAGCGCTCCAAGACTTGAAAAGGTCCATCACCCCTAGGTTGGAGTTTGGATTTTCTTTGGAAAGGGAACCTTTCCTTTCTAAAGTGAACCCAAACCCAATCACCGGGTTCAAAAACCACTCTTCTCTTTCCTTTGTTGGCATTCCTTGCATAGTGCTCAACCTTTTTCTCAATATGTTTCTTGACCTTAGCATGTAGCTCTTGCACATATTGTGCCTTGGCTTCGGCATCCTTATGTAACACTTCATCACTTATGGGCAATGGAATCAAATCAAAAGGGGTTAGTGGATTAAACCCATATGCTACCTCAAATGGAGAATAAGATGTAGTGCCATGAGACACTCTATTATATGCAAACTCGATAAAAGGTAAACATTCTTCCCATGCCCTTAAATTGGATTGTAAAATAGTCCTAAGCATGGTTCCTAAGGTCCTATTGACTACTTCGGTTTGACCATCCGTTTGAGGGTGGCATGTAGTAGAGAATAGGAGCTTAGTTCCAAGTTTAGCCCATAAAGTCTTCCAAAAGTGACTTAAAAACTATGAGTCCCTATCCGACACAATGGATTTGGGCACTCCATGCAATTTAACAACTTCTTTGAAAAACAAATTAGCAATGTGACATGCATCATCAACCTTATGGCAAGGAATGAAGTGAGCCATTTTAGAAAAACGGTCAACCACTACAAAAATAGAATCTCGGCCATGCTTGTTCTTAGGTAAGCCCATCACAAAATCCATAGACAAATCAACCCAAGGAGAAGATGGTATAGGGAGGGGGATGTACAATCCATGAGGCATACTCTTAGACTTGGCCTTTTTACAAACAATGCATCTAGAACATATCAAATGCACATCATGTCTCATCTTAGGCCAAAAGAAATGCTCATGCAACATCTCTAAAGTTTTATGCTCCCCAAAATGACCCTTCAATCCCCCTTCGTGCACTTCCCTAACAAGTAACTCACGCAATGAACACTTAGGAATGCACAATTGAGTTCCTTTAAACAAATACCCATCATGCCTATAAAATGAATCATGAGACATAAGTTCACAAGCATGAAAAAGAGAGGCAAAGTCATCATCAAAGGCATACAATTCTTTTACATGGTCAAAACCTAAAAGCCTTGTTTGAACGGTGGAAATTAATGCATATCTCCTAGAAAGAGCATCCGGCACTACATTTGCCTTTCCTTTTTTATGTTTAATGACATAAGGGAATTGTTCAAGAAATTCAACCCATTTTGCATGTCTCTTATTAAGCTTGCCTTGGCCCTTTAGATACTTTAAAGATTCATGATCACTATGGATCACAAATTCTTTAGGAAGTAAATAGTGTTGCCAAGTTTGTAATGCTCTCACCAAAGCATACAACTCTTTGTCATAAGTAGAGTAGTTTAAACTAGCTCCACTTAATTTTTCACTAAAGTAGGCTATAGGATGACCTTCTTGCAATAGCACGGCCCCTATGCCTATATTAGAGGCATCACACTCAATTTCAAAAGTTTTTGGAAAATTGGGTAAAGCTAAAATTGGGGCATTCATCAATTTATTCTTGAGAGCATTGAAGGCCTCTTCTTGATCTTTTCCCCATCTAAAAGGAACATCTTTTTTCACAATTTCATTTAAAGGAGCGGCCAAGGTACTAAAATTAGGCACAAAGTGCCTATAAAAGCTAGCTAGGCCATGGAAACTCCTTACCTCACTCAAGCACTTAGGTGTAGGCCAATCCTTGATGGCCTTGATTTTTGCTTCATCAACCTTGACACCTTGTGCACTCACAACAAAACCCAAAAAGATGACTTCACTCTTACAAAAAGTACACTTTTCAAGGTTTGCATATAACTTCTCATTTCTCAAAACATTCATGACACTCCTCAAATGGTCAATGTGGTCATTCATATTCAAACTATAAATGAGGATGTCATCAAAATACACAACAACAAATTTTCCAATAAAATGTCTCAAAACATGGTTCATCAAACGCATAAAAGTGCTTGGGGCATTGGTCAATCCAAAAGGCATGACTAACCACTCATAAAGACCAAGCTTAGTCTTAAAAGCGGTTTTCCATTCATCCCCCTCTTTGATCCTAATTTGATTATACCCACTTTTCAAATCAATTTTGGAAAATATACAAGTCGCATGTAACTCATCCAACATGTCATCAAGCCTAGGTATTGGGTGCCTATACTTGATAGTGATGTTATTTATAGCCCTACAATCGGTGCACATGCGCCAAGATCCATCCTTTTTATGGACTAAGATAACCGGCATAGCACAAGGGCTTAGGCTTTCTCTAACCCAACCACTAGTTAAAAGCTTTTGAACTTGTCTTTCTATTTCTTTTGTTTGATCCGGGTTACTCCTATAAGGAGGCCTATTAGGCAAAGAAGCACCGGGAATTAAATCAATTTGGTGCTCAATGCCTCTCAAAGGAGGTAGGCCATGAGGAATATCCATTGGAAACACATCATCAAATTCATGCAATAGACAATCCAAAGCATTAGGCAAAACCTCTTGAGAAGAAGACAAACACAAATCATTACAATAAAGAAGGTATAAAGGTTGTCTTGCCAACAAGGCTTTCCTAACCACATGCTCTCTAAGAAATAAACTTTCAACTTTAGGAATTGTACCCTTTTTACTTGATTCATGGACATTCAAGATAGG
This sequence comes from Calophaca sinica, assembly GCA_037113605.1. NCBI lineage: Eukaryota > Viridiplantae > Streptophyta > Magnoliopsida > Fabales > Fabaceae > Calophaca > Calophaca sinica. Next base: position 133,895,448 of record CM073733.1, read on the forward strand.
TTTCCCCTTTTCCTCCTTTTGCTCTTGTTCCCTTTTTTGTTTCAAAGCAAGTTGATCATGACAAACTTCTTTGGGACTAAGAGGCAAAAGAGTCACTTTATGCTTTTTATGCATAAAAGTGAAAGTATTGGTTCTACCATCATGTATGACCATACGATCAAATTGCCATGGCCTACCCAACAATAGGTGGCCCGCCTCCATAGGCACAACATCACATAAAATTTCATCATGATATTTACCGATGCTAAAAGAAACCAAGACTTGTTTGTCAACCAAGAGTTCTTCTTTTTCATTAAGCCATTGCAATTTGTATGGTTTAGGATGGAGAGTTGTTTTCATATCAAGTTTGTTGACTAATCTAGAGCTAGCCACATTTGTACAACTACCTCCATCAATGATCAAAGAGCAAATATTTTCATTAATTAAACATCTTGTATGGAAAATATTTTCTCTTTGAGAATCATCATGCTCCTTTACTTTGACTCCTAGGAGTCTTCTTACCATGAGAAGATCTCCTTTAAGTGGAGCCAATTCACAATCACTCTCTTGTTCACTTGAAGAGGATTGTGAAGGGGAAGAATATGATGAGGAAGCGGTTTCATAAACATCTTTGCCTCTTGCAATCATGGTTTGTTTATTTGGGCAACTTGATGCTATGTGACCTCTTCCCAAGCATTTAAAGCATTTGATGGATGAAGAACCGGAAGAAGTAAATTTAGAAGGGTTAGAAGACTTACCTCCCTCCTTTGAAGTACCGGCCTTGGGGGAATTTAAGCCCTCCCTCTTGTGCTTATCCTTCCAATGTGAAGCGTCCTTATCCTTGCTTGAGGAATATTTCTTGTAGTTGTCTTTTCTTTTAATTTGTTGCTCCACTTTAGAAGCTTGATGGACAAGCTCCTCAACATCTACAAAATGTTGGAGTTCCACCACATCCCTTATGTCATAGCTTAGGCCATTGAGGAACCTAGCTATTGTAGCTTCTTCATCCTCCCTTGTATTGGATCTAATCCTCAAAGTTTCAAAGTCTTTGTAATAGTCTTCAACACTTTTGGACCCTTGCTTTAACTTTTGGAGCTTTTGGTGTAATTCCCTATGGTAATGAGAGGGAACATATCTTTTTCTCAAAATGCTTTTCAAATCTTCCCAATCATCCACTTCTCTAGCACCACACCTTCTCCTATCCTTTACATTTTGGTCCCACCAAAGTAAAGCATAATCTTTAAATTCCAAAGAAGCTAATTTCACCCTCCTATCTTCATGAATATCATGAGCCTCAAACAATTGGTCCATCTTAAGTTCCCAATCTAAATAAGCATCCGGATCACTTTTCCCATGAAATGAGGGAAATTTAATTTTGCCACTTTCATACCTATCATCATGCCTTCTATGCCTTCTTCCATCACCACTAGGATCCCTATGGTGCCTTCCATGTCCCCTATGCCTTCTCCTATGCCTATGATTTTCATGCCTCTCATCCCTTTCAGATGCATCATCATACTCACCAACATTAGAATGCCTCCCATGTGCGGACCTATCATCCCTTTGATGCAAAAATTCCGCCCTTAATTCATTGACTTGAGCATTGAACATAATGGTTTGAGCCTCCAACATTCTAGTCATATGACCAATAAGGGAAGCCGTCCTTGGGGAAGTAGAGGGAGAGTCGCCCATATCTAAATTCCAAGATCACAAGTACACAAAGAAAGGACCTCACCACTCGCTAAGTGTTTCACTCAAAGAAAGTGTCACTCGTGTTTCACACAATTTAGGCTTTTTCTCTAATGTTCACACTTGCCTTTTTCCACTCCCTAAAATTGCTACTCATAAAGCTCTTCAAAGAACCCACCAATTGCTCAATCAAGAATGTGGAAAACTTAAATGCACTTGTGGAAAAACACAATGAAATATATCATTCAAGAGGTCAAAAATGACAAAATGAAACTCTAAGACAAAACCAAAGAAATTTAAAAGACAAACAAGAAAAGGTCATCAAGAAAGCACACTCAAATATTAGAGGTCAAAGGAGACAAGTAGGAAGTCAAAAAGTGTCCAAAAATGACTTAATTGTGCTCTTTTTTTTTCCAACCAAACATGGTCCAAAAATTCCAAAAAAAAAATTCAGAAGCTAGCAAATATGTTGAGAAGTGTTGGGAAATTTTTTCAGAATTTTCTGGAAATGACAGTATATATTTCAATAGCGTCTTTTTTTTATTTGCCACGTATGCTATTTGCACCCCCTGTATGCTATTTGCACCCCCAGGCGTTTTTTTTTTGTATTAATTTTTTTTTTTTACAGAATCAGATTCCTTATTTTTTTTCTTGCTACTTTGGCTTTTGAATTTCTAGATTTGGATTTGAAATGAGGAAATAACACAATAAACACTTTCTCAACAAATTTTTTAGATCAAACGGGCTTTGGTGAAGAAGATAGTGATGAACAGTTTCAGTTTGCAGAATTTTCCAGCAACGAAAATTGAAATCCCACTCAAAATCAGAAGATAAATGATGAAATGGACTCCAAAACACACAATTAACCACGTGCAATCAACAAACACCACAAAATTTACTCCAAAGCATGAAGAAAAGGCACATGAAGGATACCCAAAGATCTGGACCGTGATGCTTTAAATTTTCAGCGAGCAAATCAAATGCATCAACAGAGATATTTGATTAAATCAAGTCCAGTGGTGACACAAGTTTCATTGGCCAATAATTATTTCTCAGGACATAAAACGTGAGCTACCACCAAAATCAATTCACGCCAATTGGAAAATGCAGAGAAAATTAAAACCAATAAGAGGGGGGTTACGAAGAGACGATACAGCAAGACACTTAAAAAAAATTGGAAAAATTTATGATCATGAAAGAGGCTCAATGATACCACATGATGTAAACTAGACATCTAATTCACTAAAAACCCAAAGATCATTCCATACATCATAATTTTTCCAATTACAAAATCAAATAAAAGGTGAAGAACTTACAAAATGTGGACTAGAAAGAGATGGTTCAAAGAAGTGAAGGAATGCCACATTCAAGGATGAATGATGAATCCCATTGTTAGATCGCCACAAGCACAATCAAGCCCTTGATAAGATCCATGGAGGTTCTAAGAAGAACTAGGAGGAGCAACTTGCTCTAAAACTCACAATATTATAAAGTGATAAAAAGCCCTTACATGAAGCACACCCAAGCCTTATATAGGTAGGGTTTGGCCATGGCTACACAAGCAAAACAAGGCCCACATACAAGCCCAAAACATGGCCCAAAGAGTTTAACACATGTCTACATATTTAAACCCAAGTTACAAACTTAAAGTATAGTCTATTACAATTAAAGGAAATCTAAACAATCTCAATTACTAAAAGATTTATAAGACAAGGATCAATCTTAGAACTCTTGCTATCATCAAGCAAATAAGCCATTTGAGTCTCTAAATGCTCCTTAATCTTCTTTGCTCTCCCTCTTGTTATTGGTCCTAGTGCCAACTCTTGAATCTTCATGTCCTTATTACAGTTGTACTTCTTGAGAGAAGAATTTGATAGCCTTTGTTACATGGACACTTGAAACAAATGCTAAGGCATTTGTCAACCCACTCTACCCTCACTGCTTCTTCTGCATCTCCTCCTCCACACTCATTCTGCATTGCATTAATATATATCAACATTAATTTGCATTAACATCAATTAAACTCAACACATCACATCAATTTACCTAATTAATTTTCAGTTGAAACTACAATTCCATAACAAAAAAAAAGGATTAGTGTAAAAAAAGTTAATTTCTTGAAAAACCAATTAAATAGAAAGCTAAGAAGATGTTATCAAGAAGAAAAAGTCCACACCTCAACAACGCAATGAAAAGAAACTATGTCATTTTTATTGTGTTGCTTTTCTTGCTCGTCGTCTTGGTGGCTCTAGGTTTAGATTTTACTCCTCAATCTTAGTCACAAAAAAGCGTGCCCAAGTTTTCCGAATCTCGACAATTTCTTCATCACTGTATGGGCTTATGCTACGGCCATCGAATAACTACAAGTTCAATTCAAAACATATCTAATTAAATAACTACAAATATTGTAAGGTATCAAAAATATCGATTAACAAGTTATGAAATATTTTATTACCAAATCCCATCCAGAGGTAATCCTCATCGTGACAATGGACAACATGGTCTTCATGACATAGTAGCCACATGCCCATGAGTTGTCTTGGCAAGGCCCCTACAAATGACAATATAAATTAGTACAAAATTATATATATACATAACCAATACGGCTTTGAATATGTAAATATTATATAAAGACAAACTACTTACCGCGAGTATGTTCCAATTAGGCTTATTTCCTTCTCCCAGACCTTCTCCCTATTATATTTCACCATAGCTCTAATAAAATAATATAAGTTATAGATATAAGATAAATACATATATGACATCACAAGTATGACAAATAAATTAAAAATTTACCCCTCAAGTACACGCTTAAGCTATAGGTTTGGCTTTTGATGAAGTGAGCATATCCAGACTATGAGATTACGCTTAGGACAAATGACAATCAATTGCCAATGTTTACTAAGTAACAACAATAAAGGTGTATTAGAAGCACAGAGAGACAAATATATGTTATGAATTTGATTAGACAATATTGAATAAAAACGTACTCGCTTGTGCCAGTACAGTCCTAAGAAAACATCTTTGTCCTGGTAAATTAGCTTATTTTGTATGTAAGTTTGAACAGATGCATTAGACTCTTTTGGCTTGGGCTTAACAACCATCAGCGTTGGATCCAAGAATCCATATACATCACTGGTGTTGTTCTGAATACAGATACGATGTAGATACCTAGGTGTTGAAACAAAATAACGTTAATTATATATAATTGATACAAAGAAAATAAAAATGTACAAATATGTTAATTAATTCTTACGTGGACTATAATTGCAAGTGTTGATTGGCAAGCCAGAACTCATCACCGAGCGACAGGTCCATTAAGTCCTTCGCGAAAATGTAAAAAATTGTAAGATCATCATGCTCGAAGGTAATCCCAACATTTCCGTCTGGAAGATCAAAAGCCATGTGACCAATGTATTTTAAAATGTCTTCTTTATGATCCTCCTCACTTTCTGGCGAACAACTATCCTTGGTGCTGACACGCACAGTAGCTTTAGGAGATGGCATTAACTTCTGACTTTGTTGGGTTTCCATCTCTGACTTAATCTGAGATTTGTAAGCTTCAAGCACTTGATTAACCTCCTGCATGATCTGATGTCTCATGGCATCGAATTCCAATCCCTTTAACTGACTGCATGAAGTTCCTCCGAAGAATTTCTTAAAGCCCACACCTCGACCAGCTGTGCAGACACAACCAGGGTGCTCGGGTGTTCCAATGACAGTAGTCAAGATATCTAGACGTCCAGTTGGAATAAAAGTACTGTGAGACTCATCTTCAACCAATGACTCCTACAACCAAATTCAATCACAAAGGTCTTTGATCAGTTGACCTAAATTGGTTACAAATCACATAATATTGAATAAGGCATATACATTTAAAATTTTAGAAACAACTGAGGCCACAGACTCAGATGTATAAGATCCTGATGGTTTTTGTCTAGCCATAGTCCATAGCTCATACCGGTTTATTTTTGGAGGGGGTTCTAAGGCTTCATCTCCAGCCTTTTCCTGCAAGGCTTTCCTTGTGTGTGCTGTTACATCCTTCTCAAGTTTATCATAACCCCCACGAGACAATAGGTGGGGGTAGATATTCTTTGCAACATTTGTCTTTCCCTTTTTTTCTTTTTTTTTCTGTTACTAATAACGTAACACACCACAAATTAAAATAAGTAAAAAATTATATTACCACGACCAAGTTAAAAAATATAACTCAAACTAACCAAAAACTTTTCTTCTATTCGGCTCCTAACAAACTCATTCCACGTGTCCTCTGAAAGGAAATTATACTTCTGACAAGGATTTGTGCAACCATCTTTGTTTCCTTTCCCAAATACATATGTCCTGGAGAGTTTAGACTTAAAGTCCTTCCAATGCTCACCCGCATAGGACAACCATTGGTTCTTAAACTTTTCATCAGGGGGAACATCAAACAAATCCTACAATACACAACAAAATAGTGGTGTTAGTAAATACATACACACAAAGATCGATAAAGCTAAATACAAATATGCATACAACTAGAGATAAATGTCAATACCACGATATCTTGCCATATCAAATCTTTGGTTTGCACAGGGTCTCCATTTAGGTATCAGAATGGAGACCTTGATTCGTGCAAGGTACGCCAAATAAGTGTTGAAGTTGGCTACACTATCACCTTGAGATCGCCCAATATCTGGATTAAATTCAATAGAAAACTTCTGATAAGGAAGAAGTCTATTTTTCAATTGTGATGTCGTAGTAACACCTCTAGTCCTTTTTTTGGAGGACTTTGATGTGGATGGATTAGCCATATATGATGCCTGTTTAAATAAACAAACAAATGTGAGAAACAATGTGAGATAATCTAACAAACATGTATCAATATATATAATTATAATGGATAACTTAACAAACAGATATTAATTGGATAATCTAATAAACATGTATTCACCTATAAAATTCTATGGTAGTCAAGTTTGAATGTCCTCCAATATCCCTTCTTGATGATCATCACGAGTGGCATATACATCGTCTACTTCATTTTCATTAATGAAGATGGGTCTTTGTGTTGAGAAAGAAGGGGTGTCATTAATATCTAGTGTTGAATCTCGATTTTCATCACTCTTATGCATACTTCTTCTTTACAAAACCACATACCACCTTTTGTTAGAAGGATCCTTGACATAAAACACTTGTCTTGCGTGGATTGCCATGATGAAAAGCTCATCTTTATAATCTACCTTGTCAAGGTCCACCATTGTAAATCCTAATTCATCGGTTTGTACAACACCGTTACTGTTAACCCACTTACATTTAAAAACAGGCACTTTGAATTTATTATAATCGATCTCCCACATCTCTTTAATGACCCCAAAGTAAGCTATGGATGCCAGAACGGGGTTTTTAACCTTTGAACTAGAGAAATGCATAGAAGAAGCCATAACCATAACCCCACTATTTTGTACGGTGCACTTGTCATCCTGTGACTTTGTATAAAAAGAAAATTTGTTGATATCATATCCTCTTCACATCAAGACATTAAATTTAGGATCATGTGCTAGCCATGTTAATGTCTCAGAAGCAATATCATCACTCAAAATATGTTCTTTAAACCAAGTTATGAATGTCTTGTTATCCTCCTTCAACACCCAATTTTCATTCATTCAAGGGTTTTTGGCCTTGACAAGATTTTTCTGAGTAGACAAGTAAGGTTCAACTTCATCAATATTATTCAATATATACAAATGTGCTTGTAACACTTCTGCCCGACCCATGTTCTTAGTTTTTAGACCTAGTGTACCCTTACCTTCACATCTTCCCTCATGACAAGACTTGGGGAGCCCTACAGGTGCCGCTTCTGACAAGTAATCTGAACAAAACTCAATGGCTTTTTCTATTACGTACCTTTCAACAATAGATACTTTGGGACGATATAGATTCTTCGCATACCTTTTCAATATTTTCATGTATCGCCCAATAGGGTACATCCACCTTAAATAAACCGGGCCACACACTCTAATCTCTCTGACTAGATGAACAATTAAATGAACCATGATGTCAAAAAATGAGGGAGGAAAGAACATCTCCAACTGACACAAGATGATAGCAGCCTCATTTTCCAACTCGTCTAATTTCTGAGGGTCAATGGCTTTGCTACATACTGCATTGAAGAATAAGCACAATCTAATTATGACATGTTGAACATTTTTAGGCAAGATGCCACGAATAGCCACCGGTAGTAATTGTTACATCAAGACGTGATAGTCATGAGACTTTAAGCCAACTAATTTGAGATCTGTCATCTCTACAAGACTCTTTACATTTGAAAAGTAACCCTGTGGCACTTTCACATCCCGTAGACACTCGGCAAAAGCTTTTTTTTTCTCTTCTTTTGACAATGTATGACAAGCTGGTGGCAAATATGTCTTGTTACCTCTTGGCTGAGGAGCTAGCTCCTCTCTTATACTCATGGCAACCAGATCTAGACGAGCATTCACTCCATCCTTTGTCTTGCCCTGAATATTGAGAAGCGTACCGATTACACTATCACACACATTTTTCTCAACATGTATCACATCAATACAGTGTCTTACATCAAGACTTGACCAGTATGGAAGATCAAAGAACACTGACCTTTTCTTCCATATGTTTTTCACAGAAGAATTTTTTTCCTCTTTTTTTTCCCAAGTTAACATTGATGGAGTTCACCCGTTGATAAACTTCTTCTCCGGTTAAAGCTTTCAGAGCAATTTCATTCTCCTAACATCCATTAAAAGCCTTTTTCAACCTGCGATACGGGTGATCACGTCTCAAAAATCTTCTATGCCCAAGGTAACAAGTCTTCCTCCCATTTTTCAGTTGAAAGAAACATGTGCCGTCTTCACAAATAGGGCGAGCTTTATGCCCCTTTACACTATACTCGGATAAGTTTCCATATGCTAGAAAGTCATTGATAGTGCAAAACAACATGGCACGCAACTTGAAATCTTCACATGAAAACCTATCAAACACATCAATCCCTTCTTCCCACAATATTTTCAAATCGAGGGACTTAGATAAATATCTATGTCATTTCCCGACTGTTTTGGACCGGAAATCATCACAGATAACATAATATACTTGCGCTTCATGCACAACCAAGGAGACAGGTTGTAAATTACCAAGCGAAAAGGCCATGAACTATGCATGCTACTTAAGTTACCATATGGATTCATTCCATCTGTAGCAAGTCCAAGCCTAAAGTTTCTTGGCTCATTGCCGAACTCCGGAAACAATGAATCAACTCTCTTCAATTGCAAAGAATCGGCCGGATGGTGAAGCTTTCCATCACATTTCCTATCATCTGCATGCCATCTAATGTTCTTTGCATAATTTACATTGGCGAACAGTCGCTTAAACCTTGGAATAATTGGAAGATACCATAACACCTTTGCAGGAGGACCTTTTTTGCTCACATCATCACAACTATCATCACCGTCCTTCTTTTTGTAGCATGGTGTATTACACTCTGGGAACTCTTTTTTGTCTTTATGCTCTTTCCAGTACAATATGCAATCATTCGGGCATGCGTGTATTTTCTTATACTCCACACCTATCGGACATAATACCTTCTTTGCTTCATAATAATGGTTCGGCAATGTGTTACCTTCCAGAAGAATGTCATTCAACAGTTTAAGCAATTCAGTGAAGCTCTTATCAGTCCACCCATTTATCGCCTTCAGATTGAACAATTTCAACACCGCTGACAACCGTATGAAATTTTTGCAGCCCGGATATTTAGGCTCTTCCTTGTCGCTGCATAGATTTTTATACACATGTGCTCGCTGAAAAGACTCTTGTCCAATATCACGAATCATGTCCTCTAGTCGATCGTCCATATCTACATCAACTTCCTCACTTTTGGACACACTTGGCTTGTCTAACACTTCACCATGCCAGGTCCATATTGTATATCTTTGGCAAATCCCATAAACACAAAGATGATTCCATATCTCCTCAACATTTAGTGTTGGCCCGTTCAAACACTTAACACAAGGACAATAGAAAGTTGTTTGATTAGGAAATTTTGCTTGGAAAAATTGTAAGAACTCTTCGACTCCGTTCTTATACTCATCAACTAAACGATGTTTTTGCATCTAACTATGATTCATAACTGTGTTCTGAAATAACATACACACACTTTTATGTTTAGATATTTAACTAACATTGACATATTTGTATGCATAAGTTCGATACAATAGACTGCACACAATCAAAACCATCACTTCCAAAGAACAAAAACCAATTTGTCCCATAAACCCAACCCACATCACAAAAACAAAATTCCCAATTGAAATAATTTCTCATTGATCAGTTCATCAGAGGAAAAGCAACACTTCCCACATCATAATTCACAATACACAACAAGGGTATTAAAAAATTGAACTTAAAAACATGTACACATACAGGTTGAGGGGCAACACCTCACCCTATTCATTTCCAACAACTTATTCACAATCAAAACAAATTAAATCCATTGTCCAGCAACCACAACACATTATACAGCCTTCAAATTAAATAAACAAACAAAAATTTTCAGAAGTTAACAACAACCAGCTCACTTTATATCAATCTCTAAGCACACAAAAAATCAATTACTCACAAAATCAACATACACACCTAAATTCTTACTAATTCAGCAAGCAAGGTTCCAATATAAACACATGCAAAGTCACAAAACATTAAGCAAACATCATATAGACAGAATCCTAACACGAAATCATCAAGGGTTTGGGATTTATGGTCACCCAAAGTATCAAAATACAAGAACTCACTTAATTGAAGCTAGAAAATGAAGACTTGGTGACTCCCTCTTCCTCTTTTGATTTTGGCCGAGTGCCTCCCCCTCTTAACCTACTAATGTCTTCATTTGCTTCCTAACCCTTGAAATGGTGAAGATGGAGCTAAAAATCAAAGTACTTCTCACTTGGCCTGTAAACCCTTCATGACCAATTTCTATAAGGTCGTATGGGAGAGTTCGCATGGAGAGTGGCAGTGCGAGGGAGAGGGATGGCACGAGGGAGAGTTCGCAGGGAGGAAAGTGGCAGTGGTAAGGGACGGCGCGAGGGAGAGTGGCGGTGCGAGGAGAGTTCGCAGGAAGGAGAGTGGCGGTGGTGAAGGACGGCGCGAGGGCTGTTGGTATTTGAAAGACTCAAACCAAAGAAATGAAAGACTTAGCATTTGAGGGCTATTGGTGTTGGTGATGGCATTTGAGAGGGAAATTGTATTTTAAGTTTTAACCGCGGTTTAGGGTGAAAACCGGCGTTATAAATTTTAAGTTTTAACTGCGGTTTTTAGATAAAACCGGCGTTAAAACATATAACCGCGGTTTTCTAAAAAATCGGCGTTATAACCTGCGTGAAAAGTTTGGCCATATTCTACCTACTCACTTATAACGCCAGTTTTTTAAATAACCGACATTAAAAGTGATGCATTAATTTAAAAAATGCCACTATGTCACTTTGTAAGCCGATTATCTCCAAAACTGGCATTATAAGTCTATTTTTTATGTGTATTTCGCACTAGTGAATGGCTAAGATTAAAACAAAAAGTCATGTGACTTTTTTAAGTGGTCATGTGATCATTAAATAACTTTTAATCATGATCATCCATGTATGGTTGTATGGTCCAGATTTACTCCTCCCACCCTCTCATATTAAACACTTCTCTTACCATAGCACGCATAGTACGGGGGACGGGCACCATTTTGAGAAACCGAGTTGAATCCAAGTTTTTAGCACGTCCGAAGAAGCTCGTCGCCTAGTCAAGGTCAGCCCGATGCGGGCCAGGTAGCCCGTTTTGCCACCTCTAATTCTATCATAGTCCTAGTGTGTAAAAATTCATACTCCCACCTAGTCACGCACACTCGCACGACACCAACTTTAGGTGTAATCTTTTGCTACATACTCCCCTCGATAATTTTTGATATTATACCCTCGCCCAATGATCGCTGAGAACCTTAAACTACGCACTAAACATCATCGAAAACAAGGAAATAGCTAATGATCAATTATAGGAACTAGAATTTACCTAGAATTTACCTAACAGACTAGAATTCCAAGAAACCACAGTTGGATTAGAGTTTATACCTCTAAACGGTCAACTTTGGTTGAAGAACTGCCATTCGCACCCCATTTTATTCTTTTGCACCCTTTCCTCTAACTGTCAGACCACTTCCGGAGACTTTAACGCTCGACTCTTACTCGACCCTCGGTGCCAGAACCCAAGATGTAGGGATTTGCGACCTATTTCTAGAGAGAGAAGAAGAAATGATAGGAATTGTGTGGAAAAAAGAGAAAATGAGCCACCTAATATTTATACCCAGATTCGAATATTTCGTGTCACGAAACATATTGCCGCGTTTCGCAAACGTTGCAAAATCGTTGTGTGTCCCATGACATCACAAGTGACGTAAGTAGTGATATGCCATCTTCGCGTCGCGAACAGTTCGTGATGCGAGGGTACATTGTCGTGTTGCAAACATCTTAATATCCATTTTTTATTTTTTTTTCTTCGTTTTTCTCAAACCTAAATTTTGCTTCGGGTTGCTGCCTCATACCCCGCAAGAGGCGTTTCTCCCTCAAAACTCGTGCTAATAGCGGGGACCAGAACACACATGTTAATCTGTGTAGGGTCTTATATTCGAAGCACATGTAACACCCCGCCTAGACAGGGCATTACTTTATTAGCAATCCACATTTAAAGCAAACACACATTTTTTTATTCTTAAAGTACGCAAAGTATGGTACATACACACACATATGGATATAAACCCCATACCTATATGGGTTGACAAAAGAACACACTGGTCGTGATACAACTGTCTGAACACTACCTCTAGGCAGCTTTATTATAGCGGTCACCTTCGCTAGGTTCCGCTCCCCAGGCTCTAAGTACAGGTTGCTCCTGTCCATCTGCTATTCATGGTATAATATAGAAATACACAAGAAACAGAGGGGTAAGAAACTAATCAATCACCAATAGCAGGAAAACAGAATAGCAAAGTACCTGTCATCATGCTCAGCACAACTAACAACAGAGATAACTGTCATCATCATGACTAATATCACAATACCACATACTGTCACACGGTCACAGATCATAAGATACCCTGATACCATATACAAATTCAGACAGCTGATACCACATACTGACACAGATTACTGACACAGACCACTGAGTATTGTGGGCTGATCACCGGCCCTACTCCCCTGACCGATCACCACTCTCAGGGCACCAAAGGAATGAAACATAAGTTGGTTTGTTTGAGACATATTCTGATACGCTTCCATCTCTGATTACTAGAGCAAGGCATTCTCCCTTATTTAGGGAATTACCATCTCCGATCACCGAAGTAAGGTACCGTTGACGTGCACAAAGGACGGCATTCCCCATACTGGGAATGGCTAGGATTACTCCCTTGTCAGACGTAGAGTCCTGGAGCCTCGTCAGATGACCACTCCACCCTTAGGTCCCACGGGTCAGCGGCTATCTCCAAACTACTCCATACTGTCGGTCTTGGAGCTCGGTTCCATTCACCTTCTCCAAACTACCTCAGGTACACCAACCTCGGGTAAACCGACCCGGCTATCAACACTGACAAACAGAGTATCGACGATAATATTTGCTATTACCATCTAGGGATTTGCAATTCTCTAACTAGAGGGCGTCATCCTTGACACTAGGACTATACATCAATCATCATACTCACAGATATCGTACCAGCACATAGATGTTAGCAAGTTAATCAGAATATCAACAATCACAAGTAATCAGCATATAAATTATTCCTAGCGTCGCGAAGGCGACATGCCAACTAACCATGTAATTAATTAAACAGACACATAAGTCAAGCAAGCATATTAACCATACCAAGCATAAGCCTATGTTGGTTGATAGGTCTACTGTGACTATCCTTAGCCACCGCATGCCGTAACCCCTCTCCTAAGGTGTTGCTGATATTAACCTCTATTAAGGTTTGACGTCCCCTACGTATGCAAATAGTACTACTCTACTACCTATTTTCCCTAGTAATTGAGGTATTCTTCCCCCTCACCTGGCACTCCTAGCTAAGCTCATATGCTTTGACCCTCGACCACTATCCGCACTCTTGTCTGGGACTACTCCTATGAACCTTACCTTTCTCTCAGACTTAGGGGTTTCCAACTAAAAGTTTTCTGATGTACATGATCCTCACTTGAAGCAAGTGTAGAGAAGACTTACTCCTTAGAGGAAGTTCCAAGAGAGCCAGCTGTCCCCCACTATCTTGATTACACAATTCAAGGAGCCATCTCAACCGTTAGATCTTCAAAGCACTCCATCTGCACCTTCCAATGAAAGCACAATCTGCCACCTTGCACCTGATTGGCCCACGCATGTGGCACACTTCCCACAACCCTTTCAACGGATGAATCCTCACCATCAACTAAAAGCACAATCCGTGCCACTCAAGACTTGACCAATCACGTATTCCACCAACCAACCCCAAATAGGCCAACAAGATCCAAGCCGCCCCAAATTCTCTAGGCCGAATTTCCCTGATGAGCTACGAGCTCTGACCTAAAACATTGAGGACAAGGTTTCAAGTGGACCGAGCGGTAATGTTAGCAAGCTGAACGAAGTGGGCTCACCCAAGCCCAAAGGAAAGTCCAAAAGAAAAACTCAAAAGTCATGTTGGCTGAAAGATTTTATTTAAGTAATGGGCTGGGCTATTTTAATTATATATGTTGTTTTAAATTACTTTAGTTTCCTTGTTTCCCTAATATAGGATGATGACACATGGATGGAGATCCCATTCATTGTTAGCAAACCCTAGCTATTTAAGTGTAATGTCTCATTGGAAATGGATAAGAAAATTCTGAAGTTGTTTTTAATTTTCTTAATGTTCTTCCAGCAACCCTAGTTTCTTCTTAGCAGCAGTAGCTCACTCTATTAGGTACGGTACCTAAGTGAGCTTGTGTCTACTTATCATATCATTAAATTCATTTTAATTACCTTGAATTAGTCATTTGACTTTTTCAATCGTAAATGCACCATTTTTAAACTAAATAATGATTGTTTATCAAAAACTTCTCTACGGTGTCTCTTTGTATTATCTCTTCTTCATCTTTATACCCACTTCACGGTTCTTCTTCTTCCGACATAGATTTGATTTCTCTTTTTCTTCTTTTGATGGAGTCTAGATTTCGAAAACAAGTTAACGTCGATATATGTTTACTGCTATTTGATTATTCATTTTTTTCTAATATGATGAACATTCTAAACGTCCAAGAGAAAAGAGGAAAAATAATATATTAGCAAATTTATAAAATATTTTCTGGGGCACCGAAATAATTATTCATAACTTACTGTTTTCTTTTTAAAATAATAAAAAATGTATGTCGTAACGATTATATGAAAAATATAGAATAAATAGACTATTTTTATTAGAATAGTTAATATGGGTATGGTACCCAATTAATTTAAAGGGTACCTAAGAATTTACTTTTGAAAAATAGTATAAGTTGAAACCGCTCACGAGTTATATCAACTGTACATTTTTATGCATTATTCAGTCTAATTTAATTTTTGTTAACTGTACATTCGCGGATATTCATTGTATTGTTGTGATAGACATGCATAAATTGAATGTTATGTTTTGGGATATGAAATCAGAGATATGAATTATATAGGTCATAATAATCGTTTCATGAATGAACGAACGAATATAATTTTTTTTTTGACAGAGAACGAATATTATAATAAACCTTTGCCATTAAAAAAATTATAATAGACTTTTATCATAAGAATTTGGCTTTTCTGAAGTTTTGGTCCTCCTATTTTTAGCAATCCGTAATTTTGGTCCCCTAATTTTTAATTTCACAATTTTGGTTCCCTAATTTTTAAAATTTCTGAAATTGGGTCCCTATACTAAAATTGGGTCAGAAATTTGCTGATGTGGCAAGTGGGATGTTGATGTGGCATCTAACTGGACTGTCCAGATGGCACTTTTGTTACATTTAGTTGTCATGTCATTAAAAACGAATAAAATAATAAAATAAATCAGTTAATCCATTTAAAATAAAAATATTTAATCATTTAATTTAACTAATTTTAATTTTCAATTAAATAAATAAAATAAAATCATAAATCTGATGAATGAACCCTAATTCCCAAACCCAAACCCAGTCTTCGACCTGTTTTCTTCTTCCCCCATTTCTTCTTCCTCTCGCACTCGATCCTCTTCCTCTCGCTTTCGATCTGTCTCTCTTGCCTAGATCTTTCTTTTCTTCTTCTTCCCCCATTTCTTCTTCCTCTCGCTCTCGATCTGTCTCTCTCGCCCACACAATCACCCTCACAGTTCCAACAGCACCAAAAACCCTAACTGTGAGACAGTCTCGGTCAATCGAAGCAGAACGAAGAAGAATCGAGGGTTTATGCCACTGGTTATGGGTTCTGAGTTCTGGGTGAGAGTGAGAACGATAGAGGGTGAGAGTGAGACAATGCAGAAGAAGCAGAAAAAGAGGAGAAGAAGATGTGACGCAGAAGAAGCAGCAGAAGACGAGAAGAAGAAGTAGAAATCGCGATTAGGGTTCATAAAAATTGGGGATTTTGGTATTTTTGTTGAATTTGATCCAGAATTTTATTTTTCCAGAAGATGTGTTGTTAATTTGATTTGTTGTTGTTCAATGGTGTTGTTAATTTTGGTGTTATTTGTTGTTGTTGTTGTTGTTGTTGTTCTTCTTCTTCTTCTTCTTCTTCTCAAGGGAGAGAGCAAGAAGAAAAGGGTCGAGTATGAGGAAGAAGAATGGGGTCGAGGGAGTGAGAGGAAGAAGAAAGGGGTCGAGTATGTTAGAGGAAGGCACAGATGAAGATGAAGATGTTTCTGATGAAGATGAAGATGTTTCTAATGAAGATGAAGATGTTTTTAGATTAAAGGCAGATGAAGATGTTTCTGTGTTTTAGGGTTTAGGGGTGTTTTGATGATGATGTTGTTGGTGGTGTTGTTGATGATGATGATGATGTTCCATTCATATTGTTGTTCTTCTGTTGTTGGTGGTGTTCTTCTTCTGATGGGAGAAGGGAATCGACGTGAGAGAAGAGGGGAAGGGAATCGGCGTGAAGAAGAAGAGGTTGTTGTTGAACATGTTGTTAATGAAGATGTTGTTGTTGTTGTTGTTGTTGAAGCTGAAGATGAAGGTGTGAAGAATCGGCATGAAGAAGAAAAAGCTTGGTTGCTACAGATTTGTTTGATTTTTTTTTGATAATGATTTGTTTGATTTTGTGATTTGTTTGTAATTTATTTAATTTATTAAAGTTTATAATTAAAGTTTATAATTAATGATTTGTAAAATAGTGATTTGTAATTAGTTTTCTGATTTTCTCAGATCTTGGATTTTTATTTTATTTATTAAATTAAAGTTTATAATTAAAATAATAAAAAGAATTAAAATAATGAAAAAGATGACATGTGTAACTACCACCTCAGCATTTGACAGCTACATCACCTAATTTTGACCCAAATTAGAGATATGGACCCAATTTCAGAAATGTTAAAAATTAGGGGACTAAAATTACGGATTGGTGAAAATAGAGGGATCAAAATTGCAGTAAAGCCTAAGAATTTAGATCATCCCACTCAAAAAAAAATGTAAGGACCTCGTTGGTGGGTAATATGTAAGTATCTCTATAAACGCTCTTTGAGCCTTGAGGCTTTCCCTGACCCTGGTGAGCCCTCGAGACCCAACTCACCTAAACTTTTCATTATCATAAAAAAAAATAATTAGGAATTTAGATCATTGCCAGAAAAAGGTCATTCTAAATGTATATTGTGAAGGTAATGAAGGTAATAATGGAAATTACAATTTACTAATGCTCAATATTAGCATTGAATTCTAGGATTCAATAAAAAAAAATGTCAATCCATTTACAGTAGAGACAAAAATATTCTGTGATTGTGAGTAATATATATATATATATATATATTCAGTGATTGCGTCTATGAAGTCAGAAGTTTAATTTTAAATTTTGACAAAATGATTAAGAATTTGTTGTCTCGAATATCAATTAGCCGCAGATCGGTTAACTTTCACAACGGTGATTCCCTTTTCTTCAAGCGACTACGCCAAGAAAGGAACTCTGTTCCTTAGCTATGAGTTCCTTAACTCACTCCAGAAAGGTTTAAGTCGATGAACTAAGATAAAAACTGGGACATAAAGGTAAACATAAAATGCAAATAAAAGCTTGAGCGAAAAAATATAAGTTGTTTGATTGATTGATGATCTCAAATGTATGTACAACTTGGGTATTTATAGTAACACCTAGGAACTACCCCTATATGCCACATTCAACTGGCTAACATTGATAAACTCCTAGTTGACAGTTATTCGGCTGAGAAGTGCCTTGTTCCACTAACCACTTTCCTGAAATCTAGGTGCATTACCGCATCGTGGTCACGTCTTCTCGCCCAACGGTCTCCTTAGTATTGACCTTATCTCGGATTCCCTCGCTCAGCTCCTAGAAACGTGGAGAAAAATCTTGACTCCGTTTAGTCTTGAATTTAAATTAATTCAAAATTATTCCCCCATTAGTCGGCTCATGGAGCGAGCATCTGATCCCACACGTGACTCCATGCTATCCCCATGGGCCTAAATATCTTCCTTGAAGCCCAATAAGTCCAAGGCCCATGTATAGCTTCCGATTTCCTGCTTTTCGACCCTATCAGCTGCCATGCCATATCGACTGGTAGACACATCGGCTGAAGATCAATCGGCTATTTGATCTATTCGACTGGGACTAGCTTCGACTGCTTCAGATGAATATTTTGGGTGTAAACAATTGCCCCCCTACGCTGTCTTAGCCGTAACACCCTGGGTTTAGGCTGGGGCGGCGTAATGATTTAAGTTAAATCACCTTTTTAAATCATAAATGCGAGGTCATCCATTAACAACGACTTTTTGAATAGTGTAACGGCTAATCCTCATCCATCCGATTTATTCGCCTTTAAATCCCACTATCAGTGATTTACTTTTCCTTTAAATACTCATCAGTCGAATTACCTCTTACGCTTACTTTCAGCCCTAACTCCTGTAGCTTTCACCATCTCCAACCTTTTCGTCTTTCACCTACCAACCAGGCCCACCATGTCTTCTGCTTCTGATTCTCAAAACCAATCTTACGCGTACGATGGCGAACAATCTTCTTCCTCTTCCATGAACCTTGACCGCTCCCTTAGCCCTCCTGAGGCTCCTGACTCTGGCCTCCAATCTCCCTTATTCGAGATTCAGGATTCTCTTTCTTTGGCTCCTTCTACTTCAGATATGGGTGAAGGAGCGGTCTTCTTGACGGAGTACATGGCCCCCTCTCTCTACGCATTGCCCATTTCCTGTGACTGGTTCACCACTAAGTCCAAACCCACTGATCTTCGTTCATGGCCTCGTTCGTCTCAGCCCTACCTTGATTGGGTGGATCGGCTAAAGGCTGCCAAGTCCGATAAATGGAAACAACGGGGCCTTTATGACATGATCATGCTGTCAACCAAGGACATCCCCCTTAACCTAGAGCTGCTCTATGGCTTCTTCGGCTACTGGAGCATTGCCACAAACACCTTCACCTTCCCATGGGGTATGGTTTCCCCCACTCTTCTGGATGTGGCGGCTATTCTGGGGCTCCCGATCACAGGCGATGACGTCCTCTCCCATTATTCCTTCCAGGTTCCTGAACTAGGGTTCCACTTCTCCAAACACACCTCCGGATACTCCAATTTCATTGCCAATAATGCCAAGTCCAGAGGGTCTGTGTCTGATGCAGAACACAACGCATTCCTTCTGTACTGGTTCAGCAAGTACTTTCTCTGTTCCAGCTCCATTGCCGTGGTTCAAGAGTTACAGCTTTATGTAGCTCTTGTTAACTCTGATGGCAACTTTTCTTGGGGAACCCTTTTCCTCTCATACCTCTATCGCTGCCTGTTCACCATTATGGATCGGCTGCAAAGGGGTGAAGATATCAGGAACGTTCAGGGCCCACTCTGGTTTTTACAACTCTGGATAATGCTCTATTTTCCAGAGTTCATCGACTCGCGCTTCAACCCTAGCGTTCTTCCCCGGGATGCAGGTGTTTTGGGTACCCATTTGGTGCTCACTCCTTGTGAGCCCTCTTATGCTTTCACCGTGGCCACCAAGCTCTTTGGTCTGACCCGGATAGCTGCTGACTGGTGCCCTGTCTTGGAGAAAGGTATTGGGCCTTTCTGGATCTTCTCTACCAATGATCCTCTCCCAGTCGATCAGCAGAACCAATTGGAGCTCAACTGGAGTTCAGTCTTGACCTCTCGTGACTTGCTTTGTGGTCTCAAACCCACCTCACGAAACAACAAGTCGTCGGCTGAGTTCTACTTTCCAAACTGCGTGGCGAGGCAGTTTGGGTTGTTGCAGCACATTCCTTTGCCATACGACTCTATGGTAGGGAGCCTGGGTCGACTGCCCTTTAGCGCCAATGATGTAATGGAGGTGATTTCTACCAACTTCAAAAAGATTCAGGCCTTCCGCTTCCTCCCCTTCACTCCTGTATCGGGCGAAACTTCTGCTTTTGCCAATTGGTGGCCATCAGTGAAGGACAGGCTGTTCCCCGATCGGCTGGATAGATATGCAACCCGATTAATCCTCGCTGATGTAGCCGAAGCAATGAGGCCGTCGAGCCAACCCAAAAGCACTCCTGTTAAGACCAAGCCCCGGGTCCAAACCCAAGTCCAGAAATGGTCTTCTACCAGGATGAAGACCTCAGTACTCCAGCCAAGTAAGTGCCTCTATATTCGGCTCTTTGCGGTTCTTGCTTTTAAACTCAAAGTAATTTCATACTTTTCTTGTCTTATGGCAGCCACAACCGCTACTCCACAATTCATTGTCGTTGAAGACAACCCCGTTACTCCTCCCACCAAGAAAAGAACAAGGGCCCCTGGCATTGTAATAGAAGAACCTGCCGAGGTTCAGGCCAAGCCCAAAGAGAAAACACATTCGGCTAGTAAAGGCAAACAGCCGAAGGTAAAGGTACATATCTTGTCCTTATCTCCCTTTTTCTTAATATCCTTTGTTAGCCTGAACCTAAACACCTTACTTTCAGAAGCCGCGTGTGGAAATTCCCACCTCCTTTGTTCAAGAGTTTGCCGAAGGCACTAGCTCTCAATTTCCCCAGCAGACTGGTGATTTCTTATCCTTTCAACATATATTACCCGCTACTTAATCTGGCTAACCATTGTTTTCCATAGGACCCCAATCACAAGTCAAGAGGCTGGCTATGAAGCTCCCGTGATGCCTTCGCCTCCTACTGACTCATGATGCCTATTTCGTAAGAAGAGCCGTGAAGTATTTCACCTCTGACCCCTTCTCGGTGGTCTCTCTCCTATTTCCAATCATTTGGAGAGAGTTGATGCAAAGACTAATGGGGAAATACCAACCAGCCAGGAAGGTGTTTCCCATCTGAGAACTTCTTTGTTCAAGCTGTCTAATTCGGCTGACATCCCTGCGGCTAGCCAGGAGGTGTACAATACCTTGGCTCTTCAACTGAACAACCTATCTCACCAATACGGGCGCTCCAAGGAGGTTCATGACGTGACCTCTCATGATCTCAAAAGACTGAAGGACCTCCAGGAACAAAAGGCTCAGTTCCAAACCTCTTTCCTATTGTTGGAGAAGGAGCGTCAGGAAGCCCTAAGCCGCCTTGGAACAAAGATGAACGGCTAGTCGCTCGTCATTTGGTGGAGAGGATCAAGAAGGAGATAGCAGAGTTGACCCCTCAATCGGCTGCTTTAACTGAGAAGCTCTGCTCCAACTCTCAACAACGTTATGATTTGTTCAAGCAATCTTCCTCTTTGGATCGTGATTTGGCGGTACTAAGCGCTCAGAAGACAGGCCTAGACAAAGATCTTGAAACTAGCAGCGCTGGGTTAGCGGAGGCCAATCAAGCCTGGCACTCCTTCAAGCATCAGCTAGAGGAGATTAGGAAACAGGAAGCTGTCGTAGCAGCCGATCCTTCAACCAGTCAGCAAGGCGATCTTGAAGGTGCTGTTGTTTCCCTAGTGGAGGCATTAGTCGAAGTGCGCCAGCAGTAACCTACCCCAGATATAAATGTAGCCGGCTATGATCGATGCTCCCGCATCGCCACCGATCCAGGTCCTCGCCAGGTTGAAGAAAAATCAAGTGATGCACCCGAGGTCAGCCTCCCTAGTTTCACATTTAAGCTTTTGTAATTTTGGCTAGGTGGCCAGCCTGTGGTCACCACAAACAATTTTACTTTTATGCTAATGCACTTGCTTTTGATTCTCCAATATGCCTTCCCACATTGTGGGGTAATATCTCTTAAGGTATTTTCCATTGATGCTTCTATTTAGTTCTTCGCCTTGCATGTTGACTAGTCGATAAGCACCACCATGATAAGCTTTGCTAACAATAAATGGCCCTTCCCAATTTGGTGACCATTTCCCAAACTTAGGATCCTTGATCCCAATAGGTAGTATGGTTTTCCAAACAAGGTCTCCTTCAACAAACCTTTTTGGCTTCACATGTTTGTTGTAAGCCCTAGCCATTTTTTGCTTGCTATGCTCAATTTGATCTAAGGCCATGAGTCGATCTTCGTCAACCGAATCTAACTCCATTAACATGGCCTGTTGATATTCATCCAGGCTTAGCAGGTTTTGTTTTGCTACTCTTAGTGAAGTCACATTTATCTCTAAGGGTAACACTGCATCTTGGCCATATGTTAGCCGATACGGAGTAAATCCAGTCGCACTACACTTGGAATTCCTCACGGCCCACAATGCCTCATTCAGTGTTTCATGCCATTTCCTTGGCTTATCCTCAATATTCTTTTTGATTATATCAATAATAACTTTGTTGGTGGCCTCAGCTTGCCCATTGGCTTGAGCATAATAAGGGGATGAGTGAATTAACTTAATCCCAAATTGTTGTGCGAAGGCCACCACTTTCTCCCCAGTGAACATAGTGCCTTGATCTGTGGTGATGGTTTCAGGTATTCCAAATCTATAGATGATTTGGCATTGTATAAACCTAATCACCTCCTCCTGAGTCACATTCACCATCGGCTGGGCTTCTACCCACTTGGTGAAGTAGTCAGTCGCAACTATGATAAACGCATGCCTCTTGGACGAAGGTGGATAGATTTTGCCTATTAAATCCATTGCCCATCCCCTGAATGGCCAAGGTTTTATCACTGGGTGGAGGTTTTCGGCTGGAACCCTTTGAATTGGACCATGCAGCTGACACGCCTCACATCCTTTGGCATATTGATAACAATCAGTCGTGATGGTAGGCCAATAATATCCATGTCTGTATATTAGCCATTTCATTATGGGTCCAGCCCTATGAGATCCACAGATTCCTTCATGTACTTCCCCCATGACCTTCATGGACTCCTCTTTATCAATACACTTAAGTAGCACTCCATTGATGGCTCTCCTGTAAACTTCATTGTCTACCAATACGTACTTGAGTGCTCTCTGCTTGAGCTTGAAGTCAGCACTGCTTGAAGGATCTTTAAGATAGTCGATTAACTCTTGTTTCCAAGAGTCGATCGCTCCTATTGGTGCACACTCCCAAATTGGGTACTCTTCATGTTTTATTTCGACTATCATGTCTTTGTACCCTGAGGCCTGTTGAGCCAAATCATTAGCCTCTTCATTCTCTTCTCTAGGAATGTGATGTACTACTGCATCAGCAAACAAGCGAAGCAGCTTGCTAGCCGTTTCATAGCACTCTTTCAAGTTAGGGTTATTACATCTATACTCCCCAGTTAGCTGTTTTATCACTAACTGTGAATCTCCCATGACTTGGACATAATTGGCTTTCATGGCTGTCAGGATCCTAAGCCCCAAAATCAAAGCTTCGTATTCTGCCTGATTATTAGAATACCCAAGATCCAGCTGACACATGAATTTCCAACTTTTCCCAGTTGGATCAGTGATGGTGATGCCAGCACCTACCCCTTTTTATGCGCCAGGACTCATCAAACATCAGCACCCAAGGCTTCAAGTTAATACATGCAGCGTGTTCGGCTAATGGGTCATTGACTTCAACACAAGGGTGTTGAGCCAAGAAGTCGGCTACTGCCTGGCCTTTCATTGCTCTCAATGGAACGTATTTTAACGCGAAAGCATTTAACTTAATGGCCCACTTCATCAGTCGACCATGTAAGACAGGCCTATTAAGTAAATACCTAATAATATCAATTTTGCACAAAACCAATATTTCCTTAGGCAATAAATAATATTCGAGTTTTGTACAAGCATAGAACAATGATAAACATAATTTCTCAATAGGGGTGTATCTGGTTTCTGCATCATTCAAGGTGCGGCTGAGATAGTATCTGACTCTTTCCACCCCATCATCAAAGATCTCTGAGCAAGCCGATTGACTCTTCTTCAGCAGCTATATACAATTTGAGTGGCCTTCCTGACACTGGAGGCGTTAGTACAGGAGGTTTGGCCAACACTTGCTTAATTTGATCAAAGGCCTGTTGTTGCTCTTTCCCCCATACCATATCCTCCGTATCTTTTAATTTCAGCAAGGGAGAAAAAGCCTTCATTTTCCCAGCCGAATTAGCTATGAACCTCCTTAGGAAATTGATCTTGCCAATCAAACTTTGCAGCTCCTTCTTGTTCCTAGGAGGTCTGGCTTCCAAGATAGCTTTCACCTTGTTCTTGTCTACTTCTATTCCTTGATGGTGGACCAAAAATCCTAGGAAATTGCCAGCTGCCACTCCAAAAGCACATTTGGCCGG
The DNA here is from genome assembly GCA_037113605.1 of Calophaca sinica. Taxonomy (NCBI): domain Eukaryota; kingdom Viridiplantae; phylum Streptophyta; class Magnoliopsida; order Fabales; family Fabaceae; genus Calophaca; species Calophaca sinica. Next base: position 133,919,901 of record CM073733.1, read on the forward strand.
ATTCATTTTTAGCCCATGGGCTCGCATCCTTTTTAGGGCCTGCTCTAGATCGGCTAGGTGGCTTTCAAAACCCTCAGACTTGACCACCACGTCATCTATGTATACTTCCATGGTTTTGCCGATCAAGTCATGAAAAATGGAGTTCATGACCCTTTGATAAGTGGCTCCTGCATTCTTGTGCACGAAAGGCATGACCACCTATTCATAGATTCCTAATGCTCCTGGGCACCTGAAGGCTGTCTTGTGAGTATCTTCTTTCGCTAGAAAGATCTGGTTATACCCTGAGTATCCATCCATAAAGGTGAGAATACCATGTGTGGCTGCCGCATCGACTAACATGTCAGCCACAGGCATAGCATACTCATCCTTTGGAGTGGCCAAGTTCAAGTTCCTGTAGTCTATACATACTCTTATCTGGCCATTCTTCTTGACGACAGGAACTATGTTAGATAGCCATTCAACATACCTGGCCGTTCTTATAAAGCCTCCCTTCAGTAGTCTTTTAATTTCAGCTTTAATTTGAGGCATCAGTTGGGGATTGAACCTGCGTGGCGCCTGCTTGAACGGTTTGTATCATGCTTTGATAGGCAATCTATGTTCCACCAACCTTCTCGCCAAACCAGGCATTTCGAAGTAATTCCAGGCAAAGCAATCTTTGTACCGCTGGATTAATTCGACTATCTTACCTCGTTTGTCTTCCTCAAGCAACCCACTCACCTTCACGATTCTGGGTTGTTCTGGCGTACCCAAATTGATCTCAATTAAAGGATCTTCTGCCTCAAACGCAGGAGTCGTCTTGTGAAGAGGGGAGTCCAATTCCACAGGCTCGGCTGCACGCACCTCATCAGGCCTAGCTGCCGCACCTTCCTCCCTGGAGAGTAGTACCTCCTCTTCCTCTGCAGAGTCATAATCTTCCATCATGGCATCCATCGTTTTGGACTCGGCCTTAAAGATTTCTAGCCGACCCAAAAGATCTTCGAGTACCTGAGATGCCCTACTCATTAGTTGCCTGCGCATTAGGCCGTGGTTCGGCCTGAGATCTTAACTTGAATCCCTCATTAGTAAGGTTACATGCTTTCCAAACCCCTTCTTCATAATCCTCTGGGATGGCAATAGGACCTAGGTGTGGGGAGTAGAACAGGGCTTCCAACATTTTTACCTCAGCCGAAAAGGGGTTCTTATCTGCCTCGACTGTCTCCACGTTGTCTCCAACCCAAAACATAAGCTTCTGATGAAGAGTGGAGGGGACACACTGACTTGTATGAATCCAATCCCTTCCCAGGATCACGCTATAGGAAGGTTTGCCATCAACCACAAAGAAAGCTGCTTTGATGGTCTTGAGGCCTACTGTAACTTCGGCTATCAAGACTCCAAGTGCCCTGGAAGGTTCCCCCAGGAAGTTGGACATTTTCATGTTGGTAGGAACTAGGTCCTCAAGACTCTTCCACACTTTTCTCATGGTTGTCACGGCATAACATTTAGCACAAATTTCTCCATCCACGAAGACCCTTCCAAAGATCTTCCCGTTGATATAGGCCTTGATATAAAGAGGCTTGGATGTTTCACCATTTCCTCAGTAGGTTTCTCAAACACTACCTTGGTAACCTCATCGGTAGGTGTATCGGCTAACGCGCCCATTCTGCTCTCCTCGGCAAACACGCCTCCTCCAAACCTCCCGGTTGTGGGTTGTTTGCCTGCAATTCTTCTGGGAATAAGCTGATAGCCTCTATCTCAGCCAGCAGGCCATCAGCCTCTTCATTGAACAGGAGATCCAACAAGGAGTCTTCCATGATATCATCTTGTTCCCAATGCATCTCTGGGATTACTGAACCTTTTATGGTGATCGCCTCTTCATCTACATCGACTGCGGCGATCAGACCCTCTGCTTCAGGAACATGTTCCTGTTCAGTAATTGGCTCTACATTTTTGGGCACTTCTTCTTTCCCAGCCTCTTCAACCTCTAACTTCGGGAAAGCCTTATCCAATGCTTCATTAACAGTTTCTAAGGGGATCTCCCTCTTCTCGCTATTCTTTACATCGGCTATCATCTGCAGAGTTTGTTTCATCCTCTGGATGGACCTCATTCTCTGCATCCTTCTCTTTGGGTTCTCGACAAAGACTACTGGCACCGCCTTTGTCCTTGGCATACTTATTCAAGAACCAAAGGTCCTTCTCGCGACATTAGCGGGGTTTCAGCATTCTCTGTGTCTTTAACTTCTCATCATTCCTCACTGTTATCTTTAGGGAGGACATTCCTCCTTCTACAGTGAACTCGGCTATCCTTCTCTTATCCCTGGGAATAGGCTCTTCATCAATCCTGGATAAAGATAGCCTACCACTTTCTCTAATGGTTAGCCGATCTTACCCCCCAGTTTTTTCGACAGGTGCCTTGCCTTTCTCTTCGTCAGGCTTCCCTGTTAGGGCCTGGCCATGTGTAATGTATTGTTTCACCAATTCCTGGGTGAGCCTACCTGTTTTGGGTGGCTTGCCCCTGCCCACGCCTTGCTTACGGTTGGGTTTCCCAACTGCCAAAGACAAGCCCTGGCACTGAGGTCTCGATCGATCAATATGGGTTGAATCGGCCGGTCCCTTTGGCCTCCCGGACTTGTTGCCTGATATCCCGCGCTTGTGGCTGGGCCCTTTGTCATCAAGTCCCGAGAATGAGACCATACCTATCCCAAGGCGTGGAAAGGATCGATTCACCGCCATTTTCGCGATTCCTTTGTCTGCAAGTTTGAACCTCCCCTCTTTTATCCCCTTCTGAATGGCCTTCCTGAAAACCATGCAATTTAGAGTTGCGTGATTATAGGAGTTGTGCCACTTGCAGTATTTCTTGTCCTTTAACTCCTCAGCAGGTGGGATTTTGTGCCCATCCAGCAGCCGAATTTGCTTATCCTTAAGCAGGTAGTCAAAGATCTGATCTGCCTTGGAGATATCAAAGGAGTATTCTGGCTTGCCATCTCCTGAACTTGGCTCTTTTCCTTTGGCAGCTCTTAGAGCAGGGCAAGTATAGCCTTTACCCTTCACTATTTCAGCTGCCATGATGTCTGCCGTGGAGTCGGCTGAATCATCATCAGAGTCTTCAGCTTCTACAATGGATACCAACTGAGGGCCTCTCCCTCTACTGGCTCGCCTCTTCTCTTTCTCCTGGATAAACTGCTCAATGCGAGTAGCCCTTAAGACTAACTGGTTCATGTCAGTGCAAACTTGGCCAACTAGCTTTTCCTTGAGTTGGGGATGCATGCTGCTAATGGCCATGGCTGCATATTCTGCCTCAGGGAACTGCAGATCAACATTTCCCCACCATTTTCCTGAACCTCTCCACAAAATCAGCAGCTGATTCATCTACCTGTTGTCTCAGGTTCATGAGATCAGCCGCAGTGACTTCAGGTTGGGGCCAGTAGAATCTGTCATGAAAGCACCTCTCCATATCTGACCATGTTTGTATAGAATTAGGTGGTAAAGAGGAATACCATGTAAAAGCTGTTCCGGTAAGTGACAAGGGGAACAGCTGCAATTTGTGGTACTCATTTTGGTTCCCTTCACCACATTGGGCAGTAAACCTGTCTACATGCTTCATAGTCGATTTGCCATCTTCCCCGGAGAAAGTAGCGAAATCTGGAGTCTTATATCCCCTAGGCAGAGGTACCAATCTATCCACCCACTCAGGGTATGGTTTCCTGTAGATTGGACGATCCAAAGGCTTCAGCTGCACACCAAAGTATTTCTTGATGGTGTCTGCAATGATGGCTGGGTCTAGCAGCTGTGAACCCCCTGGCCTTACTTCTCCCCAGTTAGGAGCAGCCGTTTGTGGTTGCTGTCTCCAAGTTGGGGGATGTGCCTGGGAAACTTGTTCTGGAGGATTGGGGTAGCCTGGTTGATTAAACGATGGAGGTGGGTAAACTCCCCATGGCTGCTCCATGTTCGCCTCACCAGGTGCCCTGTATTGAGTTCCAGGCACACTTGTGTTAAATGGTAGAGGTGGGATCTGTCCCCATGACTGCTCTGCCATCAAACCAGGTGCCCTTGGAGGAGTTGACCCCATTTGAGCGCCTGCAGATACTTCAGGATAGGATGGGTAGAATGGAAGATTAGCCGATACAGGTGGAACATAGTTCCATGGCTGCTGACCCGCATATCCCCCAGGTGGTCTTATACCGCCCAATCCTGTACCAAGAGTTTGCCCCCCAGTGTGCTGTGGGTTAGTCGCCTGCACAGCAGAACCATAAGGCTGAGCACATGGCATAGCTTGCGGCATACCAATTGGTCCCACTGCACTCGGTGGCCTCCTAGCCATCTGCACCTGTCCAAAATGAAAATTAGCCTGGTTGTTCTCGTCATTTGCCACCTGTTGCCCTCCAGTGTTCAACGTGGCAAAAGCACCATGCTGGGAATTAATTGGATTAGAAGGTACCTGTCCTATATTAATTTGAACCCGAGTAGGTCCTTTGAATGTAGGTAAGGTGAACTTGTTGTGCACTGCCTGAGTCATGTTAATTTGAACCTCGAATTGGTCACTTTGGTGCACTAATTTGGATGACGAGTCCTGTCTGGGTAGGGTACCCCACTTGCGTTGGGATAGCAGAATTGATAGAGCCTTCACTTGCGTGAGCCCTCCTGACCTCTATCTCCTGGCTTCGCGACTTCGTTATGTACCATGGGTTTCACAATATCGGCCAATTGTTGTGACACTTGGTACATGATATCATTGATTCCCAAATCGAGTTGTTGGCGTATAAACGAAGTGGTCATCACCACCGGGGTCTCATTGAGCTCGTTGGGTTGAGTTTCAGCCTCTATCTCCGCTTGTACTTGCTCTGCTGGTGGAACATTGCTTCCACGGGATGGGCTTCCTTCAACCGATTTTCTGGGATTGCTCTTTGCCGTCATATTGCTCAAACTCTTGCCCGAACGCAAGTGCATACGCCACTAGTAATCCTGACCTGGGGATTCGAACGTGTTGATCTGTTCACCTTTGGTCCCACCGGGCGTGCCAATTTTGTTGTCTCGAATATCAATTAGCCGCAGATCGGCTAACTTTCACAACGGTGATTCCCTTTTCTTCAAGCGACTACGCCAAGGAAGGAACTCTGTTCCTTAGCTATCGGTTCCTTAACTCACTCCAGAAAGGTTTAAGTCGATGAACTAAGATAAAAACTGGGACATAAAGGTAAACATAAAATGCAAATAAAAGCTTGAGCGAAAAAATATAAGTTGTTTGATTGATTGATGATCTCAAATGTATGTACAACTTGGGTATTTATAGTAACACCTAGGAACTACCCCTATATGCCACGTTCAACTGGCTAACATTGATAAACTCCTAGTTGACAGTTATTCGGCTGAGAAGTGCCTTGTTCCACTAACCACGTTCCTGAAATCTAGGTGCATTACCGCATCGTGGTCACGTCTTCTCGCCCAACGGTCTCCTTAGTATTGACCTTATCTCAGATTCCCTCGCTCAGCTCCTAGAAACGTGGAGAAAAATTTTGACTCCGTTTAGTCTTGAATTTAAATTAATTCAAAATTATTCCCCCATCATTCGGCTCATGGAGCGAGCATCTGATCCCACACGTGACTCCATGCTATCCCCATGGGCCTAAATATCTTCCTTGAAGCCCAATAAGTCCAAGACCCATGTATAGCTTCCGATTTCCTGCTTTTCGACCCTATCAGCTGTCATGCCATATCGACTGGTAGGCACATCGGCTGACGATCAATCGGCTATTTGATCTATTCGACTGGGACTAGCTTCGACTGCTTCTGATGAATATTTTGGGTGTAAACAGAATTTTATTTCCATCACTATAGGCGCACCTAGATGAACTTTCGAATAAATAGACATGTTTTCTTCTTAATAATTTGTTTGAAATATATATATATATATATATTCAGTGATTGCGTCTATGAAGTCAGAAGTTTAATTTTAAATTTGACAAAATGATTATGAATTTTATTTCCATCACTATAGGCGCACCTAGATGAACTTTCGAATAAATGACATGTTTTCTTCTTAATAATTTGTTTGTCTATTTTTATTAATTTTATTTACCTCATTTTTTGGTAAATAATTATAGTTTTTCTAGTTTCCTTACTTGTTATATTTCGTATTGTCATTTCTGTAAAGAAGTTTTTATTTTTCTTTTTTTTCATTTGATTTTTTTTCTACTTGTGCAAATATTTTATTACGGGAATTAGTTTATACTATTTGACGAAATTAATGAATCGTGATTTCCTTTCAGAAATTTTGTTATCTCTTAAAAGCTTTTTATTACCACACATTTATATCGAATTTATGTTTTAGAAGAATTCATGGGATTTCGATATAAAGTTTCTTTTAATAATTTGTTTGTTCCCTAATTTATATATCTTTGGATCCTAACCTGTTTAACCGAACCTTTATTATTTTACTCAGGATTTGACCCTATAAATACATAGTTTATTTTTGGCTAAATTATAGTTTTAGTCTCTTATGTTTATTTTATGTTTCAGTTTGATCTCTTATGTATTATTGGTTCTGAATTGGTCTCTTATGTGTAAAAGTTATATCAATGTGGTCCTTTTGTTTTGAATTTGTCCTTTATGTCACAAAAATTATACCAATATGGTCCAATTTTTTGCAAAATTAGTAGTAAAAAGGGGACAATATTGGTATAATTTTTGTAACATAAAAGACCATTTCGGAACAAAAAAAAAGGGACCACATTGGTATAATTTTTACACATAAGTGACTAATTCGAAACTTTTGATACATAAGAGACTAAATCAAAACCTAAAATAAACACAAGGAATCAAAAGTATAATTTATTCTTTATTTTTTCTCATGAACCTCTCAGCGATTGACACGTGTTATCTGAGCTTGTTATTGAAATTTCAAATTATAGTAAGATATGATAAGATGAGATGAGGTGATTGTGCATAAATTTTGTTCACGTTTGATATCGTATATCAATATTTTTTTTTTTTGGGGGTTACAGTATCGTATATCACGTTTAAAAACGCTTTTTAGTTTAGACAGTCATTGGGTTAAATATATTAATTTTGTAACCGATTCAACGGTTTCCAAATTGATAGCGGGATATGATCGCAAATTTCAATTCACAAAGAAGCAAAACATTACCTAAATAGATGAATTGATATGGTCATTAAATGACGGTCAAATAATTTATTTTCTGTAAAAATTACCAACTATAATAAGAATTCATTAATTGTGTATATTGGTATCGATATATTAATATTAATAATTAATATTTTGAAAACTAAAGTGTTATGTGATATTACATGATTTTAATCAAGGGAAAAAATTCTTTAAATTGTCTATTATAGGATATGATATTGCTACTATAATTTTGTCGACTATATATTAATAACTTTAGATTTAAAATATAATAGAAAACGTTATCATCTTTTCAAAAAACAAAACGTTATTATTAAATATATAGCATTTAGGTGCAATACAAAAAAATAAAATAAGATTTAGGTTTTTTTTTTGTTATAGGAAAACCGTATTAAATGCATATTTCGAAATTTAAATAAATAAATAAATATGCTTTTCAAAAAAATAAAAAATAAATATGAATAATCACCATTAAAATGTTTATGCAGTTTAAAATAAATTAATAAAATCCATTTGCCACAATGAATAATGAATAAGCGACATGTAATAAAATGAATACAGAAATAAGATTACACATGGCAGTTGTTTCCAATAATAGTATGACATGTGTGACTGCATTGATTGCAAGTTGTGTGAGTGTATTATGATTTGAAAAGAATTAAATGTTGTTTTCTTGAGAGGATGACACTTCGAGGTACATTCAATAAGATTTATTCTCAATTGTATATAATAATAGAGTAACTGACCTGTGCCATGCACGGGTAATTGACGTCGTTAGAATAGAGATATTTATTGTGAAAAATAATTATTATATTTAACATATATTATTAATAAGAATACTTAATCTTATTAATAAGAATATATTTTTCTAACAAATAAGCTTATAAAATTTTTTAATAAATAATTTTATTAATATATATTATTAATAAGAATAACTTGTATAAAAGTTACCAAGATTTTAAATTTGAAACTTATACCGAGAGTACTCATACTCGTGAATTAACTGAAGTTTATCTTTAAGTATAAGTCACTCCTCCATTTCTTTCATGTAAAATTTTATTCCTACATATAATGTTTTATCTATATATGAATTGTATATTAATCAATTTATATATAGGTATTAATGTTTATTCCTATAAAATAGTATGTTAAATGTAGTTTTCCCGTGTTTTCTTATAAAATGTCCATCTCAGTGTGTTATGCTTTCTATACTAAACTTAAAGAAAATTGACATTTTCTTAAATAAATAAATAATTGATAATTCATTTACATTATATCTATAGGCCCGCGCTACGCATGATATATATTTAAAAGATTAAAAAAAAATATTAATGAGTTATTTCTATTAAAATGTTCATTCATAGTAAACAAAATAGTGATATTCTTTCATACAAAATGTTCAATATCATTGTAATGAAGTTTTATTATATAAATAAATAAAGTAGCAATAGAATTGTACAAAGATATTAATATGTTTTCATATAAAATATTTTTCTCTGTGTGAAATATTTTTACTTTTAAGTTATTATGTTTTATTTATACTTCTATGACTTAGACATTGTAAGATTATGATTACAAAGTAAATTAATTTAGAATAAAAGTCTTTTTTTTGACAATTTATATTGCAATAGATATTAACAGTCAAATATTCCTACTAAGTCATTAAATAACGGCCAATATATAATTTATACCAGTATTACGTTACTAGTATTACGTTAGATGTTAATAACAGTCAAATATTAGTTATTCTTAGGTCATTAAATGACCATCAAATAAGTTATTTTCTGTAAAAATTAGCTGTTATATAAAATTTATGTGTGTGTATATATGTGTGAGTGTGTGTGTGTGTTGAATAAGTTATACTCTTCCCTCACAAATCTTATACAAAAATGAATCGAAGGATCGGCTATTGGGTTGCACTAATAGCCACAATATGGATGAGTGCGACGGTAACAATGTCAAAGGGTGTGCGGTCTATGCACAACCAACTGTCACTCGAGGTTGGACATGGACAACGTAAGCTCGAAGGAGGGAAGAAATGGGCCTTACTAGTTGCTGGTTCTAAAGGTTACGAAAATTATAGGCACCAGGCTAATGTTTGCCATGCCTACCAGATATTAAAAAGTGGTGGTGTTGAAGATGAAAACATCATTGTTTTCATGTACGATGACATTGCCTACAATGAAGAAAACCCAAGGCCTGGCGTTATAATCAATAAACCAGATGGTCCAAATGTTTATCTTGGTGTTCCCAAGGTACATATCTCAACTTTCCTACGATTAATTTAGCTGTTTTTTATTTGTATAAAATTTTTATATTCTTATTAAGTTGTTAAACAATATTTAATTATCCGATTAAGTATTAATTGGATTTTAAACTTTCTATAACTTTATATATTTAATCTACGTAATGAAAAAATCAATTTAATAATAATTGAAATTATTAAATTTATATTCTACAAAAAGTTGTTAAATAGAGTGAAATTGAAAAGAGTTCATTTTCTATATCTTTTTTCAGGATTATACAGGAAACGACACAAATGCAATAAACTTTTTCGCTGTGCTTACGGGTAATAAAAGTGCTCTCACCGGAGGGAGTGGTAAGGTGTTGCAAAGCGGGCCAAATGATACAATTTTCATTTACTACTCGTCTCATGGCGATGCAGGCCTCATAAGTTAGTAACAGTTTTTCCTTTTACTTATTATGACATTTTCAAAGCATTTGATTTATTAAAAAATAAAAAACAAAATAAATTTTATCTCAAGTATAATAATATTTATATATAGAAGTTATTAATTTATTTCTATAATTAATAAATTTCATTTTGAAGTCTTTTTTATCAATCTTCCTTTTCTATTCTTTTCTTTTTTTGTCTCTATCAAAACTACTTTTTTTTTTTGACGGACTATCAAAACTGCTTATAATATACATTGATCATGACTAAATAAAACTGTCAAAAACTTATGTTGTAACTTAATTAAATATATTGCACCGCTCAACTTCACCTATCTCAGAATATAAATCAAACGCATCTTGATATTTATAAAATATTTTTTTTTTCGGAATCCATCGTAATTAGGACCTTTGCCAGCCCAGTGAGTCCACCAGGTATCCCAACAGTCTTGGCCCTTTGAATCGGTTATGAGACTAATCCCCAGTTTGAGAGATTAAGTAGAGTTTTACCACTTGGTTTTCAGTCTCCCGATATGAGTAACTCCACAAGGATTCAAATTCGAGTTTCTGGGGTTCTTCTTTTTATGGAGGAGGAGTTGCTTCCACTCAACCAACACCACGTTGGTGGTATTTAGAAAATATATTATTGATAGATTATTCACCACAAAGCATCAACAAATTCAGTCAAAAAAAAGCATCAATAAATAAATAAAAGGTATGTTGACTTTATTTTGTAATGCAAATATTTAAATGGGAAAGTATTATTATTTGATCAGCCATGCCAGATGGGAGCGTTGTTTGGGGCAAAGATCTCGTGGATGCGTTGAAGAAGAAACATGATGATGAATCCTACAAAAAGATGGTGAGTTTCCTTTAATATTGTATAGACTACAAAAAAGTTAATTCACCTACTCATTTAGGCAAAACATTACTTTGTGGAGAGCAGAATTTTACGGTTAGTTTTACATTAATATCCAACTAACAAATATATCTCATTCATTGTATTATTAGTATATATAAATACAATATAAATTATAACTAATTAATATATAAGAACATAGGCATTTAAAGTTTTTAATTTTAAAAAGTATATAGTATTACTTTAGTGTTTTTTCGTGCAGAATAATATTACTTTAGTTACTGTAATGTTATTTTAATAATAATTGAAAAATTTCCTTTTATGCCTAATTAATGTTCGAGAACAATTTGAGTTTTTTAAATAAATTAAAAAATAAAAATATTTTTAGGTAAATCACCACTATAAAAATACTAGTGATTTGATTTAAAATGAAATCTCAAAAGAATATGTCCAAAACGAGGAAGAATATGAGAATAAAAGTGCATGTTGCCCAGCCTAATGTTGTCTAAACAATCTGGGTTTTTATTGTATATAAATAATGTTAGGTATACACTTTTTTTTTAATGGCAAATTTTAGTAGATATGTTTGTATTTTCTTCTATATTGGGGTTTGAACCCCAGTACTCCTCCTTTCAACACTTTATATTCTAAGCTCTCACCACTTGAGCTATCCTATCGGGACGTTAGATATATACTCTTTAAAATACTACTTTCAAAATACTCTTTATTATTGGATGAAATTAATGTAAGACCTACTAAGTTATTTGAGCATGTTAATGCAAATTAATATATAGTACTTTTTAAACTAATAATTTGTCACTATTTTTTCGTGATATAAATGAAATTTTATAAATATTTTTATCATTATTTTTATATTTTAGAAAATTGGTTCAAAAAAAAAAATAGACCATGCAAATATCATACATTTTGTAAGTTAGTATTGAGTTACCTCATAAGCCTATTAATATGTTAGCAATAAATAACATAACAAAAGGAATAATTAATGGAATATTCATAATTTAGAGATTGAATGGGACAATTCTTAAGTTCACGGTGCAATTTCTCCAAAGTTTGTAAAATTAAAGTAAATACATATTCATTTCCCAAAATTTACGTACTCCACTTAGAAATTGTGTTCCAACTTCACTATTAAAGAGTTATATTAGTATATTAGTTTTATTTCTTTTCATCTCTCTAATTTGCAAACTGAATAAGTAGGCTGTTTTCTCTCCTCTTCCTCCCTTCCTTTAAAATGAAACACTGTATAATATTCTAATTAATTATAATAATATATCTCTCTTTTTTCATAAAAACTAAAGAGCTGAAATTTTTTAGAAGAAGCAAGCAAATATTATTAGAATCAAGCTGAAATTTCCTTCATTAACTTTACATATGTTTAGTAAGACTTTATAAGTTTGTCCATCCATTGATTATTTCATTTGATGCAAAAAAAAGGTGATATACATGGAATCATGTCTTTCTGGGAGTATGTTCGAAGGTCTTCTTCCAGAAAATATAAACATTTATGTAACCACGTCTGCCAATGCAACTGAGTCTAGTTATGCCTTTTACTGTCCCAATGGTACACTTCCTCCACCGAATGGGTATACAACTTGTTTGGGAGATAGGTACAGCTGTTCTTGGATGGAAGACAGGTCTGGTTTAATGGTTAAATAATCATCATTAGCATTGTCTTCTTAGTTATTTTATTCGTCCTACATATGCATAATATATTTGTTATATTTTATAATTAAAATTTGAAAGAATTTTGAATAATTTTCAAATTAAGAAAGATGTTAGAATTTTAGTTAATATTTATTTTATTAGTTTTAGCACTTCCAAAATAATTTTATTTTAATATTTTGTTTAAATTTTATTAAAATGCAAGTAATGCACTCAACTCTAGATACATAAATATCCTTAGACATGAGAATATGCATTAATATTTGGATTTGGTATGGGTCTCAAATAAATTTTTGAGTTTTTATTTATGGAGCAGTGACCAAAATGATAGGACGAAAGAGACATTGAAACAACAATATTATACTGTAAGTCATTTATTCAGCTTTATCCTTCTCTCAATACATACATATGTGTATATGGTGCACACATAATATCGATTCAATATTAAATATTTGGAGTAATGTGTACAGGTTGGAAATAGAACTGCTAGTTTTCCAGGATCCGTTTCTCACGTGATGCAATATGGAGATATAAATATGAGCAATGATTTTCTAGTTACGTATCTTGGTGCTGTCCCTGCTGATGCGAATGATAACTACAATCTCACTAGCACTTCTAGTACGCATTCCTCTGAATCGTTCAGTACTCCAACAAGAGATGCTTATTTACTTCATCTGAGGGTTAAGGTAATTTTTTGTTAATTTGATATGTATGTGTCCATATATAGGTTCAAATTGTAGAGAAAGGGGAGGATTTTTAACCTTTCACCCCCACCCCTTTTTTTCATTGCAATTTGAACACAAATATTCCGCTACTAAGAAAAGAATTCTTTATGAATAATTTTAGTTGGAAAACGCACCAGATGGTTCTAAGAAAAAGTTAAAAGCTCAAAAAGAGTTAGATGAAGAACTTGCTCACAGGGAGCGTGTGCATCATAATGTCCATTTCATAGGAGATCTTTTGTTTGGAGAAGAGAAAAGCTTCACTGTGATGCTTCATGTTCGTCCAGTTGGCCAGCCTCTTGTCGATGATTGGGATTGTCTTAAAATGCTTGTAAGCAAACTAACATAGAATATGATTAATTTTACCACTTGCTTTAATTAGCTGTGGAAAATGTTTTAGTTAGACATTGTGTACTATATCGTTTCTCAGTCACTCACCGATTATCAATTGACTTTTATATATGTATTTTTTAGCATGTATGGTGTTTAATGTTATACATATTACATACGAAGTCATTATGTTTGCACTATATTTTATGCAGATAAAAACTTATGAGAGTCATTGTGGTATCTTATCAACCTATGGACAGAAATACTCAAGAGCTTTTGCTAACATGTGCAATGCTGGCATTTCTGAGGAGCAAATGATTGCAGCAACATCTCAAGCTTGTCCCAAGAAAATCCATTCTTCTTCAATTTCCTCCCCACGGATGTAATACCAAAAATATTTGAACCAGCTGTCCTTCCATTCTACAAAATGCATTATCCTCCTTCTTTGTATTAGATGAGTTTTTTAAGAGCAAACAATGAATTATTGTTAATCACCGGAGGGGGAGTACAAGGGATACTCTAACACATACAAAGAGGCCATATAAAACATGTCCAACAAGCGAGACATCCGACCATAATAGGGGTTATATACCAAACAATAAGTAATTCCCCAAACACCGACATCAAAAGTTCAAAACCACTCATACAGGAACACCAACTAGCTACCAATACAACCTAAGGGATCCACAAGCCACATGTAAAACATACATTTACCAGACTTACTCCTTGCTAGGATGTCTTACATGATAATTATTTCATCCTTGTGATATTAACCATGTAACACCCTAACTCAGTCATTACTGCTTATAAGACCTTTTAATAAAAGCATCAAATATTTTCAAGTTTCCAAAAACTTGCTCCATGAAAACTATGGTATTACAAGAATATAAACAGAGGATTTTTCTATTTTGAAAACCCATGTTAAGAATGCATCTAATGAATAAAGCTAACAAGTGTGAAACTCGTATCTATATCTATATAATATACAATTATGAATAATCTAAATATGGAATGTAACAAATGGCATTGTCATACCCTAATTTTGTCCAGTAAAAAATAACATTAAAAAAGAACAAAAATAGTAGTAGAGAAGAAAGAAGGAGAAAGAAATTTTGAAGAGAAAAGATGTTGGAAAAATTTGTACTTTGGTATAGCTTATGTATTCTGGGTGTAATTAGTGTTGTGGAGATGGTATTAAAGTGATTTTTACCTTGTTAAAAAGCTAAAACAAAACTCTAAAAATTTGATGAGGAACCCAAGAGTCAAATCTGAAGTTTACTAAGTCCAAATTGACTTGGAAGTAAGAACAAGTATACTGAAAATGGTTTTAAATAGTATGTAAAGATTAGGTCATATCTTGAGTTGTAGAAGTCATTTTTTAATGAAATTAACGCCATTTGAAAGCTAACATCCTTGGCTATAAATGTTATGAAGGACTCGAGACTTGATTCTAACGATTTACTGCCCTAAAATAGCATGAAATTTATAAAACTGCACAAAAACAGACAACACATTATGTTGACTAACGTTCAAAGAAAATGTCGTATCTCGAGCTATACTTGTCCAAATGAGGTGTTCTTTATACTGTTGGAAAGATAAGGAAAAGATCTACAACTATTATTTTGGATTACAAACCCAGATCGACCTCTATCATGGACCAAATCGAGCATAAATTTCGAGACGTGATGTTACATGTGTTGTTCGGCACAGCCACTTGTGTTGACAATATCTTGAGTTGTAGATATCCTTTTGAGATGAAACTTGTGCCATTTGAAAGCTGGAAACAGTGTCTATAATTCATATGAAGATCATGAAGCCCAATAAAGTTGTTTTAAGTGTTATATTAGTGCACAGAGTTGGCTATTTGGTTTTGTTGAACATTTAAAATCTCACATTTAAGAAGCTAGCTCCCAACTATTGAAGTCCCACATTGGAAAAACCACACTCTTTCAACTTCTCATTCTCCTATATAAGGAGTGCATCACCAAACACTAAGGGGGAAGAAAAAATGGATCAATGGGCCTAGTGCAAAGCATATGGCCTTTGCTTTAGTCAAAAATTTTTAATGGGAGGGTTACTATCCCCTTCAACCTTCAAGATTAGAGGAGTACACAAAAAATTTTCTCTTTTTCTTCTCTCTTTTTCTTTCTTCGTATTTTTTTAAGTATGTTTATGTTTGTCCTTTATTTATAACGTTAGATGTTGTTTCCCGCTTTTTTTAATTCATCAGTTTTTATTATTATATGTTTCTTAACTTTTTTCTTAATCATTAATTAGTATTAGTCAAATTAGGACAATAAATCCGAACCCATTTCATTCTATGTGGACAATTTTTACTCAACTAAATTTCAATCTATTATACAAATTTTAAGACCATGTTTATTGAAAAACACATAATAAAATCATGAAAATTAATATATTAGTAATGATTACTCGAGATTGCTTCCTGTTTAATCATTGCGGACATCTTAATTTTCTAAACAAAATTGGGTTATTAGTGAGGACCACTCTTGATTGCTTCTTGTTTGGTCCTCATAAAAATCTATCTTCTTTATAAATATAAAGTCAAGTTATTTTTACTAGTAATGATCACTCGAGATTGCTTCCTGTTTGATCATTACGAACATCGTTAATTTTCTAAACCAAATGGGTTATTAGTGAGGACCACTCTTGATTGCTTCTTGTTTGGTCCCTACAAAACCTACATTTTTTCCATCAAAAAAATATACCATTAAAAATCAATCAACACACAACCATTTTTTACCCAAGAACTACGTAGCCTTTGATTTCTCCCATTTGCACCAGGAGATCATTGAGGAAGCGAAGCCCTCTGTCAGCGCAAAAATAAACAATTTTTATTAAGTCCTCTTTTTTGTCTTTGTTAATTCTTGTCTTTTTTAATAAAAGGGAAATAAATATTTTTTTTAGAAGTTAATAAATTTTGCACAATTAATTAGAGGTAACCTTTTTCAAAAGGATGTCGCAGGGTGCTAATACCTTTCCTATACATAATCGACCCCGAACCCAAATCTGGTTTTAAGGACTATTTTCTTCAATAAAGGTTTTTTCTAATATTTTTCCTACGAAATAAATTATTGGTGGCGACTCCATTAAATTTGAATAATCCCTCCGGATTTTTCGGTCGCTACAGCTCTGCTCAACACTCTGTCTTCTCTTTTATGAATGGATATTCTGGCTATAACCAAATCAAGATGGCTCCCAAAGATATGGAGAAAACCATGTTTATCACTTTATGGGGAACTTTCTGTTACAAAATATGCCGTTTGGATTAAGAAATGTTGGGGCAACATACCAAAGATCAATAGTGGCTTTGTTCCATGACATGATGCACAAAGAGATAGAGGTCTATGTGGATGACATGATTGTAAAGTCCAAAACAGAGGAAGATCATGTTATTAACCTACAAAAGCTTTTTGAACGACTGAGGAAGTATAAACTCCGGTTAAACCCAGCTAAGTGCAGCTTTGGTGTAAGGTCAGGCAAGCTGTTAGGGTTTATAGTCAGCCAGAAAGGAATAAAAGTTGATCCGGCCAAAGTAAAAGCAATCCTGGAAATGCCGACTCCTTGCACCAAAAAAGAAGTTCGTGGATTCTTAGGAAGATTGAACTATCGCTTGAGTTTATATCGACTAAGCGCTATACTTGTGAGCCAATTTTCAAGCTGCTCTGTAAGAATCAGGAAACTAAATAGAATGACAATTGCCATAAAGCTTTTGAGAAAGTCAAATATTACTTACAAGATCCACCGGTTTTGGTGCCCCCGTGCCAGAGAGACCCTTCATCATGTACTTGACAGTGTTGGACGAATCAATGGGTTGTGTGCTAGGACAACATGATGAATCTGGTAAGAAGGAACATGCCATTTACTACCTGAGCAAGAAATTCATTAGCTGCGAGATGAGTATTCATTGTTAGAACTAACATGTTGCGCTTTAGCCTAGGCCGCACATCGCTTGAGATAATATATGCTATCCCATACAACTTGTTTGGTGTCCAAAATGGATCCGATCAAATATATTTTTTAAAAGCTTGCTCTCACAGGAAGAATTGCTCGTTGGCAAATGTTGTTATCCGAGTATGATATTGTGTATGTCACCCAAAAGGCAATTAAAGGCAGTAACTTAGCTGAATACTTGGCTCATCAACCTGTAGAAGACTATCAGTCAATGCAGTGTGATTTCCCAGACGAAGACATAATGGCTCTATTTGAAGGAAAAGAAGCCCCTTACAGTGAAAAATGGATCTTGTTGTTTGACGGTGCTTCTAATGCATTGGGACATGGGATTGGAGCTGTGCTAATTTCCCCAGTGGAGTCGCTAGCTGTAGCGACCGAAAAATCTGGAGGGATTATTCAAGTTTAATGGAGTGGCCACCAATAATTTATTTCGTAGGAAAAATATTGGAAAAATAACCTTTATTGAAGAAAATGGTCCTTGAGACCAGATTTGGGTTCGGGAGTCGATTATGTGTAGGGAAGGTATTAGCACTCTACGACATCCTTTTGAAAAAGGTTACCTCTAATTAATTGTGCAAAATTTATTAACTTCTAAAAAAATATTTATTTCCCTTTTATTAAAAAAGAGAAGAATTAACAAAGATAAAAAAGATGACTTAATAAAAGTTGTTTATTTTTGCGCTTGACAGGAGTGGACTCCTGCTCTTACGTATCTCCGGGTGCAGTGGAGAAATCAAAGGCGACGTAATTCTTGGGTAAAAAATGGTTGTGTGTTGATTGATTTTTAATGGTATATTTTTTTGATGGAAAAAATGTAGGTTTTGTAGGGACCAAACAAGAAGCAATCAAGAGTGGTCCTCACTAATAACCCATTTTGTTTAGAAAATTAATGGTGTTCGTAATGATCAAATGGGAAGCAATCTCGAGTGATCATTACTAGTAAAAATAACTTGACTTTATATTTATAAAGAAGATAGATTTTCATGGGGACCAAACAAGAAGCAATCAAGAGTGGTCCTCGCTAATAACTCATTTTTGTTTAGAAAATTAAGATGTTCGCAATTATTAAACGGGAATCAATCTCGAGTAATCATTACTAGTAAATTAATTTTCATGATTTTATTACGTGTTTTTTCAATAAACATGGTCTCAAAATTTGTATGATAAATTAAAATTTAGTTGAGTAAAAATTGTCCCCATAGAGTGAAATGGGATCAGATTTATTGTCCTAATTTGACTAATACTAATTAATGATTAAGAAAAAAAATAAGAAACATATAATAATAAAAACTGATGAATTAAAAAAAGCGGGAAACGACATCTAACGTTATAAATAAAGGACAAACATAAACATACTTAAAAAAATACGAAGAAAGAAAAAGAGAGAAGAAATTGATGCACTTATCTCAAGAGCAAAATTTTTGTTGGGCACAATGTGTCAAGCCCCATGTACTCCCCCAATCTTGAAGGTTGAAGGGGATAGTAACCCTCTCATTAAAATTTTTTTACTAAAGCAAAGGCCATATGCTTTGCACTAGGCCCATTGATCCATTTTTTCTTCCCCCTTAGTGTTTGGTGATGCACTCCTTATATAGGAGAATGAGAAGTTGAAAGAGTGTGTTTTTTCCAATGTAGGACTTCAATAGTTGGGAGCTAGCTTCTTAAGTGTGAGATTTTAAATGTTCAATAAAACCAAATAGCCAACTTTGAGCACTAATATAACACTTAAAACAACTTATTGGGCTTCATGATCTTCATATGAATTATAGACACTGTTTCCAGCTTTGAAATGACACAAGTTTCATCTCAAAATGATATCTACACCTCAAGATATTGTCAACACAAGTGGTTGTCTCGAACAACACATGTAACATCACGTCTTGAACTTCATGCTCGATTTGGTCCTTGATAGAGGTCGATATGGGTATATAATCCAAAATAATAGTTGTAGATCTTTTTCTTATCTTTCCATCAGTATAAAAAACACCTCATTTGGACAAGTATAGCTCGAGATACGACATTTTCTTTGAATGTTATTCAACATAATGTGTTGTTCGTTTTTGTGCAGTTTTATAACTTGCATGCTATTTTAGGGCAGTAAATCGTTAGAATCAAGTCTCGAGTCCTGCATAAAATTTGTAGCCAAGGATGTTAGCTTTCAAATGGCACCAGTTTCATTAAAAAAGGACTTCTAGAACTCAGGATATGACCTAATCTTTACATACTATTCAAAACTATTTTTCAGCATACTTGTTCTTATTTCCAAGTCAATTTGGACTTAGTAAACTTCAGATTTGACTCTTGGGTTCCTCATCAAAATTGTAGAGTTTTGTTTTAGCTTTCTAACAAGGTAAAAATCACTTTAATATCATCTCCACAACATTAATTACACCCAAAATACATAAGCTATACCATAGTACAAATTTTCCCAACTTCTTTTTTGAAGATTTCTTTCTCCTTCTTTCTTCTCTACCACTATTTTTGTTCTTTTTTAATGTTATTTTTTACCGGACAAAATTAGGGTATGACAGGCATGTTAATATGAAATGTTAAAACCAAATCACCAAAAACGTGGCAAACACAAATCAATTATTAATAAGGGACACACATACAATGAGCTGTGATCGAAAATGATGGGCGCTATTCCAACTAAGCACATACAGGCCAAGTTTCAAATTGGTCAACACATTTATTGGTACAATTACTACAATAATCAATGAATACACACAACATGTTTTTTAATCATGTTTATGTTTCACCCTAATTGGCATGTACCAAAAAATAATTTCTGAAAAAAAAAATGCAAGAAGTTTATTTATAAGAATTTCTATAACCGTTGGAGAGTCCGGGGAGCACCTGAGAGCAACAACTGGCTAAGGATCAGGACCACTAAGAGACATAGACACCACATTTCCACCCAAAACCTTAAGGCATTAGGTATATGGGTCATCTCTCTTATATATCCTTCACTTAGCCCAATCCTAGCAAATGTGGGACTAACCACTCACACTTGAATTCTAACAATCTCTCCCCAAGTGTGAGTCTCTCACATTTAAGAGAATTGGCAGGATCCACTCTCGCTCCCCTATCAGGCCGAACCACGGCTCTAATACCAATTGTTATAACTTGTGACCTGTAAAGAACACAAAACCCAGAACCAATCACAGAGAACCAAGATCTACAACATGCAATAAGCAATAATCTCACAGAACAATGAATCGAAAACAAAGAATAAGAAGAACTATAAAGGAATCAACACGCCAAGTTTGATGACGGAGTTCAGCCACCAACGCTTATTTTTGCCTTAAACAGCGCTGCTTATTTAGCCGCTACTGATTGTTATTAAAAAAAACAGCGTTTTTGAAGCGCTGCTGAAAAGCATCAATAAATAGTGCTTCCCTTAAAGAAGCGCTATTTTATCCCTTTTTTTTAATCAGTGCTTTTTAATTGGAAACGCTGTTTTATCTTTGTTTTTTTTTTCATTCAGCATTCAGAGTTACATTTTGTTAATCAAATCCAGAGACGTTCGTAGGTCAGAGGCGAACAAAGCAATTTCACGAAACTAAAGCATCTAAACAACCAACACTAGGGACGAAAATTCATTAACAAAATATAATCAAATCCATCAAAAATTCCAAAATTGAAGTGCCAAAAAGAAAATAGATCCAGAAGATGAGAAAAACATAGATCCAGTTTACAAAACTAAACAAAAAAACCAAACAGATCTATCACAGGGGAAGCTAAAAAAAATTACAAAAGTTTAACTCATGTGAAAGCCTTGAACTTGATCTGTCACAGGGAAAACCTTGATCTCCAGTTCGGTCGTGCAGTGAACTTACTGGGAGCAACAATGAGCACAAAGTTCCAGATCTGCCTCGAATAGGCCCAATCGCTCAGCTTCCTTTCTAGATTTGCGTTCTTCAACTTCACACTTCACTTCTTCCAGATTTGCGTTCCAGATCTGCCTTGAATAGGCACTGTCGCAAGCCGAATGGAAATCAACGACACGAAGGTGGCTGGTGTTGGCTCTATAGCGTTGGTGTTGTTTTGCGATGAGATTGGGAACGATAGGAAATGAAATCAACGACAACTAACGAAATGATACGAACTCCAGATCGAACGAATCAGATCTCAAAAATAAAAACTGAAAAACGGTTTTGGAGAGACACGAGTGGACGGAGATGAGATACCAGTTATCGGTGGCTTTGGCATTAGCTTTGGCATTCGGCATGGCGATCAAGCAGAGAATCGATGAGGACGAGTTGCGAGAAGGCGGAGACTCGGTCCGAGTCAGAGGTTTCAAGTCGGCGAAGAAAACAGGGCTTTCGCAAATAGGGAAAGAGACGAACAGAACGTGGTTACAGGATGGTTTGGGTGTTGTGGGTTTTAGGCACTGTTGGAGTTAGGGTTTGGGGATTGGGAGGAAGATAAGGTATTGTTGGCCGCGATGAAGTGGGAGATCGAGCGTGAAGTGCCCGCAATCGAGCGTGTAGTGAATAATTAATAGGAATTAAATGGCAAAAATCAGCACTTACAAGCTTTAAGCGCTGTTTAATGTTTTAGGACAAAAATCAGCGCTTCATATTGGAAGCGCTGTTTATTGTTTAGGACCAAATTTTTAATACCAAAATCAGCACTTCATATTGAAAGCGCTGTTTATTATGTAGGACCAAATTTTTAGGACCAAAATCAATGCTTCATCTAGGAAACGTTGTTTATTGTTTAGGACCAAAATCAGCGCTTTATATAGGAAGTGCTGTTTATTAGCTAAAGTAGCGTTTTTTTTATTAAAGCGCTGCTTAAAGTGGCACTATCTTTTACACATTCTGTTGTAGTGTCCAACTAAGCACATGCAGGCCAAGTTTCAAATTGGTCAACACATTTATTGTTACAATTACTACAATAATCAATGAATACACACAACATATTTTTTAATCATGTTTATGTTTCAGCCTAATTGGCATGTACCAAAAAATAATTTCTGAAAAAAAAGCAAGAAGTTTATTTATAAGAATTTCTATAATCGTTGGGGAGTCAAGGGAGCATCTGAGAGCAACAACTGGCTAAGGATCAAGACCACTAAAAGACCCAGACACCATATCTCCACTCAAAACCTTAACGCATTAGGTATATGGGTCACCTCTCTTATATATCCTTCACTTAGCCCAATCCTAGCCAATGTGGGACTAACCACTCACACTTGAATTCTAACAATCTCCCCCCAAGTGTGAGTCTCTCACATTTAAGAGAACTGGCAGGATCCACTCTCGCTCCCCCATCTGGCCGAACCACGACTCTGATACCAATTGTTATAACTTGTGACCTGTAAAGAGCACAAAACCCAGAACCAATCACAGAGAACCAAGATCTACAACATGCAATGAGCAATAATCTCACAGAACAATGAATCGAAAACAAAGAATAACAAGAACTATAAAGGAATCAACACGCCAAGTTTGATGACAGAGTTCGGCCACCAACGACCTACGTCTCCGGGATTTAGCACCGCTTCGTCCAATCTTATTCAAGAGCCAAATATCTTTGAGGTTTACAATGAGTAATTGAATCCCTCTCTCAAGACCTAGAGAAAGTGTTTGCTACCTTTGTTCCACTTACACCCAAGAGCTTCATCCTCTCACTATAATGGATTTACAGAAGGGATTCCTCTCTCTAGTTTCCTATCGGGCTATCTTACTAAACTGAGAAACAGAATATATATACATAGCAAAGTAAAGAAGCGCAGAAACAGAAAGTTGCTGAGAGGGAGAGAATAGGGTCCAACTGAATTGCCACCTCAGCAGGGTCAAACAAACAGCTGACTTATATGCCACATATGCAACAATCTCCACCTTGGCATATAAAAGGGAACCTTGGCTCTGAACTTGACTGCATCAGCAGTGCTATCTGAGATACTAGATGCTTAACCAGCATCTAAGTTTAGCAATTTAATGCGGTGATTAAACTTGCCTAAAGACACAACTTTTGTGATAAAATCTGCAGCATTATCAGATGTATGCACCTTCTGAATTTGAACTGTACCATTTGCAACAATGTCTCTTATCCAATTAAGTCTAGTGTCTATGTGCTTAGTCCTTTCGTGAAAGGAATTGTTCTTACAGAGGTGAATAGCACTTTAATTATCACATAGCACATCTACACTTTCTTGTGTGATCCCTAATTCATTAACCAACCCCCTCAACCACACAGCTTCTTTGACAACCTCTGCGATTCCTATATACTCTGCCTCGGTTGTAGATAAAGCTACTACATGTTGCAAAGATGCCTTCCAGCTCACTGTGCAGCCAAACAATGTGAAAACAAACCCGGTTAATGATCTCCTCTTGTCCCGGTCCCCTATAAAATCTGTGTCTACATACCCAAGTACTCCACCTGAAGCTTGATTTTCTCTGCCATACCTCAAACCCACTTGAGTAGAACCCTTCAAGTATCTCAGTATATGTTTCACTATTGTCCAGTGCTGATTTCCTGGATTAGACATGTATCTGCTCACCAAACTGAGAGCATATGCTAGGTCAGGCCTAGTACACATCATGGCATACACTAGGCTCCCAACTGCACTAGCATATGGCACTCTTTCCATCTGTTTCTGTTCCTGCACACTGTTCGGACAATCCTCTGCAGAAACCTTAATATGTGAGGCTAAGGGAATGTTGGCAACCTTAGCATCAACCATATTAAACCTGTGCAGAATCTTGTTTATGTAGTTTTCCTGTGTAATAGTGAGAATTCCAGCCCCTTGCTACCTTGTAATTTCCATCCCTAGAATCCTCTTGGCTTGACCCAAATCCTTCATATCAAATTCAGATTTCAACTTCTTTTTAAGCTCATTGATCTCTTCCATACTCTTGCTAGCAATTAACATATCATCCACATATAAGAGAAAATAAATGTAATCATTGTTGTTCAACCTTTTATAGTAAACACAACTATCATGATCACTCCTCTTATATTTGAAACTCAAGATAAAACTGTCAAATCTCTTATACCATTGCCGTGGGGACTGTTTTAATCAATACAAAGACCTTTAGAGTAAACACACCCAATCCTCTTTGCCCTTTACCTCAAAACCTTGTGGCTTCCTCATGTAGATCTTTTCCTCAAGAGTACCATGTAAAAAAGGCCATTTTTACATCCAATTGTTCAAGGTGTAACCCGAATCTAGCAACAATTGCTAATATGACTCTTATTGAGCAATGTTTCACTATAGAGGAAAAGATTTCATGGAAATCCAATCCCTCTCTTTGGGTAAACCCTTTAGCCACAAGCCTGGCTTTAAATATTGGAGGTTCAGAATCTGTAATTCCTTCCTTTATCTTGTAAATCCACTTGCATCACACTAGCTTAATTCCTTGAGGTTTCTTAACCAATTCCCATGTCTTATTTTTGCATAATGATTCCATTTCATCTTCCATTGCAAGTTGCCATTTGTGATGATCCTTACTTCTCATAGCTTCCTTGTAAGTCCTAGGTTCCTCATTGGTAAAAGTCACAACTGTGTTCAAAGCATATGCAGTAAACCCTTCATGCCCATACCAGTCAGGAGGCTTAATAACCCTTCTCGGTCTGTCCCTGCATAGGAAGTACTCTCGGTCAAAATCAACTTCAGAACAGAGTCTATTTGAGCTTTAGCTGTGTCAGGTTGTGCTTGTTCTTCCCCACTTCCCTTATCATCACTTTTATCTTCAAACTCCACCTCAAACTGATGTTGCTTCTCTTTTGAATTTCCAGTGACTTCTCCCACTTTTCCATCTCCTTCAAATGCAGACTCATGGAATTTAACATCCTTACTTATTATGCATTTCTTCCCTTCTAGAGACCATATTCTATAGCCTTTCACACCCTCAGGATATCCCATGAACAGCCCCTTCTTAGCCCTTGGCTCAAGTTTGCCTTCATTCACATGATAATATGTTGTGCATCCAAATACCCTTAGGTGACCATAATCAGCAGCCTTTCCGTTCTATATTTCCTGAGGAGTTTTACAATCCAAAGCAGTAGAAGGACTCCTATTTATGGGATAACAAGCTGTGTGGACAACTTCACCCCAAAATTTCTTAGAAAGGTTAGAAGTGGATAACATGCACCTAACCCTTTCTAAAAGAGTCCTATTCATCCTCTCATCGAGACCATTTTGCTGAGGACTCCTACTAACAGTGTTATTTCTGCATATCCCATGTTTCTTGCAGTAATTGTTAAATTCTTCATTACAAAATTTCAAGCCATTATCTGTCCTTAGAGCTTTAACCTTTTTATCACATTGATTTTCAACTCTAGTTTTCCATTCAACAAAAGTTTTGAATGCCTCCTCTTTGGTTTTAAGCAAATATATCCAAACTTTCCTACTGTAATCATCAATAAAGGTTATAAAATACCTCTTGCCTCCATAAGTAGGTATCCTTGATGGTCCCCATAGGTCAGAATGGATATAACCAAGCTGGTCTGTTGTCTTGTGAGTACCAGTGGAGAACTTCACCCTAGTATGCTTCCCATACACACAGTGCTTGCAAAATTCCAGTTCTTCCAGCTTTTCACCTCCAGCAGCCCTTCCTTTCCCAATTGTTTGAGTCCTCTTTCACTGATGTGGCCGAGCCTTTGGTGCCATAAGTTTCCTCTGTTACTGACAGTAACCTTAACAGAATTAGAGGCACCGGTGATGGTGTCTTCTCTGAGAACATATAGAAAACTCCTTGTCCTCTCACCCTTCATGATAATTTGAGACCCCTTTGAGATTTTCAAAACAGAATTTTTAGCTTTGAAGCTGAAACCAGCCTCCTCAAGAGTTCCCAAAGAAATCAAGCTTCTTTTGAGATCCGGAACATGCCTAACCTGTGTCAGTGTCTTCTCAGTGCCATCCATGAGTCTAATTCTTATGGATCTGATACCAACTACACTGCAAGTAGCATTGTTGCCCATTACCACCTTGCCCCCTTCAAATGGCTTGTAGTCACAAAACCATTCCATTTTGGGACACATGTGGTACGAGCAACCAGAATCTAGCACCCAATCGGTTTCACATTGGCCATTTGCAGCTGTCAACAGTTCAGAGCTTTCATACCCCTCTGAGGCTACTGAAGCATCACCATGGTCCTCACCCTTGTATTTCTTCTTGGACTTGCGGTCTAGACAATTCTTCTTGAAGTGTCATTCTTTGTGACAAATGAAGCACTTCAATTGAGTCTTTGTCTTGGATTTGTATCTTTTCTTTCCCTTGTTGTCCATATAGTCCCTCTTCTCACCTCTTCCCCTGTCCATTAGATTATCCCCTTCATCAAAATCTTTAATTTCTCCTTTCTTGGATAATTCCTTTGCCATCAGAGTCGCTTGCACATCTTCTAAAGATAGAGAGTCTCTTCCATAGATCAATGTATCAGCAAGATTATCATAAGAGCTTGTCAGAGAGCGAACTAGAAGTAAGGCTTGATCTTCATCCTCAATCTTGACATCTATGTTTTCCAGATTCAGAATTAATTTGTTAAACTCATCAATGTGATCCTCAATAGACCCATCCGGTTGCATCTTCAGGGTGTATAATCTTTGTTTAAGATATCAACGATTTTCCAGTGTCTTTGTCAAGTACAGATGTTCGAGCTTCAACCATATTGCAGCAACGGATGTTTCTTTAGAAAGCTCCTGAAGGACCTTGTCACCGAGACTCAAAATAATGGCGATGTGAGCCTTATTCAAGAGTTTTTTCTTCTCCTTGTCAAAGAGCGTACCAAGTTTCTTTTCCCTTTCAAGAGCATCATCCAACCCTTGTTGGACTAGAAGTGCTCGCATCTTTCTTCAACCTCCACCGAGCAAATTTGTTTTCCTGTTAAACTTCTCGATATCGAACTTTGCCATTGCCATCGATCTTTCTTCCTCTCGCTAGCTCTTGATACCAATTGTTGGGGAGCCCGGGGAGCACCTGAGAGCAATAACTGGCTAAGGATCAGGACCACTAAGAGACCCAGACACCACATCTCCACCCAAAACCTTAAGGTATTGGGTATATAGATCACCTCTCTTATATATCCTTCACTTAGCCCAATCCTAGCCAATGTGAGATTAACCACTCACACTTGAATTCTAACACTAATGTATTATTAAAAAATTAAAAAAAACGAGCAACAAATATGTTTGTTGTTAGATTAAAGATTATAACATATATTATACATGTTTTAGATCTCTTACGTAAAAAAATGTTCAAAAATCTCAATTTACAGACATTTTCATCAAATTCTCTAAAAAAAAAGCATTTCTTTGGTAGAACCAATTCTGTTGCAATGTTTTAATATAATATTAGTAAAAAAAGGTCATTCATGTCCACAAGGTAGACACCATCAACAACTATGTGGACAGGTATATATGCATCAGGTTTCTCGATTTTTTTTGTTTACAAAAAATTGATAATTAAATATTAATGGAATCAATTAATTAGTCAAATCATTTTCATTCAATGAGCAAAATAGATGGTAAACCTTATAACGGCCACATTCCGATCCCAAAACATTTTGACAGCGACAAATCAAAATCATTGAATGATAGAAATAAAATCGACAATAATAAATTGTGTAGAATAACTGTTATGATTTGGCTTCATAACATTTAATAATATTATTTATTTATTCTAATTTTAACTTTTACAGCTGTGACCCAACTCACGCTTATAATTCAGATTTGAGTTGGCCCAGTGAAACTTCTCTATCTCTCACCTTGCGCAGCCCAGCCTACTGCCCGCACCCTTCTTTTTTTTACAGGCAGCGTCCGTTTGGGCGCTTCTCCTTCTCTCGCTACCTGCACCCCTCCTTTTGTTTCACACGCCCCCTGAGCCCAACAGACCACTCTCGCCGATTAGGTCCATACATAACCGTAATTCATAAACCTGAAAATCCCTTCCCTCCTCTCATTTGGATCAGCCGCTTCACCCTCTCTCGATCTTCTCTCATCTTCCTCTTTTTCCTCCCCCAATCTCGGCCTCTCTCTATCTGTCTCTGCCTCCTCCTTCTCTCATTTCCTCTCATCTCTTCTTCACCCTAACCCTAAAGAAGAATTCGCGGCGCCCATTACCCATATCTTCTCCTTTTTTATCTCAATCAAACCAAATCGGTGAATATAGCCCAAATCTTCATATCAATTGAGATCTTCACCATATCTCCATAAATCCATCTCCAAAACTGCGTATCTGGGTGCTCAGAAAAGAGGGTTTTCATTTCAATTTCTCCTTTCTTTCCATTTCCAAGACGCGGATCTGGCTGATTTGTTTGGGTGGGAATTTCTTCCCAGCTGCCATGACTCTGTGTAGTTCCACCACTGATTTCACATTAGGGTCCAACGAGTCATTATACCACCAAATGAATTGCCTCAGAATGTTACCTATTGCTTTTGCATTGCCCATTATTATAATTATGTCAAATTTCGGATCCAAATTTATTTTGATTGCACGTGTTCAGTGTTTTCAAAAAAAAAAATTGTTGTAGACCGTATACATTTATTTTGGCATATCAATCAGTGCTATTGATTGATATTATGTATTAATTTGATTGGGAAAAAACCTACCGCCAGTGCATGCCTATAAAATGGCACTCCTTAGTTGAACAACTCCACGCCTCCCACCACTTCCTACATACAACCCGAAATTTTCACTCCTCCTTTGCTATTCAATGGCTTCTCTAAACCTCAATGAAAACCATGCTCCTGATGTTGATTTCATTTCGACGTCACTGATGACAATCGAGAATTGAGCCTTCTTGTGCGTGTTGTCCGGATGTGGCATGTTCCTGACATGAGGAATGAAAAGCTACTATTGTCACTAGAGTTGGTACTTATGGATTCTGTGGTATGATTTCTATCATTTATTTTACCTCCATTTTTTACTTTTCATGACTAATAACTCGACTTTTTTCAATAATAGGGAACCAGGATTCATGCTTCCTTGAAGAAGCAACTCCTTTACAAGTTTGAGAAGGAAATAACAGAGGACCATGTTTACTACCTGAGCAAGTTTAAGGTCGACGCCAATATAGGAGATTACCGTACCACAAGTCACTCCTTCAAGCTGAGTTTCCATCTGCATACAAAGATTCGTTCTGCTAGTAATACGCCGGTCCCTCCTGTTCGTTACACTTTCACTTCACCCTCATTTTGTTTGGCTCCCGGCTTTGATAGTGATTTTTTAGTTGGTAATTTGTCTTTCATTTTTTGTTATTTCATTCTGTTCAAATATTTTAAGTTACACATTCATTCAATCAATTTTTTACTTTATGATTAATTAACCTTTTTAACAGATATCATAGGTGTTCTCACTGGCGTTGGACAACAACGTGAATATGTGAGAAACGGCGTCAAGTCTAAACTAATCACCATAGAGCTTGATAACATGGGGTACCTATTTGGTCAACAACATATATTTTTTTTCGTTAATCATCTATACATTTATGATTTTTTATACTAACACAATATCTTTTACGTATCGTTTCAAACTCACATTATTTGGGCGATATGTGGATGAGCTCACTTCATTCATGTCTGCTTGTAAAGCAGTGAATGTTATTCTTGCTATATTGTTCTGTAAA
The DNA here is from genome assembly GCA_037113605.1 of Calophaca sinica. NCBI lineage: Eukaryota > Viridiplantae > Streptophyta > Magnoliopsida > Fabales > Fabaceae > Calophaca > Calophaca sinica. The sequence goes on from CM073733.1 coordinate 133,949,835, forward strand.
ATCAAAGTCTGGCAAGGTATAACTTATCTTAATCCTATAACTTTATTACTTTGTTTGTGATTCTGTAATGAATGCTTTATTTTTTATAGGTTTTTTTCTACATCTTTAATTATTCTATAATTACTTCTAACTTAATTGGGATATTGTGTAGGACGCTCAACAATCCAAAGCACTATGTGTAGTACCATAATTTTGTCTGGCCTTCTTATTTTATTTTATTTTTATTTTATAATAATAATAATAGTAATAATTGTAGTAGTAGTAGTAGTAGTAGTAATAAAAATATTTTTTGTCTCATGAAAAAAGAAAAAAAAAAGAAAAGAAAAAGAGTTTATTTTTGAAATGAGGTGTGTGAATTAAAATATGGGAGGTGCCAAAAGCAATCAGCCAAAAGGTGGCCCAATCCAACACACATGCAGCCCAGCGCTTCCCATTTCTACGTGCACCCCCTTCCACCTCTGCATGCCTCCTTGCTCCTGGCAGCTACTACTGCACCCCATTTCCACTTACAGCATCCCTAGGCCACAGCGCCTCAGCCACCTCTACTCATCCCGCTCCTTAGCCCGAATAGCTGACCCAAAAATCATTACCTAATATGTTAACCTAATCGATAACCCTAGATTAGTCCCTACCCTTTCTCCTTTCTCTGCGCCTCACATGGCGCTCACTCCCAGGACTTCCCAGCCTCATCCTCCTCTTTCTCCTCCACCATTCTCGCTTTCTCCTCCATCTTTTCCTTCTTCCTCCTTTTCTATTCAACCCTAAGCGAGTCACGACCCTGACCACCTATCCGATCTCATATCCTTGTTTCCTTTTTCCCCCGAAATCTCTTTTTCTCTCCACGATCCTTTCCTCTGTTTGCCTCCAATCTCTCGTCTTTTCCCTATCTCGGCCATCTCTTCCCTTTCCCACTTTCTCTTCTCTACCTAACCTAATTTACGATCAAAGTCAAATTGCTCATATTTTCCTAAAACTTGATTTTTTGAAGGAGAGATCCATATAAACTCCTCAGGTCACGATTGCTTTACCTAAAAAAAAGAATATAAAATAAAATGCTCGCTAGGATGAAAACTTAGAAGAGGTCTGGCGAGAGGAAGTTAGAAACGACCGCTAGGTTGAAAAACTTCGCATAAAGAAGCGGCGAGGCGAGATTAGGGTCAAATTCATAAACATATCGGCTTGGATTGTACTTCTTGGACCTAAACATAAACCAAGAAGCTAGGGGGCAAAAAGCTAGGTCCATCGTCTACAAGCTTCACATTCATTCAGGTTTCAAAACTCACATGAAGGTGATCTGTCTCTCAACATAGATCCTCCCTCACATGGCTGGACGAAGGCCAAAGGGACACTGAAAAGTCTCTATGGATCAAAGTTGTCAATCTAATCCTTCCAAAGGCATCCAAAACATGAAGATGAAAATTTGAAGATCCATAAAATGAATTATCAAGGGGCAAATATGCAAACTTGGTGCAGTACAAAGTCAACCATTCGGACAAGCAATTCGACAGAAAGTTATTATCCCACGAGTCTAGGGGCAGCGTCCTCAAAAGGAATTCAGGGAAATCAAAAATATTTCAAAGCAAATAATATTCATACACATCATATCATTCATTGCATCTGGCATGATCATCAATACCTCTGGGCCTCAGACCCACCTTCAAAATCATTTCTCTAAAAATAATTTTTTTTCATTTCATGCATGGCATACCATTCATTGCATCCCGCATGATTATCAAAGTTTTTGGGTCCATTGACCCACCCTCTCAAATATTACATACAGTTGGTCTGTTGTTACTCAGTAAGAACTAGTACTCAGCCTATTCAATCTATTAGCATGAGTTAGGAACCTGTCTTACACTTTGCTGGGAATCTGACCCATCACCTTGGGAATCTGACCCAAGCCTTTGGTCGGGAACCGGACCTGCGTCTCAGATCTTCCTCAATTATGGAAATCGATTCACACCTCTTAACAAGAGTTAGGAACCTGTCTTACACCTTGCTGGGAATCTGACCCACCACCTTGGGAATCTGACCTAGGCTTTTAGTCGGGAATCTGACCCGAACTATGTCGAGTGACGGAGAAGCTCGTACGTTGGACGTTCACCTGCAATGGGAAAACCAGTCCATGCCTTAGAAAGAGTAAGGATTCTGACCTAAGCCTTGCCAGGAATCTGACCCGAACCTATATTGAGTGACATAGAAACTCATATCACGGACCTTGCCTAAAATAGGATAGCCAATCCGTACCTTTTAGCAAGAGTTAGGAACCTGACTAACCCGCCTGCAGGGAATCGGCCGAACTTGTGTCGGTGACAAAACTCGCCCCTGAACTTTCTCCAAATAGGAAGTTAATCCATTTTTGTAAATGAGAGCAGGACCTATGCCTTCTGAGGCATTCACTAGGGATCGAACCTAGAATCTCTCACCAATTTTTGTAAGAGCTAGTCATGCTTATGCCTTACATGGAATTCACTAGGAAATCAAACCTAGAATCTCTGACCCAGGGAGTTCGCTAGGAACCAGACCTAGAACCCCTCCCCAAAGTCAGGAACCAATCCCGCGTTCTTAAACCACTTGTGTTGGACAAAATTAGTGTCCTTTATCCTTAATTACCTTTTACAACGAAGGCACGAAGACCTTCGAGTAAAGTATAATTAAGGAGGAGCAGCTGTAGTACCCTAATTTTGTCCGCCTTCTTATTTTATTTTATTTTTATTTTATAATAATAATAATAGTAATAATTGTAGTAGTAGTAGTAATAATAAAAATATTTTTTGTCTCATGAAAAAAGAAAAAAAGAAGAAAAGAAAAAAAGAGTTTATTTTTGAAATGAGGTGTGTGAATTAAAATATGGGAGATGCCAAAAGCAATCAGCCAAAAGGTGGCCCAATCCAACACACATGCAGCCCAGCGCTTCCCATTTCTATGTGCACCCCCCTTTTTTGCTAAGCCACCTCTGCATGCCTCCCTTGCTCCACAGCGCTACTACCCGCACCCCCATTTCCCTTACGCACATCCCCTAGGCCACCAGCGCCTCAGCCCACCTTCTACTCATCCAACACTCACTTAAGCCCAAATGGCCCAAACCCAAAAATCATTACATAATAGGTTAACCCTAATCTGATAACCCTAGATTTCGTCCCTGCCACTCTCCTTTCTCGCCTCTGTGGCGCTTCCTCCCCAGACTTCCCACTTCTCTCATCCTCCTCTTTCTCCTCCACCATTCTCGCTTTCTCCTCCATCTTTTCCTTCTTCCTCCTTATCCTATTCAACCTAAAAAACCGTCGCGTGACTCTGAACCACACATCCGATCAAGTATCCTTGTTTCCTTTTTCCCAAATCTCTTTCTCTCCCACGATCCTTTTCTCATTTCCGCCTCCATCTCTCGTCTTTTTCCCTATCTCGGCAATCTCTTCCCCTTTCCCACTACTCTTCTACCTAACCTAATTTCTTATTCATTACTTCCTTGTGACGATAAGCCCAGCATCGACTAACTCACTTAACCTAAATTTCATAACGCAAATGCCTCATCTCAAACCACAACCTATCAAACCGAATCGAATCCACATGATTAGGTCAAGAGATCTGGCGTGATTAAAGGAAAGAAGAACAGTGAAGATCTCCACGAAAATCGAGTACTTAACTTTTATTTCTTATCTTTGTATCCTTTTTAATGTTTTGATTGATTCTGATTCGATTTTGGTTATGTTACGAGTCTATAAAGCCACTTGAACCCAGGAGGCATTAGAGGCGAACCACTAAAGAGAAAATCTAGAGAGGAGAGGGAGGCGGTAGCACATTGAAACCGAGGAAATGAACGAAAAGAGGGAGAGGCAGAAGAAAGAAGCCATAGCCATGAACCCGTAAGGCCCCCCAAAACCAAAAATAAACCCTTTCTTTTAGTTCTAGGTTTTTTTTTGTTCCCCCCATTCTCGTTCTGTATAATTTTTCTGGGAAAGCTTGTACCCAGGTTTCATCTTCTCTCTTTTTTTCTTACTTATTATTTGATGTTTCTGTTCTCTATATGACCATGTAGTAGAGACTTGAATCAAAAGATTGTGATCAATTCTTTAGTATTGTTCTTTTATTTTTGTGGTAGTGCAGTTCTTTATTCTTTATTCTTTGCCCATTATTGTTGTTGTTGTCGTTGGTGTTGGTGTGCTGATTTCCCTTATGAACCCATGGTTCTGAATTGGAATTAGGTTTAGGGTTTGGCCTTCCAATGGGGCCAAATCCTAAATAGGGATCAATTTGCAAATTCGATGAGTTCATAAGTGTGTTGATTCCCCTTTTTTATTCATGTTGTAAGTTGATTGAATTAGGGTTAGGATTTGGTCTTTCAAAGGGGCCACATCCAGACAGGGGACCATTTAGCAATTTATCTTTGTTTCAATTTATGAGCAAAAATAAAATAAGAGAAATGAATTAGGACCTTTAAGCAAATTGTATAAGAAGTTTTGTTTCGTTATATATATGTATATTTAAATGAATAAGTAAATATTTTGTTTTTTATTTTATCTTTAGATCAGATTTTATCTTCTAAATTTTATATCTTTTATTTCCGTTTTGTATAAAAAAAAATAATTAAGTTAAAAACGAATTTCTGGATTCTAATTATTAATAATGAACTCTTCTCGGATACTAAGATATATTTTTTTTCCAAATAAATTAGTCTCTTTTTTATACATAAAAAAATGCTTATTTTTGGAAATAATTCACTAAAGGCAAATATCGATTTTTAAACAATTAAAGGTACAATTTTTATGGCGATAGTGGGGTGCTATCGCCACATTAAATAACTCCAGAACAATCTGGTTCAAAGACCTTTTTCATTGTTAAATTCAAAAATATCCAAAAAATAGGTTTCTAATGTTTCCTAAAATTAAAATATTGGTGGCGGCTCCATTTAAATTTTTAGTGTGGTTGTCGCACTATGCACTCTTCTAAATTGTTGATAAATCCGGAATTGCCTGAAGTTACTGAGTTACGAAACAAGTAATGCATCTGTTTCCATTTTTAGATATACAGTGGTTTCAATTAGTTATTTTTTTCATTATTGTATTCTATCACTCATTTTGTATTCATGTTCTTTTGATAAAACTATAACTTAAATCATAGTATGGCTGAGAATCAAGACTCCCCTAATCTAAGATTAAGTCAAATTCCTGATTCAAAAGTCTATAACTGTGAAGAAGATTTGTTGTATGAGACTCGCCCAACTACAATTGCACTATTAAAGGATTGCAAAGAGGTAACCTAACTGTGTTTAAGCAATATCATTTTGTACAATTTAATATATAAGATTTCGCAAAATACATATATAGAAACTAATTTTTTTTTCGAATTCATATCAGGTTGGGTTATTTGTAGTCTTAGCTATAGTGACTAACGTTCTTGATGATGGTGATTGGTGGTACACTGCTTGCAACTGTACCAAGAAGGTCTATGCCGATGAAAATGCCTACTTCTGTGATAGGTGTAATAGGCATGTGTTTAATGTTACACCCAGGTATTCATCCAATCAACTATCCACAAATCTGTATAGAAGTTTGATTTGGTAGCATTTGTAGATTCATTCTACCTTACACATCTGTTTGAATACTTAGGTATTTGTTGAAGTTGAAAGCTATGGATGCATCTGGAAGTGCAAAGTTTGTTCTGTTTGAGAATGAAGCTTCTCTTTTGATTAAGAAGTCCTGTGCAGAACTGTTAGAGACAATGGAGGTGTTGTTTTATAACAGTGTCTATTTATTTCTTTTTTCATTGTCACAATTCTGTCACATTAAATACAATAAAGTTTATAAATCTTATTCTTAATATGTTACAGACCCCTAATCCATTCGACTTACCCAAAGAGATATCTGCACTAATTGGGAAAGAGTTCTTATTCAAGGTCCAATGTGTTGTAAGCACTGATGGCAGATTTGAGCGGTCCAACTATTGTTGTGATATCATTTGTGTTGTATATTTAGCTATTTATCAAACATTTGATTTTGTGAATTAACAATATATATTATTATGAATAGGAAATATATTGCTTAAATGTTGTAAAATATTTAGTATACAAAGGTTTTTTTTTTGGTACATGATACAAATGGTTTGTTCTATGTAAATTTAATCCATATGTTGTTAAACAAGAAAATTAATCATGTATTTATCAAAGTATAATGTATATCCGTGCAGTGCACGGGTCCAACATACTAGTTTCATTTAAGTATAGATTAATAAAATTAATGCATACCTCTTTATCATAAAACAAATATTTTACTTTTACTTTTGAAACTTTTGAATATAAAGGGCAACAATAAAATTAAACTTAGTCTTATATTACATCAAAATATTTTATGTTTTTATACTTTCAAACACAAAACTTAATACCTGAGTTCATGGATCCATATTTTAAGAAAGACTATCTAACTTTCAAAATACAATTTTCACTTTACTAAGAGAAGATAAGTTCAAGTAAATACTCTTATGATACGATACGTAAGGACCATTCTAAAGTGTAATAAATTGAAAGTAATCTCATATGAGATCCAAGTCTCGTACATGTTCTTTAGATACCATAAGGAAACCCTCTCGTAAACATTTTACATTCTATAGAACCCATGCATGAAATGTGAAATAGCAATATAACCCAATCTAATCTATAGATTGAACGTAACAACTTTCATCTCTTTAGTCGCTAATTGAAAAATATTAACTTTAACTAATGAGATAAAAATCTCAAATGCGTGCCTATTACACACACATGCATGCACATAAGAAACACATTCCTTTACATAATTTGACCATGTATTCATAGAACATACTCATAAGTATAATAGTACTTTACATAACAGATAAATTCTCATACACGTGGGAAAATCACAAGGAAAAACAATGTAATTCACGCACATCGAACTATCATCCACTTCTATACAGCACAACTCAATACATTGTTTCATTTGTTTTTCATTTCATTTTCATTTTGTTTATATTTCTTTCTTATCTGTTACTGTCAAGCTTGTCAAAAGTGAACACTCGAGGACTAGTGCATTTCTTTATACTTCCAAGCTTGTCAAAAGTTAACTTATGAGGACTAATGCAGTTCTCAACAATATGGAACATACCACACCCTTCATTTATTGAATGATGTATAATTCATTCTTCCCTTACAGAAGAATATAATAGTCATTCTCCCCTTACAGAAGAATATAAAGTCTTTGTATTGAATTTTGTTAGTTGATATTGTAAAAATCGAGACGTCCTATTGTCCCATAATTAAAGTAATCCTAAATATTTAATCTTAATTGTCATATTATATTATTGTAAGCACATCTAACGAGAAAGCATAGGAATTAAAAACTTAAAACATGAAACATACATGCATTTAAGTTAGGATTATAAGTATAGACATCATGTATAGTCATCCTCCAAACCAAACCATCATACCCACTCTAAAACACTAGAATAGCCATCGACACACTGACAAACGTATAACCACTATAACTCAGTACGATGGTCAAGAACTGCCCTCTCCATTCCTAAACCTCCTACGATAAACATGTAGAGGCTCCCACTCCGAGCTACTACTACTAGACATATGATATGTCTGTGTCGACACATTTACCGGTAGCGCTCACTACGAGCACGAGAACCTCTAGAAAAAACTGAGATGGTCACTGGCATAGGAGGTTTGGGGAGTGAACGAATCAATGTGGTACTTTTTGGAGGCTGCCACATCCAATCGAAGGGTGACCTTTGTGCTATCTTGAAGTCTCCGACTAAATTGTCCCGAAGAAAGTTTCCAAAACAGAAATACACACTTGCTAAACTCGTATATACGACCGTGAAGGTGGTCGGGTCTATCTTCCATCCATGTCAATCCTTGTTATGGTAGTGCAGCTCAAAATCGACCCACATCGGCATCCTCGGTGCCTACAAGATCCACGAGTGCAAGTGCGCCATCGCCATCCTCTTCTGCAACGAAGTCTTTTCCGAATTTGGGACATAAACAAAAACATATAGAAACATATGGGTAGATCCAACCTCGTGCTTCGTTGAAATCAAGGATCGATATCGTTGAAATCATATTTAACCTGCACTTGGAACACGGTGATAGATTCTTTCTGAGCAATCCTGAATACCCTTCTTTCCACTGTATCTAATCTAATAGTTGTTGTGGAAGTGAAGAAAAGTGAAGAAGGAGCAACAAGTGCAAGGTCCAAAAACTTGAACTCCGTTTTCTATCTGGATTCCTACCATCCCATTCAAGCCGGTAGCATCGACGACATCGATATTGTTCCACGCGACAATGACGTTTTTCATGCTCAACTTTGTTCCTCTATTGGCCTTTGTCTCTATTTCCTCCCTTTTTGCCCCCACTTTTTCTTTTTTCATAATTTTCATTTTTCATCGTTTTTTAATTTCAAAAATTGAATTTTACAGATGACCCATTTGGTGATCCTAAGGACACTGGAGACCCTTATTGCACTCTCTTCGTTGGTTGCCTCTCTCGCCTCACTAGTGAACACACTCTCCGCAAGGTAAAAGATTATTTGGTTTTGTTTTTTTTCTATTTGGATTCTCTAAAGTGAGTAGATGGTAAAGTGAAAAATTCAAGGGTTGTTATTTTAACAAACACATGATTTGGTGTGATGTACCTATATTATCTACCATTAATTTATTCATCAATGGTTGATATTACTCACTTTAGACTCTAAAGTAAGTTAGTCACTTTAGAGGAGTATGATCTTTTTTTTGGTGCAAAAAGAAGGATCCGACTCCTCTAAAGTGAGCAATTCACTTTAGAAAGTAAAGTAAGTAATCTCAACCATTGATAAGAAAATCAATATTTGGTATCAACTACAAATGCATAACAAATTACCTCTGATTTTCTCATAAACGGTTGGATTACTTAATTTACTCTCTACCCACTTTAGAAAAGTTAAATCTAAAAAAGAATATGTTCCTATCGAATGTTAGAACTTAGAAGTGCTATGACTTCGTTTATATGATTAATACAAATATGTAGAAATTTGTCCTAACTCTTAAAACCAATAGAGAAGATGGGAAACAACGGCTGTGTAAAATGCAAAGGAGAAGAAAAGGATGTGGGCGTTTCACTTCTTGTAAGTGATCGGGCTATCATCATTTATATTTAGGGTATTTTTGTGGGCCAAATATGTTAGGCCATACATAAACCCGCATAGTACTCCGATCCAGTTAAACCATGTTTTGAATGACCTCTCAAAGTCCCAAACTACCAACATGCAAAATCCCCTACCAAATTCGGGGAGACAGAGTAACCCTCCTCCCTGGTCCCCTCCGAGGCTGGGGATGATTAAGTTGAACGGAGATGCAAGTTTCTCAACAGATAAACAATGTGGTACCTCGGGTATCATATATAGCTTGTGGCCTTAATGGAGATGTAATTGCTGGAGCTGCTAGAATGTTCCCAATCTGCTCTCCCATCACTGCGGAAGCACTTACCATTTGAGATGCCCTTCCTTGCTCACAATCTGGATCTGAAACAGATAGTTTTCGAAAGTGACTGCTTAGAAGTTATCAAGTGCTCAAAAAGGAAGGCAAGACGGGGGAAATCTTACAGATCATTGAAGACATCCATGCTCTTATGAACAATTTTGTCACCTATAGCTTCAGTTGGACTAAAAGAGAAGGAAATGAGGTTGCCCATCTTATCGCAAAGCTTGCTTCGGTCCGCTCCCTCCCGGCTAATTTGATTTCCCACCCCCCGAATGAAATCAGACAGGCATTGCTCCATGATAGGGCCTCTATCAGTAGAGGTTCGAGGTCTTCTAGTCCAGATGTCTCTCAAACTGATATGTTTGTCGGGGAACAGCAAAGTGGTGCGTCTTGGATGCATGGTTCCCCTTCGCTCAGGAGGGATCTGAACGATTTGTAAAAGTGGATCCCCGGCGAGCTTATCTCTCGTTGCGGTGGGGTTTTAGAGAGATAACCTCACGATGAAATCTAGGGTTTGATTCACTAAATGGTAAGTGGGAGTGTAATCGGAAGTTCGAACTCGGTTCTTTAGTTAACTAGACTAGAATCTAGTGCAACGTGTTCCATCTTGTTTCCATGCGCCTATCGCTGTTGTAAGGCTGGACCTTGTCTATTGGGCTTTTAGGCCTCAAGTTAGTAGTTAATGCAATGCATAATCTTTTGACAAAAAAAAAATAATATGCTATATTTCTTTTTTTTCCCACACAAATTAAGATCTATTTTTTGACCAAAAAAATTAAGATCCATTTTTTTTTCTCACTAGTATAATACTCGTGCCTTGCACGGGTGTCGAGTAAAAGGTATAGAAATATTTGACACCATCATATCTATTATTAACATGTTTTTTTTATACTCAAAGGTAGAGATCAAAGGGTTGGGAACCAAGGTCATTGATGATGAGGATTGATTTACCTTATATTATATTGTTTGAAGCCTGGAGAGCAATATATGTAGTTTTTTTTGTTTCTGCAGTTGAGTCTTGTCTTTAGATCGTCAAAAGTACTTCTAATTTAGTTGAGACATGGGGTGGTTTTATATATCACCCACTTCTTTGTCGATTGGAAAAGACATCATTAATTTTGGCCCTAAACTAAACATGTTTTTTGATAAATTTTGAGTGTAAGAATATATAACAATTTTTGTAAATTTATATAAATATTTGCACACATGTTTATATATTTATATATACTTATGGTGGCTTCTAGGGTAGAGATTAATATCAAATGGTTCATCGGTGAACCATGATTTATAACCGTTAGATCAATTAATTCCATTAGATCCTCCCACACAACTGCACACTGAATTATTTCCCAAAAACCATCTCATTCCCTTTTCGGCTCTCTCTTTCTCGACCCGCCTTTTCCTTCTCTCTCACGCCCATGGCCCCTCAAATAATTATTATTTTTTCAAAGATTTGAAGAAGTGAAATTAGAAGCTTGATCTCGATGCCCATTGGTTCAACTAAATAAACTGAAGGTCAAGCGTGAGGCCCATGGGATCCGAATTGGTCTTCGGTGGAGACAGCTAATCGCTTGGCTCTTGCATTGTCCAGAGTTTATCCTCTGCAATTATTGTAGTCAACCTTATTCAAGTTAAAATTATGTATATCACCATTAAGATTATAACTAAGCCATAATCTAAACCCCTTGCTATCAATTCTTAAATATCATACAGATGTAATCAATTCTTATTTGAAGGTTCTATGGTGATGAGGCTTCAAAGGAGATGGATTATGTTTCACAAACAATCGAAAACCAGCATGAGTACTGCATAACTGTGAAGCAAGCAGATGGAAGGGGGAGAAAGGAGGAAGAGGGAGAAAGGTGGGAAGAGAGAAAATGGAGAAAATGTATTTAGTGTGTATGGTGCATCATAAGATTTGGTACACCTATTTGATCCAATGGTTATTAACAATGGATCACAATGAACCATTTAAACACTTGTTCACTCTAGATGCCACCATATACTTATAGATATAAATATATATTTAAATGCCTAGATATGTATTTTTAAATATGTTATATTATAATATTATAATTATAATTTATGTATACCATATTCATTCATTTTGTTTAATTTTAATTTAATCTATTTCCATTAGAAAATTTTAATATAAAAATTTGAAAAGGGCTCATGTTATTTTTTAAAAATAATACCATATACTTGTCAATATTGAGTTTTTTTTTTGATATAAAATATTGAGTTATTCTTTAATTCTATAAACTAGAGTGAATGTTAATCGACTCATTTATATTGATACCTATAGAAGAATATAAAAGCTTGAGTTAAATTATGCAGCTAATACTTCTATAAGCGCTTTGAAGCTTTTCCTGAAAATTATGCAGCAGGTGAGCAAAGGAAGAATCACAAGCGGTGACCAATTTGCAGCAACAGGTCAAGCTGAAGTTTTCATGAATGGTATGCGGAGCCCAGGAACAATGCACATGTAAATTTTGCTTATCTTGGTGTTCTTTGCGGATTACGGTAGGTAAACCATTGAACCTGTGTTCTAAAAATTGGAATGCTGCTTTGTAGAACTAGACATGCTGCTTTTTCTCACCATGTTTTCAAGTCCTATGCTTCCTCTCTTCTCCGTCTTCACTCTTCATCTTCCAACAGAAACAAAACCCACCCTAATTTCACAAACCCTGAAACCCTCTCCTCCAAATCCAATCCACCCACTTCCTCCTCCGCTTCGATTCCGCGCCTTTCACCCAAGAAAACCCTTTACTCTTTGCTCACCGACCTTGTTTCTTGCCCCAGCGACACTGACACTGCAATTGATCGTGTTTTGGATTGTTACAAGGGAGAATTGAGCTCCAACCTCGTGCTTCGTGTCTTGATGAGTTACAAACACTTGGGTAGAGCCAAGACCTTGAAGTTCTTCTCATGGGCTGGGACCCACATGGGGTTTCAGTTTGATGACTCTGTGGTTGAATACACGGTTGATTTCTTGGGTAGGAGGAAGCTCTTTGACGACATCAAGTGTTTGTTCATGACTCTGGTTTCTCATCAGGGTAAAGTTTCACCCAAGGCATTGTCTATTTGTATAAGGTTTTTGGGTAGGCAAGGGAGAATTAAGGAAGCATTGTCATTGTTTGATGAAATGGAAACTGTATTTGGGTGTAAGCCTGATAATCTTGTGTGTAATAATGTGCTTTATGTGCTATGCAAGAAGCAGTCATCTGAGGAAATGATTGAACTTGCACTTTCAATTTTTCACAAAATTGAATCTCCTGATACATATTCCTGTAGTAATGTAATTGTTGGTTTGTGTAAACTTGGTAGATTAGAGGCTGCTCTTGAAATTTTTGGCCAAATGGATAAGGTTGGTGTTACTCCAACTCGTTCTGCTGTGAATGTTCTTATTGGGGAGCTGTGTTCAATGAGTGCAAAAGAAGGGTCTCTTGAGAAGGTAAGAGTGAGGAATACTCGTAGACCATACACTATTTTAGTTCCTAACATGGGAGGAAATAGGGATGCAATTCAGCCTGCTATTACTGTGTTTTGGACAGTTGTTAATTCTGGCTTGTTGCCTAGTACTTTTGTTGTCGTTAGGCTCATATCAGAGCTTTGTCGCTTAGGTAATACAGGAGAAGCTGTTCAAGTGTTGAGGATTGCTGAGGAAAGGAAGCTAACTTGTGTTGAAGAGGGATACTCAATGGTTATAAAGGCATCATGTGAACACCGCAGAGTGGAGGAAGCTGGCGATTTGTTTGGGAGAATGCTAGCCCGTGGAATAAAGCCAAAGTTGGCTGTTTACAATTCTGTTATATCCATGCTGTGTAAATTGGGAGATTTGGACCATGCTACTGGGGTCTTTGAAATCATGAACAAGAATAGATGCCTTCCAGATAGTTTAACCTACATTGCTTTGATACATGCTCATGGTGAGTGTGAGAATTGGAAAGCTGCTTATGACTTATTGATGGAAATGTTGGGTTTTGGATGGATTCCACATTTTCACACTTACAATTTGGTAGACTGTCTTTTGAGAGAACATGATCAGTTGGATGTGTGCCTTAAGTTGGAAAGGAAATTGGACAACCAGAAATTGCAGAAGCTGTGTAAGGAAGGTCAACTAGATGATGCTTATGAGAAAGTAAAATCAATGCTTGAAAAGGGTATTCATTTATCAGCTTATGCTAGAGACGCATTTGAGCATGAGTTTCAGAAGTGTGGCAAGTTAAACATAGCACATCAGTTGCTGGGAAATACTCAGAGAGATCAGAAGCCTGAGGAGATTAATAGAACTTGACTAGTTACTAAAAAAAAATTCCTTTGTTGTAACAATTTTGGGTTTCATAATTGACATTTTTGGTTTTGATATTTTAACATAATTTCTTCCTCAAACTTCTAGTCTCAGTTTTAATTTTTTCTGTATCTTCTAAGGTCTTGCATTGTCCAGTCATTGAACCTTCTAAAATCTTCCAAGTTTACAACGTTAAATTATACAAACAAAAGAAGGACATAACTTTAGAGTTGTAGATTCTTCTCCTTGCAAGCTCCTTATTCCAACTTATTGTGCTCATCAAATTTTCACTTATCCAGCCATGTCTGTTCAATTTTACTGTATTTGGGTATTGTGGCACTGGCAAAATCCTTCTCTATTAGACTGTTTCAATATCTTATTGGAGCTTATCTATTCAATCATATGTACAGTTACTGATACTAAAATGTATATGACCTTTGGAGATTCATGTGCCAACTATTTCATTATCAGTTATCAACTTTTCTGTCATATAAGGAAGAAGTGATAATAGACCTGTCTTAACAGAACTGTCAGCAAAGCTATCTACCCAATTTGATCATACTTGCGCAAAAAATTGCAGTCCATATTGGTCTGACTCCGGTTATAGCACTCTCTTTGTGGGTCGCCTCTCTCGCATCACCACTGAACACACACTCAGCAAGGTAAAAGATTCTTTGGTTTTTTTTTTTTTGGTGCAAAAAGGATATATTCCTATCAAATGTTAGAACTTAGAAGTGCTACAAGTAAGTAAAAGTATTATGGCCTCGTTTATATGATTAATACGAATACGTGGACATTTTTCCTAACTCTTAAATATAATTTTAACTCAGTTAATTTAGGTTTATTTGTACTGAAGATGAGAAATAAGAATGTGTGAGTTATCTTTCAGGTTATGAGTAAGTATGGTCGGGTGAAGAACTTGCTGTTGGTGAGGGACATTGGTAACTTTCTTTGATCCGTTCTTAAACCATCTTCGATTTCAGCTTATGTCAGTTATTTTCCCCAGATCTATGTGGGTCTGTTTTACATCTTCAAAATTGCGTGCTTTTGAAAAACATCTAATAGAACTGTTATTTCTTATTGAGCTTGTGGGTCAATATGATTCAGTACTTGCTGATTGAGTACTTGTAATGTATAGTGCCTCTGAATTTGACTGTTCTTGAAAAATAATATTTTAGGTTCAAGGATATATAGTGCCTCTTCATGATACTGCTCTTTTTTATGTATAGTGCCTCTTCATCTCCTGTTTTTAGGCAGTTATAAGAACTATTAAATACAGTATGTAATTCTGTCAGAAACATGATACTGCTCTTTTTTTTTTTTTGACGGGAAATAACTTATATCATATCAATCAAAATGTCGTCCACAATGCAGCGAGACATATAATCAAAAACTTGGTGACTAGCATAAAATTTAGACGCCCTTGCCAAAGCATAGGCAACCCGATTTGCTTGTCGTCTTACAAAACTTATCCCAAAGTTATTAGATAAAATCGCCTCGCAAAAACTTGCTCTTTTTTATTTATTGTTTATCTTGTATAATTTGTTTTGTGTTAGAGAAATAATTTGTTGCGTGTAAATATATAGATGCCTGGAAACTTACATTATTTCTTTTATGAAATTGTTTTATGGTTTTCCACTTAGTGAAAAGGATTCATATTAACTCTGTAAATGTTTATTTACCAACTAATATTGTATTCCCACTATTTATACAGCATCTTGTATACCCGTTTTTGTGTTAGATCCCTGCCAATGGTTTGGCATGTTTATGCATTTGTCCACTTGAATTATGTGTTGATAACTACTCTTTTACATTTATTATTGTCAAGCTGTGGGATTGAAGTTTTTATGTCCACCTTTAAAACTTTTGGTGAACACGTTTGGCGCATCTTCAAACGTTTTCTTCATACCACAATGCTTCACATCAATCGTATAACATTGATTTTAATTCTTTTGTTGTGGTAAATATTGAAGACAACGTCCAGCTCAACCGTGGCCTCAAAAGCACACAAATGTGGAAGGGCATAACTGAAAACATGTGGAAAAAAAAAAGCAACTCTAGGGAATTTCTTTCAAAAAGGTATGGGTCCCATGCAATTATTCTCAGACTCTGACTCTCTTCTCTCCTCTCAACCAAACTAGAGAGATTCCTCATTTCTCCTATTAACTCTTTATTTTTTTTCTCACTTCAAAGTTCAAACAAACAAGCCGTAAATGATAAACTAAGCAGGAAACGTGAAATGAACAAAGGCATAATTATGGGTAAATTACAGATGAATTATAGAATTGGCGTAGTTCGGCTGGTGTCATGCCCTTTGTCATATCTACTAATTTATTTAATGTCAGCTCCAGCAGACTCTTTATGTGCAAGTAGTTTGCCGATCGTATAAGATCAAAGAGAGTTTCACGGTCAACATTGACGAAATCAGCATCCCATTCATTGAGATCAATATCTGACGTGTGTTCTTCATTGTGCTTCTTACAGTATTCAATGACCTTGCCCAACATTTCGCTGCTCACTAAAGTTAGTGGAATGTTGCTGCTATCAATATCATGAGGGTTGGTCTCAATAACATCCTGGATTGTCTCCATCAGAGCTTATTAAGTTGATTTTCTTCAACGAGGCCGCTGGACTGTCTTCCTGCAACCAATTTAGTTTGTTTTGTTTAATTTAATTGGACAAATTATTTAGTGTTGGGAATTTGACTCTTCAAATTCTCTTCCCCAGAAACTGCACTTGTGGAAAATTGGAAAAACAAATTAGAGAAATAATAACAACACAAGTATTTAACGTGGAAAACTCTCAAACCAGGAGAAAAACCACCAGCACCAGAGAAAAATTCACAATGTAGAAAATTATTACAACTACACAATTTTCTCTCTGCACCCCCGCACACCCATAAAGCTTCTCCACTAGCAAAACTTATTCCTCACACCTCTCCTTTTACAAGAAATATTCCTAATAAATTCTTTTTCTGATGTGGAGGTTCAGCCCAAGCTGCAACCACAGAGCATACTAAGAATTCTATTAAATTCTAAAACAAAGAGAGGAATTTATCTAGAGACAAAAGTTGCTAGACAAGCTTTTGACTGGTGTACATAAACCCAAGCCCCAAGCCTCCTTTTATAACAAAGAGGTTCACTCCTCTTTACTATTTTACCGGATGTGGGACTAAAAGTCCCATCACCAACAATCTCCACCTTGTGACTTTGTGGTCCCACAACGCTCCACCTTGATGAAGATTCTCATAGCTTTCGCTATCATCGCAACGATCATGCTCCACCATAAAAGCATGATCACTCGTAACTAGTCATCCCAAGCATTTAAACTCGGCACATGTCGAAATATAACCTTGCCGAAAAAACTATGGTGCAACTCCCATATTTGACTCTCATGGAAGTTAATCGACCATCGACATAAATTTCACCACACACCCCCGCATCAATGTCAACCAATGCCCGTGTGCAAAATGTGGTCCCGCTTAACATTTAATATCCTTTATCATGGCAACTTTGGGACCCATGCCATAAGGATATACATGTCATTCTTTCAGAAGACACCAAGATCGGAGATAATGTTAGCCTCATTATCAGCATCTCCACTACTTTCGTGAGTAACCCGCCTTCAAAGCCTTGTGTAAACCAGACTGAATCAACACATCCTTGACTTGTATTTGCCACAAGCCAAAGTTGATCTTTCCGTCAAATTTCTCTACATCAAATCTGACTGCATTTGAAACTCTGCTTCCCGACATCCTCTTTGGCAGAACCCGTGCTCTGATACCACTTGTTGGGAATTTGACTCTTCAAATTCTCTTCCCCAGAAACTACACTTGTGGAAAATTGGAAAAACAAAATAGAGAAATAATAACAACACAAGTATTTAACGTGGAAAACTCCCAAACCAGGAGAAAAACCACCAGCACCAGAGAAAAATCCACTATGTAGAAAATTATTACAACTACACAATTTTCTCTCTGCACCCTCAAGACACCCACAAAGCTTCCCACTAGCAAAACTTATTCCTCACACCTCTCCTTTTACAAGAAATATTCCTAATAAATTCTTTTACGATGTGGAGGTTCATTATTTGCAACCACAGAGCATACTAAGAATTCTATTAAATTCTAAAACAAAGAGAGGAATTTATCTAGAGACAAAGTTGCTAGACAAGCTTTTGAATGGTGTACATAAAACCAAGGCCCAAGCCTCCTTTTATAACAAAGAGGTTCACTCCTCTTTACTATTTTACCGATGTGGGACTAAAAGTCCCAACACCAACAATCTCCACCTTGTGACTTTGTGGTCCCACAACGCTCCACCTTGATGAAGATTCCCATAGCTTTCGCTATCACTGCAACGCAGTCATGCTCCACCATAAAAGCATGATCACTCAGAACTAGCCATCCCAAGCATTTAAACTCGGCACATGTCGAAATATAACCTTGCTGAAAAAACTATGGTGCAACTCCCATATTTGACTCTCATGGAAGTTAATCAGCCATCGACATAAATTTCACCACACACCCTGCATCAATATCAACCAATGCCCGTGTGCAAAATGTGGTCCCGCTAACATTTAATATCCTTTATCATGGCAACTTTGGGACCCATGCCATAAGGATATACATGTCATTCTTTCAAAAGACATCAAGATCGGAGATAATGTTAGCCTCATTATCAAAGATCTCCACTACTTGGGAGTAACCACCGCCTTCAAAGCCTTGTGTAAACCAGACTGAATCAACACATCATTGACTTGTATTTGCCACAAGCCAAAGTTGATATTTCTGTCAAATTTCTCTACATCAAATCTGACTGCATTTGAAACTCTGCTTCCCGACATCCTCTTTGGCAGAACCTGTGCTCTTGATACCACTTGTTGGGAATTTGACTCTTCAAATTCTCTTCCCCAGAAACTGCACTTGTGGAAAATTGGAAAAACAAAATAGAGAAATAATAACTACACAAGTATTTAACGTGGAAAACTCCCAACCAAGAGAAAAACCACCAGCACCAGAGAAAAATCCACTATGTAGAAAATTATTACAACTACACAATTTTCTCTCTGCACCCCCGCACACCCACAAAGCTACCCCACTAGCAAAACTTATTCCTCACACCTCTCCTTTTACAAGAAATATTCCTAATAAATTCTTTTTCTGATGTGGAGGTTCAGCCCAAGCTGCAACCAAAGAGCATACTAAGAATTCTATTAAATTCTAAAACAAAGAGAGGAATTTATCTAGAGACAAAAGTTGCTAGACAAGCTTTTGAATGGTGTACATAAAACCAAGGCCCAAGCCTCCTTTTATAACAAAGAGGTTCACTCCTCTTTACTATTTTTGATGTGGGACTAAAAGTCCCAACACCAACAATCTCCACCTTGTGACTTTGTGGTCCCACAACGCTCCACCTTGATGAAGATTCTCATAGCTTTCGCTATCATCGCAACTTGATCATGCTCCACCATAAAAGCATGATCACTCGTAACTAGCCATCCCAAGCATTTAAACTCGGCACATGTCGAAATATAACCTTCTTTGAAAAAACTATGGTGCAACTCCCATATTTGACTCTCATGGAAGTTAATCACCATCGACATAAATTTCACCACACACCTGCATCAATGTCAACCAATGCCCGTGTGCAAAATGTGGTCCCGCTTAACATTTAATATCCTTTATCATGGCAATTTTGGGACCCATGCCATAAGGATATACATGTCCTTCTTTCAAAAGACATCAAGATCGGAGATAATGTTAGCCTCATTATCAAGATCTCCACTACTTTCAGGTAACCACGCCTTCAAAGCTTGTGTAAACAGGTGAATCAACACATCATTGACTTGTATTTGCCACAAGCCAAAGTTGATATTTCCGTCAAATTTCTCTACATCAAATCATTTGCATTTGAAACTCGCTTCCGAGCATCCTCTTTGGCGTAACTCGTGCTCTTGATACCACTTGTTGGGAATTTGACTCTTCAAATTCTCTTCCTTAAACCGCACTTGTGGAAAATTGGAAAAACAAAATAGAGAAATAATAACAACACAAGTATTTAACGTGGAAAACTCCCAAACCAAGAGAAAAACCACCAGCACCAGAGAAAAATCCACTATGTAGAAAATTATTACAACTACACAATTTTCTCTCCGTACCCCTGCACACCCACAAAGCTTCCCCACTAGCAAAACTTATTCCTCACACCTCTCCTTTTACAAGAAATATTCCTAATAAATTCTTTTTCTGATGTGGAGGTTCATTCAAGCAACCACAGAGCATACTAAGAATTCTATTAAATTCTAAAACAAAGAGAGGAATTTATCTAGAGACAAAAGTTGCTAGACAAGCTTTTGAATGGTGTACATAAAACCAAGGCCCAAGCCTCCTTTTATAACAAAGAGGTTCACTCCTCTTTACTATTTTACCCGATGTGGGACTAAAAGTCCCAACACCAACATTTAGCAATCGGAATGCAAATAATACTACTATAATTCCTGAAATAGTCATACAGATGGATCTTTGTATGAGTTTCCCGCGTATGTAAAACACAATACTGTTTTTTATATAGAACTTTCAAAAAACAAAACCAAATTAAAAATTAAAAAAAATGACATTACTATACTTAAAACTAAGAACAAGAAGGAAAAATAGAAAAAGGAGCTCACCAAAAACTGGTAATACAAGAAACAACTGGCACTACAAGGAGCTTGTGCTACATAAGCATCAATTTGGAGCAATAAAAATATTGATCGATCAATTAATGCAATTGTAATTTTACCATCACTGAAATCACCTTTGGCGTGTTATCTGTCCAGGAAGGACTTGCACTTGCTATCCATTTTGAAGCCTCGTCATAATATAATGTTGCAATCTCCTTAATCATTCTTTCTGCAAAGTATTTGGGGTTGTTTTTTCCGGTGCTATCCGCAATCTCCGTGTAGACGGTCAATATGTCATTAACCAATGTTCTGTCAATCTGCTTTCCTGCACGTCCCTGATCAAGCTGAAAGTAGGAAATAAAGATAAACAAGCAACATTATAGTAAAAGTCACAGGAGAGGAGGGATGAGAATCACAAAGATGAAACCAAGTGATGGTTTCAGATTGACTACGGCAACATTTTGATAGACACAAGTCCATCAAGTGGAACAGTAGAAGGAACATAGTTGAATGATATGTCATTGAACTACATAACAAAATTATAGAAAGATTACGCATCATTATTAAAGAAAATATTAGCAGAAGAACGAACAATGGTTGGAGAAAAACACACAACATAGCCAAATGAAGATGAATTTGTAGGCTCAAAGCTTAACAATGAACACAACAGAGCAGCAGGGCACCCTAAGTACACAGGTTTATAAGTAACATACATATGGACAGGGAAAACAGAGAATTCCATACCAGTGCCAATATAGCTTCCATTACTTGTTTGTTCACTTCATCATATACCTATGACACACAAAATGAATGAAGTAAACACAGTTAAAAAAAACAAGGGAAGAAAACAAAGTGTAACTTTTCAAAGGGATCCCATCACCAACCAAGTCATGGAAGGATAAAAAGGCAGTTTCTTCAAGAGAGCTGCCGAGATTGGATATAAGTTGTGTTGGGAAAATTCGCACTCAAACTCACAAGAACACACAGAGAAAGAGATAGAGAAAACAACACAAGCATATACGTGGTTCACCCTCAGTGTGAGGATTACATCCACGGGCAGGAGAAGAAAGATATTCACTATGAATTCAGATTACAAGAGTATGTTACTCAATTGCTTATCATCCTCTATATATAACAAATAGAGGAAGCAATTCTGTTACTTCACCAGAACAACAAATAACAGAAAGTAACTGAACTAAACTAAGGCTCATAAACGAAGCCCAACAACGGAAGTGAGATCGACGCCCAGCAACCGTGATTTGGTATGCAAAAGGAGAGACCAGGTTTGGTATGCGAGAGAGAAAAGAGACCAGGTATTTGGTAGACCAGAAGAGACCAGGCATTTGGTAGACTGAAGGCGATAAACCGAAGTCGTAATGGAGCGATGGTTTAAGCCCAAAACCAACAAATCTCCACCTTGGGTCAAACCACTATCGTAAACATTTAGCAAATTCTCATCTTCCCTTGAGCGCCATTCAAAGCTGTTATTTCATTTATCAACATTGAGCATGTCCAAACAATGCATGAACTTGCTCTTGGGAACCGGTTTGGTCATGATATCACCGGATTGTCCTTAGTATCAACCTTGAGCACCTTTATTACATTTCAGTCCGAATGAAGTGATACCTAACATCTATGTGTTTGGTTCTCTCATGGTGCACTTGATCTTTTGCCAAACAAATGACACTTAAGCTGTCACAAAATATGATGGCTTTATCTTGTGGAAAGCCTAAGTCACTGATAAGTCCTTTAAGCCAAATGCCTTCTTTTGCTGCCTCTGTCAGGGCCATGTACTCTGTACGTGGTTGATAACGCTCTTGTGCAGGCGCAATGTAGCTTTCCAACTTACTAAGCACTTGCCATTGTAAAAGCATAACGATGAATGGACCTTCTACCATCAAGATCCCGGCGATAGTCGAGAATCGAGAAACGATTAAGAGAACAAGTAGAATCATTCCCATACACAAGACCAACATCACTTGTTCCTTTGAGATATCTGAAAACTCTCTTGACAAAGAATCGGTGTTGCTTCACGGCCTCGCTTATGTATGCGCTTATGACACTTACGGCTTGTGCAAGATCGTGTCTAGTGCAAACCATGGCATACATGATGTCGCCAATCGCACTAGCATATGGAACTCTCTCCATGTAGTCCCTTTCACTCGACCAGTCTCAAACACTTCATCGATTCTCGATGGTTGCGAAGAAGTGGAGTGGTAACAGGTTTCTTTGTAGTCATGCCAAATCTGTTTAACACTTTACGAATGTAAGACTTTTGACACAAGAAAAGCTTCTTCTTATCTCTGTCCTGTAGATTTCCATTCCCAAAATCCTCTGCGGCACCAAGGTCTTTCATGTCAATTCGAGAATCGAGAAGAGACTTGAGCCTATTAATATCAGTCATGTTTTGAGATGCAATGAGCATGTCATCAACATAGAGCAATAGGTAGACATAGGAATCATTTTTCGTTCTTGAGGTACACACATGAATCATAAGGACTTCTTTTGAATCCATGGTGAATCATAAACTGATCAAATCTCCTATACCATTGCCTTGGAGATTGCTTCAAGCCATACAATGATTTCTTCAACTTGCAAACTAATTTCTCCTTTCCTTGTTCTACAAAGCCCTCTGGTTGCTTCATGTAAATGTCTTCCTCTAAATCCCCATGTAGAAAAGCTGTTTTTACATCAAGTTGTTGTAATTCCAAGTCCATATTAGTTACTAAGGCAAGGAGAACCCGAATGGAAGTGTGTCTTACAACTGGAGAGAAAATTTCATTGTAGTCCACACCTTCCTTTTGGCTAAAACCTTTTGCAACTAATCTGGCCTTGAATTTGATTCCATCTACTTTGGAGATTCCAGGTTTCTTCTTAAAAATCCACTTGCTTCCCACCACTTTTCTGCCTTCAGCAACTTCCTGTTGCCATGTATTGTTTTTGTGCAGATCGCATTTCATCATGCATGGTGTGAGCCATTTTTCGCTTCGAACAAGTAATAGCCTCCTGGAAATTTCTTTGGCTCTTGTGCATCAACATCTTCAAAGAACTTGAAATGCATATGAGAGCATATCTTCATAACCATACCTCTCTGGAGCCTTTCTATTCCTTTGAGACTTTCCGATGCACGCATGCATTCGCTTTCGCCGCTTCTGCGAGAATTTGCAATTCGTGATGATTCTCGATTCCGCTGACTACCCGATTCTCGCTTGATCGGTGCCTTTCTCACCTTGATCATTCGCCTTCAATTTCTTCAAACTCCACCGCTTATAGGTTTTGTCACGACTTGGTGATTGTGCAATTTCACTTTGTTATGCAAGAGAGACCTCTCATCAAAGTTTACATCTCTACTCAAAATCACCCTTTTCTCAGTTGTGACCAAATCCTTTGTCCCTTGACCCCCTCACCATATCCAACAAAAATTCCCTTTCTAGCTCTAGGTTCAAGTTTGCCCTCACTAACATGGTAATAAGCGTGACAACCAAAAACTTTAAGCCTAGAATAATCGGCAGGTTTGGAAAACCATACCTCAATTGGAGTTTTATTGTCAATGGGTGAGGAGGAGACTCGTTGACAATGTAGCATCTTTGTCAGAGCAACTTCACCCGTAAATGTTTCTTCAACCCTGAATTGGATAGCATACATCTAGCCTTATCCAATAAGGTCCGGTTCATTCTCTCTGCTATGCCATTATGTTGAGGTGTGTTCCTCACTGTATATTGCCTGGCAATACCTTCAGCTGTGCAGAATTTATTGAACTCTTCAGAACAAAACTCTAAACCATTATCGGTTCTTAGTCTTTTAATCTTTCTTCCCACTTGATTTTCTGTCAAAGTTTTCCAATTCTTGAAATATTGGAAAGCCTCAGACTTGTGTTTCATCATATAAACCCAAGTCATGCGAGAGTAGTCATCAATAATGGAAAGAAAGTACCTAGCTCCACCTATAGATGGAACCTTTGATGGACCCCAACAATCTGAGTGTATCTTTGTCTGCAGTAGCCTTGGTTGTGTGTGAAGCCTTCGAAATTTGGATCTATGATGCTTACCAAAAACACAATGTTCACAAAATTCCAATGCTCCTCCTTCGACCTTGTAACGACCCTCGATCAACGAGAGCTTTCAGCCCCTTTTCACTCATGTGCCCCAATCTCATGTGCCACAATTTGCGGCATGTCGAGTTTCTGTTTTTGCCCACGAGCGATTGCTTCGCATTAATCGAGTTGTCCCTTGAAGAATGTATAGATTTACGTGTTTTGAGCCTGTAACACCACAGTCTCTTTCCTGCTTTCGATCTGCATAATCCTCCTTGAACACCGCATATGAAGCCCTTTGAATCCAAAGCACCGACAGAGATGAGGTTTCTTTTTAATCCAGAACATGCTTGACATTGGTTAAGGTTCTAATCACATCATCATGCATTTTGATTTGAATAGAACCTATACCAATTGTCTTACCGCAGTTCATTGTTTCCCATGAGCACATTTCCTCCAAGCTTCTCATCATACGTCACAAACCAATCTTTGTGAGGACATATGATGAGAACATCCTGAGTCTAGCACCCACTGCTCGACCGAGTTTGATCATCATTAATAGTGAGAGCATACTCGAGAATCCGATGAGCGATCTTCTTGAGCGATAGCGACAGCAATTCCTTCTTCTTCTTCTTAGACGGTCTTTCTTCCAATGTCCAGGTTCTTTGCAATAGTTGCATATATCTTTCGGATTAACCTTTCCTTTGGAATTCTTCCCTTTCCCTTCTTCTTGTTTTGATTGTTATTTGAATTTCTTTGAGTTCTTGACAAATGCACTGAGGCGTAATCATCACCTGCTCGGATGCCTTCAATCGAAGCTCTCTAGAATATAAGCTTGTCTTGACTTCTTCTAGAGTGATGCTCTCTTTACCAACACTAATAGAACTTACAAAGTTTTCATAAGATGGTGGCAAAGAAGCTAAAAGAACCATGGCAATGTCTTCATCCTCCATCTTGACATCAATGTCCATGATTCAGGATTGAATTCACTTCATCAAGATGCTCTTTCAGTTTTGACCCTTCTTTCATTTGAAGACTGAATAACCTCCTCTTAAGCAACAACTTGTTGCTCAACGATTTGGTCATGTATAGGTTCTCCAATTTGAGCCATAACTTGGCAGTGATATCCTCTTGACAACTTCATAGAGGACTTCATCGGATAGGGATAGGAGAATCAACGAGTGAGCTTTCTCCTCATGTTGTGTTGACGAATCTTTGGCGACCTTTCGGTTTGGCGATAGAGGGCCCAAACCCCTTATTCTTTGAGAAGTGCACGCATCTTAATGCGCCAGAGATTGAAAGCTGTTCCTCCCATTAAACTTCTCGATCTTGATTGTGTTTGACATCTTTCTTGGGCCAGACGGTGGAGAAACTCCTTTGTAAAAAGCGAAGAAAGAAAGAACTAGGAGTGATGCCCTGCACCGAGAAGCACCACAAACTGAACAAACACTGAGTCACAAGATTAACAGAATGCAATGTGGATCTTGAACATCCACCGAGAGCGCAGCGGAAGACGGACAGGGAGGCTTGGATCGAGTCTCGCTCTTGATACCAGTTTGTTGGGAAAATTCGCACTCAAACTCACAAGAACACACAGAGAAAGAGATAGAGAAAACAACACAAGCATATACGTGGTTCACCCTCAGTGTGAGGATTACATCCACGGGCAGGAGAAGAAAGATATTCACTATGAATTCAGATTACAAGAGTATCATACTCAATTGCTTATCATCCTCTATATATAACAAATAGAGGAAGCAATTCTGTTACTTCACCAGAACAACAAATAACAGAAAGTAACTGAACTAAACTAAGGCTCATAAACGAAGCCCAACAGCGGAAGTGAGATCGACGCCCATCAACCATATGCAAAAGGAGAGACCAGACGCTGGTATGCAGAAGAGACCAGACGCTGGTAGACCAGAAGAGACCAGACGCTGGTAGACCAGAAGCTGATAAACCAGAAGCTGTAATGGAGCAGTGGTTTAAGCCCAAAACCAACAAGTTGTTTCCAGACAACTAAAGAATCTTGAGAGCCTCTCGGTGATAATTTTGTAATTTGACCATCTTTTGAGTAGTTCTCTCAACAAAAGTTCATCTTTCTTTTCCCGCAAAGATGGCAAAACCTAACGACAAGAAAATCTTATAGTTAATTTCATGCATGCAATTAAATGAGCAACTAACTGGAGGTTTAAACTTTGGTGTTAGAAATTAGACTTACATTGGAATTAATGTATCCTTCAAATACCTTCTTATATTGGCCATATAGTGACTTGGCATTGCTAGCACACCGCAATTGATAAACAGATCTAGATACAAGTTAAAGAAAGACCATATAAAATCATATGGGGGGAAGGTGCCTTGTTTTAGCATATGAGATTGTCAATGCAGATGCAGGTTACAAGTTTAAATAAAATATAAGTAAGTCGGAAAATAAGGGTTGTCAGTAATAATTATTGAATGTAATAAAAGAGAGGTGCTAACAACATATATATTTGAGGACACACTTTTGTCTAACACTCTTCCTATAATTGCTTGAAACTCATGTGAACACCATTCCCAATAATTGGTTTAAGGAGAATGAAAGAAAGTTAAGTGACGAAGGATACGTATAAAAGGACATGTATTCCCGAGTCGTGAAACTTGAGTTATCACCCCCTCCTTCTTCTATCTGGTTTATGAGTCTGTCCAAAGTTGTCTGAAGTAAAGGCCATCCTTCCTCAAAACTCTTGTGGGTCGTTTCCATTTTCAGACTCGTAGGCTGCCAACAAGTAGCAAAAATCTCGAATGAAAGCAATATTTTTCTAGTATAAAGGCAAATTAGCACATGTTGCTTTTTTAAGAGAAGATGCGTTATATAGAAATCCATACCAGTAGGAACGAAGGGAAAAAAAAGCACAATAAAGATGAAGAAGAAGAAGAATGGATGGAATACAAACCAAAGAGAGAAGAAGGGATGTGCGCGCTTCACTTCTTGTAAGTGATCGGATTATATTTATATATTTATATATAATTATACATATAAATATATATATTTAAATGCCTAGATATGTATTTTTAAATATATTATATTATAATTATAATATACCGTATTCTTTTATGTATCCCGTCAAAAAGTTTTCTTTCATGTAAAAAAATCATCAATACAATTATTAAAAAAAATATTGTATTATAATGTAATCTAATGTACTTGAAAAAATATTGAAAAAAATATTATATATTTCAAATTCTATCTTTGATATAATAAATCCTATCAAAAAAAATCTCTAACGTAACAAACTAATATGATCTTTTTCATTAATGATCCCGTCAAAAAAAATCTCCTTTATCAATATTGATGATATTTTTTTGACGAATTAATGATGATATGTTGGTATAAATCAAAACTACATTTAATTATTTCAATAAAAATTCTTAATTTTTTTTTTGACAAATCTTAATTTATTTATTAGCGTCATCGGAGAATCACTACTTATATATCGACATAGAAAAATTTACATTTACTTTTAATTCTTAATCGTGGTTACGAGTTGAAAACATTGATTGAAAATCCGTAATTTATTAGTATTAATTGAGATACTCTATAATCTAAAATAATCATAAGAATAATAAAATAAAATAAAATAACAAAATAGCTGTAGACATGAGAAATAACATAGTTGGCAGGTGACACATGAGTATATTCCAAAGCAAACGATATTTAACCGTCTGCAAAACAATTTTTAACTACATTAATATATATATATATAACAAAAATTAATTTTTGTTTACTATTTTCTAATATTGTATTTTTTTGATAAAAAAAATGTAATTATGCATTATTGGAGAATCAATTTATGGATTTAAATATGTCCATAAATATTTAATCTGAAATATGCAAGCGTTACTATATATAATAGATTTATTCAATAAGTAAGTATATTAATGTTTGAGATATGATTCTATCATGGTTGGAGGTAATAAAAAAATAGAATTTATGATTGGGTGAAAGAGAGGGAAATTGAGGGGGTCTTCGTTTCAACGAGGACTGTCGCATGATTTAAAACCAAGGGGGCTCGAGCATTAAAGATGGCTGCTTCCAAACCACTATTGTTCCTTGGGGTTTCCTTGACCTAGGGTCTCCTAATCACAATCCTTCTTCTTCAATTCCTCCTCCGCATAATCATGCTCCTTCGACTGAAGAGACAAAATCGTTTGTGAACATCTTACGGCATGCATGTGACATTCCCATAAGTCAGCTACCAGTTCCTTGTTTGAAAAGAGAAACAACTGCGGTTCAAATACCCGAGGATGAATATCAGGCTGGGCTTGAAGGTTGCAAGAAGAATCTTCATGAAAGGTTGATGCTCTCAAAGGGAGATGCACCACTTAAGCTTGATGACCTTCAAAACAAACTATTGAATCTGTGGAAGCCAATCGGTCATTGGAAGATGATTCCGTTAGGTAAAGGTTTCTTTGAATTCTCTTTCTCGTCAGTTGAAGATTTAAGGAAAGTTTGGTCCATAGGATCCTGTAACTTGGAGCATGGTATTCTTTGGCTGTTTGCATGGAGTCCAGATTTTAATCCTTCATTAGTTAAGCAAAATAATGATCAATGTTGGATTAGGATTTTCGGTCTCCCTTAAGAATACTGACATCCGAGAATCCTTTTCTCTATTGCTCGAGGAATTGGAGTGCCATTGTCGTTGGACGATGCCCCCAATAGTAAGAGAGTTGGTCATTTTGCTCGTATCCTTGTGGATGTTGACATGGCTGGTGAATTAAGAGATCAGACTTTAGTGGAAACAAAAAAATGCTCGCATTTTTTTGTTGGTGTGCAATACGAAAGGCTTCCCTTGTTTTGTGATTCATGTAAATTCATTGGCCGTGATGTTGGTTCTTGCAAGAGAAATACAAAGATGGATAAGAGCAAACATGGGGCAGAAACTATTAAGCTGGACAAAGGCAAACATATTGTTGTCCCTAATAGTAACTTGCAGTGTGTGTCAAAGACATCAAAGCACAATTCTGAGCCTGGTCCGAGTAAGTTTCAAACTCATGAGAAACCACACCAATATGAGGTTGATCTTAATTTAGCGGAAGAGCCCCCTTTTGATGCTGATATAGATGGTGTTGACCTTGTTCGCGAACTTGATTCTAACGTGTGGCACATTAGTTGGCAAACACGTGTCAATGTAGGTCAAAATATAGGTTGACACTTGGATCTTTTTTAATTGGGTGTGTATACGTATTAGAGTATTTATTATTATTTTTTCTTGTGAGGACGACACTTGGAGGTGCATTCAATGAGATCCTTTACAATTGTATATATTATTATTGATATGTTTTGAAAGGAAAAATGAAAAACTCTTTTTTATATAATTTAGATGGGGACAAGTCGCCACAAAAAACAATGGAATGTATGTTGTTAATGTTCATGGCTAATTTCACCCAGTTGCCTTTTTTTACCAATTAAAAAAACAATGGCGACTAAGTGAGATTAATATGAGCATTAACAACGTCATAATTCTTTACTAATGTATTAAATTTAAAAATACACAGTTTATTTTAAATCTCTCTTAATAGTTTGGTGGATAATTCTTTTTGGCCTCCCTTTGTCTTTAGCTATTGAGTATTTCATCCAATTTGGTGGTTTATTTTCTATTCTGGGGGAGAAAACTATATTTAGATTTTTGGCAATGGGTCGTCTTACATTGTGAATGTCTTTTATCTTGTGCCATGCCAACATTGTAATTAATAATTCACTGTTACATTGAAGATTCTGATAAGTGTACAATTACTGATAACAAAATGTCCATGGCCTTTGAAGCTTCATATGTCAACCATTTCAGTATCAATTATCAAGCTTTTTTGTCTCATATTTCACAGTTGATTACCTACATAAGAGAAGTGACAACTGGTAATATACTTGTTCTTACCTAAAATGCCGTTCAAAAAAAAAAAAAAAACACTTTTCTTAACAAAATTACAAGCAACGCTACATGCTTATTTGGATAATACATGTACGAAAAATTGCAGTTTGTTAAGACAAGTCTATTACTACTTAAAATTAATAAAATGTTTATTTAGCATTATATATATATATATAAGATCAAGGAATTTCTTCCAATGGTTCCGGGACCACCCTTAGTGCCCTCTCTCCAAGTCTTACAAAGCGGGTTGAGCAACGCAACCAAACCATGGCTAACCAACGTTTCAAAGCAAAGAAAATATAGAAATAAAACTTTAGTGAATAAAAACTAAAATAGCTCAATGGCTCAGAGACCTCATACTTGAGCTAGGATCCGAGAAGGAAAGAGTGGAAAAGACATAAGTTTTCACATAAGTTTTCATATAAAGATTTTCCAGATTTTCCAAAAAAGATAAAGTTTTGTAAAATGACACAATTTCTTATAGCTTTGAGTGAGTTAGGATCTAGAAGAAGAGAAAATAGGACATTAATTCCTTCTACCTCATTATCTCAACAAGAATAATTAGAAGATAGAAGAGATTAAGATAATTATCAAAATAGAGAATTACAGATAGCAGAAATAGAAAATAGATTATAAAATTAGAAATTACCAGATATTAGATATAAATATATAAGTCTAGTACTTTTGAAATATTTAAGAATCAAGACATTATTCATACTATAGAATCATCCAGGTCTATTAAACAAAGTCAAGAAACTATTACTTTATTAGGTTCAGACATGATAGATAATCATGTTAGAAGTGATAATCATTACATTCACTTAGGATTAATACAAGTAACAGTTAAACCATTACACAAATTAGGATTAAATACTCCTTTGTTATTAATATTAAGAGATAGTAGAATTAAAAGATTTCCTGAATCTATTATAGCCATATTAGAATCTAATCTGAATGATGGTCCAGTATATTTTAATTGTTAGCCTAGTTTTTCTATGAATTTAGGAGATGATGATACAAAGAGTTCACTAGTTATTAATATTCAGTACATGGATGATTTATTTTATCAAGGTGTTTCTAACATAGACATTATATATAGAATTAGATATAAAGTTTCTAATATTAATTATAATTTTAAAGCATTACATAGTACACCTAGAAATGAGACTGTTATTATTGAAGCTAATATGAGTAGATCTAATATTACTACCCCTAAGAAGTTAAAAGCATATGAAATAATAGCAAAATTACCTGAAAAATGGATATTAAAAGAAGTTATGGAGGTACCTAAATTAGAATATAGAAAGCCTAGAGAATTTGTTCTAGAAGAAGATGAAAATGTTAGAATTAAAATGAATAGAAGTCAGTCATTAAGAATTAATGAACCTCAAGTTATTACCCCTCAATCATCTAGAAGATCAGTAGATTCTTCATCTACTATTAATGTGAATTTAGCAGGTGTTAATTTTACTCCTAATATTTCTCAACCATTATATGAACCATGTCTCTCATTTGAATCTGAATCTCCTAGGATGTCATCTACTAGATCTCAGATTATAGGAGTTATTACTAGAGAAGAAGTATTTGAAATAGATAAAGTTTGCATTAGACAAGATTTTGAAGCAGATTACAATAAAAAAAAAAGATTGGTATTTTAGTACTTTTAATAAAGAACAGACTTCAATTTATTTGTAATTATTTTATTGTTATCTTAGAAAATAGAATTAAATATTTATTTCTTTACGTGGTTTGAGAATTACTGTTTAGAAAATAATATAGAGAATCCTTTGATAGAAGATTTTAATATCGATGTTAATGTTAAATTAAATAATAAGTGGAAAACAGTAGATAATAAAATAGTAGAATCAATACATCCTCCATTAGAAAGTATTAAAATAGAAAAAGAAGGAATAGAATTAGAAGCTTCGCCTTTTAAAATTATTAAAAGTCAAGTACCTGAGAAAAAGGAATTACAAAATATACATAGTCAACTGAATTATTTGAATCAAGTATTAATACTATGTCACAACAATTAAATAGAGTAGAACTACAATTAGTAAACTCTAAGACAATTACTCCTGAAAAGATAAATTCCTATAAATAATACAAATTAGAACCAGATAGACCTATATATAAGATTAATGTTCCTGAAAAAGAATTAAAAGGAATTAGTTTAGGATAAAAGAATGATAGTATAAATGAATTAGTAAAACAGTTAAAGAATTTGACTTTACCTTATAGTGATAATAGTAAATCCATAAGAAGAATTAAGTATTAATAAATTAAAAATTAGTAATCCTAAAAATAATTATTTAAGAAAGACTAGAAATTATTATCCTAGACCTAGTTTTCCTGATTTACAGTTTAAAGAAAAATATTACATGACAGATATCGCTTTTTCTGGTACTGCAATAGTGGAATGGAACATAGATGGTTCTAGTGATCACAATATATTAGATACTATACAAGAAATGACTATGGCAGCTACTACCTACATGACAGCAGGAAATAATAGTAATAGAAAAGCGGCAATCTTATTAACTATTGGTTTTACAGGACAATTAAAAGGTTGGTGGGATAACATTGTTACTGAAGATCAAAGAAATAATATTTTAGGAGCTTATAGAGTAGATCCTACTACAGGACAACCTGTAGAAGAAGATGCATTAAATACGTCATTATATGCTATTACTAAACATTTTGTGGGAGATCCTTTACAATTACAGCAAAGAGCTGGAGAACAATTAATAAATTTATATTGCCCAACTATGTCTGATTATAGATGATATAAAGATATGTTTTTATGAAAATTATATATTAGACCTGATGGTGGTGCAGATTATTGGAAAGAAATATTTTTAGTAGGATTACCAAGATTATTTAGTGAAAAGGTTAAGAATAATATTAAAAACAAATATAATGGAATTATTCCTTATTCTGGATTAACTATAGGTGAATTACATAATTATATTGTAGAAACAGGTATACAGACTTGTACTGATTATAAATTACAAAATAAGATTAGATCAAAAGCTATGCAAAGTAAGAGAGAATTAGGTTCTTTTTATGAACAATTTGGAATAGAGTCTATTAAAGCCCCTAGTAAACAAGCTAGGAAGAAACAACCGATTAAACCTTATAAGAGTTATAGGAAGAAAAAGAATTACTTTAGAAATAGTGATCAACAAGATCAGCCTAAAAAGAATTATAAGAAAAAACAGGTCAGAAAGAATTATAATAAGAAAGAAGTTAAATGTTTCAAGTGTGGTAGATTTGGTCATTATGCAAAAGATTGTAGAGTTAAGCAAAAAATCAATGAGATTAACAGTTTAGATATATCAAGTGAATTAAAGGATAGTCTTACTAATATATTAAAGGATATTATGATAGTCAATAGTTTAGAAGAAGAATTTTCAGAAGAAAGTTCTTATGAAGAATAAGAAGATTTTATTAATCAGGTATTAGATGAATCTGAATCAGAATATGGAAGTTCTGATAAAAATTGTTTAGGCCCTGGATTATATACTTGTGACAGTTGTATTAAGAGTATAAATGTTATTACTTCAGATCAGGCTAATACTCTTATAGGAATATTACAAGGAATGCCTGAGTCTCCTCAGAAAGAAGAATTTATGTTACAAATTAAAGGAATTATAGATCAAGAAGAAAAAAAGAAAGAAAAAGTTCATAAAATAGAATTTAAGGAAATAATTAATAAGTTTAGACAGTCTTTAGCCTCTTCAATTACTTTACAAGATTTACAGAATGAGATTAGAATATTAAAGCAGGAAATACAAGGATTAAAGCAAAAGGATTTAGATTTAGAGACTAAATATTTAGAATTAAAAGCAAATGGAGTAATAGTCAGTCAAAATAAAGAAAAGGTTGATAAAGAAGAATCTAGCGATACTTTTTATGTCGATATATTAAATCAGCTTATTATTCATAAATGGTATTGTCCAATTATATTAGTTATTTAGGAAGAAAGATTTGATCTTATTGCATTAGTTGATTCAGGTGCTGATATGAATTGTATACAATAAGGTATTATTCCTACAAAGTATTATGAAAAAACACTAGAGTCATTAAGTGGTGCTAATGGTTCTAGATTAATAGTTTCTTATAAATTATCAAACGCAAAAATATGTAAGAATAAGATTTGCTATAGGACTTCATTTTTATTAGTTAAAAATATTCATGAAAGAATTATTTTAGGAACCCCATTTTTATCTTTATTATACCCTTTTTTGGTGACAAATGATGCAATTACTTCAAAAGCCCTGGGAAGGGAAGTTAGATTTGAATTTTTACAATCACCTAGAATTAAGGAATTAAATCTAGTACAGGAAGCATCAACCTCAGTTATTAATTTGATTAATCGAAAAAAGAAACAAATAGGAATGTTAAATAAAGAAGTTCATTAAAAGATGATAGAAGAACATCTTTGATTAAATAAAGGCTTAAATATATTTTTCATCCTTGTAATTATAGAAACTTTTGTTTTTCATTCTTGGAAAACCATTTTTGATTAAATAAAGGCTTAAATATATTTTTCATCCTTGTAACTATAGAGACTTTTGTTTTTCATTCTTGTAAATTATTTTTTTTGTTTTTCATCCATGTAATATAAGATTTTTTACTTTTGATCCTTATTGTTTTGTTTTAGTCCTCGTAATATTTTTTCATGTTTAGTTTTAGTCCTGAAATTAGAGACCAATGTGATTTTATTCCCTGAAATATGGAGAATATAAGGACTAATTCCAAAATAATATATATATATTACAGGGAGGAAAAGCAAAAATAAATTTTTGTAGGGACCAAAAACAAAGTTAAGAAAATTACAGGGATGAAAAACAAAAAAATATTTTCGCAGGAATGAAAAACAAAAGCCGCTATATTTGCAGAGACGAAAATCATATCTAAGCCTTAAATAAAATATAAAAAGCAAAAGAAAAAAATATATAAAAACAAGTTATTAAAAAAATTACTCTAATAATAAAAATAAGGTTAATAGTGCTTTTGGTCCCTGTAATTTCAGAAAAATTCAGTTTTAGTCCCTGTAAAAATATTTTTTTTAAAATGGTCCTTGTAATTTAAGATTCTTCCACTTTTAGTCCCTGTAAAATTTTTTGTTTAGATTTAGTCCCTGTAATTTTAAGATTCCTCCACTTTTAATACCTATAAAAGTGAAAAAATTTTAAAATTATAAGGACTAAAAGTGAAAAATATTAAAATTACATAAACTAAATTTAAACAAAAAATTTTACAAAAACTAAAAGTAAATAAATCTTAAATTACAGAAATGATTTTAAAAAATATATTTTTACATGTGCTAAAACTGCATTTTGTTGAAGTTACGTCACCAAAAGCACTATAACCCTGAAAAAAAAATACTGATGTTTCTGTACAGCACGCACAGGACGAGCGAGCAAACAAGGGTGCAACATCTAGGACGAACACAACACAGCGGTTGTTGAAAACTTGAAGAAGCCATATTCAACTTGAACTCGGAAAATCCGATAGATAGATTCCTTTTGAGCAATCCTGAATACCCTTCTTTCCCTTCTAGCAGCTGTAGTGACAAGTGACAAGTGAAGAAGAGTGAAGAAGGAGCAATGAGTGCGAGGTCCAGAAACTTGAACTCCGTTTTCTATTCGGATTCCTACCATCCCATTCAAGCCGGCAGCATCGACGGCACCGATATTGTCCCTCACGACAATGCAGTTTTTCGTGCTCAACTCTGTTCCTCTATTGGCCTCTGTCCGTATTTCCCCCTTTTTTTTCATTCCTTTTTTTCATAATTTTCAATTTTCATCAAGTTTTAATCTCAAAAATTGAATTCTGCAGATGACCCATTTGGTGATCCTAAGGCCACTGGAGACCCTTATTGTACTCTCTTCGTGGGTCGTCTCTCTCGCCTCACCACTGAACACACTCTCCACAAGGTAAAAGCTTTATTTTTTTTTCTTTCATTTTTTTTCCTATTGGATTGGATGCAAATTGGATATGTTCAACTCCCATGTTAAAAGTGCTACAAGTAAGCAATAGTAATGTTGCCTTGTTGTTTATATGATTAATACAAATGTGTAGAAATTTGTCCCAAATATAATTTTAGCTCAGTTGATTTAGGTTTAATTTTTCCTGAAGAAGAGAAATAAGAAATTAGATTCCATGGTTCTGATCCTGTCTATTTGCATAAACAATGGATCAGCAAGAGTTTGAGAGGAATATCAAAACTTATGAGTTGGAGAGGAGCATCTGACACTCAATTGTATTATTTGAAGTTTAGAATTAGAACACTGCCACTTGTTTTGCTACCTCATTTTTATAGCAGATTTAACTTCTCCAGTATCTTAATTTGTGTGCTTATGGAATGTGTGGGTTTATCTTTCAGGTTATGAGTAAGTATGGTCAGGTGAAGAACTTGCGCTTGGTGAGGGACATTGGTAACTTTCTTTGATCTATATTTAATTATTTATTCTAAAAAAAAAATCATCTTTAATTTCGGCTTCTCAGTTATTTTCCACTGATCTATGTGGGTCTGTTTTACATCCTCAAAGTTGTGTGCTTCTGAAAAGCATCTAAAAGAAATGATATTTTTTATTGAGCTTGTGGGTCAATATGATTGAGTACTTGTATAATGCTCTAAATTTGACTGTTTTTGAAAAAAAATATTTTAGGTTCAACGATATGTTCTCTTCATCTCTTGTGTTTATTTAAGCGGTTTTAAGAACTATGGAATATGTAATTCACTCAGGAATCATGATACTGACTTGTTTATCTATTTATTTATTTATTGTTTCTCTTGTATAATTTGTTTTCCATTTTAGAGAAATAATATAATGCGTGTAAATTTATACATGCTCGGGAACTTACATTATTTCTTTTACTAAATTGTTTTATGGTTTCCCACGCACTGAAAAGGATCCATATTAACTCTGTAAATTTTCATTTACCAACTTATATAGCATTCCCACTATTTATACAGCATCTTGTATATCTGAGTTGTGTTAGACCCCTGCCAATGGTTTGGCAAGTTTATGCATTTGTCCTTTTGAATGATATGTGTTGATAATTACTCTTTTACATTTATTATTGTCAATCTGTGGGATTGAAGTTTTTATGTTGGATTCTTTGCAGTGACTGGCGCTTCTCGTGGTTATGCTTTTGTTGAATTCGAAACTGAAAGGGAGATGCGACGGGCATATATGGTGATGTGACATGTTAAAACTTTGCTTAATTTTTACCTTAAAAGAACAAAGCTTTATGACATGAAAAATTAAAACCCTGTCTAGCCTTATGATACATATACATACACACACACAAATATACACAAAGACACGTGTCAGTCATGTTGTTCAAATAGTTTAGTTTTGACAAAATCCAGCTGAATTTACAGCCACAGGAAAATGAAATCATCTTGGCTTCAGCTGGCTTGTAATATGCCTTTTTATGAGATGTTAATGTTGCTAATTATATTTGTTGAATTTTCTCATTTGCAGGATGCTCATCATGCGGTTGTTGATGATTGTGAAATCATAGTTGATTATAATAGACAGCAGTTGATGCCTGGATGGATTCCTAGAAGGTTAGGTCAGTTGAAGTGACTCATTCTTGATGTGCATTTATAGCCACTGAGCCTGAGCCATCTGATTACTTTCTGTTCTCCCCTGCAGGTGGTGGTCTTAGTGGTAAGAAGGAATCAGGACAACTTCGTTTTGGGGGAAGAGAAAAACCATTTCGTGCACCCTTGTACAACTCGGTCCTTTTATATCTGCAAACTATATTTTCCCTTATTTCTGAAATATCTTATAACTTGGTTTTTAAAGAGGCGTGATAACCTCTTGTGTGGTAAATTCAAAATGAATATTGAACCATTATGTTAGTTGGTTCATTAATAGAGTAAAATTATATTGACCTCACAAACTTTGTCTAAATTACTCTTAACTGTTTTTTTTTATATCTTTCACTTGTATGGAAGGCTGTGTTGTGAGTGGGGGGAGGGGTTGTGTCTGCCAAAATTTAAATGGGGCCACTCTCACAAAGTGAGTTGGGGTTTATACTTTATTACTAACTTTTTTAAGGGAAGTTCAAAGGACAGTAGGTCAATGTAATTTTTGAAACAAGAGAGGTGATTGTAATTTAGGTAAACCTCAACGGTCAATATAATTTGCTCTATCATATACTAATTTAAATGCATCGGATATTTGATAGCCAGTTCTTAAAATGCTACGGTATTTCCATATGGCCAGCAATTGGTTTCATTTGGTTTTATATTACTCTAT
This sequence comes from Calophaca sinica, assembly GCA_037113605.1. NCBI lineage: Eukaryota > Viridiplantae > Streptophyta > Magnoliopsida > Fabales > Fabaceae > Calophaca > Calophaca sinica. The sequence continues at coordinate 133,988,487 of CM073733.1, forward strand.
ATGGTGCATTCATACAATACAAGTACTGGTACTCGTACTTATTTGGCCTGAATACATAATCAGTTCTTTTAAGTTCTAATGTAAATTTAGAAGTGCCTATGAAATTTGCTGTATGTGTGAACATTATTGCTGATATAATTTTATCCCAATCGAGGTTTATTTCTTATTTCATTCTTGAGCTAGTTGGTCTAAAATGAATAAGTTGTTAGTAATTGATATGTAAAGGGCAGAAGGATAAGAAGAGTAAGGTTGAAATGGGGGCAATGATGACGAAAATGGTTTATATGACTACAACCGGTGTACTGAAGGTTACAGTGCCATAAAATGATTGAATGCCTCTATGTGGTGGAAGCTATGATTTGTAAAACTGAAAAAATTTATTTGTACAATTCTTTATTCACATGATGAAAAAAAGTAAAATGTCTCTAGAAGAAAATGGTCCTACTTGACCGCTATACATTGCTAACATCAGGAAATAGAATAATTGGTATTCTCGAGTAATCGGCTGAGCCACTAACGTGGCCAAAGTGATGATAAATCGAGTTAGTAAAATAGGTCCTATAGAGAGTCTATCTATTCCAAATCTCGAGTAAAAATAAAACAAATTGAGTGGAAGTTTTGTTAGAAGGGCTAAAGCTAGTTCGTCGTTTGCAAGCAAATATACATCATATTTCTCCGTTGGCTGTTTGGCTTGATACTACTGTATGGTTTAGGACACCTGCTTGAATTTCACCCATGCAATTAACTTAGATAGCTGGGCTTGTTCACTTCATTTTAATTTTCATTTTCTGTTTTCAAATTTTTTATTATATGATACTCAAACTAGCTCACACATAGCCAAGAAGATGATATCCAAAGTAGGGATTAGTAGTGTAGGCAACAATAGCACTTTTGGAAATGGTGAAAATAACTTTTTAGCATTTTCGAAATTTTCAAAAATACTGATTTTGTTTTCTGAAAATGAGAAGGAGAACAGTTAGACAGTCATATTTTTATGTTTATTATTTATTTTAGAAATGAAAACTGGAAATGACGAAAGTAAAAGGGGCCTTAGTTTCTGTTCTTTGGTTTGCGAGTTATGGACTTGTGGCTTTATTGATTCTGTGTTTTCTCTACTATTTAACCAGGAAACCAATTCCATATGAGGAGTTGAAGAAGCTTGGTATCCCACCTCCACCTGAGGGAAGATACATGTCACGCTTTCAGGTGGTGTTATTTTACCTTCTGACTTTTGACATTAAGCAGGTGTCTTATAATCTCACCTCATATGTAAGAATATCCGTTCCGTATTAAATGTTTTAAGATATGAACAACAGATGAATTTGTATGTCGTTGAATGTTCACTGTGGGTCATGGCACATTATTTCTCTTTGCTTTTGATAAATCATTTGTTTACTAAATGTTAGTGTTTCGAACCAGAATTTTGAAATTTAAAATTTGTTTGTTAATTTCTTTAATTTTTCCATACTTATGTACAGGTTCCATCCCCCCCGAGAAGAGAAAGGAACCTTTCAGACAGGGAAGAAGACTCTGAAAGAAGGGGTTCTAATGACAGAAACAGGACAGAAGGTTCCCTCAAAAGTCCAGTGGACATAGAGGAAGGGCACTACAAAAGGAGTTCAAGTCACCGAGAAGACCACTCCCGTGGGAGGAGCTCTTCAGAGAGGAGTGGTCGTTACCATGACAGAAGCTCAGTTGAGAAAGAACATCGTTACAGGAGTTCTGCTGAAACAGATAAACATGGAAGGAGCTCTTCGGAGAGGAGTGGTCGTTACCCTGACAGTAGCTCAGTTGAGAAAGAACATGGATACAGGAGTAGTTCTGCTGAAACAGATAAACGTGAAAGGAGCTCTTCGGAGAGGAGTGGTCGTTACCGTGACAGGAGCTCAGCTGAGAAAGAACATGGATACAGGAGTTCTGCTGAAACACGCAGACATTCACGTAAAAGAAAAGAAAGAGATGAACACTCTCGCAGGCGGGAAAAATATAGCAGATACTCTCCTGACGAGGACTAAGGTTTACAACTCATTATCACTCTTCTATCTATTGTGTCTTTCTGCTTTGTGTATATGTCATATTCATGATTAAAACTGGAACCCCATTTTGAATTGACCGGTTCCTTGAGGTTTATAACACTGCAAAGCACAATCGTTTTTATTTCTTTTTTCGCTTTTCATTACTATTGTTAGATTTTCAGTAAGGGGATGAATGGTATTCAATTCCAATATCAAGGACTTGGAGTGGTGGTATTTATTGATTGCCTTGGGTGAATGATTGCTGACCGTGAGAGTCAAACTTGTTTCAATCCTTACCAGTTACAAAAACTTGCATTGGCTTTGTTTTACATTTTTCATAATGGTTGGAGTGAGGACAAGGACGGACCTACGTTGTCCTTTACAAGGGCTCTGGCCTCTGAAAGCTTATTCATAATTTTAACAGTACTACTACTAATATTAGTCTGTTACTCCCTACTATCATGTATTTACAAGGCTTTGGCCCCTGAAAACTTATTTTTTATTTTAGCAATGTATTACAGCTAATAGTACTCTGCCACTCCCTACTACCATATACAGCTTGATGCACACATATATGTTGGAAGAGCTCTAATTTTTATAGTTGGCCCCTGATGTGATCTAAATCTGATTCCGTTCCTGAGTGATGAGCTTTTACAGCTTCAGAAGCGAGGAATCGAATACCTGAGAAGGTTAAGAGACCCTGAAAACTGGTTTGCACAAAAAGAGATTGAAACAAATGGCAAAATTTATTAAACATATCATTAGATAAGTAAAATGTGCAACACAGTCTCAAAAACGCGTTCAGCATATTTCTGCTCCCTGCTGTCATTGAAGGCCTGGGGCACGGAACCAGAGTGTTGGAGTGCGGCATCATATGATTTATTCTTATTTGCATGCTTTAGCTGTCTTAGCACAAGAGATGAGACATCGTAAATCAAAGAGCTTCTTTACGGTATATGTTTCCATTCATACCCTCACTGATCCCACTTTTATATCTTTATCTCCATATTTTCTAAAAAAGATATTTATGTAATTTTATAATTATAGTTTTTTCCCTCTTACTTTCTACTCAATCAAAACAAAAGGAGAGAAAATAATTTAACTGTTTTTTTTCTTTCACTTTCACTCCCCACCAACCAATCAAAAAACCATTTCACTTTTGTTTTTTTTCACTTTCTTTTCTCTCACTTTTCTAATCCAAAAATAGTGGTGAAGCTGGATTCTCTCTCGCACTAGCCTGAACACGGGATATCCGGCATTTATACAAGAAGGTTTTCTGGGTGAAAAATTAGAGGCACATTGTTTTCATGAAGGAAAAAAAATAAAGAAAAACTAATGTTTTGAATGGTAAACATGTCAAAATATAAACCATGGATACAAATTTATTATGAATGATTCTTCTGTTTCAGCAAGAAAAGGAGAGGATGGGGTCCATTTAAGTATTTTTTTTTAAACTAGTACGATACCCGTGCATACGCACGGGTCGCACCGCATTTCTTACTAATTATGTTTATTATTTAGTGAGTTGGAGGAGATCGATTATTTAAAAGAAAAATTAGGATAATTACAACAACCTTCTTTTATGTAACCATACAGAAATATAAGTAATAAAAAATATAAATCCAAAAATATAAGGGAATTAAGTTGTTGGACGATATAGGATCTTCAAATGGGAACTCAACAAAACTTCGTGTTTGTTCGAAAGCACAAAAAAAAACGAAGCATAATTTATAAGCAATATTAAAAAAATAAACTTAATTGAAAATGCAACATGTAGAAAGTAACAGTAGTTTGCAAGAACTTTTCAAAAATTGCTCTAAACTTCTAATAACATGTAGCTCATCCCTATTCCTTCTAACATGTTATGATGTCATTGTCATGAGATTACTAAGACACATGTAATTACCTCAGCATTCTGAATTTTCTTCAATATGGTATAAATTGTTTCCAAGTCTTCCAACACTTGAATGACGTAACATCGCTTGTATACCCATGCATACGCACGAGTCGCTGCGTTGGTTGCTACGCATATTTTCAATACACTTCTATGCATTAACTAAACTCGAATATTATTGATGTAAATTTAAATAGATATTGATATCGATATGAGAAAGTAAAATTAGTTACAAAAGGGTTAAATATATTTGTTTCATATTGTTTTATTTTAAAGAAGTAGATTGCTTTATATATGTCTTAAGTCTTAACAAATGCCTAAAGAATAGATAAGGCTAAATAATGCCATCAATTGATAACAACTACCTCCAATAATAATAATAATAATAATAATATATATATATATATATAGGAAACTACACTTAATGGCAACTTTGCCTCCCACAAACTTCTTTGTAATATTTAGTTCTCTCACAATGTCTGCAACAGCAACTTTTGCTGCTTATCATTTGCTTGATCAGTTGATCAATTAGCACACTGCATGCCACAAAAAGCCAATCCCGGTAAGATATTCCCCTATAAAACGCGAGGTAGTGAATTCGAAATTTGAGGCATTCATACATAAGTGTCACATGCACAAATACCAATCAAAGAATTCCTATTTAACACACTTATTACATGATAAGAATGTGTCCTATTTGCAAGTTAACTAAACTTGTATATGATAAGAAATAGTAAATTTTACCATCCTAGTGCTTCAAAACCTTTTAAAAAAATAATGCAAACATAAAAAGAAACTGCAGTTGTTATTCTCTAAAACTATTTGTGTATCACATGCATGATCAAAAGCAAAAGTATACACACTATAGCTATCCCTTTTGTAGTTAATCTTTTCATTATTTCCACCAAAGACGAACTCACGATAAAGTTAATGTCAGAACTCTTAGATGCAAATTGGAAATTTGAAAATAAACTCAGATTAGAATGAGGGGCATAAAAAGAAAAGAAGTGACATTCTTTAATCTAATTCCCATGTAACCATGATTTGATATAACTAAATCCTTATGCATCATATATGATATTCATAGCAGGGAACATGCTTTTCGACACTGGTGTTAGACATGTTCTCATGCATAAAAAAATATTTCTGAGTTAGCACAGACTAAGAATCAAGCTCAAGTTAGTATATGAACTGTTTCATCTCAATATAATTGTTTCTCATGTGGTAGCATTAATTCTCTCTCACCCTCACCCCCATCTCAGTAAGCTTTGTTTCCTTTATAGTATAGAATCACCTTATGATTGGAAACATGAATAATCAATGGCTAATATAGTTATACCATAATTCATATATGATGAAGAATCAATGGCTAATATAGTTATACCATGGCTACAAAACATACACTAACACCATAAGTAACAATCAGTTGGAGTTGGATATCTAGTTAAATATTTCCTCAAAGCAAAACACTATCTCGCCATTCATTCTTCTTTATACTATCGGCAAAATGCATGACTTACAATAAAGTATTGAAAATTAAGGAAGATGCAGTGATTATGACTGGGCTTGACAAAACTATGAATGTTTGATCAATCAACTTATATGACATAAGGAAGATGCAGTGATTATGCCTTCACAAAATATGACATACTAGAATTTGATAGACTAAGTCATGGTCTGATTCATTTTAACTTGGAACTAAATTTCTATTTTAAATCAAATTCGATTGGAAACATAATATCAGTGATACTAATATGCACTACTTGAAGAAAAGAAGAGTACATATAATGCAAAATCCAAGAGAAAAGTGGAGAAAAACTGAAAAAAGAGAGCAATATAAACTACATACCATTTGTTTCATTGAAATGGTGGCTACAAAATTACTTAGGTTGCTTGTACTGGTGACTAACTTATGTAAGGCTGGGAAATCTCTAAAATCTCATGTCAGACAATGTTCATAGCCAAAGCATAAAAGGAAAACTGAGGAAAAGGGGGGGGGGAAGAGGATTAGTATAAAAAATTTGCTATAGTAGGGGCAGGACGAGCAGACCAAGTCACAAAAAATTAGTCACATTACAGTACTAAAATGAGGATTTTCTATTCTCTTCAATTGACCCAGTTACCCCGTTATACACCATCGTAACATGTTTGAAATTGCTTATTAAGGCCAATAAATATTGAGACCTTCAAAGATATGAAACTGAAAAAATAAGGAATGAGAGGACCTCCAAAGGACAAATATCACTTATATATGGTTCAAATAAGTGTATCCATTCATCTTTATCTGGTTCAAGTATTCAAACAAAAGATAAATTTCTGAAATAACATTCATATTAGAAATAACAGCAAAATAGGATCATGAAATCATAGAAAATTTAATTTGTCAACCTCTCTTACTTGTAACTATTTGAAAACAATGAAGAAAAAACAGAACTCTATGTCAAATCTTGTTGTCAGCTAGAGCAGTTAGTTGGCTCAATCACTATTTAACAACTCAAAGAGTAACCTGTTTTTGGCCATGCCACCATGTTTAAAATGTTACTTTTCCTAGTCTTGTAATTTCTACATGATCGAATACATAATTAGAGTGCTATGAAGCATGTTGTCAAAAAAGAATCAAGAGTAAATAGACGATCTTAAACAATGAATTGAAATCAGGCCTAAGATTCTTTGCATCAACAATCATCATCCCGCCATGCCTATGCCTTCATTTGCCACCAACCTACAACAATAAAACAATTTCATGAGCAAAAAACTTACGGCATTAAACTTACAACAACAAAATTAGAAGAAACTTCTATCAACAACCTAGACCCAAAAAAATAATTGGAGGAGCAAGTTTAGAAAATCTCAAATTTGAGTTATAGTAGGCCCAATGAACTAAACCATATATAACATTTCGAAATGACATTCCCATAATCTTGATGAATCGTTTGAAAGAAAAACAAAGGCTCACATGCATACTAATCATAATAAACAATCTTCATGTGTTGTTCATTTCAATAAAGCATGTTCTAGTTAGCATAAAATTAATAACATGCATACTAAATATGTTCAAGTTCAAAAGCACTATTGAGAGGAAAATAAAAACCACTATTGAGATCTGATAAGTAAATGCTGTATATATTGAATGTATATTCTAATCTATATTTTCTTTTCACAATGAGAATGATATTTACATAGGCATTGCTCAAATCCATGAAACAAAACATTGTGTGTCTTCATTAGCTATCCAAAAACAAAACTATAAGATATGCCCCAGTAGGTTACAAAGTAGTTATAGAATCAGTAATAGTTGAAAGGAAAGCAACTTGGTTCATCTAGTAGGAGAGGTAAAAGGGAAAGTCACTGAGATTATACACACTTAAATTATTTTCATGTTGAAGCTGATTGAAACTTTCTATTCCTCTTTTGCAAAAACTTATATTGGTAATAAATGCCAACTATGAATGCAAACCAATTACGCTAAACAAATAATATCAATAGCTCATTAACAAAATAAAAAATAATAGATTAACCTCACTCCAACAGTGGAAGAAACTGGTGAACATGAAGACTCAATTGACTGTATTTTGCTTAAAATTGCAAATCAGGTGCGAGTATATCAACTTGGAGAGAATCAGTATAAAAAATAAGAAGAAAGATACAAAATTGCCAAATCCTGCATAGCATTGATGGATTTCAGTATTCATACAAAATTACCTAAATTCTCAGTGCTTTCTTGTTTGAATCCAACTGACTTCCTGCACAAATCAAACATGAAACAAATTATTTAAAATAAACCCATGATATAATACTGATTTCCATTTTGTAGTCTCCCAAATGGGTGTTCTGACATACAAACAATGAACTTAAAAAATTGAAGCTTCAAATTAGAAGAAATCAATGAAAATGAAATAGTGCAAAAAAAAAACTCACATAGAAAGCCAAGACAACAAAAACTCACCATCCTTCACCTTCCTATACCCACTTCTTATTTTCAATTTCAAATTAACAGTAACACAACCACTTAAAATCAAAGACAACAAAAATGAAGCTACAAAAGCATATGGCTTTCGGTTTGAAATCACAGAATCACAGAGAGATGCCAACAATAGCACGCAAATATACAACAAAAAGGAATTTAGATCAGGAACAACAACTTACCATCCAAAACTGCAAGGTTTGAATATATTCATTTTTGAATGATACCCTTCCCCAATTGCAGCTCCTCTTCAGTATGCAAAACAGCAAACACTTCTATTACCTTAGTTGCAGGACCAGCAGAACCAAAAGAAACCATATGAGAAAAACAATTTGACTGTAATTTTCAAGACGAAACCATGAGATTTATTAAGTGTTCAAAAACTTTCAGGCAGCAAAATAGGTACAAATCTCATAAAAATCAGACATTAACCAAGTAGAATTACCAGCAACAACAATATGACTATATTTTTTAGGGACAAATCTCATAAAAATCACATCTTTATCAAGAACAATGATGATAAACTATGTAAATGAGCAGCATCAAAGAAAACCCTAAAACCATGAATAAAAATGGATCCAAACCCACACAAAAAAAAAACACTCAAACACTGAAATGTTTCCTATGATAGTCATGCTTGAGAAAAAAAATAGATAGATTGATGACCATCTCTTTCTTTCTTGCTTTTCCCAGTCCGAATTGCCCCCTTGTGCTTCGTCAGATCCAAATCGCTCCTTTTTCTTCGTAGCCATCAAAGGGCTTTTGTAGCCTTATAGTACCTATTACCAAAAAGGAAACAAATCAAGTATCCATCCAAGTCAGTAAGTGAATAGAACAGTAAGTGAATATGCATATAAAATAGAAAAACAGATAGACAGAAATGAAAATAAGTAAAATAGCTCTGCACCAGTGAATAACTTTCTGTATGATAAGTTCATCACCAAAAATACGGTTTTGTTTCTTTGGAGACTACGTTTATTAATTGCTCAGCTGAAAATACTTTCCCCAAAAAAAGATTAATATGTTGAGAGATCCAAATAATCACTTTTATTAATAGAGACACACACACCCAAATGCAGTTGAGGAAGGAATAAAGAAAGGCATACCCCAAGATGGGTTAGAATCTATACAGTACTCTAAACCCCCATTTCCAACATGAGAAAAACTCAAAATTTTTTATTTGTAGTCACGAAACAACCAAGAATGCTCTCCCAAATGCAAAGCTCAACTCTTGTTTTATGTGTAGAAACCCCCAATTCCAGCAAACAAAATCTCAAATTAAATTCAAACCAGTAAAACCAAAGAACTCAATGAAACAACACATACCTTGAAGAAAAAAGTGAAGGAAGATCCGCACATTTTTCTTCCTGATGCGAATCTCTGTGATCTTGATCCAACAGAAGGTGAATTTGGTTCGGTTTCTGGAGGGATTTGGTTTGGGTGAAAAGGAGGCCGTGTAGGGTTTTTGGGTGAAAAGGAAAAGGAAAGCTAGGGTTAGGGTTGCGGCCAAATGGTCTTCTTTAGGGTTTTGAAGAAGAAAAAAAAGAAAGAGAAGAGGAAGACAGAAGAAGAGGTGGAGGAAGAAGGGATGAGAGAGAAGGGAAGAGACATTGGAAGAAAGGAGAAGAAAGAGGAAGAGGGGAAGAGAGTGAGAGAAACAGAGAGGTAGAAGACGGAGGGAGGAGGGAGGAGATGCAGGGAGGCGGGCGGTGAGAGAGAGCGCGGTAGAAGACGGAGGGAGAAGAAAGGATCGAGAGAGGTGGAGCAGAGCTGCACGTTTTTTTTTTTTGAATTTGTGGGTGGTTTTTTCTGCCCGTGAAAAAAAAAGTAAGCTCTCATTTGAGATGAAATTGACCATTTAGTCCCTTAATTGTACATGTGTCAAATATATAAGAGGTCTATAATTGTCATTAAGCCACTATGTTGTTTTCTTAGTTATATAATAGATTTCGTTCATCATATTAGGATTTTGGGTCTAACTCATCCTTACAAAACCGACTTCTGAGGTGAGAGGTGTTCTTTGCTTATAAATTCTTTTGAGGTCTTACCTCTCGTCTATGTAGGACTTGAGTTTTTTTCAATATATCCCTCACGCCCAGTACTATTAGACTTGGTGCGTGTATAATGCAGTGGCTGACCCAATAGATCTAAGATATGCTCTGATATAATATTAGGATTTTTGCCCTAACCCATTCTTGCAAAACCGACTTGTAAGATAAGAGTGTTATTTATTTACAAACTTTTTTGAGGCTGTAGAAATATGAGAGAAATGTATTTCATTACTTGAATAGGGTTACAAAGTGAGGTATATATATACGCAAGAGACTAATGGGCTTGGGCCCAATATACACAACGTATTCTAACACTCCCCCTCAAGCTGGAGCATATAGATTATATGCACCAAGCTTGTTACAAATAAACCCAATTCGAGGGCCCCTAAGAGACTTAGTAAAAATGTCAGCTAATTGATCATTAGAACAAATGTAACTAGTGACAATACAACCAGACAAAATTTTCTCTCTAATGAAATGACAATCCACTTCAATATGTTTAGTTCTCTCATGAAAGACTGGGTTAGAAGCAATGTGAAGAGCAGCCTGATTATCACAAAACAACTTCATCGGAGAGACCTCTGTAAATTTTAACTCATGAATTAGTTGCTTAATCCAAATAAGCTCACATGTGACCAAGGCCATAGCACGATACTCACCAAAGACTAGATCTAGCTACAACATCCTCGCTTCTTACTTTTCCAGAGACCAGGTTACCTCCTACAAGAACATAGTATCCCGAGGTAGAACGTCTATCAATAGGGATCCACCAATCAAGATCTCAATACCCAATCACTTGGGAATGACCTTTGTTTTCGTGATAACGGACCTTGTCCAGGAGTTCCTTTTACATACCTCAAAATACGAGTAGCTGCATCCCAATGACTATCACAAGGAGACTGAAGAAACTGACTCACCACAGAAACAGCAAATGAAATATCTGGGCGAGTGATAGTAAGGTAATTTAGCTTACCAACTAGTCTCCGATACTTGCCTGGATCAGTCAATGGCTCCCCCTGACCAGGAAGAAGTTTAACATTAGGATCCATAGGAGAGTCAACAGGCTTACAATCTGACATACCAGTCTCCTCTAGAATGTCCAATACATACTTCCTTTGAGAACAACAACACCACAATTAGATTGAGCTACTTCAATACCCAGAAAGTATTTAAGTAAGCCCAAGTCCTTGGTCTGAAAGTGATGAAATAAGTGTTTCTTCAACTCTTCAATGCCATCATGATCATCTCCTGTTATGACAATATCGTCAACATAAACTATCAAGTAGATGCACTTTCCCTGAGAGTTATGCCTATAAAATACTGTATGATCTAATGACAACGAGACATTCCAAATTCTGAATAACGATGCTAAACCTTCCAAACCAGGCACGAGGATTGCTTCAAACCATAAAAAGACCGATGAAGTTTACAAACCAAATTAGACTCCCCACGAGCAACAAAGCCAAAGGCGGTTGCTCCATATAGATCTCCTCATGAAGTTCACCATGCGAGAAAAGCATTTTTAATATCAAGTGAAACAAAGGCCAAGAACGGATAGCGACCATAGCCAAGAATAAACGAACAGATGACATCTTGGCAACAGGAGAGAAGGTATCGGTGTAATCTTGGCCATAAACTTGAGTATAACCTTTAGCAACAAGACGAGCCTTAAGGCGATCAACCTGACCATCTGGGCCAACTTTAACGGTGTAAATCCAACGACAAGCTACCGGAGTTTTACCTGGAGGGAGAGGAACCAACTCCCAAGTGCCATTAGTATGAAGTGCAGACATTTCATCCATCATTGCCTGACGCCATCCTGGATGTGAAAGTGCCTCCCTAGTAGAGTTAGGAATAGAGACAGCAGACAAAGAGGATATAAAAGCACAATATGGAGTGGACAAGCGATGGTAACTAAGAAAGTTATATATAGGATGAGGATTACAAGTGGAACGAGTACCTTTTCTAATGGCAATAGGAAGATCGTCACTAGGATCCTCAGCAAGGGAAGGTGTTGGAGCAGGAGATGAGTCAGTAGGGACTGCTAAGGGAGCATCACTGGTTGTGCGAACTCTGCGACGATAAACCTGTAAGGGCCTAGTTGGTTGGACCTCTACTGTAGAAGGACTGGCCAGTTGGTTCTTCTAGCATTTGGAGTCCAATGGCGATAAGGAGGAATTTGTGGAAGTGGTAGAACCTCTGTCATGGATGGAGATGGGTTTGTGGAAGATGAAGGATAAAACGGTGAAGACTCAAAGAAGGTGACATCAGCAGATAGGTAATACCTGTTAGTATCTGGAGAGTAACATTTGTAACCTTTCTGAACACGAGAATAACCAAGAAATATACATTTGATTGACTTGGCTGACAACTTATCCTTTCCAGGCATCATATTATGAACAAAGCAAACACACCCAAAAGTGCGTGGAGTAAGGGAATATGACGTCTGGTTAGGAAAAAGTATGGAATGAGGGGCTTTGTGCTGCAAAACAGAAGATGGCATGCGATTAATAAGGTAACATGCAGTAATGACAGCATCCCCCCAAAAACGAATGGGAACATTATGATGGAGTAAAAGAGTGCGAGTTGTCTCAATCAAATGTCTATTCTTGCGTTCAGCAACCCCATTCTGTTGAGGTGTATAAGCACAAGAGGACTGATGTATAATTCCCTGAGAAGACATGAATTGAGTGAAAGCTGTGGAAAAATACTCAGGTGCATTATCACTCCGTAGGACTTGAATATTTGTATGAAATTGATTTTTAATTTCAGCACAAAAGATCTCAAAAATGGATAAAACTTCAGACCGATTTTTCATTAAATATAACCAAGTACAACGAGAATAATCGTCAATGAAGGTTACAAAATACTGAAATCCAGACACAGAAACAACACGATTAGGACCCCAAATATCAGAGTGAACTAAAGCAAAAGGGGACGCAACCCGATTATTGACACGCTTAGGAAAAGACACTCTAGACTGTTTACCTAGCTGACACGACTCACAATTAAGACTTGACAAAGAGGAAAGACCAGGAACCATTTTCTGAAGCTTAGATAGACTCGGATGTCCCAAACGGTTGTGGAGAAGCTCTGGAGATGAAGTAGTAGTGCAGGCAACCGGTGGTGATGAAAGATAGTACAGACCCTGTGATTCATGTCCTGCGCCAATCACCCGTCCCGTACTGCGATCCTGAATAACAACAGAATTAGGAGAAAATGAGACAATGCAATTTAAGTTACGAGTCAGACTACTAATAGAAACAAGATTGAACAGACATTTAGGAGCATAGAGTACATAGTTCAAAGGAATAGAGGGTAAGGGTTGTGCACTACCTACTGCAGTAGCAATCTGTTTAGAGCCATTAGCTAAGGTAATAGAAGGCAGACCGATGGAATAATTAATATGAGAAAGTAAGAGGGAATTACCACAGATATGATCAGAAGCGCCAGAATCAAGGACCCATGGTCCAACAGAAGATTGGGACACGCAAGCAAAGGAATTACCAGAATGAGCAACAGGTACACTGGATGGTGAGGACTGCTGTGATGCCCGATACCTCAAATAATCATCATAATCAGTCCCAATAAGTGTGACAGACTGCTGTACTGGATGGTCCCTTGGTTACTCAGGCGGGTGGTCCTCATTGTGGGCAAGATTAGCCCGAGGAGGACGACCATGCAACTTGAAGCATTTCTCCTTAGTGTGCCCCCATCTATGACAATAAGCACATTTAGGACGAGGTGCCCTATTGTTTCCTCGATGATCACCACCTTGGTCCTCCTTAGGACCACGCTGAGCATTTACTGAAACTAAAGCTGAGCTATCCGGTGCAACAGGACCAGCAGACACAGAGGAAACACGAAGAAGCCGAGAGAAAACCTCATCCAATGTAGGGACAGTCGGGCTGGCAAGGATTTGGTCCCTCACAGATGCATGGTCAGACTTGGTCGACCAAGGTACATACCATAAAGAACTTGTCTCTCTGAGCAAGCTCTTCAGCAATAGTTTTTCCAGCTGGTAGAAGAGCATTGAACTTAGCCTTGATAGAAGACATCTGACCAACACATTCATCAATAGTAGTATTCGTTGTGAAGGCCGATTAATTTGTCAACAAGAATACAAGCGCCAATGTCATTGGTATCTGAGATTTGGCTTGAGTCCATAGCTCATAACAAGTGTCAAAGTTGGTATAGATGCTATGAAGGGATGGATCAATAGATTGCCATAACAGAGTACACAACAAAGCATCAGTTGTTCCCATTTTTCCTTCTCCTCCGCCTTCACATCATCAATCTTAGTTGTGAGGTGTTTCTTTACCCTTGACCAATGCACCATTTTTCATGACCTTAGACCAAGGAATATAGTTAGAAGAGCCCATTAACTTTTACATTTGCAATGGTGGAGTGGATGAAAAGGTAGAAAAAGAGCCCAAACTAGAGGAAGATGATGAACCAGCCATGTTTCAAGACAAAGAAGACTAGAAAAAGCCAAATAGATGATCTTCAAGATGTGAGTAGAAGAAAATAACATGACAATGAAGTCCTCACGAAAAGAAGTCGAACAGATCTGGAAAGTGGCTCTACCGCGTTCCGGTGGTAATCAGTAGCGGCGGCAGATCTATGTGATGGCGGCGGCGACAAACTGGATGGTCGGACTCGCCTTGATGAGAGGAGTCCAACGGTGGTGGAGTTGGCAGCAGATGAGCACCGGAGAGAAGTAGATCTAAGAAAAACAGAAGATGGTCGCCGGAGAAGAAGCGGCGCGTCGGAGCTCCGATGGAGGCGAGGTTTGGGCAGTCAGACTCGCCTCGGCGCGGCGAACACAGTGGTGCTGGCGGTGAAGTGATCTTGTCGCCGGAAAAGATACCACCGGAGAAACAGTGTCGCCGGAAAGAGAAGAGGCTCGCCGGAAAACGTTGGCAGCCACCTGATTATGTTCTGGCTCTAGATACCATGTAGAAATATGAGAGAAATGTATTTCATTACTTGAATAGGGTTACAAAGTGAGGTATATATATATACACAAGAGACTAATGGGCTTGGGCCCAATATACACAACGTATTCTAACAGAGGCCTTACCTCTGGTCTATGTGAGACTTGGATTTTTCCAATACATCATCAACAACCGATGAAGCAAATTGCATATAAAAAAGTCGACAAAATGTACCTACCTTATGTACATGTGACCGAGGGGGATGTAGACACAGTCGCTTTAAGACACAGGCAAAGATCTTCAATGGTGACTAGGTCTATACCTAGAGAATAAGTAAGCAAGAAAACTAAACGACATATCAAGAATCAAATAAAAAATGAAACTGTTTTATTTTTTATTTTTTGGTACATGACAACTGCAAGTGTTTTACTCACTGAACACCAAATTTGTTTTATGTATACCGAAAATATTTCAATTACTATAGTATTATAGATTGATTTTCACATAATTCTTACCTCTATCAATTTTTTCCCTTTTTCTTTCTCACATTGGATTACATATCATCGTATCCGAATTTTGTGAATACCTTTCAATGCAAAACAAAAATTTTCCATTACAAAAGAGTTATAAAATAAATACATAAATTAATAACAAATAAATATCCCTCAACTTACTTATAAATACTACATTTACTAAAGCATGAGAAATCACTAATGCACATTTCATACTTAATCTGACGATGAATTCATTTTTTTGACGGAACGATGTATTCATAATTTACTCAATTATTCATTATTTTAAGGATAAATCATGTTTTTAGTCCCTACAAATATCACACTTTTTAATTTCAGTCCCTATAATTTTTTTTTCAAATTTTAGTCCCCCACATATTTTCCGTTTACAAAATTAGTCCCTGCTGTTAATTTAATACTTACTGGGATAATGGAAATACACCTGGCAGTGCCACGTGCACACCACATCATGTTAATATACAGATGGCAAGTGAGTGGGTCACTTAAAAAATAATTTATATTTTATTAAATAAATTAATAACTTAATACTCTCTCCGTTCTTTTTTATTTGTCTTTTAAGGTTAAATTACAATAACCAAGAAAATTAATAAATTTTGTTGCTTTTAATAAAATTTTTTGTTATTTTCTTATAATACTCTTGACCATTCATTTTTCTATAGAACATATTTCTCTTTCTGCAATAAATAATTAAGAGTATAATTGACAATTAAGTAATTAATATAACCTTAAACTTTGAGAATGATAAGTAATTAAAAACAAAATTTAGCTTAAAAACTGACACTTAAAAAAGAACCGGGGGAGTAAATAATTTAAAACCTAAGGGATAAAAACTGAAAGCTCCGGCCTTTCAATCTAACCGCTCCAGGGAACAAAACCGAAAGAAATTCAACCTTAGAAATATCACTAGAAATATCACACTTTTCCCCATTGTGGTCATCGTGGAAATATTGGGTGGTCAAAATTCCAACTAGGGCAGCGACGAAGCAAGGTATAACGAAAATCCGATCAGTTGGATTCTTGGTATTCAAACCGTGAAGAAACAACTCAAAATCAATGTCATCGTCCATTCCTCAACTATATAACTCTAAAAGTTGCACCTGTATTGGCAGTAGAACTTGCTTGGCCGTGGCAAACCAAGTTCACTCTGATAAATGCCTAACTTGCTTGGCAGTAATATTTTGATTCCCCTCCCCCAGTTGCTATTAGGGATGTTCATAGTTTGGATAATCATGTAATCAAAACCAAATCCACTTAAAACTAGGATTGAGTTTTCAAATCTAAATTTCTAAAACCGGATCTCAAATATGGTTACGGATATAAAACCGGTTGTTTTCCCATATCGGGTTATGAAACCGGTTGCGACTCAAAACCGGTTATAAATCGGTTTCTATCCTAAAACCGGTTACACAACCGGTTATAGATCCCAAATCGGGTTATAAAACCAGTTTTTGCACATTTGGTTTTCGCATGTAAAATTCGGTTTTCGTTTTCTAAAACCGGATTTTCAGGATATCCATTTACTAGATTTTTTTATTAATAATCGATAAATTTCACTTTTATTAACTTTTTATATTATAGAAAATTATTAGATTTGGATTTCAATAATAAATTAATAACTAATAATAGATTAAAAAAACAATGGAAAAAAATTAATAACTTCTGTGTGAGAGAGAGAGAGAAGCAATAGAAAGAGGAAAGCAGGGAGGGAGAGAGAGAGAATTTGAGAAGATTTGAGGTGGTGGTGCTGGTGGTGGCGCTGCCACCATCAATCACAATCCCAACACATTGCCAGCGCCACTTCTTCACACTCAGTCGCACACTACTCCTTCTTCTTCTGCTCTCCCCTCCCCCACGCCAACGCCCTTGCCCACTCCAACCGTCGTTGCGAATCCCCAAAACGACACCGAACAGGATGTTGGTGACTTCGATCTGTTGCAGGAAGAAGAATTTCAGATGCAGTTAGCTCTTGCGATCAACGCTTATGATTCCGCACAGATCGATGTCGCACAGCGGAGGACGTGGAGGCAGACGGAGGACACGTGGCGCTTGATTGATAGAATTGCTGCGATTACTGAGGCTTTGTCTTTGAGATTGTCTGCGAGATTTCTAAGCCTTTTTCACTGGGCCATCACGGGAAGAAGAATGTTACGCAGAGGAATAGAGGAGTAATATGTTCTTTTTGTTTGGCACAAAACCAAAATATGGATATTCAATGACTCAACCAGTTTAAGAACAAGATAAACCAAATCCTGAAAATATGGATAAGACATATATCCAAATAATTTTATCCGGATTTTTTTTAACCGGATATGGATCTAGATATGGATTCAACTCAAAACCAGTTATTTTGTGCACCCCTAGTTGCTATTCTTCCCGCTGGTACATGAAATATTGGGTCATCGCAGAAGTTCCACTAGGACCACCCAATATTTCCACGATGACCACCCAATTTTGATTCCCCTACCCCAGTTGCCATTCTTTCGGTTTTGTTCTCTGGAGCAGTTGGATTGAAAGGCTGGAGCTTTCAGTTTTTATCCCTTAGGTTTTAAATAGGCTTAAATACTATTTTGGTCTCTTCACTTATTTTTAAAGTTCAATTTGGTCTTTTAACTATTTTTTAGGTCAAATAAGTCCTTTAAGTTTTAAGTTGGGCTAAATAAGTCATTTAACTATTTTTCGGCCAAATAAGTCCTTTAAGTTTTTAAGTTTGGTCAAATAGGTCCTTTAAGTTTTTCAGTTGAGCCAAATGAGTCATTACCACGTAGGACCTATTTGGCTCAACTTAAAAACTTAAATGACCTATTTGGCCCAAAAAATAGTTAAAGGACTTATTTGACCTAACTTAAAATTTAAAGGACTTATTTGACCCAAAAAATAGTTAAAGGACCAAATTGAACCTCAAAAATAAATTAAGAGACCAAAATAGTATTTAAGCCAATTATTTATTAAGTTACTAATTTATTTAATAAAATATAAATTATTTTTTAAGTGACCCACTCACTTGCCACTTGTATATTAACATGATGTGGCGTCCACGTGGCACTGCCAGGTGTATTTCCGTTATCCTAGTAAACATTAAATTAACAACAGGGATTAATTTTGCAAACGAAAAATATGTGGGGGACTAAAATTCGAATTTTTTTTTTATAGGGACTAAAATAAAAAAGTGTGATATTTATAGGGACTTAAAACATAATTTACCCTTATTTTAATATTATTTTATAATTAAATTTTTTAATAGATTATTTTTATAATTAATTTTTTAATAGAATATTATTTTATACTTAAATTTTTTTTATAGAATTTTTTTTTTAGATTGGGAGAGGTTCACCCTCGTGCAGGTCAGGGAGAACCACCAACCTGAGCCAGGATTTACGGTGAAATTTACGTATTGTCCATCAACGCAGCCACCTAGAATCGAACCCAAGTCGCAGCGTGTGCGAGCGGAATGCCGAACCATGTGAACATATGATGACAAAACTCTAAGGTTTGGTGCGAGTGATTAACGCACTCTATCTAAAAGGACGGACATGGAAGTAACCGAGTTTGATCACCGTCTATAAAACAATTTTGAGATTAGACTTTACTTATCTCCCGACCAAATTCCATACCCCTTTACTTCAATTTTTATTTTATTTTAAATAATCTGAAATCCAGGAAGTGTTTGTTGAACTGAAAAATATGTTGATTGGTCCGTTGACTTTACGGTCGACGAAGCCAACCCATCCCTCCCGCAGCAGCAAGCAAATACCTAATTGTATTTTGTATTTTTCTTATACTTTCTTCGTAAGTAAGTAAAATTCTCTTTCTATGCTATTTTCTCTTACCTTTTCCACCCAAGAAAAATACGCTTACCTTGTCACCCAAAAAAAAAAAAAACTTCCCTTTATTAATAAAAAAACACAACACAAAACACCATTCTTCATTTTTATCCTTCAAAAGTTGAATTTGAATCCTTTCATCTGTGCCGTTTAAGCACAGCAAAGCAGCAATGCCAAACTGGGAGCTTAAGAACTGTTGTGATCACGACCAGAAGCTGTTCATTGCTTTTGTTGGTGCCTTCACCGTTGTAATCCTCCTGGTACCACCTCTCTCTCTCTCTCTCTGGACATTAAATATGCACAATTGCACACAAACCCACTTTACTTTCTTGTTCTCAGAAAGGGAAAGAACCCCCTTTTCGGAATTAGGATTATGATTAATTGTTGTTTCTTCTAAATTCAAAAGAATACCCATGGTTCTCAGGGTCAAAGGCTTTACATGATAGTACTAATTCATAAGTAAATTATAATTAATGGCCACACTTTGTTGGTAATTGTGCTATTATAAATGCAACTCTATGTTTTACTTTATTTGATCTCAGTGAGTTTTATAAATTTAGCAAAGAAAATTGTTTTCACACATCGGTAAATTAGGAATGGGGTTGTAGATTGTGAAATTTAAGAATTTGGAGTGTCACAAATGGTGTTGCCATGTAAAATTTTTTACAGCTTGCAGTTTCTCATTTGCCCTCAAATCCATGGATTTTGCCATCTGGGAAGCTTTTCATGAGAGAACCATTCGACTGAATAGCCAAAAGGGTTATAAATTATTTGTCATTTTTGAATGACTTGTTTCTCAGATTAGTTGACTTGCGACTGGACTGGATCAAAGTTTCGTAGTATATACATTGGGATGAGCTAATCAGAATAAATACTACCTGGTTATGTATGCTGAACAACTGGGTTGACTTGACATTTGACAATAGACCTTTTCAAAAGAAGGTCTTTAGTTTGTTTTTCATATATTATACATTTATATGCTACATCCTGTTTGAATTGTTATTGGTTAAAACAGATAGGTTTCCAGATATTTATCTAGATTTAATAACCATAGATATTTATTTCATTAGATTTTTTTTTTCTTGGTGTACAATGTCATGTAGATATTTCATATTTATGTTGGTCTCGGTGGCTGTACAACTGATCTTGTTACACAAATACCTTGTTGTGGTGATTGTAGCTATGGAGGACTTTTCTGCTTACACCTTTTAAGCTCATCACTGTGTTTCTGCACGAAGCAAGTCATGCAGTTGCTTGCATACTCACTTGTGGCAAGGTAAAACTGTAAATGAACTTAATGCTATTTGGTGATACAAGTAGACAACTCTTGAAATATATTTCCTTTACAACATGTTACAAGTTTTAGCTTGTATTCTGTTCCCTGAATAAGATGAAAATACAGATATGTGTAATGGCTCCCAATATCATATTGCAAGAAATACAAGAATCTCTGGGGCCAACAATGGCTCTTATTGTCATTGTATACGATCAAATATGTAGCCACTACTAACTACAACTTAATATGAATGGAGATAGCTTTGAAAGCTCGTCTATTGATCTGTTTCATTTTGTTGCATTTCATAATTTTTTTTTTGTTTCACCAACTAAAAGTTATTAGCAAGTCACAGGCTGATTTAATATGGTAAATTTCTGTCACCATGTGAGGTGGTTATAATGGAGGATTTTAGTGTTTCACCTTATTGCTCTTGGTGATTGTCTGAAATAATAGAAGCATTAAAGCAACATTTACTGTCCTCTAAGTAATTACATCTGTCTCAAGTAGGAACCAAACATAATTTTGTTTTTGAAAGGAAGAGGTCATAGAATTATTTTATTCCTTTTGAGTTTCCACCTAGAAAATGATGCTCTTTTGAAGCTTTTGAAAGTTTTAATTTGACAACCAGAGATAGGAGAGCATGTCTTTTACTTTCTCAAGGTTGTGGCTTGTCATAATGAATTCCATAAACGCACAAAGGGGAAAAAAAAACACAAAAAAGAAGCCCATTTGTATTCCATGTCAAGAAATTAATACTGCAAGTTCTTTAAGATTGTTTTGTTTTCATACTCTTTGGGAACTGGGGCTACCAAACATGCAGGAAGCCTTTTGTTAATCGCTGTTATTTTTAATAATGGTTTTTTGGATATTACAGCACTATCAATTTCACTGTTCTAGGCCTAGCTTACAAATTATGGGTGCATAGATTTAAGGTCTTTAAGGAGAAATTTTGTCATTTTAGTTGTTGTAAATTAAGATGTTGAATAGCATTCATATCAAGTATTATTATTATTTTTTTCTTCCCAAATCCTTGAATTGCAAATGCACCAATTCTGCATGTTTCAACAAAGTGAAGTTGTATAACATTGTTTCCAATACATTCAACTATGGACTAGCATTATGCGGCGGGATCAGTGGCCTTGTTATATCAAAACTGAAAAATTGTAAAACTTTGATTCTGGTGTAAGCTTTTTTGTACTTATTTCTGTCTTATGCTTGCTGATACATTGTTATTCTGCTTCCAATAGGTGGAAGGAATCCAGGTTCATGCAAATGAGGGTGGGGTAACGCAGACACGTGGTGGCATATACTGGGTGATCTTGCCTGCTGGATGTAATGCACTTTCTCCCATAATATTCAGTTAACACATTAACTTTTACTTACATGTAACATGCCACACACTGTTGTTAATTATATGATATGCATAAACAAGGTATGCATCATGCAATGGGGGTAAATCTTTTAAAGCCTATTTAAAATCAGGGCCTTGTGCATAGCAATCTTTTGATACTAACAGCAACACAAGTGCTATGGTTTTTATGTTAAATTTCATACGTGCTAAGTGCCAGCGAAAAACGAGATATATAAATATGTTGATATTCTAAACCTTGAATAGACACACAGGCACCTAAATCTTAAACACCTACGATTTGAATTTGATAAGACCACTTTTCAGTTGCATTTACTATTTTTTTTCCTGATTGGTTTTTCCTCTAGATCTTGGTTCATCATTTTGGGGAATGGCTTTGATACTTGCTTCCACAAATCTTCTCACTGCAAGAATTGCTGCTGGTTGCTTTATTGTTGCTCTTATTGTTGTGCTCTTTGTTGCTAAAAATGTAAGATGCTTGTTCATGCAGAATGCTAATGTTTTAATCAAATCTATTGAAGCTATTTGTTACTGACTTTTCTCCCCTTTTCTGTGTCCTGCTACATACTTCTGTCCAAAAAGTGGACTCTCCGAGGACTCTGTATTGGTGAGTGATTTTAGGATCTTCTCAAACAAAAGTTCAAAAAGGAAAGAAGATATCAACAAAGTTTCTCACATTATTCTTCTTGATCAATGAATATCAGGGTTTATTGTTTTTATTGCTGTAATTTGGCTTCTGCAAGAGAAAACAAAAGTTCATATCCTTCGCTATGTCATTCTTTTCATTGGTACGCTATTCTCCTCTTCATCTGTTTCCTACAGATAATTTGAATTATTTTCTGGTGGAAATGTTCGAGAAACTAATTATGACTTGGTTTTCAGGAGTGATGAACAGTCTGTTTTCAGTTTATGGTATACTTTCAACCACCTTTTATATGGTTTATTTTCACTTTGGATGACGAATCTCCTGATATAACTTATATGATATGATTGAAATTTGTATGGTGCAGATATTTATGATGATTTAATATCTCGAAGAGTCCACTCTAGTGATGCCGAGAAGTTTGCAGAAGTTTGCCCATGCCCTTGTAATGGTTTTGGATGGGGAGTTATTTGGTAAGTTTTACCATATTGAAACATACTTGAATGCAAAAAAAAAGAAAAAAAAAATTTTCTTTTTGGAATGAAGGTTACTGGTTTTATATGCTATGTTAGGAATATTTTCAATACAAATTACACTCTAATAAATACTAATTTCTTTATGATGCTTGTTTTCATGTTGCCACCTTGTTGTTTACCAAAAAATTTAGAAAATTTCTTCAAGCTTTACAAAATTTAATTATTGAGATGGTTAAATAATAGTAGTATAGCAATAGGGGGAAAAGTGAATGAATGAGCATGCACACTATTTTTGTTATTAACTGTTCATCATTAACATTCCTTTCTATAATGCATTCCACTTTCAGGGGGATGATATCGTTCGCATTTCTTTGTGGCTCTGTGTACCTTGGACTCGTCATATTATCATGAGGTAAACACAAAGCTTCTATTACATGATTTCTATATAATTTCTTTGTGAATCTTTCTGGAATCACTTTGGACGAGCATGTCTTGATTGATAATGATCACGGATAACAATTCAGTGTAAAGAATGTAACGACATTGACGATTATCACCTGAAAAGTGAGAACTTCTATTTTCTCCTATCTAAATCTAAATATGCATCACAATATGTGCTTTGCCGACAATGCTACATGTCGAACTTCTGTGCTTTTAAAAAATTCACGGTCCTCCTACTGGAAAATTTGCAGATTAAATCACAGCCAATTCTATATCTCATCATAATTGCCATCTCCAATAATCAAATGATTTTGACATTGTTGATTCGTTACTATCATGAAATCCGATGACTCAATCTTTTGTTTTGCAATGTATTAATCTTTTACTAAGAACATTTAATAGTCCAGTTTTTGTTGATGACAAATTGACTTTTATTTTATACTTTTTAATTGGAAGTATACTAGTAATATAAATACCATACGTTTTATCAAAAAAGTAAATATCAAAACCTTAATATACGTGCACCAAAAAAATTCATTCTTAATATCTCTTGTGCTTTATATTTACAGGTTGAGAAATTTGCATCCAAGCTGTTCGGTGCTGGCAAGAGCTTGATCCTTTCTATTTTGATGCTTTGTGCAATGATTTTTTGTTCTAGATATATATATTTTTTAAGTGCTGGGAGTCTGCTCTCTCCATGTCACTCCCATGGCATCATTCTTTGCACTTTTGCAGCCCATTTTTGGTATATAATTGCTTTTGTATAGGAAACTGGGTCATGAATCGAAATACATAGGTGCCATTGGCACTTGCATTTATTGTTCCGATGAATGCTAGGGAGGATAAGGGTATCATATGGTCCACCATGGATCAGGCATTTTCGCAAATTGTGTATTGTTTTAAAGTCCTTTCATTATTTTGAATTTACAAATATTGGCCCTAATCCTCTTCCTTCCACAGTTCCACCTTCTCCCTTTACCCTTGACTCCTCAATTTACAAATATTTTGAATTTTTCTCAACCCTAAATCTGTTTCTCTTCAGCGTACAAACCTCCCCTTTTTGTTTGAATCAATGCATTTGGCATTCGCTTGCAAGCTCGACCGGCTGGCTTGGACAGAGCTTGCATTTGCATGTGGTGATGGTGGATGAATCCACTGCAAATTGTGGAATCAGAATTAAGAGGGGAAGGGGATGAGGTCAACATTTTGTAAACTTGAAAAAATAAAGGATTTTTAAACAATAAAAAATTACAAAAAGGTCTGGATCCATGTTGGACCAAATGAATATGCGGATCCACTCTAGCATTAGCTCATTGTATCGTATTTTTTTCTCCTCCCTATTTTCGTCTCTAATTAAACAATGCTATACAAGCTATTCTATCCCGTTCTGATTTCAAATTCATGTAACATTAGCTTGATAGATAAATATCTGATATGTATTTAAATTAGCAAAGTATTTTTAATATAATTTTTTTAATAGATTTGTTTTTTCAGTATAAAATATAACTATTTAAACATATTTATACATTCATAATATAAAATATTAATTTCAAGTTTAATAATTATATGAGTTAATTTCGTTTTGTATGCTTGTTTATTTGTTGTAACATTTGTATGCATTTTTAGGTTTGTCTACAAAGTTTGATATTTACATGTAAGTTGTTCAAATAGACCAAAAAGTTAAGGGGGGAAATTAAAATTTCTTTTGATTGATTTTGTAAATTTATATGTAAGTGTTTTCATGACAATATAAATTTGTATGATTTTGTGCATACCATAATTCAGTTTGTGTTTTAAAATACATTACAAATAAGAAATACAAGTTCAAAAGGATAAACTACAAGGAAAAAAGAATGTTATAGGATAAAAAAATCAACTATAAAAATTGATAGATAAGATCTACATGAACCAATATATACCTCACAGATAATCAGAGGTGACAAATGTGGTGGTCGGATTGAACGTACATGTGTGAGAAGCAGAGGAAAACGGAGAGAGAAATATCGTATTTTAGCCACTCAGGGAGGTGGCCTACTGGCCTTTATGGGAGATCAGTGGAGCAGGTTTGGCGGGAAAGTCTGTTGATTTGTAACTGATCTTGCGTGAATAATGGCGTCAATCACGATGTGGTTTGCACTTCGTCGCAAGGCCGTGTCTACAAATTTTGGAGCCTTAGGCAAAACTATTAAAGAAACTCAATATAATATAAATTGTAATTCCTCTTTTTATTTTTTTAGCTTTTTGAGTTGGTGACAATTTGGTATCGTTGTCTAGCTCCCTTGAGAATTCACCTAAAAAAATATAAAGAGAAAAAGAAAGAGAGGAAGAATAAGGGAAAAAAATTCTGAAGAGAAAATATTAAAATTCTATAAATTAAATAGATAAGAAAATAATAGTTATCTAATGTTGGAAATGTGTATCCCATGGTTCTTCAATTTCATCTGCTGCATCGGTCAATGTTCAGTAATTCTCGTAACATGCACATACAAAATGCAAAATATTGATTAATTCTCATTATAATCTGCAAAAACAAAATTGAGAAAAGCGTTTAGTTCTCGTCCCGACTGTTGGCCTTCATTCAGGACAATATACTTGCTTTCAATTTGGGATACTACTATTGTGGGGTAATGGTCATTTTGGTCCCTGGAAGTGTAACTTGCTGTCATATTGGTCCTTGAAAGCATATAAACTATATATTAGTCCCCGTAAGTGCTTTCTGTCCGTCAATTTAGTCCCTGGCGTTATTCAATTAGTTGACACCGTCAGAAATGCTGACGTGGCTGCTGATGTGTGAACCAAATTGTTGACTCAGCCTCAATTTAATCACCAGCGTGGCTAGAGGGACGAAAATGAAATTAAAAAAAAACAATAGAACCCTAACCCTCTCGTCTCTTTCTCTGTTGCCTCTTCTTTTTCTTCTTCATGTCTGCATCTTGAATACTGACAATAATTTTTCACATTTGTCTGCCCCCACCACCTACCACTGCTATGAATCACAACAAGCCCACGATCGAAGCTTGCCAAATCCTTCAAGAAACATAGAATCCAAAGGGAACCCCACATGCACCCTTCCAACAACAACCGCACCAAACTGCAGAGCCAGCAACCACCCACAATCCTGAAGGGACAAAGCTCCATACATGGCTGCTATGAAATGGTAGTTCATAGCATAAGGGTCATTGGAGGAGATGAAATGGAAGCAAAGAAGCGGAACTGCAAAAACTGCAACGAAGGAACTGGAACTGAGAATCAAGAATCAAATGTTCTTTCCTCTTCCGAAACATTCTTCCGAATCAAGAATCAGGATGCGACGCGGCTGCCGGAATTCGTTTTCTTTCTTTCTTCTTTCCTCTTCCGAACATTCTTCTCTCCTCCGCTGACCTTTTTCATACATTTTTTAATTTTCCAGATGCCCACAACGTGTCACCCCGTACGTTTTTAATTTTCCAAACAAATGTTCCTCACACTCTTACATGATGCAGCACAAAACCAGTACCTAAATGCACAATTTTATTGCTGCAATTCTGTGTTCATTGACAAAAGACACTAGTGTTCTGCATAAAATCTAAAATATCGATACAATCACCAATCACAATATCAATGTTTGCCAAACATTCTAATTACAGTTGATCCTTTATGACAGCATCAAAAACTTCAATAACTGAGCGTGCATGGTGTATTTCTACCTGAACATATGGCACACAGGAGTGACAATTGGTGAGCTAATTCATGTGATGTGCTGTGACAATTGTCCTCTAAAGGAAAACAAATAAAGGCTAAATATATGCTGCCAATAATGCAGCAAAATTGCAGCAAAATGTAGCAAAACAGAATTGCAGCAAATTGGACCACTATGCTACCAATAAGTCAGTAATAAACCAGAATGCAGCAAAATTGCAAAACAGAATTTCTGGTTTGATGATTCTGGTTTACTGGATTTAGCTACTACATTAATGATTTAGCTACTGCATTACTGCATTCTGGTTTTATTCAGCCGGTTTTGTTACTGCACTGGTTTTATGCATTCTACATTCTGCATTTTGCATTAGGTACATTAGTGTCATTGCTAAATGCATACATTCATATGCTCTGGTTTGCATCTTTAGTTACTAGTTTTAATTACTGGTTTGCATCTTTAGGTACTGGTTTGATAGGTACTGGTTTGCATAACTTGATAATTATATATTTGTTGTTCTTTGCTATTGAAGTCACATACAACATCTTTTGGTTTGCAAATGCATACTTGACAATGTTTTAAGCAGTATGTTTTACGCATTCTGGTTTTATGCATACTTTGGCAGCATCTGTTTTTACTTTCTGAAATTAGAAACATATGTTTTTATGCCAACAATTGTGATATACCTCACCAAAGATATGAAACATTCATTATTGGGATGGTAGCAGAAGCATTATGCTTTATGCATCTTTAGCACAACCATTAAAATCAACAACCGCAAAATCAATTATTACTAGAATATGCCTTTTCATGACTACAATTCATCTCAAAACAAGCATGGGAAAGGAATGAATATAACATTATGCAGAATTTTTAATGATGCATAATTTTGTGCTATGCAGAATTTTTTTGCAGAGTCTGTGAATCAACCATTCTATTATTTCACCAAGTAGTTACATGTTTTGCAAGTTTCCACTATACAAAATAACAATGGAGCAATAGCTGTACATATTTCAAGTTCACCAAGTAATTACAATGAGAAAAACCCAACAATCCCCAACCTCAGTAGCCAATTGGGATGAAACATTTCTATATTCTAACTGATCCACTTCAATCTTCAATCTTTCACACTTTTTCAATTTTGCAGCTGGCCACTTTGGATTTATACCATAGTCTGCATCTTTGTGAACATTCATGGTAACTTTCCTCCTTCATAATTGAACATGTGTGGACTGAACTGAATTGTCATTGTTAATTTCCTTTTTCTAAATGTGCAGGTCTAAATATATACTTCTGGCATTCTCAACCAAACCACATTTTGCATATAAATCAACAAGAGCACAACCAACAAAAGAATCCAAACCAAATCCTACTTGCAAGAGTTTGGCAGTAGCAGTCCCACTTCTCAGTGTCCCTATATAATCTGGAACCACCATTTCCATCAACATCCTGTTAAAATAAGAAAAACAAAGTTGTGGATTTGAGTCATTTTCATTGTCATATCCAACAATACCACGAATCATGATATTCCAGGACACCACATTTCTCCCAGGCAATTCCTCAAACAGTTTCTCTGCATCTTTGGTTTCTTTACATTTAAGATCAACACTCAAAATCTGATTTTGTAAGGAAAGCACATGGCAAAATCCAAACTTTATCAAATGGGAATGTATTTGTTTTCCTTCAGGAAGAAAGGCCTTTTTGGCAGAGACTTTGAGGGCGTTAGAACAAAACAAATGAACAGTGTCAGGGTCTCTGAGTCTGTTCAGGGAGCTGCATGGATGGGGTTGATGAGAAGAGTTTGAGAAGCATTCGGTGAGAAATGAAAAAGGGATTGGAGGGAAAGGGAGCAGCTTTTTGAAATGGAGCTTGCAGAGCATAATCTTTCACAGTCGCCAGAAGTGGAAAAGTTTTGCAAAAACGGATTTAACTGCTCTAACCAGACATGCCCTCGAAGAATGCTTTGCAAAGGAGAAGCCTTTCTGACTAAGTGGTTGCGTAATAGAATGTATTTGGCGAAAGGAAGATGGAAGAAATAAAGTGGCTCTGTTGGAGAAGATGAGTCTGTTCTATGTTCGCCATTGTTTTCTCTTTTTTTTATTAAATAATTAAATTAAACTGGTTTAGAAAAACAATCTCAAAGAAAGAGACGAGAGGGTTAGGGTTCTATTGTTTTTTTTAATTTCATTTTCATCCCTCTAGCCACGCTGGTGATTAAATTGAGGCTGAGTCAACAATTTGGTTCACACATCAGCAGCCACGTCAGCATTTCTGACGGTGTCAACTAATTGAATAACGCCAGAGACTAAATTGACGGACAGAAAGCACTTACGGGGACTAATATATAGTTTATATGCTTTCAATGACCAATGTGACAGCGAGTTACACTTCTAGGGACCAAAGTGACCATTACCCCTACTGTTGTATATGATTGTGGGCCCTATATGAATATGTGATATTAATGGGTGAGAGACGGTGGGCCTAAGGCAATTGCCTTAGTTGCCTACCCGTATAAATGGCTCTGCTTGGTCGTTGAATAGAAGGACGACTAGGATCATGATCCACGTGACGTCGCACGAGATATGACTATCATTGAGAGGAGAGTCTAAATAGGTGAGAATGCCGATTCACATGATGTGATCCTATGTGCAATTGGGTTCTTAATTTGTATTTCTTTGACTTGGCTTGTGATGTAGGCTTCCAACGTGGGCTTCGTTGTTGCCTTTTAAGCTCGGCTTAGTCCCAAACACTACATTATTATGGAAAATCGATAAGTTTCTTGATTATTAGTCAGCTTTGACAAAGCACATGATTTTGGACAAGAAAATTAATGCTTTGAAACCCCTGGTTTCTTGCTTGATAGTCAGCTCCTCTTACCCTTCATTCTAGTACATGCCCGAAGAGGCTCTACGAGTGCATAAATTTTGATCGAACGTATGGCTTTGAATATTGAATCATAATAATCGTAGAAGAAGCTATCAAGTTCCTTCAAAAGCATCCAACATTCAAGTTATATGACCGAATACTGGAAGCCTTTGAGGGAACATGAAGAGTTCCTCAAACCAAACTCGGTTTATGTATGTGTTATATTAGCATAGAAATGTATTTGGGCTCATATTTATAGACATGCGTGGCTGTCCCATGAGAGAGAGAGAGAGGTTAACGAATCTTGGGTCATATCTTATTTGCTCAATTAGTTAT
Organism: Calophaca sinica; assembly: GCA_037113605.1. Lineage (NCBI taxonomy): Eukaryota > Viridiplantae > Streptophyta > Magnoliopsida > Fabales > Fabaceae > Calophaca > Calophaca sinica. The sequence continues at coordinate 134,018,784 of CM073733.1, forward strand.
TCGGTTCTCCATGTTTGGGTTTGCTTTTATTTTCCATCATTTATTGTGATAACGGCTAATCTTTATATCACTGTATATATGAAGAGTGAAAATAGAAATGGAGGAATAAATTGCAAACGGCCAATTCTTTTTGACTGGACATTGCTTGATCTTAGGATATATTAAATTTTAGAAGTCCTTATGATTTACTAGCAAATAACTATCCAATATAAGGAAAAACTCTTTTTAATATGTATTTCAAATCAGAAAATTACACTCCTCTTTAAATTACACCCTTTTTATCTTTTATGTTAAAATCTACTGTACCTCCTCAAGAGATAAATTTTTGTTTTTTGTTACACTTCTATTTTAATATAATCAAACTTCTTACACTACAAGAAATTTACGGATTTACTAAGAAATCTTAACTGTGCGTATTCACGACAGTTAATTTGTGGCTAATTAATTGCGTATTTGCCATGAAAAAAGGTTTCCTAGCCACATGTACTCATCTTCACTAAGTTCGGTTCTTTTTCAAGTTCAAAACCTAGTTTTTTTCTTCAAATGTTATATTTGAGATTCAAATATGTTCGACCTGGTTCCTCTTAACTACAATTTTGAGATTCTTTCACTTTTCTTTTCCTCACTCAATTTTAGGGCTATGCTTCTCTCTCATCCCCAAAACCCTTTCACAAGAAGATTTGTATTCTGATAACTCGATCTTGCCATGGAATCCACAGATTTTCCTTCGTCGTCCCCATCATCAATCGTCGACCGCAATGCTTCTTCCGGCACCGATAAAGACGACATCGCTTTCACCGCTGTTGTAGCCCTCGCCATAGATGCTGCCTTGAATTTCCATTCAGGCAAGTTTGCCGAATTCGTCGAGGTCGTGAACCAGCTTTTGCAGAAGAAACAAGACAATCAAAAGGTAATGAATTCCCTTCACCTTCTACCTGTTCTCCGCGTGAAATGCTTGATGCTTATAGTGTTCACTGAAGCTCGTTCTATTGTTAGTCCGCCTGGACTCAATTATAAGCAAAAAATGCTTAAGCTTGGTGGAATCAAATATAAGCAAATGTCAACTGATCTATCCATTTAATGCTATTATTCCAAAAATATCCTTATTTTAATTCATTAATGTTGTGAGGAGATGACCATTATGATTAAAAATAATTTATTAAATATATTTTCTTTTGACAGAAAATCAAGAAGACAAACTTATTAAATATTAAATATATTTTCTTTTGATTAAAAATATTTTCTTGTGCTTTACATGACCTTAAAGACAAACTTTCTTGTGTTTTATTGCAGGAAGACGCCTACTGGAAACAACGAGCAAAGACTTTTTGGCTGAAAGATGGTGACACTAATAGCCGTTTTTTCCATGCCTCGCGAGTGCAAGACGCAGGAAGAATGCTATTAGAAAACTCAAATCGGATAGTAATATGATGATCTCGGATCAGGAAGGCCTTTGCAACCTGGCTAAGTCTTAATTCCAAGACATTTATGCGCCTAGTGATGGTGATTTTGATACGGTAACTGATGCTCTCTCTCCCTGTGTTTCTGATGAGGATAATGCTTTTCTTGTGGCTCCTTTTACCGAGAATGAATTTCGAAGAGCTATTTTTGAAATGAACCCTGATAAGTCACCGGGGCTTGATGGATTAAATCCTGGGTTTTTCCAAACTTTCTGGCCTACTATTGGAAAGGATATTTTTTATGCTTGATGCTCTTGGCTCCTAGAAGGACGATTTCCGGAGGGCTTAAATGATACAAATATTGCTCTGATTGCAAAAATATACAACCTTTTGTCTATGAAAGATCTGCGCCCTATCTCTCTCTGCAATGTCCTCTATAAAATTCTTTCCAAGGTCCTGGCAAATAGATTAAAGACTATTTTGTCTAAGCGCATCTCTGAAAATCAAGCAGCTTTTGTTCCTGGAAGATATATCCTGGATAATGCTCTCACTGCTTATGAGGTCCTTCATTACATGAAATGTAAAACCACGGGCAAGGAAGGGGTGGTTGCGTTAAAACTGGACATTAGTAAAGCTTTTGATAGAGTCAAATGGAGCTATTTGTTGGAACCTAAACGATTGAGAAGTTTAGACCCTCATTAATTTTGATGATAACAAAGTATTCACAAGAGAACAATTTATGTTCTAACAATTATTGAAGTGTACAGATACTAATAATACACATATTCTAAGCCACTCAAGCAAGAAGAAAGTAATTCTCAAGAGAAGGATACATTCCATGTGTCAGCATCTGGCTCATCCTTGTGAGCGTCTGGAATTTTCTCTCTATGTCACAAAGCTTATGCAATTGCTACGAGCGTCCGAACTTCCAATTCTGAGCGAGCGTCTGAACTTCATTTCAAATCACGTGTTAGTCACGTTGTCGCTCTACCTCTCGAAGTTTCGAACGGATTTCAAAATTGATTACGGCGCTAAAATTGTCGTCCGAGGTATCAAAGGTGGCACCTTTAGCTACAAGACAAAAATCGTACAAGCAAGGTAGTACAAAAACGGTAATATGTACTACTGGGATATTCTCTGCAAAGCAAGAAAGAGACAGCGTTTTGAATTTACCTCACTCAATGGAAAGGAGCCATTTTTTACCGTAACGGTAATATCCTTGGAATTCCTATATATACCTCATGGTATCCATTGAAGAAGAAACGAACATACTGTGAAAAAGCTTGCTGATATTCTGCTGAAATATTACCTCATTTACTGAGAACAAGCACTGCCTCTGTGAGCAACCAAGTCTCGTGCTAAGTCTCTGGACTACAAGAACTGAACTCAGCGTCCGACCCTTTCTTTAAGAAAGTTTTTCTATAGTTGAGCTTAATCTTTTATCCTCTCTGTGAGAGTTATTTTTAACTGTACTTCAACTCACTTGTAAAAGTTTGTTTTGGCCTAGTTAAAATTTGTATCCTTAAAGGCTCATTTGTCTTGAGTCGTTTGAGAAGTTGAGAGTATTGTCAAGTTGTGTGATGAGAATACTCTTGAGGAAATTATGTCGATTGATTATAGTGGAAAATCCTTGAGGAGCAGAAGGGACTAGGCGTAGCTACCAGTTTGGTAGTGAACTAGTATAAATTTCTGTGTCTCTGCTTTCGCTTTCTATTCATTTCTATCTTGCTGTGTTAAAAACAAGTTTTATCAAACTGCTTTTTCCAGCGTCCGATTATTCCCAGCATCCGATAAACAAACAGTTTTGAAAAACTTGTGTTCTAAAGTGTTTCTAACTTAAAGTTTGCGAAAAGTTTTTGAACACAATTCAACCCCCCTTCTTGTGTTCACGTTCAGTTGGTACCAGAGCTCGGCCTCTTGGTTGAGCACTTAACAGTGTCAAGAGAAAAATCCTATATTGTGAACATGTCTACTGAAGGTGGTCATATGAACCGTCCTCCTTTATTCAATGGAGAAAAATTTGATTACTGGAAAGATAAGATGAAAGCATTCCTTGAGGCACAAAGTCTTGATTTGTGGGATATAATTGAAAGCGGATACATTCTTCCCGCTAATGCCCTTGGTGTTGCAATACCTAGGAAAAGCAGTGCGATGATCGAGAAAAAGAGATATCAAACCAATCGGAGGGCGGATTTATTCTCATCGTGCTATGATGAAGAGAATATGATAAATGTGGTAAGTTTATTCTTGCCAAAGAAATCTGGGATTCTCTTGTGTTATCTTATGAGGTTACGCCCAAGTAAGAGAAACAAAAGCTAGCATGATGGTACGCCAGTATGAGCTATTCAGAATGGAAGATGGATAGAACATTGAAACTATGTTTGGAAGGTTCCAAACACTTGTTCATGGGTTGCAGGCCCTTGGAAAAAGTTATACTACACCTGATCATGTGAGAAAGATCTTGAGAAGCTTGACTAAGCAGTGGAGACCCAAAGTCACTACTATTCAAGAAGCAAAAGATCTAAATGTTCTTCGGCTTGAAGATCTTATGAGTTCTTTGAAAGCTCATGAACTTGAGCTAAATGAAAAAGAACCTACCAAGAAGAGTAAGTCTATTGCTTTAAAAGTTAATCAACATAAACCTAGTACTTCTAAAGCTTTTCAGGCTGAAGAAGAAGAATCAGATGATGAAGCTTCAGACGGAGACTCTGATGGATCAGACGATGAGCTAGCATTCATATCTAAGAAGATCCAGAGAATGTGGAAGAAAAGAAACTTTAGAAGGAAGTTTTAGAAGAAAGATTCAAAGGACAAGAAGGAGAGCAAAGACAATGACAAAGCCCAAGTCATTTGCTATGAATGTTAGAAGCCTGGACATTTCAAATCCGAGTGTCCTAATCTTAAAGAAAAGCCCACAAGAAGCTCCTTCAAGAAAAAGAAGAAAGGTCTCATGGCAACATGGGAAGATCTTGACTTATCCTCCTCTGAGGAAGATAAAGAAGAAGCTCACATTGCCCTCATGGCAGACACTGACATTGAGTCAGAAGAAGATGTTGAAGAGGTAATAGTATATGATTCCTACTCTGAACTTCAACTTGCTTTTGATGATCTTCTTAAGGACTCTGCCACTCTCCATCGAGTATAAGAATTTGAAAAAGAAGTTTTTAAAATTATCACAAGATTTTCATTCCTTACGCAATGAAAACTCTGTACTCAATGAAGAGAACCAGAAGCTGAAAAATGAAAATCAGCGTCTGGTGGATAACCAGCGTCTGGAAGCTAACAAGCAACCAGCAGCTGAGAGCTCTCAAGCTAAGAGTTACGTAGTTCTGGCGATCCTAGCGCAAATCAAATGACTATGAACAAGCATTTCAAAAGTTTCTTGCAGAGAGTGTAACTCGAAGCAAGCAAGCTTCAATGATCTGGGGTGTCAGTAAAACGACAACTCATGGTCTTGGGTATATATCAGATGAAACCCTTTTGGAAAATAATTCAGCATCTGATAAGTCCCATAGTCATAGTAAATGCTTACATTGCACTTACTGTAATAAATCTGGTCATTTGAAAAGTGCATGTAATGTTTTTAAAACTAAGAAGGATAAGCCTCCTTCAAGAACTAACAAGAAAGGACCCAAAAAGATATGGGTACCTAAAGATAAAATAGTCTATGTTGCAGACATGCTTAGCAACAAAGTCAACACACCAGTCTTGGTACTTAGACAGTGGATGCTCATGTCACATGACGGGAGAAAAGCATATGTTCCAAGAACTAAGACGTCCTAGAGAAGCTGGATTCGTTGGTTTCGGAGGAAACCAGAAATGTAAAATAGTTGGAATTGGTCGCATAGGTAAAGACTCTCTTCCTTCTATTGATAATGTTTTATATGTTGAAGGACTGAAACATAATCTATTGAGCATAAGTCAATTATGTGACAATGGTTATGAAGTCATCTTTACAGAAACTGTATGTTTAGTAAAAAGCAAAAACGATGGATTTATATTCTTTACAGCAAAGAAGAAACAAAATGTTTATAAAGTTGATCTTTCTGAACTTGAAAAACAAGATGTCAAGTGTCTTATATCTGTTGAAGATGAGCAATGGATTTGGCACAAAAGATTAGGTCATGCCAACTTGAGGTTAATCTCAAAATTAAACAAGCACAATCTTGTTAAAGGCTTACCAAATCTTAAGTACAAATTTGATGCCCTTTGTGAAGCTTTGTCAAAAGGAAAACAAGTTAAAACTTCCTTTCATTTAAAAAATGTTGTTTCAACTTCTAGACCACTTGAACTCTTACATCTTGATCTTTTTGGTCCCACAAGGACAGCCTCTTTAACTGGAAAGAAATATGGTTTAGTCATTGTTGATGATTTTGTGAAGAAGATTTCCTTCTTAAACTTGGCTGGGTTTAGATGATAACAAGATTGCTGATCAAAAAGAAGAAAAGCCTCCGATAGATCAAGTCAAAGATTCTACATAGACTTTAATTATGTATTGTCAATTCTCTGTAAGTATGGTTTGTATCTTTGACATATTACAAGCTGTGATTATATAACTTAGATGTGCTCAAACAAATCATTCCTTAAGTTTAAAACTTAATCTAAGATATTTTCAAAGTTAAGTGTTGAAGCAATCCTTTTGAAATCTCAAGAAAAAACTTTTTTATTGCGATGTCGATTACCTCAAAGTCATGTCGATTACCTAAAGTCTCGGTGATGTGTATGTAATCGATTATCTAAAAGGTGTAATCGATTACATCAACTAAATTTTTGAATAACTGATTTTCAACGTACACATGTAATCGATTACCACAACGACATAATCGATTACCACTGCTTCAAAATCAAATTTTCTGAAACGTTATGATTTCAAATGGTGTATTTTGGTCCCTGGAAAGTTGCCAAACGATCACCTTGCTTCAGACACAATCTGATGTATATATATATACCTTTCTTTTACAGCAGAACGGGCACAACTTTCATTCTTTCAATCATAAGAGTTCAATATCATTTTACAAGTTCTAAACCTTCAAAACTTTCTTGCCTAGAACTTAGATACTATTTTCATATTCTGAAAAAGTTCTTGAGCACTAAGTTGTATAGTTACAAAGTGATATTGATACGATCTGACCATATGCTTTACCATTCTTCACAATTATTAAACTCATCCTTGTGTTGGGTTTTGGTTTGAAAAAGATAGTGGGGTGCTATCTTGTTGTATAGAGATTGTTAGGGAGCCTTGGGGTGAGGCTTGCTTGTAACAAGAATTTCTATCATAGTGAATTGCTCTGCAGTGTCGGAAGAAATTTGGATGTACCCAAGTGGTTAGGGAACGGTATAAATTCTTGTGTCTCAATCGTCTTCCTTATCCTTTTACTTTTGTTTATCAATCAAACTCCATCTATCTATCCATAAAACAAAAGAGCGAAAAATCTCTAAAAGTCACTCGAAAATCGTTCAACCTAATTCACCCCCTCTTAGGTTGTATACGATTCACATTTGGTATCGAGGCGAGTTAAGGTAACCTGCTCCTTCGATCCATGGCTTCCATAGCAACAATCCTACTTTTAGAGATGGTGGCGGTAACAACAAGCCTCCATGTTTCGTTGGAGAACACTATGACTTACGGAAGATTAGCATGCAATCCTATCTTGAAGCACAAGGAGAAGAAATATGGGATCTTTGTAGAGAATGGTCCTTATGTGCCTACAGCAGTCATCAACAATGAAGTGCAAGATAAAGTCAAAACCTCATGGACGGATGATGACAAGAAGAGAGTGCTCTACGACAAAAGGCCAAGAACATTCTCTGATCGGCATTAGGTATGGATGAATTCTTTCGTATCTCACATTGTAAAACTGCTAAAGAGATTTCGGATACTCTAGAAGTAACCCATGAAGGAATAGTAGAAGTAAAGAGATCTAAACTGAATACTCTATCACAAGAGTATGAAATGTTTAGAATGCAGCTTGATGAATCAATACTTGATTTGCAAAAGAGATTCTCTCATTTGACAAATCACTTAATGGCTCTTGGAAAGACCTTTACCAATGATGAGTTGAATCTTAAAATTCTTCGATCATTGACTCGGCAATGGCAACCAAAGGTTACTGACAATTTACGAAAAGAAAAGTCTGTCAAAAATGACCTGCGGCATTATTTGGAAAACTCCAAGAACATGAATTGGAACTTGGAAGATTGGAAGAGGCGAAGTCAAAGAGAAGAAGAACAAAAGCATTGCCTTAAAGGTTGAAACCAGAAAACAACATGAAGAAGAAAGCATTGATGAAGATGAGAACATCACCCTCCTGGTAAAAAGGTTTGGAAAATTTCTTAAGAAAGACCAAAATATTAAATTTGATAACAAAAAGAAATTTTTTCAAGAAAAGGGATACATCCACTTCAAATCAGAACTTAACATGTTTTAAATGCGGTAAGGAAGGACATATGAAAGCAGAATGTCCTAATCTGACAAAGAAGAAGTACTTCAAAGGGAAAAAGGAATTGAAATCCAAAAAGCCATACATTGCATGGAATGACAATGAAGTAAGTACATCCTCCGATTGAGAAAGTGGAGAATGCAAGTCAAAGCACTAATGGCATCACATCACTCAGATGATGAACAAGAGGTTAGTTCTTCTATGTCTAATGAAAAACCATCTTATATAGAATTACAGAATGCATTTCATGAGTTACATGAAGAATGTTTGATACTTTCTAGAACAATTTCGAAACAAAAGAAATTAATTTTAGAACTAGAAAGAAGGTCTAATGACACATGTGTGGAGTCAGAAAATGTCAAAAATTCTGTATGTAATAAATGTTTAAGATATGAATCTAAGATTGTTGATCTAAACCAAGTGATCAAAAGATATGAAAAAGGTCAAATTGGTTTAGAAGAAGTGCTTAGTATACAAAGGTATTCAAACAACAAACATGGTCTTGGTTTTTCAAATTTTCAAACACCAAGTCCTAACAAAACTATATTTGTCAAAGCAAGCACAACTACCAACAACTCAGAATCATCTAAATTGCATATTGGAAACTCTTCTAAAGCAAACTCTGAAAATGAGGTTAAGAATGGAAATCATTCAATTTCTAGAAATGTAAAGAGAGACAAGCCTAGTAGTTCTATCACTAGTCATATTTATAAGAAATGTGATTACTGTATGTCAAAAGGCCATACCCCAATGCTTGCTACATAAGAAACTTTGGAGTTCCTTATGGAGAATTCATATGGGTAAGGAAAGGCATTAACCCATCAGGACCCAAATCACTTTGGGTACCTAACGTTCATTAAATCTGTTTTGTAGAAATGCTAACAAAGACCAAAGAACACATGGTATCTTGATAGTGGCTGTTCTAGGCACATGACTGGTGATTGTACAAAGTTTACATCTCTGAAGCTGAAATCTAAAGGATATGTCACATATGGAGATAATAATAGAGGAAAGATTATTGGGATTGGAAAGATTGGAGCTTCTCCCTTCACAACTATTGATGATGTCCTATATGTCGAAGGTTTGAAGCACAATTTGATTAGCATAAGTCAACTCTGCGATAAAGGATTCAGAGTAAACTTCATCAAGGAAAAATGTATCATTGAAAATGAAGCCTCTACTGAAGAGAAGTTAGTGGGAAATAGAATCGACAACTCCTATAAGGTATGTCTAGATGATTTATCTTTGAAGATTAAATGTCTAGTGGTAAACAATAATGATGCATGGCTTTGGCACAAAAGAATAGCACATATTCACATGGAACATTTGAATAAGCTTGTCAAACATGATCTTGTTATTGGATTACCCAAAATGAAATTTGTCAAAGATAGATTATGTGACGCATGCCAAAAGGGGAAACAAACAAAATCCTCTTTCAAACCAAAGAATGTGGTATCAACTACAAGACCACTTGATTGATTCACATGGATCTTTTGGTCTCTCAAGAAGTAGAAGCTTTGGAGGTAATGTTTATGCTTTAGTTATTGTTGATGATTTCTCTAGATATTATTGGACTCTATTTTTAGCACAAAAAGGTGATGCATTTAAGGCATTCAAGAAATATGCAAAACAAGTGCAAAATGAAAAATCTATGAAGATTGTGTCAATTAGAAGTGATCATGGTGGGGAGTTCCAAAATGCTCTTTTTGAGAGTGCAATGAAGAACATGGTATCACTCACTACTTCTCGGCTCCAAGGACTCCTCAACAAAATGGCGTGGCGAGAAAGAAAGAATCGATCTCTAATTGAAGGCTAGAACAATGCTCAGTGATTCAAGTCTACCAAAGTATACAGGCGAGATCTGATGAAAGTCTGACTTGCTATGTTACAAATCGAGACAATATAAGGCCGAACTTGAAACAGACTCCTTATGAACTATATAAAGGAAGAAAGACAAACATCTCACATCTTCATGCCTTTGGATGCAAATGCTTTGTACTCAACAATGACAAAGACAACCTAGGTAAGTTCGATGAGAAATCGTGAAGGTATATTTCTTGGCTATTCTCTTTCAAGTAAAGCCTATAGAATTTATAATAAAAGAACCTTAGTTATAGAAGAATCTATGCATGTTTCCTTTGATGAAACTAACTTATTTGTAGAAAGTTTCTTGTGACGATGATGATGATATAATGGAAGCATCTACAAAAGACACTACTAAGGATCTTTGAGTCGAATTACCTAAGGAAGACTCTGTCAAGAAAAACAAATTAATTCAATCAATCACCAAGACGACAATCTTCAACAAGAGCAGAATCGTCTGATCTACCTCGTGAATGGAGAATTCATCGGGATCATCCTCTTGACAAAGTATTTGGTGATATTGAATCGGGAGTAAAAACAAGATTAAATCTGAAGGAAGGTTGCCTATACATGGCTTTTGTCTCTCAAATAGAACCTTCAAAGATAAATGAAGCTCTTGAAGGCGATCAATGGATTCTTGCCATGCAAGAAGAGTTAAACCAATTTGAAAGGAATCAAGTTTGGGAACTTGTCCCTAGACCACAAGACAAACACATCATTGGTACAAAATGGGTGTTTAAGAACAAACTTGATGAAAATGGGATAATTATTCAAACAAGGCAAGGTTGGTTGCTCAAGGCTATAATCAAGAGGAAGGAATTGATTTTGAAGAGACATTCGCTCTGTTGCAAGGTTAGAAGCTATACGTTTATTACTTGGTTATGCTTGCTCTTTAGATTTTCAATTATTTCAAATGGATGTCAAAAGTGCCTTCTTGAATGGATACATAAATGAGGAAGTTTATGTCAAACAACCTCCTGGGTTTGAAGATTTCAAAAACCCCTCACATGTATTCAAATTGAAGAAAGCTCTTTATGGCTTAAAACAAGCCCCTAGGGCTTGGTATGACAGACTTAGTCAATTCTTAAGTGAAAAAGGATTTGAAAAGGGTAAGGTAGATACTACTCTGTTCATCAAGAGAATTAAGGATCACACTCTATTGGTCCAAATTTATGTTGATGACATCATTTTCGGATCAACCGATAAAGATTTGTGTGAAGAGTTCTCAATGGTAATGCAAGGAGAATTTGAAATGTCCATGATGGGAAAGCTGAATTACTTTCTTGGACTTCAAATCAAGCAAACTAAGAATGGTATCTTCCTAAATCAATCAAAATACTGTAAAGAACTGTTAAAAAGGTTTGACATGGATAACTGCAAAGAGATTGCAACTCCTATGGGATCTGGTACTTATATTGATCAAGATGAGTCAGGTTTATCAGTAGACATCAAGAAATATCGAGGTATGATTGGTTCATTATTATACTTAGCGCGATCGTCCTGACATTATGTTTAGTGTATGTCTCTGTGCTCGATTTCAAGTCAATCCAAAAGAATCTCATCTTTCTTCGGTAAAGAGGATCATGAAGTATCTAAAAGGGACAACAAATGTTGGCCTATGGTATCCCAAAGGTAGTATCTGTTCTTTAGTTGGCTACTCAGATTCGATTATGCAGGATGCAAAGCGATCGAAAAAGTACTAGTGGCACATGCCATATCCTTGGAAATGCTTTGATATCCTGGTCTTGCAAGAAACAAGCAAGTGTTGCTCTCAAAGACACTTATTTGAAGCGAGAATATATTGTTGGAAGTTGTTGTGCTCAAAGTCTTTGGCTAAAACAACAACTATGTGATTATGGAATCAATCATGGATGCATTCCTTTAAGGTGTGACAATACAAGTGCTATAAATATTTCAAAGAATCCTGTTATGCACTCTCGTACCAAGCATATAGACATTCGACATCATTTTCTATGAGATCATGTTCTAAAAAGAGACGTGGAGATTACATTTGTTGATACTCATGCTCAATTAGCAGACATCTTCACAAATGTTTAATAAATTCATTGATCTAGTGCTATGATAATGTTTAATAAATTTTGGTACAATGAAATATATTTGATTAAATCAATCTACTTGGTATATAATCAGCATCCGATCTCACTTTATTAAATACATGCTCTGATACATTTACGGATTTTTCGTAATCACTTAAATGAATTTGTTTACCAACAATTGCCTTAATACCTGAATTGTTCATATATATCTAAAGCTGTTAAATCTGAGGGAGACCCTTAATGTCTTTTTGAAACTAAATTGTTCATCAACCTTAGATATTTGTCATCATCAAAAAGGGGGAGATTGTTGGAACCTAAACGATTGAGAAGTTTAGACCCTCATTAATTTTGATGATAACAAAGTATTCACAAGAGAACAATTTATGTTCTAACAATTCTTGAAGTGTGCAGATACTAATAATACACATATTCTAAGCCACTCAAGCAAGAAGAAAGTAATTCTCAAGAGAAGGATACATTCCATGTGTCAGCATCCGGCTCATCCTTGTGAGCATCTGGAATTTTCTCTCTATGTCACAAAGCTTATGCAATTGCTACGAGCGTCCGAACTTCCAATTCTGAGCGAGCGTCTGAACTTCATTTCAAATCACGTGTTAGTCACGTTGCTGCTCTACCTCTCAGAAGTTTCTGGAACGGATTTCAAAATTGATTCTGAGCGCTAAAATTGTTGTACGAGGTATCAAAGGTGGCACCTTTAGCTACAAGACAAAAATCGTACAAGCAAGGTAGTACAAAAACGGTAATATGTACTACTGGGATATTCTCTGCAAAGCAAGAAAGAGACAGCGTTTTGAATTTACCTCACTCAATGGAAAGGAGCCATTTTTTACCGTAACGGTAATATCCTTGGAATTCCTATATATACCTCATGGTATCCATTGAAGAAGAAACGAACATACTGTGAAAAAGCTTACTGATATTCTGCTGAAATATTACCTCATTTACTGAGAACAAGCACTGCCTCTGTGAGCAACCAAGTCTCGTGCTAAGCCTCTGGACTACAAGAACTGAACTCAGCGTCCGACCCTTTCTTTAAGAAATTTTTTCTATAGTTGTGCTTAATCTTTTATCCTCTCTGTGAGAGTTATTTTTAACTGTACTTCAACTCACTTGTAAAAGTTTGTTTTGGCCTAGTTAAGGCTGTATCCTCAAAGGCTCGATTGTACTGAGTCGTTTTGAGAAGTTGAGAGTATTGTCAAGTTGTGATGAGAATACTCTTGAGGAAATTGTAATCGATTGATTATAGTGGAAAATCCTTGAGGAGCAGAAGGGACTAGACATAGCTACCAGTTTGGTAGTGAACTAGTATAAATTTCTGTGTCTCCTGCTTTACTGCTTTCTATTCATTTCTATCTTGCTGTGTTAAAAACAAGTTTTATCAAACTGCTTTTTCCAGCGTCCGATTATTCCCAGCATCCGATAAACAAACAGTTTTGAAAAACTTGTGTTCTAAAGTGTTTCTAACTTAAAGTTTGCGAAAAGTTTTTGAACACAATTCAACCCCCCTTCTTGTGTTCACGTTCACTATTTGCAAGCTGTCATGTCTAGGCTTGGCTTTAACCCCACTTGGATTAGCTGGATCATGCAATGTATCACTACAGTTACCTACCATGTTATTGTTAACCATGATAGAGTTGGCCCAATCACTCCAAGGAGAGGTCTTCGTCAAGGTGACCCCTTATCCCCCTATTTATATATTCTTTGTGCTGAAGGCCTATATGCTCTTATTAAAAAAGCTGAGTCTCAAGGAAACATGCATGGTGCCCGTATTTGTCGAGGGAGCCCCTCTATCAGCCATCTTCTTTTTGCAGATGATAGTTTCCTATTTTGCAGAGCCACATCAAATGAGGCAGCTAGACTAAGAGATATATTGCATATCTACGAAACTGCTAGTGGTCAAGCAATTAATTATAACAAATTTGCAATTTCCTTCAGCACCAACACTCCCCCTGATGTTAGACGTGATCTAACCTCTTTCTTGGGAGTCTCAGCCTCCATAGGCCATGGAAAGTATCTGGGGCTTCCTTCTATGGTGGGTCGAAATAAAAAGGCAATATTCGGGTATATCAAAGATCGCATTTGGAAACGGATTCAATCTTGGAATTCTAGATCCTTGTCCCGGGCAGGTAAAGAAGTCCTTATTCGTTCTGTGGCCCAAGCAATTCCTTCTTATTGTATGGGAGCCTTCCTTATCCCTACCTTTCTAGGGGAGGAGATTGAGAGAATGTCTTTTTACTGGAATTCAAAGAGAAATGGTAGCAAAGGCATAAATTGGTTAAAGTGGGACAAATTTTCCTTGCCTAAAGATCAAGGTGGCCTAAATTTTAGAGATCTTGAAGCTTTCAACTTAGCCATGCTTGGCAAACAAGGGTGGAAACTTGCAACGGATCCGAACTGTCTCCTAACACGTGTGCTCAAAGCTAAATATTTTCCCACGACGGGTTTCTTGGATGCCAATTTGGGCCATAATCCAAGCTACACTTGGAAGAGTATTTGGAATTCTATCCCTTTGCTTTGTCTTGGTTATCGATGGAAGATTGGAGATGGTTCAAGGATTAATGTTTGGCATCAACCTTGGATTAGAACTCGCCAACAAATGCGGCCCCTTACTGTCATGCAGCCTCACCTGTCACACCTTATGGTAAGTCATCTTATTGATCATAACTCTTGCTCTTGGGAGGCCGATTTGATTGGGACTGTCTTCAATGATGAAGATGCTACTGACATCCTTCGAATACCACTACACATTAACAGTGTGGATCAACTCATTTGGAAGCAAACTCAAACGGGTGTTTATACGGTCAAGTCTGCATATCACCTATGCATGAGAGAGGTCCACTCAAACTTTCAATCCTCGGCCACACCATCTTACAATTGGCAGTCAATTTGGCAGCTAGGCGTACCAGAAAGTCGAGTTTCTTTCTTTGGCGTCTTTGCAAAAATTGCTTGCCAACAAGAGCGCCCTCAATCTAAGGGTGTTCTTTGTCCTCAACAATGCCTAATGTGTGACTTCCTATTGAAAACACTTGGCATATAATGTTCTCTGCACCCATGCTATACAATGTTGGAAGGAGCTCAATCTTTGGAACAAAGTTGAAATTTGAAACACTAATGTGAGATGGTTTTCAACAATTATTTTTCAAGCTGCTCCATACTCTCCCTCAAGATAAGTGCGCCTTGTTTGCAGCAGGCATTTATGGCATTTGGAAATGTAGAAATACCAAGCTATGGGATGCTACCTTAATGAACCCTCATGTTGTGGCTACCTTAGCGCAAGACTCAGTCCGAAGCTGGCAGTGGGCAAGGAGCCATGCTCCAGGCAATGATGCTCATCAGAACTTGCCGAATTCCTCAGCTGACTTCTCTTGGCAGAAACCGGTAGAAGGGCAACTCAAATGTAATATTGATTATGCAACTTTTCCTATTAACAATGCAGCTGGTTTTGGATTATGCTTTCGGGATTCTGTAGGCCAGTTTATTGTGGCACATACCGGTTGGATTGAATCATATGTCTCAGTAGCAGAAGGAGAAGCTTTGGCTATTTTGAGCTCACTGCATATGGCAATCAACTTTGAATATGATAATGTTCTCTTTGAGTCAGATTGCAAGGTTGTGGTTGATGCTGTTTTGGGCTCTCAGTCATTTTCAAACGAATTAGGGACTCTGATTTCCCAAATCAAGTCCTTACTTTCATCTTATGCAAACTTTAAGTTAGCTTTTGTAAGGAGACAAGTCAATAGTGTTGCTCATGCGTTAGCAAAGGCATCTCTATTATACCCTCGTCTTCATATTTTTTACCATGTTCCTTTTTGTATTGATCGGTTGATTCAAGATGAAATGAAGTAAGCACATTTTTACTCAAAAAAAAAAAATCAAGAAAATTAAATGCACTTAACTATCATTCTTAATAAGTGTGAAAATATGTATTTTTGTCTATAACTGAGTCCGAAGAGAGTATCTTCTTTCTATCGCTTCTTCACTTGGTGCTAGTTTTTATACTAATTGATATAATTCAGGTGATTGATTCTTTGTTCGATTTTATTATTTTCTTTATGAGGAGAATTTCAATTTCAGTACCTTCTGAGAACTATATGAGAAACCACAATGACAAAAGAAATGTAAATCGGTTTCAGCATACTGAACACAAAAAACACAATGATTGGCATTAACGTTATTACACTACTAGAAAAAAAATTAATTATCAACATAAATTTGAAATGAAAAAAATGAAACTGGTATCTAATTTTGACATTTCTAACACTTATCGATGACATTTCTAGCCACTTTTAAGTTTTAATTAATTGTTATGATTAAATCTTTAAAAACTAGCGTCGTTAAATGTGTTATATGTTATGGCAAGTAATTTTTTTCCCTTTCTATTCTAGCTTTTATTTTGTTTTTTTAATAAAACTTTTGATGCAAATCTCTTGTGATTGACCAAACAAAACAAAACCTTTTTTTTTTGGTCTTTCTTTAATGGATTGATTATTCAATAAAAGAAGGCAGAAGGAGAAGGTGAAAGAAAACAAGGAAGTTTAAGGAAAAAATGCAATGATGGAGAGTAGGGTTCTCTATGTGGGTATCATGGCACAGGAATCAAGCAATGTTAACTGCACACAAGACGAAAATTCAACGGCAGCCAATAAAGACAGAGATAAGAATCTATACAGTAAAAAGTAGTCTTATATTGTGAACAAATAAAATTAATAGATACTAGTTATTAGAGACACCATTTTGAGGGCTAAAATGACACGTTAATAAAATTCAATCAACTCAGAAAAGTAATTAAAGGTCTTCGTAGAATAGTAGAATTAATTAATATGTGGCTTTCACAGATAAATTATTCTGCATGGGAAGAGTCACATGCTGGCATCTCCAAAGCAAACGATGTCCGATATGATGCTGTTTTATCATAAACTGCGTTCCATAGCAGAATGTCAACGCACTAATTAACAACATTTTTGGCAGTCACATCTGCGGCTTTGAAATCCATTGGCAGGAATCGCATAAAATAGAGAGATTCTAGCCCATGGTATGGTATGCCAACATGTATAATCTGAATCTGTGCTCCACCGAATCTTAGTGGTTTATGAAGCATGCATTTTAAAGCAACAGTCTCACGTACAGAGGATGGAAAAATTACAATCCCCTTCTCTACATTGATGGATAGCGGATCAAAATTGTCTTTAATTTCTAATTAAAAAAATACCTTAACAAAATCTTTTTTAATGATATTTATTTTAATTAAGTTTTATATTGCATAGTCCTTTAACTCTTACTTTTTTTATGAAATGTTATATTTTTATTTTTCTATGAAGAAAAAATACATTAAGGTGCTGAAAATATTTTTTGGTTAACTTCCATAAATATATCATTAGTTACTCCAACTGGCAGCAATGCTAGCTTCTTTTTTTTATTATTAACTTCTATTGCTTTGCTTAAAAATTATGCCCAGTAAAATTATTTGATTACAACTACAAAATTGTTGTGATGACCAAAATATGTATTTTGCCCATATTATTGGCAAAACTCGGTGGATTGTTTAACAGTTTTCATTATTGTTTTAAATCCTTTGTCAATTTTTTTTCTCTCGTTTTAAATCCTTGTGGAGTGACCTCTTTGGGAGGCAGATATCCAAGGGATAAAACCCTGATTAATCAGCCGAATGAGAAATTATTAATTAGTCTCATAGCATCCCGAATGGCTAAGCTATGGGGATACTTTAATTAGTGGGCTCAGTCGGCACAAAAAGCTAATGAAGATGAGTTTCGAATCCAAAAAAAAAAGTAAAAAAATAATAATTTTCCTTTAGCAAATACTTATTTTCAATAATGAATATTTTCAAATTTTCCTATATCTGTCAAGAATCTTTTTATGTGATAAACATATATAAAGCACTGAACGTGAACACTGAAACAGGCAAGTTAATTGGGAATAAATTCTAATTTATCTATGACCAATAAAATTACTTTATCTAAAATTTGGCGAATCAATCTAGCTCTAAGTAGGAAAATAATTAAATGTGTATGTTAGCTGTCTTGTTTTGATTAGTAGGGTCAGTGAATAAATCTGTCTTCCGTGTATAAATATAGGTATTCCTTGTTTGTAATATTAGCAGTGGCTTGTGTAAGAGATTTGAAAGGAGAAAGCCTTTAGTAACCCTCAAAGGCTTCCACGGCACCACATTAGAGTCCAATCAATGCAATACTATAAACGTGAAGTCATGGAAGTACCATTGGGGGTTTACTGAAGGCTTTAATCTTGTTGTCTTCGATCGGTTTAGTGAAATTAGTGACTTATACTTGAATTAAGTTGGTGCAATTGAGTTTATTTGTTTTCATCCT
Organism: Calophaca sinica; assembly: GCA_037113605.1. Classification (NCBI taxonomy): domain Eukaryota; kingdom Viridiplantae; phylum Streptophyta; class Magnoliopsida; order Fabales; family Fabaceae; genus Calophaca; species Calophaca sinica. Next base: position 134,036,909 of record CM073733.1, read on the forward strand.
CACTAAGTATGTTCTACATGAACTCAATCTTTCTAACACGTTTTCAATCATATAAGATCATAATTAACAATCATATAATATTGATATTTGCTTTAATTATCTGCTAAGTAAATGGAAACTCATGTCTTGGTTAATTAGTTGTGATGTCTATTGAGAAAAACCCAAGTCCCACATAAACTAGAGGTAAAACCTCAAAAGAGTTTATAAGTAAATTAGGCAACTCTCACCTTTTAACCCGGTTTTGTAAGGATGAGTTAGACCCAAAAAAATCATAATATGGTATCAAAACCTCCTAGATCCACTGGGCCACCCACTGCATTATACACACGCATCAAGCCCAATAGCACTGGACACGAGGGGGTGTATTGGGAAAAACCTAAGTCCCACATAGACTAGAGGTAAGGTCTCAAAAGAGTTTATAAGTAAAAGACAATCCTCACCTTATAAGCCGGTTTTGTAAGGATGAGTTAGCCTCAAAAAATCATAATAATTTCCATATTTTCCCATATAATTTTTTTGGATATTCCAATTTTCAAGTAGTCCCTTAACTTTTAGAGGCAGTTTATATAAAATTTTTCATAAGTATTTATAAAAAGAAAAAATTTGAAATAATAGTATTTCAATAATCATGAGTATTCTAACTACTGGCTTCTCTTTTTTTTTTTTTGACACAAACTACTGGCTTCTCTTAGAAATTGAAATCAAAATTAAACTCTACACTTCAATTTTTTCGAAGCCTCTCTCATTTTACTTCTCCACAAACACCAACAAATTTATAAGAATTTTTTATAAATTTAAAAATAAATACTTATTTTAATTGAAAAACACATGTAAACGAAAAACTAATCCAAATTGAGCTATGATTAACTTTTGAACTGCCTTTGACTTTTGTTATCAGTGGGTATTTTTTTATTTTTTTTTGGAATAAAAAGCAAAGAATTTTATTGATATAGTTGGGCAAGGCTGAAGATGAACCAGCCAACACAAATTTACAAGAAGTATATGTCTATCAAGAAACACCAGAAGCTGAGAATGGTTAATCAGCACTCTGTTATCAGTGTGTATTGATTTGAATGATAAGTCATCAAATCAACATCTATAGTTAGTTAATCTTTCTTATTTCACTAGATGGATGTTATAAGGTCTGGTTTAATTTAGCTTTTATTTTATACAAAATTTCAAACGAAATAATTATTTAGTTCTTAACTAACGAAAAAACATTTATAAGTTTATAGGTACTTGCAGAGAAGTTAGATAAGAGAACTTGTGAAAAAGTTGAGGTGCATGAGCTCATTCAACTTTTGCGTGAAGCTATTAGTTAGAAAAGCCTAATTATTGTAAATTTGTTCCAAGGACTTTGTCTTCTATAATTACTTCTTATTAAAGGACAACACCAGTTTCATAGTACACCCGGCGTAAAAACACAGCCCAAAAAACGCAAAAAAAAAAAAAAAAGTGCCGAACATACAACGCCGGTTTTTCCTATAACCGGCGTGAAATCCCACAGCTTTAATATTACAAAAACGCCACCGCACATACATAATAACAGGCGTAAAAAGTGTCCCATTAATTTTAAAAATGTCATCACGTCACTTCTTACGCTAGTTATTTCAAAAATTGGCGTTATAAGTCTATTTTTTAGTTATATTTTGTACTAGTGTAAGTTTTAAAAACATTGTCATCTTGGTATATTTTTGGAAGGAGTACTCTATTTCTCTTCTCCAATTCAACTCGAACCAATTTTGGGCTATCAAATCTTTGGTCTCGCGAACCCGTGGTAGATCCTTGACATTGAGGGGCTTTTTTTTTTCTTCTGTAGCCTACCTTTTTTTTTATTTACCAATGTAGCACACTTTTTAGTTTAAGCATCGAAGTAGCACACATTTTATTAAGTGAGAAAGTGACTTTGAAGGGACCGATTTCCCTACATGCTTTTATTATTTTTTTTTGATTTGTGCTGCCTAGAAATCGGTCCTAGAAGACCCAATTTCCCTCGTTATTTGTTTATTTTTCCTTTTTGTTGAGAAATCGGTCCTGGAGGACCCGATTTCCTTCTTTGTTTAATTTTTTTTTGTTTGTTTTTTTGACAGAACGACCTTGTTTTTAATTTGTTTTTCTTTTTATTTCATTTTAATTATGTGGTGGTTTAGGGTTTTCTGTGAATGGTTTTGGTTAATTATTTTAATTGTTAATTATTTAAGTTAGTTAATTAATTAATATAGTTAATTTAAAAAATAACATTGGCCTAAATAATTGTTTTAATTATTTAAGTTAGTTAATTAATTTATTTATTTTTGTCAGTTAATTAAATATTAATTGTTTTAATTAAATTAGTGTTTGTATTTTTTATTTAATTAATTGGAGACTTTCACGGTGTGGAACTGGGCATCATTTTGGAAAATAATTTAATTTAATATTTATATGTAATTGTCGTAAAATAATTAATGTCAATGACAATTTTTAATTATGTAGGCCAATGTTATTTTTTAAATTAACTATATTAATTAATTAACTAACTTAAATAATTAACAATTAAAATAATTAAACAAAACCATTCATACAAAACCCTAAACCACCACATAATTAAAATAAAATAAAAAGAAAAACAAATTAAAACAAGGACGTTCTGTCAAAAAAAAACAAAAAATAAATAAATAAGAAGGAAATTGGGTCCTCCAGGACCGATTTCTCAACCAAAAAACAAATTAAAAAAAAATAAAGAAGGAGTGAAATCGGGTCCTCCAGGACCGATTTCTAGACAAAAATAAAAAAAATAAAAAATAAAACTATGAAGAGAAATGGTTCCCTCCGAGTCCATTTTCTCAACATAGAAAAAGTTGTGCTACACTTTGGTGCTTAAAATAAAAAGTGTGCCAGAAGAGTACTAGTGGTATATATCTGAACAATTGAAATCACAAATGCATCAAATCTTGGAGGATGATTAAAGAAATAATCAATTAAAGACAAAGTATATATCTTAGCAGAAAAACCATAATACTTTTTGAAGAGCAAGAATAATGGTTAATTAGAAGAGTACAAGCGGTACTCCAACCCATAACAAAAAACAAGAAATAGGGGTGGGGTGGGGACGACATCCCTATCAGGAGCACCTCACCCAACAAACAACCACAAGCCAGAAAAATGAAACAAGAAAGTATATAGAGGCAATCACCTAGCATAAAAGAGACACCGGCCAGAATTAGCCCTTCCCAAAAACCACTTTCAAGACATAACTTTAACCCAGTGCACTGCCTACTACACATCAGAAACACCATTATAGAAGATCACCCTATTCTATACCTCCCAAAGCACCCCAACACGGCAACACGGCATACCAAATCAAAGCCCCTTTCTTCTGATGTGCCTTAACCCCAAAGGAGCAAAAAAGGAAGAAAAGTGGAACAAATCCGGGGGTATCACCAACTCCCATCCCTATTCCCATCGTAGAAAAACTATAATGACAAAACAAATAGACAAGGCTTCCGGTTTGGAAAAACACATGTATCATTACAATTCGTCGGTACTTTTGTCTGAAATAAACTTGGTGTAGGGGAAATTTTGTCAAGGAAATGTCAAGAAAATACAATCACTTTAAATGGAAACAAGATAAGTTACTACACAAATTTGTGAAGTATTGATGAAAAATAAAGTATCTTGTTTCGTAACTTTGTAACACAAGTCTGTAATTTTTTTTCATAATATAAATAAAAATACAAATTTTATTACAGATGCTATAGAGTTTACATATATTTTGCAAAAGAAAATAATTTTTAAATATGAAATTTTTTTATTTATAAGAGTTACAATTATAGAAAGATTTCATAGAATTCACCACAAGCGCAAGAATGACAATTTCAAACGTTTCTATAGGTACGGGCGTAGAAAAGCAATGATCTAGATCTTCCTGGAATATATATATAGTATATGGTGCTTCTCCTAGATAACTTATTCTGCATGAAAAGCGTCACAACCCAAAGCGACGTCCGATATAATGCTCTTTTGTTTTTGTTGATGGAATATATATAATGCTGTTTTTCTTTGATACCAAAGCTACATATATGAATGTCAACTCACCAATCGCATTTTTTGGCAATAAAAGATCTAAATATGTGGCTTTTAAATCAATGGGAAGAATTAGATAGATTCTTGCATATGCAACAGTGCTTTATAATATATAGATCTTGGTATGTGTGTCAGCGCGGCATAAATTTTAAAGCCGCTCTCAAACAAAAAAATAAAATAAAAAATTTCTCCTATTTAATCCCTAATCTACATAAAAATAATAAATAATTTCTAAAATTTGTGAAATCTGTCAAATTAGTCTTTAAAGTTTATAATTAATTCCTTACAAAGACTAATGAGACAGATTTTATAAAATTTTAGGGGCTAATGGGATGAGTTTTACATACTTTAGTAACTGTTAATTATTTTGATATATTTTAGGAACTAAATAGAAGAGAGAGTGTTAGTTTAGGTGAACATAAATGTGGTTTCGCATTTTGATATATTTTTGATAAACTGAGGGTTTACTAAAAAAAGAGATTACTTAATATTGGAAAGAACATAAAGGTGGTTAATGTTAGGTACCAGAGTATCGGAATGGTGTCACACAACTAAAAATAAGAGACGAGAAAATAAGGAAATGAACACACAAAATTTACGTGGAAAACCCTCAACAAATAAGGGAAAAACCACGGCAAGACTGTAAGAATTTCACCATGTGGGAAAATATTAGAAGAATACCTCTCACAAAATACCTCACAAATACTCTCACAATACTCTTGTTGAGTATAAGAAATAATAAAAGAGGAAGAAGAGAAATGTTTGGGATGATTTATAAAAGCATTACTAAGCCTCCTTATATAGGCTCCAAAGCTTTTCACCAAAGCAAGAACTCCACCGATGTGGGACTTCAGCAGAACATTCTCCACTTGAAGATTTTGATCGAGCCACCATATCTTCACACCACTCTTCTGCCTTGCCATTCCATGTCGCTACGTCGATTGGCCATAGGAGGATCGACACCAAATAAACTTGTCGCATTGATTGGCTTCGCCATCACATCCGCTAGGTTATCTTTGGTGTGAATCTTTGCATATCCACGGTTCCTTTCTACCACTTCACTAACAAAGTGATACTGGGTATCTATATGCTTTGTCCTGGAATGAAAAGTCGGATTCCTGTAATGTGCAGCACTTCGACCAAGTCACAATACACAAGAATCATCTCATGTTTGTGCCCGAAGTTCCTCCATTAAACCTTAATCCAGGATATAGCTTCTTGCAAGCCTGGTAATGGCCATGTCCATTTCACCTCTGTAGAGTAGACAAAGCTACAATCCAGAATTTAGATAACCAGCTCAACGCCCCTCGCAATTGTGAATACATACCCAGTAGAGGGATTTCTTTATCAAGATCACCGCAAAATCTGAATCAACATAACCCCCGACAATGAATTGATCCTCCAGAATATAATGCAACATCCGAGGTTCCTTTGATGTATCTAAGGATCCTCTTACAGATTCCAATGCTCTACCTGGATTTGCCATAAACCGACTAACCGCCTCCCATTTGCTTGTGCAATGTCCGGTCTCGTACATATCATGACATACATAAGGCTTCCCACCGCCGATGCATACTTGCTCGAGACATTTCCATCCTCTCCGCTTCATTGCTAGGGACTCATACCGAGGATAATTTAAAATTGACAGAAGCGGGTAGAAATTGGCTTACGCCTTGCATGTTGAAGCGCCGCAAGACCTTCCTTAGATAATTCTTTTGAGAAAGCCAAATCTTCCTATCATTTCTATCTCTGAATTTGCATCCCTAAAATCTTGTTTCTGGGTCCCAAGTCCTTCATATCAAACTCCCTAGCCAATGCGGCCTTTAATTCCTGGATTCGATCTTTGTTGGGGCCTACCACCAACATGTCATCCACATACAACAAAGAAATGATGAAATCATTATCATCAAACCTCTTGTAGTACGCATAAATGGTCCGAACTCACCGTTGTAACCAAGGCTAATTATGAAGGAATCAAATCTCTTGTACCAACATCCGGCGCCGCTTTAGACCGCAATTGCAGATTTGGTCAACCTACAAACCAAGTTTTCTTTCCTTGTTCTTTAAAGCCTTACGGTTTGGAGCATATAAATTTCTTCTTCAAGCTCTCCATGAAGAAAAGCTAGCTTTACATCCAATCGTTTCAAGATGTAAATCAAATGCAAAGACACATTGCCAACACTACCCCCGATAAGAGTAAGTCCGACAACCGAGAAAAATATCTCGCCAAAGTCTATCCTTCTTTCGAGCATAACCTTGACTACAAGTCCGCACGATATCGCTCCACTTGATCATTGCCGTCGCTTTGATTTTGAACACTCATTTGTTCCCGATGGCTTTCCCTTTGGAAGTTCAACAAGTTCCCAAGTCTTATTTCTATGTAGGGCTTCCATTTCTTCCCCAGATTCATCGCTATCCATCGAGAAGCATCAATCGCTTCAACGCTTCTTGAAGAGCCGATGGTTCACCTTCTTCGGCCAAAAGACAAGATGCATCATGGCAGCCATAACATAGTCCGAAAAGCCATGATGGTGCCGTTATCCGACGTGTTGATCGTCCGAACTCCTTCATCATTGACCTCTATCCGGTTCTTTGCTACATGTGCTCGTTCGCTTCGTAAGAATCATCTTCTTGAGTCTTTCTCTCCAACCGCACTATAGCAGCCTCTTGGAAGTGTCTTGTCATTTTTCCGCTCACTTTGCGCTTCATTTTCGCAAAGAGACTACATCTCTCGCTAACAATAAGCTTGCGGGTGGTGGGTCCTACAAGCGATACCCCTTGACATTGTCGCATAACCCAAGAATATACATTTTCCTGGATTTTGGATCCAACTTGTTCTCTTCGGGAGTCAGATTACGACGTCTGTGGACATCCGAACACATGTAAAGAAGAATAATCTACCGCTTTCCTTTCCACATCTCCATCGGTGACTTCAAACCAATCGCCGCTGATGGCGATCGATTTATCACGCAATGTAACAGCTTTTGGTATCGCTTCGCCAAAAGATTTGGCTAATCCCGATGTTCTCAAAGATAGCTCTGTTCTTTTCTAGAGAGTCCTGTTCATCCGCTCGCTACACCATATTTGAGGTGTAATGTGCAATTGAATTGTCTCGTAATACCTCTTGCTTGCGAATGATGAAAGTTACCATCTACATATTCTCCTCCATTGTCCGTCTCAAGCACTTGATTTTCTTCCCAGCTTCAAGCTCTACTTGTGCTTTGAACTCCTTGAATCCTGGAAACACATCTCGACTTCTTCTTGATTGGGTACACCCACAATCTCCTCGAGTAGTCATCAATGAATGATACAAAATACTTTGCTCCCCATGGATGTTTCCCGCGACTCACACATCGAATGTATCAAGTCTAGTATGCGCGTTTTCGTAGCTACTTTTGCAAATTTCAATCTACGCCGCGCATTTGTCACACGCTGCTCAAGGGTAAAGTTACCGCCTCTTGAGCCCGGTAAGAGATTACGCTCGCAAGAACTTTCAAGCCACGTTCGATATGGCCTAGCTCATGATGCCACATCATCGCTGATTCTTCATGGCTCGACGATGCAACCGATGCATCCGCCTCTTGCAACGTGTCTCCCAAAAGCATGTATAGATTGCTTGTGATCTTTTTCTCGCTTTCATCACCACAAGGTTGCCCTTCACTACTTTCAAGACTCCACCTTCAATATGGATCTTGCACCCGAGGTCATCCAATTGCCCGGGACAATAGATTCCTTTCGCCATTCACATGTCGTACCCCTTTGTATCTTGGCTTAACGCATCATCTTGCATCTTTATTCCGGCGATCTGATTCCAACAATTTCTAAGGTGTGATCATTTCCCATAAACACGGATCCTGAAAGACAGGCTCATAAGTACAAAACCAATCACGTGTGAAGTCATGTGCCATGTCGCACTGAGTCCACTATCCAAACATCATTGGTTTCCTTTCCACCTTTAGGACTTGTTGCTCGCTATACAGATTTCTCCATCATCCGAGGTATTTGCAACACAACTCAAGCGAGGTTGATGCTTCGAGGTCCTCTCTCCATTCTTCTTGTTCCAACACTCCTTCTTGAAGTGCCCTCTCATGCCACAGGGTTGTAGCATTTGAGATTCTTTCTTCGAGATTTTGATCTACCACTTATCTTGGCTCCCACGGGCCACGCTCATTGATCCGCCTGCATCATCAAGTTAAAGCTTACGCTCAACTTTCTCGACCTTTCCTCCTTATTCTTGCGCCGATTCTTCTTCAAGGATTGACCGAACATCATCAAAGTGAAGAGTGTCAGAACATTGTTGTTTGTAATGTTGATGATGAGTTGATCATATGAACTGCAAACTCAAGTAAAAGTTCGCACGCTCATTTTCTCGCTATTTTGAAATCCGATGTGGAATGAGCCAATAGCGATTCAAGGTGTTAATGTGATCCGTCACCAATGTGGATTCACTCATTCAAGAGTGTAGAGTTTCCTCTTCAAGAATATTCTTGTGTGAAGTGACTTAACTCGCATAATTTGTGAAGTACATCCCAAATCTCCTGCACTTTTTTCCGCAACACTTGACAAAATCAATCCGCCATTGCTAGGTGCAAATTGGCAACAAAGATTGCCATCCTTCTTTTCCACTTTTCATCACCATATCTGCGGGTTCGCTCACTGCTTCAAAGCAATTATCCTTTCTCGTAATCAGCCGCTACCTTCAATTTCCACAGTGGAGAAATTATTCTCATTGAACTTCTCTATCTCAAATTTTGTCGCCATGGTTGTACACTAATCAACGCGGATTACACTATTTCACCGTGAATAGTATAGTATACGTGAACAGCATTGCACGTGATCCAGATACCGCAACAAATCCAGATATGTTAACAATCAGAAAAGTATACAACCACACGCAGAATAGTAACCGTGTCCGTGAATGAATAGTACTATATACCTAAAAGTGACTCAGAGCCTGTAAAGAGCGCACAAGTAAGTTCCCAGAAAGAGAGGTGCCGCTAAGCTGCACTTAAAAACCTTGTCTCTTCCCAGCCAACTTTACTAGACATACACTTTACACTACCACACTATTTCTGAACAATTTTTTCTCGATGTAAGGCATCGCATAATGCCGCAAATCCACGAGCATACTAAGAACCAACACCTTCCTAAAGTGACGAGCGGAATAGTATCACCAACCTTGGAGTTCGATACCACCGTTAGGTACCAAGAGTATCGGAATGGTGTCACACTAAAAAATAAGAGAGCGAGAAAATAAGGAAATGAACACACAAAATTTACGTGGAAAACCCTCAACAAATAAGTGGAAACCACGGCAAGACCTGTAAGAATTTCACTATGTGGGAAAATATTACAAGAATACCTCTCACAAAATACCTCACAAATACTCTCACAATACTCTTGTTGAGTATAAGAAATAATAAAAGAGGAAGAAGAGAAATGTTTGGGATGATTTATAAAAGCATTACTAAGCCTCCTTATATAGGCTCCAAAGCTTTCACCAAAGCAAGAACCCACCGATGTGGGACTTGCTGTAACAGTTAAGTGAAAACAATTTTTTACTAGCTCGCGTCAATATATATTCTTGAATTACTGTAATTTCTATATCATTTTCAACTAGCTAGAAGGGGAAAATTCATTCAGAACATGCAGCAAAAACAGCTTCTTTATTTTCACGAGTTCCTTGGTTACTTTACTTCAAAATAACGCTAGACAGTAAAACAAACTAGTAGAATTAATTTTTACCAACATTCAAATGGTACTTATTGGATAATTTAACTAAAGTGGTTGGAAATATTTATTTTAAGAGTTAACAATAATGACAACCTAGTGTTGGCTGTTGCTTAAGAGACGAGAGTGGATTCTTTGTGAAGGCTTACACTACATGATTCAGCCCAATTGTACCGGTTTGAGAAGGGGAATCTATTAGTTTATTGATTGCTATTAACTAGGTTCGCGATTTAGGAAAGACAAATGTGATTTTTGAGTTTGATTTCCAAATAGTGGTTAACGCTGTGAACAATTACAAAGAAGATATTTCTGAATTTGGTACTATCATTGAATACAACAAAACTCTTTTAGCTCACAATCAAAACTTTTTGGTTAAGTAATTTGTAGGAGGCAATCAAATGTGGTTGTTCATAAACTTTTTGCCTTTTTTTTTTGATAAAAACAAAGTTTAGATTGGGGGAGACTCACCCCGTGCACGGCCAGGGAGAACCACCAACCTGAGCCAGGATTTACGGTGGAATGAAATGGTATGATTACATTTATGTCAAAAAAACAATAATGACAACCTAGCCTAACAAAAGGTGTCCATAATTTTCCTGCTTAAAATATATTGAATAATCAATTGCAATTACAAGCCAATGTGGATAAACTAATTTCTCAATAAATAATTATATATATAGAAAAAGTTAAAATAATATACAAAGTAATGACTGAGAGGCTTTTGAATTATAGTTTATTTTACAAGTTAACAAATACGCTTATCTTCAATATTGAGTTTCAATTAAAGTTCGATACACAATGTGGAATTTCTTTTATTTGTCAAAATTAAAGCAAAGCACTAGCTTTGTCTTAGTGGCTCTGGACACTGAAACAGGCAAGTTCACAAGGAATAAATTCTAACTCCTGATCCATAAAGTAACCTTATCTTAAATTTGGTGAATCAAACTCTAATCATAGAAAGAAAGGGAATGTTGTTTGCTAGCTGTCCTAATTCAAATAATGGTGCGATGTGAGCAACAATCAATCTTTGATTCTATCTTTGTGTATAAATTAGTAGATATTCATTCTTTGTTCATTATAACCATAGCATGGCTTGTGTAAGGGATTTGAAAGGAGAAGGCCTTCAGTAACCCTCAAAGGCTTCCACGTCACCACGTGATAGTACTCAAATATGACGTACCATAGATGTGTCGTGGGAACCTTTGTAGGGTTACCGAAAGCTTTAATCCTGTTTTGTGTTCGTTTAAGTGAAATTAGCTCTTATTTATTTTCATGTATGTGCCGCTTGTTCTTCCTCTCAAGTCTTCCATGATGATATCATTGTACTAATTTCCCTTTTCAATCCTGATCCTATAATTATATTAAATTTTGCTGCTCCCATTTATTCATTATTGTCATTTCTGTTTATCCTTGACCAACCATGACCTATCATGCTCATGTATAAAAACACTTTGGAAATTGACTTTCAATGAGCAATGATTCATTATTTAGGCATATCTATGGCATCCCATCGGATTGGTACACCAATCTAAAAATAAAAAAAAACCATAGCTTTATGTTCTATATATCATAATATCCACATACCTTTTATTTCCTATTTTGTCGTGACAAACTTGTCTGTGATTAATTCGTTGCAATCATCATTCATCTTACGGGGAAGGCAAACCAAAGATTTGAATTGTCTGAAAACAATGAGCTGTTATTAAAATTTATTTAGTTACAAAAAATATTGAAAAGAACCCTCTAAAACGAGAATCTATTGTAATTAATGTCTACTATATTCTACAAATGGTTGCATAAAACACAGTTTTACCATGTGAGACTAAGTCACGTGTCAAAATTTCAGACATTAAGTTTTCGCCTAAAGCAATTTTATTTATCTATTATTATTAATATTCTCTTTGATGACTTGCCAATTTTGAATTAATTAATGTAATCATCAATTAACATTTATTATTATTTTATCATATAAATTTGTCAACTTTTAATTTGACATTCATTATCAATCATATAATTCATAATAAATTAGAATTTACATTTCAAATTTAAATGTAAATTTAAATTAAATCAAATTGAAATTAACTAAAGAATCATACTAAAAATATCATTTAATATATAAGTACTCACATCTCAATGAAACAAACATGAATACATGTGTCTGTATTATCGTTTTTTTCGTCTTTATTTGCTTTTTTTAAAATAGTCAATTGCTACCCTCTTTTTCTTCCATTTTTGTTTTGTTTTATTCAATTTCAATGTAGGACTAACTACAAGCAACATGAATTCAACCTTTATTTATATTTTTTCTTTGAGGTATGTTTCTATTTTTTTTTATTCTCTTTGAATGTTTTTTATGTTTTGTTTAATGTTTAATAATAAAAGTATGTTTGCTGACATTATTTTACAATTTTTTTACCTTTATCTATTGAAATGACATAAACGACTTAAAGAATGTGTTTTACATATGTAGAAAAGTGGATCGAGTTCTACGTATCGAAACAAAGTTTCATCTTTCTTTTTTTTCTTTTTATATTTTTTTCGTTCCTAGGGATATCTTTTCATATTATTTGATTCAACCCCCTTTGGTTTTTTCAAAAGGTTTAATCTTTCATATTTTATCTGTCTTCTTTCTCTAAGGTAAGTTTATATCCCTTTATATAATTTTTGAGTAAATACCTAAAATGGTGGTCCCTAATAAAAAATGTGGTACCCAATTTAGTCTCACAGAAAAAAATAAGTCTGAAATAATAGTCCCTCAAAATTACACACGATGGACACATTAGTCCTTTCGTTTACTTTTGTTTAACGTTAAAGTGGTAACATGTTTATTATTGTATTCTGCCGTGTCAAATGGTCGAAAAAGAGGAAATGTCAAAATTTAAAAAAAAAATAGGTCCCTGTAAAATTAAAAAAAAAAACCAAATGCATCCTGTTTATGTTTAAATGCGACCATCTCCTTTATTCTTTCTCTAAATCAAAATCAAAATTATTAAGGGCTCCAATTATTCATTTTTTCGCTCTACATTTTCCCTCTAAATTTCATTTGGAAAGACTAAAAACAAAAGCGCTCAAAGTGGTCCCTAAACACTCAAAATAATCCCTAACATTTATGCACTATATTATTAAGTGAAACAGGTCATCTAATGAGTAAAATGATATGTTATAGGTTTTAAGGTTTTATAGGTTTTCAGGATATATGAATTATGCCTTATGTTTAGTATATATTATAAAAATTGTGATAAAAAACAAGAACAATGGCTCCATATAGTAACAAGAGGAAGAAGAAAGCAGATGGTCTAATTTAGTGATTTAATTGTAGGTAGTGACTAATTTGGGCTTTTTTCAATTTCGTAAGACCGATTTGCGATATTTTCAAGTTCGACCTATCGTATTTTCTTTTCCCATTTCACACGGTAGAATACATTAACGGACACATCACACTTTAATGTTACATATCAACAATTTAACGGTGGTTACTAGACAAAAGTAAGCGGAGGGACTAAAGTGTCTCTCGTTTATAATTCTGAGAGACTATTTCATGACTTTTTTTTTCCTGAAGGACTAAACTGAGTACTTCTTTTTGTCGGGGACCATTTTGAGTATTTACTCATAATTTTTTAATATGTTTTTTATTTTTTCAAAATATATGAAATTCAAAGTTTGTTTGCTAAGCTTTTACATTTTAAAATGATGCAAAAGGCTTAAAAGAGGAGTTTCATAAGGAAAAAAGATGAATTTTTCTATAGTAGAAAACCAAGTTTACTCATTTTTTATACACATCTTATTACACAATTGAAGTCAATGGCTAATGCTCCTAATCTTTTATGTCTCTTATCCATATCCACAAAATAAGTCTTAATTAGAAGTGCCTTAATGAGTTTCATAAGACAGTAGTATCGTATTTTAAATTTTTTTGTTTAAAGATAAAAATATATAAATTATTGATTTCTACTTGGATCTCATGCATCTTCATCATCACAATAATTCTTTTCTTTCAAAAAAAAATTCCTTTACTTTTTTTTATTGATTTAATTCACGAAAAAACAAATTTATAATTAAACAATATATTAACTCATACCCGAAATATCATAACTAAATTATAAATTTTTGTAAATAAAATAATAAAGTGACCAACTAAATTAAATAAATCAACTAAATTTCTACATTAATACTTATCCTTTTAATTTACTCAAATTTGAATTCACACTCAAATCTAAATTTACTTGAATAATACATAAGTTAAAAAGTGATATTAAATTAAATTAAATTAAATTAAATTAAATTAAATTAAATTATTATATTAAACCACTCAAAGAAAAAAGAAATATGATCAGTGTGATTTTAGTGTGATTTTGTAATCAATGCATTCAAATTAATTTATATTTGAAAATTACCTAAAAGCTAGTGATGAACCATTGGTAGGTTTACAGCTATACAAATCCATTATGGGTGCTTAAAGTATGTTACACAGTTATAGTCATAGACCAGAATTTGGGTGTAGTGTTAATAAAATGAGTCAATTTATGACTGAACCCCTTAATGAACAATAGAAAATTGTTAAGAAGATTTTAAGGTATCTTAGGCACTCCCTTATTATGGTCTTTACTTGCAGCTCTCTTCCTTTTAGTCATATTTTTTTTATAAGCAAATGAGTTCATTGGATTAAAAAAGGAGTTTGATGCATAGCACAAGAAGTGCCAAGGACCTTCAACCGAAGTACATAAGTATAGGAAATGAAATAGCTAGCTAGTGTGCTCCCTACTGTGCCAAATAAACAGCAAGAAAAAACCTCAACAAGGTGAATTCCGGCCACTCATGACAATAGAAGAGGCAAAGCATCAAGGACCAGGCTTGGTGGACAGCACCCGCGGCAGCAGAATCAGGTCAAGCAGAGGTACAACATAAATTCCATTGCAGTATAGACATGTTAGGCTTCAAAAACGAGTCATCCATGTCAACTGATTGTTCATTCGAGCCCTAAAAAATCTCTAACACCAGAGTAACTCAGCATTCGAAACAAAAGCATCATACAAAAATGCATCAACAGAATTCAATCCATTTAGTCATCCTTTTAGTTGATACTAGTCTTTTGTAATGCTGATTTAACATTTGGTTTAAATATTGGGTGCTCTTTATCTGGTACTTGTATTTAATTTTCTTAAACCAAATCCAATTTCATGGTGGTCTTGAAAGCAAAACATTGTGACCAGGTCAAGTGCTAAGGCTGAATATCATAACTATTCCTTAAAACTACTGAGCATATAAGTCTTTATTAGAAGAATTTTAATTTCTTATTGCCACTCCAGTTGCATGCATTTGTGATAATCAGAGTGTTTTTTCTCTCAATCATAATCTTGTTCTTCACTTGCATCATAATATTGTAATTTGTATCGTAGTGTTGAGTAGTATTTAAACTGCGCTTTGTAACCCTATTCAAAATAATAAGAAATATAGCCGCACAACTCCCAAGGACGTAGGCACACTTTGCCGAACCTCGTTAAATCTCGTGTCTTTTATTTCTCCGCGTGTGTGCGTGCGTTCGTGTCTCGATTTATCTTTAGATTCCTGGTGCGTGTGTTTCAACACATATCAAGCATATGGAGTTTGATCTTTATTTCATGCGGGAAAAGTGCTCAATATCTTATCTCATTGATAGTTAAACAATCCCAACTCATGAGCAATTGACTGATATCCTATTAGTTGTTAATCTAAAAGTGTAATGTTAATCTGAAAGAGTACCTCAATGCAACAATGTCTTTCATTGAGTGGTGGTCAAATCCTATTAGTTGTTTGGATTCTTACTGCATCTCTTAGCTGAGCACAAATCCTGGCTGCTTTAACATTTAGATTGTGGGGTTGGTGTTTGTAATTGGAAGTCTGGACTACTAACCCTGATAGAAGACTACACAAGGTTTAGTGAGGTGGAAGGGGTTGCTGAAATTTTAGCAGTTATTTATTTGATACTGACTTACTTTTGTTTTATGGCTGGGTATTGTAATTTCGATTTCATCAACCTCCCTAGTATTAGATGCTCGATATTATTGTCTTTTCCTTGTAGCTCTCTTGATGTAGCACAACTATATTTGGTTTATCTTTTGGCACATCTTGTGCTTATTATTAATTTCTATCTCTATCTCAATATACTTCTTTGGCTTACCCAAAAAAATAAAAAATTTGACTGATATCCTTTCAAAAACTTTAACATACATTCATTTTTTTTCCATTTGTGACAAGCTCAAGGTGTTGGCTTATTTTTAGTGCCCTTGAGTTGGTAGGGGGTAATAATAGGAATATGTGGGCTTAATATTGTCCTTATGTGTATTGTTTTTATTGATATAGCAAATGCAGTAACTCTAGAATACTCTATATTGGATTGGATTGAGTTATGAAATTGTATTTTATCTATATTGTTAGGTATAATAATTACCATAACTGTAAGAACTATAGTTCTATTAAAGTGTTGGATAGGTAGTTAATACTAAAGATACTACTCCGGTCTGAAATATAGAATAAGCAAAAGACTCTAAAATATAAGTAAAAAGTCTATGTATTTGGTCTAAAATTTGGACCAAATACAAAGACTTTTTGCTTATATTTTAGAGTTTTTTTTGTGTTTATATTTCAAACAGGAGAAAGTACTTATTTGTATTTCAGAATTCACCAAGCACAAATATTACACTTTTCTGTCAACTCCTCTCTTCACAAGGAATATTAGAAGATGAAAACAAAAATATTGAGCAAATTTTGGAAATTGATAAAATGAGAGTTTAAAACATTCTTTTATCTTCTAAAGTTCAAAAATTAATAAAGTGTTTAAAATTTGTTGTCATTAATTTTGAAAGTTATAGAGAAACAAGAACTTTGCCTAAGTGGTAGTCATTCACCATCACTAAAAGATTCGTGTATGCCAAAATGGACAAAACTATAAAATGATAGTTAACAACACACTCTCTTATACATCATTTCTCGCAATCTCTTTATTATTTGCTAAAACTTATGTGGATCCCACCACCTGGGAAATGAGTCCCACCACATAAAAAATTGGGCCCCCGTAAATTAGTGGTCCATATATGAATTTCAGCCAAGAGTTGAAAGCGTGTTGAAAAACAATGTTAGTGAGTGTCTTCTTAATTCTTAGCACTTCTCAAAATATAATATATATTGATGTTGTAGAGGAATGAAGCGTAAGTTTTAAAACAAGAGACAAGAATGTTTTATTTAGATTTTTCATTAAAACATTATAATTTACACTTTTTATTACAAATTTCTGTCATTCAATGAATCTTTATCGTACTTGAAAATCATAAATGTTGGATAATATTCAATTGTGAGTGATTAAGTCTTCCATTGGCTAAATCTGAGTTAAGTGAGGACAATATAAATGTAAATAGTGGTGGCTCTGACGGTGTGCGACCGCATAAGGCTCTATTTTTTAAGGAGCACAATTTTTTTTTTACTTAGAGATGTTACTACATGTTCGGGTTGATAGAACATGTTAACTACTTTTGCTATACTTCTATTGTAATTTGTTGATTTAGTTTGAACTTTTCAATGTTGCAGTAATCTTAACTTTTCTTCTGCAATATTTTATTTCCTTGAGGTTGTATTAAAACAATTAATGGGGGCTAAACAACCGCTTTGGTCAAGTGTTATGCATCTTCACACTAGTCTCCGATTGTATTGAAATTACAAATTACAAATTTATCGCCTTCTTTAGTCACATTAGTCCATCAAAGTGACTACTTACTATCAGTTTGGTTCCTGAATTAACAAACAAATTTGCTATCTCAGGGACCAAACTGACTAACAAAAGACACATTCGGGGATTAATATGTGATTTTGATACAATCGGGGACTAATGTGACATCGTCTTACATATTTAAAGACTAAAGTGGCCATTTACCCAATTAATGGCTAGCTTTTTACACCTCTTGTGTGCTGAAGACTACCTACTTTTGATAATCAACATACATTTGACTTATAAAAAAATATGACACCAATTTTTCAGTTCGCACAGGGCACCCGAAATGTCAGGGACGACTTTTGAATCTAAAGACACATATACTCACTCTCTTGAGATTTTGGATCTCAAGATGTCATTACCACTATTGTGGTACGTTGCTTAAATTCATTGACAGGGATCTCTCCTCTTTTGGACTCCTCTCATCGCCTAACAAAATATTCATGTTTCTTTCAATTTACCCTTTGGATTAGTTAATAATTTCTACTATTCTCTTTTATCTTTTGGATATGCATATGTGATTGGAACCAAGAAAATATATTCGATCTTCATATATGTAATACCCTAATTTTGTCCGGTAAAAAATAACATTCAAAAAGAACAAAAATAGTAGTAGAGAAGAAAAAAGGAGAAAGAAATCTTGAAGAGAAAAGAGGTTTTGGTATAGCTTATGTATTCTGGGTGTAATTAATGTTGTGGAGATGGTATTAAAGTGATTTTTACCTTGTTAGAAAGCTAAAACAAAACTCTACAACTTTGATGAGGAACCCAAGAGTCAAATCTGAAGTTTACTAAGTCCAAATTGACTTGGAAGTAAGAACAAGTATGCTGAAAAATGGTTTTGAACAGTATGTAAAGATTAGGTCATATCTTGAGTTGTAGAAGTCTTTTTTTAGTGAAACCAATGCCATTTGAAAGCTAACATCCTTGGCTACAAATGTTATGAGGATTCGAGACTTGATTCTAACGATTTACTGCCCTAAAATAGCATGAAAGTTATAAAACTGCACAAAAATGGACAACACATTATGTTGAATAACGTTCAAAGAAAATATCGTATCTTGAGCTATACTTGTCCAAATGAGGTGTTTTTTATACTGTTGGAAAGATAAGAAAAAGATATACAACTATTATTATGGATTACAAACCCAGATCGACCTCTATCATGGACCAAATCGAGCATGAAGTTCGAGACGTGATGTTACATGTATTGTTCGGGACAGCCACTTGTGTTGAGAATATCTTGAGTTGTAGATATCCTTTTGAGATGAAACTTGTGCCATTTGAAAGCTGGAAACAATGTCTATAATTCTTATGAAGGTCATGAAGCACAATAAAATTGTTTTAAGTGTTGTATTAGTGCTCAAAGTTGGCTATTTAGTTTTGTTGAACATTTAAAATATCAAACTTAAGAAGCCAACTCCCAACTTTACTATTGAAGTCCCACATTGAAAAAATCCACACTCTTTCAACCTCTCATTCTCCTATATAAGGAGTGCATCACCAAGCACTAAGATCATCCAAGAAAAAATGGATCAATGGGCCTAGTGCAAAGCATAGGGCATTTGCTTTAGTCAAAAATTTTTAATGGGAGGGTTATTATCCCCTTCAACCTTCAAGATTGGAGGAGTACGTGGGGTTTGACGCATTGTGCCCAACAAAATTTTTTCTCTTGAGGTAAGTACATCAATTCCTTCTCTCTTTTTCTTTCTTCGTATTTTTTTTAAGTATGTTTATGTTTGTCTTTTATTTATAACGTTAGATGTCGCTTCCCGCTTTTTTTAATTCATCTGCTTTTATTATTATATATTTCTTATTTATTTTTTTTCTTAATCATTAATTAGTATTAGTCAAATTAGGACAATAAATCTGACCCCATTTCACTCTATGGGGACAATTTTTACTCAACTAAATTTCAATTTATCATAAAAATTTTGAGACCATGTTTATTGAAAAACACATAATAAAATCATGAAAATTAATTTACTAGTAATGATTACTCGAGATTGCTTCCCGTTTAATCATTGCGAACATCTTAATTTTCTAAACAAAAATGGGTTATTAGTGAGGACCACTCTTGATTGCTTCTTGTTTGGTCCCCATGAAAATATATCTTCTTTATAAATATAAAGTCAAGTTATTTTCACTAGTAATGATCACTCGAGATTGCTTCCCGTTTGATCATTACGAACACCGTTAATTTTCTAAACAAAATAGGTTGTTAGTGAGGACCACTCTTGATTGCTTCTTGTTTGGTCCCTACAAAACCTACCTTTTTTCCATCAAAAAATATACAATTAAAATCAACCAACACACAACCATTTTCTACCCAAGAACTACGTAGCATTTGACTTCTCCACTGCACCTGGAGATACGTAGGAGCAGGAGCTCACTCCTGTCAAGCACAAAAATAAACGACTTTTATTAAGTCCTTTTTTTTATCTCGGTTAAATTTTTTTTTTAAATAAAAGGGAAATAAATATTTTTTTTAGAAGTTAATAAATTTTGCACAATTAATTAGAGGTAACCTTTTTCGAAAGGATGTTGTAGGGTGCTAATACCTTCCCTACACATAATCGACTCCCGAACCCAAATCTGGTCTCAAGGACCATTTTTCTTCAAAAAAAAGGTTTTTTCCATTTTTCCTATGAAATAAATTATTGGTGGCGGCTCCTTTAAACTCGAATAAATCCCTCCGGATTTTTCGGTCGCTACAATATATATATGCAAATGGTTTGGGCCATGGCTCCACCAGCGCCGATCTGCTTGTGGCCATGCCTCGGCGCCTCTTCTCCCCCTCCCTCGGTTCCTCCATCTCAGAACCCTCCATCCCCACGCCGCGATGCTTCCTCTTCGCCCCTGCTGACCCCCATCGCCGCTGCTCAAAAAAAGAGCTTTGCTGCTGCTCTCTCCAAATCCTGCGCCATTCCTCTCGACCTCCTACCTGCGCCCGTGCTCAAAGGTGATGCACTCACCGTCCAAATACCAGAGGAGGAGTATCAGGCTGGCCTCGAGGCGTGTAAAAATAACCTCCACGGTCGGTTAATCCTGGCAAAGGGCGACGTTCCTTTCAAAAACGCAGATTTGCGCATTAAGCTTGCCTCGCTGTGGAAACCTCTTGGACCCTGGCACATGGTCTCGCTTGGCAAGGGTTTCTACGAGTTCTCCTTCTCCTCCGCTGAAGACTTACGCTGCGTCTGGTCTTCTGGTTCTTGGTCGTTGAAGCCTGGCATCCTTCACCTATCGAGATGGCAACCGGATTTCCATCCTTCCCTGCAAGGGCAGTCTCGCTCGCAATGTTGGATTCGTATAATTGGCTTACCACAAGAATATTGGCGGCCAAGAATCTTGTTCTCCATAGCCCGTGGAGTCGGAATTCCCATCACTTTGGATGAGGCTACTCTGAATAAAACATATGGCCATTTTGCTCGGGTTTTAGTGGATTTGGATCTTAAGGATGAGTTGCGGGATCGTTTGCTTGTTGAAAGGCTAGGCCACGCTTTCAATGTCCAAATTGTTTATGAGAGGCTTCCCATCTTCTGCAATGTTTGCAACATCATTGGACACACTGCCGCCAACTGCAAGAGACACCGGCCGCTCCTCTCGGTGCCCGTTGCTCGCAAGCATGTCCCAGGTGCTGGTCATGGCCGGCTAGGTGGTAATACCAAACATAACAACCATCAGGCTAGCACCCCTTCTGTTGCGTTGCACGCTGCGATCGTAGATCCTGCGAATGCAGGTACTTTGGTCCCCCCTATGATTGGTGATGCTACTGAGGTCGTCAATCCAGTGCCACTGGTGCCGACTCATGGTGATACTGATTTGCATGCCATGCTTAATGTTGCGGATGGTAATCATCAATTGGTTGACAATAACCATGATATTGATAATCGACAACAGCAGGTTGATGATCTCCACGAGGATGATGACTCGGTGGAAGTTGTTTATGACGAGATGGTGGCTGCTAAATCTCCCACGACATCACACGGTGGTTCGCCTTCGCCAACCTTTGTTCCGCCAGCTGAACCTTCTATCCATCAGGTGGTTGATGATTCCTTCAGTTCCTCACACTCCACAGACCATGTTTCGGAGACCATACAACCCAAGGATACCTACTTGGCTGATGTCGTTTCAGGTAAGGCTATTTGTAAGCCTGTTTTTAATGATTTACCCGAACATGTTAGGAAAGACATGGTCATCGCTTCTAAGTTCTGGGCGCGGTCGATGATGCTGAGAATGTTAATGAGACTAATTCCTCCCCTGAGGAAGACGATGAGCCCTTCACTAAGGCTCTAACCAAGTCTCAGAAGAAAAAGCTTAAGAGACAATGACAAATTGCGACTACAGCGGCTGGCTATCTAACCCGTTCTCGGGCTGGTAATCAGTACTCTTCCAAATGAAGCTTCTTTTTTGGAATGCCCGTGGTGTGGGCAACCAGAATACCAGGTCTGTTTTGCACAAGCTTTGCTCATTTAATAAGCCTGATTTTTTTGTTTATCTCGGAGCCTTGGATTCCTCAAACTCAATTTCCAAATGGGTTTTGGGGATCCTTGAACATGAAGCTGGTTGCTGTAAATAACCGAGGTGATCTTCTACCTAATCTCTGGTGTTGTTGTTCCGTCAATCTTTTTCCTACTACCTTATCCATCTCTGACCAACACGTGGCTTTTAAGTTAAATGTTAACAATCAGGATTTTTCTTTCTTCGCTATTTATGCTTCCTCTAGTTATATTCACAGGAGAAGCCTTTGGCAAGAATTGTCTCTCAAAGAAGGCAACCCTGCCCTTGGTGTTTTTAGGTGACTTCAATCTTTGTGCTTGGCAGCCATGAGCAAAGAGGAAGGGGTTCCCTAACAATCTCTCCCGCAGGACTTTCTAGATTGGACCAATCAATGCACTCTCAATCATTTGGACACTCGTGGGGCCCAATTCACTTGGCCGAATGGTCGGAAAGTGCATTTTTAACGGAGAAGAGATTGGATCGGGTGATTTTTAATGATGAATGGATTAATACTTGGTCTAGTGTTCTTTGCACTCTTACTAGGAGCGGTCGACCACTTCCTATTTTGCTTGTTTCAAGAACGATAAGCGATCTGCGGGTTCCTCTTTTAAATTCCTCAAGATGTCGAACATGAGGATTGCATTAGGCTCATTCAGGAGGTTTGGCAAGAGCCTATTGTTGGCTGCCCTATGTATATTCTCTCTCAAAAGCTTAAGAATTTGAAAATGAAGCTCAAGGATTGGAATCACTCAGTCTTTGGCAATGTTCAAGTGCAGGTTCAAGAAGCTTTCTCTGCGGTTCACTCTGTCCAGCAGCAAATTGATAGTTTGGGAGGTAGCGACGATTTATTTGCCCAAGAAAAAGTTGCGCAGTTCCAGCTGCAGAAAGCCTTGTCCACTGAAGAAACCTTTTGGCGGGATAAGGCCAGAATTAAATGGTTTACTCAGGGAGACCGCAACACTGCCTACTTTCACAAAGTTGCCAAAATTAGAGCCGTCTCAAAACAAATCTCCGTCATGAGGAATGGTGATGATATGTTATATGATTCTGATGCTATTGAAGATCATATTTTACAATACTACACAGGTTTGTTTAACTCCACTCCTTGCTCTCAGAACTCTGATTTTATTTCCCATATTATCCCTCATTTGGTGTCTGAGGAGGACAACAACATGCTCGCCTCTTTGCCCTCTAGGGAGGAGGTTAAGCTTGCGGTTTTCTCCCTAAATGGCGACAGTGCCCCAGGCCCTGATGGTTTTGGGGGCTTTTTCTTCCATCGCTACTGGGATATTATCCACGAAGAGGTCTACAATTCGGTTTTACAGTTTTTCAAGCAGGGGTGGTTGTTGCCTAATCTCAATTCTAATCTGGTGGTTTTACTGCCTAAAGTCAACAGTGCAGACATCATTGATCAGTTTCGGCCCATTGCTCTTGCCAACTTCCAATTCAAAATCATCTCCAAAGTCTTTGGCCGATAGGCTTGCCAGGGTGGTCCCCAAAATTGTCTCTCAATCAACGTGGTTTTGTCAAGGATAGAAACATCTCGACCGTGGTCCGCTTAGCTTCCGAGGTGGTTAATTTGCTTGATAAAAGATCTTTGGGGTCATCTGGCCATGAAGATTGATATTAAGAAAGCCTTTGACACCCTGGATTGGGAATTCCTTTACAATGTTCTCAATGCTTTTGGTTTCAGCTCTCAATTTTGCAGGTGGATCAATTGCATCCTTCGCTCTGCCAGACTCTCCCTTTCTATCAATGGACATTCGGTGGGCTATTTTTCTTGTAATAGAGGTGTTCGTCAAGGGGATCCTCTTTCTCCTTTACTATTTTGCATTGCTGAAGAGGTTCTTAGTAGGGGGATTACTAAGCTGGTTCTTGATGGAACTTCAATTAATGACTGGCCCCAGAGGTTACACCATGCCAAGCCACATTCTTTATGCTGATGACATCTTTGTTTTTTGCAGGGCTTCTTGTAGGGGCTTGAAGAACTTGGTGGATTTTTCAACACTTATGCTTCTTGTTCTGGCCAATCTATTAGCCTAGACAAGTCCAAGTACTATGCTGGATCTATTCCTGTTTGTCGTCAGCAGGTTATTACTGACATTCTTGGTTTCCGTGCTGGCACCATTCCTTTCAGGTACCTTGGTGTGCCGATCTTCAAAGGCCATCCCAAGAAGACCCATTTACAGCCTATCGCCGATCGTCTCAAGTGCAAGTTTAGCCTTTGGAAAGGATCTATGCTTTCTTTCATGGGGCGGGCCCAGATCATCAAATCGGTCTTTCAAAGCAGCCTTATGTATAGCTTCCACTTCTACTCTTGGCCTGCCTCTCTTCTAAAAAAGGTGGACAGTTGGCTCCGCAATTTCCTGTGGTCTGGTGATATCCACTCTAGCAAACCTGTCACGGTTGCCTGGTCCAAGGTTTGCAGGCCTCTCAAGGAAGGTGGTTTAGGCATCCGCTCTCTTATTGCTATAAATAAAGCTGGTATTCTTAAGCTTGGTTGGGATTTCATCTCCTCTTCCCTTGAGTGGTGTCAGCTCATGAAGGCTAGAGCCTACCACAAAAACCAGGTCATCTCTTACCATATCAGCTCCTCTATTTGGTCCGGTATTAAAAATGTTGTCCCTGTTATCCTCGATAATTCTTCTTGGCAGATTGGCAATGGCTCGGCGGTGAGATTCTGGTTAGACAATTGGCTACCCTTCTCTATTGCTAAACGGCTTGGCATTCCTCCTACGCTTCATTGCAAACTCACTGCTCAAGTGGGCGATTTTATCCATGATGGAGATTGGTGTATCCCACATTCTATTTTGGCTAATGTTCCGGGCCTTCATTCGGCTATTTAGCGGATTATCATTCCTTCTGGGGGTCTTCCTGACAGGCTGGTCTGGTGTGCTTCTAACTCTGGTTTTCTTACCTTCAAGGACGCTTATAAGTTCTATAAACCGGATGCTTTGCCCATCTCTTGGTACAAGCTTATTTGGAGGCGTTGCATTCCTCCCTCTAAGTCTTTTTGTACTTGGCGGTTGCTTCATAACAGGCTTCCCACTGACGAACACTTAATCGGGGTTGGCTCCGTTCACCCCTCTATGTGCTCACTTTGTAACCAGCGCGTAAACTTCTTCCCATCCGTTTACGAAGTTGCTCCTATGCCTGTGCCTCTGGGTCTTGGATGTCCGATGTTTTTGGCCACACCATCACCACCATCTCGGTCCCCTCCATTCTTGACTATTGCAATTGCAGCTGGAGTTCTCAAGTTTTGGATTTAGTTGTTGCTTGTATTACCACTATCATCTGGGGTATTTGGCAGAGCCGCAACATGGCCAGATTTGAGAATTCTTTCACTCCCGCTCGGGTTGCCATCCGCACCGTTATCAACCACGTTGCTTTGGTGGGACACAATAGTAAAGAACCGCTTTGGATTCTGATTTGAAAATCCTCAGCTACTTTGGTGTGCAGCGTCGCCTGCCTTGTGCTCCAGTCATCAAGACTGTTTCGTGGTCTCCTCCTCTAGGTGGTTGGGTAAAGTGTAATACTGATGGCTCTGCTTTCGGCTCTTCTGGCTTATCTGCCTGTGGGGGCATCTTTCGTGATAGTAGCGCAGCTGTGTTGGGTTGCTTCGCTAAGCCTCTTGGATCCCTTGATGCTCTACAGGCGGAATTCATCGGTGCTATGGTAGCTATTGAGATTGCTTATTCCAAGGGTTGGCATAGGTTATGGCTTGAATGTGACTCCTTAATTGTTCTTAAAGCCTTCAACAATTCTACTGTCATCCCCTGGTTCCTTCGTAACAGATGGCATAATTGTATGGCCCTCACCTCTTCCATGCAGTTCGTTTTCTCGCATATCTACAGGGAGGGGAATGCTTGTGCGGATAAGCTGGCCAAATTCGGGGCCTCTCAGACGGACTTTATTTGGTGGAATAACATCCCTTCTTTTATTGCTGTTGAGTTTTTTAATAATAGGTTTGGCTTTTCTGCCTATAGATTTGCTTAGTTATTTGTTTGGTTGTTTCTCCCTTGTATTTGGGGTTGTTTCTGTTGCTATCTTTTTCTTTGCATGGGGTTTTGGTGTAGTCCCCCCCATGTTCGTTCTGTATTCTGTTTGCCATTTTTTTTCTATAATAACAGGGAGGAGCACTCTTTTTCCTTCTAGATGCTTTTTTCCCTAAGGAGGGTTTTGCATCAGAAGGTTTTAACGAGGCTCCTTTCCTTCATTTAAAAAAAAAATATGCAAATGGTTTCTAGTGGTGATTTCTCTCTCCCTGTTTATTTATAATTAATAAATTAAATGTGTAAGTAATTAAACGTTAGCTTCATCTTGTATTTTGTTTGAGAATTAATAGAGAGTAAAACTACAGAGGATGATCAAGCTTAGAGATATAAATATAACAAATGAAGGGTTTTCATTTTCACCCCCGGTTTAGAAACCTAAACTTAAAGTTAAAGCATAAATTTTGTAGGGTAAATGGTTAAGGTTAGATGGGAACATCCACAGCACAATATATACATGTAGGAATACAGAACACTTTTCAAAAAAAAAAAAAAGAAAAAAAAATACACGTAGGAACTTCTGTAACGTATTTGGTAGTTTTTTTTTAATTCAATGATAGATTTGATTTCATAAATGTAACTATATAACTTGATCATAGAAAATTGAAGGGGGGAGAGAGAGAGAGAGACGTAATTCTTTGTGTGCTTTTGCTTTGAACCTTGCTGTGTTTTTGCTCGTGGGGAAGACTTCGGCTTTGACTATGAATGTTGCTGGTGTTGTGAAGGATTGGTTACTTATTGCTTTCTCTTGCTCGTGGGGCTCTCTCCACCCCTTTTCCTATTTGAACTTTTCTCTCTTCCTTTCATGTCGTTGGTGAAGTCTATTCACTGTTTTGAGAATGTTCTTTTCATATTTGTGCTGAATTCTAGAGGGTATGAGTCAAACTAATAGGTTGTTCTGTTGTTATGCGGAGAAATTTGTTAAGTGTTTATCTGAGATTGAATAAATTGAGAGCTTATAAAGATTTGGGCATATTTGATGAGAGATTGTCTTGTTCTGTATAAATGTTGCAGCAGGTTGACTTGGGATTGGAACCTGCAGAGTCTCAAGATCAACAAAGTGAACAAACAAGTGGGGTTGGGTATTACAATTATTGTAAGTTTGTAATGAGTCTCCCTTTGTTATTTTGCATATGGTGTTTTTAGAAGTGTTTCCTTGTTGGACATGCAAAGAGATTGGCATGCTTTGTTAATTAGGATATGGGCACTTGTGTGGTGTTCAAGGGTGTAGGGTGTTGTTCAAAAAAAAAATATGCCCATGTTGCAGTACACAATTGCATATGGTCTGCATTTTTATGTCCTTAAATTATTGTCATGCCTTGTGGCTTTGATTGATTGACTGGGATGAGGCAAACTCATGACTTTGGTTTTGTTTGGTTGTAGTGATATAGTTATGTTATTTGGTTAATCTGGATGTAAATGGAAGTGCCTTTTAACATATGTATGAAAAGTAGCTTTTGTTACAAGTATTTGACAGTAAGGTATTTGGGAAATTTACCTTAGCCAAGTTGATATGCAAATTTCTTCCGATACTATTTTTGTCTTATATTCGCTGAATTGGGTGTTATAACGGTTTGATTTTTGAAATGAGGCCATGGCATGTTTGCTTTTACTGCCTTCACACACACATACACTATTGAGTAATTTGATATTACCTTTCCGATTATATATCTCAAATTTTAAATGATGTATTAGCAATTAGCAAAAATAGCGGTGTATAAGTATGAATCTGATACAAATCCACTTCCCTCCCTCAAAAAAATAGGATGAAAATGACTCTTGAAAATACTCGGTCTATTTCCAATTCCATGACGACTGGAAGGGCAAACCCAGTTATACCTATACTTGACAAACCTGAGGTATACTTGTAACTATTGGCTTAGCTTGTTAATATTTTGTTCTGCTTGGATTCCATTGCAAATTGCCATATGAACATGTTTTCTTAATGTCAAAATTGATAGGTTGTGTTGGGAACAACATGTTTTCTTATAGGAAATGAACTTCAAGAAATGGAGGGTTCAACTTGAGTGGATTGTCTGTTACTCAATTTTGCAATAGCCAACATTCATTATGATATGCAGTTTTTAGCATTCTATTCAACTGCAATGATGATATGATTTTATCAATGTTAACTTAAGGTTTTATCTTTTATGCATATCTTTGGACATAACATAACTTGTGAAAAATGTCATATACTAGCTCCTTATTTGCAAAAGCTCTGCAAAATTATAGGTGGAAATTATGATGGTCTCTTTTAGTGGTAGTTGCTGAATTCAATCCTTTCCATACCCTCTAACTATTATCCAGTCTACTGTTCAAGCTTTCAATGCTTCTTTATATGATGTTTGTTGGCCAGCTGTGCATTTGTTCCCTCCTACCCTTTTTACCCTGTTTACATACACAGGCCACAAATTTTTTGGTCATAAAAAAATGTGGTCATAAAAATATATGAAAAACTAATGCTTGTTAATATTTAAGTTTCTTATATAGATATGTTCAACATGATTTTACTACTAGTTGATGAGGTTGATTTATTTTGCCTTGTTCTGTTATAGGATTTATCTTATTGGTTATTTACATCTAGTTGTGATTTATGATAGATGGCAACTAGTGTTGACAATAGTGACGCAAAGCTTTGGCCTGACACAGTAACTAAAGTTTTCATAGATATTATGGTTGATGAAGTCACAAAAGGAAATATGCCAAATGGTGTGTTTCACACTAGAATATGGAATTCGATGACTATTAAGTTGAATTCTATGACTAATCGTTCCTATAAGAAAGAACAACTAAAGGCAAAAATGCATAGGCTGCGAGCCTTGTATCGTGAGTTGTATTTACTTTTGCAAAACACTGGATTTGGTTGGGACGCAAAAACTAACACTGTTACTGCAGCTCCAGAGGTTTGGCAAAATTATCTTTGGGTATGATTTTTTTTTAGTGGTATTTTCATTAATTTTATTTGGCAATATTTTTAATGTATTGATGATATACTTATATTATTTTAGGTACATGATAAAGCTGCTCAGTTTCAAAAGAAAGGGTGTGATCATTATAAGTTGTTGGGAATCATATTCAACAAAAATAACGCAACTGGAGTACTTCATCATGCATCTACCCAAGATCCACCAAATACAGATGAAGAAAATGACCTTGAAAATCAATACCTTAACACTGGGAGTAATGTGCATGTTGAAAATGATAGTTCAGATGATGATATACAAGAAGTGGAGCGTATGGCAAATAATGGAAAGCGAAAATTTCATGCAAAAGATCATAAATATAAGAAAGAGTCTACATCGCGTCAGATGGGAGAAGCACTTGCAGCATGGGCTGAAGCATGCACGGCAAAAGCTGAGAAGTATAGGAGTGTGGAGGCTACTTCTTCACTTGTAACACCAGATTGTTCTATTACTAAGTGTGTGACTGTTCTTGAAGAGCTTGGAGACATTTCAGATGACATCTATATGAAAGCCTTGGAAAAGTTTTGGGAGCCTAATTGGAGGGAAATGTTTCTTGCCATGTCTAATGATAGGAGACGTGCATGGTTATTTAGACTTTAAGGATAAAACCTTATTGAGACAAATCTTTCCTTAATATTTTGTTTATTGTCTTTATGTTTATGTTCTTCTTACTATTTGGTGAACATTTGTATGTTTGTTTGTGAGTTGTTTTAAAATTTTTGGTGATGTTATTGGACCTTTTATTTCGTTTTTATTGAATATCATTTTCTTAAAGTTTTGTTATGAAATTTTATGACAGGTTATAACCATAATGGATATCGATAGAAGTGATTCTTCCGATTCAAGTGATGATGAATAAGCAGAGTTTTACTTTATTAACATGATTTATGTTTATCATCATAAATACTTGAATAAAGGAAAGGTTCGAACATCTGCATTGAGTGGTCGTGAATATGTTGCTGAAATATTAAATGGAGAAGGAACAAGTTGTTTTGAGTTGCTTCGAATGAGGAAGGAATGTTTTATTAATTTTTGTAATGAACTGAGGGGAAAGAGCTTCTTAAGTGACTCAAGGGTTGTGCTCGTTGAAGAAAAGGTTGCTATATTTTTGCTCATACTTGGTCATAATTCTCGTCATAGAGTTGTTTCAGACCACTTTCAACATTCCACGCAAACAATTTCACTTTATTTTAAGGAAGTATTACGGGCAGTGTGCCGATTGGGGAAAGAGTTAATAAAGCAGGAGTCCACAGAATTACCTAACAGAGTTAAAAACAACCCAAAATATTATCCTTGGTTCAAGGTATGTAATTTTATTGAGTAATTTAATAAGTTCATTTTTAACTTATTCGTGTTATCTTGTTTTGATTATTTTTACTTGGGTTATGCGTTATAGAATTGTATAGGTGCAATTGATGGTACGCATATAAGTGCATGGGTTCCTGCTGAGAAACAGATTTCATGTAGAGGTAGAAAGACAACAATCACACAAAATGTCATGTGTGCTTGTGACTTTAATATGATGTTTACATTTGTATATTCTGGGTGGGAAGGAAGTGCACATGATTCAAAAGTTTTCTTAGATGCAATTGCAAATCCAAATGCAGAATTTCCTTGGCCATCTAGAGGTGAGTAAGAATATAATAATAGTTATATTCTATTGATGAAATGAACAAGTAGAGCTAACATATAATTTATGTGATGAAGGTTCGTTCTATCTCGTTGATTCTGGCTATCCATGCACTGGAGGTTTTCTTCCCCCTTATAGGGGTGAAAGATATCATGCGCAAGAATATAGAGGCTGAGCTAGACAACCTCAGAGTCGTGAAAAGTTATTTAACTACAGACATTCATCTCTAAGAATGACTATTGAGCGATGCTTTGGGGTCCTGAAAAATAGATTTCCTATCTTGAAGACGATGCCCTCTTATAAACCTTCTAGGCAACGACTTATAGTAATAGCGTGTTGTGCTATTCATAATTACATACGCAAGTGGAATTTACACGACGACTTATTTGGTGTATGGGAAGAAATGGATCCGATAACAGTTGAGAGCGTGAATGAAGATCCTTACACAGTAGGAACAAGCTCCAATGAAAACAACTTATCAAGATTATCTGATGACGGTGCAGCTGAAATGGCAATGCAAAGGGATCGCATTGCAAATATGATGTGGGCGCGACGTAATAATTAGTTGAACTAATTTGACTTCCTTTTTTCTAAAGACCAATTTGACTTTTTATGATATTAGATTTTACTTAATTAATTGATTAATTGAGTTGTCATTTTTTGTGGTGATATCATGCTCCTACATTTGTTACTCTTGCTTTAAGTCCCTCGTTAAAATAATTACAAGAAAGTGTTGAAGATGAGATGATGACATCACTTAATTAATTAATAATAAATGGAGTATGAAGTCTAGTAAAAAAAAATCTCATGATGAATAAAAAAAAAGTCTTATGATGAATAAAAAATGTGAATAAAAAAAATTATTTAAAAATGTGTATCAAACAAGTTTTTTGTTTTTTAGTTTGCAAAACACATTTTTAAAACAAATCTATCAAACATGTTTTTTAGTTTTCTCATCTCTAAAACAGTTTTTAAAAATAGGATAACCAAACAGTTTTTTTTATTTTTTTTCTTAAAAACAGTTTTGTAAAACTGATTTATAAAAAAGTTTTTAAAAACTAAAAACTAAAACCATATCAAACACCCCATATTCTCTCTAATTGTTAACCCACTTTCTGATGAGGAACCAGAACTCTTCATATTGGCTTTTTATAGTTTCTCAATCCTTTGTATTGTATCCCGGCCCCGCAAGTTTTCAGATTCTGTTCGCCATTAATTTATGTCCGAATAAAATCATTTTGCTGACTTTCCTACATATGGTATCCGTGACAAATTAAGAATGAAATTAATTTATTAAATTTTCTTGAGAAATGGCTTGTAAGTTAATTCTAAGATAATTAGTAAGCAAAAGCAAACGTAAAGTTTCATTATTTAGTGACTTTCATTCTGATGACAACTATCTGAATTACTTTTTATCAAAAAAAAAAAAAACTATCTGAATTACTCGTAAAGTTTTATTTTGAATTACTAGTACCTTATCAAACGCGTTTCTAATATTTTGCATAAATCAATGAGCACCAGTCCGCAGAGAATTAGAAAACGGTTTATTAATTTTATGCTTTGAATCGCCATGCCTGAGTATCTTTGTCCTGTACCAAGTTGCACACAATTCAAAATGGCCTCCAAAGGGTTTCAAAAAAAAAATTGGCCTCCAAAGGAAGCCAAAGGTCGAACACTTTAGCATCATTTTCTAAAAGGAATCTAAGGAATAAACTCGTAGTTTAATTTTTTATTTAAACATAAAATGTATAGTTCTAATCTTGAATTAAACTTTTTCGTCAAAAAAAAAATCCTGAATTATACTTACCTATGATATTGAGATCTTTAATGGCAAGTTCGGAAGAAATTACGTACAGTAATATGTATTCTTTCAAAATTTCCCTTTTAGGTGATAAATCAAGAGAAACATATTTCTCTTTTTTGTTCCAAAATACAAGTAGGAGTTCATTTCATATAAATTTCGATAGAATTGATACTAAAAAAATTAACGATAAAAAATTGGCGGAAAACTAGCAGTCTGCAGAAATTAACAGAATCATCAAAATGTAAATTAACAATTGTTACAGTCAAATATATATTCTGTCAGCCATTAATTCAATGTCAACTATATGAGAATAATTTTCTGCAAAAGTTGCCATATTTCCATTTTGGTAACATTCGGTTTAAAGTAAACAAACACCATTAATTCCTTTGTGGAATTGGTGGAGGCCTAGGTGTGGTTCTGAGCAAGAGCATTGATATTTAGTACGAGATGTATTTGGTACGAAACATACGAATTGTTGATATGTTGTGTTTTTAACAATGCTTAACGACGGATTTTACGGCTAGCAAGGAGATATTGGTGTATATGAGGTGTCTCCACCTCTTTCACGTCATTTTTCAAATTTCATTTCGTACTAATTATCATTTTTTTCTGAACATAGAGAGTTTTCAAGACAACTGATATTCATTATTCGTGATAAAAAAATAAGCAAATCTGAATTTGACGAATCAGAATCGTGAACAGAGAAAGCAAGAAAATTTAACATTTTTCGAAAATGAATTTGGAAAACAATTTTCAAAAATTTTTGTGAAAAAATTTTTTGGAAAAAATATTATTTTCAAAAAAACGTTTTTGGAAAAAAAATTTTAAAATATTTTTTTGGAAAAAAACATTTTTTCAAATAATTTTGAAAAATATATTATTTTGGGGGAAAAATTGGAAACAAACATTTTTCATAAAAGCTTGGAAATTATTTTTGAAAAATTTACTATTGTGAAAAATTATTTTTTTTGGAAAAAAATATATTTTTAGTTCAAGGGATTTTATTTGATTTAGTGGATTTAAAAGACATAGTGGATGAATATTGAATCACTATACATCCGTAAAATAATGGATGGATTGAATCCAATCCATTAAGTATTTTTTTGTAATGAATTGGATGGATTTATCTTTGAATGAATTGGATAATTGATGGATAAACGAATTATTTTGCCACCCCTATGTGATCCAACTATATATATATATATATATATAGAGAGAGAGAGAGAGAGGATCAAATTACACTATTGTAATACTTGGGTATTGTTATGCCGTTCAATAATTTTGTTCTGCATACTTGCTTGTATTACAAAAGTCATTGTTTGATTGAAAGATACTGTCACATAGAGATCATATCAATAAAAAATTTCATTAATCTAAAATCATTTGGTTTGTCATTGAGATACATTAAGATGAACGTTGTTTAGTATAAGTGCATAAGACGTTACTTTTGATACATCTCAATGATACATGAAAATAAAACTGAAATCGTTAAGGATGTTCAGTATTTGATTTTGAATCCACTTGTATGGAGGAAAAAAACTTACTCATGAGTGGGAGGATATTTTGAAAATCCTAAAAAAAGCTTCCTTATTTGTTTCTTCCACAAAGGTTTTTTTTTTCTTCCAGATATTTTAAATTGAAGACAATCAATCTGGATAGCTGGTTAATTTTCCACAACGTAATTGGAAATTCTGGACGCAACTATATCTATGAAGCAACACGTTTTTTTAATCCATATCAAGATTCCATCTTTTTCATATTCCCTGTTTCCCAACGAAGTCAACAGGCCAGATATAATTCCAAGAATCAAACAAAACCATGCACACATGCATCGCCTCTAATTGAAAGCAATATCATGCTTGTACAAACTTTTGGTAATTCTAGGATTGATATGGAGAACCGCATCTGGAAAATTAGGAACATTTTTTACGATAATGTTAGGCATGGGATTCGATCAAATATGCAGGATTGGGATCAGACCACTGTACTATATAGTAAACATTATTCTTTTGGTTGTTCTATTCTATGTATGGGTCGAAGGGACAAACACAAACCCCCACTATATATATACAAGGCTACCATAAACATTAGTTTTCATCACTAGCTAGCGTAGTGTGCTAATAACAAAAGATGTAATAGGACAAGTTTCCAGGTTCTCCCAAAGGCCTTCAAATTAAGAAGCGTATTGTTGGCTATGAGATGAAATGAATAGAGAAAAATCAGAAAATGTCTTTTGTGACCCTCAAAGGCTTCCGCTACACTGTGTTTCAGATCGATTCAATGCATACGAAGAAACATGGAATAGCGGTTGTCCCAAGGGGGTTCACTGAAGACTTTATTCTTGGTATTTGGATTGTTCGATCAACAGGGCGAGATTTTATTAAAATCCCCATCATTGATTTTTGGCTTAAACATGTTTTTAGTCCCTCTAAATATAGTGTTTTTATTTTAATCCCTATAAAAATTTTATTTTGTTTTTTGTCCTGCAAAATATTTTATTTTGATTTTAGTAATTCAAACCAAAATTAATAACAAAATCCGAATAAACACTTCATTTCCTATCAAATATCTTGTGAGTTTTGATTTGAAAAACAAAAAATCATTATTTCGACAAAAATTCTTAACAAAATCTACGGAAACACTTTATTTTCCTACTATGAATTTTGGTTAGAAGGACCAAAATCAAAATAAAATATTTTGTAGGGACCAAAAATAAATAATTTTTTTATAGGAACTAAAATCAAAACATTCTATATTTACAGGGGCTAAAAACATATTTAAGCCTTGATTTTTTATCAACTACTACTATTTTTAAACTATTTTTATCAACCGTTATCATTTACTAACAGTTTGTCTTTTGAAGTGAATATTGAAAGACTCAACTAACTAAATCATTTTCTATTCAATTCCATATATGAATTGCAAAAAATATTCACAGTATAAAATTTTTCTGGCACCCAAAATCAAACCGCTCAGATTTCAATCTTGTTTTTTAAATCTCTTTAAATTTGATTTATTAAGCTTAAAATCCAAGTCGACTGATCTTGATCTGACAATCCTGACTTGCCGACTACGTGGTTGCATGGATTTCCTGACTGTACAGAATCTGGATCCCCTTCTCCCAGCTATTTACTTGATTTAGTTCAAGATGCATCCTAGATCATAGTTCGTAGGGGTATCAACTATCAAGGGAATTTGGTAACCATACTTACTATCACCAGCGAAGAAGTCCTTTAAGACAAGTGTTATATTTTAAGTAAGTGTGATTAATTGTTTTGTAGACATATCAAATTTTAGAATATTAGCCATTAGTTTTATTTTGTCTATAAATAGTTGTTTAGATTATATAGTCTATGTAGGACTTTTGCATCACTAGTACTCTAAAAATATCTGACACATCCACCCTCTTAGGTTTCTGGAAAAATAATGTATCTTCAACAATTTTAATTTCAAGTTTGTCGACTATTTGTTTGTTCCTATTTTCTTTATTTTGTAGCCTTTATTTGTTGTTTGAATTCTCTTCTACTCATATATTCTCAAATTTTATCTAGCACTTTCCACTGCCATTGTCACCGTCTGACACCCCCACAACCACCCAATCCAACATCCTCAATTGTAGTTGTCACTACCACTCGGCACCTTCCACTGTCACTATCACAAACTTGTCGTTGTTATCTAACACTCTTCACAACTGTTGTCATTGCCATACACCCTTCACTATCAACATATCCAGATACCTTCAACACCTATCGTCATTTGACACCCTTCACTATTGTCACCGTTGGTGCCTAAAATCCTCTACCACTGTCATTTTCGCCAAACACCCTTCACGGCATTTTCTCTTACATCATCACCATAGTCGTCAACACCCAACACCCTCTGCTTTCAAAACATGTTCTCAAAACAAATTTATCCAGTAGATTTTTTTTCTCATCTTTGAATTAAAATTGTTTTCAAATTAATATTATCAAATACTTTTTTCTTTTGGTTTGAAATACAACTTTTCAATTTTTTTATAGAATAGTTATGTTTTTTTTAGATGGTGTACTTCTTTATAGGGTTTGAAGTCTACTAAAAGTACTTTATGGATAGCACATATATTTCTATTATTTGGCACCCTTGTTACAAGGGCATGATCCTGTATTTGTATTAGAGATTCTTATACGGTAAATAGGTTTAATTACTCTGAAGGTCCCTAAATTATTTAGAAATTTTTAAATATGTATTTGAACTAAAAAGTTGTAATTGAGTCCCTAAATTTTGAAATAATTTATAATTGGGTCTCTGAATATCAAATGAGTCATTGAACTTTTAAATTTGTAATTAAGTCCTTAAACTTTTAAGTAATTTGTATTCAGTCCCTGAATTGGGAAAATTGTTACAATTATTTAAGGTCAGGGACTTAATAACAAATTATTTAAAAGTTTAGGAATCCGTTTAAAATCAGGGACTCAATTATAAATATGAAATTGATCCCCTAAAAATTCGCAAAGTTACTATTTAGGCTTTTACCTGATATAGTAGTTACTATTTAGGCTTAAATATGAAATTGGTCCCCAAAAATTCGCAAAGTTCGTTTTTAGTCCCCCTAAAAAAATTGCAAGTTTTTAGTCTCCAAATTTGAAAATATTTTTCTGTCAGTCCCTTTAGCTGACGCCGTTTGTGTCGCTTATGTGGCGGGGACTAAAAACAAACTTTCAGAATATTTGGGGACTAAAAATGAACTTTTAGAATTTTTGAGGGACTAAAATCATAACGGCGAATTTTTGAGGGACTGACGGAAAAATATTTTCAAATTTGGGGGACTAAAAACTTGCAAATTTTTTTGGGGACTAAAAACGAACTTTGAGAATTTTTGGGGGATCAATTTCATATTTAAGCCTACTATTTAATAAGTTATACAACCTTTCAATTACTACTTATACAACCATTCAACTTTCTAATTAATTATTTATAATAATAAAAAAATTAAACTGAAACCAAATGTTGCCTAAAATTTTTGAATATATCAATATTGCAGGGAAAGAATTGATGATAGTGAGGGAAAAAGGCTTTTTTTTTTGTTTCGGTCGTATTACTTTTTTTTTTATTTACCCAATTAGCACACATGTTAGATTATGTACCAAATTAGTACACTTTTTTAGACATTGAGAAATCGGTTTTAGGAAGCACGATATCTGAACTAACTCTTTTTTTTAAAATTTCTATGTTGAGAAATCGGTCCCCTAAACCCGATTTCTCAACTTGTTAATTTATTTATTTTTTAGGTGTATGTTGGAAAATGGGGTTCCCCACACCTGATTTCTCAACTTGGTTATTTTTGTTTTGTTCGTTTTTTTACTGCTTTTAATTTCTTATTTTATTTTTTTAGTTATTTTTATTTGTAAATTTATCTTCTAATTGATTTAATTAGTTATTTAATTATTAATTACTAATTTATTTATTTATTTTTTCCAATTAATTAAATATTAATTGTTTTTATGAAGTTAGTGTTTGTAATTTGTTTTTTAATTTAATTGATCAATTAATAAATTAACTAAAATATTAATTACCAGTTTTCCATAATCACGCGATATCGGCTACCCATGTTCACATGTCATCGCTACTTGTTCTCATGTTCACCACGACTACATGACATATGTGCCTCCCCAGTACACGTTACAATATGTTTTCAACATTTACCGTGAAGAGTTCCAACTGGTGCCTCACGAATCATACTGGCCAGAATACAATGGAGTTAAATTGTGTCACAATCCAGCCATGCGGAGAGATCCAAAAGGTCGTCCACAGTCTACACATATTCGTACTGAGATTGATCAAAGGGAATGGAGTCGTCACCCCAAGACATGTGGACTGTGTCGGAATGATAGACATAGCAAGAATAAGTGCCCAAATAGTTATGGAGCTCATACACAACAGTAAAAAATTTGTCTCATTTGTGTTTGTATTTGTACCCCTTTTGTATCTGAAATTTTAAATTTTTAATCAATTTGAGTTATTTACCTTCCAATTATATTATTAGTTATTTTAATAATTGATTAATTATATTAAATAACTAATTAAATCAATTAGAAGATAAATTAACAAATAAAAACAATTAAAAAATAAAATAAGAAATTAAAAGTAGTAATAAAAAAACGAACAAAAAAATAACCAAGTTTAGAAATCGGGTGTGGGGAACCCGATTTCCCAACATACACCTAAAAAGAAAATTAACAAGTAGAGGAATCGGATTTAGGAAACCCGATTCTCAACATAGAAAAAAAATTTTAGTTTAGGTATCGTGCTTCCTAAAACCGATTTCTCAACGTTCAAAAAGTGTGTTAGTTTGGTACATAATCTAAAAAGTATGTTAATTGAGTAAATAAAAAAAATGCTACAGTAAAGAAAAAAAAAAGCCAGGGAAAAAAGGCACTCCATTGAGAAGACGTGTAATAGACTCGAGTGAAAAAATTGAGAGTCTAAAAATGATGAACTGAACTCTGCAGTTTAATTAATTATATCTATATCAGGTTGCAAGAATAAAACTGCTGTTGAGGTTGGATTCTTGGAACTCCAATAACTGCAATTCAATAACACAACAGAAACGGTGTAGTTTTCTCCGGATGATCAAAATACATGAGCAGTTCCTTTAGTGGAACCCCGATGCTTCCGCGAGACTCCATGTTTCTTGATATAGAATCAATCATAACATGAAGTAGTGGAAGCCTTTGAGGGTCACTAAAAGCATTCTCTAATAATTAAAATTCTATTCATGGACATCGATCCTTCAAATTAAATGGTTAGTAGAGGTGGGAATAGATCAGGCCACCTGACGGGAGCCTACGGCCTAGCATATATTAGGCTCAGGTCAGGCTTTTTTTTTAAATAGGCAAGGTCAAGACTTTTTGAAAAGCCTATTTAGCTCAAAAGACCAGGTTTTGTGCCACCCAAAAAGCCTTTTAGGCCTAACAGGCCAGCCTATTTAAGTAAATATAAATAATAATTTTATATTATTATTATTATTATTATTATTATTATTATTATATTAGATTTTGTAAATTACGTTAAAACATATACTTGTTGACTTTTTCGATAATTTAACCATATTGACTTACATAATTTTTGAAATATTTAAAGGCCTTAATACAAAATAGAATCTAAATAGGTTATCATATAAGGTTAGATTCTCTAAAAGGTAAGGTTAGACCTTAAAAAATATTTATATCATACGAATAAATCAGAATCAGACCTTATAAAACCCAACTCGTCTGATCTATTTCCACTCTTATATCTCACGTCTCTTAATTAGTGGCAGCGATTTTAATTTTCTTTTTTTATAGTTTATTATAAATAGAACTTAATTTCATTGGCCTATCAGCATGTTAGTCTATTTAAAGATCGGTCAGGTGACTTGTTCAAAGACGTTAATATCAAATAGCCTTTTAAATAGGCTAACAAGTCATATCAGGCTTTCAAAAAGGTCAGGTCAGGCCTAAAAAAAGCCTATGACAGATAACGGACCAGATTTGAGCCTTCAATTTTGTGATCAAGCTAAGCTTGGGCCTTGCAAATTAAAGCTTAACTCGGCCCAGCCTATTTCCATCTCTACTTGTTAGATTAATTATCAACCTTGCATGTCCTATATATTTGAAACGAATCAAGTGGAAACACTTCGGTCGTGAGAAATGTGAACAATAAATTATAACCATCACATTTTATTTTATTTTTGGTAACTAACCATCACATTTTAATTAATTAAAATTAACGGCTCCGACAATTTTTCTTTTAAATTTCGAGTCCATCGCTGCTGCCTGGCGTTTTCCCTTCTATGCTTCGCAAATCGCAGCCTTGCTGATACGTTGACCCAGAGACGTAAGGTGTGCTGCATTAACGTGTTACGTATCTATGATTTATCCAACTATTCCTTTTTTTCCGCCATGATCCAGCAATTCCTGGAAGAAGAAGAAAAAAAAAAAAAAGCAAATCCTGAATGTCTCTTCTTTAAAATTTATTTCTTACAAATTTTTTATATTCATTTAGATATTTCTATCAGTAATAAGTATATGCATTTAAATTTTATAATAAATCACCAGATTGTCCATATGCCATAACCTATTGGATTTCCTGGAATTAACATGTATGTGGCCACGAAGGTGGCTGCCGAGCCCCTTATTTATGCGATTTAACTTTTTGTTGAGACAATTAATACATTTAACTTGTTGCTGGAAAAATAATTTTAAGGCGATGTGGTCTTGAATCTTGTTCCACTGCTCAGAAAACTGGCGCTTTGAGGAGTTTTTTTTGACGAACAGGGTATTCAACAATAGGACAAATGCTGGGCAAGAAAATTAATGCTTTGAAACCCCTGGTTTCTTGCTTGATAGTCAGCTCCTCTTACCCTTCATTCTAGTACACGCCCGAAGAGGTTCTACGAGTGCATAAATTTTGATCGAACGTATGGCTTTGAATATTGAATCATAATAATCGTAGAAGAAGCTATCAAGTTCCTTCAAAAGCATCCAGCATTCAAGTTATATGACCGAATACTGGAAGCCTTTGAGGGAACATGAAGAGTTCCTCAAACCAAACTCAGTTTATGTATGTGTTATATTAGCATAGAAATGTATTTGGGCTCATATTTATAGACATGCGTGGCTGTCCCTAGAGAGAGAGAGAGGTTAACGAATCTTGGGTCATATTTTATTTGCTCAATTAGTTATTCGGTTCTTCATG
Organism: Calophaca sinica; assembly: GCA_037113605.1. Classification (NCBI taxonomy): domain Eukaryota; kingdom Viridiplantae; phylum Streptophyta; class Magnoliopsida; order Fabales; family Fabaceae; genus Calophaca; species Calophaca sinica. Next base: position 134,078,106 of record CM073733.1, read on the forward strand.
TCTGGGTTTGCTTTTATTTTCCATCATTTATTGTGATACGGCTAATCTTTATATCACTGTATATATGAAAAGTGAAAATAGAAATGGAGGAATAAATTGCAAACGGCCAATTCTTTTTGATTGGACATTGTTTGATCTTAGGATATATTAAATTTTAGAAGTCCTTATGATTTACTAGCAAATAACTATCCAATATGAGGAAAAACTCTTTTTAATATGTATTTCAAATCAGAAAATTATACTCTCTTCTCTTTAAATTACACCCTTTTTATCTTTTACGTTAAAATCTACTGTACCCTCCTCAAGAGATAAATTTTTGTTTTTTGTTACACTTCCATTTTAATATAATCAAACTTCTTACACTACAAGAAATTTACGGATTTACTAAGAAATCTTAACTGTGCGTATTCACGACAGTTAATTTGTGGCTAATTAATTGCATATTTGCCATGAAAAAAGGTTTCCTAGCCACATGTACTCATCTTCACTAAATTCGGTTCTTTTTCAAGTTTAAAACCTAGTTTTTTCTTCAAATGTTATATTTGAGATTCAAATATGTTCGACCTGGTTCCTCTTAACTACAATTTTGAGATTCTTTCACTTTTCTTTTCGTCACTCAATTTTAGGGCTATGCTTCTCTTTCATCCCCAAAACCCTTTCACAAGAAGATTTGTATTCTGATAACTCGATCTTGCCATGGAATCCACATATTTTCCTTCGTCGTCCCCATCATCAATTGTCGACCGCAATGCTTCTTCCGGCACCGATGAAGACGACATCGTTTTCACCGCTGTTGTAGCCCTCACCATAGATGCTGCCTTGAATTTCCATTCAGGCAAGTTTTCCGAATTCGTCGGGGTCGTGAACCAGCTTTTGCAGAAGAAACAAGACAATCAAAAGGTAATGAATTCCCTTCACCTTCTACCTGTTCTCCGCGTGAAATGCTTGATGCTTATAGTGTTCACTGAAGCTCGTTCTATTGTTAGTCCGCCTGGACTCAATTATAAGCAAAAAATGCTTAAGCTTGATGGAATCAAATATAAGCAAATGTCAACTAATCTATCTATTTAATGTTATTATTCCAAAAATATCCTTATTTTAATTCATTAATGTTGTGAGGAGAGAACCATTATGATTAAAAATAGTTTATTAAATATATTTTCTTTTGACAGAAAATCAAGAAAATTAAATGCACTTAACTACCATTCTTAATAAGTGTGAAAATATGTATTTTTGTCTATAACTGAGTCCGAAGAGAGTATCTTCTTTCTATCGCTTCTTCACTTGGTGCTAGTTTTTATACTAATTGATATAATTCAGGTGATTGATTTCTTAGTTCGATTTTATTATTTTCTTTATGAGGAGAATTTCAATTTCAATACCTTCTGAGAACTATATGAGAAACCACAATGACAAAAGAAATGTAAATCAGTTTCAGCATACTGATCACAAAAAACACAATGATTGGCATTAACGTTATTACACTACTAGAAAAAAAAATTAATTATCAACATAAATTAGAAATGAAAAAAATGAAACTGGTATCTAATTTTGACATTTCTAACACTTATCGATGACATTCCTAGGCACTTTTAAGTTTTAATTAATTGTTATGATTAAATTTTTAAAAACTAGCGTCGTTAAAAGTGTTATATGTTATGGCAAGTAATTTTTTTCCCTTTCTATTCCAGCTTTTATTTTGTTTTTTTAATAAAACTTTTGATGCAAATCTCTTGTGATTGACCAAACAAAACAAAACCTTTTTTTTGGTCTTTCTTTAATGGATTGATTATTCAATAAAAGAAGGCAGAAGGAGAAGGTGAAAGAAAACAAGGAAGTTTAAGGAAAAAATGCAATGATGGAGAGTAGGGTTCTCTATGTGGGTATCATGGCACAGGAATCAAGCAATGGTAACTGCACACAAGACGAAAATTCAACGGCAGCCAATAAAGACAGAGATAAGAATCTATACAGTAAAAAGTAGTCTTATATTGTGAACAAATAAAATTAATAGATACTAGTTATTAGAGATGAATTATTAATTAATTAATATGTGGCTTTCACAGATGAATTATTCTGCATGGGAAGAGTCACATGCTGGCATCTCCAAAGCAAACGATGTCCGATATGATGCTGTTTTATCATAAACTGCGTTCCATAGCAGAATGTCAACGCACTAATTAACAACATTTTTGGCAGTCACATCTGCGGCTTTGAAATCCATTGGCAGGAATCACATAAAATAGAGAGATTCTAGCACATGGTATGGTATGCCAACATGTATAATCTGAATCTGTGCTCCACCGAATCTTAGTGGTTTATGAAGCATGCATTTTAAAGCAACAGTCCCACGTACAGAGGATGGAAAAATTACAATCCCCTTCTCTACATTGATGGATAGCGGATCAAAATTGTCTTTAATTTCTAATTAAAAAAATACCTTAACAAAATCTTTTTTTAATGATATTTATTTTAATTAAGTTTTATATTGCATAGTCCTTTAACTCTTACTTTTTTTATGAAATGTTATATTTTTATTTTTCTATGAAGAAAAAATACATTAAGGTGCTGAAAATATTTTTTGGTTAACTTCCATAAATATATCATTAGTTACTCCAACTGGCAGCAATGCTAGCTTCTTTTTTTTATTATTAACTTCTATTGCTTTGCTTAAAAATTATGCCCAGTAAAATTATTTGATTACAACTACAAAATTGTTGTGATGACCAAAATATGTATTTTGCCCATATTATTGGCAAAACTCAATCGGTGGATTGTTTAACAGTTTTCATTATTGTTTTAAATCCTTGGTCAATTTTTTTTCTCTTGTTTTAAATCCTTGTGGAGTGACCTCTTTGGGAGGCAGATATCCAAGGGATAAAACCCTGATTAATCAGCCGAATGAGAAATTATTAATTAGTCTCATAGCATCCCGAATGGCTAAGCTATGGGGATACTTTAATTAGTGGGCTCAGTCGGCACAAAAAGCTAATGAAGATGAGTTTTGAATCCAAAAAAAAAAAGTAAAAAATAATAATTGTCCTTTAGCAAATACTTATTTTCAATAATGAATATTTTCAAATTTTCCTATATCTGTCAAGAATCTTTTTATGTGATAAACATATATAAAGCACTGAACGTGAACACTGAAACAGACAAGTTAATTGGGAATAAATTCTAATTTATCTATGACCAATAAAATTACTTTATCTAAAATTTGGCGAATCAATCTAGCTCTAAGTAGGAAAATAATTAAATGTGTATGTTAGCTGTCTTGTTTTGATTAGTAGGGTCAGTGAATAAATCTGTCTTCCATGTATAAATATAGATATTCCTTGTTTGTAATATTAGCAGTGGCTTGTGTAAGAGATTTGAAAGGAGAAAGCCTTTAGTAACCCTCAAAGGCTTCCACGGCACCACATTAGAGTCCAATCAATGCAATACTATAAACGTGAAGTCGTGGAAGTACCATTGGGGGTTTACTGAAGGCTTTAATCTTGTTGTCTTCGATCAGTTTAGTGAAATTAGTGACTTATACTTGAATTAAGTTGGTGCAATTGAGTTTATTTGTTTTCATCCTCACTAAGTATGTTCTACATGAACTCAATCTTTCTAACACGTTTTCAATCATATAAGATCATAATTAACAATCATATAATATTGATATTTGCTTTAATTATCTGCTAAGTAAATGGAAACTCATGTCTTGGTTAATTAGTTGTGATGTCTATTGAGAAAAACCCAAGTCCCACATAAACTAGAGGTAAAACCTCAAAAGAGTTTATAAGTAAGTTAGGCAACTCTCACTTTATAACCCGGTTTTGTAAGGATGAGTTAGACCCAAAAAAATCATAATATGGTATCAAAACCTCCTAGATCCACTGGGCCACCCATTGCATTATACACACGCATCAAGCCCAATAGCACTGGACACGAGGGGGTGTATTGGGAAAAACCTAAGTCTCACATAGATTAGAGGTAAGGTCTCAAAAGAGTTTATAAGTAAAAGACAATCCTCACCTTATAAGCCGGTTTTGTAAGGATGAGTTAGGCTCAAAAAATCATAATAATGTCCATATTTTCCCATATAATTTTTTTGGATATTCCAATTTTCAAGTAGTCCCTTAACTTTTAGAGGCAGTTTATATAAAATTTTTCATAAGTATTTATAAAAAGAAAAAATTTGAAATAATAGTATTTCAATAATCATGAGTATTCTAACTACTGGCTTCTCTTTTTTTTTTTTTTTTTGACGCAAACTACTGGCTTCTCTTAGAAATTGAAATCAAAATTAAACTCTACACTTCAATTTTTTCGAAGCCTCTCTCATTTTACTTCTCCACAAACACCTACAAATTTATAAGAATTTTTTATAAATTTAAAAACAAATACTTATTTTAATTGAAAAACACATGTAAACGAAAAACTAATCCAAATTGAGCTATGATTAACTTTTGAACTGCCTTTGACTTTTGTTATCAGTGGGTATTTTTTTTTTTTTGGAAGAAAAAGCAAAGAATTTTATTGATATAGTTGGGCAAGGCTGAAGATGAACCAGCCAACACAAATTTACAAGAAGTATATGTCTATCAAGAAACACCAGAAGCTGAGAATGGTTAATCAGCACTCTGTTATCAGTGGGTATTGATTTGAATGATAAGTCATCAAATCAACATCTATAGTTAGTTAATCTTTCTTATTTCACTAGATGGATGTTATAAGGTCTGGTTTAATTTAGCTTTTATTTTATACAAAATTTCAAACGAAATAATTATTTAGTTCTTAACTAACGAAAAAACATTTATAAGTTTATAGGTACTTGCAGAGAAGTTAGATAAGAGAACTTGTGAAAAAGTTGAGGTGCATGAGCTCATTCAACTTTTGCGTGAAGCTATTAGTGAGAAAAGTCCTAATTATTGTAAATTTGTTCCAAGGACTTTGTCTTCTATAATTACTTCTTATTAAAGGACAACACCAGTTTCATAGTACACCTGGCGTAAAAACACAGCCCAAAAAACGCAAAAAAAAAAAAGCGCCGAACATACAACGCCGGTTTTTCCAATAATCGGCGTGAAATCCCACAGCTTTAATATTACAAAAACGCCACCGCACATACATAATAACAGGCGTAAAAAGTGTCCCATTAATTTTAAAAATATCATCACGTCACTTCTTACGCTAGTTATTTCAAAAATTGGCATTATAAATCTATTTTTTAGGTGTATTTTGCACTAGTGCAAGTTTTAAAAACATTGTCATCTTGGTATATTTTTGGAAGGAGTACTCTATTTCCCTTCTCCAATTCAACTCGAACCAATTTTGGGCTATCAAATCTTTGGTCTCGCGAACCCGTGGTAGATCCTTGACATTGAGGGGCTTTTTTTTTCTTCTGTAGCCTACCTTTTTTTTTATTTACCAATGTAGCACACTTTTTAGTTTAAGCACCGAAGTATCACACATTTTATTAAGCTGAGAAAGTGACTTTGGAGGGACCGATTTCCCTACATGCTTTTATTATTTTTTTTGATTTGTGCTGCCTAGAAATCGGTCCTAGAGGACCCAATTTCCCTCGTTATTTGTTTATTTTTTCTTTTTGTTGAGAAATCGGTCCTGGAGGACCCGATTTCCTTCTTTGTTTAATTTTTTTTTTTTTTTTGACAGAACGACCTTGTTTTTAATTTGTTTTTCTTTTTATTTCATTTTAATTATGTGGTGGTTTAGGGTTTTGTGTGAATGGTTTTGGTTAATTATTTTAGTTGTTAATTATTTTAATTGTTAATTATTTAAGTTAGTTAATTAATTAATATAGTTAATTTAAAAAATAACATTGGCCTAAATAATTGTTTTAATTATTTAAGTTAGTTAATTAATTTATTTATTTTTGCCAGTTAATTAAATATTAATTGTTTTAATTAAATTAGTGTTTGTATTTTTTATTTAATTAATTGGAGACCTCCACGGTGTGGGACTGGGCATCATTTTGGAAAATAATTTAATTTAATATTTATATGTAATTGTCGTAAAATAATTAATGTCAATGACAATTTTTAATTATTTAGGCCAATGTTATTTTTTAAATTAACTATATTAATTAATTAAATAACTTAAATAATTAACAATTAAAATAATTAAACAAAACCATTCAAACAAAACCCTAAACCACCACATAATTAAAATAAAATAAAAAGAAAAACAAATTAAAAACAAGGACGTTCTGTCAAAAAAAAAACAAAAACAAAAATAAACAAGGAAGGAAATCGGGTCCTCCAAGACCGATTTCTCAACCAAAAAAATAATAATAATAAAGAAGGAGTGAAATTGGGTCCTCCGGGACCGATTTCTAGACAAAAATAAAAAAAATAAAAAATAAAACTATGAAGAGAAATCGTTCCCTCCGAGTCCACTTTCTCAACATAGAAAAAGTTGTGCTACTTTGGTGCTTAAAATAAAAAGTGTGCTAGAAGAGTACTAGTGGTATATATCTGAGCAATTGAAATCACAACTGCATCAAATCTTGGAGGATGATTAAAGAAATAATCAATTAAAGACGAAGTATATATCTGAGCAGAAAAACAATAATACTTTTTGAAGAGCAAGGAAAATGGTTAATTAGAAGAGTACAAGTGGTACTCCAACCCACAACAAAAAACAAGAAATAGGGGTGGGGTGGGGACGACATCCCTATCAGGAGCACCTCACCCAACAAACAACCACAAGCCAGAAAAATGAAACAAGAAAGTATATAGAGGCAATCACCTAGCATAAAAGAGACACCGGCCAGAATTAGCCCTTCCCAAAAACCACTTTCAAGACATAACTTTAACCCAGTGCACTGCCTACTACACATCAGAAACAACATTAGAGAAGATCACCCTATTCTATACTTCCCAAAGCACCCCAACACGACAACATGGCATACCAAATCAAAGCCCCTTTCTTCTGATGTGCCTTAACCCCAAAGGAGCAAAAAAGGAAGAAAAGTGGAACAAATCCGGGGGTATCACCAACTTCCATCCCTACTCCCATCGTAGAAAAACTATAATGACAAAAAAAATAGACAAGGCTTCCGGTTTGGAAAAACACATGTATCATTACAATTTCTTGGTACTTTTGTCTCAAATAAACTTGGTGTAGGGGAAATTTTGTCAAGAAAATGTCAAGAAAATACAATCACTTTAAATGGAAACAAGATAAGTTACTACACAAATTTGTGAAGTATTGATAAAAAATAAAATATCTTGTTTCGTAACTTTGTAACACAAGTCTGTAATTTTTTTTCATAATATAAATAAAAATACAAATTTTATTACAGATGCTATAGAGCTTACATATATTTTGCAAAAGAAAATAATTTTTAAATAGGAAATTTTTTTATTTATAAGAGTTAAAATTATAGAAAGATTTCATAGAATTCACCACAAGCGCAAGAATGACAATTTCAAACGTTTCTATAGGTACGGACGTAGAAAAGCAATGATCTAGATCTTCCTGGAATATATATATATATATATATAGTATATGGTGCTTCTCCTAGATAACTTATTCTGCAAGAAAAGCGTCACAACCCAAAGTGACGTCCGATATAATGCTGTTTTTTTTTTTTGATGGAATATATATAATGCTGTTTTTCTTTGATACCAAAGCTACACACATCACATGAACGTCAACTCACCAATCGCATTTTTTGGCAATAAAAGATCTAAATATGTGGCTTTTAAATCAATGGGCAGAATTAGGTAGATTCTTGCATATGCAACAGTGCTCTATAATATATAGATCTTGGTATGTGTGTCAGCGCGCCATAAATTTTAAAGCCGGTCTCAGACAAAAAATAAAAATAAAAATAAACTATTTCTCCTATTTAATCCCTAAAATACATGAAAATAATAAATAGTTTCTAAAATTTGTGAAATTCGTCAAATTAGTCCTTAAAGTTTATAATTAATCCCTTATAAAGACTAATGAAACAGATTTTATAAAACTTTAGGAACTAATGGGACGAGTTTCACATACTTTAGTAACTGCTAATTATTTTAATATATTTTAGGGACTAAATAGAAGAGAGAGTGTTAGTTTAGGTGAACATAAAGGTGGTTTCGCATTTTGATATATTTTTGATAAACTGAGGGTTTACTAAAAAAAAAAGAGATTACTTAATATTGGAAAGAACATAAAGGTGGTTAAGTGAAAACAATTTTTTACTAGCTCGCGTCAATATATATTCTTGAATTACTCTAATTTCTATATCATTTTCAACTAGCTAGAAGGGGAAAATTCATCCAGAACATGCAGCAAATACAGCTTCTTTATTTTCACAAGTTCCTTGGTTACTTTACTTCAAAATAACGCTAGACAGTGAAAAAAAACTAGTAGAATTAATTTTTACCAAAATTCAAATGGTACTTATTGGATAATTTAACTAAAGTGGTTGGAAATATTTATTTTAAGAGTTAACAATAATGACAACCTAGTGTTGGTTGTTGCTCAAGAAACGAGAGTGGATTCTTTGTGAAGGCTTACACTACATGATTCAGCCCAATTGTACCGGTTTGAGAAGGGGAATCTATTAGTTTATTGACGGCTATTAACTAGGTTCGCGATTTAGGAAAGACAAATGTGATTTTTGAGTTTAATTTCCAAATAGTGGTTAACGCAGTGAACAATTACAAAGAAGACATTTCTGAATTTGGTACTATCATTGAATACAACAAAACTCTTTTAGCTCACAATCAAAACTTTTTGGTTAAGTTTTGTAAGAGGCAATCAAATGTGGTTGTTCATAAACTTTTTGCTTTTTTTTTGTTGATAAAAACAAAGTTTAGATTGGGGGAGACTCACCCCGTGCAGGGCCAAAGAGAACCACCAACCTGAGCCAGGATTTACGGTAGAATGAAATGGTATGATTACATTTATGTCAAAAAAACAATAATGACAACCTAGTCTAACAAAAGGTGTCCATAATTTTCCTGCTTAAAATATATTGAATAATCAATTGCAATTACAAGCCAATGTGGATAAACTAATTTCTCAATAAATAATTATATATATAGAAAAAGTTAAAATAATATACAAAGTAATGGCTGAGAGGCTTTTGAATTATAGTTTATTTTACAAGTTAACAAATACGCTTATCTTCAATGTTGAGTTTCAATTAAAGTTCGATACACAATGTGGAATTTCTTTTATTTGCCAAAATTAAAGCAAAGCACTAGCTTTGTCTTAGTGGCTCTGGACACTGAAACAGGCAAGTTCACAAGGAATAAATTCTAACTCCTGAACCATAAAGTAACCTTATCTTAAATTTGGTGAATCAAACTCTAATCATAGAAAGAAAGGGAATGTTGTTTCCTAGCTGTCCTAATTCAAATAATGGTGCGATGTGAGCAACAATCAATCTTTGATTCTATCTTTGTGTATAAATTAATAGGTATTCATTCTTTGTTCATTATAACCATAGCATGGCTTGTGTAAGAGATTTGAAAGGAGAAGGCCTTCAGTAACCCTCAAAGGCTTCCACGTCACCACGTGATAGTACTCAAATATGACGTACCATAGATGTGTCGTGGGAACCTTTGTAGGGTTACCAAAAGCTTTAATCCTGTTTTGTGTTCGTTTAAGTGAAATTAACTCTTATTTATTTTTATGTATGTGTCGCTTGTTCTTCCTCTCAAGTCTTCCATGATGATATCATTGTATTAATTTCCCTTTTCAATCCTGATCCTATAATTATATTAAATTTTGCTGCTCCCATTTACTCATTATTGTCATTTCTGTTTATCCTTGACCAACATGACCTATCATGCTCATGTATAAAAACACTTTGGAAATTGACTTTCAATGAGCAATGATTCATTATTTAGGCATATCTATGGCATGCCATCGGATTGGTACCCCAATCTAAAAAAAAAGCCATAGCTTCATGTTCTATATACATAGCTTCATGTTCTATATATCATAATATCCGCATACCTTTTGTTAATGCATTAAATGGTGCAAGGTCATACCTTTGCTCTTCTGCTTGGTAGTTGGGCGATGAGCTCCGTGGTGAGTACTCCTCCTCCGGGCGTAATGTCCTTCCTTCTTCAGACCAGCGGCTGGGGTACCTGCAAAAGGCACTTCGATGCCTAAGTTAGATAGGGTACCCGCCTTCTTCGCAACGGTACTGCCCTGTGGGCCCCTTCTACGGGGGTTCCATGCCGGGGGCACGCGGCTCGGGTCCCGAGTGTTATAATGGTCTCGGAGCGGGCACAGGCCTGTGCTCGTGCATACTTGGCCCTACCCGGTCGGTAGTGACCCGAGCTCGTAGGAACACGATCGGAACCGGGTCGAGCTCGATGTCATCTGACAGGCATAGGGGTCGGCTCGGTGGGTTCCAGCTCGGGGACCGGCCCGTAACAGGTATGGTTGGGCTCAGCTCGGTGATCCAGTTAGGAGCCCAGCTCGGAGGCCGGCCCATAACACCTTTAATTTCCTGTTTTGTCGTGACAAACTTGTCTGTGATTAATTCGTTGCAATCATCATTCATCTTACGGGGAAGGCAAACCAAAGATTTGAATTGTCTGAAAACAATGAGCTGTTATTAAAATTTATTTAGTTACAAAAAATATTGAAAAGAACCCTCTAAAACGAGAATCTATTGTAATTAATGTCTACTATATTCTACAAATGGTTGCATGAAACACAGTTTTACCATGTGAGACTAAGTCACGTGTCAAAACTTCAGACATTAAGTTTTCGTCTAAAGCAATTTTATTTATCTATTATTATTATTAATATTCTCTTTGATGACTTGCCAATTTTGAATTAATTAATGTAATCATCAATTAACATTTATTATTATTTTATCATATAAATTTGTCAACTTTTAATTTGACATTCACTATCAATCATATAATTCATAATAAATTGAAATTTACATTTCAAATTTAAATGTAAATTTAAATTAAATCAAATTGAAATTAACTAAAGAATCATACTAAAAATATCATTTAATATATAAATACTCACATCTCAATGAAACAAACATGAATTCATGTGTCTGTATTATCGTTTTTTTTCGTCTTTATTTGCTTTTTTTAAAATAGTCAATTGCTACCCTCTTTTTCTTTCATTTTTGTTCTTTTTTATTCAATTTCAATGTAGGACTAACTACAAGCAACATGAATTCAACCTTTATTTATGTTGTTTCTTTGAGGTATGTTTCTATTTTTTTTATTCTCTTTTAATGTTTTTTATGTTTTGTTTAATGTTTAATAATAAAAGTATGTTTACTGACATTATTTTACAATTTTTTTACCATTATCTATTGAAATGACATAAACGACTTAAAGAATGTGTTTTACATATGTAGAAAAGTGGATCGAGTTCTACGTATCGAAACAAAGTTTTATCTATCTTTTTTTCCTTTTTATATTTTTTTTCTTTCCTAGGGATATCTTTTCATATTATTTGATTCAACCCCCTTTGGTTTTTTCAAAAGGTTTAATCTTTCATATTTTATCTGTCTTCTTTCTCTAAGGTAAGTTTATATCCCTTTATATAATTTTTGAGTAAATACCTAAAATGGTGGTCCCTAATAAAAAATGTGGTACCCAATTTAGTCTCACAGAAAAAAATAAGTCTAAAATAATAGTCCCTCAGAATTACACAAGATGGACACAATAGTCCTTTCGTTTACTTTTGTTTAGTAACCACCGTTAAATTATTGACGTGTAACGTTAAAGTGGTGACATGTTTGTTACTGTATTCTGTCGCGTCAAATGGTCGAAAAAGAGGAAATGTCAAAATTTAAAAAAAAGGCCAAATAGGTCCCTGTAAAATTTAAAAAAAAAAAAAACCAAATGCATCCTGTTTATGTTTAAATGCGACCATCTCCTTTATTCTTTCTCTAAATCAAAATCAAAATTATTAAGGACTCCAATTATTCATTTTTTCACTCTACATTTTCCCTCTAAATTTCATTTGGAAAGACTAAAAACAAAAGCGCTCAAAGTGGTCCCTAAACACTCAAAATAATCCCTAACATGTATGCACTATATTATTAAGTGAAACAGGTCATGTAATGAGTAAAATGATATGTTATAGGTTTTAAGGTTTTATAGGTTTTCAGGATATATGAATTATGCCTTATGTTTAGTATATATTATAAAAATTGTGATAAAAAACAAGAACAATGGCTCCATATAATAACAAGAGGAAGAAGAAAGCAGATGGTCTAATTTGGTGATTTAATTGTAGGCAGGGACTAATTTGGGCTTTTTTCAATTTCGTAAGACCGATTTGCGATATTTTCAAGTTCGACCTATCGTATTTTTTTTTCCATTTCACACGGTAGAATACATTAACGGACACATCACACTTTAACGTTACATATCAGCAATTTAATGGTGATTACTAGACAAAAGTAAGCGAAGGGACTAAAGTGTCTCTCGTTTATAATTTTAAGAGACTATTTCATGACTTTTTTTTTCCTGAAGGACTAAACTGAGTACTTCTTTTTGTCGGGGACCATTTTGAGTATTTACTCATAATTTTTTAATATGTTTTTTTATTTTTTCAAAATATATGAAATTCAAAGTTTGTTTGCGAAGCTTTTACATTTTAAAATGATGCAAAAGGCTTAAAAGAGGAGTTTCATAAGGAATAAAGATGAATTTTTCTATAGTAGAAAGCCAAGTTTACTCATTTTTTATACACATCTTATTACACAATTGAAGTCAATGGCTAATGCTCCTAATCTTTTATGTCTCTTATCCATATCCACAAAATAAGTCTTAATTTGAAGTGCCTTAATGAGTTTCATAAGACAGTAGTATCGTATTTTAAATTTTTTTGTTTAAATATAAAAATATTGATTTCTAGTCGGATCTCATGCATCTTCATCATCACAATAATTATTTTCTTTCAAAAAAAAATTCCTTTACTTTTTTATTGACTTAATTCACGAAAAAACAAATTTATAATTAAACAATATATTAACTCATACCCGAAATATCATAACTAAATTATAAAATTTTTGTAAATAAAATAATAAAGTGACCAATTAATAAATTAAATATAACGAATAAACTATAAATAAATCAACTAAAATTCTACATTAATACTTATCCCTTTTAATTTACTCAAATTTGAATTCACACTCAAATCTAAATTTACTTGAATAATACATTAGTTAAAAAGTGATATTAAATTAAATTAAATTATTATATTAAACCACTCAAAGAAAAAAGAAATATGATCAGTGTGATTTTAGTGTGATTTTGTAATCAATGCATTCAAATTAATTTATATTTCAAAATTACCTAAAAGCTAGTGATGAACCATTGGTAGGTTTACGGCTATACAAATCCATTATGGGTGCTTAAAGTATGTTATACAGTTATAGTCATAGACCAGAATTTGGGTGTAGTGTTAATAAAATGAGTCAATTTATGACTGAACCCCTTAATGAACAATAGAAAATTGTTAAGAAGATTTTAAGGTATCTTAGGCACTCCCTTATTATGGTCTTTACTTGCAGCTCTCTTCCTTTTAGTCATATTGTTTTTTTATAAGCAAATGAGTTCATTGGATAAAAAAGGAGTTTGATGCATAGCACAAGAAGTGCCAAGGACCTTCAACCGAAGTACATGAGTATAGGAAATGAAATAGCTAGCTAGTGTGCTCCCTACTGTGCCAAATAAACAGCAAGAAAAAACCTCAACAAGGTGAATTCCGGCTACTCATGACAACTGGCAAAGCATCAAGGACCAGGCTTGGTGGACAGCACCCGCGGCAGCAGAATCAGGTCAAGCAGAGATACAACATAAATTCCATTGCAGTATAGACATGTTAGGCTTCAAAAACGAGTCATCCATGTCAATTGATTGTTCATTCGAGCCCTTAAAAATATCTAACACCAGAGTAACTCAGCATTCAAAACAAAAGCATCATACAAAAATGCATCAACAGAATTCAATCCATTTAGTCATCCTTTTAGTTGATACTAGTCTTTTGTAATGCTGATTTAACATTTGGTTTAGATATTAGGTGCTCTTTATCTGGTACTTGTATTTAATTTTCTTAACCCAAATCCAATTTCATGGTGGTCTTGAAAGCAAAACATTGTGACCAGGTCAAGTGCTAAGGCTGAATATCACAACTATTCCTTAAAACTACTGAGCATATAAGTCTTTATTAGAAGAATTTTAATTTCTTATATATTGCCATTCCAGTTGCATGCATTTGTGATAATCAGAGTGTTTTTTCTCTTAATCATAATCTTGTTCTTCACTTGCATCAAAATATTGTAATTTGTATCGTAGTGTTGAGTAGTATTTAAACTGCGCTTTGTAACCCTATTCAAAATAATAAGAAATATAGCCGCACAACTCCCAAGGACGTAGGCAAACTTTGCCGAATCTCGTTAAATCTCGTGTCCTTTATTTCTCCGCGTGTGTGCGTGCGTTCGTGTCTCGATTTATCTTTAGATTCCTGGTGCGTGTATTTCAACACATATCAAACATATGGAGTTGATCTTTATTTCATGTGGGAAAAGTGCTCAATATCTTATCTCATTGATAGTTAAACAATCCCAACTCATGAGCAATTGACTGATATCCTATTAGTTGTTAATCTAAAAGAGTAATGTTAATCTGAAAGAGTACCTCAATGCAACAATGTCTTTCATTGAGTGGTGGTCAAATCCTATTAGTTGTTTGGATTCTTACTGCATCTCTTAGCTGAGCACAAATCCTGGCTGCTGTAACATTTGGATTGTGGGGCTGGTGTTTGTAATTGGAAGTTTGGACTACTAACCCTGATAGAAGACTACACAAGGCTTAGTGAGGTGGAAGGGGTTGCTGAAATTTTAGCAGTTATTTGATACTGACTTACTTTTGTTCTATGGCTGGGTATTGTAATTTCGATTTCATCAACCTCCCTAGTATTAGATGCTCGATATTATTGTCTTTTCCTTGTAGCTCTCTTGATGTAGCACAACTATATTTGGTTTATCTTTTGGCACATCTTGTGCTTATTATTAATTTCTATCTCTATCTCAATATACTTCTTTGGCTTACCCAAAAAAATAAAAAATTTGACTGATATCTTTTCAAAAACTTTAACAAACATTCTTTTTTTTTTTTCCATTTGTGACAAGCTCAAGGTGTTGGCTTATTTTTAGTGCCCTTGAGTTGGTAGGGGTAATAATAGGAGTATGTGGGCTTAATATTGTCCTTATGTGTATTGTGTTTATTGATATAGCAAATGCAGTAACTCTAGAATACTCTATATATATTGGATTGGATTGAGTTATGAAATTGTATTTGTTCTATATTGTTAGGTATATTAATTATCATAACTGTAAGAACTATAGTTCTATTAAAGTGTTAGATAGGTAGTTAATACTAAAGATACTACTCCGGTCTGAAATATAGAATAAGTAAAAGACTCTAAAATATAAGTAAAAAGTCTATGTATTTGGTCCAAAATTTGGACCAAATACAAAGACTTTCTGTTTATATTTTAGAGATTTTTTTTTGCTTATATTTCAAACAGGAGAAAGTACTTATCTGTACTTTAGAATTCACCAAGCACAAATATTACACTTTTCTGTCAACTCCTCTCTTCACAAGGAATATTAGAAGATGAAAACAAAAATATTGAGCAAATTTTGGAAGTTGATAAAATGAGAGTTTAAAACATTCTTTTATCTTCTAAAGTTCAAAAATTAATAAAGTATTTAAAATTTGTTGTCATTAATTTTGAAAGTTATAGAGAAATATGAATTTTGCCTAAGTGGTAGTCATTCACCATCACTAAAAGATTCGTGTATGCCAAAATGGACAAAACTATAAAAGGATAGTCAACAACACACTCTCTTATACATCCTTTCTCGCAATCTCTTTATTATTTGTTAAAACTTATGTGGATCCCACCACCTGGGAAATGAGTCCCACCACATAAAAAATTGGGCCCCCGTAAATTAGTGGTCCATATATGAATTTCAGCCAAGAGTTGAAAGCGTGTTGGAAAACAATGTTAGTGAGTGCCTTCTTACTTCTTAGCACTTCTCAAAATATAATATATATTGATCTTGTAGAGCAATGAAGCGTAAGTTTTAAAACAAGAGACAAGAATGTTTTATTTAGATTTTTCATTAAAACATTATAAATTACACTTTTTATTACAAATTTCTGTCATTCAATGAATCTTTATCGTACTTGTTTATCATAAATGTCGGATAATATTCAATTGTGAGTGATTAAGTCTTCCATTGGCTAAATCTGAGTTAAGTGAGGACGATATAAATGTAAATAGTGGTGGCTTTGACGGTGTGCGACCGCACAAGGCTCTATTTTTTAAGGAGCACAATTTTTTTTTTTACTTAGGGATGTTACTACATGTTCGGGTTGATAGAACATGTTAACTACTTTTGCTATACTTCTATTGTAATTTGTTGATTTAGTTTGAACTTTTCAATGTTGCAGTAATCTTAACTTTTCTTCTGCAATATTTTATTTCCTTGAGGTTGTATTAAAACAATTAATGGCGGCTAAACAACCGCTTTGGTCAAGTGTTAGGCATCTTCACACTAGTCTCCGATTGTATTGAAATTACAAATTTATCGCCTTCTTTAGTCACATTAGTCCATCAAAGTGACTACTTACTATCAGTTTGGTTCCTGAATTAACAAACAAATTTGTTATCTCATGGACCAAACTGACTAACAAAAGACACATTCGGGGATTAATATGTTATTTTGATACAATCGGGGACTAATCTGACATCGTCTTACATAAGACTAAAGTGGCCATTTACCCAATTAATGGCTAGCTTTTTACACCTCTTATGTGCTGAAGACTACCTGCTTTCGATAATCAACATATATTTGACTTATAAAAAATATGAAACCAATTTTTCAGTTCGCACAAGGCTCCCGAAATGTTAGGGACGATCTTTGAATCTAAAGACACATATACTCACTCTCTTGAGATTTTGGATCTCAAGATGTCATTACCACTATTGTGGTATGTTGCTTAAATTCATTGACAGAGATCTCTCCTCTTTTGGACTCCTCTCATCGCCTAACAATATATTCATATTTCTTTCAATTTACCCTTTGGATTAGTTAATACTTTCTACTATTCTCTTTTATCTTTTGGATATGCATATGTGATTGGAACCAAGAAAATATATTCGATCTTCATATATGCAAATGGTTTCTAGTGGTGATTTCTCTCTCCCTGTTTATTTATAGTTAATAAATAAATTAAATGTGTAAGTAATTAAACGTGAGCTTCATCTTGTATTTTGTTTGAGAATTAATAGAGAGTAAAACTACAGAGGATGATCAAGCTTAGAGATATAAATATAACAAATGAAGGGTTTTAATTTTCACCTCCGGTTTAGAAACCTAAACTTAAAGTTAAAGCATAAATTTTGTAGGGTAAATGGTTAAGGTTAGATGGGAACATCCACAGCACAATATATACATGTAGGAATACAGAACACTTTTCAAAAAAAAAAAAATACACGTAGGAACTTCTGTAACATATTTGGTAGTTTTTTTTAATACAATGATAGATTTGATTTCATAAATGTAACTATATAACTTGATCATAGAAAATTGAAGGGGAGAGAGAGAGAGAGAGAGATTCTAAGGACAACTTAAGAAGAATAAGGATATGCACTACTTGGATGGTTAGTTCTGAAGCAGCTTCCTACCCCTGTAAGTTCGTGTTATTTTGATCACAAATGAACTAAAATTCGTGTATAAAAAAACAGCGGGCCTCAAATACATTCTGAAAGTTCTAAAGTTTGTTCTAAGACTTCGAATATTGCGTGGCAATATTGGAAGCCTTTGAACGAACTTGGAAACTTTACCATTCATATGATCATATTCTCTCTAATTGTTAACCCACTTTCTGATGAGAAACCAGAGCTCTTCATTGGCTTTTTATAGTTTCTCAATCCCTTGTATTGTATCCCGGCCCGCAAGTTTTCAGATTCTGTTCGCCATTAATTTATGTCCGAATAAAATCATTTTGCTGACTTTCCTCCATATGGTATCCGTGACAAATTAAGAATGAAATTTAATTTATTAAATTTTTTTGAGAAATGGCTTGTAAGTTAATTCTAAGATAATTAAGCAAAAGCATACGTAAAGTTTCATTATTTAGTGACTTTCATTCTGATGACAACTATCTGAATTACTTTTTATCAAAAAAAAAAATATCTGAATTACTCGTAAAGTTTTATTTTGAATTACTAGTACCTTATCAAACGCGTTTCTAATATTTTGCATAAATGAATGAGCACCAGTCTGCAGAGAATTAGAAAACGGTTTATAAAAAATAATATTCGTTTTGACTTTATTAATTTTATGCTTTGAATCGCCATGCCTGAGTATCTTTGTCCTGTACCAAGTTGCACACAATTCAAAATGGCCTCCAAAGGGTTTCAAAAAAAAAATTTGGCCTCCAAAGGAAGCCAAAGGTCGAACACTTTAACATCATTTTTCAAAAGGAATCTAAGGAATAAACTCGTAGTTTAATTTTTTATTTAAACATAAAATGGATAGTTCTAATCTTGAATTAAACTTTTTCGTCAAAAAAAAATCCTGAATTATACTTACCTATGATATTGAGATCTTTAATGGCAAGTTCGGAAGAAATTACGTACAGTAATATGTATTCTTTCAAAATTTCCCATTTTAGGTGATAAATCAAGAGAAACATATTTCTCTTTTTTGTTCCAAAATACAAGTAGGAGTTCATTTCATATAAATTTCGATAGAATTGGTACTAAAAAAATTAACGATAAAAAATTTGCGGAAAACTAGCTGTCTGCAGAAATTAACAGAATCGTCAAAATGTAAATTAACAATTGTTACAGTCAAATATATATTCTGTCAGCCATTAATTCAATGTCAACTATATGAGAATAATTTTCTGCAAAAGTTGCCATATTTCCATTTTGGTTACATTCGGTTTAAAGTAAACAAACACCATCTATGCCTTTGTGGAATTGGTGGAGGCCGAGGTGTAGTTCTGAGCAAGAGCATTGATATTTAGTACGAGATGTATTTGGTACGAAACATACGAATTGTTGATATGTTGTGTTTTTAACCATAGCTAGAAAAAAATAAAATATTGACGAATTTTAGTGACGGAAAAATCATTTTTCGTCGCTAAATCTTTGGTCGCAAAATTTTGTGACGGATATAATTTTAATTTCTTAGTTCTTGTAATTCCTGTTCATATTGACATAAAATATTTTGGAACCTTGTAAGTGATCTAGTTATTCTCTCTATTTCTTCATTATCCTTTTTTGTTATAAAATAATCTAACCTTTTACGTAATAATTCTACAATATTTCTATTTTCTTTAATTAATTCCATAAGCTCATTAGTTCGTAATTCTTTTCTAGATCTGGTTGAACTCATTTTCTAATCTATTTATTTTATGTTCTTGTGCTAAAATTTTATTTCTAATTTCTTGCCAATTTATTCTATTAGGATCCCTAACAAAATTATCTATAGATCTATAAAGTCTCTCTACTTCTATCTTTTCTTGTCTTATTTTTTATCTAATTATAGTCCTTTTATATTCTTTTATTTCTTCTAATGTTACTCCATACTCATCCATCAAACCAGAATATATCATCAAAGAATCTCAATAAATCAACCACTTTACTTATATATACTAATTCCTGACCTAACAGATATCCATATTTCTCTATTATTCTCATTTTAACATCTTTGGGTAATTTTGTTTTCTGAATTTTTCTTAACTTTTTACAGAAAAATTCATCTATATAATAAATTCTCATATTATTATTTATTTTCATTACTACGTGTAATCCTCTATTAGTTTTAATAAGTCTAGATGAATTTCTCATTTTTTTTTATTTCCGCAGGCTAGTTACCTGCTCTGATACCAAAATTAAATAACCACCGGGGCATGCATAAATCAACCAAAACGTTGCATAAATCAACCAAAATGTGGCATACGTAATTTGACTGAAACATGGCATACATAATTGATTCAACCAAAAGGTACATGACCAAAAAGTACATATGGCATAAATGATCCATCAGAAACAACTATTTTTATTGAAATATGCATAATTCATTAACTCAACCTAACCATAACATGCATAATAAGTGCACAACATAAATGTAGCAACGTAATAAATTTTTAACCAAAGCATATATGAAACATGCATGAAGCATACATATATATTTCTAAATAATCTTCAAATAAATTGAGTGTATAATAATTTTTAATCATCATCTACGAATAAATCGTCTATATCAAAATCTTCTAATGGTCCATCTAAATATATTTCTGGATAGTTATTATCAGGTAATATAAATTCTTCCCACCATATAGCATCCATAATTTCATTATTATATACTATCCACCGTGCACATAATTTTCCATAATCTTTACATATTATTCTTTTTATTTCATTTGGTAAATTTAACTGCCATATTCATCTTATTTTTTCATAAAAATCCCTATCTTCATCCTCAATCCTACTTGAGTATATAATGCTAGATCTTTCATTTAATTTCACTTCTATTTCCATAATTCCCTGATTTACGGAAAAAGTGGATGTATTCATATTCTATTTTTTAGATACAACTCTAAATCTTTCACTTGATTTGCTAACTTATTTATTTCACTATCTTCATTCCTAACCTTTTCTGGTTCTGAAAGCATAATTGGTCTTTCTATTTTTGTACTATATTTTTCTATCATATTTTTATAATCCTTATTTTCTACTGAATCAATATCAATATATTTCAATTGCAATTTTTCTGGTAAATCTTCTATATTATTTTTTCTTGGCATATATATTCTTCCTATATCCATAAATAATTCAGGTAAATTTATTTTATCATTATGTCTAAATTCTATACTATGATGAGAATTGCTAAGTGCAAAACTAACACAATAAGTAATTGAAAATACTTTTTCCCCTGGTCTCATTAAATCTTTTCTAGCAAACTTATATGTAAGAGCTAAAGTTCTATCTAATCTTTTGGTATTTAGTGGGACTCCTATATTTGGAAAAACTTCAAACTTCACTTTTGTATACGCTAAGTTTGCGTCCATAATTCCTAAAATAGAATCATATTTATCTGTGATCCTATCATCCATCAGAATAATTTTAATTGGTGAATTAGTTCCATCAGCATAAGTTGCTTTTAGCAAAATCTGTACTGCTCCTATATGAATATATCCTATTTTCTTTCTATGCTCCTTATTTTTAATTGTTTTCATGACACTATTAATATCTCTAGCAGTGATTAACTGTAAACTTGTATTTCCTTCAGTATCTTCAATATTAATAGTTGTCTCTACAGCTGATTTACCAAAATAAAGAATGTTTTCTCTTTTATTAAAAACATTTATTGCTGATTTTAATTTCTCCATTTTTGTTGACCCTTTAATATTATATCCTTCAGGAAGATCTATATTTTCTTTTTGTATTTCTTTAAATTTATCTCTATTTAAGACTATAGTAGATGAATAATTTCTTGCTTCTTCATGAACTTCTAAGTTTTCTATATCCTTATATTTAGTTATATCTAAATTTTTTGACGTAAAAGCCATATTTAGAAATAATATAATTTTTTAAAATAAATACGAAACAGTATAACTAATTCTAAGCTTAAACAGATATTTGACATATTTAGAGGCATGGTTTCGAATATACCTGAAGTGGATTCATACTTTTGTGGTTACCGCCCACTTTGCTTCCGCTTGATGATTAACAATATGTTGGAGGTTATATAATAAATATTTTGGAAGAGAAAAGAAAATAATTCTGGAGATATATGAAAGAAACTGGATATTTTTATTGATATATCACAACAGTAAAATACAAGGGTCTTGCTGCTACTCTCAAAGCAGCGACTCAGTTCCACAAGGAACGAGCACACTTCCTATCGGAGAAGGAAGATAAAGTCTCTAAAAGAGAACTTCACGAAATGATTTCCTCTCCCCTACTACATGTCTGATACTTCTATTTATATTTACAAGACCAACTAATGGCTAGGGACACTAGAAACTACTACATATTGTTCAGATAGTTATCTTTTTCCTAACGTGGCATTTTACATTCAATGGCTTTTTGTTTTTTATGCCACACCTATCCTAGCCACATTTATAGCTTTTAGGCTTATCTACTGCAACATCTACTCCTAATAACTACCATGCTACTATTCATGTAGCAGGTTTTTTACAACACGTAACTACTACATATTAATACTACTATACACGTGGGCTATTTTCGTTGCCTTACATCATTCTTCTACAATTGCCTCACATGATCCTTCTGAGAAGGCTTGGTCAGCAACTCCTGAAGATTCTGGCTTATCTTCAATTTTGTCTTCTTCTGGCTTTATTTTTTCTTTTTCATTATAGCATAATTCACAGGCGTGATCCTGATAAACTTTGATAATTTCACACAGCTTCTTTTTGACAACTGGCGAATAGTTGATATTTGGTCCCAATAGAGTCAAAAATGGGGCTTCAAAATTTATTATTCTGTCAAACTCTTCCTTCTTAATCGGGCGCCTAATTTTGGATGTGATTATTGTGCTGGGTCCTTTGTAATTAACCTTCAGAGGCGTATCTCCACGAACCTTTTGGGTTTGCTCAAATATATAAGATAGCTTATTTGCGATAATTGTTGTATATTCTTCCTCATTGTATGGTATTTCAGGCGGCTTATCCATGTATGGGAATGTACCATTGCAAATTCTCATGCTGATAAAATGCTTGGCGACCTACATTGATTCGAACTCTGGATAACTTGAATACATCTTCATAAATATTGGCCGATCTCGAGCAACTGTTTGCTTGTAGAACTTCACGGCTTCTTTAATTCCTGTTGGAAAAAACTGTAATTCTTGAAGATCATTAGATAGATAAATGCATTCAATTAATCCGAACTGGAAATAATTGAACACTCTAATGGCTGGGCATCTCGGGGTAATTACTGCTTTTACTCCATATTTTCCTGTTCAGAACGTAGAAGTTATATATCTTTGTTTCCTCGTTCCAATTAAATAATTCAGAGATAGACTTGTTGAAATTTTCCTGAGAGAAGCGAACCATTGCTTCGTGTTCCTCCCTTGTTATAATTGGAAGTGAATTGAGGCTCTGCTTATTTGGAATAAAAGTTCTGGCATCTTTCATTAAACCTGTTTTAGGTTTGGTATCTACAGTCCTACTGATCGATCCAAGAAAACCTGTATTTGGTCGAAAACCAATATTTTTCTGGCTTTTTTGTTTTAGGGCTTCCCTTTTGTTAAATTCATCTCGGTTGGCCTTTGCTTCTTCATATGTCTTGAATGATTCTTGAAGTACATTAGGGATTCCATTTATATGAACGGCTGCTTTATGCCATGCATCATAAATTCCCGGCATTGGGCCATTGAACACAACCCAATATTTCTTTGGCTGTACTTCTTGAGGCTCTTCTTCTCCAAGTTGAAGGCTGAGTAATTTGAGATCTGCTTTTAATAATTCCAGCTCCTTTTCTTTCTGCTTTATTTGGGCCTGCTTTATTGCTTTCTCTTTTTTCAGCTGCTCGCGTTCCATTCTCTGCTTAGAATGTCTGCTAGCACGTTCTTATTTCCTGCAATATGGACTACTTTATAATCGTAGTGATTTAGCTCTATCTGCCATCTGATAAGTCTTCTTTGCTTGTGGCTTTCCTTAATGTTTAGATTTTTGAAACCTGCAACATAAGTAGAGTCAGTTCTTACCAAGAATTCTTGGGCATTAGGTATATCTGATGCTTTCTTAGCATTCTTATTAATGCTAAGGTTTCCTTTTCATGAATTGGATAATTTAGCTCATGATCATGAAATGAGCCTGACATATATCTACAGAGTAACTCTGTTTTTGGTTTATTTACTGGTTTGGCTTTCATACAACCTCCCCAAGTTATATCGGATGCATCAGTCTCGATAATTATATAATCCTCTTCACGAGGGTGGTATAATTCGGGCAGATTTTTGCACAACTGCTTTAGTCTTTCAACTATTGCAGTGTCTTCCTCTGTCCATTTCCACTCTGCGTCTTTCTTGAGTTTAAGCTGCAAAAGTCTTCTTTCTTCTGCAAGATCTTTAATAAATCCTTCATTTGAAATATATGTTAGTAATCCAAGAAACCTTTGTAATTCCTTAACATTCTTTATTTCAGAATGCAATTCATATAATTTTGTTAGGACATGTTTCTGCATAACAATATTTCCTCCATCTATTTCAAGACCAAGATAATCTATTCTTTTTTGTCCAAGAACAGCTTTTTTCCTACTTAAGATAACTCCTTGTTCTAAACATCTTTCTAAAACTTTCTTAACATATTTAAAATGATCCAATAAATCATCCTTATCAGTAAAAATAAGAATGTCATCAATATAAATAACACAAAAGTCTTTAAAATCTCTTAATACATTGTCCATTCTACGTTGGAAAATACCTGGTGCTTGCTTTAAACCCATTGGTAATACATTCCATTCATATTGTCCATGAGGACAACTAAATACTGTTAAGGGTTTACTATCCTCATCAAGTCTTAATTGATAGAAACCAGATTTACAATCAAGACTACTAAATAATTTCTTTCCACGAACTAATTCAATTATATGATCCTTTCTAGGAATGAAATATGCATCACCTTCTAAAGCTTTATTTATAGCTTTATAATTGATCACCATTCTTCTCTTACCTCTTTTCTGCTCATTATGATTATCTACATAAAAGGCTGGTGCAGAATGCTTACTTTTTGATGGTCGAATTAATCCTAAATCTAACCATTTCTTTATATCTTCCTCAAATTCATCTCTATCTTGTTTAGTATAAAACATAGGCTTACACTTAATTTCCTTGCTAGGATCTTTTAACCTAAGAGAAATTAACTCCTGGTTTTTATTATTGATTTTAGGATCAAGTGGATTCTCACTACATACTTTATCTAAAAGCTCTTCTATTTCCTGGGGAATTGGAAATTCTTTTTGGCCTAATACATATATTTTATTCTCAAAAAGCTCTAATATTTTTGTCATTTTATTATATATATCACCACGTTTTTGCGCGTGAAACTCTGATTTATATTTTGTAGCTTTATTTTGAGATTCATGAACTATAGGAATCGATATAAGATTTCTCTTTTGCTTTCCTGCTATATAGGGTGTCTTTATTTGAATAAATCTCTTATATTGGCAAAAAGGTGCATATAATCGTAAGAAATTATTTCCTAATATTAGATCTAAACCTGATTCTTGTTGATATATAGTAGGTATAACAAATATATAATTTTCTATATATGCTATAGTTTTCTAACGACCTTGCTAATTACCTTAGTAGAACCATCAACAATCTGAACCTTCAAAGGATTATCTAAATCAATCCATTTATCTTTAGGAAACAAATATTTTGTTGCTAAACAAATACTTGCTCCACTATCTATATAGGCTTTCGTAGCATACCTAATCTTATTTATTTCTATTTCTATTCTAATATATGTGCTATTCAGATTCACTTTCTGAAGTTGCTCCATTATTACTAGATTCCGTACTATACTCATATATTTCCTCATCTGAGCTAAATTCTTCTTCTACTGGTTCATAATTATTTTTAAGAGCTAAATTGATTAACTTAACCTTTTCTTCTTTCTTACCTTTTTTAGGACACTCATTAGCATAATGTCCTTCTTCTTACATAACCAACATGTACACTTCTTTTTTCCTTCAGGGCAATATTTCCTAGGGATCTTATTTGGGTTTCTCCTCTTAAAGTATCTGTTTTTCCTATATGATTCTTTTCTAGGATAAGATCTCCGAAATTTATAATTCTTTCCCTTCTTGAAAAATTTCTTTTTTCTATATGGTTTCCTAGAATCATCACATCCCCATTGGTTTGGAAGGTCTATATTTGGGTTCTTACAACAAATTCCTTTGTTATGTCTAATGGACTTCCTAATTTGCTTTTGCTGGCATTAACTAGCTAATAATTCATAAACAGTCGAAATAATTCCTCCTAAGGTATCTGCAACTTCAAGTCTCCTTTGTTGCCATAATTCTTTAACCTTCTCATTTATTGGGAATGGTAACTTATTGATAAATGTATTCTTATATATCTCCTTAGACTGTTTATCCAATTGATAATAATATTTCTGGAACTCACAAGTAAATTCTTCAAAGTAACACATATTACATATATTCATATTATCTAGATGTAGCAATGCCTTCTCATGCCTTGTTCTATCTAATTCTGCTTGTCTATATTCATTATCAAAACCAACAAATTCCTTATATATTATTTTAGTAATTTTTTGTATTATATCAGTATTTTTCTTGACATCACTCATTATACGCTGCCACTCAAATGCTCCAACACTATTTAACATTTTTTGTACATTTCCTGATGTCTTATATAAGACTAAATATAGTACTGCATCAAAATCTATAGTTTTTAAATATTCATCTGTTTGGAGAATCGGACTTATTTCATTTGTCCATTCATTTATTAATTCTTCCTTATTTATAGCACAGTCTAGGTTTAAAATATTTCTATACCTAAGTGTTTCTACCTTTGGCTTATAATCTGATGGGTACTTTTCCCATTTTCCTTTCTTTCTATAATATCCACGTCTACCCATATATGGTTCATCATAAGATTTCCAGTAATTCGGATCATTGAAAAAGGTACCCCAAGTCCTTTTTCTTTGGTAATTTGGTTGTTTACTATCTCCTTGGTTACTACTTTCTTCTTTCATATCTACTCTTATATGTTCTTCATCCTCATCTTCATATCCTAAGATGACTTCTTCTAAATCATTTTCCTCTTCCTGATCATTATTTATTTTATATATTTTTGTGCTACTAATCTCATCCTTTAATATTTTTAATTCATTCATAAGTCTACTTATTTCTTCTATTTCTGTTGCATTTTTTATATCCTCTTGATATTCTCTAACTAATTCTTCCATAATCCTGGTGGATAAACTAAAGTTCCGCTCTCTTTCTTTACTAATTTTCTATCACCAAGAAATTCCTCTAAATCCTGTATAGTTATATATCTACTGTTTTCTTCTTTTTCTAAAAGATTTTCTAATTGCTGAAGAACCTCTCTAATTCTATTAATGTCTCGATTATCATCAATATTTATATTTTCTAATGTATCCTGTATATTATTTATAGTATTTCTACCATTTTGGAAGTTACTTAAAGTATAATTTACAATTTTATTAATTTTTTCTAACAATAAAAACATATTTCTATTGATTTCTTCTAGTGTTTTATTTATTTCCCTGTATTTTAATTCCATTTCTTTGGATATTATCATTTTATTATTTTTCCCTATATTTCCGTCGCTATTTTAAGTTTTTCCAGTAGTGTAACAATGCTTAACGACGGATTTTACAGCTAGCAAGGAGATATTGGTGTATATGAAGTGTCTCCACCTCTTCCACGTCATTTTTCAAATTTCATTTCGTACTAATTATCATTTTCCTCTAAACATAGAGAGTTCTCGAGACAACTGATATTCATTATTCGTGATAAAAAAATAAGCAAATTTTAATTTGACGAATCAGAATCGTGAACAGAGAAAGCAAGAAAATTTAACATTTTTCGACAATGAATTTGGAAAACAATTTTCAAAAATTTTGGGGAAAAAAATTTTTGGAAAAAATATTATTTTCAAAAAAAGGTTTTTGGAAAAAAAATTTTAAAATATTTTTTTGGAAAAAAAACATTTTTCAAATAATTTTGAAAAATATATTATTGTGGGGGAAGAATTGGAAACAAACATTTTTCATAAAAGCTTGGAAATTATTTTTGAAAAATTTACTATTGGGAAAAATTATTTTTTTTTGGAAAAAAATATATTTTTAATTCAAGGGATTTTATTTGATTTAGTGGATTTAAAAGACACAGTGGATGAATATTGAATCACTATACATCCGTAAAATAAATGGATGGATTGAATCCAATCTATTAAGTATTTTTTTGTAATGAATTAGATGGATTTACCTTTGGATGAATTGGATAGAGGATAGATAAACGAATTATTTTGCCACCCCTATGTGATCCCACTATATATATATATATATATATATATATAGAGAGAGAGAGAGGATCAAATTACACTAATATAATACTTGGGTATTGTTACGCCGTTTAATAATTTTGTACTGCATATTTGCTTGTATTACAAAAGTTATCGTTGGATTGAAAGATACTGTCACATAGAGATCATATCAATAAAAAATTTCATTAATCTGAAATTATCTGATTTGTCATTGAGATACATTAAGAAGAACGTTGTTTAGTATAAGTGCATAAAACGTTACTTTTGATACATCTCAATGATATATCAAAATAAAACTGAAATCGTTAAGGATGTTCAGTGTTTGATTTTGAATCCACTTGTATGGAGGAAAAAAACTTACTCATGAGTGGGGGGTTATTTTGAAAATCCTAAAAAAAGCTTCTTTATTTGTTTCTTCCACAAAGGCATTTTTTTTTTCTTCCAGATATTTTAAATTGAAGACAATCAATCTGGATAGCTGGTTAATTTTCCACAACGTAATTGGAAATTCTGGACGCAACTATATCTATGAAGCAACACGTTTTTTTAATCCATATCAAGATTCCATCTTTTTCATATTCCCTGTTTCCCAACGAAGTCAACAGGCCAGATATAATTCCAAGAATCAAACAAAACCATGCACACATGCATCGCCTCTAATTGAAAACAATATTATGCTTGTACAAACTTTTGGTAATTCTAGGATTGATATGGAGAACCGCATCTGGAAAATTAGGAACATTTTTTACGATAATGTTAGGCATGGGATTCGATCAAATATGCAGGATTGGGATCAGACCACTGTACTATATAGTAAACATTATTCTTTTGGTTGTTCTATTCTATGTATGGGTCGAAGGGACAAACACAAACCCCCACTATATATATACAAGGCTACCATAAACATTAGTTTTCATCACTAGCTAGCGTAGTGTGCTAATAACAAAAGATGTAATAGGACAAGTTTCCAAGTTCTCCCAAAGGCCTTCAAATTAAGAAGCGTATTGTTGGCGATGAGATGAAATAAATAGAGAAAAATCAGAAAATGTCTTTTGTGACCCTCAAAGGCTTCCGCTACACTGTGTTTCAGATCGATTCAATGCAAACGAAGAAACATGGAGTAGCGGTTGTCCCAAGGGGGTTCACTGAAGACTTTATTCTTGGTATTTGGATTGTTCGATCAACGGGGAGAGATTTTATTAAAATCCTCATCATTGATTTTTAGCTTAAACATGTTTTTAGTCCCTCCAAATATAGTGTTTTTATTTTAATCACTATAAAATTTTTATTTTGTTTTTTGTCCTGCAAAATATTTTATTTTGATTTTAGTCATTCAAACCAAAATTCATAACAAAATCCGAATAAACACTTCATTTCCTATCAAATATCTTGTGAGTTTTGATTTGAAAAACAAAAAATCATTATTTCGACAAAAATTCTTAACAAAATCCACGGAAACACTTTATTTTCCTACTATGAATTTTGGTTAGAAGGACCAAAATCAAAATAAAATATTTTGTAGGGACCAAAAATAAATAAATTTTTTATAGGAACTAAAATCAAAATATTCTATATTTATAGGGGCTAAAAACATATTTAAGCCTTATTTTTTATCAACTACTATTTTTAAACTATTTTTATCAACTGTTATCATTTACTAACAGTTTGTCTTTTGAAGTGAATATTGAAAGACTCAACTAACTAAATCATTTTCTATTCAATTCCATATATGAATTGCAAACCTGAACTGCTGACAAAAAATATTCACAGTATAAAATTTTTCTGGCACCCAAAATCAAACCGCTCAGATTTCAATCTTGTTTTTTAAATCTCTTTAAATTTGATTTACTAAGCTTAAAATCCAAGTCGACTGATCTTGATCTGACAATCCTGACTTGTCGACTACGTGGTTGCATGGATTTCCTGACTGTACAGAATCTGGATCCCCTTCTCCCAGCTCTTTACTTGATTTAGTTCAAGATGCATCCTAGATCATAGTTCGTAGGGGTATCAACTATCAAGGGAATTTGGTAACCATATTTACTATCACCAGCGAAGAAGTCCTTTAAGACAAGTGTTATATTTTAAGTAAGTGTGATTAATTGTTTTGTAGACATATCAAATTTTAGAATATTAGCCATTAGTTTTATTTTGTCTATAAATAGTAGTTTAGATTATATAGTCTATGTAGGACTTTTGCATCACTAGTACTCTAAAAATATCTAACACATCCACCCTCTTAGGTTTCTGGTTATCTGGAAAAATAATGTATCTTCAACAATTTTAATTTCAAGTTTGTCGACTATTTGTTTGTTCCTATTTTCTTTATTTTGTAGCCTTTATTTGTTGTTTGAATTCTCTTCTACTCATATATTCTCAAATTTTATCTAGCACTTTCCACTGCCATTGTCACCACCTGACACCCCCACAACCACCCAATCCAACATCCTCAATTGTAGTTGTCACTACCACTAGGCACCTTCCACTGTCACTATCACAAACTTGTCGTTGTTATCTAACACTCTTCACAACTGTTGTCATTGCCATACACCCTTCACTATCAACACATCCAGATACCTTCAACACCTATCGTCATTTGACACCCTTCACTATTGTCACCGTTGGTGCCTAAAATCCTCTACCACTGTCATTTTCGCCAAACACCCTTCACGGCATTTTCTCTTACATCATCACCATAGTCGTCAACACCCAACACCCTCTGCTTTCAAAACATGTTCTCAAAACAAATTTATCCAGTAGATTTTTTTTCTCATCTTTGAATTAAAATTGTTTTCAAATTAATATTATCAAATAATTTTTTCTTTTGGTTTGAAATACAACTTTTCAATTTTTTTATAGAATAGTTATGTTTTTTTTAGATGGTGTACTTCTTTATAGGGTTTGAAGTCTACTAAAAGTCCTTTATGGATAGCACATATATTTCTATTATTTGGCACCCTTGTTACAAGGGCATGATCCTGTATTTGTATTAGAGATTCTTATACGGTAAATAGGTTTAATTACTCTGAAGGTCCCTAAACTATTTAGAAATTTTTAAATATGTATTTGAACTAAAAAGTTGTAATTGAGTCCCTAAATTTTGAAATAATTTATAATTCGGTCTCTGAATATCAAATGAGTCATTGAAATTTTAAATAATTTATAATTAAGTCCTTAAACTTTTAAGTAATTTGTATTCAATCCCTGAACTGAGAAAATTGTTACAATTATTTAAGGTCAGGGACCTAATAACAAATTATTTAAAAGTTTAAGAATCCGTTTAAAATCAGGGACTCAATTACAAATTTTTAACAAGTTCAAGGACTCAACTACAATTTTTTAAATTTAGAGACCTATTTAAAAATTCTTGATAGTTTAAATAATAAATATATATCATGACCTTTCACCTAATATAGTAGTTACTATTTAGGCTTAAATATGAAATTAGTCCCCAAAAATTTGCAAAGTTTGTTTTTAGTCCCCCAAAAAAATTGCAGGTTTTTAGTCCCCAAATTTGAAAATGTTTTTCCTTCAGTCCCTCTAGCTGACGTCGTTTGTGTCGCTTATGTGGCGGGGACTAAAAATGAACTTTTAGAATTTTTGGGGACTAAAAACGAAATTTTAGAATTTTTGAGGGACTAAAATCATAAAGGCAAATTTTTGAGGGATTGACGGAAAAATATTTTCAAATTTGGGGGACTAAAAACTTGCAAATTTTTTTTAGGGACTAAAAAAGAACTTTGCGAATTTTTGGGGGACCAATTTCATATTTAAGCCTACTATTTAATAAGTTATACAACCTTTCAATTACTAACTTATACAACCATTCAACTTTCTAATTAATTATTTATAATAATAAAACAATTAAACTGAAACCAAATGTTGCCTAAAATTTTTGAATATCTCAATATTGCACGGAAAGAATTGACGATAGTGAGAGAAAAAGGCTTTTTTTTTTTGGGTTTTTGTCGCATTACTTTTTTTTTTATTTACCCAATTAGCACACCTGTTAGATTATGCACTTTTTTAGACATTGAGAAATCGGTTTTAGAAAGCATGTTACCTGAACTAACTCTTTTTTTTTAATTTCTATGTTGAGAAATCGGGTCCCCTAAACCCGATTTATCTACTTGTTAATTTATTTATTTTTTAGGTGTATGTTGGGAAATCGGGCTCCCCACACCTAATTTCTCAACTTGGTTCTTTTTGTTTTGTTCGTTTTTTTACTGCTTTTAATTTCTTATTTTATTTTTTAGTTATTTTTATTTGTTAATTTATCTTCTAATTGATTTAATTATTAATTACCAATTTATTTATTTATTTTTTCCAATTAATTAAATATTTATTGTTTTTATGAAGTTAGTGTTTGTAATTTGTTTTTTAATTTAATTAATCAATTATTAAAATAACTAAAATATTAATTACCAGTTTCCCATAATCATGCGATATCGGCTACCCATGTTCACATGCCATCACTGCTTGTTCTCATGTTCACCACGACTACATGACATATGTGCCTCCCCAATACACATTACAATATGTTTTCAACATTTACCGTAAAGAGTTCCAACTGGCGCCTCACGAATCATACTGGCCAGAATACAATGGAGTTGAATTGTGCCACAATCCAACCATGCGGAGAGATCCAAAAGGTCGTCCACAGTCTACACATATTCGTACTGAGATGGATCAAAGGGAATGGAGTCGTCACCCCAAGAGATGTGGACTGTGTCGAAATGCTAGACATAGCAAGAATAAGTGCCCAAATAGTTCTGGAGCTCATACGCAACAGTAAAAAATTTGTCTCATTTGTGTTTGTATTTGTACCCCTTTTGTATCTGAATTTTTTAATTTTTAATCAATTTGAGTTATTTACCTTCCAATTATATTATTAGTTATTTTAATAATTGATTAATTATATTAAATAACTAATTAAATCAATTAGAAGATAAATTAACAAATAAAAACAATTAAAAATTAAAATAAGAAATTAAAAGTAGTAATTAAAAAACGAACAAAAAAAACCAAGTTTAGAAATCGGGTGTAGGGAACCCGATTTCCCAACATACACCTAAAAAGAAAATTAACAAGTAGAGGAATCGGGTTTAGGAAACCCGATTTCTCAACATAGAAAAAGAAATTTAGTTCAGGTATCGTGCTTCTTAAAACCGATCTCTCTACGTTCAAAAAAGTGTGTTAGTTTGGTACATAATCTAAAAAGTGTGTTAATTGAGTAAATAAAAAAAATGCTACAGCAAAGAAAGAAAAAACAAGCCTGGGAAAAAGGGCACTCCATTAAGAAGACGTGTAATTGACTCGAGTGAAAAAACTGAAAGTCTAAAAATGATGAACTGAACTCTGCAGTTTAATTAATTATATCTATATCAGGTTGCAAGAATAAAACTGTTGTTGAGGTTGGATTCTTGGAACTCCAATAACTGCAATTCAATAACACAACAGAAACGGTGTAGTTTTCTCCGGATGATCAAAATACATGAGCAGTTCCTTTAGTGGAACCCCGATGCTTCCGCGAGACTCCATGTTTCTTGATATAGAATCAATCATAACATGAAGTAGTGGAAGCCTTTGAGGGTCACTAAAAGCATTCTCTAATAATTAAAATTATATTCATGGACATCGATCCTTCAAATTAAATGGTTAGTAGAGGTGAGAATAGGTCAGGTCACTCGACAGGGGCCTACGGCCTAGCATATATTAGACTCAGGTCAGGTCAGGTCAGGCTTTTTTTTAAATAGGCAAGGTCAAGACTTTTTGAAAAGCCTATTTAGCTCAAAATGCCAGGTTTTGTGCCACCCAAAAAGCCTTTTATGCCTAACAGGCCAGCTTATTTAAGTAAATATAAATAATAATTTTATATTATTATTATTATTATTACTAGATTTTGTAAATTATGTTAAATCATATAGTTGTTGACTTTTTCGATAATTTAACCATATTGACTTACATAATTTTTGAAATATTTAAAGGCCTTAATACAAAATAGAATCTAAATAGGTTATCATATAAAGTTAGATTCTCTAAAAGGTAAGGTTAGACTTTAAAAAATATTTATATCATACGAATAAATCAGAATCAGACCTTATAAAACTCAGCTCGTCTGATCTATTTCTACTCTTATATCTCACGTCTCTTAATTAGTGGCAGCGATTTTAATTTTCTTTTTTTATAGTTTATTATAAATAAAACTTAATTTCATTGCCTATCAGCCTGTTAGTCTATTTAAAGATCGATCAGGTGACTTGTTCAATGACGTTAATATCAAATAGGCTTTTAAGTAGGCTAACAGGTCATACTAGGCTTTCAAAAAGGTCAGGTCAAGCCTTAAAAAAGCCTATAACAGGTAACGGGCCAGGTTTGGGCCTTCAATTTTGTGATCAAGCTAAGCTTGGGCCTTGCAAATTAAAGTTTAACTCGGCTCAGCCTATTTCTATTCCTACTTGTTAGATTAATTATCAACCCTACATGTCCTGTATATAGGAAACGAATCAAGTGAAAACACTTCGGTCCGTGAGAAATGAGAACAATAAATTATAACCATCACATTTTATTTTTTTTTATTTTATTTTTTTTTGGTAACTAACCATCACATTTTAATTAATTAAAATTAAGGGCTCCGACAATTTTTCTTTTAAAAAGGCCACGTGACCTGAACTATTTTCTTCTTTCGAGTCCATCGCTGCTGCCTGGCGTTTTCCCTTCTATGCTTCGCAAATCGCAGCCTTGCTGATACGTTGACCCAGAGACGCAAGGTGTGCTGCATTAACGTGTTACGTATCTATGATTTATCCAACTATTCCTTTTTTTCCGCCATGATCCAGCAATTCCTGGAAGAAGAAGGGAAAAAAAAAAAGAAGCAAATCCTGAATGTCTCTTCTTTAAAATTTATTTCTTACAAATTTTTTATATTCATTTAGATATTTCTATCAGTAATAAGTATATGCATTTAAATTTTATAATAAATCACCAGATTGTCCATATGCCATAACCTATTGGATTTCCTGGAATTAACATGTATGTGGCCACGAAGGTGGCTGCCGAGCCCCTTATTTATGCGATTTAACTTTTTTTTGAGACAATTAATACATTTAACTTGTTCCTGGAAAAATAATTTTAAGGCGATGTGGTCTTGAATCTTGTTCCACTGCTCAGAAAACTGGCGCTTTGAGGAGTTTTTTTGACGAACAGGGTATTCAACAATAGGACAAATGCTGGGCAGCATGGACCGGACAGAAGAAAGGAGAGTTTTTGGGTTTATTTGATATATTTTTTAAAAACAGTTTTTCTGCTTTTAAAAAATAAATAAAAAATAAATTTTATTCTTGTTAAATTTTAATAAAATATAATCTCAGCTGTTAATTTAAATTAAATAGAATCCAACGGTTATAATTAATTGTTTTTATTTCTTGTAATAACAAAGTGTTTTTACATGAGTCGTTCCAATATATATATGCGGGGATCAGACAGGTGTTGATGGAAATGAACCACTATTTACTGAATAGTTAATTGCATTGCAAAGTAAACTCTTCTGCTTTCTCTTTATATGGTTCTGATTCCCCAAATTAAGATTTGATTACTTTTTTATCACGAATAATGAATATCTGTTTGTCTCAAAAACTTAATTTGTTCAGAATTACATCTCACTCCTCAGCCTCCAATTCCACCAAGGCGTAGATGGTGCTTGTTTACTTTTAATAGAATGTTACCAAAATGGCAATATGTCATCTTTTGCACCCAAAAAAAATATTCTCATCTGCAGTTGACAATGAATGGCTGCGGACAGAATATATATTTGACTGTATCTAATAGGAGTATTAATTTATTTATATTTTGATGATTCGATTGATCACTGCAGAAAGCAAGTTTTCCGCGAATTGATGAAGAATAGATTAAAAGGTGACTTTAAGAAGAAAAGGAATGTCGTAAACAAAAGAAATTTATCCATCGACTAAAAGTCAAAACCAATTGAAAGTAAATATACTCTTTTAGACTCAATTATCAGAAAAAAAAAATAGGGCTTTTTCTAGTAGTACTTCCTATTGGACTACCCACACCCCCTGTCAACTTTTCTAATTATTAAAAGACCAAAAAACCCCTGCCCCCACTTCAAATTTTCCATTCCAACCACTCACCCCATTCACACCCATTTTCATTTTTTATCCTCACTCTTCCCCTCCCACTCTTTCTCCCATCGCTGAGTCTCCTCCTCCACTATGTCCCGGCTCTGATTCTCCCCCCCACCATTTTCAGTATTTGGATTCTCTGCAGTCGGAGGGAGTACAAATTCACGTATTCCGACGATCTCGGTCGTCCGATCCAGAATGGATCGGCTTACAAAATACAAACATATTTTATTTTTTTAAAATCCTAAAATACCGAGCTTGAATCTCGACCGTTCGATCATGATCGGACGACCAAGATCGCCCGAATGAGTGAATGCGCGCTCTCTACAACTGCAGAGAATTCGGGTTCCCATTTTTGTTGTCTCACTCGCGCAACTCATTCCAACAACATCACCATGGGACTGTGCCTGATCCTTCTTAATTCACGTATGATCACTTACCGTTGTTAGAATGGGTTGCGCGAGTGAGACAACAAAAATGGTGGGGGAGGGGAGAATCAGAGCCGGGACACAATGGGGGAGGAGACTCAGCTATGGGAGAAAGAGTGGGAGGGGAGAGAGAGAGAGAGAGGATAAAAAATGAAAATGGGTGTGAATGGGGTGTGAGGGGTGGGAATAGGCCAGGCCGTCCGACAGGGGCCTACGGCCTAGCCTACGTCAGGCCTAGGCCAGGCCAGGCTTTTTTTCTAAATAGACAAGGCCAAGACTTTTTGAAAAGCCTATTTAGCTAAAAAGGCCAGGCTTCAGGTCACTCAAAAAGCCTTTTAGGCCTAACAGGCCGACCTATTTAAGTAAATATAAATAATACTATTTTTTATTGCTATTATTATATTGAATTTTGTACAATGTGTTAAATCATATACTGATCTTTTCAATAATTTAAGTATATTGGCTTACATAAATTTTTGACACATTTAATGGTCTTATTAAAAAATAAAATTTAAATAGGCTATTATATAAGGTTAGATTCTCTAAAATGTCAAGTTAAACATTGAAAAAGATTTATATCATATAAATACATCAAAATCAGACATTATAAAACTCAGCTCATTTGTCTATTTCCACCCATATGTCACATGTGTCTTAGTAGCAATTTTTTTTATAGTTTATTAGAAATAGAACTTAACCTATCAGCCCGTTAGTCTATTTAAGATACATCAAATGACTTATCCAAAGACGTTAATATGAAATAGGCCTTTAGGTAGGCTAATAGATCATATCAGGCTTTCAAAAAGGTCAGACCAGGCCTAAAAAATAAGCCCATGATGTAATGCACTGCACTTTCAGCCTTGAATTTTTGAGCAGACCAGCTTAGCCTCAAGCCTAAATGGCTTTCTATTCCCACTCCCAGGTGTGAGTGGTTGAAATGGAAAATTTGAAGTGGGGTAGGAGTTTTTTGGTCTTTTAATAATTAGAAAAGCTAACCGGGGATATGGGTAGTCCAATGGGGGGTGCTTCTTGAAA
Organism: Calophaca sinica; assembly: GCA_037113605.1. Taxonomy (NCBI): domain Eukaryota; kingdom Viridiplantae; phylum Streptophyta; class Magnoliopsida; order Fabales; family Fabaceae; genus Calophaca; species Calophaca sinica. The sequence goes on from CM073733.1 coordinate 134,115,809, forward strand.
AAGCCGAATTGTAAACGCAAACAAGTCAAGTGTGAATATAAAATGAGAAAAGCGGATGTTTTGAAAAAATGAGAAAAGATTTGCCTGCAATAGAAGCTGGTTTGAAAACAAATAAATATCAAATATCAAATAAATATAAAAACAAATAAATATCAAACAAGATAAAATCAAGAGTACGAAGAAGCAACAAGCTGAACGTTGATCTAGTGTAAGAAAAGTCATGCCTTGCTGGCTTAGCCTATATCCGTTGATCTAGTGTAAGATTTTCGAGAAGCAACAAGCTGAACGGTGGTTAACATTGTTACGTCTTTCTCGCAGAACCATGAGAAATCACCATTTTTGCTCTCCTCTCAATCCTCTTCCAGCGGCATCCTCCCTCAGATCTTCCTTCTGTTATTGCCTTCCTTTCTCAGCGGCATCTGCATGTCCTGTTCACTAGTACAGAAATAGGCTTTCATATCGGATTTTAACATCGGTTTTTCTACAACAGATATAAAAAACAAGGCGGTGACATTTTTGTAAATAAAACAAAAGTTTTACATCGGTTATTACGACTGAGACTGCAAGCGGCGTCCGCTGTGTGTGATAGTCGAGCTGCATATGCACTCGGGGGCACCGGTGGGGACATCCTCCCTTTTATTTTCTCTCTTCTTCTCAGATTCTATCTTCTCTCTCTCGCACCCACTCTTTGTACCATCCGTCGCCACCCACCCGTTAACCCGCCTTTCGAAACAACCCGCACCCGAAGAATCCGCTAGCATGTTGCGGACGGAAATGGTCCACAAATACTCCCTTCGGTTCTCTTTCGGTTTTGGTATTTTTAGCCCGAAACCGCCCAAACCCCACCGATGCTCAGGCCTCATTATTGTACTGATTCCATTTTTTCAGTAAATTGTACTGATTCCAAGTTGCAAATAAAAATATTCTCATCCCAATCCCCCGATCATGATTCTACTTTAATGGAGTTCTTGATATCTCTTTTTTTTTTTTGATAACAAACGGGAGAAACACCAAGCACTAAGGCTCTATAAGAGGAGAACAAGCTCCTCTCTTATTAGAGTCGATAAGCAAACTAAGACTAGGATAAGCAACATCAAACAAATGAAAAGAATGATCTGTCGAATGAGCTTTGCAAGCAATTGCATCAGCACATAAGTTGACTTCACGAGAGACATAGTTGACTTTGACATGCCAACCAGGGAGGTGAAGATAGGAAAACACCTCATTGAGAAGAGGTTGGAATTGTTGACTGGACGTATAATGTTGACGAATCGTCTTAGTAATGCAAAGAGAATCCGTTTCAAACACTACATGAGTAAGAGCCAGATCTCTGGCTACTTTCATGCCCAAGATAAGTCCCCAAAATTCTGCTATTAGAGCATTTGTTGGTGTCAATTTGCACATAAAACCTTTAATAAAATCACCATTGGAATTTCGCATGATACCACCACTAGAAGCTTGACCTCCAGAGAAAGAACCATCGGTATTCACCTTAATGTAGCCTTCGGGGGGACGACTCCAATGAGGATTTCTAGCAGAAGTAAACTCCGCACGCGAGGCAAGAGGTTGAGAAAACTCTTTATCAATCTGATTCACTTGACTCAGCACTGAATTCATCAAATGAATGCCTATATCAGTAGAATGAGAGAAAACCAAAGAATTTCTATCTTTCCACAATGCCCAAATAGCAACTCCAAAAACTATGGCCCATTTCCACGGGGCATCACCAACAACTTTTGAGGTAATGTTCCACTCAATCCAATCACATAAGCCTAGGCTGAAAAATTTTGCCCAATTGTCATTCTCCATAGGAATCAAACTAGTCCAGAACTCACCCACATCTTCACAATCTCTTAGAAGGTACATGATTGACTCAGTTTGAGAATTAATTGCATCTAGGACAGACATCATTGGTAGTCATTCCTCTATGAGTACTTACCTCAGTTGTCATCAAAGAACCATGTGCAGCCTTCCACATGATAGCTCTCATCCTAAAAGGCCCTTTCCACTTCCAAATATGCTTAAAAAGTGGTTGGGGACCACTACTTGGGAGGTCTGCTTTCCTGATTAAGTCATAAGTAGATTTTAAACTAAACTAACCATCACTCGAGAGGAGCCAGTTTGGAGCATCACAATTTTCACTAGAAGGAGGTTTAACTTGCAATATTAGGTTGCAAACAGTTTCTGGGAGTTTATCTCTAAGCCTACTCCAGTCCCAATCGCCTCCATCACAATAATTAAACATTGTAAATTCCCTCTCAGCCAAAGGAATTACAACAGGGTACTGGTCTTCTAGTCTTCCACACTTTGGGATCCAAATGTTTCTCCTAAATCTGGTATCAGTTCCATCATTGATTGCCCAACCAATATTATCTTTGACTTGCCCAACCAATATTATCTTTGACTTCTTCCCAAGCATTTGCCACAGCTCTCCAAATATTGGTGGCTGAGCTTGGGATGTTGACAATAGGAGTGGCAAGATTACCACATTTGTACTTAGCTCTCATGATCTGGACCCACAGTTTGTCTTTATCTGCTACCAACTGCCAGGCCAATTTGTACATATAAGCCTTATTAAGCATCCTGAGAGACCTAAAACCAAGTCCTCCCTCTTCTTTTGGACAACACAGTTTCTCCCATGAGACTAGATGGCACTTTCTTTGCTCATTAGAAGATCCCCAAATGAAATTTCTGCATATTCTTTCAGCCTTCTCACAAACAGCTATGGGAATGTTTGATGTCTGCATCACATAGCCAGGGATACAAGCTAGGGAAGATCGTGCTAATGTCACTTTACCTGCAAAGGAAAGATTATTGGCCTTCCAAGTAGTGAGGTACTTTCTCATTTTGTCAGTTAGAAATCTGAATGAATCTTTGGAAGTTCTCTGATGAAGCATAGGGGCACCAAGGTATATTCCTAAGTCATAAGTTTGCTCAATTCCCAATTCATGGCTGAGAGTATTTGCAATTTCAGTAGAAATATTCTTGGAGAAGAAGACTTTAGATTTGTTGAAGTTGATCTTTTGCCCAGAATAATTACAGAAAGTGTCAAGAACATTTCGAATGACCCCAACCTGCTCACTATTAGCCTCAGCTACTAAGATCAGGTCATCTGCAAAGTAGATGTAGGATAATTTAGGACCACCAGTACCAAAACTAAGGGGCTTCCAGCTACCATCTTCCACTCTATCTTGGATACAATTCCCAATCTTTCAATAGCTAGGACAAACAAGTAAGGGGATATTGGATCTCCTTCCCTTAAGCCTCTTGATGAATTGAAAGTCTGGGTTTTATCTCCATTCCAATTAATGATGAGAGAAGCTGAAGAAATACACCACTGCAGCAGAACTTGCAGGCTAGTAGGAAGGTGAAGTAAACCTAGAGTTTCCAAGATGAAGCTCCACTCTAGGCGATCATAAGCTTTCTCCAGATCCAACTTAAGAATCCTGTAGCCTTTCCTTCCCCTCATATTGTTTAGAGAATAAATAGACTCCTGCAAAACAAGAATGTTGTCAGATGTACACCTATCTGGCACAAAACTGCTTTGGTTCTTTGAAACCACATAAGGGGGGATCGTTCTCAGTCTTTGAGCAGCAATTTTAGTCACTATTTTATAGATGACATTGCATAGAGCAATTGGTCTAAGTTTGGTCACCATATCAGGGTCTTTGCACTTGGGAATTAGAGTGAGGAGAGTATGATTGACCTCCTTAATTCTACAAGGATCAGCAAAACAATCAATCACAAACTGGTGGATTGATTCTCCTACAATGTGCCATTGGCTTTTGAAGAATAAAGGGTGAAATCCATCGGGACCTGGAGATTTATAGTTCTTCATGCTTAAAATAGCATCTGTGGTTTCCTCTATAGTGATTGCAGTTTGAAGAAACTGCATGTCTTCAGTTTTAATGCTCGGGAAGGTATGCTGAGTTGTAAAACCAGTATCAAACATCCCTGCAAAATTATAGAGATTGGCATAGAAAGCAACCACATGCTGCTTCAGTAAAGATTCATCATATATCCACTGACCATTGCTATCCTTGAGGGCAATAATTTTGTTTCTCTTTGCTTTTATCAGTGCAGACTGATGACAGTATCTGGAATTGTTGTCACCTTGAGTGATCCATTTGCTGCGAGCTTGTTGGAACCAGTAATTCTCCTCTTGCTGGTTGATTGCTCGATATTCCTCCCAAAGAGTCTTTATGAGCCTTACTAAGTACTCATCATGGTGATTCATGAGAGCTCTATTAATGCCTTCTAACCTTCTAACAGTTCTCTCTTTTCTTCTAAAGATGTTGCCATTCACAAATTTATTCCAACTCTGCAGATTAGTGGTGAGCAGACCCGTGTTTTGGGACCAAGGAGAAGTATTGCCCCATGAATTCCTCTCTTGGTTAGTGAAATCTGGATGATCCAACCAAGATCCTAGGAATTTAAAATAATTTCTCCCAATTCTAGGCTCATCCTCCCTTTGAGTTTTGACCCATAGTCCACAATGGTCTGAGTCTTGGAGAGGCAGGTGAGTAATAGAGCTAGATTGGAATTTATTTAGCCAAGCTTCATTGCATATCACCCTATCCAGTCTTTCTTTGAGATCACCTCTAGTAAAAGTAAAATGGGGACCAGCAAAAGGGAGGTCTAACAGATCATAGTCAGCCATACAATTTGCAAAAGCTGAAACTGAATTATGGTTTACAGCCCTGCCACTCTCCTTCTCCCAATCATAGATCACAGTGTTGAAGTCACCTGCTAGGCACCAAGGGCCTCTGTGATTCGCATTAAACTGTCTTAGTTCATTCCACAATGCTTCTCTATGTCCCAAATTAGGACTAGCATAAACAATTGAAAGGAACCAAAAAGAACCCATAGTACCTTGGACTCTCAGATTTATACAATACCTTGAAGTAGACAGCACTGTAATATGAGGACAATTGTTACTCCATAGGCACCAAATTCCACCTGAGAATCCACAAGCCTCTACTCTTACATCATTACTGAGACATATTCTGTTGACCACCCTATCAGCAGTAGCTCCACTTATCCTAGGTTCCATAATGGCCACAAAATTCAAGTGATAGACACACATACAGTCCCGAATATAACTAGGGAAATCCTTACCTCATGCTCCACTACAGTTCCAAACCAGAGCATTCATTTAAACAGGATTAGGAGTGGTGGGCATCCCATGCCCGTGGTTTTCCAAAGGAGCAAGGTCGCTCTTTTCCTCCCCTATATCCATACTCTTCTGATGTGAATCAGTTGAACAGGTTGTGTTTTTCCTCCTTAGAGCTTCAACAAATGCCAGAGTTTCACTATCAGACAAGATCACTTGAGTTGCTATATCATTTAAATTCCAACCACCAGTATTGGTTATGGGTTTGCTCTCTCTCTTAAGAATTTGAATCTGACCCAGGAAGGCATCATTCTTCTTTCTCAATGAATCTTGTGTATCATCACTCCCTTTCATTTTCTTCACGATAACAGGTTTCACCATCTGCTTGGGTGCAGTTTTCTTGATTGAGTGGCCACTTTTGTCAATTTTTATCTCCTTACCTTTAGCATGTCTCTGCGAGTTTTTTCCTCCAGTGGTGTTCCTCACGCGCTACATGGTGTGAGTTGGGGTACGATCCACCCTTTGTGGGCCAGCTTTAACTGTTTCTGTTAATTTGGTCAACTCTGGTTGACTATGCGTAACGCCTTCCTCAGAGTTAGAGACTTCATTCAACTTGGAAAATCGTGATCCACTAGAGGAATATTCCTTATGATTTGATTTCCCTGAATTCACCTTCCAATTACGGCTTTATCATCTCCTCTTTTATAGCCTGTTTTTGCGCCTTATTTCTTGGTCTTCTTTGAACCGTTGACCATGGTCCTAGCTCTCGTTTTGGAGCTTCCGTGACTTCCACCAAAACAGTTGTAACTTCATGAGATTTTTGCATGTCTCCTTCCTTGTCAACCCTAATTCCTTCCGGGCTTGAGCTGGGCGCCACCGCTGTGGTCTCCGGCACATCATGAGCTACCCTCTCACCAAGGAACTCTCTGCATTGTTCTTACTTATGGCCATACTTGCCACACCTGAAGCACATCAAATGCAATCCTTCATACTCCGAGAACAGCTTGCTTCCTATGATAAAAATATGGGAGATAAGTAGTTTCTCTAGATCAATTTCTACACATATGCGAGCGAACTTCCCTCTGGAATGTATAGAAGTTAATCGATCAATCTTCAGCATAGTCCCAAGTGTTGACCCTATCCTCACCCGGAACTCGTCATTATACAGTTCAAATCCCAACTTTGGTATTCTGATCCACACAGCTATTTTCTTCTCAGCCTCTGCATTTTGGGGAAACATTGGTCGCCAACGTTGCACTATGATGTAATGATCAGCTATCATCCAAGGCCCTTCATATAACGCATACTTATAATCAGCCTCCATTGAAAAATACACTAAAAAATACCCATCAGCCATATCAACAAGCTTGATGGTGCCATTTTTAGTCCACCTGCATTGGAGGTAGTTGTCTAGCATTCTAAAGTTGGCCTTCTTGCCTAGAAGTTTGACAATAAGTGTCTTCCTCCATGGTTGAGACCATCTTTCCCACTCTTCGTCAGATAAGGGGATTTCTGGCCCATCTTCATAATGTTTTACCACAGTATTCTCCACCTGTTGAGTCTCCATCACTTCCTCCTCTTTCCGTCCTTGGTATACTTTCACTTCCTCCCCAAAAAGATTGAGCAGTTTCTCCTTATAGGATCCATGGACGCCTTTGCTCGGTTCTCCCATAGTTTCATCCTCCTTTGTTGTGTCTCTCATTTTCTTTTGACTTTGAAGAAGAAGGTCAGCCTCCTCCGTTGACTTTTCCTGTAAAACTCTAGCAGAGCTCACCATTCTTTAAGTCAACTTGAGTTCTCGATATCTCTCTTTGACTCTTCTCTTTTTACAAATATATTACTAACTGATTTGAGCGTGAATGACATCTTAATAATAAATAATAGAACTTATTAATAAAGAATAAAACTTAACCAACATGACGTGGCACAAGTGGTAGATACTTAGGTCCCTTAATCCTGGGTTCGATCCCTGGCTGGTGCGTATAGAAAAATATCTGTTGGGAGAGGTCAACCCCTTAAATGGATCTTAGTTACCTCGAATGATTAGTTTCTGTAATTGCGTGTGGAGAATACCTTGGTTTACAAAAAAAAAAAAACTTAGACTAGTGGCTAAGAGGTGATCACATTCACAAATGAGTTACTTAGACCTTGATTGGAACGACCTGAAATGCAATGAGAGAGAACATCGAGAAATGAAGAAGTTCGCCTGATTGGCTAGCGTTGAAAACGTGACGAAAGTAAAAAAAAAATGAGTGGTCCCACCGAAAATTTTTTCTCCGCAGAAGCGCGAAGAAAATTGCTCTGCAGTGCTTTTTTTTATTTTTACATTTCTACCCCTTATTCTCTCTTTATATCTCAAATTATTTAAATTTTTAGTCAAGGACATTGATGTCTTTTAAAAAATAATCAACATTTCTCTCTTCTCTTTTTCTCTTCTCTTTCTCTTATTCCAATCAATAGCCCAAATCTACCATATTTCTCACCTTTTTTCTTTTTTCATACTCTCTCTTCACAATTTCTTTCGTGAATCAATCAGAGGCTTAGGAAGCTCAGGTCACATCAAGAAAGGTCATCATCAAGGAGAGCCACAAGTATAAAAGAAGAAATGTCAACACACGACTTTTAAATAAGGAAGACCTTACTTCCTCATCACTGATACTAACAGAGGAAATTTTTAGTAACGCAGAAACAGTACCCGAGAGATATGGGTATCCCGGTAACAGATGATATCTACCCTGATAGACTGGTACTATGATATTGCTCGGGACCAAGTATAACCTCAATAAGACAACTCTATATAAGGGGAATTGCACTTCATGCAAAAATATGCTTTTATCTAAGCCCAAGCCTAAGACTAACACACATACTGATTTAAGCGTTACAATGTCTGGTTTGAGTGTTACAATGTCTTTGCAGGTACCCACACCCATCGCTTGCACCCAGGCTTTACAGAATAAATTTCTTCGTGGATCACACAAATGGGTACACAATCCTACTTAAAGTATGTTGGATGAATTGGACAGAGCACTAACATTTTTCAAATCTAAAGATTCGAATTGAACGATTTATATTACTTTGAAAGAAAAACATGATAGAACCACTCCCTTTAATATTTTTTATAGATCGATGTATATTTTATTATTAGGTTAAATCCTATAATGATTCTGTTAACAGAAAATGAATTTACAATATTTAATGATGCAATTATAAAATTTAATTCGATAATAAAAAGTGTCAAAAAGAATTTTGCTATCATTCTTCCACTTGAATATAAAATACATTGATAGCCATTGCATAGTCACAAAATGTACAAATTTAATTACTGTACATAATTCACTCTTATATTTCAAAAATAATAAATAAAATTGGGGGTGCTTTATAATGTAGTTCAATAATAAATTATGTAAATACATATTTTCTTGTTATGAAAAATGTTAAGGTAAATTTATACTTTTTATGATTTATTACTAATTTAAGGAAAACAAGAATTGAAATTATTACACTAGGACAAGATTTTTTTTTTTTTGTCAACAAACTAGGACAAGATTGATCAACCCAAAAACGTGACCCAAATTGGCCGAATGATAATTGAATATAAAAGCCCAAAGCAAAGGCCCCATGTTAAAAGCACCTCTCCATTTAATTTCCTCACCTCCTCTTCCCCACCTAAAATGTCTATAATACCCCTAACCTCTAAAACTAACCCCTTCCTCTTCGCCAACCCAACTCGCACCCCATCTCCGTCACCACCCGCTCCCCCCACCTCTCACCTTCCTGTCGCGCCCGTGAGATCTACTTTTTTTTTGTATTTTCAAGCTATCCGAATTTAGTTTTCGGATGTATCCGCAATTTAGATCCCAGATGTGTAAAAAATGCCACCTTTTACATGTCCAAAATATAATTTTCGTATACATCTAAAACTAAATTTTATACATGTAAAAAAATGAAAGACAAAATTACGTACCACGATTTTTCAGACACATAAAACTATGGTTCATAAAACTTAGAACATAGGGAAGAAAAAGTAAAAAAAAAAAAAAAAGACATGGGAAGTGAAGGGTGTCACACGGTTTATTCCAGGGGAGCGGGTGGGTTTCGTAGGGAAGGGGGAGGGGGGAGAAGAAGGGGAGTTTTGGGAATGAGTTATAGGTGAAGGGAGAGAGAAAGGGGAATGAGCAAGGTCAAAAAGGAAAAAAAAATACAGGGAGAGAAGAGGTGTCAAAATTAAAATGGGGAGGGTTTTCAAACCCCTTGAGAATAAACCTGCTTCCAAGTAATATATGGTTGCTCAGAGAACAAAGTTGACTTCTACCAAGAAAAAAGAGAAGAAATTTGATGACAAGGTACTTTAAGACAGAAAACCCAAAGGAGAAGGATGCCACATGGTTAAGAAAGTTATCTGCACTTGTCTATATTCTACTATACTGCAACCTCGTATTTCTCTTTTCGATTTAGTTTTGTTTTGGCAAAATTACTCTAGAAGTTTTTTATCTTAATTTAAAGTTTCAGTTCAGTCTTTTATCTTTTTTGTATGTCAAGTTAGTCCTTTAAAATTAATTTTAGTTTCACTTTAGTCCGACATGTTCTAAAATATTGATTATGTTGGTCAAGTTGCTCTATTTTTGGCTTTTTGCAACAATTTTTTGGGTTCTACTTTGTGCATAATTGATACAGCAAATTCTGCTTGTGGCACACATGTATTTCTCATTGTAGATCAACCAACAGTTAGCCTCGAAATTAATGTTTTAAAAAATGTTAGACTAAATTGAAACAAAACAAAGATAAATGGCTAACTTAAAACTTTAAATTAAGATAAAGAACGTCTGAAATAATTTTACCTTTTGTTTTTTATTAGTTTTTAAAAACAGTAAATGTGTGGAAATTACTCATTTTTTATTGAGTGACAAATATTAGTAATTAGTTGTTGATAATGTTAATGGGGGATTCGAACCTACATCACATTATCTCTCTAATTCCTATGTTCCTCCTCCCAAACCATTTTATTACTCCCAATTAAGAGAAAATATTATTTAGTTTGACGGGGATGGTTCTCTACTGCTAAAAAATGTGTGGACGTTACTTTTGATATAATAGAATTGGGATTTGTTTTGATGCCTTCAAAATAGAAATCATTTCTTGTTTTCCAAAGCCCAAAGTGTATGGGTGATAATTGAGGCTCCATGATCATAGAAATTTAAAGTCACATATAGATTGATACTGGGTTAACTTTAAAGGCGAAAGATGTCTATCACTTGTTTTTTTTCATGTTCAGATTTTTGCTACTCTGTTGTATTCTAAGATGTTGGGCTTTTTAGAAATGGGATTGGAATGGTTGTTGCTTTCTCTATTCATCTCCCCATTCGTGCTCTATGGTGTTTTTTTTATTTGAAATTTCTCCCTCCCCATCCCTCACGGTAACGATCCACTCTTTTTCTCTGTTTCGTGATTTTTTTGGCTTGGCAGTGGATGGTTCAACAATGATAGGGTGTGATACCAGGCGAAAATCCAGAAACACATTGGAGGGGAAGAGATGAGTTTTGAAGAGATTAGGGTTTTTTGTTTTATTTTTTAATTAGTTATTCTAGTTTTGTTTTTTAATTAGTTATTTTAACTAAACTATTTTTTTTTTGCCATGTCACTAAAGCCAATTTGGCATTAGTATCTGTCGAGTGGGATTAAAATGTCCACATATGTGTTAAATTTGGGAAAAATCAAGGAAACCATGAAATTGCAATTGGAGATAAATATTGGGGACTCAATTCGCTCGTTTGAAAAGTGGGAGACTGAAATCGCCAAATCATAATACTTGGAACACTAAAAATAGATTTAAAGTCACAAGAATAATTTTATCTCCAACATCTTTTATACGAAAAGTGGTACGCGTTGTAAATCCAATAAATTTTTGGCATGTGAGACAAGAGAAGGTGAACAAATTGATGATCGATCCTCGAGGGAAATTTCGTTACAAGCAAGCAGGCAGCACTAGTTGCAGAATCACATCATATTCATATACCCTTGTAATTGAAGCTAGTTGGGGTTCCATTATCCATTACCCTCTCACACGTACCCATCACTCCACCTCACGTTTCCATATGATGAATCAAATTGAGCCCATGACTATCTTTATCAGCAGGAATAATATCCACTGACTTCCCCAGTCCACTTACCAATGGAATTTCAATAATTTTGGAAATTGGAAGCATTGGAAATATGTAAAGGAATTTAGATCATTATCGAAAATAATTTATACAATTGAGCAAACTTTATTTACAGTGCTAAATATTATAGTTTTATAAGAGTTACAATTTTTAGGAAAGATTTTACTTTAATCTTTACTTCTGGCCAGATTTTCATAAGTATTGGGGAAAAAGGAATTTCAATTATATATTACGATAAATGTTATAGCTCTTATTTTTAATATTTTAAAATAACTCATAATTTGTGTTGTTATTTTAGAAAATTCTATATAAAAATGTTTTGTTCTTTTAAATATCCATCCTTTAACTTATTTCTTTTTATCTTTATTTTCGTATCAGACAATGTTTTCATTATGTATTCTTAACTCCACTAAAACATTCACATAATACAAAATACTTTTTATTTTAGTTTTCATTATATTTTCAGACAATTATATATATATATATATATATATATATATATATATATATATATATATATTGGTCGTTGTGCATTCGACACACCCTTAGGAAAGAAAATCAATGTGTAGACTTTTTGACCAAGATAGGTGTAAGGAGTAATGATTCTTTAGTCCTCCTGGATAGTAGTTTCGTTGGCTTAAACCCGTTATTGTTGGCCAATGCCATGGTAATATCTTTCGGTAGGGAGTAGTTTGTTTTCCTTTTCTTTTCTTTTATGTCTTGTTTGTTACAAAGAATACCTCTAGTGGAGTCACCAATTAAATCTCCATAACTACTCATTTGAAATAAACTTAGTTAATTTAAGTGTGCTAAATTTAAAAAAAAAATAGTTTACGTATACACTTGTGAAGTCAACTAAAAGAGTCGTTGCCTCAAAAAAAAAATCTAAAAGGGTAGTTATAACATCGTATCATTTTTTTTTTGACAAAAGGAAAACTAATTCATTTTATTCATAATCAAAACCACAATACATCTGGCAAACTCGTCATACAATTTGAGACTAGCGATATATGCAGCCACTCTTATCAAAATGTGAGCAATTACACGAGCTTGCCTCCTAATAAACTCTATCAAAGAGTTGTGAAAATCATAAGATAAATGACTCCTACAATTTGATAAAATAGCCTCATATTCATTTTGGGCTTCTCCTTCATACACATGGAGTCTTGCAGAGTATCCATAAAATTTATCTTTGAAGAACTTCTCTCTCTTATCACGTAAATTGGATAAAATTAAAACCATAAACAAAACGTAACCAAACAGAACATCCACAGGAAAGCATCCACGGTGAGCCTTTTTACCTAGATCAGGTGGTTTGGCAGGTGGTCGAAGGAAGATCTGATATGGAATGATATTCACTGATGCAACGTGTGAGTTTGATTGAGCATTAAAGCCATTAAATTCTTGTCTCCTAGGGTTGTTACAGATGGGAGTCTCTACAGCGTCGTTACGGTGGACTCCATCGTCACTTTCCTTGGCAAATAGCACTTCACGCTTCTTCTCTTTGTCCGATGGTTTTCGTGGCGGCCGATTGGGGCCCAGCTCTGTCGGTGGAGGAGCAACTGCAAGCTGATTCGAAGTGGAGGGGGATTGGGTCCCAAGAGATCCAAGCAGAGGACTCATTGAAGAATGATCCAGAACACTACATCTCACTAAGAGAGAAAAACACAAAAGCGTCTCATGAAGAGAGAAAAACACAGATGCTGATGGAACCACATTTTTACCTATCTGCTGGATAGAAACCTGAGCATGCAGTGTGTGTGCCTGCGGTTTCGGTTGGTCAACGTCAACGAGATGGAGAATGACAAAAGATATCAGAAGGGATGCAACCAGGAGCTTAGAGAGAGCCATCGCTTATCGATCATTTGTAAAATCAACAAGAATAAAAGAAGTTTAGGAGATGGGAAGGGATTATGCAGCGAACTAGGAAGAAGAAAAGGAGCTATTCCCTATTGCAGCACTGCCATAGCAGCCCCTTTGGCCGGTTTTTTACCGGTTTTCTGGTTTTTAGGCCGGTTCTTATGCAATCCGGTTTTGAGGTTCAATCGGACCGGACAGCGGTCCGATTTTCGGTTCAATCGGTCGGACTGGCCGGTCCGGTCCGGTTTTGACAACTATAATATATAGAGATATGATAAGCTATATCAAATACCACTTAATGAAATCGTACTTGCCATAAACTTTAGTATTATTTTATAGTCTTATTATTGAATTTGTGGCATATGATTTATTTTAACAAAATAAATCAAATTGTATTATTAAAATATGACTTATCTAATTTTATTTTTGCAAAAATTATCTAATTGTGTTTCTAAAAATCCTTCATAATAACGTGTTTTCTCTTAAGTTGGGTCCATTTTTTTCTTAAATTTTAATAAGTTATCATTATATTCAATAAATGATCATGGTTAATTATATACTCCCCCCATCGAGAATATAAGCAAAAAAAAGTTTTTGAAATATAAACAAAAAAGTCTATGTATTGGACCAAATATAAAGACTTTTTTGCTTATATTTAAGACTGGGGGGAGTAAAATAATAATTTATTTGTTTTTCTAACGTGTGCAACCTTACAGATGATAAAGATCAGTAATTAACTAATTTTTCATTATTAATTACTCCCACCATTCCAAAACATTTGATGTTTAAAGTTGTGACACACCCATTAAGAAATCATTAAATGGTATATACATAGACCAAATACCCTTATTTAATCATGCCTAGAAACTATGTAATGTGATCACTCTCATTGATGAGTGGTTAGCTATTGGCTTGGTAAATACAATAATCTCGTAATAAGCACATATTATTAATTCAAATCAAGGATATGTTTGAAAAAAATGCATTAATTTAGTCTTGGATTTGTAAAACATCAAAAGTTTTGGAACAAAACTAAAATGCTAAAACATCAAATGTTTTGGAATGGAGGGAATACACACTTTCTTATTTATTTTATAGATTTATATTTATGCAATCTCTCTCTACTCATCAATAGGAGCAGGGGCAGACCTATTCATAATTGAGGGGGTGTACTTGCACGCCCTCAAATTTTAAAAATTTCACTTATACACCTATATAATTTTTTTTAACCCTACTCAATTAAATTTTTGCACACTCTGACTCATACACTTTTATCTCTTAACCCTCTCACTCAGATAGTGTTTGGTTAAAGGTGAATGAAACGGAGGGGAGAGTTTATTTTAATTTTTTATGTCTGGTTCAATATTTAGGAGGGGGTGGAGCAAAATCTCTCCTAACTCAATTTTTGCTCTCATCCAATATTGAAGTTTTTTGGAAGGAAAGAGAGCTTAAATCATTTAGAATAAAATGACTTAAATAACCTTATATGATACATCAGTTATTCAATGAACCTAAAAAGTGTATTTGTCTCTTATATATATGGGACCAGAGGTAGTATAATATAAATGATTATAACGATATATAAATAATATAAATGATAAATTTGTTTTTCAAGACACGCAACACAAGTTGTAATCTAATAAAACTTTGCATAGCTTAATCGTTTGAGAATATTCTTATGATTTTACTTATAGTTACCGCTGTCAATAGTCCCTTAATATTTTATCAATAATTTGTTATTAATTTTTTTTTAACAATAATAAAGTATAATTTTAAAATTTTTTATATCATCTGACTTACGGTCCTAGGTCTGCCGCTAAATAAAAAATTAGGTAATAAATAGGGAAAAAATAATGACCCTTATCTTGCACACAACGTTATAGACGTCAGAAATGTTGGGCCCACCCTTGTTGGGTTGTTATTGGGCTTTCTGTAAATAGAGTCTGTACACTTAGGCCCAGTTATTGTTGGCCTGTTTCATGTTTGAATTGTTAGTCTGTTACTGTTACAGTTAGTGGATAACAGTTCAGTTTTTGGTCTTGAAGTCTGTTTTGTAAATTGGCTTATATTAAGCCTTCAGTGATTCAATGAAAGGATAGGGAATTATTCACTAATCTGTGTTTAGTTCTTATCAGTGGTACCAGAGCTCTGCATAAGGGCCTGTTACAAGAAAGAAGAAACCGCAGTTTCGTGCGACGAGAGATATCACCGTGAGAGAGAACCTCATGGCAGAGGAAAAGAATTTTGTGCAACCGGCGATTCCAAGATTCGATGGATACTACGATCACTGGGCGATGCTCATGGAGAATCTCCTACGCTCGAAGGAGTATTGGGGCATAGTGGAAAATGGGATTCCGGCAACCACAGAGACGATGACAGCGCGATTGAAGGAGATCGAAGAGGCAAAATTGAAAGATTTGAAGGCAAAGAACTACCTCTTTCAGGCGATTGAAAGAGGGATAATAGAGACGATCCTCAACAAGGACACGGCGAAGGGAATCTGGGACTCAAAAGCGAAATATCGGGGTTGAATAAGGTGAAAGGCTATGACTCAAGCATTGCAGGAATTCGAGATCTTGGGAATGAAAGAGGCGAATCACCAACGACTACTTCGCAAAAACCCTAGCGATCGTCGGGAAAATGAAGGCACAGGGTGAAAGAATTGAGGAAACAACGGTGGTTGAGAAGGTACTGAGGTCTATGACGACCAAGTTCGATTATGTTGTTTGTGCAATAGAGGAGTCAAACAATGTGACTACCCTCACCATCGATGAATTGCAGAGTAGCTTGCTAGTTCATGAATCACGCATGAAGGGTCACAAAGAAGAAGAGCAAGCACTGAAAGTTACACATGCAGGGAGGTCTGGAAGAGGAAGAGGCCGTACAGGGCTCAGAGGTGGTCGAGGAAGGGGAAGACAGCCCTTCAATAAGG
This sequence comes from Calophaca sinica, assembly GCA_037113605.1. Classification (NCBI taxonomy): domain Eukaryota; kingdom Viridiplantae; phylum Streptophyta; class Magnoliopsida; order Fabales; family Fabaceae; genus Calophaca; species Calophaca sinica. Next base: position 134,131,872 of record CM073733.1, read on the forward strand.
ATCTAATCGAGTGTTACAAATGCAAGAAACTTGGTCATTTTCAGTCTGAATGCCCAAGTTGGGAGGAAAATGCTAACTTTGCTGAGTTTGATGAAGAGGAAGAAATGCTCCTCATGGCTAGATCTGAATCTGCACAGCAAGAAAAAGGGGAAACTTGGTTCTTGGACTCAGGGTGTAGCAACCACATGTGTGGAAAGAAAGACTGGTTCTTCAATCTTGATGAAACCTTCAGGGTTACAGTAAAATTGGGAGACAACTCTAAGATGATGGTCATGGGTAAAGGAGACATAAGGCTGAAGATTGGAGGACTGACTCAGGTAATTTCTGGTGTCTATTACATACCTGAATTAAAGAACAGTCTCATAAGCATAGGGCAGCTGCAAGAAAAGGGGCTCACCATCGTATTCAAGGAGGGTCTGTGCAAAGTGTATCATGAAGGAAAAGGTGTGATCATGCAGTCAAAGATGTCCTCAAATCATATGTATGCGGTAATGGCTACTACTGTGTCACCAAACTGTTTCAAGATGACAAATGAGAGTGTCACACGCCTGTGGCACTGCAGATTTGGGCACCTCAGTGTCAAAGGACTCAAATTGCTTGCTCTAAAGGAAATGGTAAAGGGCTTGCCTTTGTTAAAGGACTCAGAACTGATTTGTGGTGATTGCTTGATGGGAAAACACCATAGAGATCCCTTCCCTAAGAAGAGTACATGGAGGGCTTCACACAGGCTACAGCTGATCCACTCTGACATTTGTGGACCTCTCAACCCTGCATCTCACAGCAATAAGAGGTATTTCATCACTTTCATTGATGATTTTAGTAGGAAAACATGGGTGTATTTTTATCTGAAAAATCTGGCTTTGGACACATTTAAAAGATTTAAATCGGTGTCGAGAAAGAAAGTGGGTGTAGTATTTGCCTTAGGGTGAGGGTGGAGAATATACCTCCACCGAGTTTAACCAATTTCGTGAAAATGGGATAAAAAGGCAGCTCACATGCCTATACCTCAATGAATGGAGTATCGAGAGAGAAAACAGACAATTATGAATATGGTAAGAAGCATGCTATCCGAGAGAAGGAAATGCCAAAGAAGTTACGGCTGAGGCGGTCAATCTTTGTCTATATACGAATAGGTGTCCTACAATATGTGAAAGACATCACCCCGAGGAGGCATGGAGTGAGGCTAAACCTTGACATTTCTTTAGGATTTTTGGGTGTGTTGCATATGTGCATGTGCCCGAGAATCAAAGGAAAAAACTGGACAATAGAAGCATCAAGTGTGTGTTTTTGGGTGTGAGTGAGGAATCAAAAGTCTACAGGTTTTTTTGACCTCTATCTAACCGAATCTGATCACAGGATGATCTTCAAGGAAGAAGATAAATGGGAGTGGAATGAAAAGGAAAAGGAGAAAAACAGTGAACCTTTAGACTCGACTGATCCTATTGACAATGCAGTAGACACTCAGGCAGTAAATATCAATGACAGGGGAGATGATAACTCAGCAGCTGATGACAATGTAGCAGCAGATAATAATGCAGAAAATCAACAGGGAGTGAGCATTAACACTGAGACAGCAGGTAGTGAGTCTGAAGAAGAAGAGACTGAGCAAGGTCAGAGGAGAAACAGAAAGAAATCAGCATGGCTTGATGATTATGTAGAATTGGCAAGTGATGATGAGTTGCTAAATCTAGCAATATTTGCTCCCTCTGAAGATCCCACTTCTTATGAGGAGGCAGCCAAGCTCGATAAATGGAAAAGGGCCATGGAACTTGAGTTAGAAGCCATTGAAAAGAATGAGACATGGGAATTGGTCACACTCCCACCAGGTGCTAAAAGAATAGGTGTCAAATGGTTGTTCAAAACCAAGTATAATGAGAAGGGAGAAATAGAAAGACATAAGGCAAGGTTGGTGGCAAAAGGGTACTCCCAAAAGTATGGTGTAGACTTCAAAGAGGTGTTTGCTCCTGTTGCAAGATGGGACACAATTAGAACCATAACAGCCTTGGCAGCTTTGAAGGGATGGGAACTGTTTCAACTTGATGTTAAAAGTGCTTTCCTTCATGGAAAGCTTGATGAAATCGTGTATGTAGATCAGCCTCAGGGATTTGAGAAAAAGGGCATGGAAGATAGAGTTTACAAGCTGAAAAAGGCTCTCTATGGGCTAAGGCAAGCCCCTAGAGCATGGTATAGCCGAATAGAGTCTTACTTCCATAAAGAAGGCTTCAATAAGTGTTCATCCGAATATACCTTGTTTATTAAAACAGGTATGACTGGGGAGATACTCATTGTTAGCCTTTATGTGGATGATTTGATTTTTACAGGAAATGATAAGGCTATGTTTGAGGAGTTTAAGAGATCTATGAAGAAGGAGTTTGATATGTCAGACTTGGGGAAAATGAGTTACTTTCTCGGTGTAGAAGTGACTCAAAGTGCAGAAGGGATTTTTATTGGACAAAGCAAGTACACAAAAGAAGTATTGGAGAGATTTGGCATGGATAGAAGCAAACCGGGTTACAATCCAATAGTTCAGAAATCAAGTTAAAAGAAGGTGAAGGAGCTGAGGTAGATCCTACAAAATTCAAGCAAATTGTAGGTAGTCTAATGTACTTAACTGTTACTAGACCAGACATCATGTATGGTGTTTCCTTGATTAGTAGATTCATGGAAAAACCTACTGAACTTCATCTACAAGTAGCAAAACGAATCATGAGATATTTGAAAGGAACTATAGACTATGGGATATTTTACAGCAGAAAAGGAAGGGAGGACTTAATTGCCTACACTGATAATGATTATGCTAGGGATGTAAATGACAGGAAAAGCACATCAGGGTATGTGTTTCTGCTAGGGAATGGTGCTGTTTCCTGGGCTTCAAAAAAGCAACCAGTGGTGAGTCTCTCCACCACCGGCAAATTACTTATTTCTGTCCAGTGGTGCCTGTCAAGGCATCTGGCTGAGCAGAATTATGCAGAGACTTGGACATGATCAAGATAAATGTTTGACTATTCTTTGTGATAATAATTCAACTATCAAGCTGTCAAAAAACCCTGTCATGCACGGAAGAAGCAAACATATAGATGTGCGATTCCATTTCCTCAGAGACTTGACAAGAGATGGATCTGTAGAACTGATGCACTGCAGCACTGATATGCAGGTAGCTGATATCATGACTAAGCCATTGAAGGCAGAATCATTTGCAAGATTTAGGAAGGACTTGGGTATGTGTAGTTTGTGTAACCTTGAGAATTAACTTGTAACTGCTTTTGTGCATGTCGTAATGAATCGTGTTTTTGTTGTCATAAAGCTCGATTCAAGGGAGGATATGTTGGGCCCACCCTTGTTGGGTTGTTATTGGGCTTTCAGTAAATAGAGTTCCATAATTTAGGCCCAGTTATTGTTGGCCTGTTTCATGTTTGAATTGTTAGTCTGTTACTGTTACAGTTAGTGGATAACAGTTTCAGTTTTTGGTCTTGAAGTCTGTTTTGTAAATTGGCTTATATTAAGCCTTCAGTGATTCAATGAAAGGATAGGGAATTATTCACTAATCTGTGTTTAGTTCTTATCAAGAAAAACTCATAATTTATTCGTTTAGCATTCCAAGTCTACGAATAATTTTCTTTATGCAAGGGGAGCTGCCATTGTCGGCGAAATCAGGATGGAAGCAAAAGTAGTGAAAGATCAGTTGGTGGGACCCACTCGATGGCGTCAGTTAGTTATATTACGTTACGGACACACTGCACCGACCTTCGTCCGGATTTGGCTGCATGAAACGGCGTCGTAATTGCGTCTCCGGAGGGCGCTTTTCTCATTTTTCCTTTCAATTGCAACCCACGTGTCTTCATCATCAGACGTGGTTGTCCCTTCGCCGCTTTTCATGTTTGAATTTTGATTCATGGCCATGAAAATTACTTACCAATTTGTTTGTTTAAGCGTCTGATTGGAACGCCAGAACTTGCAACGAGAGAGTGATCTACGAGAGAATTTGGAGAGAAAGACCGAATCTCTCTTGTTTGGTTTGTCGAGAATTAGAGCAGAGAGACTAAAAACATGTGGGGCCCATGGAATTTTAACTTCTTCGCTCAAGTGCGAAGAAAAGGAGAAGAAAGACCGAATTTCTCTGCATTTTCAGTAGTACCCTCTCTTCTGCAAGCCTCTCTCTCTTTCACTCCTCGCTTTACCTCTGTTTCAATTTTTGCAACCTCTCTTTCTGGTTCACTCTCACTTTCTTTCACCCCTCAGTTGCATCCCCTCTTTTTTATTGGTTGTGGACTTGATTTGAAGAAGAAGGTGTCGCATGGGTTGGATCGTTGGAGATTAGGATGATCGATAAGATAAGAAGGAACAGTTTAATGGGTTGAGGTGTATGATTGGGATTGGAGGTGGGTAGTGATTGATTGGGTTGATTTTTAATTAATTAATATATACTACTCCGGAATCATTTATAAGGCAAAAAGTCATTTCCAGATTCGTTAAAAAATGTATGTATCTGGTCCAAAAATTAAACCAAATACATGCATTTTTTAACGAATCTGGAAATAACTTTTTGCCTTATAAATGGTTCCAGAGGGAGTATATATATTGATATATTGATGATGTATTGAGGTGGAGAGAAGAAATGAGTAAACAGACGGCCGTTGATTTCATAGGGCTGGGAGTAAAATTTTTAGTTGATTTAATTAATTAAATTAAAACCAGAAATTAATTAATTAATAATTAATAATCAAATTAAAATAATAGTTTTAAATAATTTAAATTAATAATTACTTTAATGTGTCTAATTACTTAAGTTACTAGAAAATTGAATTAATTAGCTTAATAAGTTATTTAAATGAATTGAAATAAAAAATTAAATTAATCTTGATAGGATATTTTTTTTATCTTAATAAGTAAATTAATTATCTTAAATTATTTAAATTTTTAGTCAAGGGCATTAATGTCTTTTTAAAAATAATCAATACTTCTCTCTTCTCTTTTTCTCTTCTCTTTCTCATAAACCAAACAATACCTCAAATCTACTCTATTTCTCTCTTCATATACTCTCTCTCACATATTTCTCTCTTCACAACTTCTCTCCGGAACCAAACGCAGAGTAAAAGATTTATAAAAATATAACTTTATCATTTTTTTAAAACGAAAAAATATAACTTTGTTAAAAAAAATTAAAAATACATTTATCACATTTAATTTTTTGATTAATTTTAAAAGGGCCCTATATTTTTTTAAGAAAGTTATTTAATTATGGTTTTCAAATATCATTAAAAAAAGGTTTAATTAAATTTTTGATCCCAATTTGTGTTATTTGTGATTTTGACCTCTCTAGTTTTTTTTCAAATGATTTTAGTCACCAAGTTTTCAATTGTTACAATTCAGTCCCTCCAGTTCTTTCCATTTAATTAAAACTTTCAAATTCTCATAATCTATTAAAAGTTTTCACAAATTGAGTTGATTATTTCACTTAAAATCCATTAATTAAAATATTAAATTTAACTCAAAATAAACAAATTCTAAATTTTCTTCTGTTAAAACTCTAATCTCACGTCCAACAAAATTCTTTAGATTTTATCAATTTTTTCACTTTTAAAATTATTTTACACCTCAAATCTATCGTTGAGCCTCAAATATATTAATAAAAAAATGAGGCTTTAATGGGGTTTGAGTGACATAAAATTGACGGTAGGACTATATTTATTTAATTTTTAAAATAGAGATACTAAAATTGTTTGAAAAAAAAACTCGAGAGACAAAAATCGCATATAACCCAAATTAGAAGAATCAAAATGTAATTAATCCTATAAAAACTATATTTGTCTGTTCTGTCGCAATCGAGGAGAAATAAGTTGATAGAGATGGGAAGTTTAGGAAGTTCACCTATTTGGATTGAATTTCAATTTTTTTATTTTTTTTGGAAGAAAAGCTCGTTACAACTCTTATATTTATCAAAATCTTTAAATATTTTTTTTGATTAATAAAATCTTTAAATATTTATCTGAACAAAGTAATGTTTAATGTGACATTCTAAATACTTTAAAAAATTACATCTAATATCAGAGTTGAGCACAAGAATTATTGAATTTCCTCAATTTTATCGAATGAATTGAATTGTTGAATTACAAGAGAGGCTGATCAATATATAGATCAGCTACAAAACAAGAAAAGCAAAAGAAAGTCTAACAGAACCTAACGGTCACAAAACAGAAACAAAGGGCTTGGTCCAATACAAATGAAAACAGGCCCAGGCCCAATAACTCAATAACCCAATAACACTATGAACAAACTAAACTATCCGATAACAGAAAAGAAAAGGAACTAATTACAACAAGATAAAACAAACAAACAAACAAACAAACAAACAGAGAGCAAAACATTAATCAATTTGCTTCTTATCAGATGGCTTCTTCTCCAATACCCCCCCGCAAGCTGATGAGTGAATATTAAGAACTCTCAGCTTGGACAATAATGTGTGAAATGGGGTTGGATCCAATGGCTTGGTGAAGATATCGGCCACTTGATCAGAGGAAGAAATGGGAAGAAGATGAAAGAGTTTAGCTTGTAATTTTTTGCGGACAATATGACAATCTATGTCAATGTGCTTGGTTCGCTCGTGGAAGGTTGGATTGGTCGCAATGTGATGGGTTGACTGATTGTCGCAGAATAAAAGAGCAAGATTTTGGAAAGGAAGTTTGAATTCATTAACCAAATGAACTAACCATTGAGGTTCCCGAACAGTGGAGGCTAAAGCCCTATATTCAGCCTCAGAGGAAGAGGCAGAAACGGTTTATTGCTTTTTTGATTTTCAGGAGATTAAGGAATCACCGATGAAAATGCAGAAGCTGGTTGTGGACTTGCGGGTATCAAGACAACTAGCCCAATCTGAATCAGAAAAGGCCTTTAATTGAAGCTTGGAAGCAGAGGACAATAAGAGGCCATGTGTTGGTGTGGCCTTGATGTATCTCAATACTTTTAAGGCAGCCTGCTGATGCTCTGTGGTAGGACAGCTTGAAAATTGAGTCAATTGATGAATGGAGAAGCTGATGTCAGGTCTTATGTGGGTGAGGTAGAGGAGGCGATCGATTAACCTTCTGCAGGCAACAGGGTCAGATAAGGGAGTTCCTCCTTCCTTATGTAGCTTGGTATCTTTTGTCATAGGGGCGCTAATGGGTTTTACAGCCAAGAATCCTGCATCAGAAAGAATATCAAGTGAGTATTTTCGTTGGCAAACATGGATACCAGCTTGGGATCTTGCTATTTCCAAGCCTAGGAAATATTTCAAGTTCCCAAGGTCCCTTATTTTGAATTGGTCATTGAGAAGCTGCTTGACAGCTTCAATATCCTTGATGTGGTTGCCGGCCAAGATCAAATCATCCACATATACTAATAAAATAGTAACAGATTGATTAGTGTGTTTTAAAAATAAGGAATAGTCAGAATAAGATTGAGTAAAACCCAAAGAAAGAAGAAAAGAGGAAAGTTTGGCAAACCATTGCCTACTTGATTGTTTTAGACCATAGATGGACTTTTTGAGTTTGCAAACAAGATTAGGAGTGGGAGAAATCATTCCTTTTGGAAGATTCATATACACTTCTTCATCTAACTCACCATGAAGAAATGCATTGTGAACATCCAGCTGGTGCAAGACTAATTGTTAGTGGCTGCAATGGCTAACAAAAATCTAATAGTGTTGAATTTAGCAACAGGTGAAAAAGTATCAAAGAAATCAATTCCTTCAATTTGATTAAAACCACGGGCTACCAACCTAGCCTTATATCTTTCAACAGTACCATCTGCCTTTAGTTTTATTTTATACACCCATTTGCAACCAATAGGTTTCTTACCATGGGGTAAAGGGACAATGTCCTAAGTATCATTTTGTTTTAGAGCAGAAAGCTCATTCTGCATGGCTGTAATCCAATCAACCGATTGAATAGCCTATTTGTAACTCTTAGGTTCATCTAAAACAGAGATACTCAGAGCATAATTTCTATGACCATTATACAAGTTAGAATAATCCAAAATAGAAGAAAGAGGATAAAGAATATTAGAATCAGATTTTGCAGAAATCAATTTTTCAGAATTGCAATGATAATCATGTAAGTATCCAGGGTTTTTCTGATTCTAGAAGATCTTCTAGGTTGCTTACAAGCCTCATTGTCACTGTCAGAGTTAGAAAGATGATCATAAGGCAAGCAAGTATCATTATTATGAGAAGTATTGGGTAAAACAGATTCAACAGTAACAGTTTCAGTAGATTTATGTAAAATAGGATGAACATTTTGGTTCAAGGCAGGGGGTATGTCAAAAATAAAAGCATCAGAATCATTAGTAGTGGAATCAACAAAACCAGAAGGAGAACAATGTAAGTTGGTAGGGTCTTGCTTATAAGGAAAAACAAATTCATAAAAGAGTGCATGCCTACTTACAAACAGATTTATTTTGCAAATCAAACATTATGTAACCTTTAGTGCCTGGTTGAAAGCCTAAGAAAACACATTTTCTAGCTCTATTATCAAGTTTGGTTCTATGTTGCAACAAAGTAGAAGCATAAGCAAGGCATCCAAAAACTTTAAATTCAAGAAAAGTGGGAGGAGTGCCATGAAGAATTTCAAAAGGAGATTTATTGTTAAGCACATGAGTGGGCAGGCTATTGATGATAAAAACAGCATGACAAATAGCAAAATTCCAAAAAACTTTTGGAATATTAGAATGGTTTAAAATGGCACGAGTAATCTCTAAGATATGTCTATGCTTTCTCTCAACCTTAGAGTTTTGTTGTGGGGTTTCCACACATGAGGTTTGATGAATAATGCCATGAGTATGATAAAATTGAGGCATGTTAAACTCTTGTCCATTATCAAATCTAATAGTTTTAACTTTGCAATCAAATTGAGTAGAGACATATTGCAAAAAATTGGAGATAGTAGTCCGAGTATCACTCTTAGAATGTAATAGAAATATCCAAATATGTCTAGTGTGATCATCAACAACAATTAAAAAATATCTATGTCCTTGAAAAGAAGTAATGTTAATAGGTCCCCAAATATCCATATGGATTAAATCAAAAGGTTTTAGGGATTTGGTTTGACTAGTAGGAAAAGACAATCTAGTTTGTTTAGCAAAATGACATGAATCACAAACAAAGTTCTTATTTATTTGAATATAGGGAAAATCATTACAAAGGTGTTGCAAAGTAGAATGAGAAGCATGCCCTAATCTATAGTGCCAAATGTCTTTGACACTAGAATGTAAAGAATTTGCAGAATTTGCAGCAGAATCTAAAACCATGGCAGCAGAATCAAAATGTGCAGAATTAGCAACATGAATAATAGAATCAAAATTCACAGAATTTGCAGCAGTCTTGTTATTAACTCTTTGATGGAATATGTACAAGCCATGTTGAACTTCAGCAACCCCAATCATTTTCAATGAAGGGAGTTCCCTCGATAAGACAACAATTAAAAGAGAAATTCAAATGGCAGCTAAGAGAAGAAGTAAGCAATTGCACAGAAATCAAATTTAGTTGAAAGTTAGGTATATGAATGACATTATGCAAGTGATTTTGTTAGATAAAATGATGTTGCCACAATTAGTGGCAGTGATATGAGTCCCATTAGGTAAATCTATGGAGATGGGGCTTATGGTTTTGTAAGTAGCAAATAAAAATCGATGAGGAGTAGCATGAATGGTAGATCCTGTTTCTAAAATCCAAGGAATAGAATTAACAGTGTCATACCTATAGTGGTGACCTGAGAAATAACTGGCTTACTAGGAGATGCCTAGTGATCGGTTGAATTCACAGCATTGTTGGAGGTGTTAGTTTGCTGCTTTGGCCGATGCAGCAAGTGAAGCAAATTTTGACACTCTTCTTGATTAAGTTGAACTGCAATCTTGGACTGCTCAATCATAGGGGTATTGTTATCAGCAGAATTTGTAGTGACAGCAGTAGTAGAATTGTTGGAGTTCTTGGGGCGATACCCAGGAGGAAAGCCATGTTTAAAGAAGCATTGATCAACAGTGTGGAATTGTCTACCACAAATTGTACATTGTTTGTTGTTGGTTCGGCCCCTGCCCTTTCCACCTTGGTTATTTAAAGTGCCTCTACCTTGAGAACCCAGATTCTTGTTGATTTGAGACCAAGAATTGTTGGTATTTGCAGCAGTAATATGGTTGGATTCTCTAAGATTAACATCAATCGATTTCTTTTCTTGTTGGGTAGCTAGAGCAAAAACTTTATTGATGGAAGGTAAAGGATCCAACAAGAGAATTTGGGTTTTTACAGTGTTAAAACTATCGTTCAGACCCTTCAAGAAACAAATCACATACTCATTATCCCTGAGTTTGGTCATTTGTTTTGAAAGATTGCAAGAACACTCACTGTTGCAAATACAAGAAGGAACGGGTCTGAGCGTTTCAAGTTCCTCCCACAGAGTCTTAAGATCAGTGTAAAAGGTGGATATATTTCGATCACCTTGACTTAAGGAGTGGATTTCTTGAAAAAGGTCAGAAAAACGGAAAAAGTTACCTTTGGTAAATCGATCTTGAAGATGAAGCCAGAGAGATCTGGCATTGTCTATATAGATTGTGCTTTGAGCAATGTGTGGTGTAAGGCTTCGATTGATCCGTGCAACCACAATGTTGTTGCATATTTCCCAGGAATCACAAAGAGTATCGGTGGTCGTAGGTGTAGGGAGCGATCCATCCACAAACTTGTATTTGTTCTTGGCAAATAAGGCTCGCTTCATTGCACGCTCCAGGACTGAAAATTCTCGCCATTAAGAGGTGGAGAAACAAGAATGGCACCAGGGTTTTCACCCAGGTGGATATAATAGGGACTGGTAGGGTTTTGTGAGGGATGAACAGTGGCTTGCGTGGTGGCTACCGGTTGTGCGACTTCAGAATCGCTTGATGATTGAACCTCAACTTGATCGTCAACGTCTGCCATTGGAGAAAAGAAGGAAGGAATCGAAGAAAGATTTTTGCAGAAAAGAATTTTTAATCTGATACCATAATATCAGAGTTGAGCACAAGAATTACTGAATTTCATCAATTTCATTGAATGAATTGAATTGTTGAATTACAAGATAGGCTGATCAATATATAGATCAACTACAAAACAAGAAAAGCAAAAGAAAGTCTAACAGAACCTAACAGTCATAAAACAGAAACAAAGGGCTTGGCCAAATACAAATGAAAACAGGCCCAATAACTCAATAACCCAATAATACTATGAACAAACTAAACTACCCGATAACAGAAAAGAAATGGAACTAATTACAATATGATAAAACAAACAAACAGAGAGCAAAACATTAATCAATTTGCTTCTTATCAGATGGCTTCTTCTCTAATAACATCACTTTTTAAAAATGCTTTACCATTCACAATGTTAAGGATTGGATCCATCTAAGTCTTTACGCCGGTGAATATAGTGTTGGAGCGAAGGAAATTTTAATCCTCCGAAAACATGGTTTATCATTTGGTCTGATTAAAGGTTAGGTGTTTTGATTCGAACATCTCTTGAGATAGATTTTGAATAGCTTGACTGAAGTTTTTTTAGCTTGTAAGATCAAATTGAAAAGGGTTTTAAAAAAGAGAGAAAAAAACATCATTGTTAGCCCTGTAAAGAATTTTGAAGTGACATAAAAAATGGATTAGAAAGGCAAGATCTCGAAAGAAAGCATCAATAAAGAAACTTTTGATTTCAACAGAAAGTTCTGTCAATTCGATATTGAGAAGTAGTTACTTGTTTTTAAAGGACTTGGTCAAAAAACCTGTTGCGTAAGAATGATAGTTTCAAGCAATTTTTTTGGTATTTTTATGTCTTGTGAGATATAAAGAGACAATTAGTAAATTGTTCTGTTACGTGTCAAGTCTTAGGACACATCAATTAATTTTCCTTTGTATATAAAATATTAGATAGTATGATGTACTCAAGGCCAAAATTCTCACACTTGTAACTCACACGCCTAACACATCTGATCACACGAGATAGCAGGCTACACCAGAAAAAGAAATGTATGTTTTCCTACCACTGTTTAATTCAATTCAAATAGCATAGTATTTTCTTTTATCTTTAATCTTTGTCATCTTTTCTTATACTTTGCAATATTTTTTTCTCTTGTTTTACTTTGTCTCTTCCCTAGAATTGGTGTACACACCGCATTTTGTTCTTTACTATAATACCTTTTGCATGCATTTGTTTGTGTTTCCTTTAACTCATTCTTTTCATTGTTGTTTTTATTGGAATCTTTTTGAAGACAATATTTTTTAATACTCTACCACTAAGTACATGTGTTGCGTTTCATAACACATCTGAGCAAAATTTTTTATTAAAATGGAGTACAAGGAGTACTTCAACCCGTAATAAACATATTCAATGTGCGGTTTTAAGTGACTCAAGACATCCTAAAGGGTTCATACACCAATATGAAAAATTTCAATTTAAGTGTCTTATTTCCCTTACTATAAACCATCCCCATGAGATTGTCTTAACCTGTGCAACTACAGTGGTGTGTACAGCAGTCCCTCCCTCAAAGAGGTTTCTATTCCGTAGCAACCATTATGACCACGCAACAACGCACAAAATTAGGTGCCTAACTTTTTTTGTTTTCTTCCCACGTAAAATAGAACCATGCTGTAAAAAATTTCCAACACCCTTTTAATGCCAAGCCCCCACAACATCCATCCAAGCATATATTGATTGCCACACATTATAGGAAAAGGAACATGAGAATAATAGATGATTAACACTTTCAAGATGATGAAAGCAAAAAACACAGCAACTATTATTCTCACCAGATATAATATTGCAGCGTTTGATTAAACGTCCTGAGTGGGAAGTCTTTCTAACAAAGGTCTCCAAACAAACACTATAACCTTGGATGGAGTTGAGATTTTCCAGATGCATTTAAGCGCCCTGTTTGTATTAGAAACTGCTACACCATTGCTATCCAGGATCACCAAATTTAAGTATGCTAAACTGACTATGAACAAGTGTGAGTGATGAGGTTTCCAAACCCAAGTGTCATGATCCGATCCATGTGGAGTAATTTTGGCCAACAACATCTCTAACTCACCCAGGGATTCCTCTTCCCACACCATTAACCTTCTCCACCATGACAAGTGCCAATCCCATCTGTCGTTCACCCAGTCACCCAAATCAGCAACTGATGCATCTTTTGTAGTAGCAACTTGGTATAATCTGGGAAACAACTCACATAGTGCATTAGGGCCTAACCACTTATCTAGCCAAAATTTCACTTCATCACCTCTTCCCAACCTTATTCCTACTGCATCACTAAACCAATTGGGACTAGACAAAATTAGATCCTTCCACCATAATGAAGGATGCCGAGTAGAAATAGAACCATCCAAAATTTCTCTCGACAGTACACCGTATTTTTTTTGTTAAGAGTTCATACTAGACAGCCTCTTTATCAGTTAGACACCACCAATTCCATTTGGCCAAGAGACTGACATTGAAAGCTTCAAGGTTTTTTATGCCCAAACCACCTTTTTCTTTGGGCAAACATACTTTGTCCCAGCTTACTCAATTTATTTTTGGTTTCTCACTGCAACCTCCCCATTAGAATTTCCTTTGGATACTAGTAAGAGAGTTTAATACCTTCTTAGGGGCTTTGAACAAGGACATGTAATACACCGACAGACTATTTAAAACAGAATTTATCAAAGTAATCCTACCACCAATTGAAAGATGCGCCATCTTCCATGATGCTAAACGCCGCTGCAGTAGATCTTCCACTGGTTTTCCATGTAGAGCTTTTCCTTGGATACAGGGACATCAAGAAATTTAAATGGAATAGTACTTGCACAACATGACATGAAAGTGGTTGCAGCCATCATAAAACGATCATCAACATTAATACCATGCTGGTTACTTTTTGCAAAGTTTACTCTAAGACCTGAGGCTAATTCAAAACCCCGTAGTATGGATTTTAAACACCACAAATTCTCCCATTTTGGTTCGCACAAAGGTATTGTGTCATCTGCATATTGTAAGATTGGAAACAAAATACCTGGGAAAGCATGATAAGCTGTGAGGAACCCCAATTCAACAACCTTGTTAACCAGCCCCGTCAAGCCCTCCATCGCAATTAAGAAAAGAAACAACATCAATTTTTAAATACATTAAATATTTACTTGTATAAATGTATCAACTTGGTGTGGTCCTTTGAGGACCATTTCGAGTCCCATTTTTTTTTGAACTCTATTTGTTGATGCAAAAATTAAGCATCAACAAATTGTTAATTGTTGAGTCAAAAAAAAAAACAAATAGTTAATTGAAAATAATGAAAGCATAATTTGTTTGGAAATAAATAAATTAATGCTTATGTAGTTATGTTTAACAATGAATCACGAAAATTATGATTTTGGTATAATTTATTTTCTATCTTTCCCTACAATAATATGATTTCTTCTTTAACTAACATAAAATCACATCTCCATGTTTAACACATTCATTTATATTTCCATCATGTATAAAAAAAAATGGGGATTCACTTACTCTAAGAGTAAAAATTCTCAATTTTATCTCATTTATATCTTTCTGTAAATTATAAATTTAACAAATCTAACAGTTTGTCAACAACAAAAAAAAAAACAAATCTAACAGTTGAAGCATACAATGTATACCAAAAATTTTTTTTTTTCCCGACAAACGTATACCAAAAAAAGTTGAAGCATACGCATACGATATTAACATAATATTTATCTACGACAAATTTCAGATAAAATTTTGTGTATTAATATGCTTAATAAGAATTTTTAATTAAATGATTGAATTTGATGAATTCATATTTTAAAGGGAGTAAAATCGACAGGACTTACTTGTTTTAAATGAATGTGCACTCATAAAATAGTAGTAGTATATTTTGACGAAAACAAAATATTTTGGATAAAATATGACAGAAGTATATATATTATGTCATTATCAAATTTACACTTAAATTCTAGTAGTATTATACTCTCTCGTTCCTCGTTATAAAGGACAAAATCTTAATTCATCCAGACTAATGAAATATATTGAAAATAGTTTTTCTAATTAATATTATTATTAAAGATTTTTTTTTCCAAAAGTACTTTTCTTATAAATTAACTCACTTGTATAGAAAATAAATTATCTTATTAATATAAGTCTCACTATAAATAAATATATAAATAAAAGTTAAATATTTAATACCTTCAAAAATTAACGTTGTTTCTTGTAACTAAGATTAAGTAAAAGTACAATCTTGTTTCTTATAAATCGAGCATCATTTCTTCGGTAATCAGTAAGTGGATCTAAAAGCACCATTCAGGGTAGTAAGTAGACCCCACTAAATGCGTCAACGCGAACCGTGTTTAGGAAAGGGTCAATATCACAAAAATTGTTAAAGAGAAAGGGGGAAAAAAATAGTATGACAAAAATGGGTAAGAAGGTCCATAAATTTCCCCGAATAGATTAACGTTTGTGTCCTCGTGCATGAAATTTCGCGTGTTCTTAGAAGAAAAGGTAACAACAACAAGCCGTGAAGAAGAAGATAAGATCACAAGACAAATCAAATCACAAAATTGACAAAAGAAGAAGGAGCAGAAGAAGAAGAAGAAGAAGAAGAAGAAAAGTGAAGTGCATTAATCACAACAAGACACGCACCACCTCTTCCCTTTCCTTTCCTTCTCTTGCGCCATCTTTCTCTCTCTCTCTCTCTCGCTGACGCTTCAAATACGAGGAAAGCAATGACTCAATCTCAATCTAAATTCCCATTCCCATTTTCCTCTTTCTCCTTCCTTCTCTAATCAACAATAACCCCACTCACTCGCTTTCCCTCGCAATCTTCACCGACAAACAAACCATGGAAGATGCGAACGGTTCCAAGTTACAGCATCATCTTCAGAAGCTTCATTGCTCTGTGAAGAACTACGATTGGGGTCTACCAGGTCGAGTCTCTCAGGTTGCGAGGCTCTCTGAGCTCAATTCCGGGTCTCAATTCGATCCAGAGAAGCCTTATGCGGAGCTTTGGATGGGTACCCACGATTCAGGTCCATCTTTTCTTATCTCCAATGGTACCAAAAGTGTTACCCTTAAGGCTTGGATTTCAGAGAACCCTGATGTGCTTGGAGACAAGGTTGTTCAGAAATGGGGTTCTGATCTCCCTTTCTTGTTTAAGGTACGTGATCCCCCTTCTATTTATTTTTTTGTGTAAATGGGTGTCTTGATTTTATCGCAAGGTTGAATTTTGAGTTTGAATTGTGTGGTTTTCATGCATTATTAGGTGCTGTCTGTGACAAAGGCCTTGTCTATACAGGCTCACCCTGATAAGGAGCTGGCTAGGATGCTGCATAAATTGCAGCCTGATGTGTATAAGGATGGGAATCACAAACCCGAGATGGCCCTGGCAATGACAGATTTTGAGGCTCTTTGTGGATTTATCACTCTTAAGGTGCTGAATTATTCTGTGGAGTTTTATTTAATTTTTAGTTTTTCAGTGTTATGAGAATGAGAATAACTGGCTTGTGTTTTCATTGACTGTGTCAAAAACTATTCATTGTTTATGATCAAAGAACTTATTGTGTTGTCTTGTCTTTTCAATTTAAAATAGTTGTTGTGAATTTGAGCCTTATTATAAGATATAAAAAATTAGGTACTTTTTTATCTTGAGTTTTCTGTCTGATGTAGTTTTAGTAAATTAAATTTTTTATTGAATTCATTGATAATTTGATTTGTTAAAAGTGCTTCTTTTAAAAGATTAAAATATTCAGTTTTAATTAGTGTGATTGGAACTGCCCATCTGTTAGGTATAATTCCCTAATGATGTGACTGAATGAACCTTTTTCTATTGACTTTAATCTTATTAATATGTCAATCGCATTTCTCCTTGTTCACAGGCTTCTTTCTGATGCAATGCAACCTGTGATACCTTACCAAACAATTTACAAAGAGAAACATGTGAAAAAATTCAAATGATAACCGTTTAAGTTAATCAAACAAGTGTTGGTTACAGAGCAGATAGTGGAACTTAGATATCTTTTTATTATATAGATCTCTTTCTTTGGAACTGCCTAACTGCAAGTATGCTGCTTTAATTTGAGTTATCTTTGGGAATTGGTTTGGCTTTGTGGGGATTTTGATGTCGGCTGTAAGTTACTGTCGGTTCACCATGGCTCTCTACATGAGTGTATTTACTAATTAGTGTAACAGTGAGCAGCTTAGATTTATATGGATCTAGGGAACCCATTTAATTAATTCATGAGTTTAAATAATGGTCTTGCCATGGTCTATTTCTGTCATTCTCTAAGACGGGAATTTAAATCTGCTTTTTGTCAGTTGCATTGTCTTAACTCGTGTTAGAGAGTCTATTTGTTCAATCAAGAAAGACTTGCAAATTGCAATTACTAAGCTGCTGTTGATCGCTTTTTTTTTTTTTT
Source organism: Calophaca sinica (assembly GCA_037113605.1). Taxonomy (NCBI): domain Eukaryota; kingdom Viridiplantae; phylum Streptophyta; class Magnoliopsida; order Fabales; family Fabaceae; genus Calophaca; species Calophaca sinica. The sequence continues at coordinate 134,149,290 of CM073733.1, forward strand.
TTTTTTTTTGACTGAACTGCCGTTGATTGCTTGAAAACCAAAATCTTGGCTGTAGAATATTTGTTTGATTTGACAAGAATTGAAATCTGTGTTTGTAGTTATGTCAATAATTTATAGGGAAAAAGTTCACCTGTTCCATTGTACCATATAAGGTGCTCGAGTGGTCTTGCGTAGACCAGTGAGCTTTTTTCAATTCCTTTTTTCTTCACTTTTTTCCTGTTTTTTCTAAGTGTTAGAGCTTGCATATGGTAGATGCACAGACCTTTTGTACTGGCTTATTTCAATGCTTCGGTGTAATGTTATTGACTTAGAACCAATGAACAATCTGCCATGTTTCTATTCAGGAGCTTAAGGCCGTGTTTCATACCGTTCCTGAAGTGGTGGAACTTGTTGGTGCTGCAAATGCAAACCTGGTCTTACAAACTAATGATCTGGATGGTGAAGAGAAGGTTAAACCTGTTTTACAGACAGTGTTTACCCACCTCATGTCAGCTAGTAAAGAGATAGTAACTGATGCAGTAAACAGATTGAAAAGTCGTCTGCATAAGGAAAGTGAGGTTAGTTAATTATTTGTTTTGTTTGGTTTTAAGAGTTTAGCTTACATGCTAAATCCATTCTTGTGGGTTTATTCCTTTTATCCCATAAGGTTATGTAGATATAATATATACTACTTGTGAACGTGGCAGGAAATTCATCCAGAGATGGATGACAAGTTTTGTAGAGGATCAGATATATGTGGTCTTAGCCTGTTCTTAGGGTCACATGATATTTATGGTCAACAATAATGAATACTACTATTCTGCAATCAATTGTTATCTCCTGTACCTCTGTTCACCTTTTTGTTGCATTATTAATCTCTTTAAGCTGCTCTAATAAAGTTAGTTTGTTTCTTTCTTTTTTGTTGTTGAAATTTGTGTGTTACCAGAACGATTGATTGATACCTTCATATTATCATTTTGCATCAGGTGAGGCAGTTGACAGAAAAGGAGCAGCTGGTGCTGCGGCTGGAAATGCAATACCCAACTGATATTGGTGTCATAGCAGCTTTCTTTCTTAACAATGTGAAACTCAATCCTGGTGAAGCATTGTTCCTAGGTGCAAATGAACCACATGCATATTTATCTGGGGAATGTGTTGAATGCATGGCAACTTCTGACAATGTTGTCCGAGCCGGCCTAACTCCCAAGTTCAGAGATGTCCAGACTCTTTGTTCCATGCTCACATACAAGCAGGTAAATCATACATCAAGGTTGTTACTGCAGCTTTTCAGTCAGATATTAAGTTTACTTATTGGAATTTACTGTCCCTTTTGTTTGTTAGGAATCACAATAACTTGTTACACCTTGTGTTTCAGCCTTAAACCTGGTCACTAAGCTTAGGCATGTGTCAACTTTTTTGGTTCTTTGAATTTCATATGACCATGGATTGATCTGTATATATAGTTGAAGATTGAAGACACATTTATCATGGTCTCAAATTTTTTTGGGAAGACATAGTTTTTGAAAAGGAACTTAATAGATGGCACGAATACGTCTTGGTGTTTAAGGTCATTTTTTTCCTCTCTATTTTCTCACAGGGTTTTCCTGAGATTTTGCGAGGAGTTCCTATAAATTCATATGTAAATAAATATATCCCGCCATTCGAGGAATTTGAGATTGATCGTTGTATTCTTCCTAGAGGGGAAAGAGTGGTGTTCCCAGCAGTCCCAGGTCCTTCCATCTTTTTGGTCACAGCTGGGGAAGGAATGATGAATACAGGATCACCCAAAGCATATGCAATCACTGAAGGTGATGTTCTTTTTGCTGCTGCTTACACCGAGATTAACGTTGCTAGTGCGTCCGAGTTGCATCTGTACAGAACAGGAGTCAATAGCAAAATTTTTCAAGATTCATAAGTTTAGCCAGTTCTTTATTTATTATTTATTTTTTGGCCATATACTTTTGAGAGTCAAATAATGCAATTCTATGCTATATGTAATAGCAGCAGTTCAGTGTACATGCAGCAGGAATAAGATCACATAGTAGTATATTGAGTATGAGAGAAAAGTTCATTGTAGAGAGGTGGATTGTCATTCGTTTATTCTTCATATCGTTAGAACTTAGAAGCCTTTTCAAATGTATTCATTCCTATTTATCAATTTATATCAATAATAAGTGAAGTGCTTACCAATAACTTTTTATATGTTTTTACGTCGAATTTTTTGGAACTGGTCGAGTTAACCTCAAAATTATAAATAAACATAACACATGAAGCTTGATATGAGGTTGATACGCATTTAAATTATTGGCTACAGTATAATAGTGGAAATAATTATTAAATGCAAAATTATGCAAAAGAAAAGAAAACTTGGACCGCAACTGAGCTAGAAATTCCAAAAGCAGTGCTTGATTGAGACTCAAGTGAAGATTTTATAAATGATTAACAAGCTCATGTTACTCATTATCAGAGTAATTACTAATTACCTATGCAAAAATATGCAGAAATTAACTGCTGCATACTGCTTTGGAGTTTTGTTTCATATTGTTATTTATGTTTTCTTTCTTCTTTAAAGGTAATTTATGTTACCAACTTGGTTGTATCTCGCGTTAAGGGCAAGTCTCCTACAACGTGGTAAACCATAGTTCAAATTTCTGCTATGAGAGGTGCTCATATTTGGTGTCTCGAATAGGATTGCCTCCGGTGGGGTATACCCGTGGAAAACCGGAAAAAAAAGGGTGATTTATGCTTGTCCTAGATGTGGTGAACTGGCACACCCAACAGTAAGGTGCACCAAACCTCAGGCTCAGCTTTAAGACCCACTGCTCATTTATTTTCAAGTGGTTCACCGACACCTGGTATTAACTAACATCTAGTGTACCAACAGAATTGTGAAGCCATGGCTCAGTTCAAACTGGATTCAGCATACAGATTTTACAATGTTACTGGTCGTGTGCATTTTATTGCTCAAGTGCTTTAAGCTGCTGTTGTCATGTGCCTTTTGCTTTGTTTAGGTGGTTTGGAGTAATTGGTATAGTTGTGGAATTAGCTACAGGGGGCGATAACTATGTTGATGATGCTTGTTGAGGATACTGTTTTGTACTGCCTTGTGTTACTATTGGTTTTTTTCTGTATCTCGTTGTAACCAAGCTCGATGGTAGCTGTACTCTTTTTCCTCCTTTAATCTTTTTCCCAATGGGTTTTGGTTTTAGGAGGTTTTAATAAGGCACTTCCATCGACCTGCATCTCTTCTGTCGGGTTGGAGCACCCCTCGTACTCCTTTTATAAAATCTCTTTGCTTACCAAAAAAAACACTACCATCTAGCATAACCGACCTTCATCAAGCTCTATTTCCATAGGATTAGGAAAGCATTCTAACTTGAAGAAGTGCCACCCCTACATTTTTTATTTTATATAAATCAAGTAGACAAATTTGCCAACAAATTGATATCAGGCTTTGAAGCTGAAGACTAACCATTTAAAAAAAGGTACCTAGTCTTTATCTGGCACCCAAATGGAATCTACGAAATACATACGAATAAAACTGGTATATCAAATTTAGGACAAGTGGACAACCACCGGATATCTCTTGATAATGATGGAGCGCTAGAAGCGTAAGGCTTTTATATGCATTAGTGCTCCTTATGTTTAAGCTTTGGTAGCGATTTTCATTTTCACAAGGTTTATTTTTTATTTTTTTATTTTTTATGTTATGTAAGTAAATCTATGAATCAAAATAAAGGCATTTAGATGGCCATAAAAGTGCAAATATATTTATGAACATTGAAGCTTAGATAACTGTATTATAGCTCAATCAAATTCCTATTTGGACCATCCTCTATTCCCTCAGCTTGAAGCCTGGAGCACCTTCTACATCATTTTTAATGATTTGGAGCAAGACAGAGGCATGCACTCGTAGCAAAATGAGAAAATGAACCAGAAAGATTTCCTCTGCTATTTCCCGCTTCTTACTTGTGTAAACCATTTAGCCATGAAAGAATAACTTCTGCACCTTTCTCCCACGAAGTGTCTAACATCATGTCATGCGCAACTCCTTCAACGCATACGGGTGACACACCATAAAACTCTGCTGTTTCTTTTAGTCCCTCTGCATCCTATAACCAACAAAGGGGTTAAACACAATTCAAATCATTATTGGTAGGGATGATGACTTGGCAATAATAATCCAATGAACTAGACAATATCATTGGAGAAAAAAAACACTTAGTTACTTAACATTTTTTAGATGTAGAGCTTACCACGATGAAGTCATTCTTTGCACCCAAAACAAGAACTTCAAGAGGGTTGTTTGGCACTGAAGGAACTGGAAGCGAAGCATTCAGCTTTCTTAAATCAAACAATGGCATCCTTGAACTTTCTTTCATTAGTTCTTGATATCTGAAATATGAAAACAAGCCAACGGATTTGGGCATTCTATAAGCTTCACAACCAACAAAAATAACTGAAGATAAAAATATATCATGGTCATACTATTGACAACCAAAACCTTCCATTCTGGCACCATATTTTAGAAGTCTGCCAAAAATTATTAACAGAAATAAATTACATAATATTTTGATAATGAATTGATGCAAATATTATTAGAATGCATGAAAGTGGCTCAAGCACATCCAGATTATTATTCAAGCACCAATCACAAAGTATATATGCCAAAGCCATGATTAACAAAGAAACCGGATTAACTTTAGAACCAAGTTTGAGGTTGAAGTGTTGAATTATTATTTCAACTAGTGGAACCAGTACTGACTAGATTTCAATATCAAAATGCACATGCCTAACAACAAAATCTTTGGAAATATCTGGTAAATATACAGAAAAAATAAATTTAAACCAAATATATATTAGAATATAATATATGTAATAATAGTATAATAGAAAATATGTAGAATAGTATATTTACTATATATAGAATAATAGTATATAGAATACTATTTACTATTCTAAAAAATATGAAAAATACAATTTCAAAAAACTGTTCATACTATGAACATAGTATAATGGCGGTCGGGCAAGTATGCCCCCATCGTCTAGTGGTTTAGGACATATCTCTTTCAAGGAGGCAACGGGGATTGAGAATCGTATCTGTGGCTACTGCTGTTTTACCTGTTTGTCTGTCCCCAATAATTAATTCTCGCTGGCCACGTCCTATAGGGATCATGGAATCAATAGCAATAAGTCCCGTTTGAAGAGGCTCATACACGGAACGTCTCGAAATAATACCGGGAGCGGGAGATTCGATTAACCGAGATTCCGAAGCTGAAATTTCTCCTCGACCGTCAATAGGTTTAGCCAGGGCATTTATAACACGACCCAAATAAGCCTCACTTACTGGTATCTGAGCAATTCTTCCTGTTGCTTTCTGTCAGCTCAGCCAGTGAAGTTACTTCCGTTCTTGGTTCACTTTACGATGGAAAAGTCTATCTTCTTGTATTTTTAGTTCTTTCCTTCTGTCTTTGAAAAACTGCCCTTTCGTAGTCAGAATTTTAACCTTATCAACTAACCCATGAGTTGAAGGGTGATCTTAATCAAAATAAATTATTACTTGAACACAATCTATTTTCTACCTTCTGATAACACACACACACACACACACACTACAACAACTAACAATCCATTATAATGCAGTGAAGTTGTTTTTACGTGCAATGCAGATCACTAAATATTCTATAAAGCAGAGCTAAACATAAAGCAGTTGAAGCATGGCAGCGACATAAATAAAAGAATAACCCATAGTAAATTTAACAGAAAGATCAAGTTTTAGTTCGACATGAATTCAGCATATCAAGTTTATTGTTGGTTTATAAATTGTTCCTAACTATCTTGCAGTAATAAACATTCTTCTCTATTGACTTCTTTATTTATTTGAATTTACTCCATATAAAGTCATAGTCACAGTATATCAATGTGTTTTTTACTACTTAAAAATCACACATATTTGTCATTTTGAGGCTCATTGCGTTGCATTGCCAAGGTTTAATATTTGGAACATTTTTAAAAGGATTTTCCTACTTTATCCACCTCCACCTCGCTGATAAGTGCAACTGACAATATTTTGGTACATGACTTGGTTCATTTCCATAATTGATAGTTTATTTTCCATTTTCCATAAAAATCTAGTAACAACCATGAACATATCATTAAACATCATCTTTTGTGTCAAATTGCAATGGAAAATAAACCTTTTAACAACATGATCCTCCATTGTGGCTGAGAAAAATGTCTCCTTGCAAAGTGAAAGAGAGCTTTGAAAACCTTTTGCTGCCAAGCTGCGTGTCACCTGCCAAATGGTGGATATATGCATATAAGAAGATAAATACAGGAAAATTCAAATTCTTAAAGAGAAATCAATCCAAATACCTTGAAGGCAGCAATTGGCTTGGAAAAAAGATATCTCCAGACTAGCCCACTAATAAAAATAAAGAAAAATTCTCAGCCAGTGTAGTCATATTTAAAGGTTCTCTATCATTCTCTCACTTGAAAAATGACAATAATATAACTATAACACTTGAGATTTTAGTTAGTTACCTGTTACCGGAAGGAGGTACAGAACAAACAAGGACAGCTCCTCTAAGCTTCGGGTATACATTTTCTACTACAGAATCAAGCTCAAACAGAATTAGCACAATAAACCAAAGAAAAAAAATAATCAAAAGAGAAGAGTAGGTTATACACACACACACACACATATAGAGGTGGAGGAGGGGAAGAAGAAAAATAAAAGACAAACTGATACCACAAAAGAAAGCTAAAGCATGCACCAGAGGCATATAAAACCATGAAGGGTATAAAAATTTACACAAGTTGCATTTATTGGGAACCTTTAGGATCATATGACATATTGCCTCAAAATTTAAGTCCCAATAGTAACATCAACTATATATAGGAAGTTAGTCATTCATGATGATAAAGACTGTTATTTCTGAAGACACAACTAATACTAAATAACAAAATCTTTGAAAGCAACATATCTGTTTTTTGGGCCACATTCACTATGATGTTTTCAAGTCAAGTTCATGGTAATCTGAAATAGCATCTGGTGTAAATAATTCTAAACGATTAACCATTGTAGGAGATTGGGATCCAGAATCCTCAAATTCAACCATTTTTCAAACAAGCAAGTGCATGAATAAGCCAGAATCAGAAAGTACCTTTGAGATTATCACTTGCTAAATTGGAAATATAATACTGAATAATTAGTCCTCCAAATGAATGTCCAAGCAAGACAGGTGGTGACCTAATTTCTCGATCAATAAAATCTGCAACATCTCTTGCGTGTGTCTACTGCAGAACATGGTACAAACAGGAAGCACAAATAAGAGTATATGAACATAACCCATGTCCAAATTAGCAAACACAAAATTGAAATTTTATAAATGAATAATTCTTAACAACTAGTTACAGGGGAGGCATTGTACCTGAAGAGTACCAGCAACTGAATCAGCAGGTGCATCACTTTCACCTTGTCCTAGCAAGGAAAGAGCATAGCAATCGTAGCCAGAGGCAGAAAAGAAGGGTAACCAGTGTTCAGCCCAGCACCAAGCAGCATGGTAACTTCCATGAACAAATACCAAAGGTGGGTTTTCAACAACATTTCTACTCTCCTTCTTTTGCACAATAACCTCCATGCTGAGACCAGAAGGAAGCTCGTGGAAAATACGAGACTGCCCCTCCTTCAGATCGTATGGGACACCCATCTTCTGCTTCTTCTGCACCGCTATGTGCTTGGAATTACAAGCAACCTTGAAATTGGAACAACCATTTACGAAATTGGTGCGGAACGAATGCCTTGAAACACAAACACCCATTGCCACTGCCATTGCCGCTGATGCTGCTTCTTCTTCTTCTTGAAAGCTTTTGCCTTTAACTAAAATATGATAAGGGTGACGCAGAAGCCAGCAACTGCAAGTCTGCAACAGCTGCTCTTCTTCCCACTGCCTACTCATTTTCTTTCCCCAATAGGTTGATTAGCTCACATGGAGTTTTTTTTTTTTTTTTTCGGTCTAATAGCCAGCGGCCTACAACACATTTTTAAGAGTGTTGAAAGGGGTATAACAGGTTCGAACCAGCACCCAAGCGTAAAAACGGTAAATATTTTACTAATTGTGCTAAGCACTACGGACAACTTACATGGAGACCGGAGAGAGAACAAATTTTTAATAACTTTTTGAGAGATTTCTTTCGAAGGAAATAATAAATTATTTTGCTAAAAAATTTGTTACATATTTATAATTTATAATTTATAATATAAATATTTATTTGGTCAAAAAATATAAACATTTACAAAATTATAATAACGTTTAATCAATTTAATCTATTATATTTATATATAAAATAGAGTTTTGCCACGTGAGACTATGTCACGTGTTAAATCAACAAATATTATTTTTCACCTAAAATAATTTTATTTATTTATTATTATAATTATTTTAATATCAATATTATTACAAAATCTCAATTAATAAATGTTATCAAAATCATAAATATCTTCTCTTTAATACTTACTGATTTTGAATTATTATAATCAATCATAATTTATTATTATTTTATCATATAAATTTGACAACTTTTAACTTGATATTCACTATTAATCATATAATCATATAATTCACTATTAATCATACTAAAATGAATTTAAATTAAATCAAATCAAATTGAAATTAACTAATGAATCATACTAAAAATTTGACTTAACTATAAATAATTACATATTTATGGAACAAAAATGAATACTTATGTCTCTATTGTTATTTTTTTTTGTCTTTTTTTTCGTTTTTTTAAATAATCAACTGATACCTTCTTTTTCTTTTATTTTTTTTTCAATTTTGATGTAGGATTAAATATAAGCAATATAAATTCGACAATATTTATGTTTTTGCTCTTATGTAAGCTTCTATTTTTTATCAATCTCTTTCAACACTTTTCATGTTTTGTCTAACATTTAATAATAAAAATCTGTTTGATGACACTCATTTGGAAATTTAGTTTTTATTATTAATTACTACTATGAATTCACCTTAAAATCATATTATTATTTGTTATTATTATATTGGAAATATTAAAAATCCATTTATGATGTTTTTCCTACTTTCTTTTAAAAATATTTTTGCTTACTTAATTTTTATATGACTCGATAACCCTCAGATCTCACCCGTGTATTGCACCGGTTAATAAACTGGTATCTTTAACTTTGACAAAAAAGAGGTATAAAATTGACAAAAAAGAGGTAAAATTTTGACACAGAAGTATTCATTTTTAAACCAAAACACTCATTTTCTTTTTTTATTCTTAGAATTAATTTGAATAAAATTTTAAATATTATATAGAAAAAAATTATAATGATCTTGTAATAATTAAGATTTGAGAGCCTTTTAAATAATAGTTTTATGTAATCTCAATTTTTTATGAGCTCATCTAACTTTTTTGTACATAAAAATTTATAATTTTTCTTAAATTAACAACAAATTTTTTATCTTAATTAAGAAACTGCCATAAATTAGAAATTGATTCAAATTAGGTCTTATTATTATTGTATATTAAATAATAGTTATCATCAATACAAAAAACAATTTGACACTTTTGCAGGTAATTGAAAAATTCATTATTCCGATAAAAAAAAATACTTTTTTCCTTTTCTTTTTCCCCCCCTTCTCTTCTCACGTGTTTCAAGCAATTCTAGCATACCTCGTTGGGGCCTAATAACAGTTGGTTTGGACCTCAAAGCCCAAAATGGATTGAGATGGGCCGGAACAGAGTGTGTTAAATACCACAAAACGGGAATGGAACCTTGTCGTTCTTGAGCCACTCCACTCAACAAGGTAAACGGCAAACCCTTTTGCTTTTCTTCACTGTATGTTTCATGTCGATGAGTTTTCTGTTCAATTATGTGCGCTGTTGTTTGAATATCTCAATATTATTATTGTTTGCACCATATTTTATTCATTCGACTGCTCTGCTTGGTTGGTTCAGTTATTTGGAGCTGGAAGGTGTCATTTTTATTACCTGAAGATATACTGTTTGATGAAATGCCTACACACCAATTTTTTGAGAAGCCTTTTTCGTTAGTTAAGAAACAAATACTTTTCTCAGTTGGGAATCTCCCATAAACTTGAAGATAATCCAAATTGGGCCATTATTGAGCTTGATTTGGAGTTATATAAGACTTTGCTTCAACTGAAATACTTATAGTACGAAAGCAAATACTTCCACCTGAGTCACCTCTGTCACTGCCCCCTGTGGCTACTTGTGAAACACTGATCTGTTTTGACTTGGAATATTTTAGGCTAATAATATACAATTTGTTGTCTTTGGTTTCTTTCTAGTTCTGCTGTCTTTGATAAGTATCGAACATCAGTAATCGGAGATTCGGTGTCTCTTCTAAATTATGAAACACCTAACTGAACTGTCTTTTTTGTTTTCTTTGATTGTTCAAAAGACAGAGATGGAAACAGAATCATGTGATGCATTGCATCCTAAACCCCAGGTGAATGCCACATTTCGCCTTGGCACAGAATCATATTCTGTTCAGGCAACCAAAGGTTCTTCATTGTCAGAGCAACTAGTTTCTATGAAAGAGCAAAGCATGACCGTATTGAAGGATTTCATAACAAAGCATAATGTTCCTCAGGACGTCCCAGATGAGTCGTTAGAAGCTTCTTCAGAAGATGATGATGTTGCTGAGAAGCCTCAAGTGAAGTCTAAGAAAACTAAGCTCACTTAGATTTCGAAATATGTCAAGATATGTCAGAGTGATTTGATGTGTGTACTGTATGATTCTACAATTAACATTCAGTTAGCATATTGAAGAATATACTGAATATTATTTGGTGTCAGACAGTACATACCAACCTTTAGCTTTTTGGAAATAGGATTGTGTCTTAATATGTTTTTAGTTGCTCTAACGTTTACTTGCCATAGTCTGCATGATTCATTTTGCAGCTGAAGTAACGTTGGAACCTTTTTTTGAACTAGCGAATGGAGGTATGCATGACCATGAATTCATGCATTATTATGCCCAGGGTTAATGATATAACAACTCAAGCATTTTGCCCATTTAAAGTACTGTAAAATGTATAGATATTAACAAATAATTTTAATATTAGCCGAGAATTCCAGATACGTATGATGGATGAAATTTTGAAGTTTTGCTAATGGAAGCTGGAAGGATATGAGATTGAAGTGCCCGTTTAACCAACAAAGTTCTTTAGTTTGTTTTGGAAAGTAACATTAGTCTGCTAATTCCTTGGAATCTGCTGGAGCCTGGAAGTATTTGATTTGTAGTTAACAGAAGTCATTCTTCATTAGAGAAGAGAAATATTCGCTGTAAGTGAAAAATCCATACATGCTGACTAGCCATTTTAATGGAAGTTAGTTAACACCACCAACCAGCCGTTTTTCCCTGCTTTTCCCCCTACCCTTTACAAATTTCGTTCACTCTTTCATAAAACTGCATTGGGTAGTCTGGATTTACATTGTTAGAGTATTTGTGGCTAGAAGTATATAAACGAACCGACATTCTTACTTACCTTTCCAATTAAAGAAGTTTCTGCTTATGGTGAGATTGTTGTAGAAACCAGGCTAAAAGGTAACTGATACATCATTATTTTAAATATAAAATATAAAATATTTGGAATTAAAGAGAAAGACTAAAATTGGAACGGATTTTACGCGAGTTATATTATACAGCTGCAAGCATCTAGGGAAAATTGGAAAAATAATCCTTCCATAAAAGCAACTTGCTTATCAAAATTTTAAAGACCTTGAGATTGCTGCAGATTTCCTGGGACAATAGGTGGTACGCCTTATCTAGATACTCATGCTGATGTTGATTAAAAGAGAATTGAAAGCTTGCTTTGCAATTTAAAGGAAGAAGTATTACAATTTCAGCCTTGGTAATAGATACACTTGAGATAGAACAAATAACTATTTAGGCAATATTTGGATTGAAGACCCAAAAAAAAAAAAGTACAATGAAATTATAATTAACTTCAACTCAAACATGACTTTCTCAAATTCCGAAACTTCAACCGAAATACTTGATTGCTTCTTTGTAAGCAGGTGCCCTCTATAAACCATGACTCTCTTTTCTGGTAGTTTTGGTCATTGCTTTGGTGATGACATGAGTAAGAATCCCAATGGGGCAAAAGAACAAGCAAAATGAAACCGAATGCCGAGTTTCAACCTGATTCACCAGTCCATCGTGGAAAATATGCCTGGATTTAGAACCATAAATACTATCAGAAAAATAACTAAACAATGAGAAACCAACAGTAAGGAGGAACAGTGAATGGAGTGGTAGAAAAAGTAAATAAGATAAAATGCAGGACCTTGCAGCAAAAAGATCAACAACCAAAAGGTGAATCCAGGCAGAGGCTAAAGTCAACTCACTAGAGAACATTTTTCCTATGCTAGTCAGCTGCATGAAGTATATGCAAATATACACGGTTATGAGTTGGACAGAACTCTTTTGGGAAGGGAAACTTCAACTTCATTGATGAATGAATACACACCTCTGGTAGTAAGTATTTACTTGCAAAAATCAACCGGACTGTCTCCGGCGTCCAAGAAAGGTACAATAAATATGCATATAGAACGCCAAGCACTACATATGGTATAGTACTTTCCATAGATTTTTTGGTCTGCAATTTTGCATTCATGAAAAATGAATCAGGCACATGGACATGAACTCCAGAATCATAACCCAATAAATGAAATGAAAAAGAAGAATATCATAACCCACCCAACAAATAGTTTTACTGCTACAGAAAGGTCTAAGTATATTTAAACCGGGGGAGGGGATGTACATAAATTTTGCATATAAGCTTCTTAAGAAAAGATGTTGTCACTTGTTAATGAACCAAAAAACTGAAGATGAACTGTGATCACTGATCATAGATTTTCTCAAATACAGTAAGAAACATACTAACTCAGATTTTGGAGCTAGAACCATAAGTGTGTAAAATGGAAGCACTGCTACTGTTCCCCAAGTAAATACAGTGCTAGCAAGTTGAGATCCTATGAACCCTGAAACATAAAGGTAGAAAAATGAGTATACGGAAAACTATAGGCACCACCATTTATACAAATAAAAGGAATGTTCAGTCAATTTTATACAAAGAGTACGAGATAATTTTACAAACTTTGCTACGTAGAATTATTAATGTTGAAAGACTCACTCATTTCAATTATGTTTTACATCACAGTAGCAAAAAATCAACAGTTACAAGAGAGACTGTACTCAACCAGAATGATAATAGGAAATTTAGACTGTACAAGAGTAATACGTGGTCAATGTCCTCCTGCCTAGGGAATGCAAGGAAAATTAAACAAAACCAAATGTGGGGTCTCCATTGTGCATCAAGACACAGACTACACGAGAAAATCAAAAGGTTGATGCAAGGATTTCTAAGTAGGCACAGTGAAACCTGGTCTCTTGAATACCTTTCTGAACAACTGCTTAAACTTAAAGAGCAGAATTGATAACGAGTTTTAAGTTCGGAACATAATCAAGTTTCAAGTATGTTAGAAGATGCGGTTCAATTCGATATTGAGGTTGTTGGAGTCCACCGAAATGAATTCGTTCAAGGCTTTGAAAGTTATAGCATGCTACAGTATAACAGAAAAATAGGAACCCAGAATAGCAAAGATAGCTGAGATCAGCAGCCAGAAAACTTGTAGAAAAGGGAATACAATGCAAAAGGAACAATGTTAATATCCATAACTTGTCTCCAAAACTTAAAAATAATAGATCTGAGCAACTAAACGAAGCTTGAAGTCAGAACCATGTTGCCTTCAGCAACACATTGCAGAGTTATATCAGACGTTACATTGTACACAATGATCAATGAATAGATATTTATCATTACTTTCAGTTTCAGTGTCCATATAAAGATTATGAGAAAAAAGTATATACAGTAATCTAGGTTATTGTAATACTGCCAAAGGAGGTAAGCTAAATATGTAAATGCATCATATGTAGCAGATACTTAATTTGTTGTCTCTTTCCAAGCTAAACAATATTAATTTACAGGTGAGACAGATCCAATTTTTCTTTTTTTGCAAAAGAATAATAATATATCCAATATTATGCCGAAAAATTCCTCGCCGCCAATTCTATTGAATGGTAAATTATATCAATGAAGAAACAGCTTGCACCAATGACATTATGTCAATCAGAGTGCAGCTAAATTTTTCATGGGTCAAATTTGCAGTAGACCACTAAAAGTAATTTGAAAGCAGAGAGACCTCATAACAGAACCTCTAGCTTCACTTGTAAGGAGCTCAGTGACATGAAATAGTGTCATCAGGGTACAAAATCCAAATACTACAGTACTTCAGTAGGGTGCTTAGATTAATTTGGACCGACACAAGGCACACAAATCATGTTACTTGTAAAACTGAGTTTCAAAAGTAGCAAATGTAGCATGAAAAAGGATTACATGAAGCATGTATTTGACTTCTTTTGAAATAACGAACCGATCTTGTAGCTTTTGGTTTTACAACAATTCTTGATCCTCGTATGAAACTCCAATCTCCGCTTAAGCCGTCTTTACTTCTCAAAGTGCGTTTGGTACAAAGGTCAGCACCACCAGTACTTCTGATAGGTAAAGGAAATTTCAGCCCCTTCCCAACTGTCCTACAGAGTTTTATATCCTGCCCCAAGTGATCAATCAATAAGAAATTGAATTTCAATTGTAAGAAAACTTTGTGAGCCCAGAAATACACACCAAGTTAACCAAAAATAAGAGCAAATGTACTTATACTGTTTGATCTTCAACTTTTTTCCTCAGCCTGAAATATCCAGGTTGTGCATATGATTCTCTAAATGAGAGATCAAGAGAGTTCAACATGCAAGGAAGGACTACTTGAACAAACCCATAGCTGTTTAGCGTATGAGAAAAACTGCATGAATTTAGATGTTTGATGACACAAGAGAGCCAACTTTTTGAAATATAAACTCCCTTTTATTACCACTATACCAACAAACGCCTAGTATTAGATATTTAGATCAATCGTTTTTTTATTTTTTATTTTTAAAGAAAGGTTCAAATGCCCATTTCGTTAGGAATTCCTTAGTGATTCAATCTATGACAGAAGGCCATTTTCAATCAGATATTCATTCAAAGTTCAAAACTTTAATGTTCAAAGGCAAACCCCATTTAAGGAAAATTAAAGAAGTCCATAAAAAAAGAGAAGAAAAGCGCAGATAAGATTAGAAGCAGCAAGAGCAAAGAAATAAATCAAACACAGGACAACAGAGAAAGCGTACCTTAAATGCTAATGGAGAATGGGGAAAGCAAGAAGAGAAAGGCATGACTGAAGCAAAACCACTAAACCAGGATACCCAAGAACAGATTCAGCAACAATGGCCACTTCTTCATATATAGTGTGAATAAAAAGAGTGACCCGATTACGCACTGAAGAGAGAGAAATGGGTAATTGCCGAATGCCCACTAATTCAATTAGTTGGAGTTGTATGGAAGAGAAGAGGAAGACAAACTAGTTAAAATGTACTGAGAAGTTGGCCTCGCCAAAATTAGCACTAGTGTAACTTTCAAATCTTCCACTTGCACTCTCTTTTGTCCTTTCTGTTTTTCGCCGGTTCTGATTACGCACTTGTTTTTTTTTTCTTTTTTTTTTCCCTGATTACGCACTTGTTAATTGGATGGATTAGATAGATTGGATTCCACTACTACTTTCTCACTTTTTCGCTCTCTTTCTCTCTGGAATCAAACCTCTCCTTAATTGAATATTGTAGCCCCAACAAAGAAGGATATTGGGAATAAGCTTTTGTTTTTTTTTTAAGTTAGTAATATTATTGGGAAATGATCCTACAAATTCCCCTCTCTATATAATTAGAATGGACAACAATAAAATAAAGTGAACAAGATAATCAGAAGCTAGAAGCTGTTGCGTGTGCAATGTGATAGTAAACACAGTCATGACAAGTAATAAAGAGTTAGTAAGGATCGTGATGATTACGGTGAACTCTAATAATTCTCGATTAGTTAATTTTGCTAGCGAGAGCAAAAGGGGATAAGTAACACATTAAATTAATTGATTAAAACAGTAATTTAAAACTGAAAATGGCGGTAAAAGATCAGACATGATGGGGTAAAACCGGTTGGTAAAATCAGTTAAGGACGCTAATCTTTTGCAATTCATTTATAGATCATATATGTTGCTGCATTTGGGTTCAGAATTTAATTATAAAAAGTATTTTTTCAACAAGAATTTTAAGACACCTAATAAGCAATAAACAATGAACAATATTAAGTTTTTATTAAAGATACATCAGTAAACGCTTTGAAAATATTAAATTCTACACTTTTTAATAAAGACTTTTTATGTTTTACTCCTTAATGAATTAATTAGTGTATTTAGAACTCGTTAATATCTACCTTCTTAAATTCAAAATTGGTAAATCAACTATCGTTTTGTCAACGAGGGGTTGACATATATGGTTGGACCTTTCGCTCGCATTAACTTTGACATGAATTCAAATCTTGAATTTTTCCGTTGGTAGACTATACGTAAATTTCATCGTAAATTCTCGCTAAAGTTGGTAGTTCTCCCCAACCTCACATAAGTGGAAATCCTCTCCATTTCGATACAAATTGAGATATATGTTACTATGATTTTAGGTGTATAAAAGTAAATATTTATCACTATTTCTATAAATGTGTGCCAAATATGTGTTGTTATATACCTCTAAAACATTAGTAATAGAATTTTTTATTTCTTTTGAGAAATAAAAAGAAATTTTACCCTTACATGAGGGTGTATCTCCCGTGATCTAAATTTTATATTAGATCCAAAATTACACGAATAATTACTTTTGTATAAGGAAAGGTCTTTTCATATATAATAGGGATATAAACAAGAATAGACAGCGTGAAAACACCATTATAGCCAAGTTTAAATGTTCTTAAAGACTAATCATTTTGTCAAAAAAAAAAAAAAAAGACAATCAATTTTTTAATTTTTGTTTTGTGATAACTTTTTTTTTTGAGAGGGTTTTGTGATAACTTATCAGGCAGCAACTTAGAAAACGTGATAAGCATTTTTTTGTCTTTTAATTAGTCATTTCGCTCGATCAAATTCTTGAACTTGACAGCTTGGTCTAAAATGGAGAAACAATTCCATTCATACACATCTACATCATGTTTAACACAAGGCTTCTTTCTGGTGGCGATATAAACATTTATTACACTTTTCACACAAAAATATCGTCTATTAATTGACACAACAAACTTTGGAGAACAAAAATAATTTTTCAAATTTGATGCTCTTCTCTATCTACTTCTATACAAACAATGGCAACTTTCCTTTTCTCCTTCCCTGAAACAATCTCAATATTCACAGGATACACAGAAAATAAATTATTTAGAGGAAGATGAAGAATGTTTCAAGCTGTGCTCATCAAGCCAGGAAATGATGTCACTCAAAACTTGAATTATTATTTCATCAGGCTCACCCTCAAGAAGAGAATGGTAAGCATCCTTGTAAAGTTTGAGCTTCTTGTCTGAGCTGCTAGCTTTCTCATAGAATGCTTTGCTCACTGAGGGATCAGTCACAATATCAGCCTCCCCATGAAGGATTAGCAATGGCAAAGACACCTGTAATCACAGCCATTAAACGTGAACGTTAACAGGAATCAGAGTCTTGAAGAGTGAATGAGTCTTAATAGAAACAATAAGATATTCCGATAATTGTTAGCAAGAACTCTCCTACACACCAAACACTAGTTGTGAAGTTTCATTATAAAATAGGGGTTGATACTTGATATTTGTCTCGTATTTAAAAAAAAATAAGCATAAAAAGTGTCACAAATCAGTCCAGGGAGACAAGACAAGAAGAGAGCTTGCTCACACGGATGCAGTTTATATATATAGACATTTAACAAGTAAAAAAGATCAGGGCATACTTCTTCCAATCTCCGTTCAATTTCTTGAGTAGTTTTAAGCATTTCGACAGCAGTCCACAACCGTGGTTTATCTTTGTAAGCAATAACATTATAGGCTGTCTGCACAGACATCAGAAAAACGTAAGTATGGATGCAACAATGACAGTTCAGATAAGGGCAGAAGAAAAGATGCAACAATGCCGAAGCACTTTCAAGGTTATATGGATGGATGTGTTAACCTGTTTGATCCCTAGGTGATCTTCTCTATACCATCTATAGAATTAAATTATCGAACAAAAAATAATATTCTATTGGATTTAGATATACTAACCATTTCTCTCTTCTTCAGTTCTCTAAATGCTGCCTCTGCTAAATTCTTCTGTGGAACTAACTTGTGCCTTGGTAGAACATTAGCTATGCCAATAAGGATCTGAGTTAGCAACTTCGGCGGAACCATGTCATCTGCAATCTACAATACATAGAATGTCTGGTCAAAAGAAGATCATAGAAAATCCTACCAGAACTCATAACTTGAATTTGTTTCGGAAAAAATATACTTTACACATAGGTGCAACAAGAATGGCACCATCCCACGCTCTAGGTTGTTTAAGGTGCATCTTTAAAGCAACAGCTCCACCCATAGACTGTCCAAAGAGGAAGCTTGGAAGAGAATGGAATTCTGGGTTTTCTGCTACAGAACAAACCAAAACTTGCGTAAGAATATCTTCGTATCAGAATTGAAAACTCCATTTTTATTAACTTGTATGCAATGTAATAACAATTAAATACATCACAATTTGTAAAGAATGAATTCCATTGTTTACGTGCAAAGGAAAGTATAATAGATATACCCCAGATGGCCCCTTCCATGTGAAAGCAACAGTTCAACTTTCCAGTCAAAGAAGCACATTCAAAAGACATCAACAAGTTAGAGTCACTTTCTTTGAACCAGTAATGACGCTTATGAAGACAGTTGAAAGTTTTTCTTTATCAGAAACAAAACTCAGTTTCCAGACTGATCATGAGAAGAATTAATCAATAATTCCAAGAAAGTCTATTTTACACAACTGCTAAGTGACAAATCCACTTTACTAACTTCCTAAATTGAAAGATATAAAGATATTGACCAATGAAAAAGAAAAAGTGAGGTGGTAAAACTTCAGCGCAAAGAATTCCTTGTGAATACTAAACTACAAGAAAAAATTTCCTCAGCCACTTAATTCTAAACTACAAGAAGAGCAAAAACTTTTTATCCACCTAATAGGGATGCAACCCTGCCCTCACCCTCCTAAAACTCCCCTGTATATTTAATTTGACACTTCCAAACCTTGTTTTCCCCTGAAGGTACTCAACTGTTTTCACTTTGGACCTTGGATGTTTTAGTTCTAACTATATCCTTTTTTTTTGGTGAATAGTTCTAACTATATCCTCTGGCCTAAAACACCTATATGACATAACTCCTCAGTTTTACACTCATTTTTTATAATGTTCTCCACAAATTTTTCCATGAAGAAGCGTTACTTCGTATAGACTACTTTCAGAAGGAAAACTGCTATGAGATATACAAAACAAAAGAAAACATTCACCAGCACAAAATTCTTTAACTCCGCGCCTGAAGTACTCATGGCACGAAGGTACACTATTATAGTCCCCTTCCTGAGGAGAAACTAATTCTACCACAGCGGATTCGTAATATTCAAATTTCAAGATGGTGTTAACTGACCATTCAAGACACAGCTTGATGTGAGTTTAGGTACCTTTGATTTTGGAGTAAATCTCGATGACATCATCAACAAGCCCATCAAAACTGGGAATATAGCAATGGAGACCTTCTGAAAGACCAAATCCTGGATAATCCATAGCAAAAACTCCATATCCAGCTGATGCTAATTTTCTAGCTATTCCTGCAAATAATTTCATGATATGATTGAGTCAGTAGTCCACAATTTAACTTAATCTAGTTACTTGTAGCAACCAGAACTTAATAGCAGCTACATGCCTTCAAAGAAAAAGGTGCAAGTGTCTCCATAACCATGACAGTAAAACACAGCTGCTTTGGGCCTAGCAGCCCCAGGAAGCCAACTTTTATAGAAGATTTCTATGCCCCTTGAGTTCACCTCATATGACTGTTGCAAAGCACACCAAGTAATGCAACATCAGAAAAGCATAGAAAAACAGAACAATGACAAGGTGACATTCATGCCAATTCAAAGTAATACTAAGGCAAGCTTGTCTTTTTTATTTTTTTTTAAAGGTAACAAATCCTCATTTTAAACACAAATAAATTTTATGTAGATCATTTCGGACTAGGCTTCATACCTCCTTCATTTTTAGTCCCTCGCACGGAGTCTGCAAAGCATAAAGGAATTGGACTTAGCAATTAGAGGAAGTAAAATTTTACAACTTTAAAGTGTTAGAGACCAAAAACCATAATTATGGAAATATCAAGAAACTGATGGTTTGGAAAGGGTATGGAGAAGATAAACTGTACAAATTTCATTCCCCATGACTGTGTGTGATGCATAGAGAATAAGATGCTGAACAAAGTCAGGGAAAAAAGGCATTAAGTTCAAAAAGTAATAACTACATATATAAGCAATTCAACCATCTTTATAAATAGTCATCCAAATCCAAAGTTTCAATAGATTGCTTAGCAATCTTGCATCATTGAATTCAATAACTTTTAGTACTCCACAGTGAACCAAACCTAACCACATCTCAACTACCCTGAACAGCACTAATTAAGTACCACAGAACTACAGAAGAGAAAATTGAAGAAACAAAACTAAACAAATTATAAAAAACACAAAACGAGACCAAATAAAGAGAAGGTGGATATTATATATATATACATACCTTAAAGAGTATATGGTCAATCCCCAGCTGAATATCCTTGAAGGCCTCACGAGCTTGTCTTCTAGCGGACACTTGATCCATTTTAGCATCCAAAATCTTGTGCAGCTCATTGTCAACACCTGGAAACCTCATGGGACGCATGGTCAATGTCTTTACCTCTCTCCTAAGCAGCAAACAAACTGCACCCCTGAATTCTAAACGCTTGGATTCAGCCTAAGGATAAGAAAACAATGCAAACCCACACACCCCACATGAAAAAGCAACAAGCTTTTCACTTCTTTTTGTTTTTGGGAAACAAAAACGCAAGCGAAGGAAACAGAATACTAAAAAAGCTGAATATTTTGTAGGCTTTTAAAAGTACCGTCTAAATGGTGGTTCCCGAAAAGCTTTGAGAGTCTCAGAGCCATGTGATGGTTTGTTCATTGAATATGAATCGAGAGAGAGAGAGCGCGTGTCCCCGGAAACTAGGAAAACGGAGAATGACTGCAACAACATAAATAGGTAAACGTGGCGCACTTAGATATACTTTGAGTATGGGAGCTGCAAATCCAAGTGTGAAAATATTTTTGTTTTTTATTCCAGAATTTCGAAAATTGGTACCCGTCAAGAAACAATAAAATAGGTAAACTGTGCGCATTTGGATATACTTTTAATTTTGAAAAAGAAAAAAAAATGTCATTCGTGCATTTCGTGTAAAATCCCTTAGTACCATATAGCAAGACTCTTTAGTTTTTTTTTTCCCATGATAATTAATTAACAAACAACGGTTGCTCGTGCAATGCATGAGGTTATACATCTGTACTCGAGGTTCTTATAATGTCTACATATTATTTAAAAAATCACTTAAAAAATTTAAGTTGTTTTTTAAATCTATAAAATTTCAATGTAGGAATAAATACTGAGATGGAATCAATTTCATACTAATTTAGAATTTATAAAATTATATTAGAAATAAAAAATATCAAAACATTCCCAACAGTAACTTCAAAAAATTATTCATATAAATTTAGATATCAGCGTGCTTTTGGGTAAAATATTAATCTTGTTTGGTATATTTATACTATTAGTACATTATATTTTTGATTAAATAAATTATATTGTAGTGTTATAGAAAAAGAAAGAAACTCTAACATGGTTCTTTCTAAGACTCTGCGTGCGACAAAGATTTCTCAAGAAGAAGTTGATCAACTTCATAGGAGTAAGATTAAGGTCCAAAGGAAGCGTCATTGAGTCGTCACGGGGGAGGCCTCTAACCCTCCTAAGGAGGAGGAGTGGATGCAAGAGGGTGACGAGACAAATAAATCATTTGCTAAGATGATAGCTAAGGGCAAGAATGTTCAAGAAAGTGATGAGATGCATGCTGAGGAGGGTGAGAACCTTGAGGAAGAACAAGGAAAGGTCTACCATCCTGGTAGGGGTTGATGAAAAGGGGTAAGCCTTATATTGAACAAGGAAGAGAGGAAACACATCTAGAAACCATGGAAACAAACACTAGTAGTTGCGAAGCTGTTGGGAAAAGTTATTAATTTCGCGACTCTAAAGAATAAGTTGGAACAAGCATGGGCGCAAAACGGGTCGATCTAGATCATAGATTTTTCTAAATAACTTTTTCTGATACACCCTGCAATTATTCAGAGTGATCGAATTTGCACTCTTCGAGCTAGTGTCGGCTCCAGCAATAAGGATTTAGGGAGACAAGAGGATTCAGAGAGAAAGAGGAGAAATTTCAGAAGGATTCTATTGTATTCATAATAACGCAAAATAGGTCTTTACTTGCCTATATATCAACCTAAATGGGCTGACCCCAATCAGAAAAACAGCTTAAAAGAAATTAAACAGCTAAATAGCAAAATACCAATAAAATAGTACCACACCAATCATGATTGACTTGCAACCTGCACCTGATGACCTTATTTCTTAGCAGATAAAATCTTTCATCCAAAGGGGTTTGTTGGGCTTGCGCTTTTCAAGTGTGTCCCTTTGATTTTGTGCTTCTACTGGCTCATTAGGCCTCTCCTCAGTGCTCTCTTTCTCTGTTACTTCAGGGGTCGTATCACTCCCCTCTCCTTCGAAAACCACCTTGTCCTCAAGGTGGAAGTGTGGGTAAGCTTCTTTAAAGGCAGTCAGGTCCTCCCATGAAGCTTCCTCTGGTGGGCAACCGGGCCATTGGATCAAAACCTGAACACGAGGCTGTCCCACTTAACCAAAGATCGTGACGCGCTGGTACGATGGCAGCAGGAGTTTCAATTGGTTGATTCTCATGACAGGATAAAGGCAAGTCCCGAGGAGGCGGCATAGGTGTACCCTTGAAAGGCTTGAGAGCTGATATATGAAAAACCGGGTGAATACGACTGCCTTCTGGCAATTGAAGACAATAAGCTACCTGCCCAATGCGCTCTATCACAGGGAAAGGTCCATAAAACCATTTGCTCAGCTTGTGGTGACGGTTTTGGGTGACCGAGAGCTGCCTGTAAGGTTGGAGACGCACTAAGACCAAATCACCCACTTCCAATTATAGATCACGACGATGGGCATTACTCTTCTGGGTCATACAATGCTGGGCTGCCAACAGATTAGTCTTAAGAATATGCAGCAACTCTGCATGGGAAGTGATGTCCTCATCTAAAGCTTGGATTGAAGTAGAGCCCCTAGTGTACAAGGGAATAGTTGGCGGAGTACGGCCATAGAGAGCTTGGAAGGGGGACATCTTCAACCCACTGTGGTAGCTAGTGTTATAGTGAAATTCTGCCCATCCCAAAAGAGAAACCCAAGATGAAGGTTTATGTTGAGTGAAGGCACGCAAGTACTGTTCCAGCCCCCTGTTAACCACCTCAAATTGGCCATCCGTTTGAGGGTGGTAAGCACTACTCATAGCCAGCTTTGTACCGCTCAATTCAAACAATTTCCGCCAAAAGGAGCTGACAAAAACAGGGTCACGATCCGACACAATAGAGCGAGGAAACCCATGGTGACGAACTACTATGTCAACAAACAATTTTGCAACTTTGGCAGCCGTGAAGGCAGTGGGGAGAGCACCAAAATGAGCGGATTTAGACAAGCGGTCCACAACCACCATAATCACTGTGAGGCTGTGGGAGGGACGAAGGCATGTGATAAAATCCATAGTAATATCCTCCCACACGCTTTCGAGGTGGGAGTGGTCAGAAAAGACCGTGAGCACTTGGGTGGAGTATTTTATTTGCTGACACGTCAAGCACGCAGCAACATAACTCTCCACTGATTGGCGCATTCGTGGCTGTCATACCCTAATTTTGTCCGGTAAAATAACATTCAAAAAGAACAAAAATAGTAGTAGAGAAGAAAGAAGGAGAAAGAAATCTTGAAGAGAAAAGAGGTTGAAAAAATTTGTACTTTGGTATAGCTTATGTATTCTGGGTGTAATTAATGTTGTGGAGATGGTATTAAAGTGATTTTTACCTTGTTAGAAAGCTAAAACAAAACTCTACAACTTTGATGAGGAACCCAAGAGTCAAATATGAAGTTTACTAAGTCCAAATTGACTTGGAAGTAAGAACAAGTATGCTGAAAAATGGTTTTGAACAGTATGTAAAGATTAGGTCATATCTTGAGTTGTAGAAGTCTTTTTTTAATGAAACCAATGCCATTTGAAAGCTAACATCCTTGGCTACAAATGTTATGAAGGACTCGGGACTTGATTCTAACGATTTACTGCCCTAAAATACCATGAAAGTTATAAAACTGCACAAAAACGGACAACACATCATGTTGAATAACGTTCAAAGAAAATATCGTATCTTGAGCTATACTTGTCCAAATAAGGTGTTATTTATACTGTTGGAAAGATAAGAAAAAGATCTACAACTATTATTTTGGATTACAAACCCAGATCGACCTCTATCATGGACCAAATCGAGCATGAAGTTCGAGACGTGATGTTACATGTATTGTTCGGGACAGCCACTTGTGTTGACAATATCTTGAGTTGTAGATATCCTTTTGAGATGAAACTTGTGCCATTTGAAAGCTGGAAACAATGTCTATAATTCTTATGAAGGTCATGAAGCACAATAAAGTTGTTTTAAGTGTTGTATTAGTGCTCAAAGTTGGCTATTTAGTTTTGTTGAACATTTAAAATATCAAACTTAAGAAGCCAACTCCCAACTTTACTATTGAAGTCCCACTTTGAAAAATCCACACTCTTTCAACCTCTCATTCTCCTATATAAGGAGTGCATCACCAAGCACTAAGATCATCCAAGAAAAATGGATTAATGGGCCTAGTGCAAAGCATAGGGCCTTTGCTTTAGTCAAAAAAATTTTAAGAGGGTTACTATCCCTTTTCAACATTCAAGATTGGAGGGATTCATGGGTCTGACGCATTGTGCCCAACAAAAAATATTTTCTCTCGAGGTAAGTGCATTTAATTCCTTCTTTCTTTTTCTTTTTATGTATTTTTTTTAGTATGTTTATGTTTGTCTTTATTTATAATGTTAGATACTTTTGTTATATTTGCTATTATTAATAATTGTTTCTAGCTTAGAAAATAATAATAATAATAATAATAATTTAAAATATTAGTAGTGATTACGCCAAATCCACTTTTGGTTTGGTCACTACGCAAACTTTTTCTGATGACTACTCCAAATCCTCTTTTGGTTTGGTCATCATAATTTCCTAATAAAAAATCTAATAAATATTAGTAATGACAACGCCAAATCTACTTTTGGTTTGGTCACTACGCAAACCATTTTCCGTTTCAAAAACTTAAAATCAATGACTACTCTAAATCCTCTTTTGGTTTGGTCATTACAAAAATCTTAATAAAATACCTTAAAATATTAGTAGTGATTACGCCAAATCCACTTTTGGTTTGATCTCTACGCAAACCATAAACATTAAGTCATGATTGATTAATTAAAATCAACCAACACACAACCATTTTCTACCCAAGAACTACGTAGCCTTTGATTTCTCCACGCACTGAGATACGAGGAGCAGGAGCCCACTCCTCCAAGCGCAAAAATAAACAACTTTTATTAAGCCTTTTTATTTATTTATTTCATCATTGTAAATCTTTGTCTTTTTTTAATAAAAGGGAAATAAATATTTTTTAGAAGTTAATAAATTTTGCACAATTAGTTAGAGGTAACCTTTTTCGAAAGGATGTTGTGGGGTGCTAATACCTTCCCTACGCATAATCGACTCCCGAACCCAAATCTGGTCTCAAGTACCATTTTTCTTCAAAAAAGGTTTTTTCCAATATTTTCCCTATGAAATAAATTATTGGTGGCGGCTCCATTAAACTCGAATAAATCCCTCCGGATTTTTCGGTCGCTACAGCTGGCGACTCCACTGGGGACAATTTTTTTTTTAGAGAGTCAAGCCTAAATAACAGATTGTGCTAAATAGTTAACTCTTATGTTTAGTTTCCCTTGTTTTATTTATTTATTTACTTACTTATTTATTTATTTATTTATTGTTCTTTTGTGAATATTTGTTGTGAATGTTATGCATATATTGAACCTTAGGTTAGAAGACCATATTTTGTATATTTCATTTGTTTTGACTTGGGTAATTTTAGGTTGCCTCCATCACACACCTCACTTACACACCTTTTACACACACTTATGAGTGGGACCCTATACCCGGGCCCGAGTGCAGCTTAGGGAGTGGGAGGTTGTTAGTGATAGTCACTTCGAATCTACTTTCGATTTGGGTATCATGAGAACCTCATCTAGAGTGCGACTATTCCGTGGGTGCCCACACGTAGGATCTTCTTCCTATTGGTGGTCACATCCCGTAATGGTACTTGGCTCTAGAGACCTTTGGTGAGGAAGTTATTAGTACCACCTGTGAAAGTCCTCACATATCGGATTATTTATAGGCCCTTAGAAGTAGAAATCCTCTGATTTAGGGTAATTTTATTTAGGACACAACGAGGTGGTCTATTTTTCCAGTTGACCTTTCTTTCTTTAAAAAAAAAAATCGAGCAGCATAGGCATTCCATCATTTACAATATTTCAAAAAATAGGCATATCACATTTTTTTTTTGTCCATTTCATTAATAATTTCATTAGTCTGCACGCCCATGCATTCTTTAATAATCAACATGATACAGTTTGATATTAGTGAACTTTAGCATTTTGCATCCATCCTCATTTCATTTAATTTCTGGGTAGGCTCGCCAAGGAATCGTACGGAAGAGCTAGATTTGATCGGCAAAATAAACATGAGATAAAGTAGTAAAACAGTTTCAAAAAAAACTCATATGTGCCAAAACAATGAGGCTTACGGTTCCCTGGCACAAATAAATAGATCCATGCATCCACATCCATTCATTCATTTTTCTTTTCTTACATACTCATATCATTTTTTTTAAAATCACCAGAAAATAATCAAACAAACTGGTTCCTCGACACCCTTATCGAACTCGCTCTCAATCAAAGATCATGGATGACCAAGAGATGAAAGATGACGTCAATCAGCTGAAGGAACAAATGAGCAATGTCTTAGAGCTGCAGATCTCTTAACAAAGACAAGGTCGCAGATGGGGTATCTCCAAAGAATGAATGATAAAAGTCAAGCTACACCTTCCCACCCATCTGGCTTCGGTCCTATGCAGTTGCAATATGGTCTCAATACTCAAGGGATGATGGTACCTTTTGCAATTTACCCGCAGGGTCCTACACAGTCACCAGTTAACAACCCTCAGAATCAAGTACCACAATTCCCACTTTACGGACTCCCGCCTGGTTACACGCCACCTATGGCCAATGATGATACTACAAACCATAACCCTCAAGGCCCACAGGCACAACAGTTCCCACTATTTGGTCTCCCACCTGCTACACACCGTCAAAGCTAACAATAACTCGCGGCGATTCCCAAGCACTTGTTGTGCAAGATGTAGCTCAAGGATCTGCTCAGATCTGAACCCATACCAGTTCAAAGCTCACCTCCTGGCTTCATGACATACACCTTTCCACCTGGTTATGCACCGTCCCATCTCGGGAATACTCAAAGAGTCAGTACGCCCGTAGTACCCGTGGTGAATCACCGACCATTTGGTTACCCCTATTATATTCAAGGAAATCCATTGAATCCCTAGACTAACCGCATTGCTTGGTCTCGGCTATGGGAGGACCCAATCTAAGCATCCCGATTGGGAATCGGTCGCACGATACGAAGTTGCAAATCCTCGAAGATAGGCTAAGAGCTGTAGAAGGAGTAAGTTATCTCGGTTCAAGTATCGCTTCAGATCTTTGTCTCGTACCGGATGTGGTTGTACCACCAAAGTTCAAGGTGCCGGATTTCGACAAGTATAAAGGGACAACTTGCCCGAAAAGCCACTTGACCATGTACTGTAGGAAGATGGCGTCCTATGCACACGATGACAAACTTCTGGTTCACTTCTTCCAAGATAGCTTAACAGGGGCAGCGTCAAGTTGGTATACACACCTTGAGCAATCTTATATTCGCTGTTGGAAAGATTTGGCGGATGCTTTTTTTGAAGCAGTATAAGTATAACATTGATATGGCTCCTGATAGAATGCAGTTGCAAAACATGGCAAAAAGAGACAATGAGACCTTCAAGGAATATGCCCAACGATGGAGAGGATTGGCAGCCCAAGTGGAACCGCCTCTGATTGAAAAAGAAATGGTGGCCATGTTCATGGATACTCTTCAATCACCCTTCTATGACAAAATGATCGGAAGTGTATCATCAAACTTTTCAGATATGGTCATCGTAGGGGAAAGAGTTGAAGGAGGAATGAGGAATGGAAAGATTGCCCAAAGTTTTGCTGGAACAAGTAACATCAAGAGACCCCCAACAAACTTCGTAAAGAAGAAAGAAGGGGAAACTAATGCTGTGATGACGAGCCCGGGAGGACAAACACAAGGAAAACCACCCCAATTCTTTACCAATTTCCCACATCCTTTTCCATACCCCTACTTTCCACCTCCATACATTGCCGCCGCCTCTCATAATCCAACCCCTACCAAACCAATCAACGATGCCCTTTCACCACCTTCCCCATCCAAACACAAGCACAACCACCGCTCTCACCCAACCAAACCAAAACCAGAAAAATGACCAAGAAAAGAAAGCCCAATTTGATCCTATTCCCATGACCTATACTGGATCTGCTCCAACACCTCATCAGCAACTCCTTGGTTTCTCCCACGCTCAATAAAACCACTTTAACCTCCCTTCCCAAGAGGATATGACCCAAATGCCAAGTGTGAATTTCATGCTGGGGCAGTAGGTCACACAACTGAAAATTGCAAGGCTTTGAAGTACGTGGTTCAAGATCTGATCAATGCCAAGTGGTTGAGTTTTAAGGAGGATGGGCCTAATGTGGGTAATAATCCCCTTCCAGGTCATAGAGGTCCAGCAGTCATTGCCATTACTGAGGAGTTTGGGGACCAACACCTGATAGCTAGATTGGAAGGCAGGGAGCCAAAAGATGAGAGTATCCCCATCTGTGACATCAGGCAAAGCCTTTGGAGTGCAGGAATGTTGAATCCGAATCAGATAGCAGCTATCAAGGACGATCGCAGGCGTAAAGCGTTTACAATGTCAACCTTGTCCACCCTTGCTCGAATGAAGAACTTGGAAATTGGGAGATCGTTGAGTTTCCGTGATCTTTGATTCAAAGTAATTATGTAATGCAAATTATATTGCTCGCCTAAGGCTTTAGAATAATTTATTGTTAAAAGGGCACACATTTCATTTCAGTACCATTATCAATAAAATGCACTTTGAATTTTCTAATCATTTCCCTTTTCTTTTTTTTCATCTTTTCCATTCCCTTTCTTCTTTTTCGTTTTTTCTTTTCGCCGATTTTAACTAATGCAAATCCAAAAATATTGTCTTTGAAAATGACGATGTCAGTGACTCATACTATAACTTTGACTACCCCATGAGGACAATTGGGAAACCCCTTCTGAACCGATGAGATTGATGGAACAAGAGGTAAGAGTGATACAACCCCACGAGGAAGAATCAAATAATCAAACCGACACTCGAAAGTGACAAAAGTAGTTAATAAAAATAGAAAGAAAAAGGTAAAGCAAATGCACAATTTGCCAAAATTAAGTTTTATGAAAATTTGAGCAATGAGGTTTTGAGATGAAGTTTGACCTTTTTTTTCTCTATCCCAAAATGAAAATGTATATCCCTTGCTACCCCCTTTTGAGCCCTAAAATTTCTTTCAAATACCCTATACAAGGATCACTCATCCATTGGAGGTCGGACAATAGTCTATTCAATTTCATCTGTCAAAAAAAAGCAAGCAAGCAAGCAAATGGCAAATACAACGTATCAAAGACGCTTGCAAGAATAAAAATCAGTAAATAAAAATGTCAAAATAAAACAAAAGCAATTATGCTAGCAACCATCAAAGTGCATCTTTGCACTAAAAATTCTTGTTAAAAAAAGCCCTCAAACACCTTTTGAGCCTGAAATATCCTTTCTTTTGTGACCCTTCAACCCACGGCCACGTTACAACCCTAATAAAGTCTATTCTCATCAAAACCAAATTGCTCATATTTTCTCAAAACTTGATTTTGGAAGAGGAAATCCATGTAAACTCCTCATTGCAGTTTTTTGCCAAAAATGTGGTTGTCAAATTCATCAAAAGGGATATGATCTGCCACCATGGTCTGCCAAATAAGATAACTAAGTTAAATAACAAGATGATGAAGGAGTTGTGTGATGACTTCAAGATCCAACATCATAATTCCTCACCATACCGCCCAAAGATGAATGGGGCAGTTGAAGCTGCAAACAAGAACATCAAGAAGATTGTCCAAAAGATGGTGGTAACATTTAGAAACTGGCACAAAATACTCCCTTTTGCCTTACACGGTTATCGAACTTCGATTTGCACCTCAACAGGGGCAACCCCTTTCTCGTTGGTGTATGGAATGGAAGCAATGCTTCCCATTGAAGTCGAGATTCCCTCGTTAAGGGTATTGATGGAGACGAAACTAGAAGAGGCAGAATGGGTTCAGGCTCGGCTGGATCAATTGAATCTCATTGAAGAAAAGAGAGTGATGGCCTTATGTCATGGGCGATTATATCAACCAGGATGAAGAGGGCTTACGAAAAGAAAGTTAGTCTCGGGAATTCCAAGAAGAAGACCTAGTACTCAAGAAGATTTTGCCCATCCAAAAGGATTCTCGTGGAAATGGACTCCAAATTATGAAGGCCGTATATTGTGAAAAAGTTTTTCTGGAGGAGCCTTAATCCTCACAAGGATGGGCGGTGAAGATCTCCCACTCGGTGAACTCGATGCGATCAAAAAATATTATGCCTAAAAAGAAAAAAACATATGAAAAGCCAAGCAAAAGTGAGCTCGCTAGGTTGAAAACCTGAAAGAGCGACCTAGGCAAAAATTAGAGTGACTGTTGGATTGAAAACTTGAAAGAGCAATCCAAGCAAAAGTTAAGTCTGAAATCGGACATTGAAGAAGGTGATGCATCGAGGGCTCTTACCCAATGAGGCGATTCTATATATTTTAAGTAGAGTAATGAGTAATCAAAGTTATGGATATGGGAAGTTGGCATTTGTTCCTACAAAGACACAAACTATAAAATATCTGCTTAGTTATTGTCTTTCTTTGTTTTTTTCTTCCTCCTGCGTTTTTCTTGAAGTATTTTCAAGTTTGTGTAACTTCAGTCCTTGAACACATAACTCTTCTTTTGAATACCAAACACCTTCGTTATTGTATTTCAAAATGTTGTTTTATGATAATAGGCACTGAATTATGAAGCATGTGATGATATGAGAAAGCATTACGGTTATTATATACATCTTAAGAATCACGAGGAAACGCCAAATCTCAACAAATAAGTTTCAAAAAGGACAAAGGGATTACCTTTAAAAAAGTAACTAGTGCTGCATTGATAACTCGCGCTCTCTCCCAATCGAAGCATAGCATGACTAAATTCGATGAATCTCAGTCCATCCCATATCTTTAAGCACTAGAGATCATACGGGACGAGGAATCAGTAAAAATAATAATCGCATTGCATACACGCACCACATGTCATCTATTCATGCATCATCTTCATATCACAACCTTTCCGGTGCTTTGTTATGCTTGGTCCATGCATCAGTATCGATCATTCGATTGTTTTCAAAACAATATCACGAGCATTGGTCTTTTATTTTTGCTTTACGGCGACACGCCAAGTATCGCTCACTCTTTATTGCTTTCCGATCAGCGTCGATGCGACCTGGCGGAGATCCTTCTTTATAGTTTTCGATAAATGCGCGAGCATCACCCTTTTTATTGCTTTAAGATTCTGCGTCGCGACCTGGCGGTAGTCCCTCATTATTGCTTTTTGACCAACATATCGAGGACCTGATGTTGATCCTTCTTTATTGCTTTCCAAGCGGCGTCAATACCCTACTTGGCGTTGAACCTTTCGATCACCGCGTCGATGCGGCAGCGGTGACCGCTTCTTTATTGCTTTCCATCGGCGCGTCAATACTTTATTTGGCGTCGAACCCTCGTTGTTTTCCAATCACGCGTCGATGACCTGGCGGTGACCGCTTCTTTATAGTTTTCGATAAGCGGCATGGCGTTAATCACTCATTATCTGCTTTTTTGATCAGCGTCGTGCGACCTGGCGGTGACCGCTTCTTTATTGCCGATAAACGCGCTAGCGTTAATCCCTCATTATTGCTTTCCGATCACCGCGTCGACCGACCTGGCGGAGATCCTTCTTTATTGCTTTATAACGGCATGGCGTTAATCCCTCATTATTGCTGATCAACTGCGTCGATGCGACCTGGCGGTGACTTCTTTATTGCTTTAGATGAACGGCGCAGGCGTTAATCCCTCATTATTGCCTTTTGAATCTGCGTCGACTGCGACCGGAGATCCTTCTTTATTGCTTTACGATAAACGCGCATGGCGTTAATCCCGATATTATTCCTCACCTCATCCTTCGCTTTATCACGATTCAGGACAAAATTAGTGTCTTTATCTTTACTTATCTTTTACAATGAAATTTGAAAACCATTGTTATTCATATTTTCTAGTAAAATATAATTAAAGAGGGGCAGCTGTCATACCCTAATTTTGTTCGGTAAAATAACATTCAAAAAGAACAAAAATAGTAGTAGAGAAGAAAGAAGGAGAAAGAAATCTTGAAGAGAAAAGAGGTTGAAAAAATTTGTACTTTGGTATAGCTTATGTATTCTGGGTGTAATTAATGTTGTGGAGATGGTATTAAAGTGATTTTTACCTTGTTAGAAAGCTAAAACAAAACTCTACAACTTTGATGAGGAACCCAAGAGTCAAATATGAAGTTTACTAAGTCCAAATTGACTTGGAAGTAAGAACAAGTATGCTGAAAAATGGTTTTGAACAGTATGTAAAGATTAGGTCATATCTTGAGTTGTAGAAGTCTTTTTTTAATGAAACCAATGCCATTTGAAAGCTAACATCCTTGGCTACAAATGTTATGAAGGACTCGGGACTTGATTCTAACGATTTACTGCCCTAAAATACCATGAAAGTTATAAAACTGCACAAAAACGGACAACACATCATGTTGAATAACGTTCAAAGAAAATATCGTATCTTGAGCTATACTTGTCCAAATAAGGTGTTATTTATACTGTTGGAAAGATAAGAAAAAGATCTACAACTATTATTTTGGATTACAAACCCAGATCGACCTCTATCATGGACCAAATCGAGCATGAAGTTCGAGACGTGATGTTACATGTATTGTTCGGGACAGCCACTTGTGTTGACAATATCTTGAGTTGTAGATATCCTTTTGAGATGAAACTTGTGCCATTTGAAAGCTGGAAACAATGTCTATAATTCTTATGAAGGTCATGAAGCACAATAAAGTTGTTTTAAGTGTTGTATTAGTGCTCAAAGTTGGCTATTTAGTTTTGTTGAACATTTAAAATATCAAACTTAAGAAGCCAACTCCCAACTTTACTATTGAAGTCCCACTTTGAAAAATCCACACTCTTTCAACCTCTCATTCTCCTATATAAGGAGTGCATCACCAAGCACTAAGATCATCCAAGAAAAATGGATTAATGGGCCTAGTGCAAAGCATAGGGCCTTTGCTTTAGTCAAAATTTTTTTAAGAGGGTTACTATCCCTTTTCAACATTCAAGATTGGAGGGATTCATGGATCTGATGCATTGCGCCCAACAAAAAATATTTTCTCTCGAGGTAAGTGCATTTAATTCCTTCTTTCTTTTTCTTTTTATGTATTTTTTTTAGTATGTTTATGTTTGTCTTTATTTATAATGTTAGATACTTTTGTTATATTTGCTATTATTAATAATTGTTTCTAGCTTAGAAAATAATAATAATAATAATAATAATTTAAAATATTAGTAGTGATTACGCCAAATCCACTTTTGGTTTGGTCACTACGCAAACTTTTTCTGATGACTACTCCAAATCCTCTTTTGGTTTGGTCATCATAATTTCCTAATAAAAATCTAATAAATATTAGTAATGACAACGCCAAATCTACTTTTGGTTTGGTCACTACGCAAACCCTTTTCCGTTTCAAAAAACTTAAAATCAATGACTACTCTAAATCCTCTTTTGGTTTGGTCATTACAAAAATCTTAATAAAATACCTTAAAATATTAGTAGTGATTACGCCAAATCCACTTTTGGTTTGATCTCTACGCAAACCATAAACATTAAGTCACAGATTGATTAATTAAAATCAACCAACACACAACCATTTTCTACCCAAGAACTACGTAGCCTTTGAATTCTCCATTTGCACTGAGATACGTGAGAGCAGGAGCCCACTCACAAGCGCAAAAATAAACAACTTTTATTAAGCCTTTTTATTTATTTATTTCATCATTGTAAATCTTTGTCTTTTTTAATAAAAGGGAAATAAATATTTTTTAGAAGTTAATAAATTTTGCACAATTAGTTAGAGGTAACCTTTTTCGAAAGGATGTTGTGGGGTGCTAATACCTTCCCTACGCATAATCGACTCCCGAACCCAAATCTGGTCTCAAGTACCATTTTTCTTCAAAAAAGGTTTTTTCCAATATTTTCCCTATGAAATAAATTATTGGTGGCGGCTCCATTAAACTCGAATAAATCCCTCCGGATTTTTCGGTCGCTACAGCGGCCAATAGAAGTTAGCAGCTAAGCGGACCAAGGTACGCTTTACTCCCACGTGGCCACCACTAGGTGTGTCATGGAACTCACTGATTAGTTGGGAACACAGAGCAAAATTTGAACTAGCCACATAACGGCCCTTATATAACACCAAGCCTTGTGTGATGGAATAGGGAAAGGTGAGAGTCCCCTGCTGGAATTTAGTATGGAAAGCCATGAGAAATGGGTCCATAGCATTTTCTTGAAGCAGTTGTTGAATAATACCAAAGGTGGGACCACAAACCAAGGCCAAAAAACTGGGGTGAGTATGGGGGTTGTCCTGGGGCCACTCCGCCGGAACTCGGGACAAAGCATCCGCCACTCTATTAGAAGCTCCCGTTTTATATTCAATGCGAAATTGAAAACCCAACAGTTTGCGAACGTATGCCTACTGATATGGTGTTTGAACAACCTGCTGTAGAAGCTCCCTTATACTCTTATGGTCAGTGCGAATGACGAAGAAATGCCCCAAAAGATATTGGCGCCATTTAAGACTACCTCGGTAATGGCGTGCAATTCCTTGAGGTAAGCAGAAGATCCCTGCATCTATGGTCCCAATTTCTTGCTAAAGAAGGCGATAGGGTGATTTTCCTGCATAAGGACAGCACCAAGCCCAACATTAGAAGCGTCGGTTTCGATGACAAACTCCTTGTTAAAGTCAGGAAGACGCAAAATAGGGGCTGCCATCATGGCCTGCTTAAGGGCGTCGAAGGCATGAGAAGGCTCAGAAGACCATGCAAAAGCATCATGGCGGAGGAGGTCAGTCAACAGAGCAGCAATACTAGCATAATTAGCAATGAAGAGGCGGTAGTAGCCTGTAAGACCCAAAAAACCACGCAGCTGCTTGACTGTCTTCGGAGCAGGCCAGTTGAGCATGGCGTCCAACTTGCTAGGATCCGCATGGACTCCTGTGGAAGAGACTATGTGACCCAAATATTCAATCGATTCTTGACAGAAAAAACACTTCGACAGCTTGACAAAGAAACGGTTATTCAACAAGCAACTTAAAACCAAATCCAAATGAACCAAGTGATCATTCAAGGAGGTACTGTAAATCAAAATGTCATCGAAAAAAACAATGACAAACCTCCTTAAGTAAGGGGAAAACAATTGATTCATGGTGGCTTGGAATGTCGACGGCGCATTGGTGAAGTCGAATGGCATGACTAAGAACTCAAAATGGCCTTCATGAGTGCGAAAGGCAGTCTTATAAGTGTCGCGGGGGTGAACCCGAATCTGGTGATACCCTGCTCGAAGGTCCAGCTTAGTGAAAATTGTGGCACCACCCAATTCATCCAGAAGCTCATCGATCATGGGAATGGGAAATTTATCCTTGATTATGGCAGTATTCAATGCTCGGTAATCAACGCAAAAACGCCACGAGCCATCCTTTTTCCGAACTAGCAACACCGGAGAGGAGAAATGGTTGTGACTGGGAACAATGATCCCTTGGTCAAGCATTTCCCGGATCAATTTCTCCATTTTCGCTTTCTGAAAATGAGGGTAACGATAGGGTCGCACATTGACCGGTTTAGTTCCCTCAACCAAATGAATGCGATGATCCACTGTGCGATGTGGTGGCAAGCCCGTAGGCATTTGGAACACTTCCTAAAATCGAAGAAGGACTTTGGTAGCAGAAGGAGGAAGGTCCTGTGGAAATTCCAGAGAAGAGGCACTCTTCACAGGCACATCAGCAACACAACTGGAGATAGTAAAAATACCTGCAATCGCATCACTGTGAACTAAGGCTTGCAATTGGTGCAGAGACACGGCTTGTTTGTCTAAGGAGGAGTCACCCCGTATAATCACCATATTGCCTTCCCATTCAAACTCCATTATCAAAGCAGAGTAATCGTGGGCCACCCTACCAAGTAATTGCAACCAAGGAAAGCCCAAAACGACATCCGGTCCTTCAATGTCCAAGATAAACAAATCCACAGGAAAGGTAATACCTTGAAGAAGAAAAGGTGTTGACTTGCAACAATACTGACACACTAAGGAGGTACCGCATCTAGTAGCGACCCTAAACCGCGGAATAGAGGACACCGCGAGACCCAATCATTCCACCAACGCCGGTTTGATGAAGTTGTGGGTGCTTCCACTGTCAATGAGGAAGTGAAATTGGCGAGAGTCGAAGGATCCAGAAACACACAGGGATCGGCCTTGAAGTTGGCTAGACAAGTCGTGCAAGCTGGAGATGTCACCGGAGAGATCCACGGTCGGAGATTCCTCCAACTCCGGTGGTTGTTCCGGGTCTTCATTATCGGTTCCCAGAAGGAGCAGAAACTTGCTGCGGCAACGATGAGCTGGGTTCCACTTCTCGTCGCAGTTATAGCACAAACCTTTAGCTTGCTTGTCACGGATTTCACCCGGAGAGAAGCGGCGCACCGGTAGGGTCGATTTGTGGGTCGAGTTGGTCGGAGTAGGAAGAAGAGGTGGAAGCTGCGATGGGTTCAGCTTAGGGTTCGCAGATTGGAGTGTGGGGTTTGAAGTGTTTGGTTGGGTTGGTGTTGTGGTTTGGGTCGGGTTAGGGAAAGTGGGAGGCCAAGGCCCACGAGACCATGATTTGGTTGGGTCGGTCGTTTCATCAAGATGGGCCTCATACGCACGCGCCATGGTAAATGCCTCCATGAGAGTGGACGACCGGTGGAACTGAAGCTCTCGGCGGAGCGATCGGTGGTGGCCGGTAATGAAAAAACTGATGAGCAATGGTTCAGAAATACCAGTGCACTTGTTGAGGAGATCCTTGAATTAAGCTTGAAAGTCAGCAACTGATCCAGTTTGGGATAACTTGGAGAGGTCTCCCTCCACATCTTCATACGCCGAGGGGCCAAAGCGGTGGTTCACCGTCTCCAAAAACGTCAACCACAACGGCAATAAATTATTACGCATCGCCCACTGAAACCACGCCGCGGCACGACCTTCCAAGTGGAAGGAGACGATATGCAAACGTGTGTTTTCTGGCGTGCCATGGAAATCAAAGAACGCCTCAATTTGGAAGAGCCAATCAGTTGGGTTGGAGCCATCGAACCTAGGAACATTCAGCTTTAGGGAACGTGACACTGGCATGGCGGAGAGAGTGTCATTGTGCGGTTTCGCAGAGTGGACGGTAGCCAGGGACGGATCCAGAAATTTCGACTAGTGGGGGCAAGATTATATACTATAAATATTTATATATAAAATACATTAATATATAAGTGATAAAATAACAACATATGCTATCATTAAGCAAAAAAATAGAGATAACAAAAACTATAACATTATATACTAAACAAATTGAAGACACCTCAACATCTACAAATTATAATTGCTCTTTACGTGTTTTTATATTTTGAAATTATTGTATGATTTTTTTATTTTCAACACTATATATGTCTCTATGTGTATGTGATTAAACAATCATTTAACAATTTATATCTCAATCATATCAAAAAAGAGTAGCTCATTTTCCAATGAGTAGCTTAGTTTTTATATAACATTTATAACATTATATACTAAAGAAACGAAGACACCTCGACATCTATAAATTATAACTGTTCTCCGCATGTCTTTATATTTTGAAATTGTTGTATGATTTTTTTGTCTTCAACACTATTAAAAATATGTCTCTCTGTGTACCAAACAATCATTTAACAATTCATCTCCCCAATCATATAAAAAAAAAGCAGCTCATTTTCTATTTTTTTCTTTAGTGGGGTTAACACTAAATTTTATGTGGGGTCAAAAATAAAATTATTCAATAATTAGTGACAATAAATA
Organism: Calophaca sinica; assembly: GCA_037113605.1. Taxonomy (NCBI): domain Eukaryota; kingdom Viridiplantae; phylum Streptophyta; class Magnoliopsida; order Fabales; family Fabaceae; genus Calophaca; species Calophaca sinica. The sequence goes on from CM073733.1 coordinate 134,187,962, forward strand.
AATCAGTGGGGTCAAGTGCCCCCAATTGGATCCAAGTGGATCCGTCCCTGACGGTAGCTAACTTGGCTTCTACGGAAACGAGGTGTAGATGTAAGGTGTCATGGATCGTATCAGAGTGGGAATCAAGTGAAGATTGCAGGAAAGTCTGAAGCGAAGCTGATTGTGCATCAAGCTTGGACTGAAGGGCGGACATGATGTCGGAAAGATCCATGGTCAACAGAGAATTAAAGGGGATTCAATGAAAGCACCAACGATACACCCTGCAATTATTCAAAGTGGTCGAATTTGCACTCTTCGAGTGAGTGTCGGCTCCAGCAATAAGGATTCAGGGAGACAAGAGGATTCAGAGAGAAATAAGAGAAATTTCAGGGAGAATAAGGATTCTATTGTATTCATAATAACGCAAAATAGGTCTTTACTTGCCTATATATCAACCTAAATGGGCTGAGCCCAATCAACAAAACAACTTAAAAGAAATTAAACAGCTAAATAGCAAAATACCAATAAAACAGTACCACACCAATCATGATTGACTTGTAACCTGCACCTGATGACCTTATTTCTTAGCAGATAAAATCTTTCATCCAAAGGGGTTTGTTGGGCTTGCGCTTTCCAAGTGTGTCCCTTTGATTTTGTGCTTCTGCTGGCTCATTAGGCCTCTCCTCAGTGCTCTCTTCCTCTGTTAGTTCAGGGGTCGTATCATTTTCTTTGTGAAATTTCACTCCCAAGAGGACTATGACCATTGTTAATCTCATTGGCACAACTTTGAAAGTTGATTTTGAACATAGCTAACCAAACCAGGGTAAATTTGTGAGGATATGCCTCTCTCTATTGTAAGTGGTTGTTTGTTGATGTAAAATGAACCTTAGCCACCATTGTTGGTTGTATCCATTATTCCCTTCTCTATTTTTCTATGTTTGCATAGCAAGATTAACAAAGAGAACATCAAATATATCACAATTTGAACTTAAAAGGAAAATAAAACAAATTATTTAGTTTGGTTCTCTCCTTTATGGAAGCTCTACAGTCTCGACCTATATCTGCCAGTCACAAAATGCAAGACCAAAAAAATACTTTAAAACCAAAGAAATCATATCACATTACCTTTTCCTCAACCTCAAGTATGATTGTATGATACCGACCCACAATTTTTAGCTAAGACAATGGCAATGACTTGACTCAGCAGTTAACATAGTCCTCAAAACTTGTATGCGAGTTATATTAATCCTCCGGACAAAATAATTTCTTAAAATATTAATTCTATCAACATTTCTAGAAATAATGCATCATAAAAAGATTCAATAAAATGACAACTCAAAAGATTTATTCATAAAAGCATTGTCAAATTCAATTTTCTAAAAGCACATGAATGCGTCAATTAAAAGATATTTCATAAATGATGTATTTACGAGCAGAAGTGTGTCACTATAAAAATTGTACTCTTTTTCTTTCGCTAGGTTTTTATCCCACTGGGTTTTTCTTAGCAAGGTTTTAACGAGGCATATTCATAGTATATAGTTATCCAAGGGGAAGTGTTATAAATATGTAGATTTAGTGGATGACTATATCAATATATTTTCTCATTATATCTTTACCATATCCCTTAATTCGGTCCATAACTAGTAGTTCATTATCTCTATAAATAGGGCTATTAGGTTTTTTTTCTTGTACACACTTGATCATATTACTAATACAAATATTATAACTAGTTCATGAAGAAATAGCTTTTGAATCCTGGTTCCTGAAGAATCTGTATTTGAGTCCATATTTCTATTGTCTTGTCTCTTTGTTTTTATTTTTTTTATTTACAACATATTTCACATTTTTAATTTATATTTTGTAAAATCAGAAATTTGTTAAAAAAGCTAGTTATGAGAAAATAAATTGCAGTCATAATTCTTCTCCACAAAATTTGTGAATAGAAAAGAAAAAACTTTTGAGGATGCTGATATGTTAATGGACCTTATTATAAGATTTGAACAAGAAACTAAAGAAATTAGTCATGCGTCTGAGAAAAGTTAAGCCATATGACACATTTTAAACATCAGTCGCATTAATATCACACCCTAAGAGCATCTTTAATGCAAAGCAACTAAATGGGTTGCTTAAATTGCTTTTTGTGGGCACATATTGCCACATAAGATTTAAGCAACCCATAAGCAACCCAACCACAATTTGCTCTAATGGTGATTTCTTGGAAACAACTCATCTTGACCCCACATGTTTATATTATTTTATTTCCACTTAATTTTTTATCCAAATTTAAATATTAATTCAATTATTTTAATTAATACATATAAAAATATTAAATATTAAAAAAATAGAAATTTTGGTTTAATTAATTTTTAGCATAATAAATTTAAAACAATAAGAAATACATAATATTAAATAATAAAAAACGATGTGAAATACATAAAGATGAGAAGTACATAATATTACATTTTAACCGAAATACAAAATATTATATGCTTCATTGTGTTCACGTGCCAAACACGCGCTGGGCCACGTACAATCGCGAATCGAGATTGGAGCACTCCAAATGCCCGTTCCACGTCCTTTCTTGCTGATTTTTGTCGCTGGGCAAATAGTTTTCTTTTTTCTCCTTGCGGCATTGGGATGGTCTTGACAAATGTAGCCCACTCGGGATAAATACCATCAGCTAGGTAGTACCCCATATGATATGGGGTTTTATTCCTGATGTATTGCCTTTGCGGGGCTTGTCCATTCAAAACGTCGTTAAACACATCAGATGTGTTTAACACATTAATGTCATTGTTAGAACCCGCAGTGCCAAAAAATGCATGCCAAATCCACAAGTCATGTGATGCCACGGCTTCAAGCATGATTGTGGGTTTGGCATGATCACCTCGACAAAATTGTCCTTTCCACGCGACTGGGCAATTCTTCCATTCCCAATGCATACAATCAATAGAACCCAACATACCTGGAAAGCCACGTGCCTCCCCTATTTGTAGTAGGCGTGCAATGTCTTCGTTGTTTGGCCTTCTCAGGTACTGAGCACCAAATATCGCGCACACACCCATTACAAATCTGTCTAAGCACTCCAATGTTGTACTTTCACCGATTCGAACATAGTCATCAACACTGTCAGCGGGTGATCCATATGCCAGTATACGAAGAGCAGCAGTGCACTTCTGCAATGGTGAAAGGCCCCTTCTACCAACTGCATCAATCCTTCTCTGGAAGTACTCGTCATGATTGCCAAGTGCTTCTACGATGCGAAGGAACACATGTCTTCGCATTCGGAACCTTCGTCGAAATTGAGCCTCCGTGTATACAGGATTTTCTGAGAAGTAGTCATTGAACAATCGGTTATGTCCTTCTTCACGACTCCGATCTATTACTGTTCTTTTTCTTCTGCGCCTGATGGTGTTGTCGGCTTGTTGTTGACTCTCGCGTACCAACCTTATGACCTCCTCTTCAGTGTTGTCCTCGAGGCATTCATCTACGATTTCGTTCCAGATTGTATCAAAGTCAGTGTTTGGATCCATTATATGGATGATATGAGAAGGTGAGAAATGAGAATAGAATGGTAAAAGATGAGAGAATAGGAGAAGATGAGAGAATGGGAGAAGATTGCACAATTTGGCTATCTTATGTGAGGTATATATAGGCTAGTTCTACAACGGCTAGTTTTATAACGGCTAGTTTTACAACGGCTAGTTTTATAACGACTAGTTTTTTTTATAACGGCTAGTTTTATAACGGCTAGTTTTTTTTATAACGGCTAGTTTTTTTATAACGGCTAGTTTTTATAACGGCTAGTTTTTTTTTATAACGGCTAGTTTTTTTTATAACGGCTAGTTTTTTTATAACGGCTATTTTTTATAACGGCTAGTTTTTTTATAACGGCTAGTTTTTATAACGGCTAGTTTTTTTATAACGGCTAGTTTTTATAACGGCTAGTTTTATAACGGCTAGTTTTTATAACGGCTAGTTTTACAACAACCATGTCTTGGATGAATAAGAATATATTTTCATAACTAGTACATAAACTTTCAAAGCATAAGCTACATAAGTCCTGCTAATTTCTTCTTAATAATTTCACAACAAAAATAATGATTTTCAAGTTGCGCATCATCCATCCCTGATACATCCTTCATGAGGATTTCATACAATGCTGGTATGCTCTCTGCCTCCTTTACCTTGCACTTTGCCTCCTTTACCTTGCACTCAGCCTCCTTTGCCTTGCTAGCTGCCATAATTGCTTCGCTCTCTGCAAGCTTTGCCTCAGCTATTTTTGTCATGGCAATATTTTTTACAGATATAGCAGCTTCCATGGCAGTCAAATCTACAACGGGTGTTGCCGGTTTTGCTATTTCCTTGCTCTTCCTTTTTGCTGCCTTTTGTCCAATTGGGCGATCTGTTGGGATTGATGAGTCATATTCTTCACAACTTCTTGGCGTTTCTGGATTCGATGATGATGAGTACGTCCGATCACCTGTCTTTGATCTTTTTGAAGAGTTGTTCATTGATTCTCCCTTCCATTTAGGCTCACTTCTCAATAATCTCCATGCATGCTCAAATTTGAAACGCTTCTTTGCTATTTGAGAATAAAGCTTAAACGCCTCCGCCATGACATCATTCTCTGATTTACCGCTTGTGTTGTCTCTAACAGCTATTTTGTAGCACCCGCAAAACTTTTGTACTGAAGCATTCATCTTATGCCATCGAGATTTCAGGGCACCTGCCTCCCTCTCTATAAGCCGCCCACGATAGTTGTTATAGTTATCTCTTATTCTTGCCCAAAAGCTATCTGCTTTTTGGTCAACTCCCACGATTGGATCTTTTGAAATGTTGAGCCATGTCTGAATAAGCAACTCGTCTTCTGGTGATTCGAACCTCGACACGCTTGTTCTTCTTAGTAGTACCCTCTTCTTCTTCATCGAGCGTAATGTTTTCCGGTTGAGTGGAGAAGCGTGGGACTTAAGACTCGGAGATGGACCCGATTGGTGATTCCAGTTCATTGTTAGGAGACTCCATGTTCTTCTTTGGTACCCATTGGAGGCCTAAACCACATGGTGGGATTGGGCGGTTGTTGTGGTGGATACATAAACCGTGGGGATTTTGAGAATTGTCGCTGTAGGGGTTGATTTTGCAAGTAGTTCATATAGGCTCGATATTGGGATTTTGAAAATTGTCGCCAGAAGGGGGTTGGTTTTGCAAAAAATTCATGTAGGCCATATATTGAAGATGATTGGGATCCATTTGACAAAAAATAAACAAGATTGAGAATTGATAACAACAAAAAGAATAGAAGTGAAAGATGACAAAGTGGGTGCAAAATAAGTGAATAACCCCACATATTTATATATTTGACAAAATTATGACCGTTGCATTAAGCAAACGGCTCAATTTTATCTCCAACGGAACTTTTTTTAACTTGAACGACTCTATTTTGTGTCAAAGGCTGTATTTTCCCATTTTGACACATTGAAGCGTCCAGAAACGTCCCTTTTGTTCCAGAAACCCCTTTCCCATTTTCCCTTTTGTTCTCCCTCGTTCCAGAAACGTCCACTGGCTTCGTCTCCCTCCTCCCTCTGCCTTCGCCTTCGTTCCAGAAACTCACTCCTTCGTCTCCCTTTGTTTCCCCCCATCTCCCTCGACGACTCTCCCTCCCATTTCACTCCCATCTCCCTCGGCCTCATCGCCCCCTTCTCAAACCCTCCCTCGCCTCATCTTCCAGATCTCCTTCTGTTTCGTACCCTCCCTCGCCTCATCTTCCAGATCTCCCTCATCTACCAGATCTCCTTCATCTCCCTCTGTTTCGTGTAAGCAACCTCGGGCCTCATCTCGCTGCCTTCATCGATTCTACCCGCCTCATCTCCCTCGCCTCATCTCCCTCTGTTTCCCCTCATCTCCCTCGACGACTCTCCCTCCATTTCACTCCCATCTCCCTCGGCCTCATCGCCCCCTTCCAAACCGTCCCTCACCTAGATCTATCTCAAACAGTGAAAACTCTCCCCAGATCTGCGAGCGAGTCACGGCGCGGCCCAGCGTGTCACGACGCGGTGAGTCATGGGAAGACGTATTCTGGATCTGGTTCTGGTTCTGGTCTCAACCATGCAGATCTGTGGATTTTTTTTTTTTTGGGTTGCACCTTAGAATTGTTGAATGTTCTGTGTACTGTACTGAGTAAAAATTTTCTTCGCCAAATTCTGGTTTGTTGAATTATTGTTGATTCTTCTGCAACATTCTGGTTTATGTTTTCTGCTTTGAAGGAAGAATCTGTTTTTTTCCCACTTCTTTTAACTTGATTTTGGTTGATCATGTGAGAGAAAGAATCAATATTTAAAGTTAAAACACCGTTGATGGCAGAAATGCCGTTCACAAAAATTTAGCTTCTGCTACTTCCACGTCAACCTTCTCCAGCGCTGGTGAAGTAGAAAAAACGCTCACCAAAATAAAACACGCTCTAAAACACGAGCGTTAAAGTTGCTCTAAGAGACTAGTCATGCATATGTACCAAGAAAAAAAAAAGAGACTAGTCATGCATCGGAGAAAAGTTATGCCATATGCCAGAGGTGTAAGACATTTTATATCTCAAACACTGCACCTTAATATCACACCCTAAGTTTCTTTTTAGTTAAATTTCAAGTTCAACCATCTTGTGCTGGCTCATAATATAAATACTTAAAATTGCATTGTAGTATAAATATTTAAAGTTGTAATCTTGGTTTTCATAATAAAAAAACGAGTTTCGGGAGACGTGGACACAATTGGCCAAACTCCGTTATCAAATCTTGTTTTTCTTTTCGTGTTTCATTTTCCTGTTTTAGATTTCCGTGATTACTGTTTTCCAACAAACCAATTAGACAAAGAGAACCACACATAATAATTTGGTGATAAAGCAATCATTTCATTTCATGCATTAACTCTTATCCATTCGTTTGCATTTTGATATCCGAAAACAGAAACAAAAAAAACATAGGATGGATGACATTTCTTGAAAGAGAAAAAGAAAAAGCAGAACAAATGGGGAAAAAAAAAGGTTCTTCCAATGCCATAGTAAATGTTGAAAATCAGAAGCCAGGGGGCCTGTGTGCAATGAAACTGATGCACTGCACTTGACGAACGTTGTCAAATCCAATGATGCGGACAAAGGCAGTCGGGTAAGCCTTAACAGCCTCATCAAGTTCCTTCAAAACTTGAGAAGCCTCAGTGCAACCAAACATGGGAAGCTTCCACATTGTCCAGTAACGCCCATCATAGTATCCTGGTGACCTGTGGTTCTCACGGTACACAAATCCCTTCTACACTCACACACACACACACAGAAAGAGAGAGATCAACCATCAAAATTCATAACTACATATATGATCATATATAAATTAAATGTAGAAGTTAATTAAAGAAGCAAAGAATTAATTAATGCAAGTAAAATAATAGATGACCTCTGTCTCGAATTCCAAGCACGGAACCCATCCCTTCCTCAGAAGGTATTCTACTTCTTTTAACAATTGCTCTCTTGTCAGTGGTGGCAAATACGAAAGAGTCTCGAACTTCTTCTTCCCAACTGGAGGCCACACCTATAAGATTTGAGTAAAGGGGGTTAACAAACTTGTCTACATAATTAGCCATTGAATTCATTAATTAATTAATGCTAAATTTAAGTAACCTTAAGGTACAAAAATAGATTGTAACATACATTCTAATCTTAAAATGAATCAGTTTGGATAAGTTCTTTTAATAAATACTTATAGAAATATAAAAATTAAAAAAAAAAATCTTAAAATAACTATGAATTGTGGTATTCTGACCTGCATACAGTGTACTCTTCCACCGTTGTTAGCAATGGAGGTAATGTCATTGTTGACCTTTTTAACTGGGAAGCCAGCCATGGACTTAAGCCCAATGAATGGAGCCACCGTACCGGCCGGTGCCTGAGAGGCACGGTTAACTGTTGTTACAGCAGGGGAGGAAATCATAGAGGATGCCATTTCTTTTTCTCTCTTCTCAGTTATCTACTGTTGCTGGAGTTGCAAAGCTTCTACTCAAACTTGCTATATATAGTGGATTGGAATTGGGTGCTGCCTAATACGAATTGTTGAATTGTGAAAATGATAAACATTATTAACCACACGAGATTTGAATTTTTTGTATTCTAGCCTTATCGTTAGGCACCACTAGGACAGTGCCACGTGGGTGAAGCCCCAAAATCTTATCTACTCATGAGAAGAGCGTAAGTGTGTGATGGTGGTTATGTTGATATTTTTAGTTTTAATGAATTGCATCCTTGAAGTCCCCATTTGTATGCTGGCCTTATAGAATTTTGTGACTAATACTACTCCTCCACATACATCTATCAAGTATAGCACTTTTGTTCACGCTTTGGCTCCTAAGAGAGGTAAAAAAACATAAGCTTGAAAAATATGAGAATATAAAAAATAAAAATATCAAACTAAAGAACACTCTCAACTCACAGTCTCACTTAACCCTTTTGTTGGGCAGTTGAGAATGTGCTTCTGAGATCTGTCTTGACCATTACATGACAAAAAAATTTTGAGTTAATAATCAATTTGGTCTCTGAAATTTGAAAAAAAAAATAGTTTGGTCCTTTACTTTATCAATATTCCAAATTAGTCCCTGTATTTTGAAAAAAAAATATCAATTACGTCCTTTTATCAGTTCTGTCTGTTACCAGAGTTACAAAATAGTCCTTCAATTTAGTCATTTATTAGCAAACAAGTCCCAGTAATTTATAACTTAATGTCAATTTGGTCCCTGCGAAACTAACGGAGGGATGTAACTGATACACGTTTTCAAAATACAGGGACTAATTTAGAATATTGATAAAGTAAGAGACCAAACTGATTTTTTTTCAAATATCAGAGACCAAATTGGTCATTAACTCAAAATCCTTTCTACATTTCCCTCGCTAATGCAATTTAATTAGCAAAATTGAAGCATGTATGGGCTTCAAGTTGTTGCTAGAATCAGGGGATATGCAGATGTTGCTCGGGTACATATATAGGCCTATGAACTAGAGACATCTGGTTTGTGGCTCTGATTATAACATTTCTTAGTATCATTTTTCTTGGGCTAAAATACATTTTTTGTCTTTTATTTTTTACTGTTTAATTGTTTTCGTCCTTTATCTTTTAAAATATTCGTTTTAGTCATTTATCTTTTCAAAGTGGTTTAGAATTGTCCTTTTTAATTGAAACGTTAATTTAGCCATTAGGAGAGATGAGATGGACTATGATGTGTCAGTAGTAGCCACGTAATCATGTTGATTGTGTAATTTTTTACTGTTGGTCCACCATGTGGCTCATAAAGGGTCCACCATGTCTTCTTCTTCCCCAAAATTCCCAAATATTAGGGTTTTCATTCATATTCTGCACTGCATCTGAAATGTCCTCCATGAATTCCTCCTCCATGATCTTTTGAAAATTGAAATTATTAATGCCATACATGATCCGAAAACTGATTTATGGCCCGAATTTTTTTCCCACTCTTTGTGCCATGTTAAAACATCAACAGCGAAAATAGATCGGAACTATTGGGAAATCTTGTGCGCTATGTTAATAATCATGATCACAATTCCGTTTGTTATTAGCCTACCTTCTATTGAATATGGGCACCAAGCCTGATGACTTGAAAAATGAATGTTACTGGTGAGTTCTTGAAGAGACTTGGCAATGGACTTGGACTGAAAAATGAAAACTTTGATGAGGATTTAGTTGCATGATGATGATGATGGGAACTTGGTGGTGGAAGTTGCAGAACCTCTTTGTTATTTGGGAAAATTGAGTTTTCTCCTACCCTTTGTGAGGTTTCAATTGGTTTTCCATGACAGAGTCCCATAATGGAAAAAAGTTCAGATTTTTTAGGTCAATTGAAGGTGTGAGTGAGGAACAAAATTGAGGGTAAAAAATGGGTAACTTGTGTTCAGGATCCGGACATGGATTTAATGTATGAAATCAAAGTCACAACAAAATTGAGAAATCTAAGAAGGGTTTTAATTTTAAAATTTTAATTATTATGTAGAATATTGAGGAAGAAGAAGCTCTCACGGTGGAGCCATGGGGTCACAACTTTCTCTGTGCAACGATGTGAGCAGTGTGGAATCTGTAGGGATTGAGGAAGGAAGGGGATGGATCTAGCGTGGAATTTGTATTTTGCAATTTTTTTTTCTATGAAATGTGCCAGATAGCAGATTCGGAAACAACGTTAATGACACATAGATTTTCCGTCAATGTTATTCATGGAAAAAGGCTAAAAGGACAATTTTAAACTACTTTAAAAAGATAAAGGACTAAAACGAGCATTTTAAAAGATAAAGGACGAAAACGATTAAACAGTGAAAGATAAAAGACAAAAAGTATATTTTTAGCCTTTATCTTTTACTCTTTAAATTATATTTGCATTTTATTCATTAAGAAAATCGCCAATACACTCTGTCGTACATTGTTTAAGTCACAGTTTTAGCAAAGGGACAAATGTTTGAAAATTTTAGTGTGATGTAGATGATTTACAGAGTTTGAGGTGTTAATATAGTTGGAATCTCCCTACCTGTAGTGATGTTTTTGTATGTCAATCTACTATCTACTATCAATATAAGAATACAAAGGGTTGGCAAAATTACTAAACTAGACTACCATATTTTTGTCACCTATCATTTAAAAAGGGCAAATATGTCAATCTAAATAAAAATAAATGAAAATAAAAATTAAATTCACATAAAAAAATTAGTTTTTTCTATCTACTTTTACTTTTTTCTCTCTCATCTTTTATTTTTTTCCTCTCTCTTCTCTTTCTTCTTTCTATCATGTGACACTCTTTCTCTTTTTCTCTTTCTTCTCTCACACCCTCTCTCTTCTCTCTCTTTCTTTCTTTTTTGTCAACTTCTTCTTTCTATTTCTTTCTATTTCTCTTTTTCTATATTTTTATATTTTATCATTATAATTGTTTTATTATTTATAAATAATTATTTTCGTTTAAAGTCCCAATAAGAAGACATTACATATTGTCAATATAATTTTATTGTCTTTGATCACGTATCAAAATTTATAAATATATTTATTATATATTTTTAATATAGATGATTATTTTACTTTTGACTCTTAATAAGAAGAAACATTACATACTATCAATATAAATGATTATTTTTCTTTTAGGTCTAGATGGAAAAACATAAAATGTTTATTTTTTATACGAGTGTAAACGTCTTTATTATTTATAAATGATAATTTTGCTTCTTAATCTCTATAGGGAAATATTACATGTTGTGGGTACAATTTTATCATCTTTCAACACCTATCAAATTAATAAATATTTTTTATCATTTGTAAATGATTATTTTGTTTTTTAGTCCTTACGGGGAAACATTATATGTCGTGGGTGTAATTTTATCGTGTTTGAACACATATCAAATTTGCAAATGTCTTTATCATTTATAAATAATTATTTTTGCTTTTTAGTCCTTACGGGAAAACATTACATGTTATCGGTGTAATTTTATTATAAATGATTATTTTACTTTTTAGTCCCTACAGGGAAACATTACATGTTCTGGTGTAATTTTATCATCACTAAACACATATCAAATTTATAAATTTATTTATTATTTATAAATGTATTTAATTTAGCTTTCATATTGTTTTATGGCTATTAATGCATAGAGGTGGTTTAGAAATATGTTATTAAAATTTGTATAAGGATCACTGTATTAAAATATTTGTCAGGTCAAAAGACATAGTAACTGATATTTAATTTTAGTTGATATATGTAAATGCTTTAGAAACATTCATTGCAACCAACACAGCGATCCGTGTGGATGCACATGTATTCTACTAGTTTGTTTAAAAAAGGTAACAAATGTTTGGTTATGAATAACATAATTCTTTTGATAACGAAGAGGTGGAGGATAGGTAGAGGATGATGCTAAAGCTATTCTTATACAAATTATGGATGTATGAAATCTAAATTTAGTTAACCTTTATCCTTTTAGGGAGTTGTTCATTATGATCTAAAACCGAAGGTATTGCATTCTGCTGAACTACTACTTAAATTAAATGCTTTGTTTGGTTTTGGTTAAAAAAATGAGAGAAAATAATGTCAAAGGGTAAAAAAGAGTAGAAACATAGATAATTTTTCAATGTTTGGTTTGAGAAAAAATAAAAGGAAAGAAAGTTAAAACTTTTTTTTTCCATTTATTTGATTATGTAGAAATTGAGAGATAAAAAAGGAACAAAATTATAAAATGATATAAATATCTTTAAATTAAAAATGAGCAATGCTTATGGTACGAAGCACTACCATACGAAAACACATAAAAAGGAATTTAATAAATCATAGGCCTTGGTAACATACACGGTGGTTAAAAAGGTAAAAAAAAAAAAACAAATTAGTTATGTCAAGCCACATATTTCGTGTGCCGGTTCGTAAATCATTTTTCGTAATAATGAGCAATTTTCATAAAAAATAGCCTTAAATACATTTTGGATCCTTACAAATATAGGTGTTTTTTAGTTTAGTATCCGTAATTTTCTTTATCTTTTCATCCCTGCAAAAAGATTTTTTTTTGGTCCCTTACGTCAACCTCTGTTAAAAAAAACTGATGTGGCTGAAGGAATGTCAGCTCAAGTATGCCACGCCAGATTTCTTCTTATAAATGTCTACTGATTGGATTGCCGACGTGTCGCAACAAGTGCACCTTTTTTAGCCTCTCCACACCCTCCCATCTCCCTCTCAAGTCTCAACACTTAGGCTATGTTTGGATGAGGGGAAAGAAAGTGGAGGGAAGAGAAATTTTTTTGGAAAATATAAAAAGTGTGCATGGATAAGTGTGACAGACTAATCATAGTGTGACACATCAATAATTTTACACTTTAATCAATAAACTTTTTTTCATCCACTTTCTTTCTCTCCACTTTCTTGACTACCAAACATAGGCACGACCATGGATGGAGGCAAGAACCAAGACGTCTGCCCCGCGATTTCACAACTTTCACTTGGGCCAATTTTGTTGAGGAAAAAAAAAGACTTGGGCAATATCTTACTCAAACTGGAACATGTATAATGTAATGTACTAAGACTTGTAGCTGGACCAAAAAAGAAAAATCTGGATTTGGAAACTGAAGAGATGGGCCAATTTTTATAAAAAAGAGTTGGGCCAATACTTACCCAAACCGAAATATGTATCAAGACTTGAAGTTGGACCAAAAAAATCTGTATTTGGAAATTTAACAGTGATGTGGGTGTTAAGCTCATTCTTACTCTCTTATATATGTTTTATTTTTCCAAAAAAAAAATTGAATTTTTAATTTATTTTTAACATATCTAAGTAACCAATACATTTTTAATTTATTTTTGTTGTAAAAAAAATACTTTTGCAACATCCTTAATTTTTATATTATTCTTTCACACTCTTGTTAAAAAAATTATTCTCCCACTTCAAAAACGCCTCACCTCTTTACTTTGGTCAAAAAAAAAAAAAATCATCTCAAAGTTGGCTTTAGGAATCAAAATGTGTTGGGCCGGCTCCGGAGTAACAGCAATGAGAAATGAACTAATAGAAATAGAGGAGGGAGATCGATGCAGAATGAGACTTGTGACACAACAAACTTGGAAACTTGTATAAGTCAATATTTCCAAGATTACGAATGAGGACTTCATGAGTATCGTGAGATTGGACAAGGCAAAATTTAGTGTGAAATTCAAAATCAACGAAATTATCTAGGGCACCTGGGTCTTTCATGTTTTGCCATTAATTACTTGGCTTTTAGAGAGGGAAATATAGGAAGCACAAAATTATCTCATGTAATGGTGAAGACAGAAGCACATTGATCTTAACTACCCACCCAACAAAAGGGATAAAAAGACTTCAGTTGAGAGGGTTCTTAATTTCCTAGCCCAGAATTTTTTACGTTGATTCTTTCACCTCCCTGAAGAGCTAAAGTGCGAACAAATGTGCCAAACATGATAGTCACGTTTGTGGAGGAATAACGTATTAAAATGGGACTTTAAGGATGCAGTTCATTTTAGAAAAGAAACAAAAAATCAATAGAACCACCATCACACATTTACGCTCTTCTGAGGAGGAGATGAGATTAGTGGGGCTTCATATCCACGTGGCACAGTCATGGTGGTGCCTAACGATAAGGCTAGCAATCTAGAATACAAAAAAAATTCAAATCTCTTGTGGTTAATAATGTTTATCATTTTCACAATCATCCAATTCGTATTAGGCAGCAGCAAAAGCCAAACCATTATATATAGCAAGTTTGAGTACAAGTTTTGCAACTCCAGCAACAGTATTAATTTCTGAGTAGAGAGAAAAAGAAATGGCTTCCTCTATGATTTCCTCCCCTGCTGTGACCACAGTTAACCGTGCCTCTCAGGCACAGGCCGGTACGGTGGCTCCATTCATTGGGCTCAAGTCAATGGCTGGCTTCCCAGTTAAAAAGGTCAACAATGACATTACCTCCATTGCTAACAACGGTGGAAGGGTACACTGTATGCAGGTCAGAATAACACAATTCGTAGTTATTTTAAGATTTTTTTTACTAATATTTCTATTTCTATGAGTATTTATTAAAAGAATTTATCCAAACTGATTCATTTTAAGATTAGAATGTACGTTACATCTATTTTTGTACCTTAAGGTTACTTAAATTTAGCATTAATTAATTAATGAATTCAATGGCTAATTATGTAGACAAGTTTGTTAACCCCCTTTACTCAAATCTTATAGGTGTGGCCTCCAGTTGGGAAGAAGAAGTTCGAGACTCTTTCGTATTTGCCACCACTGACAAGAGAGCAATTGTTAAAAGAAGTAGAATACCTTCTGAGGAAGGGATGGGTTCCGTGCTTGGAATTCGAGACGGAGGTCATCTATTATTTTACTTGCATTAATTAATTATTTGCTTCTTTAATTAACTTCTACATTTAATTTATATATGATCATATATGTAGTTATGAATTTTGATGGTTGATCTGTGTGTGTGTGTGGGAGTGTAGAAGGGATTTGTGTACCGTGAGAACCACAGGTCACCAGGATACTATGATGGGCGTTACTGGACAATGTGGAAGCTTCCCATGTTTGGTTGCACTGAGGCTTCTCAAGTTTTGAAGGAACTTGATGAGGCTGTTAAGGCTTACCCCACTGCCTTTGTCCGCATTATTGGATTTGACAACGTTCGTCAAGTGCAGTGCATCAGTTTCATTGCACACAGGCCCCCTGGCTTCTGATTTTCAACATTTACCAAAAACCTCCCATTTTGTTGGGATTGATTTGCTCCAGTTTTACTCTGGCAATATTGGAAGAACCTTTTTTTCTTCCCTCATTTGTTCTGTTTTTTCCTTTCCCTTTTCAAGGAAATGTCATCCTGTGTTTGTTGATTTTTGTTTTTGGATTTCGAGAAGCAAATGAATGGACAAGAATGAATTCATCAATGAAATGGTTGCTTTGTTCCCAAATTATTACTTAAACAATCCATTATCTGTGGTTTTCCTTGTAATGGGTTGGTTTTAAGGAGCAGTTTTGGAGATATAAAATAAAACAGTCTTATACCTCTCTTTAGATATTTATATATTGAATTGGTTTGTTTCTTAACGTAATTGTGGAGTCAAGGAGTCTATAACCAAGTGAAGTAACTGCGTAATTGAGTTAATCTTTGAGGTGTGTATTCAAATCAAGTATATTTTTTGTGGGTGCACAAAGATGATAATTAAGCACAAATTGCAGCACGTTATAGCCTTTTGTTTTGTTTAACACATTTCTTCATTCTCCTTTCTTTTTCTATAGCTCACAAAATCATACTTTTAGTTTAGAAAGGACTAAACGAATCCGAAATAAATATAAAGACAAATACAATTGGATTTGATGAAGCTCTCTTACTACCTAAATGAAGTAATTTTCCTTGAACCACCAGAAGTCCAGAATCCCAATATTTGTCAGAATCTGATTGTTGGCTTATAATTAGTCTGAAGTCCATTATGTGATTTCTCTTTTGTTTGGAACTTATTCTACCTGGTAGTAATAGATTACTGATTGGTTGATCATTTAGTGGTTGTGATGCGTTTGTACAAATACGATTATGATAGAGGACAACTTATCTTGAGGCCTTTAAGTTTCATTAAAATACTAGACCCTCTTTTGATAGCAACATTTGTGGAAACAGAATTTGTTTCCACGCAACTTTTTCACATTTTTTTCCTACATTATGCAAAATCTGTACATCTTCACAAGAACAAAGTTGGAACTGCAATTTTGAAAAGTCTAGCTTAGAATTATGAAAGTATAGAAATTGAGTGTATAAAATCAATGTGAGAATAAATGATCTCTTGGGAAAAAGACAGCATTAGGATGACGGTTAGTTTAGTTACTTGAATAAACATTGGATTGAGTGTAGAATGCTGGTGTCACCAAAATATTGTTGAATTGTTGAACGGAATGTGACTTTGTAAATGAATCAACAATTTGTATGGAGAAAGAGACAAACGGTAAAGTGATGGTGTCATGTTGAAAATAATGTCCTGTGAAGTGACATTCAATCTCAATATGCTTGGTGTCTTCATGGGAGACTGAGATGCGAGTGATTTGAATAGCATTCATGTTATCACAGTACATAGGAGTTAGTTCAGGGAGAGAGACACTCAAAGTTGCATGTAACCAACACAACTAAACTATTTTTACAATGGTGGATGTCATAGCACGATACTTAACTTCTATCGAAGAACGACAGACAATGTCCAGATTCTTACTCTTTTAGGAAATGATATAATCTCCTTAAAAAAATGCAAAACTATGTTGTAGATTTATGATTAGTGGAATCACTAGCACAACCAGCATCTAAAAGTAAGCACATAACTCCAAGGAAGAAGAAGATGGAAGAAAAGACTCTAAAATTGGCTATCTCAAAGATAACGAAGATTGCAAAGAACTAACTGACTTAAGGGGTGGGAATGACTCCTCAGTCCTAAGGTAGAGAAATATTCGGGCTTTAAGAGTACTTATAAAGGATTTAAATTTACCTCACTCCAATAAGACTAGTGAGGGACTTGAATCCGCTAGGCCAACCCCTTGAGATAGAGACGGGAGGATGATGATGAGCAGAGACGACGAGATTATGCATCATAAAGGTCGAAAAAAAGGGGGAAGAAAGAGAGACATAAAATGATATTAAAAAAATTTAAGGTCAAAATGTGATTTTTAAAGCAGTGGAGTATGATGAAATGACCCACCTAGTGGTCCATATTAACCTTCACCCTTTTAAGATTTCCAATTTTTTCTAGAAAAAGTTATGGAGTGTTTTTTTCCAGCAGAAAATACATATATGGACTACAATGAAATAAATTAATTTTTTTTAACAAAATGTCATGCAAAGAAATCACAATATTGACCATAATCTCAACTATGTTGGCATCGTAGTCATTATCTATCATTTGCAGCATACGATAATTTTATTAATAAAATAGAAAATAATAAGAACAAAAAGAAAACAAAACATGGGGGACATCTACCTTACCCATGGAAGAATCATCTAAATCTATAACTAGGCAACTCAAACTTGTTTCTAAAGAAATCTTCAGAAATAAAACTAGGAATGAGCTCCCACCAAACAAAATCAGTAATACTAGTCCCATGGGAAGGAAGCTTGTCAGTACAAGCATTCCCTTCTCTATAAATATGATAACAAACAAAATTCATCTGCTTAGACAAAGCTATACAATTGAGCCACCTATTCCTAATTTTACAAGGAACAATGTTGCTATTTTTGAAGGCTCTAATAACTAGATGTGAATCACATTCCAACCATAAAAAATGCCAACCCCTTTTTAAGGGCAATCTAGATGGCCAAGCATAATTAATACCAAGATTAGCATAAAAACAACCAAGAACAACAGCAATCCTGTACCGAAAAATTCTTCCATAAGTAGCTAGACCAGGACAACCTTTGGCATCATCATCGGTATTGCATTTAATCATGGAAATTTTAAGCCACCTGTTATAGCGAGTAAATTTTACTAGTCAATTAGTAAGATACTCATGTCTTCGCATGGGTCACTCCATTTTCATATATTTTTAAAGTGAGAAATGCTGACGTCAAACGTTCTGTCACACCCTGTTCAAAACTCGTGCTAACACAAAACCACATCACTCATTTTTTAAATGTTGTTACTGGCGACCTGCTCAACTGGTAAGACAGTTCCACCTCTGTGCCTCACGCAAACAACAAACCACCATCCCTTGACCCTATCTCCACCTCCCACCCCCACCCCTCAGTCTCCTTCCTTTGTTTCCCTGCCGTCACTGTCACCCACACCCACACCCAAAGCTTCACCGCCACCGCCTTCCAAATGTTGTCAATATCTAATCCACCCTCTGTCAAATCTCCCAATCCTCCACCATCAAATTCGTCGCCATCGACCTCTTTTGCACCTCTGCGATGGAGTCAACATCCTCCATGGGAATTCTCGTTTTCTAATTCTTAACTTTCTCCTCTGTGATTAGGTCTGCGGGATTTTGGAATTATTGGTTATTAATTTTTTTTTGGTGAATATTATTTGGCTATTATTAATTTTGCTATTGATGGGTTTTGTCTAGGTACGATTTGAGATAGTTAAAAATGGATTTCTTTTGTTTTTAATTGATGGGATGTTCCAGATGGGGGTTTGGCTTCTTTTGAAAGTTTGGGAATTGATTGGTTTTTGGGTTCTGAATTTGGGAGGGTGATATTTGTGAGTTAGGGTTTGGGGTTTGATTGATGGATGAAGCACTGAGAAGTTCAAGTTCCTTGCCTCCTTCCTCAGATCCTTTTATTTCATGGAGTTTGACTAACAAAAGTTTCATTGTATGGAATCCCCCAGAATTTGCAAGGGATTTGCTTCTTAGATTCTTTAAGCACAATAACTTTTCCAGTTTTAACAGCTAAACATGAAATCTGCGGCAAAACCACGACGTCGTTTGAGGACATGATAGGGGTGGAGGTTGTGGCATCTGGACTTGAAAGGATGGACGATGTGCTTGTGTGTGGGTGTTAGCAGAAGAAAAGAGACACAACAGAGGACATGGGTTTTTACTAAACCTGCAGAGTCAGTTAGCAGGTTTATGGTTTAAAAAAAATGAGTGATGTGGCTTTGCATTAGCACGAGTGTTCAAAGGAGTGTGACAAATCGATTGGCCGTAACATTTCTCTTTTAAAATACACTTATTTATAAAATTAAGGTTTTATATAGTGACAAACATAATTAGTTGTTTTAGTTTTCTAAAAATGCAGAAAGAGAGTATTCAAGAACATAAAATAATTATACTGATAATACGTAATGTTTTCCCGTCAGGACTCACGTGAAATAATCATTAAGAAAATAAAAGAAATAAAGAAATACAAAAATGGAAAGAAAATAAAAATTATAAATATAACAAAAGTAAAAAAAGCTCAAAAATGAAAAATTGAAAAATAAAAAATTTGAAAAGCTAAAAATAATATAAAAATTAAAAATTTTAAGAAAATAAAAAAGTAGAAAAGTAGACAAAAATAATAAAATAATTGGAAAAGAGAGGAAAATGAGTTGTTGAGCGATGAGAGAAAAAATAGAATTAAGATTTATGAGAGGAAGATTGATATTCGTGTTTTTTTTTTAAGGGAAAGTGAATTGAAGAGAGTGTCACTTGACAATGGTATAGTTGATTTTCTCATATAAATAATGTATGGATTGAATAGAATAGATAGATCGGTGAACCATACGTGTGATGACATTTTTGTTTCTCATTTCTTGTCTTTTTTTGTTGATTTGTGTTCCATTTTTAAAGTATTTTGGTAACACGAACATCAACTAACCATATGTTATATGTCAAGTAGTTAAACGAAAAGGCTTATATGTTTCTTTATCCTAATGCAGTTTTTTTTCACAAGAGATAATTTATTCTCACATTGATTTTATACACTCAATTTCTATACTTTCATAGTTCGTCCACTAATTAGGGCCAGCAACATTTACCAGCTAGAATAAATTCTAAACGAAAGAGAGATCACAGAATGGATTTCAGATTAATTATCAGCCAGTGATCAGATTTTGATAAATATTGGGATTATGGTAAATCAAGAAAAAATGCTGTATTTTGGTAGTGAGAAAGCTTCATCAAATCCAAGCGTATTTCGTTATATGTTGAATTCGGATTCCGTTTAGCCCTTTCAAAACTACAAATATGATTTGTAAAAAACTATGAAGCATGGGTACTCTAAAATTAAAGCCTACTCGTATCGGGTATATACCTGTATCCTGTATCACAAGTAAAATCATTGCAAAATCTATGATAACAAAAATCAGACCAGACCGGCCGATCGGACTGGGAACCGGGCCAGTGTTCAGTCCGGTACACCTTAAAAATCGTTTGGCATCGAACCGGGCTAAAGGACCAGGAATCGGGTAAAAAACCGGGAAACCAGTGAAAACTGGGTTTGAGCCGGTTCCGGCCGGTTCGAAAAACCAATGCCCAATTTTTTTTTAAAAAAAAGGAAAAACGAGGAAGAAGAAGTATGTGAAGGGCTGAGCACCGGTCGAAGTTTTTGGTCAAAATCGCTTCAACACAGCCGCTATCACTGTTGCCGGAAAGCATCTGTACTGAAGGAGGAGAAAGCGTGAAGAGAAGAAGAAGAAGATCAGAGAAGAAACTAGCAGTAGAGTAAGCAATCATGCACAACGATTCTTCTGAGAAAAACATGATATAGTGCTCCAGCATGCTTCCTCTCCCAATATAGAGGCGAAGAGAGGGATAATACTCAATTTAGTCCCTAAAGTTTGTCACTCGTATCAACTTGGTCCCTAATTTTATCGAAATTACTAAATAGTCCCTGGAACTTGAAAATGTGTATCAGTTACGTCCTTTCGTCAATTTAGCAGAGACTAAATTGACATTAAGTTATAAATCACAAGAACATGTTTGCTAATAAGTGACTAAATTGAAGGACTATTTTGGAATCTGTTAACAGAAAAAACTAACGAGGGACGTAACTGATATACGTTTTCAAATTCCAGGGACTACTTAATAATTTCGATAAAATTGAGAACCAAACTGATATGAGTAACAAACTTTAAGGACCAAATCGGGTATTACCCTGGCGAAGAGAAGAAACACAGAAGAAAAAAAAAAGCCTCTGGGTAGATAAAAATTGAAAAGACGAATTGCAGAAGCAAAAAGCTAAAAACGGATGCGGCGCTTCTGGTGTGTGTCTTAGCACAAACTTAAAATTAGGGTTTTACTTTATCACGACCCGCTAATTTTTTACTTGAGAGAATATAAGCCATAATGGGCCTTGTCATACAAGCCCAATACACTTAAATTAATTAATCGTAATAAAGCCAATTAACTGCAGCTGCGTCACTTCACATTGTGGTAAGATATTTACTAGGGCGTGCAAGATTGACGAGGGACAGCTGTTAATATATTTAAAAAATAATATTTTATTAGTTCCGATACATGTTATTTTGTGTATAAATTGAAATATTATGTATGTGTATGTGTGTGTATATATATTATATAAAAAATAATATTTTATTCGACCTCGGTTCGACTCCGATCTGACCCAAAAAACACTAAACCCTTACCCTCTTTGGTTCAATACCCAGTCCAATTTTAATTACCTTGACAAAATCTCGTATCCTCGCATCCGTACTCGTACCTGTATCCGTGCAACATAAGTAAAAACAAAAAGGCTATATTGGACTGTAATTTGGGTTTAATTATCATCTTTGACGCCCACACACACCTTAGTAAACACTAAAGATTAACTCGATTACGTAATTACTTGATCATAGACTCCTTGACTCCACAATTACGTTAAGAAACAAACCAATTCAAAATATAGATTTCCAAAGAGAGGGTATGAGACTGTTTTATATCTCTAATACTGCAACTTAATAATTAATATCAACCAATTGCAAGGAAAACCACGGATAATGTATTCTATTAAGTATTTTGGGGATAAGGAAACCATTTCATTCATTCATTAACTTTTATCCATTCATTTGCATTTTGAAATCCAAAAACAAAATAACCAAAAAACACAGGATGGATGACATTTCTTTGAAAAAGAAAAGGAAAAAGCAGAACAAACGGTTCTTCCAATGGCAGAGAAAAACCAATCCCAACAAAATGGGAGGATTTTGGTAAATGTTGAAAATCAGAAGCCAGGGGGCCTGTGTGCAATGAAACTGATGCACTGCACTTGACGAACGTTGTCAAATCCAATGATGCGGACAAAGGCAGTGGGGTAAGCCTTAACAGCCTCATCAAGTTCCTTCAAAACTTGAGAAGCCTCAGTGCAACCAAACATGGGAAGCTTCCACATTGTCCAGTAACGCCCATCATAGTATCCTGGTGACCTGTGGTTCTCACGGTACACAAATCCCTTCTACACTCCCACACACACACACACACAGATCAACCATCAAAATTCATAACTACATATATGATCATATATAAATTAAATGTAGAAGTTAATTAAATAAGCAAAGAATTAATTAATGCAAGTAAAATAATGGATGACCTCTGTCTCGAATTCCAAGCAAGGAACCCATCCCTTCCTCAGAAGGTATTCTACTTCTTTTAACAATTGCTCTCTTGTCAGTGGTGGCAAATACGAAAGAGTCTCGAACTTCTTCTTCCCAATTGGAGGCCACACCTATAAGATTTGAGTAAAGGGGATTAACAAACTTGTCTACATAATTAGCCAATGAATTCATTAATTAATTAATGCTAAATTTAAGTAACCTTAAGGTACAAAAATAGATGTAACATACATTCTAATCTTAAAATGAAACAGTTTGGATAAATTCTTTTAATAAATACTCATAGAAACAGAAATATTAGTTAAAAAAAAAAATCTTAAAATAACTATGAATTGTGGTATTCTGACCTGCATACAGTGTACTCTTCCACCGTTGTTAGCAATGGAGGTAATGTCATTGTTGACCTTTTTAACTGGGAAGCCAGCCATGGACTTAAGCCCAATGAATGGAGCCACCGTACCGGCCTGTGCCTGAGAGGCACGGTTAACTGTTGTTACAGCAGGGGATGAAATCATAGAGGATGCCATTACTTTTTCTCTCTTCTCAGTTATCTACTGTTGCTGGAGTTGCAAAACTTACGCTCAAACTTGCTATATATAATGGTTTGGCTTTTGCTATCTCCAATATGGTCTGAAATTGAGAGAACTGGCTGCTTCTTAAAATACCAGTCGCTGGATTGTGAAAATGATAAACATTGCAACAATATTAACCACACGAGATTGGAAATTTTTGTATGCCAACCTTATCTTTAGTCACCAATAGGACAGTGCCACGTGGATGAAGGACCATAATCTTATCTCCTCCTGAAAAGAGCGTAAATATATGTGCGATGGTGCTTATGTTGATATTTTTAATTTTATTTTTTTTAATAAAAATTGTATCCTTGAAGTCCCTTAAATCAATGGAAAGAACCCTCTCTCAACTGACAGTCTCTTATCCATTTTGTTGTCTAGTTGAGAATGTGCTTCTGTCTTCACCATTACATCATGACAAAATCCTTTCTATATTCCCTCTCAAAGCCAAGTAAATAGCAAAATATGAATATATGAGACCGAGCAGAGAGAATGAACTGATAGGGCTCCGTTCGTATCATTTATAGTTGGCATTTATAGTTGGTTTGTGTATAACTGTAAAAGCTTGAATGTTGAAAATGTCAAGACTCACAAATGGCTGATTGGTAAACTAAAGCAAATCATACAATCAAGACAAAAAATATAAACCATTAAACAGCCTAATCTTAAAGTGCATAAATTTGCATGGGATAACTGTTGAGGTGCAAACAAAGTCCTACATAGACTAAACAAGAGGAAGAACAATGGTTTATAAGAAAGAAAATGTCTCATTGGTATGAGGCCTTTTGGAGAATATCCAAAAGAAAAATGAGCTAAAGCGAAAGTGACAATATCATCTGCGATGTGGAGCATGTAAGGCGCTTCTGCACTCTGATAACAATGTAGGCAATGGTCAAGGTAAACCGGTTTATGACAATTGGATCTATAAGTAATATATGGAACAGTTGATTGAGATTAAGAAAGGTTAACTGGCCCCTAAAAAATTGGAAGATGTTTGCAATTTCATCCTTTTCCTTTATTGCCCAGTGTTGATACTGATCGCATGTAACTTTGAAGTCTTATTCATTAGGTCCCGATTGATCTGTGATATATTTCTCACTTTATCTTCAGCACTATTTACAACTTGAAGACTTAATATTATTGTTCTAAGCTTTTCTAGGATTAAAAGTCAGGGGATATGTTGATGCAACTGGGGTACATATATAGCCTAGGAAGTAAGAAAAGTTTACGGAAATAGATTCCGGACCTTTTTTCCGCCAAAAGCATGGTGCTTTTAGGCTGTAGAGGGTGAGAAAATGGTTATAAAAAAATGAGGAGATAAGGATGAGAGAGAATAAATCAAAGAGAGAAATAGAAATAAAGGTAGGTGACTTTCCCGCAAAAAAAGTTAGGGGTTTACGAGTTCTAAGAGACATTTAGTTCGCGACTCAAAGGGTCACATTCCTAGGATCACTAGTACCTTACCCGTGCATACGCACGGGTTGGTTGCTTTGTTTAATATATGAAATTGTAATAAAAATTGGTAAACAATGAAAATGTTGTGCATCTGTTCTATCAATAAATAATTGACGGGTATAAACTATACAAAGTTATTAAATATTAGACACACAAATCATTAACAATTTTAATGGTGAAAATGTATAAACAATACCATACTAAGAATATTATAGTAATTTAGCAAGTTAATAAGATAATATATATATATATATATATATATATGTCCCATGCTTAGTTACAAAAAATGTTTGGAACGCACTGTGCTTCCTTGTAGGGACTAAAATACAAAATAATCATTTTAAAATAATAAAGACATTTTTAAATTTAATATTTAATTTGATAATCTTCCTATATATAGTCTAGTAATTACTTTTTGTAGACATAGTCTAGGAATTACTTGTTACTACAATTTTTTTGTGCAGTTCTTATTATAAGAGTTTTGCACAATTTGCTAGTTAAAAAAAATAATTTAAGAAAACTAAATTTAACTGTTTACCGAAGAAAATCGCATACTACAAAAACTAATACTAATAAATTCAAAATTGTAATAATATTAATTATTTTAGTAATTAGTAATAACAAATAATAATACTTCCACTGTTGCATCATGCAAATCGGCATGCTGCTACAACATAAACTTGGTACACAACAATGTTAAGGAATTATTCGGCCATACAAAGTAAATTAATCAAATAATAAAAACTGATAGTCCAATAGTTTCATATTATTCTTCTCCTGCTTTTTGTTTCAGCCACTTCACATCGTCTCATAAAGGCATGGATTGGTTCTCTTAGACAATGTTGCTTGTTTCATAATGAAATCCAAGAGCATTAGATTGAAAAAGTCCTTTGGGGTCTAATTGTTAGTTAATTGGGATCGATTATGGTTTTGGACTGGTTATATTTGCTGCTTAACTTTGAGTGCTGCATATGCTGCTCGAGGTAATCAACCCAAGTATTTCAGACATTAAGATTAGAATTGAATAAAGCCTCTTAAAGAAGGGTTTAAAAAACACCTGATCAATAAGTAGCAAATTAAAACCTAAACTAAACAGATACGAAACTAATTAAGAATGACAACACTAAATAGAAAAAGAAGAATAAGAAAAGGTGGGGGGAGGTAGGTTCCTCTTTTCTATTCGGTCAAAAACAAAATGTAAAGAAGCCATAAACATAGCAAAAAGTCAGATTTTAATGTCTAAAGGCTATGTACACAGAAAGAGAGAGAAATTAAGGAGAATCAAGCAATGGTAAATTTCACAAAATACCAAATCAAATGCATCCAAACGAAGCTCACCAGATGAAGCACCCATCAACATTTTTTCCAGCCTTGTACCTCCATCCGATGGGAGCATATCAGGTTGTATGTGTATGTGCATATATTAAATTATGTGCATATATCCATTATTCCCTTTCAAATATGGTGTGTAAGTATGTGTTTATATGCCTTATTATGTCCTTGAAAGTAAATACATGTAATCCCAAAGGAAATAATGCAGCAAAATGCTTTATAGGATCATTGAATCTCAATGAATTAACTTGTGACAATCTTCTCAGATTTCTCACCTTTTTTTAATGCTTTGCAAAGCAACGCATGCCCTCGGTTTGTCTATAAACTTCAAGTGATTCTTGTTTTCACTAAGCTTTATTCTAAATTTGATCAATTTAGTGTTTCTTCCCACAATCTACAATTCACACAAGAAGGATTAAAAGCAGGACAACCAAAACATGAAAACAAAAAACAAACACAGGAATATGAATTCAAGATTCAAGACCAAGTGCTTCCTATGAAGCTGTTACTATGAAACAACAATTGCAGGATTTATAACCCCTACAAATTTGATCTCAACAATTAATTAGCATGTCTCCACAATAACACACTTCATGAAATTGTCCAGCTCCCAGCAAATAGACACATACTCACAAAGACATGTTCAATGCAACTTACTAATTTACATATGAAATAACCAAAGTATCACTATAACCATAATCAGAATATTTATTGACATGTCCACAACAATAATAGCACTATCAAGCAATGATAAGTGAATTGTAAAACCAATGAGACTTGCCTACTGAGTCAAGCAATATATTTGAAGTTTTGAAGTCTCGATATATCACTTTTGCTTGATCACTGTGATGATATGCCAGACCCTTAGTTCTGCTTCACCCAGTCAAGTCAATGAGGTCATTGTTTAGCATATAAATAATGGTTAATTCTAAATTCCATTACAATACATTTAAATTAAAAGTAAATAGCCAGAACCTCAACATTGATAGTCATTGATAACACTTACTTCCAAGTTTAAGAAACTCCATGTTTGACAAAATCCAATTGATCACACTGCCATTATAATGAGCTTCTGAGATGTTGTAACAAAAATTAGAGAAAACAATTGACTTATCAAATATAAAAAAAAATAAGGAAAAATATATAACAAAGAGCCTTCTTACAATGGAACTCAGACTTACTTGACTAATATCATCACTTATTTAAGGAGTTCCTTTCTATCCTTGTATGGTGGTTATTTATTTAAGGTAGCTGAATGCTACTGACATGTCCACAACAACAATAGCACTATCAAGCAATGATAAGTGAATTGTAAACATTGCTTATTTATTGCTTGACACAAGAAAAAACAATCATATCTAAACATGTATAGAAAATGTAATATGTATCTCTAATACAAATAGATAGAAGAAAGAATGATTGTTACCTCAAGAGAAAAAATGGCCACTCCATCCTATCAATCATAAACCAAACCAAACCACATACTAATATCAGTGTCAATAAAACAACCCAATTCAGTTTCTAAATTAAAAAGAGACCTAAAATCATTATAAACAAAAACTAACATAGAAGTGATGCAAAATTACAAATCATCAAACATTCAACGAACCCTTTTCATAACCGTTCAAGATTCTTGCACCTTTTGCACAAGTCACCACTTAAATATACACCATGATAAAAAAAAAATCCTAAATTGGCATTTGGCAAACAACCCATATATATCAGCATGCATCATTATCAAGAAACATAAGAGGCTTCAAAGAAAGCAAGCAAAACCCATTTCGGGATTGAAGAACAAAGCAAAGATAAGTACTAAAAGGCTGGTAATATACAAAACAGAGGGGAAAAATATAACCCTAGATCCAAGCATTACCTCAATGGTTGAAACTGAGAGGAACCCAATTGAGATTTCAAGAAGTGGCGCATTGAATGTAGAATCTGCAGAGACAGGTTGAAAGTAAAATTAGAAATTAAAAAAACCAAATCTAGAAAAGCTTTACCACATCAGGATCTACATGATAACCGCAATAGAGCACATCAGTATAGTGGTCCAGTGTTCTATCGTGAATAGAACTGTGTCTTTTTTGTCATTGCTTTGATCTTCTGTTGGTTCCTTCAACAGCCTCTACATTGAAAAGAAGAAATATGAAAAGAAGAAATATGAAAAATTTAGGGTTTCCAAAAAGAATGATGTTCCTCACATATCAAAAAATGCAGCACCGCCACTAATTGCATGTTTTCCACCGTGAACAAAAAGACCACCAAAGGACAGATCATCGTCACAAAAAAGGTACCAGTGAGTGTGTTCACATCAGATTGGTGATGCTGCTGTAAAAGTGAAGGGCGAGCAATGTTGCTAGACAAATAAAAAGAAAGAAAGGGCCCAAAGAGTTGAAATTCAAAATAAGTCAAATTCAGAAGAGTTCCATCATGTGAGGTATTATTGCAGACCATATATAGATCGAGACAGCTCTAATTTTTGGAACTTCTAATGCTAATATCCATTTGTTGACAGCCTGAACATATATTCAGGCTTCTGAAATGGGAAACCACAAAAGAAAAAAGGAAAAAAAACATATATATCACAAGCATATATATCACAGATAAACAAATCTTCATATAGACCATGTCCAATTAGTCAGTCAAACATCCATAAAGGAGTAAGTTCTTACTTGAACGGTAGCATGTTGTTATTGGTATCTGTCGGAGTTTATGCTTGATATAGAGATGTTCAGCTAGCAAATAACAAATATTATGAATACAAACAGGTTAAACAAAATCAAATATAGGAAAAAAAAAGAATCAATCAACCACCTATTCAGTTTGATAGTGATAAGATATGCCCCAGTAGGTTACAAAGTAGTTATAGAATTGCTAATATAAAAGACACCGGCAAAATAAATGAAAAAGTGATCTATTTGCAACTCATAAACTAAATGTACAAATTAATAAAACATGGGATACCAAAGTAGTTCAGAAGCTGAACTACCTGTGAAGAAGCTAAACTTTGTTCTCTTTCAATTGTTTGTAAATTCTCAACACGTTCTATAATGGATAAAAAACAAAGCCCATGAAGATTGAATATCATTGTACCAACAATACAACTTCATTTTTTCCCCTAGAAAAATAGATAATAAGCATACCTTTTTTGCTATCTAAATGATGGCTCTATTTATGTAGAGGAGGAATTCTCAAATGTTGTCCTGTATGATTCATCAAGCAAACTAAGGTTGAAAAAAGTTACACAAAGATACAAAAAAAAGTATAGAGAATGAATCGAACATTACATCTGGTCAAAAACGAAATCAAATGAAAAGATAAACCCAAAAGAACACACCTTGGTGCTTTTTTAACATCACTACTTATGTAGATTGCTAAATCCTTTTTCTTTTGATTGTTTTTCAGCAGTAATGTAAAAAGAAGTTAAGATAGAGATAAAATAACAAAATCAATGCTTGATTAACATATATAAAATGTTTGCTGCAACTACTTTAAAAGATCCCTGAGTGTCCAGAAAATCATAAAGAAATCACACATTGAAATAAATTGAAATAAAACAATATATTCTAGTTGTTAAATGTCAAATAAGACACATATAGTTCATATAACTCACCTCAAGGACTTTTGGCTTACAAAGAATGAAAGCTAAAAAACCTCATGGTGTAAGCGAACTTCAATGGGCAAAAGGTGGGAATTTTGAATAGCAAAACAGAACACACAAATTTTATCTTTCTCGTATACATCCATAAGCTCTTCTCCAAGACTAAAGCTACAGAAATTCTAAAAATGAAATCCGTAACACCATGAACATACACAATAAAATTAGAAGCTCATAAAAAACAAAAGAAAAAAACAGTCAAATAGCATACTGTTAGTTTCTACAAAACATAACAGAAGCCTTGAAGCATTCCTACCTGACAACGGTTGAATCCAACTAGTCCTTCCACCCATTTATGCATACATCAAGAAGAACAAACTGAATGCAGATAAAAATACATGTAATATTAGCATAAAATTTAAAAAAAAATATTAAAAAACTTGCTTGAATCAGTTAATAACATGCAGATATCAAAAAAACAACAACAACATAACTTGTAACCTTTGGAGGATTTGGAAATCATTAGAACAACAACCAAAAAAACCAACAATAAATGCAAACAAACACAAACAGAAAGACAAATTAACCAGAATAGAATAACAAATCAACCATAACTTATAACCTTTGGAGGATTTGGAGCCATAGAGACCCTCAATGTTCGAAGGGTGTAGAAGCATGGAAGTTGCAGAAGCACAATTGATACTGATCGCATGTAACTTTGAAGTCTTATTCATTAGGTCCTGATTGATCTGTGATCTATTTCTCACTTTTTCTTCAGCACTATTTACAACTTGAAGACTTAATAGTGTTGTTCTATTCTAAGCTTTTCTAGGATTGAAAAATTGAAGCTTAGGCTACAAGTTGTTCCAAAAAGCAGGGGATATGTTGATGCAAATGGGGTACGTATATAGCCTAGGAAGTAAGAAAGTTTACGGAAATGGATTCCCGACCTTTTTCTGCCAAAGGCATGGTGCTTTTAGGCCATAGAGGGAGAGAAAATGGTGATAAAAAAATGAGGAGATAAGGATGAGAGAGAATAAATCAAAGAGAGAGATAGAAAGAAAGGCAGGTGACTTTCCCGCAAAAAAAGTTAAGGGTTTACGAGTTCTAAGCGACATTTAGTTCGCGGCTCAAAGGGTCACATTCCTAGGATCATTTCTTTTATTCTGAATTATTTGCATTTTATTCGTGAATAAAATCATCTATGCAGAGTATCTTTCATAGTTTAAGTCAGTTTTAGCAAATGAATAGAAGTTCAATTTTGACGAACATAATTATAATTGGATTCTTTTTATATTATTTTTTTTTATTAAAGAGGCAGAAGAGACATAGATGAAGATGCTAAAGCTATTGTTGTATAAATTCTCGATGTCCAAAATCAAAATGTTGTTGCCTTTTGTCATCTTCAGGGAGTTGTTCATTGTGATCTAAATTATGGCATTCCGAAGTTTGAGCTGCTTCAAATAATTTGGTAACATCTCTCAATGAATAAGCAACTTTTTGTTTTATAGTTGCCTCTCTAATCTATAACTTGTCACCCTAAATACTCTGCCTGATTTGCGATATTTTCTTTCTGACTCAAAAGTTGAGGATGCTGTGATGATATTTATTGATTTGGGTCTTTCTTATTTTGTTAGACCAGGTAATATGATTGAATCGATTAACTATAGTCAGTATTAAATGGTATCATAAAGCGTATCCAAGTTACTTTCTTATATTTATGCTTCTTCCTAGTATTAGTTTAGGTATATAGTGCATTGGCATGGTTGAATTCGCACATTCAAATTGCTGAAGGATAACCAAAGAATAAAGGGAAAATAGTATTTTTGGTCTATGTAATTTTAAGGAAATTCGGTTTTAGTCCTTGTAATTTTTTTTTTCAAAATGTTCCCTGTAATTTCAAATTCTGTCTCTTTTGGTCCCTGGTGTCATCTCTTAGTTGAAAATTGCTGACGTGGCAAACAGAGACACACGTGGCTGGCCACTTGGTTGTTGACGTGGCCATCTTTTAAGTTAAAAAAATAAAAAAGAAAATTAATAGGACAGGAAAATTAGGGTTCTGATTTTGTCCCTTTTTCCTCTTCTTCGGTGCCTCTGCTCTTCTTCTTCACTGTTGTCCTTCGCTGCCTCTGCCACTACTTCGTTGCTCTTCTTCTTCTTCTTCTTCTTCCCAGCTTCTTCTTCTTCGCTTCTTCTTCTTCTTCGATGTCGGCTTCTTCTTCTTCGTTGTCAGCTACCACCACAGGCCGTGAATCGGAGCACCCAAGCCACAATCGTGATGCTCTCATCATGCTATACAAAACCCCCATCAGTTTCGCGAAAACAATGACGATTTCACAAACCCTAACCGCCACTTTGGAGGGGATCTGGGTGTACGGTGGGAGTGGGGCTGAGATGATGGGGTGAGAGGTGGGGGTTGGTGTTCAAGGAGGGTGGTGGTGTTCTTAATGTTCGAGTTATGGGTTTGAGTTCATTTCAAGATGTGTTTCAATCTGCGTTTGAGCTCGTTCAATCTGTAAATGTCTGTAAAGGTTTGAGTTCGTTCAATCTGGGTTACAAGTTTGTGAAGGTTGGGTTTGAATCTGGGTTTGAGTTCGTTCCATCACTGGGTTTGAGTTCGTTTCAATCTGGGTTTGAGTTCGTTCAATCTGGGTTACAAGTTTGTGAAGGTTGGGTTGCTACGTGAATTGGCAATGATGAATTAGGATAACAAATTCGTGTAAAATCCCAACCTTCTTGGGTTTCAACTTTCCTGGGTTTTCCATTTTTTATTTTGATTTTAATATATTTAAAATGTAAAATGTTGAGTCAGTTGTGCCAAATCAATTAAAAAAGCCATGTCACAACGTCCAGGTGGCCTGCCGTTTGCCACATCAGCAATTTTCAACAGAGAGATAACGCCAGGGACCAAAAGAGACGAAATTTGAAACTACAGGAACCATTTTATTTAAAAAAAATTACAAGGACTAAAACTGAATTTTCTTGAAATTATAGAGACCAAAAACACTATTTTACCAAGAATAAAATATCATATGGTTTTGTGCAATATGGTTGCCAGTTTAAGATTTGTGAGATACAGACAGTACAATGGAAAAGAGTGATATTTTATTGATAATTGATCATGTTTATAGGTTAGCTTGTCTATGTTCCCTTTATTATTATGTAAAATTTTGTTATTGACGATTTGGGTGCTTATTTAAGACATCCCAAGGCAAACAAAACAATTCTTCATGAATCGTTAATGACAAAGTTAGTTTGCCAAGTTATTCTCCCGATCAACCTGGAAAAGAGATGGCTTCTGATTCATCATTTTTTTCTTTTTCGTTTTCTTTTATTTAATTTTGTCAAAGAAATTTCAAGTAAAGAATGATAAGGTAGTACTATTGAAGTCCAGTTTGGAAGAGAGAAAAAAAAAAGTAGCTGGCGTCAATGAGCAATGAAAATGAGTCTCAAGAACCAACCACGTGAAGCAGTTTCAGAAGTGGTAGCTGCTCAAACCAAGGAAGATGGAATGACCTTGCAGCTGAACCAATTAGGTGAAAAGTTAGAAGCCGGCACTCCCTCTCTTTTTTATTATAAGAAAAAAAAATGTCTATGTATTTGGTCTAAATTTAGACCAAATACATATACTTTTTTTGCTTAAAATAAAGGACGGAAGGAGTAACACGATTGCAGACAAGTTGGAAGACAAGTTGAAATCTGCAGAAGCTGAAAGGGAGGGACTGGAATCAGAGATGAAGGAGCTAAAGGTGTAAACAAAGCAATAGTGAAAAGAAGCAGATGCAATTGCAAGTGACTTATTGGCCATGGAGTAAAACTGTTATATTCCCAAGTTGATAGTATCGTTCAACATCCCCTAAAAAAAAACGTATAAATAAATAAATCAAACCATGGGCAACTACACTTAAATCCATATGAAACGATACATATGTGAATGATGTGCGATTGTCTTTTTATCCCTATTTCTGCAAATCCAACAAGTATTAAGAAAAATGGTTTCGTGACTATTAAGCAAACAAAACTTTAATTTGTGCAGAGTGCAAAATCATTGTATTACGAAGTGATCCAATGACAGATCAGAAGGTCTTTTTCCTGTTCCAAAAGCAAGAGGAGGAACCTTCTATGCAATTTAAATTTAAATTTTATTACAAAAAGAAAGTGAAATAAGAGGTGCACAGACCATTGTCCTATATTTTTACCACCAGTGTCTACATTCCCAACCTTAAAAATGTTTCCAAAAAGAAGCTCCCTCGTCCTTCAAAGCCAATTAGGTCTGGTTGATCACACTTCAGATCATAAGCACCAGAGTTTAATGGGAAATTGCATCATACTACACAGCAAAAGCCAGATGATACCTGTTCAGCAATAACACAAAAAAAAAAAAAAAAAAAATCCACCTGCAGCCTGCACAAAAAATCATGACCACTTTAAACTCGACATAAAATCTGTGAGGTTCTGATTCAAGATCATTTCCAGTTCTGACCTCACCAAGCATTGAAAACAAACAAAAATCATTCAATTCATATCCCTCTCTCATTTTCACTTGTAATACCAATCAAGGTCAGAACAGAGCAAATAACCTAAATTGTCATCCTCACCAATCCATGCCTAATGCCTCAACACACATTCAGAGAAACACAATTCCAAGTAAAAATTAACCAACAACTAAGCTTCCAAAATTAAAAAAAAAAAAACTGAAAAAAGGTGATAAATTTAGTATTACAAGAGTGAAGTGAAGCGCATCAAGCAGCACTGTGCCAAGAAATCGCCGCTTTACGTTTGTTCCTATGCGCCCACACATCGCTATTCTTCTTCCAATTCCGAACCTGCATCGTCTCTTCCCCTTTCACCCGCGTCGCGAAGAACGCGGGCCTCGCTGCTGCCACTGCGATCCTCGGCAGTCCCAATGGCAATGAAACCGATTCAGATTTCCCTTCCTTGGCCTTAGACGAGAACGCAGATAGGAAAACGTCCCTGGAGGTTGTTCCAACGTGCGGAAGCATCGAATTGAAAGCGAACACTCCGCGAACGGTGTTGTTGCTGTTGTCGGCGGCGGAAGAAGGATCGAGTTGGAGGACTCTGGGGGAAGCGGCGGCGGCGGAGGTGGTGGTGTTGATGGTGTTGGAGGTGCGGGGTTGTGGTGGGTGAATACCGTTGAGCCAGCGAACGAGGGCGATGCGAGAGGAACGGTTCGGGTCGTACTCGATCCTTTCGACGACGCCCAAGGAAGAAGCGGTGTTCCGTTTGAGATCGATGGTTCGTTGCAACCGCTTCGCCCCGCCGCCTCTGTGAAAAGATGTTATCCGCCCTGAAGAGTTCCGGCCGGCAGTCTTGCCGCTTCCGAACGTGAATTGCCTCAGTGCTCTCTTCACGCCAGACATCGTTCTCTACTTTCCCAACTTCGATGCTATTTGCTAGGGTTCTAGCTCCTGCTTGCGGTTTTTTTTTTTTAAGTGCTAGCGTTTTCTAGTTGAGGTTATTTACAAACTATAATAGTATCCCCCCCCCCAAATTATACTTTTAGTACCAAAGTAGTGGACATTGTGTAATTTTGGTACCCAGTTTTTAATGCATGAATTGGGTCTTTCGGATATTTTGATTATACAATTTTAGTCTTTTGGGTTCCAATTGCCCAATTTGGGTTTTCTAACTTCAAATATTGCAATTGTATGATTTTGTCCTCTAGGTATCGCAACTGTATGAATTTAGTGCACCGAGGTACATATTTATTGGGTAAGGGTTTTAAAATTTTTGAGCCAACTAAAATGTCACATAGACCAAGTTATGTATCATGTCATATCCACATGTGGCATATCAGTATTTTTCGTTAGAAATTAAACGACAATTGGATAGATGGACCAAAATTGCACAATCGAGGAAATTGGAAGACCTAATACATGCAATTAGAACAAAAATGACCAAAATCGCACAATTACACTACGTAGGGGACCAAAATCGCAATTAAGCCTTTTTTTAGTGGAATAATAATAATAATAATAATAATAATAATAATAATAATAATAATAATAATAATAATAATAATAATTTATATATAATATTATTCACTTTTTCCATTTTTTTATTTGTGATCTATCTATTAAATTGTATTTTTAAACCCTACCAAAAAATTATATTTTTTTATTTTTATCTCGACAAAAAACTGAAAATGAGTTTGCATAAAAAAAAAATTAGAACGGAGCTATTGTCTATAGCAAAAATAAAGGTGAGAGTATCACATTTTGTATATATAATAATTAGCAAAATACAGATGTATTCGCACGAGTCACTATGTTTTTACGTACATGTGTACATGTGTAGTTGACAAAAATAAACAGACATGTGTATAAAATTAAATTTATACTTGGAATCAAACATTAATATAAACATTGAGTCAAAAAGAAAACATTAATATAGACATAGTAGCTATAGATTGATTCATATCAAAAAAAAGAGTCATAGTAGTTATAGACATAAATCTAGTCAAAAAAAAAAGTTATAGACATAAATAACTTCATTCTAATTTCTAATAAAAAATTGTATTGACATAATGGTAATGAAATTTCATATTATTATCTACGAAAAGTTACTTGTCCTCTTGTTAATCACAATATGAAATACTTACCCAAAAAAAATCACAATATGAAATGTCCCCCACTGTCGGTTGTTTTGTCAATTTCAACGACATGGAAACGCCGAGACCAGGGTTCGAACCCGGGTGTTGCCGTTTAAATGTGTGTGTGTGTTTGTTGTTTACCATTTCTACTAGCTGAACAAAAAAAAATCACAATATGAAATGATATAAAAAAATATTAAATTTATTTTGAGTTTATTCTGAAGATAATGCTTATTATGAGTATGAGTTACTTACTATCATAGATGAAGAGGACTCAAGCAGGATTCCAAGATGGGTTTAGGCTCTTTGACACCATAACATCTACTCTTCTCAACATCATATGCCTCCCCCTTCCCCTACCACAACTCCCCCCCCGAGGGGGCCCTTTTTCTCCTTCTGCCCTCAAATCTTCGTCCCCACCCCCACTCATTTCCACTTCCCCCTCTCGATTTCTACCAAAAATGTTGCTTCAGTGAGATGGATGAATAGTTGAAGTTTTGAGGGAGAAGACGTTTAAGAAAGGTTAGGTTTCAATGCTTAGGCTGTTGGTGTTGGGACTTTTAGTCACACATCGAGTAAAATAGTAAAGAGGAATGAACCTCTTTGTTATAAAAGGAGGCTTGGGCCTTGGTTTTATGTACACCATTCAAAAGCTTGTCTAGCAACTTTTGTCTCTAGATAAATTCCTCTCTTTGTTTTAGAATTTAATAGAATTCTTAGTATGCTCTGTGGTTGCGACTTGGTTTGAACCTCCACATCAGAAAAGAATTTATTAGGAATAT
The DNA here is from genome assembly GCA_037113605.1 of Calophaca sinica. NCBI lineage: Eukaryota > Viridiplantae > Streptophyta > Magnoliopsida > Fabales > Fabaceae > Calophaca > Calophaca sinica. Next base: position 134,224,853 of record CM073733.1, read on the forward strand.
TTCTTGTAAAAGGAGAGGTGTGAGGAATAAGTTTTGCTAGTGGGGAAGCTTTGTGGGTGTCTTGAGGTGCGAGAGAAAATTGTGTAGTTGTAATAATTTTCTACATAGTGGATTTTCTCTGGTGTTGGTGGTTTTCTCCTGGTTTGGGAGTTTTCCACGTTAAATACTTGTGTTGTTATTATTTCTCTATTTTGTTTTCAAATTTTCCACAAGTGCAGTGGGAAGAGAATTTGAAGAGTCAAATTCCTAACAAGTGGTATCAAGAGCACGAGTTACGCCAAAGAGGATGTCGGGAAGCGAGTTTCAAATGCAATGATTTGATGTAGAGAAATTTGTGGAAAGATCAACTTTGGCTTGTGGCAAATACAAGTCAAGGATGTGTTGATTCAGTCTGGTTTACACAAGGCTTTGAAGGGCAGGGTTACTCCTGAAAGTAGCGGTGATGCTGGTAAAACTGCTAGTAAAACAGACAAAGCTGATGATGATTGGGAGGATCTGGATTTGAGAGCAGCAAGTGCAATTCGTCTGTGCCTGACCAAAAATGTTCTTGCAAACGTGAAGGGAGCATCCACGGCAAAGGGACTCTGGGAAAAACTCGAGGAGTTGTATCAGACAAAGGGCGTCTCAAATCGGTTGTATCTGAAAGAGAAGTTTCATACGTTGCAAATGGATGAAGGTACTACTATTTCAGATCATTTAAGTATTCTCAATGGCATTGTTTCCGAGCTTGAATTTATTGGAGTTAAAATTAATGATGAGGATCGGGCCTTAAGGTCGATCGTGTCTCTTCCACGGTCCTATGAGCACATGAAGCCGCTATTAATTCATGGGCATGGTAAGGAGAAAATAATTTTCTCGGAGGTTACTAGTAAGCTTCTTTCTGAAGAGAGGAGACTTGGTGGGAGTAACAATCCACATGAAAGTTCTGCATTGGTAGCTCGTGACTGGAAGAAGAAGAACTCCATAAAGAATGTCTGTTGGGGATGTGGGCAGTCTGGCCACATCAAGAAGAATTGTAAAGGTAGAACATATTCGGCAAAAAGCTCTGTGTCAGCAAGTGGAGATGCTGATAATGAGGCTAACATTATCTCCGATCTTGATGTCTTTTGAAAGAAGGACATGTATATCCTTATGGCATGGGTCCCAAAGTTGCCATGATAAAGGATATTAAATGTTAGCGGGACCATATTTTGCACACGGGCATTGGTTGACATTGATGCAGGGTGTGTGGTGAAATTTATGTCGATGGCTGATTAACTTCCATGAGAGTCAAATATGGGAGTTGCACCATAGTTTTTTCAAAGAAGGTTATATTTCGACATGTGCCGAGTTTAAATGCTTGGGATGGCTAGTTACGAGTGATTATGCTTTTATGGTGGAGCATGGCGTTGCGATGATAAGCGAAAGCTATGGGAATCTTCATCAAGGTGGAGCGTTGTGGGACCACAAAGTCACAAGGTGTAGATTGTTGGTGTTGGGACTTTTAGTCCCACATCGGGTAAAATAGTAAAGAGGAGTGAACCTCTTTGTTATTAAAGGAGGCTTGGGCCTTGGTTTTATGTACACCATTCAAAAGCTTGTCTAGCAACTTTTGTCTCTAGATAAATTCCTCTCTTTGTTTTAGAATTTAATAGAATTCTTAGTATGCTCTGTGGTTGCGACAAATTTGAACCTCCACATCGAAAAGAATTTATTAGGAATATTTCTTGTAAAAGGAGAGGTGTGAGGAATAAGTTTTGCTAGTGGGGAAGCTTTGTGGGTGTGCGGGGGTGCAGAGAGAAAATTGTGTAGTTGTAATAATTTTCTACATAGTAGATTTTTCTCTGGTGCTGGTGGTTTTTCTCCTGGTTTTGGAGTTTTCCACGTTAAATATTTGTATTGTTATTATTTCTCTATTTTGTTTTTCAAATTTTCCACAAGTACAGTTTCTGGGGAAGAGAATTTGAAGAGTCAAATTCCTAAGATAGTCGTGGTGGCTTGAAGTTGCTGGTTAGCAAAGGCTCTTGCACCGGTGAAGTTGTTGTGACGGTGGTATCACATCTTGCTAATTTTGGGGAGGGAGAAGGGATCAGGTTAACATATAATTGTATTAATTAATTTCAATTGAAATAATTTATTGAAAGTAATAAATTGCTGAGTTGAAATAATTTAAAATGAGTTTACTGCCACATAGTATCCATGTCATTGATTTTTTAGACGTGGCAGTGCTAACAAGGATCTTTGTCTGTCACGTCATCATATTAAATTGCAGACAAATGGTGGTGACCAAATGTCAAAGCATGGGCTAAAAGTGGTCACCAAACTTGCGAGATAAAATTTGTAGCGATTGAAAGCGCATGAAGGGTATTTTACAATATTGTTAAACTTTCGAGTTAACTCTTAAATTTTTATGAGTTTACGATTTTAGATCACAAAAACGAATTAACTTGCATATAAATTCTCTTATGCATAAACTCGTACGAGTTTAAGTAAACTCTGATAAAATCGGTAAACTCTCGATTTTACTAGCGAGTTATGAATTTATAATTTTACATTGACTTGGCCTTAAAATATAAATTATCGGTCAATATTATTGGCTACTTAGGTTGAATTACCTATATGCCGCAATATATATTAGATTTATAAAGTTAATTTTACTTTTTCAATGTTATTTTTGTTTTGTTTTATTCGGTTAAGAAGTAAAGTGTTTGACTAAAAACTATATGATTGTTAGGTCAAATAAGCTCTTTTTTTTTAACTTCTGAACTTTAGTAAGCTCTTGTTTTTTTTAATGAACTTTAGTAACTTATGTTTCTATGAATTTATGTATGATCTGATCATTAATATAGTATAATCTTATCTAGTACTAATGTAATAGTACACTTTATTATTGTGGTTTGCTACTTTACTTTATTATGGAGTTGGAATGTTGAATTATTGTTGTGTTAAAATGTTTTATATTATGTATATATGTCATTTATAGGTTTACTTAATATTAGGTAAACTCTTACGAGTTTACGAGTCGAGTCTACGGAAGCTCCATGAATTTGCGTAGACTCACGAGTTTGACAACCTTGGTATTTTGTATGGACTAAAAACATATTTAATCCTTAAAATTATTTACATGCCTTCAGAGGTTGTTCACCCATTAGAGTGTCACTTGTAAGTGAAAGGGTTAAATATGTTTCACTACCTATAAAATGAGTGAATTTTAGTTTTGATCGCTATAATTTCTTGTTAATTTCCATCCCTCCACAATTTGAAATTACTATTGCTCCTTATAAAATGAGCGAATTTTTTGGTTTTAGACTTTGTAAAATAAAATTTGTGCACTTTTTATCCCTCTAAAATCTTCGATCACTATTTTTGATCCCTTGCATTCATTTTATGACAAATAAATAGATTTCAATTTAGGACTCAAGGAAAAAATATTTGGGTAGTCACATGGCACCACACACATTTTTGGATGCCACTTAGGATGGCCATGTGACTTTCTCTTATACACACGACATTTAACGGATTTCATATGGCGGTATAACGACAAAAAATAGTAATTTCAAATTTTAGAGAGACGAAATTCGAAGAATAATTTTTAAAGTGACCAAAACTATAATTTATTCAATGTAGAGGGACCAAAAACATACCCTACAAGAAATTATAATATCAAAAGTGAAAAGTATAGAAAGGGAAATAGAGAGAAGAGAGAGAAATTATCAAAAAGTCGACCAAAGATCGTCAAGCTTTCATATTTCTCATGTAAAAAACTGAATCAAATCCTGAGCCTTTAAAAAACTCATCTAACCAAAGGTTGACAAGTATCTTATGCAATACGATTTTTAAGTTCATCTGTATTTTTTTTTACATAAACATATAAGAAACATAGTCTTTTAATAAGAAAAGATGAGTGATTTTTAATGGTGAAAAAGTAGGTGTGAATATCCTAAGACTTCATTTATTTTCAAATTTCAAAAGAATAGAATTACCATTTTGTTTGAAACAATGGACTTTAAGAGGAAAGAAAGTTAGAGGAGGGAGTCTCATAAGAAAGAATTGTTTTCCATTGTTAGGATTGCCACGAAAGTGAGGGAAAGAAACATTTGACCGTGGGGTCTGCAAAAAATTCCTCGCCTCTGATAGTGAGAAACCAAATATGGACACAAAGAAAACATACATAGGGGAGAGGGAAAGAGAGAGAGAGCGAGAGAGAGAGAATAATTATGCTAACAGATAAAGAAAATAAACAAGAAGTATAGGGTGTGAGGTAAAGATAAAAGAATAGTGGTTGTGAACAATAGGAAAAAAAATGATGACAAAAACAAAAATAAACTTTGTATAAATATAACTTTATAAATACAATTTTTCTTTTTTTCTCACTTTCTACCCTATCAAACAAAGAGAAAGAGAAGTTTTATCTTTCTTTCCTTCTATTTTTACTTCTTCCAAGCAACTTCAAAACCATCTTCTCATCTCTTTTCTTTCTTTGTTTTCACTTTTTTCCGTACACTTTATTTCCTCTTATTGTATTTTCTCTATCTAAACAATGAGTACATGTTTGTTACAATTTTAGTATGCATTTTCAGACACATATATTACTCTTCACATGTTGTATATATACTACCTCTAGTCCCTATATTATAAGAGAATTTTGGAGTATTTTTTGCCCTAATTATAAGAAAAATAAACTTATTTTGAGATGTATTAATTGCTAAAATATCTTTTATACCCATAATTTAATGAGATGTGTATATTTACTAGAAGTTCGCATTTTTTCTATGTACTCAATTATTAGAGATATATTCGGAATGAAAGTTAAACTTTATAACACTAATCAAGCTTCCATGGTATTGATATTTTTGCATTTCTTCAATTCTTCTTATATTAAGGACCAGAGTTAGTATATTGCAAGAGTCATGAGTTTATAACAATATCTTAGGGTCCGTTTGTTTTAGATTCTAGTAGAATAAATTGTGGAGAATCTTGTTTAAAAAAATTGATTTTAAAAAAATTGATTTTAAAAAAATTGATTTGTGTTGGGTAATGGTATTTAAAAGTGAGTTCAGAAGAATTGATTTGTGTTTAGTTGACAAAGTAGAATCACTTTTAATGTGTTAAAAATACCAAACGGTGTTTTGAAAACTGAGAAGCAACCCATTGGTTACTGCCAACAAAATTGATTTTGGCAAAGTCAAAATCCATTTTTTCCACCCACAATCTAAAACAAACACCACCAAAAATCCATTTTCTCCTTTTTTCCAACGCCATCGGCGTTTTCTTGCTCTACCGGTGTTTTGGAATCTAATCCAAACACACACTTAATCATTAATAGCCTATGCACACAAAAAAGTATGTTAAGCCCCAAATAATAATATTTTCTCCGTTCTTTAATATAGGGCCCTTTTGTAAAAAAAAAAAAATTGCCCCTTAATATAAGATCATTTTCAAAACATTAATTTTTTTTTTTACAAAATTACCCTTATACCAAGGTGCATTAATTTTCTCTCTCTCTCTCTTAATAGTTTTGGAAGATGAAAATGGTAACTTAAGAAAAATAACATATATTTTGTACAAGTTTAATACTAATAACTAATAAAACTCACTTTCTTAAGGGACGTGAAATTGTTAAGGGAGGTCTTATATGGCTTTGGCTAGCCTACACAACAAGAATAGGTTGTGTATGTTACACAAGTTTTATTGACCATTGGATGGAGAATGTCCCAAGATTTTATGATGAACCCTTCCACACCAAATCTTTCCCTTTATCCCTCCCAACCATCCGCACTTTTGCCAACCATGAATCCCTGCTCCCAAAACTTGATTTTCCCAGAAATTGAAGGAAAGCTGTGAATCAAAAATCAGTGCAGCCCCTATTACAGAATAATTCATGAATATCATCAAGACTAACATCAAATATAAAAGCGATAATATATTTTTATACACCAAACAAAAAATTTAAAAAAATAAAGACAAAACAAAAGCAAAGCCTGAACAACGATCTAAGAAGAAAAAATCAAACCCCAAAAAAGAGGAAGCGTGAAATTTCCATCAAAATCTGGAATTGGATGAAAGGGGCCGACCTTAGCGACGAACGAAGAGATCAAAAGCAGCAACTGTAGAATACAGATCTACAAATACCAAAATCGGAGAAACACACACACGACCGAGGAGGAGAAGAAGAAGATGAGACAATGTGTTGTTTGATTATGTGGCCAAAGTTAGAAGAACGTGTAGTAGCCAGCGCCTACTCCACCATCACCGCCACCACCACACCGATTGAGCAATCCCGATGATTAGGAACCTTAGGAATTTTGAGAGATAGTTCCACAGGAGGCTCACGGTGGGTGGAGGTGTGTGTTTCGCTCACGATGGGCTGTGTTAATAGTGATGGTCACCGATCGGAAATAGGTGCTGCCATAGCAGGGTTCTCAGTGGTCCTGTTGGTTGCGAGTTGCAGACAGTCGAACGATGGTGGAGCGACAGATCTGAACTGTGGTAAAAAGATTTAATGCAGATGGTCTAGCATAAGATATGATATCACCACTTGATCCAACGGTTATTTTTACTTGTGTAAGCTACACCACCTATTATGCTTGTGCGTGGTAGCCTGCGCCGTCTTATACTAAGGGACGGGATGAAGTAATAATAAAGTAAGGGAAACAAATTAATAATAAAAAAAGCCTCAATTTTTTATGAGTCAGCCACTGATCCATTCCACTTATGAGAATAATCCAAACATTTTTGGTAAATAAATAAATAAATAATCAAGCTTTTCCCATTAATCGGACATTCGATTCAATGAACTTAAAAAGAAAAACTGTGTAGTGGGAACCACGGAAACTCTGTTCAAACCAGAGTCGCCCATAGAACTGAATCTAAACCAGAAACCAGTTATTGGTTTTTTAGGAAACCATCATGAGCAACATGAGAACAATTAATTAATTAATTAAACTAAAATTAAAAAAAGAGAGGAAGAGAAAGAGAGTTCCCAAAAACCAGGAGCTAAACGGGAAAGGTGACATGGGATTCCAAATAAATTGGCAAACGAAATTGCATTTTTTAATGGCCGCCATTCTGACATCCCAACCCAATTGCCAATTGCCACGCGCTCTCCTTCACTGAACCCTCCCAGCTTGCATGAACGGCACATCACGACTTTGAATTTCCTTTTTCTCCATGTGTCCTTATACTGTTTTCAAGCTAAGACAATTTTTTTTTTCGGTTAGTAAAAATGATAAACAATAAATACACAAATATCTAAACGATAATATTTGAGTTTGAATCCCGCTTCCGACATTTTTATATCGTTGAAATTGCCAAAACAACCAATAGTGGGGGACCAACCTTGAACAACCTATTAATGTTCTCTTGAGCTTTCTTATCTTAGTTTTTAATAGTATTTTTAAATTATATTATATAAATACAATAAGTTACATATTGTTATTATGGATGATAAGATAGACGTGGTCTGTATTATCAAAAAAAAAAAAAAAGGCAGAAGTGGTTTGTTTGCATGGCAAGAGAAAAATATGAAATTAGAAAATAGATTGATTAAAATATGGAGAAAAAAATTGAGAAAACAATTATATTATATATTATTTAGATTAAGAGAAAAAGAAAAAAAAGTGAAAACTTTTTTCATTTTTTTATTAAATGGAAAAGTGGGAACAAAGAAAATATACCTATATTAAATATTTTTTTGTATCCTCTAGCTAAAGACTAAAGTAATAATAAGTAGGTGAGTAATAGATAAATTTATTACTTCATATTTATTTATTAGACTCTTTCATATTTTCTTCCCACGAAGATAACATTTTTTTTTGTGAATTTAGCTCATTGCTTCTTTTTTTTTTCCTTCTAATTTTCATCATCAAATTATTTTATAAAAAATATTATTGTGTCAACTCATCCTTCAAATTGTTTTCCTTTTACACATTGATTGGTAAATATACAAGGATATTCTAAATTTAACAAAAATATAAAAGTATGAATAAAGAGAATAAAAAATATACTTAATTGGTTAAAAAATTTAATTTTATTAAAGAAAAATATTTTAATTTTTACTGGTTACAAATTCTTATAAAAATATTACGTTATTATGTACTTCATATTTTTAAATTTTTTTACAAAAAACTATGCAAACAACTGAATGTCAATTAATGAATTCTAATTTAACATAGCAAATATGAAATCATAGGATACAATTATTAACTAATTTAAATAAATTTTAATACGCACATAGTATCATGTAAGTCATAAAATTTAATGAGTCAATAAAGCTCGTATATATTTTACAAAATACTTACTCAATAATTTAAATATAAATATCTTGTCACTAAAGTAAGAAATTCTCTTTTCAACCATTTACTTATCGTTAGGGTGAGATGAAACATAAAGGAATGGAAAGGAAAGGAATATAAGAAAAACACTATTCCCAATATTCTTTCCCTCCTTTGCATTGTGTTTGGTTGTTAAGAGAAATAGGCGAGAAAGAGATTGTGAGAAGAGGGAAAAAGTTTAAAAAAATGATAGATTTGAGGTAACGTTTGATATAAAAAAATAGAAAAGAGAGTAATATAATGATTTTACGAATTGACCAAAAAATCGCATCTAAAAAGAAATTAATCATTACCAAGTAAAAACGTTGGTTAATTAATTTAAATTTTTATTTTAATTAATTAAATCACTTGATTAATTTAATGTACATTTTATTTTATTTTAGTTAAATAATATTTTGGTTATCTTATTTTATTTTAAATTATTAATTCATTTATTTAATATTTTATTTAAATTTATCTTAATTAATTTTTCTCCCCCTAACACAAACATTCACCACCCTATATGTTACTGATCGTTAATAAAATAAATTTTTTATTTTATTTTAACTTAGATTAATTAAACCATCCACAATTACCATAAAATAATATAATATTTTGGTTATTTTATTTTAAATAATTAATTTTATTTATGTAATATTTTTTTTATCTTGCTTACTTTTCCTCCCCTAACACAGACACTCCATTCAGAATGAATTATAAGCAAATTTTATCTCATATTTTTTGGAATAAAATATAAGCAAATATTAACTACTTTTTCCAATTTATTGATAGTAACTCAAAAATACCCCTCGTTTAATTTAACTTTTTTTATTTCTATATAACCAGTTTATTAGTCATAAAGGGTAATTTAGGCAATAAAGTTAATTTTTTAATGAAGATTATATAGATTAAATGTGATTAACTAACTAACTTAATAACCGTGAATTAATTCAACCACCCCTTCACTTCCCATAATTATTAGGTTGTTTTTCTCTCTCCCCCACTTTTTGTTTCCTTCCCCCAATCACTTCCAATTGCCACCTCACACGCAACCAATCCTTTATTTGGGAATTTTAATTGTTTTATAAATGTAAATAATAATTGGAGTATATGCAAGCAATACAGTGAACCGTGAGAGGCACCATGAGAGATGTAGCTTATGGCCTAAGTTCTTGCTGTTTTGGAATGGTGCTGCTTTGCCTCTTGGTGCCACCGCACCAGATACATCACCAATATTTGTTTAGCCTTGAACTGTTAAGTTAGTTTAGATTCTGTTATGTTGTTTGTTGTAAATAACAGAATTAGTTATTTCTCTCATTCTCTGTACAAGTAACACTTATATAAGTGGAGCTTGTTTTAGGCTTTGTAATCAGATCAAATCATTTAATTCTGAGAGTGTAAAACCCAATCTGTATTCTGTGAGAGAGAGGGAGAGATCAAAGTTGATTGACAACATCTTGTAATACTCAAGGTTCATAGTGGATTTCCAGTCCTTTCTCTGCCCGTGGATGTAGCTAACACACTGTTAGTGAACCACGTTAATCTTTGTGTGTTATCTTTTTCTCCCTTGCTCTTGTTTGTTAGTTTTGCATTCGGGTTTTTCTTGGAGTTTGATTGGTTTCTTCCTAACAAACTGGTATCATAGAGCTTAGCTTCTGATCATCTCAGTCTGTTTTCGTTTTGTGGATTGTCATTGATCCACTTCTGATCTCATATCTTGGATCCCTTTTCTTTCTTGATTCTGCATTGCAATAAATCTGTGGAATTCCCAATCTGTGTTTTACTGCAATTTTGTTCCGCATTCTGTTCAAGAAAGATGACCAATTCGATCAAGATAGAGAAGTTCACATGAAGAAACAGTTTCAAGCTATGGCGCATCAAGATGTAGGCATTACTCAAGGAACAAGGAGCATGGGCTCCATTATCGGGCACTAAAGGAATGGGTGTCAAGGATTTGGCTGATCAACAAGAAGAGATGACACATTCTCTCATTCTTCTCTCATTGGCATATGATGTTTTATATGAAGTCTCTCAAGAAGATACTGTTGCTGCTCTCTGGCTGAAATTAGAAAAATTGTACATGACCAAGTCTCTAAGCCACAAGCTAATGCTCAAGAAGAGGTTGTATAGTCTTCAAATAAAAGAAGGTACCAAACTTAAATCACATCTTGATAATCTGAATTCTATTATGCTTGAATTGCGTGATAGTGATGTTATTATGGATGATGAAGACATTACCATGATTTTATTAATTTCTTTGCCTCCATCATATGAGAATTTTGTTAATTTCATTACTGTAGGTAAAGAAAGTATCACTTTGGAAGAAGTCAAGGCTAGCCTATTCTCTAGAGAACTGAGATTTAAGGTTGCTGCTCCCCTTGATGAAACACATGCATCTGGTTTAATTGTTTCAAGTCCTCCCAAGCCTGCAAATAAGCCTAAGGGCAAGGGTAAAGGGGAGAAAAAGGGAAACAACAGTGTGAATCCAAAGGACATATGCAATTACTATAAGAAACCGGGTCATTGGAAGAAATATTGTCCCAAGAAGAAGAAAAAAGAGTCAGTAGCAGCCACGGTTTAGGGAGATTGTTCTTCAGATTCTGACTGTGCTCTTACAGTGGCAGATTTACATCAAGATCCTGATCAGTGGGTCTTGGATTTGGGTTGCTCTCATCATATGAGTTCCAATAGGGACTGGTTTGTGACATATGAAGAAAGGGTTATTGGTAATGTTCTCATGGGAAATAATGAGCCCTGCAAAACTGTTGGTACAGGATGCATCCACATCAAAATGCATGATGATGTGGTTAGAGTCTTGACCAATGTTAGGCATGTCCCTCAACTCAAAAGGAACCTCATCTCTGTAGGTGCCCTTGATTCCGAAGGTTACACTTGTTCTATTGAAGGTGGAGTTATGAAGATCAAGAAAAATGAAAAACTTGTAGTTATGCAGGGAACAAAACACAAAAATCTGTATATACTACAGGGCTCCACTACCACAGGCATTGCTTCAGCAGTGTGCAGTTCAGAGGACAAGTTTGCAGACCAGAATAGTCTATGGCACATGAGGTTGGGTCACATAGGTGAAAAGGGAATGAAGATTCTGAACAAGCAGGGGCTGATTGGAGGACAGAAGCTTGAATCTCTAAAATTATGTGAACATTGTGTGTATGGCAAGCAACACAGGCTGAAATTCACCAGGGCAGAACACACCACTAAAGCCACTCTTGATTACATCCATTTTGATTGTTGGGGGCCCTCTAAGGTCCCATCTTTGGGTGGAGCAAGGTACTTCTTGTCTATTATAGATGATTACTCAAGAATGACATGGGTACTCATGATGAAGCACAAATCAGAGGCTTTCAATCAATTCAAATAGTGGAAGATTTTGATTGAAAATCAGGTTGGAAGGAAGGTTAAGAGGCTCAGAACAGATAATAGTTTGGAGTTTTGCTCAGAAGAATTCAAACAATTTTGCATTGATGAAGGGATTGCTAGGCAATACACGGTTAGGAACACTCCTCAGCAGAATGACATAGCTGACAGGATGAATAGATCCTTACTAGATAAGGCTAGGTGCATGTTGTCCAATGTTGCACTTGGCAAGTCTTTTTGGGCAGAAGCTGTGAGCACATCCTGCTACCTCATCAACAGATCACCTAATTCTGCTCTTGACCATAAAACACCCCCTTGAGGTTTGGAAATCTAAACCTGATGATTACTCCAAGCTAAAGGTCTTTGGCTGCCTTGCATACTAACATGTGAATGAGGGCAAGTTAGAGCCTAGAGCTAGGAAATGTGTTTTTGTAGGTTATGGTGATGGTGTGAAAGGATTTAGAATTTGGTCACCACATGAAAGGAAGGTCATTCTGAGTAGAGATGTCACTTTTGATGAAGCCTCTCTACTGCACACTAATTCTGTCTCCACTGAACAAGGTGCTGAAATCAGTGCTCCAGCACTAAGTGCTGTGACAGCACCAGATCCAGCACCAGCTGAAACTGAATCACCTGTTACTGCTCAAGACTAGAATACATAAACTGAAATTGAATCCATTCCTTTAAGTCAATTTGAACCTGAAACCAGGAGATCTCAGAGAACTATCAATCCTCCTGTTAGATATGGCTTTGAGGATATGAATTCCTATGCTCTTCAAGCTGCTGAAGACATTGATTCTGCTGAACCATCCAGTCATTTTGAAGCTATTTCCTGTCCAGATACAAGCAATTGGATCACTGCAATGAATGAAGAAATTGAATCTTTAAAGAAGAATGAGACTTGGCAGCTGGTTACTCTACCTAAGGGAAGGAAAGTGGTTAGTTGCAAGTGGATATATAAGAAGAAACCTGGGATTTCTGTGAAGGATGGCATCAAACTCAAGGCACAGCTAGTGGCTAAGGGATTTAGCCAAAAGGAGGGTGTGGGCTACAATGAGATCTTCTCTTATGTAGTTAGACACACCTCTATTCGGGTCCTTCTTGCTCTTGTGACAAATCTTGACATGGAACTTGAGCAACTTGATGTGAAGACAGCCTTTCTCCATGGTGAATTGGAAGATGAGATATTCATGAAACAACCAGAAGGTTTTGAAGATCAAGACAAGAAGGAAGCAGTGTGCAAGTTGAAGAGATCTCTATATGGGTTAAAACAGTTTCCTAGACAGTGGTACAAGAGATTTGATCAATCCATGATCAAACATGGCTTTAAGAGGAGCTTATATGACTCATGTGTTTACATGAGTAAGGTGGAGCATGATATCTACATTTATCTACTTCTCTATGTAGATGACATGTTGATAGCATCTCTAAGTATGAAAGAAATTCAGAATTTGAAATCAACTTTAAGTTTTGAGTTTGATATGAAAGACCTAGGGGCTGCTAAGAAGATCTTAGGGATGGAAATCTACAGGGACAGAAGCAAGAAGAAATTGTTCCTATACCAAAGAAGTTATATTCAAAAAATCCTAAATAGATTTGGCATGAATACTGCAAAACCAGTAAGCACACCACTGGTTTCCAGCATCCGAATATCTGAAGTCTCTGCTCAGCAATCTAAATCTGAGAAGGAACATATGACAAAGGTTCCTTATGCTAGTGTTGTGGGGAGCCTCATGTATGCAATGGTTTGTTCTAGGCCAGATTTAGCTCAAGCTGTAAGTGTTGTTAGCAGGTATATGGCAAGGCCAGGGAAGGATCATTGGCAGGCTGTGAAGAGGGTTTTCAGGTACCTCAAAGGCACCATTGATGTTGGCCTCATTTATGGAAGTGAAATGTCTTGTTCACTTGCTGGTTTTTCTGATTTTGATTATGCTGCAGACCTTGATGCTAGAAGGTCTCTATCAGGGTATGCCTTCACTATTGGTGGCTGCTTAGTCAGTTGGAAAGCCACACTTCAACCTACAGTAGCTTCGTCAATAACTGAGGCAGAGTACATGGCTTTAACTAAGGCAGCAAGGGAGGGAATTTTGCTCAAAGGTCTCATCACGGACCTTGGTTTTCCTCAAGACAAAACTGTCATCTTTTGTGATAGCCTTAGTGTTATATGTTTAGCCAAAGATCAAGTCCTCCATGAAAAGACTAAACATATAGATGTGAGGTATCATTTTATCAGAACTGAGAATCGGGTCAAGGTACATAAAATTGACACTAAAGACAACCCTGTTGACATGTTTACCAAGCCTGTCCCGAAAAGCATGTTTATGCATTGCCTAGACTTGCTTAACGTGTCCACTTGGAAATAACGGTGGTGAAATGGCAGTAGAAGGGAAGAACTGAATCTGGATATCTTTGAAGGATTAGTCCAAGGTGGAGATTTGTAGCTTATGGCCTAAGTCCTTGCTGTTTTGGAATGGTGCTGCTTTGCCTCTTGGTGCCACGGCACCAGATATAGCACCAATATTTGTTTAGCCTTGAACTGTTAAGTTAGTTTAGATTTTGTTATGTTATTTATTGTAAATAACAGAATTAGTTATTTCTCTCATTCTCTGTACAAGTAAAACTAATATAAGTGGAGCTTGTTTTAGGCTTTGTAATCAGATCAAATCATTCAATTCTGAGAGTGCAAAACCCAGTCTATATTCTATGAGAGAGAGAGATCAAAGTTGCTTGGCAACATCATGTAACACTCAAGGTTCATATTGGATTTCCAGTTCTTTCTCTACCCGTGGATGTAGCTAACACACTGTTAGTGAATCATGTTAATCCTTGTGTGTTATCTTCTTGTCCCTTGCTCTTGTTTGTTAGTTTTGCATTCGGTTTTTTCTTGGAGTTTGATTGGTTTCTTCCTAACAAGCGACAATGACATTTCACTATGAAAAGCAAAGAGGCAAAGATGGGAAATAATAATTAAAAAAAGAGCCCTCTTTCCCCACTTTATTTGCTCAGATGCGAAGAAACAAAAAAGTGTTGGGTGTCACCCATATTTGATTTTTCTTCAATGTTTTTGCGATAAACCAAACAAAAAAGTTGTAGATTTCTCGCTTGTTTCTCTCGAAAAACGTTTCTCTCTTCACAAAATCATTGATACCAAATTCACAATGTTGGTGAAAAAAGAACAAGCCAAAAAGAAATTACTGGTCATTAACAAAAATTAATTAATTTTATTTTAGCTTAGATTAATTGATAAATTAATTAAACCACCCCCTTCACTCCCCATAATTACTAGGTTGTTCTTCTTTGTCCCCCACTTTTTGTCCCCTTCCCCCAATCACTTCCAACCGCCACCTTACACACAACCAATCCTTATTTGGAAATTTTAATTTATAAAACTTAGGATATGTTTGGTTTGAAAAAAAAAATATTTTTGTATTTTTACTTTTAATAAAACACTTTATTTTTTTCTATTTTCAAAGATTTAAACAGAAAATAGTAATTTTTTTTTCCACTGATTTTTACAAATCTTTGATAGCATATAACATAATATAAATAAGACGACACTTCTATAATAAAATATACAAATAAAAAATAAATTTTTAAAACAAATAAACCCCAAGTATGCATGTGATTTGAGCTAATATACATAAACTAATGTTGGGTAAGGCTGATTTTGAGTACTTATTCTCTTCAAAGGCTAAAGGCATAGTTGTTGTGTAATTGTGTAATTGTTGTATCTTGGGTTATTAGCCTTGTTTAATAACAAAAAAAAAGGTGCCCCTTGTCGGCAGGCAATGAGATGGATGCCTGGCTCCTTCCCTCCTAGCTGCTTATTCATCTTTTTCATATTCTTTATCAAAGACTGGTTTTCTATTAGAGACGGGTTCCTCATAAAACATTAACTCATCGTCATCATCGTAGATCGACACTTCATTGTACGTTGACTTTTTCATGTTACCACTAGTCTTCATCAAACACATATTGATGTGCCGGCGGCTGAAGAGCAAGCAACTATTGCATCAAATTGTACAACTGTAATCGCAATTGTGCGATCTCGTCCTGCTGAATCTCATATCTCTTCTAGATTAGTATTGATAGCATACCTCCTTGGTGGTATGGTGCAGGAATGTACTAACTACCGATACCAATCTGATGCAGTGTATGTGATGGGACAAAGCAACAAAATTCAACAACTCGTTGATTCAAAGAATACCCGAGATGTTAACAATAACAAAATTGAGAAAAATCTTCGTTTTTTTATTCAAATCAAAGTCTCCCTCACTAAAGGTAGTAAGTAAAAATATATAGGAAATAAGAGAAACAAATCCTAAGAAATAAAAAGAACGAACCCTAAAAAATAAAAGATATAATCCTGAGAATTAAAATGATTGACATGAAACAAATCCTAAGAAATAAAAGATAGAATCCTAAGAATTAAAATGATCAACAGGAGACATATCTTAAGAAATAAAAAGAACAAATACTAAGAAATTGATAGAATTCAACAACAGTTCATTTCAACAGAGAGAACAGAGAATCAATATTGCTTTTCATTTCATTGTGTAAGAATCTTATACAGTTATTACAAGAGAGGGATTTTATACTAGATTCATGACTATAGTTTGTTAAAACCGGTTACCTGCAATAGCAGGTTATAACCGTCAAACTGCAGATAATTAGCACATGCTAATTACTCCCTTATATCCCCCCTCAAGCTCAAGTAGGAACAACTTTGAGCTTGGTTCGAAGTTCAGCAAATCGAGCGGCAGACAGAGGCTTCATAAGTGCATCAGCAACTTGTTCAACACCAGCTACATGCTGTACTGACATGGACTTGGAGAGCACATGTTCACGAACAAAATGCAAGTCTAACTCCATATGTTTTGTGTGTGAGTGAGGGATAGGATTATGAGACAGCATGACAACACTTAAATTGTCACATAAGAGAGTTAGAGTATGAAAGGGCACATGTAATTCACAAAGCAGTGACTGCACCCAAGTGAATTCAGAAGTGCAAAGGGCCATACTTCTATATTCGGCCTCAGCACTAGAACTTGCAACAAGAGGCTGTTTCTTTGAGATCCACGAGATGAGATTGGGTCCCAAATAAATACAAAAACCAGAGGTAGATATGCGGTCATCCGGATCACTAGCCCAATCGGAATCACAATAAGCACGCAGGCTAAATTAACACTAGGACTAGTTGGATGCAGGAGAAGACCACAGTTGGAGGTGCCTTTCAAGTAGCGCAAAATACATTTTACTTCTTCCCAATGCGTTTCAGTGGGACAGGACATGAATTGGCATACTTTGTTAACACTAAAGACAAGTTCAGGTCTTGTAAAAGTGACATATTGGAGAGTACCTACAACAGAATGGTACTGTGCGACATATTGCAGAAAATCAGTCCCAAATTTGCTGAGTTTACATGTACTGAGCATAGGTGTAGCAATGCCATTTGCATCCAACATATTAGCCTTTGATAGCAAGTCTCGAATGTATTTACCTTGAGTGAGTAACATAGCACCATTTGGAAGATGTTTGACCTCCAACCTAAGAAAATAGTCCACTTCACCAAGTTGCTTTAGAGCAAATGTAGCATTTACTTTGCATATCAGATCTGAAACTAAAGCTGGAGCAGTACCAGTAATGAGGATATCATCCACATAAATCAGCATATACAAATGAGTGGCACCTTGGAGCAGATAAAGAGTGAAGGATCACACCGACTAGCTTTGAATCCAAACCGAAACAGTGTTACGTCAAACGTTCATACCAAGCACGAGGTGCTTGTTTTAAGCCATAAAGAGCCTTATTCAAGTGACAAACTAATGATTTATCAGCTGCCTCAAACCCTGGAAGCTGAGTCATGTAGACTTAGAATTCCATTAAGGAAGGCATTGTTCACATCAATTTGTTGCACTTTCCACTGAAAGGTTAAGGCAAGAGTAAGAATAATACGGATTGTGATTGGTTTTACAACCGGAGAAAATGTTTCTTTAAAGTCAAATCCGGTCTGTTGATAAAAGCCCTTAGTAACTAGACAAGCTTTATATTTGTTGACTGAACCATCTGGATTCTCTTTGATGCGAAAAACCCATTTACACCCAATAGCTTTGCAGTGTGGAGGAAGTGAGACAAGTGACCAAGTTTGATTTTCTAGCAGAGCATGATATTTAGCTTGCATAGCAGCAAGCCACTGTGGATGCTCAAGAGCTTGTTTGACAGTTTTGGGGTTCAACATTGGCAATAAACAGTCGAGACTTAAGATTTTCAGTTTTAGACCTAGTAAGCATATGATATACATTAGCAGGACTTAATGGAGAAGGTAAAGCTGAAACACTTGAAGGTTGAATAGTGTGTGAGATGCTTGACAGTGGTTGATCTGCCACTGGAGCTGCAGAATTTGAAGGTGCAGCATTTGAAGTTGCAGAATTTCCAGAGTTTGTAGAATTTGACAAAGAACTGTAAGCTACAGAATTTGTGATAGAATTGGGAGCTGTAGAATTTGAAGCAGAACCTGACACAGGGGACATAGAGTTAATAGCTACAGAATCAGGTATAAGAAGCAAAGGAATAGAAGCAGAAACAGGTGTGTTAACTGGCTGTGCAAAAATAGATTGAGGGAATAAGTGAGGATAAGGAAACTGATATTCATTGAAAATTACATCCTTGGATATGTAAATTCTGCCAGTAGATATCATACATTTATGACCTTTATGTTGTGGGGAAGGACCAAGATAAACACACTCTTATGATCTAAACTGTAATTTGTGGTTGTTTTGGGGACGAAGTATAGGAAAACAAGAACAACCAAATGTCCTTATGGACATGTAATCAAGAATACTGTGAAATAATGCATGATGTGGAGAGGAATAATTAGTGAAAGCTGAAGTAGGCAATTTATTAATAAGATAAACTGCCATGGTGAAGCTATGATCCCAATATACCAAAGGTAAAGCAGCATGTGCCAACATGGTTAGACCCATTTCAACAATTTGTCGATGTTTGCATTCAACAGTTCCATTTTTGTGGGAAGTGTGTGGACATGTAAGTCTGTGAGACACACCTAGCTCAGTTAAGTATATAGTGAATGGACGAAATTCACCACCCCAATCTGATTGCACAGCTTTCAAGGAAATAGAAAATTGAGTTTGAATAAATTGGTAAAACCTCTTAAAAGCAGTCAAAGCATCAAATTTTCTTTTAAGAAAATAAATCCATGTATACTTGGTGCAAGCATCAACAAAGGTTATATAATAAGAGTAACCATTATGAGAAATCAATGGAAAGGGACCCCATAGATCTGTGTGTACAAGCTCAAGAGGTGTGGTGTGTATAGTGGTGGATGGTGGAGCATACAACCTATGTGATTTTCCAAGACAACAGGCATTGCAGAAATCAAGTCTAGCTTTATTAGAAACGTACACATTACAAAGATCAAGTACAGTTTTGACAGTATTCAGGTGAACATGGCCTACTCTATGATGCCAAATAGAAAAAATATTATTTGTATGGAAAATAGTATTACAAGGTGGAGTAGCTAGACTAGAATTGGAACCAGAGGGCTGTAGAAGTGGAAGGTTCTTGAAGCTATAAAGACCATATGCTCCTAGAGAACCTTCAAGCAACGCTCGCTTAGACTCCTGACATTTAATAAAACAAGAATGAGAATGAAACTCAAAGAAAACATGGTTATCACGAGCAAACTTGGATACTGACAAGAAATTACGAGTGATATGAGGAACATGTAACAAGTTTGTCAAGGCTAAAGACATGTGAGGAATTAATGGAGATTTAAAAGAAGTTGAGCCTGTGGAGGAAATTGACACACCTTGACCATTACCTAATGTGACATGGTCCGAGCCACTGTAGGGTGAAACTTGCTGGAAGTTTCTTGCATCAGGTGTTATGTGATGAGAGGCGCCACTGTCAGGGTACCATATGTCAGCATTGAAATTACGAGGCACTTGAATTTGTTGACCTGAAGTGGATTGGGGGTTGCTGCATAGCAAGATTTGCCTGAGGTTGAGCTTGTGAAGAAGCCTTAGAGGCATGAAACACATTCTGATATGGAGAAAAATTTGTAGGCCTCGGTGGAGGAGGAGCAAAATTTTCATCAAACCTATGCCAACATTTGGAGGCTTCATGTCCAATTTTATGACACAGTTGACACACAGGACGATTACCAGTATTGGAGCGTCCACGGCCACGGCCTCTGCCAAATCTACCACGGCCGTAGTAACATCTTGATTTTCGGATAATCATAAATAATAATTAGATTAATTATTAAGTAATAAATGGAGAATTAGAGGCTTTAACTAAGATAAAATGAGCTTAAGTGAGACCTAAAAACCCTTAGAAGAGTATCGAACCCTCTAAAAATACCTAGAAATAAAGAAATGGGACGTTTTTATTTTAACACAGTTGCAACGCGACGGGAACAATACATGGTCCATCGCGACGCGATGTCGCGATGCGATACACTTGGTTCAGGTAAGGCGGTGGCAGAGAGAAAACGAGTGTTCCAGAACACGCTCCTCGCGACGCGATGGCCTTGCCATCGCGACGCGACCAAAGTCGGTTAAAAAGGGTGAAGCTCTCTATTTGCCTATAAATAGGCCTAAAGTCCCTCATTTCGTCCCAAGTGCTTCCATAGGCCTTTGGGAAAGTGTGGAGGGCGTAAAGGAGCTCCCGAGACGTGAAGAACACGAGCGGCATCAGTCTTCTAGGCCAGGTAAAGGGGAAGATACCTTAATCTCTAGAGAAAATAGGTGGTAGAGTTGTACTGTTAGCATGAGTAGGGGTCCCTTAACTCTACTAGGGGTTAATAGTAGCAATACCTCAAGAGAAGGGTTGTGGTATACGATGGCTAAGGATGGTCACCGTAGACCTATCAACCAACATGGGTTAAGGTTATAGATTGGTAGACAGTCACTTATGCGACGCTAAGATTAAATTATATGCTGTTAATTATGATAAATCTGATTGATGTTATTCTGATATGTGTCTGATATTTATGGGTGGATTATAGTATGAGTGAATCTAATGCATGGTTGTATAGTCAAGGGTGATGCCCTCTAGTTAGAGGTTTGCGAATCCCTATATGGTAGTAACAAGTACTACCATCGATACCTTGTGATAGTGGTGATGGTCGGGTCAGTGTACCCGAGGTTGGTGTACCTGAGATGTGTATGATTGATGGTACGGAGTAGTGTGGTGTAGGTGTATCTGAGATGGATATGATCTATGGTATGACTGAGCTCCAGGACTCCACATCTGACGGGTGGACAGTCTTGGCCATTCTCGGTATGGGGGATGTCGTCCTACTGCACAGGACGATACCTTACTCCGATATTTGGATATGGTAGTATAGGATGCCATAACCGGTAATCGGAGATGGTAACATAACAAGATGTGTTCCCAGGACAAACCAACTTATCGTACTCTGTGCCCTGAGGCTGGTGATCAGTCTAGGGAGTAGGGCGTTAAAGGCCCGTAATATTCAGCGAGGGATTGGGTCAGTAGGGTCGGTAATGGACCTGAATTCTCTGGGACAGTAAGGCTGGTAATTGAGCCTGAAATGTCCGGCGGTCTGGGTTAGTAGGGCTGGATATGAGCCTGAAATCTCAGGAACTGCCTGACATGTCCATAGGGCTGGTAATTGAGCCTAACATGTTTAGTGACTAGTAATTGAGCCTGAGATGACCAGTGACATGTGTCGGTCTGTGACGTCAGAAATACGATGTGATGTGTGACTATGTAGTCAAGTCTAATGTGTCTGTAAACGAATTGGTTGTGGTTATGTATCAGTTGTATTGATAATGTTATGTTATGTTATACATGGTAACCGATGCTCTATCATACTATTTTCCTGTTTGATGGAGGTTAATGAATATCTTACCCCAGTGTTTTCTTGGGTGTTTCTATTATATGATATTAAATAACAGATGGATAAGAACAACCTGTAAATGGAAGTTGAAAAGTTTTTGGGTAGCCTGCTTAGAGGCAAAGAAAGGATACTTACATCACGACCAGTGTGTCTTTTGTCACCCATGAGGGTGTAAGGTTATATCATTATATGTATTCATACTATGTTTGTAAATCTTATTAATAAATAAAATGTATGTTTGTTTTAAATGTAGACTAATATTATTTAAGTAAATACTCTGTCTCAGCGTGGTGTTACATTAGTGGTATCAGAGTGGTTCGGTTCTAACCGGACTGTGGGAAGGGTCGAGTCACTGGCCGTGTCTAGAATCTAGTTGTCCCCACAACGGATGACAACTATAGGGATTGGGTAGAGAGTTAGCATTAATAGTATAATACTATTGAGTCAATAGTTACGTTTCCAGGAAACGAATGGCTCGACGAACACGAAACGGAGGAGGTAACCCTCCAGAAGATGATGGGGGACCAAGGGAAACTAATGGGACCCAAGGATTAGAAAATCTAGTGATATCCATGCAACAGCAGGCACAGCAGAACGCCATACTAGTACAACGCAGGGACAGTTACTGCAACACCTACTAAATCAAGGAGGTGAAAGAGAAGTCACGGTTGATGCAGGGCAGGCAGCCTTTTTGAAAAATAATCCTCCGCAATTTAAAGGAGTGTATGATCCAGAAGGAGCAGAGTTATGGCTACAAGAAGTTGAGAAATTTTTTGCGGCAATACGTTGTCGAGATGATAGAAAGGTAACTTACGCAACTTTTCACTTAGTTGGAGGGGCAGAAAGTTGGTGGAAGAATAAGCAAAGAATGTTAGAGACAGAGGGAAGAGTTATCAATTGGGAACTGTTCCGAACGTGCTTTTTGGAAAAATATTTTCCAAGTACATTGAAACGTGAAAAAGAGAAGGAATTCCTTAGTTTAAAATAGGGAAAGATGACTTTGGGAGAATATGCTGTGAAATTTGAAACTCTAATTAAATACTCTAGGTTTTACCAAATGAATCCAGATGAGGAATGGATGTGTAGACAATTTGAG
Source organism: Calophaca sinica (assembly GCA_037113605.1). Lineage (NCBI taxonomy): Eukaryota > Viridiplantae > Streptophyta > Magnoliopsida > Fabales > Fabaceae > Calophaca > Calophaca sinica. Next base: position 134,247,501 of record CM073733.1, read on the forward strand.
GAAGGGTTATAACCCGAACTCCGTAGGTCTATGGTTCTTCTGAAGATTGATTGTTTTTCTGAATTGTTAGAAAAGAGTATCAAACTAGAAAATCTTGACAATGGATTAGAAAAAAAGGAGAACAACAATGGACCCATAAGGAACAATAGGAAAAATAAAGATCGAGGACCCTATGATCATCCTAACCAATCATCTATAGAAGCTGAGAATGAGCAAAGACCACTGAAATGTTTCCGGTGCAAAGGAGGACATTATACACGGGAGTGTCCTGAAAAAGGGCCTATCTGTTATAAGTGCAAGAAACAAGGACATATTGCCCGAAATTGCAGGCAAGGAATAACAACTGAAGCTGCAGATGAAGAACAAAAGGTCGAACTTGCTACATCTAAACCAACAACATCGACCAAACCAGCAACTCGAGCAGAACAAATGTTCACGGTCAAGGGAACTAAGGAGACTTCAGATTCAGGTACTTGTTGCTAAATTCCAAGGACGAAATTTATTTTTAGTGGGGGTAGAAATGTAACATCTTGATTTTCGGATAATCATAAATAATAATTAGATTAATGATTAAGTAATAAATGGAGAATTAGAGACTTTAACTAGGATAAAATGAGCTTAAGTGAGACCTAAAAACCCTTAGAAGAGTATAGAACCCTCTAGAAATACCTAGAAATAAAGAAATGGGACGTTTTTATTTTAACACTGTCGCGACGCGACGGGAACAATACATGGTCCATCGCGACACGATGTCGCGATGCAATACACTTGGTTCAGGTAAGGCGGTGGCAGAGAGAAAACAAGTGTTCCAGAACACGCTCCTCGCGACGCGATGGCCTTGCCATTGCGACGCGACCAAAGTCGGTTAAGAAGGGGGGAGCTCTCCATTGTCCTATAAATAGGCCTAAAGACCCTCATTTTGCCCCAAGTGGTTCCATAAGCCTTTTGGAAAGTGTGGAGGCTATAAAGGAGCTCCCGGGACGCGAAGAACACGAGCGACATTAGTCTTTTAGGCCAGGTAAGGGGGAAGATACCTTAATCTCTAGGAAAATAGGTGGTAGAGTAGTACTGTTAGCATGAGTATGGGTCCCTTAACCCTACTAGGGGTTGATAGTAGCAACACCTCAAGAGAAGGGTTGTGGTATACGGTGGCTAAGGATAGTCACCGTAGACCTATCAACCAACATAGGTTATGGTTATAGATTGATAGACAATCGCTTATGCGGCGTTAAGATTAAATTATATGCTGTTAATTATGATAAATCTGATTGATGTTATTCTGATATGTGTCTGATATTTATGTGTGGATTATAATACGAGTGAATCTAATGCATGGTTGTATAGTCAAGGGTGACGCCCTCTAGTTAGAGGTTTGTGAATCCCTAGATGGTAGTATCAAGTACTATTATCGATACCTTGTGATAGTGGTGATGGCCGGGTCAGTGCACCCGAGGTTGGTGTATCTGAGATGTATATGATCGATGGTACAGAGTAGTGTGGAGTAGGTGTACCTGAGATGGATATGATCGGTGGTATGACTGAGCTCTAGGACTCCACGTCTGACGGTTGGACAGTCTTGGCCATTCCCGGTATGGGAGATGCCATCCTAGTGCACAGGACGATACCTTACTCCGATAATTGGATATGGTAGTATGAGATACTTACATCACGACCAATGTGTCTTTTGTCACCCATGAGGGTGTAGGGTTATATCAATATATGCATTCATACTATGTTTCTAAATCTTATTAATAAATAAAATGTGTGTTTGTTTTAAATGTAGACTAATGTTATTTAAGTAAATACCTTGTCTCAGCGTGGTGTTACAACCGCGACCACCAGAGTGTGTTGCATAAGAAGCATTACTAGACTGAGACTCTTGTGATTTCACAGAATCTGCAACATTAGCACTAACAGCAGGAGTATTGAGTTCTTGCCTGAATTTGTCAAGTTGTGCCTCTTGAACTAGAAGAAGCGATTCAATATTTGTGAGAGAAGGCGAATCAGTGTGGCCAAAAATCATCATCACAAAGGAGTTATACTCCTCAGGAAGACCATCAAGGATGACATCAATTTGATCTTGCTCTGTAATTGTATCTCCAATTGCAACAAGAGAATATGAGATCGTCTTTACATTGGGTAAATTCTCAGACATTGATCGATTTCCTTTCTTCGTATTCTTTAGTTCTGAACGCAGTTGACGCATTTTCGCCTTCATGAGCGAATAGAAATGTTTGTGAAGCTTGTCCCAAACCTGATACGCGTGTTTGCATCTAATAACACGAGGAAGAATAGATTCAAATAGTGTTGAGAGGAGCCAGGTGAAAATGAATTGGTCCTGAACCAGCCACGATTGATACGCCTCAGATTCCACACCTAAAATGCGATCTGATTCCGATGCAAACTGCAATGGAATCGTAGGGTTAACAACGACTTTGTGCAATTTGTGCACTGTAATAACTCCTTCGATTTGTTGAATCCATAGCAAGAAATCGGTGAATTTGATTGAAATCTTGTGATGGAGTGCCGACGGAAATGGCGATTGCAAATTCGAGGTCAGATCGGAAAACGGATTCCGATTCTGAGATGCATGCAGTGTCGAAGCATGAAGCGGTGAAGACACCATGGCAACAAAGGTTCACGAAGAGTAACAGATCCCAGGAAGAAACTCGCTAACTGATACCATGATAGAATTCAACAACAATTCATTTCAACAGAGAGAACAGAGAATCAATATTGCTTGTCATTTCGTTGTGTAAGAATCTTATACAGTTATTACAAGAGAGGGATTTTATACTAGATTCGTGACTATAGTTTGTTACAACCGGTTACCTGCACTAGCAGGTTATAACCGTCAAACTGCAGGTAATTAGCACATGCTGATTACTCCCTTAAAGAAATAAATGATAAAATCCTAAGAATTAAAAGGATTACCAGGAAACCAATCTCAAGAAATAAAATGATTAAAAGGGAATAAATCTAATAATTTAAAGAAGTTCTAAGGTCAACTTTACACTGCATCAGGATGTTATTTTGATCCGGTGCATGACCTGCCCCCTTAGGTGGCGGTTGTATTCATGTTAGTATATGTTGCACCGACTGATAGAGTCGCGACATTGCCGGTGAAGCTGTTGACATCAGTGGTGCGTAAGTGGGCGGTGGCAAGGTCCGTTGTAGCTCATGGGTGGCATGCCCAGGAAGTGAACATCTTGGCCATCCCTTGATTGAGTGCAAGTCCTTGTCTCAGCAATCGTTGCTCCACTCTCACAAACCTTTATGCCACCTCGTCGACTATTTGGGGTCGATCGAGTCTCACTTGTCAACCCGGTGGATCCTCTAAAGTTCGATTAACGTTTCTAGGACATTCTGGTCCTTTCAAGCCCTACAACTGATGTTGTGGGTGTCCTGGTGGTTCCCTCATGTAGTAAGGCGTTCCCATTGGCACCGAGCGTCGCAGTACTGCAAGGTAATTCTCAACAGATTCCTCATGGAGGGTCTGAACATGTTCCTTTGGAGTGTCCTCTAGGTAGTTTTTTTGCGTCGACTGAATGTGTTGTTGAGATCGTGTCCATACCATCATGCTATTTTTTAATTATACTGGTAATTTCCCACAAATGATGCCAATACTGTATCCCGATTTTCTAATAGGGAGAGTGTTTGGAGTGCGCCAATTTAACCAATTTCTTATTCCATGATATAAAATCAATTGTTTCAAAAACTACTTTAAGAAGGAGATGGAAACTACCAATAGATTTGGAAAGTGTGTATGAAACACAATAGTAGGTGCTAGTTAGAACGAACTATGTGCCTAAACTTGTGAGCCACTAAAACAAATGCAACTTGGGCATGTTCTTTTTTTTTTTTTTTTTTAATATGAAGTTGGGCATGTTCCTTTGTCCCAAAGGATTCAACAAATGCTCATTTTATTAATTATCGGATAAAAAAATATAGAAACTGTTGACGCGTAAATAATAGTAGTACTAACAGTTGATTAGAACCAAATCTATTACGCCACTCTCTACCCAAAACCATTGGCTTTGACACTTTTCTCTTTCATCAACCGCGCCCACAGTCCCAACACCAAAACCAGAAACCAGTCTCCGGTTTTCTCCCGAAACCTCTTTCCATCCAATTCCCGAAAACCAGGAGCTTTTTCCATTTGATTGTTTATTTTTCTTTTTTAAAATTTTGCATTCCCAAACCGCTTCCGAGTGAAGACAGTGGATCCTTACTCCACAATATGTGGCGATTCGACCGCACTCTGTGACCTGACCGTGCCCGCCACGCGCCTCATTCTTCTTTCCTCAAATTTTGTACCCATTTGCATGTAGCCCTCCGACACCCCTCTTTTCATCATTTCCCTTTCACCTTTTCCCCTTCTTTCTCTCTCTTTAGTGGTAGATTCCGTAATATACACTCCTTTAAAGGGTAAGTTCGAAGGCGGCAAAGCCAAGAGTACCCTGCAAACTTGCACGACACTCTAGTGGGGTGTGGCTCTTGTGGGTTATCCCACGTCAGCTACGTCCCAATGGCAAAGGGATGCGTGTCCCTATGATTGGGAGTTGAACACACGCGCTTATCACGAGAGTGGTTTCTCAAGTACAAAATTGGCTGTTTGCTTCTTCGATCCCCCAACCTACCTGAATTTGGAAACCATGGTTATAGCAAAACAACAAGAAGTACTACTATAAAACAATTCTTAAGAAACAGCTGCGTTCCCCGCAATCCAGTAACCTGAAAATCCAGTGGCTCTCTCTCTCTCTCTCTCTCACCACCCAACAAATATATACCCTTCTCCCCCATAATTCTATGAACACAATCTTCTCTTCTACATCTTCGCCTCCTACCAAATCGCCATCAAAATCTCCTCTATCTTCTCCCAGCTCTCTTACTCCCAATTGGGTCTCCAAAAATTCATCAACAAAATGCGGATGAGTTGCAACGGATGCCGTGTACTCAGAAAAGGTTGCAGTGAGAATTGCAGCATAAGACCCTGTTTGCAGTGGATCAAGAGCCCAGAATCCCAAGCCAATGCCACTGTCTTTCTCGCCAAATTCTATGGCCGCGCAGGCCTCATGAACCTCGTCAACGCCGGTCCAGAACATCTTCGTCCAGGTTAGCATCATTTTCTCGCGTTTTCCATTCCTCTTTTTTCTCGAGAAACAAACAGAAAACAAAGTTGTTAAAGTTTGGTTGTTCTTTTTGCAGCGATATTTCGTTCGTTGTTGTACGAGGCATGCGGTCGGATAGTGAACCCGATTTACGGTTCGGTGGGTCTGTTATGGTCGGGGAGCTGGCAACTGTGTCAAGCCGCCGTTGAAGCCGTCTTGAAAGGCGCGCCGATCACGCCGATCACTTCCGAAGCTGCCGCAAGCGGGCGAGGTCCACCCCTCAAGGCCTACGACATACGCCACGTGTCAAAGGACGAGAACTCCGCCGCGTCGAATGAAACTCAGCAACGAGTCAAGACTCGGTCCCGTGTCAAGCGATCATCCCTCGCCAAGTCGAAATTATCCAACCACGAGGAAAAGAAAAATAGTAACAAGGGAACCGAACCCGGTTCGGATGAACCGGAGGAGGTATTGAACCGGTCTGCGAGTCACGAGTCGTCGCTAAGCCACCAGTCGGAGGCGGCGAATGCGGCGGCGGAGGGAGAGAGCAAGGAAAGTGAGAGCATGGTCTCGGTGGAGACGGGGGAGACTTCGATGATTCTCTTTAGAGATGAACCGGAGTCGAACCGGAAACGAACGGACCGAACCGATGAGAGTGTGGGTGAACATGTTGGTTTAGAGCTGACTCTTGGATTTGAACCGGCATCATGTGTCCATCACGTGGTTCCGATGAAGAAAAGAAGGATTGGATTCATGGATTGTGGTGGTGGCTCGTGCAAGATGGAGTTGGGGCTTGAATTACCGGCTTGAGGGGCTCGGGTACCGGTTCAGTTTTGACTTGATCGGCTTTCTGTCATTTGTACAAGAGTTCAGAACCGTTTTCTTGCTTCGTTTTTGTTTTTTTAACTTTTTTATTTTTGTATTTCGGTCATTAACTTCGTTTTTAGAAAATGTGAATCCGGTGCTGTCCAAACTACAAATGTCATGGAAAATTGGAAACTATGTAGATGAACTGGTAGGTACATTTGAAAATTGAAAGCATGAAGTTGTTACAAACATGAATGGCATATATACCACCACCACCACCCCGTCAGTTCACAAAAAATGTTTTGAATTGTATTATTTTAAAAAGTACTATTTAGTTTTCATGCTATCTTTGTTTTTTATCCATCAAACAGAAAGAAAAGACTAACAAATTGAGAGTATTTAACAATTTTCCTTGGGCGTACACCACGGGAAAAATAATGAAAGGGTATTGTTTAGGTCAGTGGTAGACCTACGATCGTGGGCCAATTAGTGCATAAAATAAAATTTTTTAAATCACCGACCGAAATTATAATAAGGGCACTAGTACGTTTTTTTTTTACAAAAAAATAACAAGAGTAAATATTTACTCTTTTTGTAAAATAACAAGAGCATGATTTCTAATAACACAAAATAGGTTTTCGGACTTAAAAAAATAGAAATATTTTGGAATTAGAAAAAAAATTACAAGAGTATATAACAAGACAACATAAACTGAATTAATAGAGACTTAACTATAACAGAAAAAATTACAAGAGAAAATTAATAAATGGATCAGATTGGGGTTTAGTCTAAATTGAGGGAAATCTAAACCTAATAAAAGATGGAAACAGAGACTGAAAATGATACTCACCAATGGGAGGGAGAGTGGGTCGATATATGAGACAGTGAGATGTGTTGTGTTTTGATTTTTGAGAGAGATATGACTGGTGTGATTGAATGAGATGAAAGAAGTGACTAGTTGAGGGTGTTGGGTGCAAATTATTATACTGAGAGGGGTTAAAATATAAATTTTATAGGAAATAACTAATATTTTTTATTTTTCAGGGGGTGTCTTGCACACCCTGAAAAACACATAGGTCTGCCTATGGTTCCGGTGAGCCACCGTGTTTCACAGGTGGAACATGAGGCTAAACCTAAGTGTCGCCCAGATCACCCGAGCCAAACCCTAGAAAAGTGTGTGAAGGAAAAGAATTCCCCATGCTACATAGTCATTCGGGTATTTATATAACACTTAGGCCCATGTTGTAGAGAATAAGCCCACAATGCTGTTAGCGTGAATCCCGAGGAATCGTATTATCGAATCATTGTTAAAATATTTAGGCATGTGAAAATAAGGTTTCCCCACCGTAACGACCTCTTGTACAAATGGACACATCATGAGGATAATCATGGTTTGTTAGCAATGGATGGAACACATGGGCAGAGTTTATTACTCAACCGATCGACTGTTGTGGCAGCTGTGTGGGTACTAGGTCCTTTGGGAGCGTATTCCTTATCAGGGCATGTGCCTGGTCGGCTTGGTTGACAGATATAGCAAAGCTCAACCAAGGCAAGTATTGGGTCGACTGGCATAGCGGAGCTTAGCCAAGGCACGTACTTGGTCGGCTAGCATAACAGAGCTCAACCTAGCTGGTCTGGAAGCTAAGAGTTCAGACAGAGTTCTTGTACAATCAAAATCTTAAGAGGATTTGGCGCAAATTTAGGACATAACTATTTTATAAACGTAGTTTAGAATGTTGTTATAAGGTTATTTTTTAAAAATTATTTTATGAGTCACTTGCTTGTATGTGGAATGTTATCTCACGAAGGCAACATCTAATATATAATATGGATTAGGTTCCTCTCTTCTTTGAGTTCAATAGGAGAGGTCTTGTTCCCTCATCAGCACCATGAAAAAAAATTATTTCCCTATATTTTATATTTCAAAACCCTGTCCTTTTTTTTTTGAATGGATAAGATTCAACAAGAACCCTCCTATTACACAAGAGGATGGTGATCCCTAATATATCGTGCTTTTGGGAAAAAAAACTATGATAGTTCCACTTTTTGATCTCGGGAAAGCCTCGTTTGATAGTGATGGAGTCCTGATAAGAAAAGGGACTGCAAGTGAATATAACAAGTAGCTTTCATTCATGGTGGCATATATTGTGTGTTTGGTTCTAAGGTGAGAAAAATTGATTTTGTGTGTGAGTTGAATGTAAAGTGATTTTTGTTTAGACATATTCACGTAAAAGTGAGTCGAACAAGAAATTTTAGGTTAAGAATCACGTTTAGAGGAAAAAGCTCTAAATCTCAACTTCAAGTTAAAATTTATTCAAGAGGCAAAATCAATTTTACTCAAAAATATCTAAACATGTCAAAATCAATTTTATGTTTTTATAATCACTTTTTCCTCTTCCAAAAGTTAATTCAAACATTCACTTATTATGGTGACATCAAAATATGTCACCACGGAGGGAACGTTGCAAAAATGGGCAATAGGAAGTTTTATTAGGTCTTTCGTGATTCGTATAATCCTCACCAAAAGTCTTAAAAATTGCAATCCTTTCCAAAAGCATTTTTTTTTTATTTTTATGTACAATCTTAAAATGAACTATTAATATTTTAAAGCAGATATATGGTATTATCTGAAAAACAAAAGTAACTAATATTTTTATGAATTTAAATTTATTTAATTATTTTTTCAATTAATTAAACCAATTTAATAAAAAATCTTATATTCTTTTCCATAATGTAATTAAACATGATCCTTTGTAATTCAACATGTATTTCTTTTATTTCTTCTATTTATGATTTTTGTTTAACAAAATCTTCAAATTTTCTTATCTTCCAAATCATTTTATTAAGTGATAGTTTATATTTATTTATTGTTATAAGTTAATAATATTTTAAAAAATTGTTATTAAATATTTGGATGGAAAATATATATAAACATAACATGATGGAAAATATTTAACCATTTTAAAAAATATCTTTAGTAGCATTCTATTGTTGTCGGTTCTAAAAATCTCTAAGTGTATGTTTGGTTCCACGTCCATAGAACTTGGACACACGACAACACTTGCTAAACGTGAGTTAACTGGGTTGTGATGGTTTTTGGGTTTTTAAATGGAAATCGATTCTCATTTTTGAAATGGGTTAATACCCAATTTAGTCTCTGGAATTTGTCACTCGTATCAACTTAGTCCTCCACTTTTGAAATATTCCAAAATAGTCCCTGATATATCACAAAGTTGCTCAATCTGGTCCCTCGGTTAGTTGACTGTTAGTTGACTCTGTTAAAACGATGATGTGTCATGTTTACTATCGATGTGACACCCATGTAAGCATCCAGGTGGCCTCTATGTCACCTAATGCAATTCCAGGGACCAAATCGATAATTTTAGGGATCAAATCGATACCCTTTTCTCTCTTCTCCTACCTGTCACCTTCCCCCACCCTCTTCTCCCCCTCCTCCCTTCTTATCTCAGAAATATTACATGGATGTTGCTGTTAATCGAAAAGGAGGTATAGCCTTGAAAATGAGTGGTATAGCCCGCAACTTTTAATCTCATATTTCCCTCATCTTCTTCATTCAAATCTCACAAAACCATCAGAGGCAAAACCAGACTCTCACTTAACGCCCTATCCTTCTCCTCTGACCCATTTGTTCTCGACCTTGCCGAAACCTTGGAAGATTCAGTTGCCACCCCAAACCCTCTCCAGAAGCTGAGAGACGCATCCTCAAAATCCCTTTCGCATCTTACTCTTAAAATATTTTCTGCCAGCTCAAAGAATAAGTGCTCACCATCAATCAGTCCCACACATAAACAACAAAAATCAAAATTAATATATGAAATTAAACATGTCAATTTTCAGATTAAATTTAAAACAGAAGAAGAGATTGAGATTGGGGCATAATTTGGAGTTAGGGTTTTGAGAAGAAGTTAGGGAAATGGAAAGGAAGAAGAGAAATCAACTAACCATGCCAAGAAGAAGAAATAGTGGCCAGTTTGCTCTCCTGCGCGGTGTCTCCGGCGAACGTAGCGGCAATTTCCGGCAAGGGAGCTCCATTCAACCAGTTCCCGAAGGGGTTTACGTGGGTAGCATGCCAGGTCTTCCTTCGAATTCCAGCACCGTCGCTGAAAGGGTGTCGGAATTGTGGTGTTTGGGTGGATGAATTTGAAGCTATGGATTTACTTGATTGTCTTAACACCACTTGGTCTGGTGTTATTGTTTACATTGATGATAAAACAAAAAAGGATCTAGATAGACCTTATGGTAGGGTCAATAGGAAGCTATTAAAGTCAAAGATGCTGCAAAAATGCATATCAAATGGTGTTAGGTTTCATCAAGCTAAAGTTATCAAGGTCATTCATGAGGATTCCAAATCCTTGCTGATTTGTAATGATGGTGTCACTGTTCAGGCTATTGTTGTTCTTGATGCTACTGGCTGATTTGCAATATTTCTGAGATAAGAAGGGAGGAGGGGGAGAAGAGACTGGGGGATGGTGACAGGCAGGAGAAGAGGGAGGATAAAGGAGAAGAGAGAAAGGGGTATTGATTTGATCCCTGAAATTATTGATTTGGTCCCTGAAATTGTATTAGGTGACATGGAGGCCACCTGGATGCTTACATGGGTGTCACATAGACAGTAAACGTGACACATCATCGTTTTAACAAAGTCAACTAATGGTCAACTAATCGAAAGACCAGATTGAGCAACTTTGTGAAATGTTAGGGACTATTTTGAAATATTTTAAAAGTAGAAGACCAAGTTGATGCGAGTGTAAGAACTAAATTGCGTATTAACCCTTTTTGAAATGAGCAGAGATTTGTAGCTTCCATGTCTCTTTAAAATCAATTTTACCTTTTTGCATGTTGGTCTCCAATGTCTTTGCCTTAACTGCCCCTTTAACCTTGAAATATTCCAAGCAATCCTAATAAATCGAAGACATTGAAGAAAAATGCGTGAAGCTTAGGTACAGACATCGATTGTATGTCCATAAATTTTCGTCACGTTGTTAATTAAAAATATTTTAAAGTTTATGACACCTTTTTTGAAAGAAAACAAAAATTCATTCCTTTCAAAAAAAAAAAAAAAGAGTATCTTTAAAAAAAGCTTAACTGCAGTTTGGTTCCCATATTTTTATAAATCCGTAATTTTGGTCCTTTATTTTTTAATTTTATAATTTTGGTCTCCTAATTTTTAAAATTTTTGACATTTTGCCCAACAGTAAAATTGTGGATATGATAAGTGAAATGGTGATGTGGCCCATGACTAAACTGTACAGGTGGCCTAACCGACTCTCATTTAGTTTTCAACTCATTTAAACCATTTAAAATAATAAAAGTAAATCATTTAATTTAAATTTTCAATTAAATAAATAAAATCATAAAATTAAAAGAGTAATAAGATTAACCCTAAATCCCCAAACAGGGATCAACCCCTTTCTTCTGGTTCCAGGTCGGCGACATCGTTCAGAAGACCAGACCCATCAGTAACACTAAGACCTTTCACGCCGTTCCTGCTCCTAACAGAAAATCCCGCAACAGCAACAATCTGTCTGGTGATCTTGACATCCCGCTTGAGTCTCAGCGGGAGGAGCAGCCCCTTCCCCAGGCTTAGGCTTGCAATCTCTTACTGTTGCTCTTTACTTTTACCCGAATAGTTTTCATTTCGCTTACGTGTTTTTATGTCATGTAATTGCAATTATTTGGCATCAACATAATGAAATTGAGAAACGAATGTCGTGACTGATTTTGTTATTACTGTGAAAAACCTCAATTGCTTATTGTGGCCTGTAAGTGTTTGATGAAATGTTGGACGGGGCTTCTGGTAAACCACCACTTGTGAAGTTATGACCGTGTTATCTTGAGAACTTCAAGGTCTTTTTGATTCAAATAAGGGGAGGGGAGGGGAGGGGAGAAGAGGGAGGGAAGACTTTGCATGTTTGGTTCAGGAGGGGAAGAGAGAGATTTTAATGGAAGGGATAGATTAATTTACTTGTATATCTTTATAGCTTTTTATATTATATTATATATAAGGATATTTAAGTAATTTTATTTTGAATTATTTAATCTCTCCTCCCCTCTCCTCTCCTCCAAAACCCCCATTTTTGGGAGGGAAGCCAAAATCGGGTTACGAGGGATTTTGCTCCCTTCTCCTCCCCTTAAATAAATTGAACCAAACAAACATAATTTAAAAATAATCCCTCCACTCCCCTCCCCACCAAAATTGCCAACTAATTTGTGTTTGGTTGAGAGAAGGGGAGGAGAGGGAAGACTTTGCATGTTTGGTTCAGGAGGGGAGGGATTTTAATGGAAATGAGAGATTGATTTCCTTGCATATTCTTATAGTCTTTTATATTATATTATATTATATTATATATAAGGATATTTAAGTAATTTTATTTTGAATTATTTAATCTCCCCTCCCCTTCAAAACCCCCCATTTTGGGAGGGAAGCCAAAATTGGGTTATGAGGGATTTTGCTCCCCTTCCCTCCCCTTAAAAAAATTAAACCAAACAAACATAATTTAAAATAATTCTTCCCCTCCCCTCCTCTCCAAAACCCTCAACCAAACAAACCCTTAGTGTTTATTTTGATGGACAAATGTTTGATGAAATGTCGGTTTAGGTTGCTGATGAACCTCTAAAAGCACTTGGATCGACCCCTAAATCCCTCTCACTAGAAGAAAGGGACCGACCTGCATTTTCTGGTTTAACTGTAGAATTCTGCAGAATGCATTTTCTGGTTCATCAGATTCCTCTTTTAATTTTATGATTTTATTTATTTAATTGAAAAATTAAATTAAATGATTTAATTTTATTATTTTAAATAGTTTAAATGAGTTGAAAACTAAACGGGAGTAAGTTAGGCCACCTGTACAGTTCAGTCATAGGCCACATCACCATCTCACTTGCCACATCACCAATTTTCTGACCCAAATTTACTGTTGGTCAAAATGTCAAAAATTTTAAAAATTAGGAGACCAAAATTGCATAATTAAAAAATAGGGGACCAAAATTACGGATTGGTAAAAATAGGGGGGACTAAAACTACAGTTAAGCCATTTGGTGTTAATTTACCAACATAATTATCTAAAAGTTTACCAAAAATAAATTTAATAATATTATAAATTTACCAACATAAATTTAAATCATACTTTTATATTGAATTTAATAATTTAACATAAAATTTTTTTGGTGTTAATTTAACATAAATTTATATAATTATCTAAAATGCAAAAAAAATCTAGTTTTATTATACACACATATTAGGACTCATTTAGATAATTGCACGTCTAAAAGTAATTTTGACCAAAACTATCTAAACAACATGAAGGAATAAAAATCATTTTTTTGAGTAAATGTATTCAAAAATAAATCACATTACTTTTAACTCGTTTTTAAACAAAATCAATTATACAAAATAAATTCAGTCAAAATTAATTTTACTCGCCGCATAACCAAACATACAATAAGCCTATGTTTGGAGTCGCGGTGATATGGCAGTCACCGCAGAAGCTAAGACGTGCGTGTAGCTTGAGACTTGCCGCACGTTCAAGAGTTTTTCATCGTGTTTCCAACTTTCTAACTGGCCCCCTGGCAATATTGACTTAGACGCAGGCACCCAGCTGAACTGGTGGTAAAGAATTGAACCTCTCCTTACTGAGTTTGATGATTTGCCCTCTTTTTTCTTTGGCTTAATTCTGCAAGTCTTTAGCTCCATCGGATTAGTGCCTTTTTGCTATGTGCCTTTGGAAGGCAAGAAACGAGTGTCTCTGGGAGAATAAAATTATTCCTGATGCAATGCAAGCTCAGTAATATATCCATCGTGCCAAATTGGTCTTGAGCGAATGGACATGGGCAGCAAAGTTGAAGTCCCTGGCCTCCAAATAATGCTCCACAAAGTAATGCTGCAGCAAGATTGTTCAAACCTCCTCTGGGTTATTTAAAATGCAATGTTATGTGCACTCTTCATGGAGTCACGCAGTGGCGGATCTACGTTGCCAGTGTTGGGGTCAATTGCCCCCACGTACTAATTATTTTTTATTTGTAGGCACTTGACACGATTTTTGTTTGCCCCCGTGAGAAAAAAAGGGATGCCCCCAAGAGGACTTAGACGCTTTTAATTTTCTCAGTCCCGTCTTTCCAAAAGCTTTCGACCGTACGTGACATCATGTCTATCACATAAGCAAATAATAATTTAAGCCAAAGATATAAACTTTTGACTGTACACCTTGCCAGTTGCCATTGAATGACGAGTACATACTGTGACATAGTACACCAAAATTCTTTTGTTTTCTTCATAACTACATAAATACACATATAATTGATTTTTTTTTAATTGAAAATTGTTGTGACAGGTATGTTCACGTAACATTCCCATTAGCAGCAGCAATTTTTTTATTTGTTTAATTGTTTAACTTCTAGTAGTATTGTCCTTCCCTCCGTACCTCCGTAAAATTTAACCTCTAAGATTCAAAGTTAGATTTCAAGGTTATGTAATATTCGCTGAGCCCAAGAAAAATGAATATTTATTTTTTCAGGTATTTTAGGAATGATAATATAATGAGACAAAATTAGTTAAAATTTGCTTATATTTAAGTTCACATAAATAAATAATTTTTTTTATAATTGAGTCCGAAAGTAGTATTTTCTTGCCCCCATCGAAAATTTTTTCTGAATCCGCCACTGGAGTCGCGACACCATGTCAGTAAGTGAAGGGGAAGTAGCGTGCCTTCTTCATGCTCTCCTTTGGCTGCATGAATCGGAAGCAGACTCGGTTTTATCATTGAATTATACTGCAAGTTAGTAGTAGACGCAGTCCATAAACAGGTTTTAGATGACTCTGAATTTGGTATCATTGTAGCTAATTGTTAGCTAATCTTATCTGACCACTGAAAGCATAAGGTGGAGCTTGTCCCGCGACAAACGAATGTGATAGCTCACTCATTAACGAGAGGAGAGCCTCCATTTCATATGCTAGTCCCTATTTTTTTTACGATTGCCTTGTAATGCTTGATGAATATTTGCTGATCGTAATGACATGAATCAACCGCTTTTGCTCAAAAAAAAAAAAAAAAAAGACTATGATGCGGTTATATTTTTTATTGGTAACAGCAAATTTCACTACACCATAACAATAGATTTCTAATTCATAATAGGCCCTGGTCTGTAAATACTAAAATTTGTTTATCAAACCTTTAAAATAGGTTGTCCATACAATATCCATACCATTAGATTATTTTATTTATAGATTTATCTATGGTTGAGGTGTACTTGGGAACGGAAGCGACATTTTGGCTCGGTATGGGCCAAGATAAAAAAATGAATTACGAAACTACTTAAAAACACTAGGGATTACTTAAAAACTTTAGGAACTATTTATCAGGTATATTTTCTTGAAAGACGAAATAGAAGAGAGAGTGTCCGATGAAAGCATTTGATTTCTCTAAAATGGGTAGAGGATAATGTGAGAAAATCAATAGTTGTTAACAAATCCATACTTTGTTATGATGTACTTACAATATCAACTATTAATTTCTTTATCAGGTTAATATTACTTACTATCGACTCTAATGTAAGTTAATCCCTTTAGAAGAGTCGGATCCTAGACTAAATTGGTGGTTTATTGTTTTTATTTTTTGCTTTTAATTGGAAATCCTCATTAGTATTGTCGTTGGATTATTCCTGAGATCATAGGCAGGTCTATATAATGTTCAGGGTGTGCACTTGCACCTCTTGAAAAATTAAAAATACTATTTATTTCATATTAAATTTTTATTTTGACACCTTTCAGTATAACAATTTGCACCCAGTACCTCACCTCGTTACCTTTTTCATCTCATTCAGTCAGACCAGTCATCTCTCTCACAAAACTCAAAACACAACTTTTCTCACTGTCTCATATCTCGACCCACTTTCCCTCATGTTGGTGAGTGTCATTATCGGTTTCTGTTTTCATCTTTTATTAGGTTCATATTTTCCCAAATTTAGACTAAAATCCTAATCTGTTCCTTCTATTAATTTGCTCTTGTAATTTTTTATGTTGTAATTAAGTTTCTGTTAATTCGGTCTATGTTGTTTTGTTATTTTCTCTTATAATTTTTTTAATTCCAAAACCTTTTTATTTTTTTAAATCCAAAAACCTGTTTTGCGTTATTAGAAATTATGTTTTTGTTATTTTACAAAAAAAAGTAGACATTTGCTCTTGTTATTTTTTTAAAAAAAAAAATGTGTCGGTAATCTTATTATAATTTCAAATTTTAAAATTTTATGTAGCCGGTCTAACCCAGAGTCTTATGTATGCCACTACCTGAGATCGAAAGTGGTAATCAAGTAGAAGTACAATTCACTCTTAAAGAGTTACAGTGATGTGCCGAGAACTTAGATCCCTAACATCATAAGCAAAATTTTTCAAGAGTCGTGTGCACTATATGACCAACCACTTTCATCACTTTGCAACCGATCACTTGCACAAGTGTACACCGTGTACGTTTGGATAGGATGAGGCCCAAGTAAGGAGTATAGAACGAAGGTATTGGGCTGTTGATTCTTTGATTATTGGGCTTCAATCTTTTAGAATTTATTTGGCTAGGTAAACGATACATGAAGTTATGCTAGACTATGTGACAAAATAGAAGTTGGTGGAGTGCTGATAGGATATGAAACCCGAACATCTTTTTATCATATCAGCTTTCCCCCGACTTTTGTTGTTTGAACTAATGTTGTCCCATAGCCGATCATAACTTTGTCTCGAAACATTGGGTCTCACCACGAATTCCACTACAGGGTATCATTCTTTCCTAACAAAGTGTTCAAATGTAACCCTGCATTGAAAGTCAAATTTTACTGTCACAGTGTGGAAATCTATTTTTCCTGCATTGAGTTATAATATATATTATACTTATTAAATCAAATTTAAAATATTAACAATATTTTAATTAGTTAACAAATTAAAAATTTAATGTGTAGTATCGCAACTGGACATCACACCTTGTGTGCGTGTAGAAAATAAACACATGAGAACTAGCTAATGAAGTCGTTTATTCAAAGAGAAAAGTAAGAACTTAATAGACAGGAGGGGTATCAAAAGTTTTACTCACAGGGACTAAATAACGACCAAAAATGGTTATTTGGTAGTGATGAACTGGTTTTCATGGAAAGCCTCCCAAGAGAAAATCTCGTTATGTGTCACACTTTGTTTTGTGTGCAACCTCTATCCACTTACACACACAATGACAAGCTACCACCAACCACCAGGAAGATGTGTGTGCTATATGTGCATGAGTTGCATAACTAGACTCCTTTTCTCTTAGTATTTGATCATATTTCTCTTTAAAGAAAAAAAACTGGCGATAGATTATATATTGTAGATTTCAAAGTTTGCAAAGATCAAAGAAAAGATTAGACTTAGACATACCAATGTGAAGTAAGTTTCTTGCACAAACAGATCTCTACTTACCTCCTAGGACACAGCTAACATTGATTGAGATGGGTAACTTTCAACTCTACTTATTATACAATGAAGGGAACATTGAACTATGTCTAAACTATAGATAGTGCCTCATCAACACGAGTCCATGGATGCATAGGTGCAGCGTGAACATAAGCAGAGGATGGGAAAAATGTTGATATCAAGAGAAAAAAATATGTCGTTCTCAACTAACATGAACATGGTATTAGGTTTCATAGGTCATTGTTGTATGTGGGGCCCAACGTGATTTGTAGGTTGCTCACCACTCGCAAAATCTCTTAAGAAACGAGCAGACTTGTACCTTCATTGAAATTAGTTTTGTTACCGGCTTTCTAAAGACTTATGTGTTCACGTCAGTTGATTTTGTCCTCATGAAGAGATTTCATGTCTGGCTTTAGTGCCATATATTAATACTTAAGATTGCAGAATGTATCTTGTTAGGGACAGGCTTATCTTATTCTGGGGTGAATCGTGCAAGTACTTTGTCCTTTTATAAGAATGACATTTGACAAATTCCATTCCATATCATGTGTTTGAACGAGTATCTAGCTATTTCTTTATTTGACTCTGTCAAAGTTGTTGCCTTTTCCAATGGCAGGTTATCCTACACAGACATGAATTACCTACTTACTGTTTGCCTTTAATATCTACAAGTCCATAGAGTCATACAAAGTATGTGTTGTTAGACTTTGGTATTGTAAAATTTTTCCAGCGAGATTGGGAATGTTGCGCTTTTTCACTATCATATTTTCATAATTATTAATCATAATGTGAGGTTATTAAGTTTGTCTAGTCTATGGATGTAAATTGCATCTAAATTTATGATTTCATTTATCCAATCATGCATGGGAAAGGTGACTTTGATGAGGATAAGTATTATATAAGTTGGATGAAGTATGTTGAAGTTTTGGGTTTTAAGCATTTAAGAGTTGCTACTTAGTTTGTTCTGCTTGTGGCAGTTTCAAAGGAGCTGCTAGCTCAGATTTGCAGAGAGATTGAGCATCCTTTGCAACTGTCATACCCCATTTTTGTCCGGCCCTTATTTATTTATTTGTTTATTTTGTTTGCTAATAATAAAAAATAAAAATAATGTTTTTGGTCATGGAATAAAAAGGAGGCAAAAAAGGGAATAAGGTGAAAAAAAAAGGGAAAAGAAAAGAAAAGAAGTGAAAAAGAAAAAATAAAATTTATTGAAAAGGGGTTGCATATTGCAATCGTGGTGGTGCAAATAGCAAAGGCCAAAATGGCCATAGCCCAGCACATTTTATCCACAGCCCAGCCAGCCCAGCCCAGCGCTTGCTCCCTCTCCTATTTGCTGCGTGCACCCCACTTTTATTTCCACACCCCTGCGTGCCTCCCTTGCACCCTGCTACTCACTGCACTGCATGGCTTTATCCTCGCACCCCCAAGCTTCCTCAAGCCCACCAGCGTACCAACCAACCACGCGGCCCAAAACCAAATCCTATTAACCCTAATTTCAACCTAATTCCCCCACACCCTCCTTCACTCCACAGTAGCTCCATCCCCAAACCTCATTCTCTCTTTCTCTCCCACGATCCTCTCCTTCATTTCTGCCTCCACCTCCTCCTCTTTCTCTTCACTTTCTTCTTCATTCTCCCCAAAACCTAATTCTTTCATCCTCTTATCTCCAACCCTAAAAACCCTAATGGTGCAGTAGCCTCCACCTTTCCTTCCTTCCTCTCTTTCTTCCATCTTTCTCCCCTAACCTTAGGAGCTTCAGCCGCGACGCCCCTCCCCTTTTCTCGACCTCAATCGCTCCAAAACTGGATCATATCTACCGTAACCCCCATCGAATCACAACGATTTTTGCGAAAATCTCCGTGAGAATCACGGACCTAGACGCGACGAAGGGAGTTTTCGTTTCATTTCCTTTCCTTTTTTTTTTTTTTACTTTGATTCAATGGTTGATTTCGTTTTGATATGTTTTCGCAGGTCTATAAAAGCCAAGCTCAAGACCACACACAAAGGGGGGAAAACGGAGAGAGCACTTCGGATCTAAAGGGGCTGAACTCTAGGGAGCAAAACCAAGGACGATCTTTGGGTGAATCCGTAGGAGATATTTCGGATCTGAAGGCAGAAGTGGTAGCAAAGCCGCGGCAAGAAAATGAAGAAAAGAACTCGTGAGGTTAACATACCCAAAATATAACACTACTTCTAGTCTTAGGTTTTTTTGAATCCCCTTCTTTTTACTTCTGTAATTTTCTGGGAAAGGCTATTATCCAGGTTTCATCTTCTCCTTTTTTTCATTTGATTTTTCTGTTTATTTGCTTGATCCTGGCTCGCTGAAATTTGTTTGTGACCATTAGTTAATAATTAGGAATCTTATTTTTGAGGGAAATAAATTATTCAATGGTAAATAATTATTTTCAAACAATTAAAGGTACCGTTTTACGGGCGTCGCGGGGTGCTAATACCTTCCCCGCGCGTAAATAACTCCCGGGCTCAAAGTCTGGTTGAAAGACTATTTCTTTCAATTCTTTTCAAAAAATAGGTTTTCCAATGTTTTCCTAAAATTAAATATTGGTGGCGGCTCCATTTCAAATTTGGTGTGGTTGTCACAGCTGGTGACTCTACTAGGAACTTTTCGAGAGTTAGGCCTTAAAATTGTTTGAATTAATTTGTTTGCCTATTATATGATTTATTCCCCTTTTCTTTCTTTTATTCTTATTTTTGATCCACTAGTTTTAATTTTGCTTTATTCTATTTGCTTCACATGTATATATGAACTTTAGAATAACCACCTTGTATATAAGTGTATTTGTTTAATTTATTTTACAGCGGGTAGTATTTTAGGTTATTGCTCCTTCACACACTTCACTTAACACATTTTTTGCACAGTACGAGTGGAACCCTATACCCGGGTTTGAAGAAGAAAAAAACTTTAAGTTAGGAGAGGTTGTGTATTGAGCACCTGCTGGATGTACGGCCAGTTGGGTCCTTGTGAAGGCCTCACCTAGAGTTTGACCCTATTTGAGAAAAAACCCCCTTTAATAGTTTACCTATTATTGGCGGTAACATTCGAAAATGGGACCTTTGGCTTTAGGGACCTTTTTAGATTAGTATTTCAATTCACCCATGGAAAGACACTTATGTAAACCATAGATCCCATCTAAGAATTACCGACCTACATCACAAAAGGAGCATACCCTACTCATCTTGTTTTCCACGTGATCAAAGCCGTAGAACCTAAAGTCTTAGGAATTACCGGTCTACCTCACAAGGGGCACTTGGCCCATTTTTTATCTTCATCAATTTAAATTCCATTATTTTTCAGAAATCCTTTAAAAAAAACAAAAAAAAACAAAAGAATATTTTCTCTTTTCCATTGCATTCTTTTTGCATGAAAAAGCAATATATTAAAAAAAAATAGAAAAATATTTCTCCATTATCCATCATATTATTTTGCATAAAATGTACATAAAAAAAAATTCATGACATGCATAATCATGACATCTTCATAACATAACTCATTTTTCCCCCTCCACAGAAAATAGATACACATAAGCTTTCCCTGCATCCCTACCGGACTCGAGCCCAATCTAGACTCATGGACTTGTTGGAACAGAATCAGCAAGCGATGAGAGAAGAACTCGACCAAATCAAAGGTAAGATGGACAAGATATTGGACCTCTTGCAGAACTTGGGTGCAAAATTGACCATTGATGAGAACCATTCCATCAGTACTAATGAGTATCGAGAGGCTTCCAATGGCCCATCAAGAGGCCCCCAAGATCAGGAGAGACTCCAAATTGTGGAAGATAGGCTGAAAGCAATTGAAGGGGCAAATCATATTGGGTTCAAAGCTTCAGAAGTATGTTTGGTCCTGGACGTGGTAATTCCTCCAAAATTCAAAGTTCCTGAGTTCGTCAAGTATGAAGGTTTAACTTGTCCAAAAGGCCACCTCATCATGTACTGCCGGAAGATGGCCTCCTGCTCCAGTAATGATAAGCTCCTAGTCCACTTCTTCCAAGAGAGTCTTACCGGGGCCTCCCTATGCTGGTATATGCAGTTAGAGCGGAGCAAAATCAACTCATGGAAAGATTTGGCTAAAGCTTTCAACGAACAGTATAAGTACAATATGGACATGGCTCCTGGCCGCTCCCAGTTGCAAACCATAGTAAAAGGGGGCAATGAAAGCTTCAAAGAGTATGCCCAAAGATGGAGAGGGATTGCAGCTCAAGTGGAACCTCCGCTATCTGAGAAAGAGATGGTTACCACGTTCACTGACACACTTCAGCAACCCTTCTATGATCTGATGGTGTGAAATGTCTCTTCAAGCTTCTCAGACCTAGTTGTTGTCGGAGAAAGAGTGGAAGCAGGGATAATAAGCGGAAAGATTGGCAACCTCGAAGCTCAATAGCCATTGCGCAGTATAGGTCAAGAGCATGAAGAAGATACAAATGATGCTCATCACGACATGCACTGGGGCAGTAGGCCACTCCATTGAGAATTGTTGGGCTCTGATCAACACCAAGTGGTAAAACTTCAAGGAATAGCCCTGTTTAAGCAACCTTCATTTGTTTTTACGCTTTGCCCGAAGCCCTGGGGCATATCTTGTAAAGGGCCCACTTTGTTCCCATCTTTTCAATACATCAATGCAAATGCAATTTGAATTTTTCAACTCCCTTTCTTGATACATGGTCAATCCGGGATAAAAAAAAAGTAGTTAAGAAAAATATAAAATAAAATGGTAAAGCAGATGTACAATTATCAAAAATTAATTTTTGTGAAATTTGAGCAATAAGATTTTGAGATGAAGTTTGGCCATTTTTTTCTATCCAAAAATATAAAAAATAATTATCCCTTGTTATGAGCCTAATTTTTTTTTTCAAGTACCCTAAACAAGGATCACTCATACATTGAAGGCTAGCACAATAGTCCATTAAATTTTGTCTGTTAAAAAAAAAGCAAGCAAGCAAATATCAAATGCAAAATGAATAAAAATGCAAAAGAAAAACAAGACAATTTGTGCTAGGAATCATCAAAGTGCATCTTGCCACTAAAGATCCTTGTTTTCATAAACCCTTAAATACTTTTTGAGCTTGAAATATCATTTCTTTCATAGCCCTTAACCCTTGGCCACGTTACAACCCTAATAAAGTCCATTCTGATCAAAGTCCAATTGCTCATATTTTCTCAAAACTTGATTTTTGAAAGAGGAAATCCATATAAACTCCTCGGTGTAGTTGCTTTACTAAAAAAAAAAGAATATAAAAGAAAAGCTCGCTAGACTAAAAACCCAAAAGGGCAGGTCTAGGCAAAAGTTAGAGCGACCCGCTAGGTTGAAAACTCGCAAAGAGCGGCCTAGGCAAAAGTTAGGGTCAAATTTACAAACATGTCAACCCAGATTGGACCTTACAGATCTAAACATAAACCAAAAAGCTGGGGGCAAAAGCTGAGCCCATCGTCTACAAGCTTCGCATTCAAGATTTCGTTCCAGTTTCAGAACTACACAAGGTGATCCGCGTCTCTACATAGATCCTTCCTCACATGAAGGCCAAAGGGACACTAAAAAGTCTCTATGGATCAAAGTCAACCATGCAAACCTGGTGCAGTACAAAGTCAACCATTCGGACAAGCAATCTGACAGAAGTTATCATCTCACGAGTCTAGTGGCAGCGTCCTCAAAAGGAATTCAGGGAAATCAAAAAAAAATAATCTTTCAAAGCAAAATAATACTCGTGCATAGCATATCATTCATTGCATCTTGCATAATCATCAATACTTTTGGGTTCTCCGTCCGCCTAAAAAAAATCCTTGCTTCAAAAGCAAAAGCAACACTCATGCATGACATACCATTCATTGTATCTTGCATGATCATCAAAGTTTTTTGGGTCCATTGACCCACCCTCTCAAATATTACATACAGTTGGTCTGTTGTTACTCAGTAAGAACTAGTACTCAGCCTATTCAATCTTATTAGCAAGAGTTAGGAACCTGTCCTACACCTTGCTGGGAATCTGACCCACCATCTTGGGAATCTGACCCAAGCTTTTGGTCGGGAACCTGACCTACGTGTCGGATCTTCCTCAATTATGGAAATCGATCCACACCTTTTAACAAGAGTTAGGAATCTGACCTATACCTTACCGGGAATCTGACCTGAATCTGTGTCGAGTGACGGAGAAGCTCGTATTCTGGACGTTCACCAGCAATTGGAAAACCAGTCCATACTTTAGCAAGAGTTAGATTCTGACCTACATCTTCCCGGGAATCTGACCCGAACCTATATTGAGTGACAGAGAAACTCATATCACTGACATTCCTTAAAGTAAGGTAGTCAATCCGTACCTTTTAGCAAGAGTTAAGAACCTGACTTACCCTTGTTGGGAATCTGACCCAAACTTGTGTCGAGTGACGAAGAAGCTCACACCCCAGACTTACCCTAAGGAGGGAAGTAATCAATACCAAAGATGTGAGGGTTAGGAGCCAGACCTATGCCTTACAAGAAATTCGCCAGGAAACCAGCGCCGGAATCTCCGACCAACTTTGTAAGAGCTAGGGACAAGCCCATGCCTTACTGAAAATTCACTAGGAACCAGACCTAGAATCCCTCACCAAAGTCGGGAACCAATCCCGCATTCTTAAACCACTTGTTTCGGACAAAAATTAGGATTTTCTATCCTTAATTGCATTTTACAACGAATTCACGAAGGTCTTCGAGTAAAACATAATTAAGGAGGGACAGCTGTCATGCCCCATTTTTGTCCGGCCCTTTTTATTTATTTGTTTATTTTGTTTGCTAATAATAAAAAATAAAAATAATGTTTTTGGTCATGGAATAAAAAGGAGGCAAAAAAGGGAATAAGGTGAAAAAAAAGGGAAAAGAAAAGAAAAGAAGTGAAAAAGAAAAAATAAAATTTATTGAAAAGGGGTTGCATATTGCAATCGTGGTGGTGCAAATAGCAAAGGCCAAAACTGGCCATAGCCCAGCCCATTTTATCCACAACCCTGCCAGCCCAGCCCAGCGCTTGCTCCCTCTCCTATTTATTGCGTGCACCCCACTTTTATTTCCACACCCTTGCGCGCCTCCCTTGCACCATGCTACTCACTGCACCGCATGGCTTTATCCTCGCACCCCCCAAGCTTCCTCAAGCCCACCAGCGTACCAACCAACCACGCGGCCCAAAACCAAATCCTATTAACCCTAATTTCAACCTAATTCCCCCACACCCTCCTTCACTCCACAACGCCGCTCCATCCCCCAAACCCTCATTCTCTCTTTCTCTCCCACGATCCTCTCCTTCATTTCTGCCTCCACCTCCTCCTCTTTCTCTTCACTTTCTTCTTCCTTCTCCCCAAAACCTAATTCTTTCATCCTCTTATCTCCAACCCTAAAAACCCTAATGGCGCAGCAGCCTCCACCTCTCCTTCCTTCCTCTCTTTCTTCCATCTTTCTCCCCTAACCCTAGGAGCTTCAGCCGCGACACCCCTCCCCTTTTCTCGGCCCCAATCGCTCCAAAACCGAATCATATCTACCGTAACCCCCATCGAATCACAACGATTTTTGCAAAAATCTCCGCGAGAATCACGGACCTAGACGCGATGAAGGGAGTTTTCGTTTCATTTCCTTTCTTTTTTTTTTACTTTGATTCAATGGTTGATTTCGTTTTGATATGTTTTCACAGGTCTATAAAAGCCAAGCTCAAGACCACGCACAAAGGGGGAAAAACGGAGAGAGCACTTCAGATCTAAAGGGGCTGAACCCTAGGGAGCAAAACCAAGGACGAACTTTGGGTGAATCCGAAGGAGATATTTCGGATCTGAAGGCAGAAGTGGTAGCAAACACGTGGCAAGAAAATGAAGAAAAGAACTCGTGAGGTTAACATACCCAAAATATAACACTTTCTAGTCTTAGGTTTTTTTGAATCCCCTTCTCTTTACTTCTGTAATTTTCTGGGAAAGGCTATTATCCAGGTTTCATTTTCTCCTTTTTTTTCATTTGATTTTTCTGTTTATTTGCATGATCCTGTAACAGAGACTTGAATCGAATGTTGTAATCAAAGTCCATTGCAGTTTTTTACCTTTCCTTGTATTTCCTTTTTATTTTTTTTGTGATCATTTGGCTGTTGTTGTTGCTTACGGTTCTGATTGAATTTAGGTTTAGGGTTTGGCCTTCCAATGGGGCCAAACCCTAGGTAGGGACCCGATTGCAAATATGCTGTCTAGGAGGGTATAAAAGCAATAAAGAAAGTTTCCATATTTTTTTTATTTGCACATTTTTAAATAAATTTCTGAAAGTTACATTTATTTCATTTTTGTCTAAAATAATATTAATCATAAGTAAATTGAATTTTATGGGTTCTGTTTTGAATATAAAGCAAAAAAATAAATTAAAGTGTTTGCTTTTAATCTGACTGGCTGAAATTTGTTTGTGACCATTAGTTAATAATTAGGAATCTTATTTTTGAGGGAAATAAATTATTCAATGGCAAACAATTATTTTCAAACAATTAAAGGTACCGTTTTACGGGCGTCGCGGGGTGCTAATACCTTCCCCTCACGTAAATAACTCACGGACTCTAAGTCTGGTTCAAAGACAATTTCTTTCAATTCTTTTTAAAAAATAGGTTTTCCAATGTTTTCCTAAAATTAAATATTGGTGGCAGCTCCATTTCAAATTTGGTGTGGTTGTCACAACAACATTCTTAGGTTTCTCAAGCTTTCTCTTGTTACTAAGGCCGGTTTGAATTAGCTTATAGCTTACGAGAGTTTCTCAGCTAAGAAAAATATTTGGTTTTATAAGTTTATAGGTGTTCACGGAAAATTGAACATTTTGATGAGAGAATATCTGAAAAAGTTGAGGTGCAAAAGTGATTTCAATCTGTGTAGAAAGCTATTATTTAACATAACTCATATAATCATGAAAATCTTTTCTTTTTATTCTCCCTCACCCATAGTGGTAAATTGTTATTCACCTGTTGGAATTCATGTTTTAACTGTCTTTCGGGCAAACTTGGTCCTGTCATAAATAGCCCCTATCAACATTTTGGGCCGGGTTAGGGACGGACCCTTCTGAACCTGTCCTTTGCTCATCCCTAGTTGAAAATAGCCGAGGGAATGGTATCTGAAAAAGCAAGATAACAACTGTTCACTGTATAGTTTTAGTTTACCTTTAAATGTGATAAAAAAGCTCATTTCAGAAGTACTTATATGTGGCTGTGTTTTAATTCATAAAAATACCTAATAGGGAGAGAAAAGGAAAAAAAAAAAAGTGGCAAATGGCTCAATGCTGCAATTCTTATCCTTAGTGTTGTTATACAAAACAGAATGGTGTCACTTGATTTGATTGACAACTCCGGTTGGTTCTATTTGGTACAGAAGGAAGTACGATCTTGGCAATGTGTTACAGCAAATTCCATCATGCCAGCAATGTTGTAGTAGAATCTCTTTGGCACCCATCCCATGCCCAACTGTGAAGTGCTCGTCCACTTTGCCCACTTTATGCAAAATGGTGCCAATCCCTACATACAAGTGTAATCATAATTTCTATTGTCTCACCATAATAGTGTTTATGTATTACCATTTTTCGTTATCCATAGAAGGATATTGGGGTGATCACCACTCACTAGCATGATCTTGGGTTTACCAAGTGGCTTGTCAATTCAAAAGAAGTTTATCAAACACGCATCAAGCTGCATTACCTTACCATACTTTCTGAGACGTCACCTCTGATATGTGAGTGCTCCAACTATATCAGATGCAACTCAACAACTTGACTACTTCAGCACTGCTTGTTTAAGATTTTGGTAGCCGAAATCCCGGTAGAAAGTACCGGTGGGAAAAATTAACAAAAGAGGAGCTTTCATTTTCTGTGATTTTAGTGCATTGGAAAGCGTATTTTTAGATTTTGCGGTCAAAATAATTGTATCCAAACACACTCGATAGACAGAGACGTTGGACGCTTCCATTTTCTGTTATTTTGATTTTGCGGTCAAAATAATCATCGATATAGTTTTCTGTTGGACGGCTTATTATAGATGTAATCATTTTTTGTTCTGTTTCTTTTTTCATGTGTAATTATTGGTGGAGCTAACTTAATTTTTTTTTTCATGAAAGGGCTAAATATAAGGAGAAATTTTGTAGTGAAAATAATAACTTTTAAACTTTCAAAGAATTTAATGCATCACTTTCAATATAATATTTCTATATTTAATATCTTAAAGAGTAACCTTAGAGCACTTGTTAGTGTTTGCTATTTTTTATAGGCAAAATCAATGTAGTTAAAAGAGAACCACAAGTGTAAGAGTTTAAATACAAAACAACAATTAAGGAAAAAGAATGGTTGTTTCGCAATGGATCCCCTTCCCTCTGGCAATAGCATTTTTAATATAAATATAATGGAGAGTATTAAAAAAGGTAAAATCAAATACTTGTGCGGCTAGAAAAAGTATTTACCTTCTCTCGTGTGTGTGTGTGTATTTGGGTGGCAAAATTAATTTATTACTACTTGGTATTTGGTTTTAGTTTTAATTTTAGGTAGCAATGGTTACCCATTGTCCTTAGGAGTGTGATTGGTTCACGAGAGAAATTGTGAAGATAGAGTATGAAAAGAGAGAAGAATGTGAGAAATAGGGTAGATTTGGGGTATTGATTGGAATAAGAGAAATATGGAAGATAGAGATGTTGATTATTTTTTAAAAGATATCAATGCCATTGACTAAAAATTTAAATAATTTGAGATATAAGGAGAAAAGAAAGGTAGAAATGAAAAAAGCAAAAAAAGGGGGTCAGAACCCCAATTTCTTCGCACTTTTGCGAAGAAATTAAAAGTGCGTGGGACCTACACTTCTTTTTTCTTTTTCTTTCGTCCCATTTTCAACGCACGCCAATCAAAAGAAAATGACAAACTCGCGCGCAATACTCTCGCTTCGGTCTCTTTCTTCACATTTTCACGGAAAACAATCAGGCCCTAGAGGAACTGTCCTCTGTGTAAGTAAAATTTACTCCACTCTATGATTTTAAAATTTATCATACAAGCTCCATTCTTTGTATCCCAACCATTCTCAGTTTCTTTACTTTCATTATTTTTTAATTACATATTAACTTCTTTTTAATTCCTATATATTGTTTCAGATTAATTTTTAAGTTAAATATTGCATTGGCAAAATCCCGAAAATCTGTGGTTAACAATGCTTTTTCTCTGACAAAGGAGCGTCCTCCTTCAACAAACGCATTACAAAATGCTGCAAATGCGTGAACAAAATGCTGTTATTTCCAATACCATGCTTGAGCCAAGCACACAACAACCAGCAGCTATATAATTGGACCCTCCACCAGCTACCATTACCAAGGTTATTTGGAAAGCAAATCACCAACAATCCGATATGATAAGGGTATATATATATCTGCTCCTAATTAATTATTCGTTTCAAGTTGCATTTTTAGCTTTTTATCTATTTAAAAAACTTAATCACAATAAGGATACGTGTCATAAGTCCATTCATCCGTTTTTCTATCTGTTGGGTGCCAAATTTCAAATTTGGGTTGATCGATAGAATGTTATGAATTCGACAAGTAAATGTGTAAGAGACCAGAAAAAGGGATGAAAATTGACTAAGTTTGAGAGACCAAGTGATGGGACGGTTATTCGACGAAAAGCATGAAGCGTCGAAGATGTCAAAATAAGCATGGTCGAAACAGGCTTAGTTATTAAGTAAAGATTAATATACACTTCGACAGGAAATGCTACTGTCTATTAGGTAGTTTTTAGTAAAAACTTAACTACCAACCCGTGTCCGTACACGTGTCAGGTTGGATGTTAGGTAGTTTTCTTATATTTTTTCTATAAATAGTAGTTCGTACGATGTAATTGGGGTTGGATACATGATCTAATTCCTAATATCTCGACGGCTAAAGAAGATTAACGGAAAACGATCATTGTATGCCTTCCAAACTCTATCTTTCTGCATTTTAATCAAGTTCAGTCTATTTTCAGTTCTTTGCATTTCATATATGTCGTTTACATTCCAATGAATTCGTATTTTCTTGCTTCGAATTTACATCCTTTAATTCCCTGTCATTTACTGTTTTCTGCACTTATACTTTCAAAGTCATTTACATGTTTTTTTTTATTCATGTTCTTTACGCTTCTGTCATTTAAATTCATGCATTTACATGTTTTTTCTTTTAAATTCATGTCTTTTAGCAGTGTTTCTTAAGTTCTGTCTATTACTTGTTTTTCTTTTACATTTCTGCGTTAACTTCAATTGCATGTTGGGCTTCAGTGATGTATGCCCCATGACTTTGCAGTAATGCATTCTCGTTTTAAATTTTGCTCTAATTTGCTTGTAAACCAAGTTATTGGCTTTCGACAGCCAATCTTGTTTATTTAAGTCCATATTGCCATTTTCGACAACAACTTGTTGTTAGTTGGAATTCTCATATACAGATTTGGCATAAGACACAATCATTCATGGCTCTGAAGCCAAGAATGTTACAAAATTGATAACGTGTCGAGCAATTGACCGTTAGTTTCAAAAAACCGTTGTTTGCAAAACGAGATTACCACATAATTCGTCGATCTTGCAATCGTTTGAATTAATTATTTGTTACTTTGCTGAATTTGGTAGAAATACGCTTATAAACCAAATTTCCCAGTAAACAAATTGGCACGCCCAGTGGGACGAGTTTAGAGTAACTCGTTTTAAACGATGGTTTTATGCGTCTAAGAAGTGGAAAGATCACTGCTTCTAACGTAACGCAAAATAAAAACATGAGTGGCAGTACGAATAGCAGTGCCACAATACCAAGCGTTGCTAGTGCGAATGCATCGGCAAGCAATACAAATGCTTCGACCACCAGTACGAACGCAAGGGTAGTTGTGATCCCGCAGATGAGTAATACTACCGTTGGGGCGGGTACTGGGATGGCAATGGCCAATACGCAAGGAGAAGTTATTCCAAGCGCTGCAGTACTTGAACCGGTGGTTCAGAGTGCTCCAGAAATTCAGGCATCGCCTGGAAGTGCGAGGAACTCGAGTATTAGGCCCGTGCCGCAAGCAACGCAACCTCCGTTTGGAATGCCGTATGGTTATTTGAATAACTCAACAGTTCCCGCTATTGGTTCGACCATGTTCAACCAATATCTGAACCAGCCCTTTTTGCCCTTTGGAAATTCTTCCAATACTCAGGGAATGGTAGGCATGACCACTACCACAACCAATCGACAGGGGTCTGGTATAGGGGAAATGTCAAGACAAATGCCTCAGAATAATGGGGGTTTAACCCAGAATTCGTTGGCAAGCATTCGGCAACAAATGGATGACAGTAATCATGACATGGTGAACATGTTCACCCAGCAAATGGGTGCGGTCATTACGCCTCTTATGCGGAATACCAATCAAGTGTGTAATGCATTGGCTCTGCGAATGGAAAGGTTGAACCAAGCATTAGGGTTGGCAGCACCAATGAATGACAACGTTCGGCAAGGCCCAGCAGGCATGCCCCAAGTACAATACTTGGGGGGCAACCCACAAGATGTGAATAATCAAAATGTGGTGCAGAATGAAGTCATTCAACCAAATCAAAACCTTGGTCAGAATATGAATAACTTGGCTTATGGTCAGGTTCAAATTCTACAAAGGAATCAAGATCAAGGACCCCCATTGCATCAAGGTTTAGCCAACTTTAGGCACAATATCATGGGAAACCAGATAGAACAAAGCGTGAATCAGGCTGTCGAGCAGGTGCTTAACAGACTTGGTTTCAATATTGGTCAAGCTAATAGACCATATTTCATATCTGCGTTTCCTGAATGGGTACAATTTGAAGTGCCTAGGGAATAAAGATTCCCAAGTTGTCTAAGTTTTACGGTGACAACGGAGAATCAATTGTCGAACATGTTGCGGATACTCAATAGAGATGGGGAGTTGGCCCTTTGTAGAGGGTTTGAAAATGAGATTCTTCCCAAGCTCATTGTGAAGAATGCATTTTCCTGGTTCTCAACTTTAAGGGCCAATTCAGTCCACTCTTGGGTCCAATTGGAGGGATTGTTCCATGATCAATTCTTCAGGGTGACTTAAGGGTTAACTTGATCGATTTATTCAACGTCAAGCGTATGTATAATGAGTCTATAGATGATTACATCACTAGGTTCAAACACATGAAGAAGCGGATGCTTTACGCTGTTCCGTGCGGAAATCGTTAAAATGGCCGCTAGTGGGTTGGATTACCATATTAGAAAGAAACCGGTGAACCAACACATTGTCGATCTTGCCCAACTAGGGAAAAAGTTCGTGATTGAACAACTCAGTCCGAAAAGGATAAGAAGAACAATAAGAAATTCATTAGACGTGAGAAAGTTAATTGTGCCGAAACAAGATCAAGCGAGCGGTGAGGATGAGGCTATCATCGAGCAAGAAATAAATCTTGCTGAATTAAAAGATGGCCCACCTTATGCTTGTCAAGCTTTAGTACCTTCCAAAAGGAAGGAAAAGATGAGTTATGCAAACACGAAAACCTATACATTTGACATAACTAAAGCTGATAAAATATTTGACATTCTGTTGAAAGACAAACAGCTTAAGTTGTCAGACGGTCATAAAATGGAAAGGCCTGAGGACTCCAGTGGTAATAATTATTGTAAGTACCATGGGGCTTTAGGCCATCCTACTAATGAATGTTTTCGTTTCAGGGATTTGATACAAAAAGCTCTGAAAGAAGGAAGACTCAGGTTTTCTGACAAGCAAAAGCCTAGCATGAAGGTGGACACTGATCCATTTGGCCAAGGCATATCCAATGTCGAAGGCCATAATGCAAGAAGCTGCAACATGGTGAATATCAGCACTAAGCAGAAATATGTGGTGAATGTGGAAGACCCATTCGATATTTACCCAAGGCCTCATGAGTCTGTTGAGGACTTTCTGAGAAGGAAGAACAAGAAGGGACATCTGAGTTTGTGCCCACATTGTGACAGGTATTTCGACCTAAAAGCCGCTCAGAAAGCCAAGGATGATCAAAAGCTTAAATCTCACCAGCACATGCAAACTGGATATGCAAGGAGGAACTATAAGGCTGTTCCCGTGAACCAGATGCCTGTTTCAGTGAACCAAGTGCGGAGGCCCACGGCACAAAGGCCTCACAGGGCAATTGGTGGTTGGTTGGTTGATTCCTCAAGGGAATCAATTGGAAGCAACCAAGGGTTATCTCCTGGTCGAATGACAAATAAGACTAGGAAGCCTGATGCCAACGTGATGGTGAACAAGTGGGTAGAGAATTCTTCCAAGGCTCGTTGCCCTGAGTTGAGAAATAAGGTAAGGGCTAAGAAGAGTGATCCTCGACAAGTACCATTTTGGGATGAAGATTACCAATTTGGCAGAATACCTTATCCTGGAGGTGATCAAGTGAAGAAAGCCCCATTGTCGAAGAGTCAGAAACGTCGTCGACAAAGGATGAGGAAAGCTCAGAAACAAAAATTGAAGGCTGCTGAAATGGTCAAGGCTTAACATGAGGACTGTTTTATGGTTGGGGTCCAGAAGATCCCATTGCCTCAGGAGGTTGGGTCAAGACTAAAGAGCGTGGTCGTCGATGTCAAAGGGGCTAACTTTGAACGAGGTAAAACATCCCAGGACCAGGGGCAAGAATTTGCGATAGGGTCCAGGAGGAATGCCACGCCTGCGAAAGTTCCTTCCACAGTTCAAGGAAAGAAGACTTGGCCAACAGGTTTGATTGAAGCCGAAAAGCTGGCTTCCGAGCGAAGAAGGTTTGGTGTTCGAGCAGCTCCAGTTGAGGATGCAAAAAGCGATGTCTCTATGGAGGAGTTAAGGATCATAGCCAATGATTCTGATTTGTTGGATGAACCCGTAGAGGCGATGAGGAAAATCTTGTCAAGACAGACTTGTCCATGGAAGAGGTCATTGAAGCATTGAATGATCCAGATGACCCAATTGGCCTCGATGACAAGGAAGAGTTTGATCTTGACATTAATTTAGACGAAAATCTGGATGAATTGGTGATGGCAATGGGAACAACCTTGTCAGATTTGGGGTCTGAAGAATGCCTTTTTGATAAAGAGGGCATGAGGCTGGGAAGTCATTTAGAAAATGAAGAAACAGCTATGGAAGAAGAGTTCATTAATCTTGAAGTGAATTTGGTGTCAGTTTTGCCAGCTGAGTTTCAGGCTCAGTATGGATTCGTTGTAGAAGTTCCTGATGAGGAAGAGTTTGACGATTTTCCAATTGGTTGGCATTTTGTCGAGCAGGATATGGTTACCATTTTTGACAATTTTGCTCGGTTAGACAAGCCAACGAATCAGGAGAGAAGTCATCTTAGACCATTGCATATTAAGGCAATAGTTGAAGGCAAGCCTGTCAACAGAGTGTTGATCGATGGAGGAGCGTCTGTGAACTTGATTCCAAGAGCCATGTATAAGAACCTAGGGAAAGATGAGACAGATTTACTACCAACCAACATAGTGGTTACTGACTTTGGAGGTAGATCTGCGCCAACAGATGGTGTGGCAATGCTAGATGTGCAAGTAGGATCAGTAGAGAGGTCCACTTTATTTGTAGTGATTCCTTCAAGGTCAAGTTACAATGTTTTGTTGGGTAGGGATTGGATTCATGCTGTCGGAGCAGTTCCTTCGACGGTGCATCAGAAACTTATCCTTTGGAATGCTCATGATGACATTGAGATTATTGAAGCTGATGACAGCCCATGTTATCTGCAACAGATGCATGTTGATTTCAAGGTATATGATCCAAAAGTGAAACATATATCTGTGTAGGGTGGTATTGTCGACAAAGATGCTTTGAACGCTTGCTTGGAAGAGCGGTTTGGAGTCAGGTTGTTGGATGAGGCCGATGGAAATCGGCCAATCGACAAAGATGAGCCTTGAGAAGAATCAAATGCAACCGTCGGCTTGCGAGGCCGACCGACAGCCAAACTCAGAAGATGGAGTGTTGGCTGATTGTATATTCGATGATGGCCCTTTGGGATTTGAGAAGGGGCTTGAGGATAAAAATGGGTTTGAGTTAGAAGATCCCTTGGAAGAGATTGACTTGGGGGATGAAGGAAGAAAGAGGCCAATATATATTAGTGCTTTGTTGCCAGACCAGTTTAAAAGGCAAATTGTGGAACTAGTCTCTGAATATAAGGATTGTTTTGCCTGGGACTACCATGAAATGACGGGTTTGAGTAGAGATCTTGTGGAACATAGATTGCCTTTGAAACCTGGTTGTAAGCCTGTCAAACAAGCCAATAGGAGGTTTGCTCCTGAAATTGTGCTGAAAATTAAGGAGGAAATTGAGCGTTTGTTGAAGGCTAAGTTCATTCGTACAACCAGGTACATTGAATGGTTGTCAAATGTGGTACCCATCATAAAGAAGAATGGCAAGATGAGGGTTTGCGTTGATTTCAGGAATCTTAACACTGCAACTCCTAAAGATGAGTATCCTATGCCCATAGCAGATATGCTAGTGGATGTAGCATCTGGTCATGAGTTTCTAAGTTTCATGGATGGACATGCTGGTTACAATCAGATCTTCATTGCTGAGGAGGATGTGCCTAAAACTGCTTTTAGGTGCCCAGGGTCCATTGGAACTTACGAGTGGGTGGTGATGCCTTTTGGTTTGAAGAATGCTGGTGCAACTTACCAAAGGGCAATGAACACTATTTTTCATGAAATGATAGGCAAATCTGTGGAAGTCTATATTGATGACGTGATTGTCAAGTCAAAGAGCCGAGAGGAGCATTTAAGAGGAAGCACAGTTTAAAGATGAATCCTGAAAAGTGTGAGTTTGGTGTTTCAGCCGCTAAGTTCTTGGGTTTTCTGGTGCATAAGAAAGGCATTGAGGTAGACAAGAACAAGGCTAAGGCTGTATTGGAAGCGAAACCACCTTCCAATAAGAAGGAACTCCAATCTTTCTTGGGGAAGGTGAATTTTCTTAGAAGGTTCATATCAAACCTTTCTGGAAGGACAAGGGTGTTTGCTCCTTTGGTAAAGCTCAAAGCTGAAGAAGCCTTTGTATGGACACAACAACATCAAGAGGCTTTCGACCAAATCAAGCAGTACTTGACAAATCCACCGGTCATGATGCCTGCAGAGCCACATCGACCAGTGAAGTTGTACATTTCTGCTTCAGAAGAAACTATAGGTTGTCTACTGGCTCAGGAAGATGATAACAATGTCAAAAGAGCCGTTTACTACCTCAGTCGAGTGCTGAATGATGCAGAAACAAGATACAATGCTATAGAGAAGTTGTCCCAGCCAATTCTGAATGGTCGAATTGGAAAATGGACACTTGCTTTGTCTGAATTTTCTTTGCAATATGTACCTTTAAAGGTTGTCAAAGGTCAAGCAATTGCTGACTTTTTGACTGATTATCCATGTTTAGAAATAAAAGAATTGACAGGGCTAGTCGATTTAAAGCCTTGGCATTTGTATTTTGATGGCTCAAGACACAAAAATGGTGTTGGTGTTGGCATTCTGATAATTTCACCTTTAGGTGTGCCAACTAAATTAATGTTTGAGCTAAAATATGTTTGTTCAAATAATGAGGCTGAATATGAAGCCTTAATTGTGGGTTTGGAAATTTTGATAGAAATGCGAGCACACACTGTCAAAGTTTTTGAAGATTCACAACTGGTTATAAGGCAGTTAACTCAAGAATACAAATGTGTCAGCCATAATCTTGTCAAATATTGTCAAGTTGCTAGCAAGTTGATGAAGCAATTTGACAGTGTTGAATTGGAACATATCCCTGCAGAATCAATCAAGAGGCTAATGAGTTAGCCCAGTTGGCCTCGGGGTATAAGTTATCTTCAAAAGTGTTGACAGAATTCATAAAAGTTCGTGAGTTGCTGTACCCTTTGGACGAAAGGGATATACTGGTTTCCAATGTATCCAATTCATCTGATTGGCGTAAGCCAATAATTGAGTATTTGGAAAATCCAAGTGCTGATGTCGACAGGAAAGTTAAGTACAAAGCGACTAAGTTTGTTGTGCTCGCTGGGGTTTTGTATAGAAAGTTCATTGATGGTAACTTGGAAAAGTGCCTTAGTGAAGAGGATGCCTATTTGGCATTGGCAGAGGTTCATGAAGGAATTTGTGGAGCTCATCAAGCAGGTGAGAAAATGAAATGGGTACTAAGAAGACAAAGAGTGTATTGGCCCACTTTGGTTAGAGATTGCATTATGTTTGCAAAGTCTTGTGAAGAATGCCAAAAACATGGCCATATACAAAATGTGCCTGCTAGTGAGTTACATTCCATCGTTAAGCCTTGGCCTTTTAGAGGTTGGGCATTGGACCTCATAGGCCAAATCTTTCCTACATCTTCAAAGGGGCATAAGTACATTTTGGTAGGGGTGGACTACTTTACCAAATGGGTAGAGGCAGTGGCCTTGAAAGAAGTGACTCAACAAGACATTGTGGATTTTATTGAAAATCACATTGTTTGTAGATTCGGGATACCTCAAACAATCACAACTGACCAAGGATCTGTGTTTGTTGGGAAGAAGGTTGCCGAGTACGCTGAGTCGAGGCGGATAAAGATGGTGACTTCGACACCATACTATGCGCAAGCAAATGGTCAGGTCGAGGCTACGAATAAAATTATCATTGGTTTGATAAAGAAGCACATTGGTAGATATCCAAAAAGTTGGCATTCCACTCTGGAACAAGTTCTCTGGGCCTGCAGAAACTCTCCAAAAGAATCGACAGGTACTACTCCTTATAAATTGGTTTATGGCCATGATGCTGTGTTGCCTGTTGAGATAAATCTTGGTTCATTAAGAATTCAAAAGTAAAATGAGATGCCAGTAGACTAATACTGGGACTCGATGTTTGACGAATTGAATGAAGTCCATGATGAGAGAGTTGTGGCCTTAGAACATTTAGTTCGACAAAAAGAAAGAATAGCTAAATTCTATGACAGTCGAGTTAAGTACAAGCGTTTCAAGGTTAGTGACTTAGTTTGGAAAGTCATTTTACCAATGGATAAGAAGTGTCGAGAATTTGGGAAATGGTCCCCAAAGTGGGAAGGGCCATTTGAGATTGTCCAAACATTCTCAGGAAATGCTTATGCACTTGTTGAAGTTAATTCTGGTTTCAGGATTAAGTCTATTAATGGCAAATATTTGAAGTTATATAGACCAACAATGTGCGAAGTAAGAATACAACCTTGAAAAGTAAACTGGATTGTTCTATTCAAGAGCCATTTGGCAGTATGCAATATACATTGTCGAATAGGCTTACTGACACAGTAATACAAATCTTGGAAAGTCTATAAGTCTAGGCTACTACGAATAAATCCACTTGTGGAAGCTTCGTAGTGTCGGATTCGATCATCTTGAGAAAGAATTCAGGAAGAGAGAGGAACATGGGAAGCAAGAGCGGCTCCCGTGGCATACCATCCGGCCAATCAAGTCTGCAAGAGCTGCTTCAGATGGTAGACACCCAAATCGACGGGAACGTGAAGCTAAAAGCATGGGCGTGTCGATGAGAAGTGTCAAATGCCATGCGAGTAAAGGTAAAGCAGGCAGATTGAGAAGCAGTCGCCGATTTAGGGGTACGCTTCACAATTAACCCGACTGTGCCAAAACTTTTCCTAATTGCTTGCCCACAACTTGAATTTCGAACACAAGGTGTGAAGGAGCGCAAGACAGTAGGAGAAAGAAGTTGCTCCGACTTTCCCTTTCTCACATGTTTCAACGAGGTTGGCAAGCCGCATTAGGCAACTTACCAAAACTCATTGTTGATATTAGGCAAATTACCAAAACCCAGAGAGTCTTTCACCGTTGAGACAAAAACTTTGAAAAAAAAAAGAGACTCTGGGAGGTGGAGCCCCTGGCTTCCAAATGAAATAGGCAGAGCCAGGGAATGAAGGTTTGAAGTGTATAAAAAAGGTTTCCATAGCAACTTGTTGCACTCAGAATTAGCTAGTTTGGGGACGAGAACAAGTTGGATTTGGGGATGTTGCTTGTAATGCTAGCAAGAATTTCTTAAGGATTTTGTGAAAAGAAATTTCAAGAAGTTCAGAAAGCGTTTGTGTTTGAGCGAGAGAAGAAGTATGGCAAATGCCTATTTATAGCGCAAAATGGCGTTAATTTTCAAGTTTTGACGGTCAGATTGATTGGTCAACGGCTTTGAATGTAATTTATTAGCCTGAAACTGAAATTAAAGCAGTTAAAGGAACGTGCTAGCTGGACTGTGAAGCGATTGATCGAAAGTAAGCCAAATCATATTGCAGACGTTGCAGAGCAGTACAAGAATTGGTCGAAACAAATGCGTTCGACATGTAAGGCATTACTAAAAATGGTTAATGTGCAAATAAGGCAAAAGGAAATTACAAAGGAATGTTTCTAATTTCCTCCCAGGTAGCAGCCAGTTCCATTTTTGTACCCTCAGCATTCACGTAGCGAACTTCGAGAGCTTCATCCTTCGATAAAATGGTTTGCGCCTCTGCGGCACCACTAGTCATTTCTTGGTCGAGAGCAGCTATTTCCTCGGAGCAAGAAGCCTTAATTGCCTCTTGTAATTGGGTCTCAACAGCGGCAAGTTCTCGTCTCAGGCGAGCAACGCTCGCTCCACCAGGAATCTTCGCACAGTGCAGTACCTTTCTCGACCAATGCAGATTGCCTCTGTCGGAGACGTACCAGTTTGTCACGAAGCTCGTGCTTGGCTGTGATGGGACATTGCGGAAAGGGAACCGTCGCGGGTGAGGTTAAACAAAATTCTGGGTCTCTCCGTATGTTGGCGTCGACAACTCAGAATTTGGGGGGCATCTGTTGGATGCCAAATTTCAAATTTGGGTTGATCGACAGAATGTTATGAATTCGACAAGTAAAGGTGTAAGAGACCAGAAAAAGGGATGAAAATTGACTAAGTTTGAGAGACCAAGTGATGGGACGGTTATTCGATGAAAAGCATGAAGCGTCGAAGATGTCAAAATAAGCATGGTCGAAACAGGCTTAGTTATTAAGTAAAGATTAATATACACTTCGACAGGAAATGCTACTGTCGATTAGGTAGTTTTTAGTGAAAACTTAACTACCAACCCGTGTCCGTACACGTGTCAGGTTGGATGTTAGGTAGTTTTCTTATATTTTTTCTATAAATAGTAGTTCGTACGATGTAATTGAGGTTGGATACATGATCTAATTCCTAATATCTCGACGGCTAAAGAAGATTAACGGAAAACGATCATTGTATACCTTCCAAACTCTATCTTTCTGCATTTTAATCAAGTTCAGTCTATTTTCAGTTCTTTGCATTTCATATATGTCGTTTACATTCCAATCAATTCGTATTTTCTTGCTTCGAATTTACATCATTTAATTCCCTGTCATTTACTGTTTTCTGCACTTATACTTTCAAAGTCATTTACATGTTTTTTTTTATTCATGTTCTTTACGCTTCTGTCATTTAAATTCATGCATTTACATGTTTTTTCTTTTAAATTCATGTCTTTTAGCAGTGTTTCTTAAATTATGTCTATTACTTGTTTTTCTTTTACATTTCTGCGTTAACTTCAATTGCATGTTGGGCTTCAGTGATGCATGCCCCATGACTTTGCAGTAATACATTCTCGTTTTAAATTTTGCTCTAATTTGCTTGTAAACCAAGTTATTGGCTTTCGACAGTCAATCTTATTTATTTAAGTCCATATTGCCATTTTCGACAACAACTTGTTGTTAGTTGGAATTCTCATATACAGATTTGGCATAAGACACGAGAATCATTCATGGCTCTGAAGCCAAGAATGTTACAAAATTGATAACGTGTCGAGCAATTGACCGTTAGTTTCAAAAAACCGTTGTTTGCAAAACGAGATTACCACATAATTCGTCGATCTTGCAATCGTTTGAATTAATTATTTGTTACTTTGCTGAATTTGGTAGAAATACGCTTATAAACCAAATTTCCCAGTAAACACTATCAAAATCATTTTCCCACCCAAAACTTAATGTAGATTCCGTTTTTCTTTCTCATTCCGCTCAGCACGAGTTCTCTCTCTGCTATTTCTTCTAAAAATTAACACATATTTATAAAAAAAACTCATGATCATAAATTTGAAATTTTTTAACGAGGATTCACTTGCAGTGTTGTATTGGTGAATGAAACCGTGAAAGAGAGAAAACAGGGACTAAACGGTAATTATGTCGTATAAAAATCAGCCTACTCAGTACAGATTGTGTGTTCAATAATGCATATCACCCTCACTACTCCTTAGAGTCCTTACTGCTTTACAAATCGATCGCATTCATTTTGCAGCCACATTCTCTAGCACTAGGCCCAAAACATATGCAGAAATTTCTTCTCAACAACATTATATCGCAAATTGGTGTTAATTTGGCATTTGCATATATATATGTCCCGTCACTGTCACACATCTATTAATATTTTAGGGTCAAGATACATGTAACAGGAAATCCGTGTGACTTTTAAAAGGTCAATGGATCATTATATCAAAAAAAAAAAAAAGGTCAATGGATCCGATTGAGGATATGCACGTCACCAACATTCAACAATATTTGACCTTTAAAATTGATAATGCATGAGGAGAATTAGATGTCCTCAATGGATCCGATTGAGGATATGCACGTCACCAACATTCAACAATATTTGACCTTTAAAATTGATAATGCATTAGGAGAATTAGATGTGCTCTTAAAATTAAAGTGTGACTATATGTAGACGTGCAAGAGATTATTCATATATGGGACGACACAACAGTAATCATCGTTTCTTTGTTTTTTTTGTTGCAAATTCAAAGCACTAGCAATTTTGTTTGAAGCTGGGTCAAAGAAAATCAATTTGCAACAATCTAGGAGCTATTAGAAAATCCAAAGAATAAGAAGCAAAATTCAAATTGAATTTTGCTTATGTATTCACATTGCGAACCAAGAAAATTCAAAGTTGTACAAAAGAGTGTTTGAATTCTTTTTTTCCATTCACATTGATCCATTGACTATAAATAGAGCACTTCCCCTTCATTCACAAATCATCCCACATAGCATCACTTACTAGAGAGCAGTGAGAGAGAAATAGAGAGAGCCTTGGTGAGAGTTTTCTTGAAAGAGAAAAATACCGACAGATAAATAGGGAGCCAATTTGTGAAGGTTTTAGTCACAAATTGAGGATACAATTTTATTGTATTATTTTTGAGAGATTGCCTAAGGGTGAAGTTTGTAATCTCATTATTATTATAGTGGAAGTTTAAGCGGCCTACAGGTCTCATGATTTTTACCTTCAATTTTGGAGAGTTTTCTACACTAAAATTTTTGGCCTTTTTTTTGTTTATTTGGTTTGGGAAATTATCTTGGGGTTCATGGAAATTTATTTTGTCTCACCTACACAATTTTTCCCAACAAAGTAGTATCAAGAGCTAGGTCTGTGGAAAATTCTTAGTATGCTATGTGGTTGGAGCATGCCTGCATTATCTGATCTTCCACATCAGAAAAGAATTATTCACGAGTCACTATTTATTGCCGAAGAAGTATCAAGCACAATGAAACTTATTGACCTACCATCTCAATGGAGGAGAGTACCGACAATATGATAAAGCTGACTGCATTTAATTATGCAGATTTGGAAGCCAAAGATGGAAGATCTTTTATACATTAAAGATCTATGGAAGCCGATCATGATGACGAAGGAGAAAGCACTGACTACAACAACTCCACCGTCAGATGATAAGACTGGCGATAAAATTGACGGCAAGGCAAAAAAACCGACCGACACTTTGACCAGCACAATAGACGATGACTGGGCTGTGTTGGATCGGAAGTGTGCTGCTCAAATCCGTCAATGGATTGACAAGAGCATTTTTCAAAACTTTGCTAATGAACATGATGCTTATGCTCTTTGGCAAAATTTGGAGAAAATGTATGTAAGAACAACCGCACAGAACAAAGCCAATCTGATGCGACGATCAGTCATTTGCCAATCTGATGCGACGATTAGTCAGTTTGAAGTATAAAGGCGGTAGTAGCGTATCAGAACACAAGAGTGAGTTCCAAGGTGTTGTAGATCAACTCAACTAGATGAAGATGTCCATCAATGATGAGTTACAAGCACTGTTAATGCTAAGTTCTTTACCAAAAAGCTGGGACATCTAAGTTGTGTCAGTCAATAACTCCGCTCTTGAAGGCAAGCTTACCATGGATATGGTAAAGGATAGGATATTGAATGTGGAGTCTCGACGAAAAGATGGAGGATATAATCCTAAATCTGAAGCGCTTGTCTCAGAGAAACAAGGCAAGCAAGAAGGATGCGGAAGAAGCAAAGGTAGAAACTCTCAAAGCCAAAATTGGCAAAGAGGATGATCGAAGTCCAGATCGAGGCATGATAAGAAGTGCCACCACTGCGGCCTTCCCGGGAACTTCATTCGAGAATGCCGAAAGCTGAAACAATTGAAGAAACAAGAAGGAGAAAGCCGAACAAATGACACCGCAATTGTCACTGAAGATGTTACCATTGTTCGAGATGCAGATTATGTCAATCTTGCATGTCAAGATTCTACCTGGGTAGTCAACTCAAGTGCTTCCTACGATGTCACCTCAAAATGGGAGTTCTTCTCAACATACACTCAAGGTGATTTCGGACGAGTGAGGATGGGAAATGATGATGATGCATCCAAAATTATCGGCGTCGGCAACATTTATTTAGAAACTAACCTTGGATGCAGGTTATGTTTGAAAGATGTGAGGCATGTACTTGATATTCGCCTCAATCTAATCTTCATCGGTGTACTTGATGATGATGGCTACAATAGCTATTTTGGTGAAGGAAATTGGAAGCTCACCAAAGGCAACCTGGTAGTAGCTAAAGGCAGAAAACATACTTCTCTCTACTTAACAGAAGTTAAGTTATGTAGAGGAGAAGTAAATATCACCGAGAAAGAATTTCCAACCGAGCTATGGCATAAGCGGCTCGACCACATGAGTGAAAAGGGTCTCAGACTTCTTTTCAAGAAGAAGCTCTTGCCAGAAATGAGAAGTACATCATTCGGTAAATGTGTTGATTGTCTAATTAGAAAACAACACAGAGTTGAATTTCGAAGTTCCCCACCATCTAGAAATTAAAATATTCTAGATTTAATATACACAGATGTCTGTTTAATGAGTGATAAGTCACAAGGAGGTGCACTTTATTTTGTAACTTTTATTGATGACCACTCTAGAAAAGTGTGGGCCTGTGCTTTGAAAA
Source organism: Calophaca sinica (assembly GCA_037113605.1). Taxonomy (NCBI): domain Eukaryota; kingdom Viridiplantae; phylum Streptophyta; class Magnoliopsida; order Fabales; family Fabaceae; genus Calophaca; species Calophaca sinica. The sequence goes on from CM073733.1 coordinate 134,291,052, forward strand.
CTAAAGATCAGGTGTTGGAAGTTTTCAAGCAATTTCATGTAAAAGTTGAGAGAAAAACTGGCAGACAGTTAAAGTGTGTACAAGCAGACAATGGCGGTGAGTATTGTGGACCATTCGAGGAGTACTGTAGAAGTTTTAGCATTCGATTGGAAAAATCAGTGCCAAAGACACCTCAACACAATGGTGTTGTTGAAAGGATGAATAGAACCATCTGTGAGAGAGTCAGATGTATGCTCTCAAATGCAAAACTGCCAAACTCCTTTTGGGGGGACGCAATGAGGACAACAGTCGATTTAATCAACCTCTCTCCATCAGTTCCATTGAACTATGATGTACCAGAAAGAGTTTGGATAGGAAAAGATGTTTCATACAAACACTTGAAGGTGTTTGGCTATAGAGCACTGGTTCACATCCCAAAAGATGAGAGGTCCAAGCTGGATGCAAATATGAAGAAGTGTATCTTTGTGAGATATGCCCATGAAGAATTCGGCTACAACTCTGGGATTTAGTTAGCCGAAAGATCATTAGAAGCAGAGACATGGTGTTTTTTGAAGATCAAACAATTAAGGATTTGAAGAAACAGAAAAGCCACAGTCAGATGAAACTCCAGTTAATCTGGAACTGGTTTCTCCATCAATAAATTCTGATGATGATGGAGCTATTCTAGATACTGATGATGTTAATCCACTAGCTAGAAGTCCAGAACTAGAGCAAGCCGACAGTTCAGAACAAGAGCAAGTTCTTAAATAGGTCCAATCAGAAGCAACATTAAAGAGATCCACCAGAGAGCAAAAGCCGAGTCAAAGGTATTCTCTTGACGAGTAGGTTATGCTCACTGGCTGGGGAGAACCAGAGAGCTATGACGAAGCTCTTACTAACCAGCATAAGAATGAGTGGTTAAAAGCCATGCAAGAAGAAATGAAATCCTTGTATGAGAACCACACATATGACTTGGTGACACTACCATGAGGAAGCAAAACACTCAAGAACTAGTGGCTGTACAGAGTTAAAAGTGAAGAAGGCGGCTCACAACCACGTTACAATGCAAGGCTGGTTGTGAAAGGATTCGGTCAGAAGAAGGGCATTGACTTTGGTGAAATATTCTCATTGGTGGTGAAGATGTCATCAATCAGAGTTGTTCTTGGCTTGGCAGCAAGTCTCAACCTGGAGATTTAACAACTTGATGTAAAAACCGCCTTCTTACATGGTGATCTTGACGAGGAAATATGCATGCAGCAGCCTGAAGGTTTCCAAGTCAACGGGAAAGAGAAATTGGTGTGCAGACTAAAGAAGAGTCTATATGGTCTGAAGCAGACACCAAGACAGTGGTATAAAAAGTTCGACTCATTCATAGAGAAAAATGAGTACAATCGAACGACGGCAGACCACTGTGTCTTCGTCAAGAAATTCTCTAATGGAGATTTCATCATTCTTTTCCTTTATGTTGATGACATGTTGGTTGTTGGCCGAGACAGCGGCAAGATTAGCATGTTGAAGAAAGAGTTGAGCAAGTCCTTTGCAATGAAGGACTTAGGACCCACTAAGCAGATTCTTGGCATGACGATTACCCGTGACAGGAAGAATCACAAAATTTGGCTATCTCAAGAAAGGTACGTGTAAAAGGTTCTTGAAAGATTCAACTTGGACAAAGCAAAATCTGTTAGTTCTCCACTGACTAGTCATTTCAAGCTCAAAGTGAGAAAGTGTCAAGCAAGGACGAGAGAATAGAAATGAGTAAAGTGCCTTATGCATCGGCAGTTGGCAGTCTAATATACACTATGGTATGCACCAGACCAGACATTGCACATGCAGTTGGTGTTGTGAGCCGATTCCTATCAAATCCTGGTAAGGAACATTGGGCAGCAGTCAAATGGATACTCAGGCATCTCAGAGGTACTTCCAGTCAATGTTTGTGCTTTGGAAGTGGAAAACCTGTATTAGAAGGATATATAGATTTAGATATGGCTGGAGACGTGGATACTAGAAAGTCTATTTCTGGGTACCTGATAACATTTGCAGGGCGAGCTATCTCATGGCAATCACGATTACAAAGGTATATTGCTTTAAGCACCATAGAAGCAGAATACATTGACATCACTGAAGGTTTCAAGGAGATCCTGTGGATGAAGAAGTTCCTACAAGAGTTGGGACAAAACCAGGAAAATTATGTTCTCTATTGCGACAGTCAGAGCGCAATACATCTTAGCAAGAATTCGACATTTCATTCAAGGTCGAAACACATCAACATAAGGTATCACTGGGTTTGTGATGTGTTGGAAAGTAAGCTGCTGAAAGTCGAGAAGATCCACACCAACGACAATGGGGCTAATATGATGCAAAGCTTTACCAAAGGAGAAGCTAGAAGTCTGCAAAGAAGTTGCAGGCCTAACATCAACCCCAAATTGATTCAAAAATATTTCCCTATTGGCTGGAGGGGGAGATTTGTTGGATCCAGCCAATTTTTGGTGCAAATTCAAAGCACTAGCAACTTTGTTTGAAGGTGGGCCAAAGAAAATCAATTTGCAACAATTTAGAAGCTATTAGAAAATCCAAAGAAAAAGAAGCTATTAGAAAATTGAATTTTGCCTATGTATTCACGTTGCCAACCAAGAAAATTCAAAGTTGTACAAAGGAGTATTTGAATTCTCTTCTTCCATTCACATTGATCCATTGCTGATAAATAGAGCACTTTAAAGCGCTATAAAAGGTTAAAAAAAGCACTATTAAAGGTCATTTTTGGCGTAGTGAGTAGTGAGAGAGAAATAGAGAGAGAGCCTTACTCAAGAGAGATTGAGAGAGAGAGAGACATAGAGAGAGGGCCTTGGTGAGAGTTTTCTTGAGAGAGAAAAATACCGAGAGATAAATAAGGAGCCAATTTGTGAGGGTTTTAGCCACAAATCGATGATATAATTTTATTGTATTATTTTTGAGAGATCGCCTAAGGGTAAAGTTTGTAATCTCATTATTGTTATAGTGGAAGTTTAAGCGGTCTACGAGTCCCATGGTTTTTACCTTCAATTTTGGAAGGTTTTCTGCACTAAAATCTTTGGCGTTATTTTTATCTATTTGGTTTGGAAAATTATTTGGGGTTCATGGAAATTTATTTTTGGAAAATGATTTTTTTGACAATTTTTTTTGACACCCACATCGTATTTTATACGTTTTCTGCATTGTTTCTGCTTTTTCCCACTATCCGATGCGGAACCCGAAATCGCGCTCTCTCTCTGCTGCTACGGTGTAGCAATACGGTAAATTTTATTGTCAACATATCACTCCTCTTTATTTTTTCTTACCTACACGATTTTTCCCAGCACTGAAAACTCTTCCAAATGCTCAAGCAGGTCACAGTGCAATCAGCCGCACTCACACCAATTGAAAGCAAATTAAAATTTGTTAGCAAGACTATAATGAATAGTGATATAGTGGATTGACTTGCACCATAAATCACTTTACCAATGGCAATTGAATATTGCCTTACTATCAATAACATTCTTTAAATGCATCTCTACAGTACTCAAATAGTTGCTGTAATGTAGTTCAATAGAGGAACCAATCTTCACACCTAATACCACAACTTGTTCTTATAGACAACATCATAACCCTTCCACGTATATCAAAATCATTTTTTTAAATACAAACAAAATGATGCTGGTTCCATTTTTATCCTACCTTCACATCCAGAAATTTACATAAAATTAAAAAGAAAAATTCTAGGAAAAAGAAAAATTAAGCATGCACGTATGCAAGGTGAGAAATAAGAAAAGGAACCAATTGAGAATCGTGGATTAATTTAGCTTTTGAAAAGAGGAAACTATGTGCTTTCTTTCTCTTTCTATATCTAAGCTTTAGAATTTTGTTAGTCACATCAGCATATAATAGATGGTAGTGGCTAACCCAGGAGCGTGAATGAATGGGAGAAGAATAAAAAATTATTTTTAATTTAATATTTTTATATAAAACTCATCATTGATTTTTTTGGTGTTCAATGAAAATGCCAATTAAGAGGTATTCAGCCGTGAAAATCAAGAACTTTTTTTAGTGTTTTTAAAGTTTTTTTTTTAAAATTCTGCGCCATTTATATTTATACACCACATCATTTATATTAATATTAAAAATAGTGCATTAAAATGTGAAACAATAATGACTTACATGATTAAAGCATTATACATATACTCCATCCGGTCTCAATTATAAGCAACAAAAACCTCATATTTTTTGGTCTCAAATATAAGCAAATTTAACTAATTTTACGCTAATATTCATAAAATACCCTTATTAAAACCACTTTTTGGTGTTGAAAGGAGTGAAAATACGTGAACAATGTCTCAAAAAAAGTAAAAGAAGCAGCCTGTGGCACTGCGCTTCACTCTTCTTAATTTGTGTGCTTTTTTTTTTCTTGCTAAAATTTAATACCGGAGGGAGTATTAACTAATGATATAAACTTTTTAATAGTTTTTTTCCTTATGAAAATAGTGGCAACTATCTGAGACTAGAAACGACATAAATATGATTCTTTCCTAAAGAGTTTATTTTTCGCTAGGATTTGAATCAGTTACCTCCTACATTTCAAAAATATTTTTGTACATACTCTCCTACTTAAGGAACCTAACACGCTTTCACTATGCTAATCCATTTGGGTAAACTTTTTAATACATAGTAGTTTTAAAACATCTAAACATTTCTTATGAAAGTCAGTGTTTATGGCCCACAGGATGCCTAAAAGGTAGTCTAGCACAGTGGCACGCAAGATGGTGTGAATGATTCACGTAATCACATTCCCCTCTATATGCATCATGCGTATAGAATTATCAAAGCACAGCCACTTTATTGATTTTACAGCACTAATCGAAGATATTGCCCTACCCATGCCCAAAACTCAAACAAGATCAACAATCTTTCAATCATGATCTTGCAACTCTAGCCGATTTGTTGGTGGGATTTTGCAGGGATTTTCTCCTGCATCAGTCAAAGAAGATATATTTATTAAAGGATGAAAAAAAGTTTTTTTTTCCTACTTTATAGAATAGAACATATGGATCCTGTGCTGTTCTATTCTAATTTATTTAGTCAATTTCGGGGTGATGGTTTATTGGGTTTGTCTGTTAATTGTGGAAATGCAATAAAGCCATTGTATCTTGTTAATATATATTCAGCATGCTCTATGGAAGGTAAACGTAGGTTATGGAGGGATTTGGTGGATCTTAAGAGGATCGCTACATTGGGACTGGTGTCTATCTGGTGATTTCAATGCTGTGGTTAATTCTAGTGAGAGAAAGGGTCGTAGTTGTCAGGATAGTCAGCAGGAGATGGTAGAATTTAGACAATTTATGGAAGATATGCAGCTGATTGATGTTCCTATTTTGGGGAAAAAATTTACATGGTTTAGCTCTGACGGAACTGCTATGAGTAGGTTGGATAGATTCTTATTGTCTGATGAGGTTATCAAAGATTGGAAGGTTTCTGCTCAATGGGTGGGGAACAGAGATGTCTCAGATCACTGCCCAATCTGGCTCAAATGTGACGAGCAAGATTGGGGGCCAAAACCTTTTCGATTCAACAACTGCTGGCTGGAACATCATAGTTTTGCTCAATTTGTGAGGAATTGTTGGCTAGGATATCAGGTGGAGGGGTGGAAAGGGCATGTGTTAAAGGAGAAACTTAAACTGTTAAAAAATCATCTAAGGCAGTGGAATAGAGAAGAGTTTGGGATCTTGGATTTGAATATTGAGAATACAGTAGCTGAACTGAATGCTTTAGAGGAGGAGTTGGCTGGGGGTGGAGATGTAACCGACGGGCGTCTGAAAAACTCTTACAGGACATTTTTGGCAGCAAATTAGATTTAAAGACAGCCTTCTTCTGCAAAAGTCTAGAGCAAAATGGACTCTTGAGGGTGACTCAAACTCTCGGTACTTTCATGCTTGCATAAAAGGGAGGAGGAGGAGAAATCAATTGTCCGCATTAAAGGTGGGAGATAGATGGTTAGAAAATGTGGCTGATGTTAAGACGGAAGTTTGGCGGCATTTTCAGTGTCACTTTGCTAGACCAAATCACTTTCAAAGACCCACTCTAGATGGTGTTGTCTTCTCTCAAATTTCGGCCCAAGATAATGATTTGCTTGTGGCCCCGGTCTCAGCTGAGGAATTGCGAGATATTGTTTGGAATTGTGATGGCAACAAGAGCCCGGGCCCGGATGGGTTTAATTTCTCATTTTTTCGGGGATGTTGGGACATGGTCAAAGATGAGGTCTTAGCCTTTATTCATGAGTTTCAACAGAATGCAAAGCTTCCTAAAGCGGTCACAGCAGCATTTCTTGCCCTTGTTCCCAAATCAGAGCACCCTCAATCTTTGCATGAGTATAGGCCAATTTCGTTGATTAGCAGCTTATATAAAATTGTCTCAAAATTGTTAGCAGGTCGTTTGAAGAAGGTGTTAGGTGGGATTATCTCCCCATGTCAAACGACGTTTCTACCTAATAGACAGATTCTTGATGGAGTTCTTACAGCTAATGAATTAGTTGATCTAGCTAAGCGGAGAAAGGATAAATGTTTGCTATTCAAGGTTGATTTCGAGAAGGCATACGACTCTATGGATTGGGAGTATCTGGACTATATGCTGATTCGTATGGGGTTTGGTAGTGTCTGGAGGGGGTGGATTAGAGCCTGTGTCAGGTCGTGCTCCATGTCGGTACTAGTTAATGGGAGCCCAACAACGGAGTTCTTGATTCAGCGTGGTTTATGCCAGGGTGATCCGTTGGCTCCGTTCTTGTTCCTAATTCTTTGGAGGTGGCGAGGTTTGGTGCGAATCTTTGTGGAAGGGGGACAAATTAGCCCTTATAAAGTATCTAGTGATTTATCGTTTCCGGTGTTGCAATATGCAGATGATACGTTGCTACTTTGTGAACCAAATTGGGACAATCTATGGGGGCATTAAAGCTATATTACGTGGTTTTGAATTAGTGTCGGGGTTGAGAGTCAACTTTAATAAAAGCCACCTGTTCGGGATCAATTTGGATGAATCTTTTCTTCAGTCAGCCGCCTGCTTTCTCAACTGTTCTATTGGGGGTTTTCCATTCAAGTTCTTGGGGTTACCGATTGGGGCCAGCCCTAGAAGCTGTGGTACCTGGAATTCTGTGGTGGAGTTAATGCAGAAGAGACTTTCAAATTGGAAGCGCTCTCAATTGTCTATTGGGGCCAGAGTCACGTTGATCAACTCAGTCCTCACAAGTCTGCCGGTATATTTTTTCTCCTTTTTTAAAGCTCCAAAGAAAATATTGAAGAAGCTAATTAGTATTCAGAGGAATTTTCTGTGGGGTGGAGCTGTGGATAAGAAAAATATTTGCTGGGTTAGTTGGGAGAATGTGTGCAAACCAAAGAGTTTAGGTGGCTTGGGTATCAAGCATTTGGAGGTATTTTATTTAAGCTTATTGAGTAAGTGGAAATGGCGATGTCTTAATGATCACGGAACTATTTGGTTTAATCTACTTCGATTTAAATACGGCCCCTTGGAGAGGAGAATTTTGGATGGTGGCCCGGTGGACCGTCGGAGTTCCATCTGGTGGAGGGACTTGGTCTTGACCAATTGTGACTGGTTCAAGGATAATATAGAGATGCATTTAGGTGATGGAAAATCTGGGAGATTTTGGGTGGATTGGTGGGTGGGGAATGGTGCTTTGAAGGATTTATTTTCGGATTTATTTCAGCTCACTAAACACAAGAATGGGAGGATATGCGACGCAGGGGAGCTGGTTGATAATGTGTGGTCTTGGAAATGGGAGTGGAGACGTGCTCTTAATCAGCAGGAACAGGTTAGGTTGGTTGAGTTGTCAGAATTATTGTTGGGATGCGTGCCTTCTAATGATCTTAAGGATGAGTGGTTGTGGCGGATAACTGAATCTAGGATTTTTAGTTCTTGGATGCCTTATTCAAGCCTTATGGAGCGGGAACACATTGAAACAGAGACTACTTTGGCGCTGGCATTCAAACGTCTATGGGAAACTTCTATCCCTTCCAAGATATCAGTGTTTGTTTGGAGATTACTGCAGGATCGTATTCCTACACGGGAGGCACTAACACATCGAGGTATTATTCCAAGTACCAATAACCAAAGTTGTGTTTTATGTTCTCAAGTTATTGAATCTGGGGACCACTTGTTTTGTACTTGTAATGTCTCATATAATATTTGGAGGAGCGTGAGCGAGTGGATTGGCTTCCATAGCGTGTGGTGTGAGAACGTGGTAGATAATTTCATAGCATTTAATCCCCCCGTGCGTGGAAAAAAGGGAAGGAAAGTTAAGCATCTTATCTGGTGTGCAGTGGTATGGGTAATTTGGTCGGCTAGGAACAAGGTTATTTTTGATGGGGAACAAGCTGACCCTCAACTACTCTTGTCTAAAATTAAAATGTTTTCTTGGCGTTGGTTTATGTATAGGGAGGGTAGACATTTGGATTGGACATACTCTGAGTGGTGTGTGAACCCGTTGGAGTGTTGTAGTTCAATTTAAATTTTTTGCCAGGTGATGTTGTGGTTAATGGATTGGTGGGGTTTATGACTTTGGCTTTGCTTTAGGATGGTCGACACCTTGGTTGGGGTTGGCGTTGATTGTTGGTCCATGTGTCTTGGATGGTTACTTGAATTGGATGGCTTTCGGCGCCTAGAGTCTTTGATGGAGTTTATCTTGCTTTGGCTATTGGATGCTATTTGGTAGGTGGGGCGTGGAGGATGATTGGTGGGAGTGTGTTGGTTTTTTTTTTTTTTGAGTGCAGGTTGTTTGATATTTGGAGTGGTGTTATTGGATATTGGTGGTTTGGAAATATAGAGTGGAACTATTGCTGGGAGTATATTGCTTGATTTTGTTGGGGTCGTTTATGGAGGCCTATGTGGAACTACTCCTTCGGAATCATTAGGGAACATTTTGGTGTTTGATTATTTTATTGTGAGGGGTTGGTTGATGTACTCTTCTTCCCCTCTTGGTCTTTTTCCCAATGGGTTTTGGCTTTGAGGGGTTTTAATGAGGCACTTCCTTCCCTAAACTTTTGTATATATGGGCTTGGAGTACCCCTTGTACTCTTTTCTTAATAGACTCTTTTGCTTATAAAAAAAAAATCTACCAAATACTACTTTAGCATAAATGTTGGAAAATCCAACTTTAGACACAATGAGATATTTGTAAATTATTATTAAAATAATTTTTTTATCAATCAAATTAACTTTTGAAATTTTGTAAAATAAAAATTTTAAATGCTTGAACTTTTATTTTAAGTCTATTTTGTATTATTAGTAAAATATATTTTTCAATTAATTTAATTTTCTATATATTTTAAACTTCGTCTTTTAAATGTTTAACCTATTATTACAAGTTATAATATATGCTATTTATAATTGTAACAATTAAATTGGCATTTGGGCTTCTTTATCATTGATTCGATCTACTTATTATTATTATTTTTTGATAGGTAAATATTAGTGGTTAGTTTGTTAAAAGGGAGAGAGATTTTATTAGTGAGTAAGGATATGAGCTATACACTTTCTGCTTGCAACTCTTTCATGTTCCTTGGCTCAACCACTGAGCCACCTATAATCCATTAATATTCCAATATTTGAAATATAACCTTTCTTTTGACTAGTATCAATGCCATAACTGCTCATAGTTCATTTCATCACTTTCTGTTTCCGTATGAAGTACAAACCTAATTTGTAGTTTAAATTAAATCACCACATATATATGTCGACCTAAGCATGTTTAAGGTCGAGCGAGGCATTATATAGATAATAATAGTTGCGTCAAAAAAAGAAGATAGTAATGGTCAATTAGTCATCCACCTAAGCAAGCAACTAAGGAAAGACATTTGGATTTAAATATCAATATTTAAAATATCCTGATAATAAAATACATGGTGGGTGTCCATGGGGTACCAGCTTAATGGTATGAGCTTGATCTTGTAACCCCAATGGACATGGTTCAAATACCCTTGAGAACAGTTGTAATATGGTCATTAGTGCTACTAAATAATAATAATATATCATCTTTTCCTACTCCCTTTAAAAAAAAATACAAGGTCGGGGCATGAGATCACTTTGTTTTCTTTGTCGTTTTGAACTGTGAGCCTGTGAGGCACTTGTTGGTCAGTACAGAAGGTTACATTATTTAGTGATTTTCTTAAGGTTTTGTGCTAATGACATTGTAGGAGGATAAGATGTGGTACTGGGGCTAATATTAATGGTGGACCATGATTATTTGATATAATATCAGCAATTTGATCATTAACAAATTAATATTAAAGCAATATAAATTAATATTCAAAAGTAGAGACTTATCGTCTTCCTTTGATGGTACAGAAAAAATCATATATTTTCCTTTGACTTCACACATCCTTTTGTATTAATAAAGAGCCGAATAATGCTAGTGTTTCATAAAACCAATCATTTAAAAACCGGACCGGACCGGACGGTCCGACTGATCCGACCGTCAACCGGTAGGCATAGCGTCGGTTTAACCTTAATTGAACCGCAGTCTGGTTGAACCGCTCAAAACCGGACAAAAGAACCGGGTTGGATCGTTTTTTTAATTTACTTTTTCCTCAAAATTAGTACTTTTTATTTATTTATTAGTCACCCGGTTCAACCGACTGTTCAACCGGTTGAGCCATGACCCGGAGATCTCACCGGTTCGATCTCCCTTCTGGTTTTTAAAACATTGCATAAAACTTGCATAGCCCGTAAAATAGAGGGATTTGAATCCTCTAAAGTGAGCAATTCACTTTAGAGTGTAAAGTAAGTAATTTCAACCATTGGTGAGAAAATCAAGGGTCGATATTCCAAGTAATGAATAACAAACCACACATTGATTTTCTCATTAATGGTTAAGATTACTCACTTTACACTTTACTCACTTTAGAGGATCCAAATTTAAAATGGAGATATTTTTTAGGCTCGCTTAATGTTAAGTGTAGCAGAGTCAGATTTTAATCATTGGGAGGTCAATCGAAGCACTAAACAAATGCTTTTAAACATTTAATAAAAAAATTTAAAATTATATAGTGTTCATGATATTATGGCACTTAAGCATACAGGTCATACTCTGTTAAAAAAAATGTATAGGTCATACAAACAATAAAATGATGAGTGAGTATCGTGTCCATGAGAAATGTGTACTAGTGCCAACACATGGAATTCATGACAACGGGGTACAATAATGGGACTGGAGTTAAGTGTGAAGTCCAAACATAGCGGTAGCATCAGCGGCGAAAACTAGGGTTTGACATCAAGGATTTTGAAGGCAAGAATCGTGAGAGAGTAAATCATGAGAGTTATGGAGGTAACAGACGCAAGCATCAAAATCAACCATTTTCCAATTCAATTAATGAAACAGTGATAAAAAGGCAGGAGTCAATCAAGGAGATGCAATTTTAATAGAGCAAAATAATAGCTCCTTTTAAGCCAGCGTGGGGAACAAAAATTTAAATACCATTGAATATTCGAATTCCTTTTTTGGAGGATATGAAATTATAGACATTGATGAGCAAGGAGAGAGGAAAAGTAGGCATGAAAATGAGTAGGGGCAATTGCATATGATCCATGGGGAGATTAACTTACGTGACACTCATGAGATGGGAGTCTCTATCAAAAAGAATACACCAGTGCATTTTTTAACGACAATTTCTGGTAGTCAAACCTGTCGGGAGAAATGATTATCCTAAGTTTTTAATCTTGCCCCACTTTGTATTGAATCCATGATTATCAATTAAATGAGTTAAATTTCTGTTTTTTTTTTAAAAAGTAACACAAAATCCAATGCAAAGGCAAAAAGGGAAGGGAGGGGTAGAGGATATGGGTATTTTGGGAAAAGTTTGGGGTGGGGGTGCTGTTGGCAAAAAGGGGGTGATGGAAGCAAGTGCCAACATATGTGATATGACAACCTCATCGGCCTTGTTGGGCTACTAGGTTGGCTTCTTTTGGGTGAATTCGGTCCATGCATTGTTCAAGTCCCAAGCTGAGACTTGACAAACGATAGCTTCAATTAAACTCAAGTTAAATTCATGGATCATTTGCCACGTACTGACTGATTACTGAGACAAGAAATTGAATCTCAAAACGTTTTTGCATGATACCTAGATATATAAAAGTTGTCCACGATTTATTACACCACAAACAATGTCAGCGAGAAATGATGGTTGCAATAAATAAAAGGATGATAAAATTAGTAGTAGAAACCAAGTAGTGGAAGAAGCAGAATCGAGGACTGGTGGAAGCAGATGATAAGGTGGCTGAGAGGAAAAAAAAATGGAGATACTGACCCTACCTTTGTTTCTTTCACACCCAAGTAGGCTTATATTCATTGAGGAAAGTAGAGCACTTCGTTATATCATCTCAATAGATAGAGAAAAAAAAATTAAAAAATTATTATTAAGTGTTATTGAGCATCAAAGCTATACAATGGAAAGAAGCCCTTTGTACCCAGCGGCCAGCACACACTATTTGGGTCGTTTTTAATCTTTAAAAAAAAAAAAAAACTTTATGGGCGTTTGTTTAAAAAAGCTTATCTAAACAGCTCCTCCAATTATTACATCTCGGAGTCCTATATTTGATAGTGATATGGTCTCAATAGTAGTTATAAGTGGGGGGTAACCCTCACCCAATTAGCTAACTTTTGGGGTTGAGTTAGGCCCAAACCCAAATTCTAAGATGGTATCGGAGCCTATCGAGATTTGTTGGGCCACCCGCAGATGTCTAGTCCTGCAAACTTTACGCTCCAAATGTCCAGTCTTGGGTGTGAGGGGAGTGTATTGGAGTCCCACATTGGATAGTGATATGACCTCAATAGTGGTTATAAGTGAGGGGCAACCCTCACCCCATGAGCTAGTTTTTGGGGTTGAGTTAGACCCAAACCCAAATTCTAATTGTGAGTGCCAGTTTTTGACCACTAATTAACTCAATTCATGCACATTGAAGAGATAAATACATATGCTTTCATTTCATTCAAGTTTTTAATTTACATATCCTAATCCTTGCAATCATTATTTCATCTCTATCTCTATCTCTATCTCTATCTCTTCCTTGTTAAAAAGTTGAAAATGAAATAAAAAATTACAAGAATGCTCATCAAGATCAAGATTATCACAACTCACTCTCCGCATCATCAAATAGTAGACCAAAAAATCCTCTCGCTCTCTCTCAACTCTCAACAATATACTAATTAATTGGCGATGTCTCTTGGCTCCAAGGGCTTCAAACAAACTTGAACCCCATACTTAGGCTTAATTGTGAGCACAACCACAGGGGCATGACGGTAATTCTCAGAAATGGTGAAGCTAAACCGAGAGATCAACATTGCTAATATAATCTTAGCTTCCATCAAGGCAAATGCTTGTCCAACACAATTTCTAGGGCCAAAAGCAAATGGTAAAAAACGGCCAGGCATAAATGACTTTGAGGTAAACCTCTCTGGGTTGAACTCATTTGCATCTTTACCCCATAGTTTTTCACTATGATGAATAGCCAGCACAGGAATCCATATTGATAACCCTTTAGGGATAAAAAGGTCACCTAGCACTATGTCTTCAAAGGCCATTCTAGGTAGCACAGATGCTGGGGGATAGAGCCTCAATGACTCGTTGATTACCATGTGTAACTGCAAAATCAAATTAGGACTTTATTAATTGATATAGTATTCCATATTTTTATTCGTCCCTCATGCGTAGCTTTCTCATGCGTAGCTTAGATGGTTGAGCTGAGATATCTTAAAGAGTTGGAGTAAGAGCTACAAAATCTATTGCTGTTTTCATACTATATACTTTGTGGAAGTGCTGAACCTTTCACACCATATCCTTTTGAAAATCTAGCATTTAAAAATAATAATTACTAGTGCACGGTTTGGTTTACATTAATGTTTTATTAGGTCTTCCGAGCTATCTATCATTCGAAGGAAAATTAGAATTTTTTTGAAGAGAGTGGGTGGCCATGAACTCGCCATTGAGTAGGGTCAACTCATTTTCTCTTTGGTGTATCTTTAGTAGTACAAATGTAAAAGTCATAAGGACTGAAATTATGAATATGAATTTTCTTTTTCTTTTTTCTTTTAAAAAAAGTATGAATTTATCGTTATTCAGAACTTGAATGAATAGCTTTAACTTTTGTTCAACTTGGACCGGACATTCTAAAAAGAAAGATTTTTTTTTTATTTTTGTTGAGGGATTCTAAAAAGAAAGATAACCATTATAAATAAATATTATTTAAAATGACACCAACTACCGGCGCACGGGTGCAAAGATTATCGTTAAATAAATTAAATTTTTTGTTGGTTTCTTTATACATACATATCTTGGTTAGAGTAAAATATTTCTAAACTGTCTTTTCTAAACATCGTGCTAATAATAACTTAATTAAAAGCCTAGGATCTTTTGATTGATTAGGCTTTTAGCTGAAATACTATATCTAAATCTAAATTAATATTAATAACACTAATCATTATTGAAAAAACTGTAAATTGTATGTGTGTGTAAATTTACTAAAAAGTTTTTCTAATGTGTACAACCTTACACACGATAAAAATTATAAATTGCTTACTTTTTTTTTTAGTAATTATCTAGTTTCCTATTTTATGGGTGGCGAGAGATTACATAAATGTGAATCTAAAGAATAAAAAGAAAAGTAATTAATTAATAAAAAATGTGAATAATTAATGACTCTTATCATGTGTAAGATTGTACACATTAAAAAAAATCATTTACTATATTGTATAAATTGTATGGACCGCTTGCCTAACTAATTTTTTCCTAAAAGTTTTTCGTGCGCGGTATTAAATGCAACTACTATTTGTGTAGGTTCTATGAAAAGAAACACTCGACACTACTAAAGTAAAAATGATAAAATAAAACAAAAACAAATCCAAGAAAAATAAATTAATGTTCATAAGATACAAATTTGACCAACCCGCCGCTTCCCTCTCATCCCTTAAAAATAGCCTAAAATGACTCTCTCTTCTCTTGCAAGTGACACACAAAAAGGCTTTCACCTTGATCATAGGGGAGATGGATTAAAGAAATAAAAAAAAAAGTGAATTAAATTAAGAGTCTAATTAGTTTTTATTTATTGATTTAAACAAAAAGAAAAAAAGAAAAAAAAGGTGATTTTGTAACTTACCATAGTGAGACTGGAGAGTTGATCCACAGAGGGAATTCCTCCATTGCATACCCTTTTAACCTCAGCTCTGACCTTATCTTGCCAAGATGGATTACTAGCCAGTAACATAACTGTCCAAGTGAGTAATAGTGCTGTTGTTTCATGTCCAGAAAAGAAAAATGTTTTGCATTCATCCATCACTAGCTGCAGATTTATATTGCTTTTTCCACCCCCTTTCTTCTTCTGCATCTCATTAAGAAGTATACCCAACAAATCATTCCCATAAGAATTGCTTCTCCCAATCTCCACACAATCTTTCCTGCTCTGTATTATCTCCATCAACAGTCTCTCCACCTCCATCTTTAAACACTTTATCTCTCTGTTATACTTGCTTGGTAAAAACCTATACACACAAATTGGTGATGATTAGAAAAAAGGTTTTAAATCAGGATCACGGTCGCGTCATGGTCTTTGATATTGCGGTTGATACGGCCCTAGTCGCATTCTCATTACAGTCACATAGACATCAAAAACCATGATGTCACTGCCTAGATTGCAATCGCGAATTTTATTTTAAAACCTCTTGATTACATCAAATGCTTGCTGATAAAAAAGCAGTGACATTTTTTATGACAGAAACATGAAGAACAAATTGAGTCAAACAAATTTCATTTTTTTTTTGTTTTTGTTGTTGTTGTTGAAAAAAGTTGTAAACTAAAAATACCTGCTGCCAGGAAAGCAAAGATGGCGACTTGCTTGAGCACAACGACTCTGCAGAACTGTGAGAAGATGGAATATTTTCTGTCCCTTTTGGTAGCTTGTACCAAACTCAGTTCTAGAGATAATATCTGCAGCGAGTTTGGTCAAGTACTGTCCAATTTCCACTTCAGTTTGGCCACACTCAAACGCATTTTGTAGTGATTGAAGCATCTCCTTAGTGCAGTCCACCATATGCCCAGCATACCTCTGTCATTTTTTAGTGTAACAATTTATTACCCCAAAAATAAAGAGTAAAAAAAAGTAGAGTAAAAGAGTAGTAACCATTTATTTATATGTGTGACTGTGAGTGAGTGAGTGAGTGAGTGAGTGAGTATGAATTCAATTAGTACCTTAAGTCTGTCTCCCATGAATGCAGGGGCAACGATGTGGCGTTGATGGTACCAATCTTCACCATTTGCCATCAAAACTCCTTCCCCAATGAAATTTTTTGAACCTTGCCTTTGTTGCCATGATTTCCCAGATACTGTACTGTATTTTGAAAGAAACTCTTTTATCAATTCAGTCTCTGTTAGACACAACCTTGGCTCTGGACCATTCCAATATACAAATCTCTTTCCTGCACGTACAATCTAATTAATTAAACAAATAGGATAAATAAAAAGACTATTATTTTTATTATTGTTGTTTTTTGTTATTGTAATTTAATTATATGCATGTATATATATATATATACCAAATTGCGTGGACCAAAGAATAAAATGTGGAAGGAGACGGCCAACAATGTCATGGCTTATGGTTTTCATGTCATGAGAGGTTGTTTTGGAAACAAGGGAAGCCATGTCCAAGATGTTGCCGGTGAAGAAGCGAGGTTTCGGGCCGCGAACACCTTGCATCTCCATGATTTTCTTGATTCTTAGTGGAGTGAGGAAGTAACACGAGAGGGTTTCATAGAAGAGTTTAAATAGCAGAGTTGCTAGTATTGCCAAAAGAGTTGTGAGGACCACCATAGCCATGGATTATATATTTGGGGGTTGAGATCAAGTGAAGGTGGCTATTTGTGTGATATGAGATGGGAATTTGATGCGTGACTCAACCTATATATATAGCGGGAATTTGATGGAGGATTCCTTCATTTTAATTATATATATGTGTGTGTGTGTGTGTGTGTGTGTTGTACTATGGCTTGATTTAATTTATTTTAAAACAACTAGTGAAGCCTACAGAATTTGTTTAGTGGTTATTGCAAAGTGTTTCTCGATGATCTTTGTTACTCAAAGAGAATTTATTCGGCTATATACACTTGAGGGCTTGGTCTTACTTCACACACAAGTTGGCACGAAAATAATCTTAACTGTATAATCAAACAGGCTTGTACTCATTGCTTTGAAAACAGAGGACGATGTAGTTAGTGTGTACATAGAAATTAGAAGAAAGAAAAACTTGAGAGGACAGGATGTTACTGCACATTAGTGCCTATTGCCTAGATTCTTATCTATAAGTTATTTCCATAATTAAAGATGCAATACAATGAAATTGTTTTTATATAATTGTAAGATATTTTTATTATCTGAAAGAACTTATTGAAATAAGCTGAAAACAGCTTATAGATATGTCATAAACTTTTTTCATAGGTTTTTTCTAACATTCTCACAAGTGTTTATGTTATACGATAAACACAAATTATTAAGTTGTATACAAAGTCGACCCAACCCAACACTAAAACTACTAAAGTTAGAGCTTTAGGGGGTGTTTGATTTAGTTTTAGTTTTCAGTTTTTAAAAACTATTTTATAAATCAGTTTTAAAAAACTGTTTTTAAGAAAGAAAAAAAAACTGTTTGGTTATCCTATTTTTAAAAACTGTTTTAGAGATGAGAAAATGAAAAAACTTGTTTGATAGACTTGTTTTTAAAATGTGTTTTGCAAACTAAAAAACAAAAAACTTCTTTGATACACATTTTTAAATATTTTTTTATTCACATTTTTTATTCATCATGAGACTTTTTTTTTATTCATCATGAGATTTTTTTTTACTAGACTTCATCATGAAACTTAAAACTCCATTTATTAATAATTAATTAAGTGATACCACCACCTCATCTTCAACATACCACCACCTCATCTTCAACACTTTCTTGTAATTATTTTAACGAGAGACTTAAAGTAAGAGTAACAAATATATGAGCATGATATCACCATAAAAAATGGTAGGTGCGTTGCAAAAAATTCAAATTGGTCATAAAAGTCAATTAATCAAGTAATATTTACAATGACAACTCAATTAATTAAGTAAATCTAATATCATAAAAAGTCAAATTGGTATTTTAAAAAAAGGAAGTCAAATTAGTTCAACTAATTATTACGTTGTGCCCACATCATATTTGCAATACGATCATTTTGCATTGTCATTTCAGCTGCACCATCATCAGATAACATTGATAAGTTGTTTTCATTGGAGCTTGTTGCCACTGTGTAAGAATCTTCATTCACGCCCTCAATTGTTATGGGATCTATTTCTTCCCATACACCAAATAATTCGTCGTGTAAATTCCACTTGCGTATGTAATTATGAATAGCATAAAATGGTATTACTATAAGTCGTTGCCTAGAAGGTTTATAAGAAGACATCATCTTCAAAATAGGAAATCTATTTTTAGGACCCTAAAGCATCGCTCAATAGTCGTTTTTAGAGATAAATGTTTGTAGTTAAATAACTCTTCACGATTCCGAGGTTGTCTGGCTCGACCTCTATATTCTTGCACATGATATCTTTCACCCCTATAAGGGGGAAGAAAACCTCCAGTACATGGATAGCTAGAATCAACGAGATAGAACGAGCCTTCATCACATAAATTATATGTTAGCTTTACTTGTTCATTTCATCAATAGAATATAACGTCAAATGCATTTTCAACGTGCACATTACTCCCAGTGTTAAGGTATTGATTTTCAAGGTCATTTTCTCATCTGTATTTGGTGGATGTTGGGTGGATGCATGATGAAGTACTCTAATTGCGTTATTTTTGTTGAATATGATTCCCAACAACTTATAATGATCACACCCTTTCTTTTGAAACTGAGCAGCTTTATCATGTACCTAAAATAATATAAGTATATCATCAATAAATTAAAAATATTGTCAAATAAAATTAATGAAAATACCACTAGAAAACAATCATACCCGAAGATAATTTTGCCAGACCTCTGGAGCTGCAGTAACAGTGTTAGTTTCTGCGTCCCAACCAAATCCAGTGTTTTGCAAAAGTAAATAGAACTCACGATACATCGCTCGCAGCCTATGCATTTTTGCCTTTAGTTGTTCTTTCTTATAGGAACGATTAGTTATAGAATTCAACCTAGTAGTCATCGAATTCCATATTTTAGTGTGAAACACACCATTTGACATATTTCCTTTTGTGACTTCATTAATCATAATATCTATGAAAACTTTAGTTATCGTGTCAGGCCAAAGCTTTGCGTCACTATTGTCAACACTAGTTGCCATCTATCATGAATCATCAACAAAAGTAAATAAACAACCTAGTTTAACAATAATGCTGCTCTTACATATTAGTCAAATACTCAAATGAAACCTTCTATGATCCAATACATGAAACTTTTCTACAGATGAAGTGCTTACAAGAAGTACAATACTGAGAGAAACTCAAACCAGATGTCAATAGTGCCAGATTTTCTTCACAAACACCAAACAACATACTCCACAAGAAACTAGCAGACTGATAATGTAAGAACAGACTTATAACCAATTTTATGATGTAAATTTCAATGTAATACCCAACAATTAAGAGCACATGTCCTCCACAATATTACCATCACTAATAAAACTATCTTGGATCAAACCAATCTAATTGAAATAGAAAATATGAAAGGATTTCAACTGATATTGAGAAAGAATTGTAAAAGATGAATCAAGAATGGGGAATTGTATTTTACAATCTGATTTAGAGTTCCAGAGAACTGTACAGAAGCAAATTCGAGAGTGCTTTAATGCTTTCCACAAACAGACGAGTTTCTAACTGACTCTCAACAAAATTTTCCCTCCCCTTAATTATAGTTCCTATTTACAATTGAAATACTAACTACACCTCTCATTTCTCTCCCGACACCCCATTATTTCTCTTGACATATACTCTTTTGACCGTGGGTTTGCTATCAAAATAAAATAGTACTACCTGATAACCCCAGTGCGACCTACAGCTGGAAAACTCACAAAAACAATTTTTTAAAACAATAAAGGGTAAAGCAAAGCAATGCAAGTATTTTAGAAGCAATCCAACAACACAATCTAGAATTTAGAAGCACAAGCAGATCAAAATATTAACAAGCTAAGTCAACAGTTGCAAGTATACCTCAGGTTTGTCAAGTATAGCTGGGTTTGCTCTTCCAGTCGTCATGGAATTGGAAATAGACCGAGCATTTTCAGGAGACCTTTTCATCCTCTCTTTTTTTGAGGGAGGGAAGTGGAACATTCATAATTACAACATCATAAAGTTAAGAGATAACATCCAATAGAGGAAGATGCTAAGCTGATCATCACTGGAATGAAAATTGAGAAAGATATATGACCAAAAACATAGTCAATTTCCGTATATACTACAATACAACCAACTCATCTGTACCCTGAATTATAGCTTAGCCTTAGCTTAGGCCATGAAATTCAATGGATTCACACTAAAGTCCTGTCAATGAACTATGACTTTTCTTAGTGCTAATTCAGACTTTAGAATATCAATGTTACAAGTAAACAAATCCCCAGAAAATGAAAACGGAAGAAAAGAATGAAACGAATTTTCTTGTGACAAGGGCAAGTCGATGAGAAAGTGAGGCTTGGCTTCATTTTTGGCACAACAAGAGGCCCAACTTCATTGTTGAGAATCTGTAATACCCTTTTCATGCTAGGCCTATCAGAACTATCTGGATTAGCACAACTCAACCCCAACAACAACAGCTTCCTCATTTTCTTCTCCTCAAATTCCCCATTCAACCTCTTATCTACAGCCTCAATTATACTCCTTTCAGAATGCATCCCCCAAACCCAATCCACCAAATTAACCATCTTTGGACTCTCCCTTTCAATTGACCTCTTCCCACAAGCCACTTCAAGCACAACCACCCCATAGCTAAACACATCAGTCTTATCAGTAGCCTTCCCATATTGAAGATATTCAGGTGCAAGGTACCCCATTATTCATACTTGTAGATAGGTTTGAAGAAACTGAATAACTAACCTATATATCTACTATAAGTTATGAATGATTGGAGAGTGGAGTCAAAGGACGGGAAAGAGCACCCACCCCTGTCTGACATGTTGAAACCGATTGAAACCCAAAACCCCATTTTCATATAAAGCAGAAAGCACAAACTGATTACAATTATTCCAGCATCAAGAACAGATACGCACAACAACGATGAAATCGAACAGATACGCAACGAATATAAAATCGAAATGAAACGAAACCGAAAGAGATGACTACCTAAATCAAAGCGGCGATTAGGGTTCTTTAGACTGAGAATGAGACGAGCGAGGGAGATGAGAACAGTGCGATTAGGGTTCTTCTCCCTTGTGTTCCGGTGATTAGGGTTCTTCTCCCTTGGGTTCTTCCGACTGAGAATGACTCCTGAGCGATTCTTTCACTCCTGAGCGAGAGAAGAAAAAGCGTTCCGCCGTTCCCGTGTTTTAGTTTTTGTAGTTGAATATAATTACGATCGTGCCATTAATAAAAAGTGCCACTTTTCCGCATCTTTTCACTTTTCAGAATTAAAATGAAAAATTGAGAAGCAAAACAGCTGTGAGCTGTTTCCCTTTTTTAGTCCCCAAAAATAGAAAACTGAATACAGTTTTTAAAACTATTTTTATAAAAATAGTTATCAAACAAGTTTTTAAACTTTTTAATTTTTAAAAATTGAAAATAGTTTTTAAAAATACAAATCAAACAGACCTTAGCCTCCAATTTTATTTTATTTTTTGTTATATAGGCCCCCAACTTTGAAACAACACTTCTTCGATCCTTCAAAGGAGCAAATTAATAGTGAATTGCACAATAAACAAATATATTAATAGTGAAAAATAAATCTTGATAGAAGTATAGAAAGTATGTTTTCAAAATATAGAAATTTATAATAAAGATAAAATTTCAATAAAAATATAATTTTATTCAAATATTGTTATTAGTTTTGAAAAGGCTCTACCTCAAGTTTTGCTTTAGGCCTAAAAATACGTTGGGTTGACTTTAATTGTATATAAACTCTTCCAAACTTTGACCCAACCAAAAAAAAAAAAAACTCTTCCAAACGTACCCTTAATCCCATTAGCTTATGCTTGCATCCAATTTTTTTTTTCCCAACTTCATCAGCTCTGCACTATTGCAATTCTAATTGCCTGTGAATTTGAAGGATCGAACCAACCCGACTTGATTTTTGTCTCACAAACATTAATTCGTGACAATTAACTCTTCGGAGAAGAGCCACACTCATGGCCTTTAATAGTAAAAAAATAAGCTATGGTTTGTTGATTCAGGTCCTCTCTAACATGCGTGGCAAAAAAAAAAAAAAACCAATAATGTAATTGCATCTTTTTTTTAACAGCAAAATATATTCATATATATAGTTGTAACGGTCCGCTTGTTGCGCTCCACTCGCTACGCTCCGCTCCGCTCAAGCATCAGCCCAACTTCCAGCAATAATATGAGTCATACTCAATATAAAATTTTTATCATCATTATACCAAATATGATTTAAATAAAACTTTATATAGCATTTTGTTTGGAGAAAATGGAGGAAACACGATAGATGTTGGGCGATTTTGAAGGAATTTTGATTTTGATTTCTCTCGGATATTGGAAATTTTGAAGGAAAAAAAAGATAATGAGTTTAAGATATTTTAAATATATTAACTAATTAAAATGTCTTTATTTAATATTTAGTTTATATTTTTTTTCATATATTGACAATAGATAATTTTTAGTGTTTGTGGTGCCAACATAGTTGGGATCACCTTCACTATTGTGAGGTTTTTCCATGTCAATTTTATCTTAAAAAAAATTCATATATTTACAAAACAAACAAGGAGAGTGTTATTTATATTTAGGGTCGTCTCCTCTTTAACTGTACATTTTTTAAAGCTAATTGACATGCAAAAGCTGTGCAATAAGTAAAAGTGATCCCTATTATGTTGGTACCACAACCACTACCAATCATCTGCAATACACCATAATTTTATTAAAATAAGAAAACGAATACAAGAATGAAAGCATAAGGGGACATCAACCTGAACAATGGAAGAATAACTCACTATGGCAAAAAATGGCTTTTAAATCAATTAAAATGACTCTTTTAAATCGGTTATGAAACCGATTTCTATACAGCCGTGATAGTATATGGACCATTTTTACATCGGATATTGAACCGATGTAAAAAATGTCTTTTAAACCGATTTAAAACGTTAATGCTGAACGCCATTTTATTAAAAAAAGACTTTTTAAATCAACCGATTTAAAAAAACCTCTCTAAATCTTTTAAAAGATTTGTGTTCCTTCGCCGGACAGCTTCTTATAAATACTTCAACTGAAACATAGCAAACAGTTTTGATCATGTCAAAATGCTAGTGAATATCAAATTAATTAACACTTCCAGTGAAGAATGCTCCAGTTTTATGTCATTAACGAACTCAAACATTTTGAAAGAGCATAAGATGTTAAAAAAAATAAAGAAATTAATTTCAGAAGATGATTCGTTCCAAATGTAACAAAGAGTCACAGATCAACACCAGATTTGAGAAGGAAGAACGAGAAGAAGATGCAAAGAAAGACCAATAAGAGAAGCTGAAGAAGAAACTCCACAAAGCCGCATAGCTTTATCTTCTTGTTCTTGAAACGCTCCTTCAGCAACTGGATCTTCAAGTCTTGGTTCCCCCTCCTCCACATCTCCTGAAACAAGCACGCGCGCACGAACCATTCTGAGAAAAGCAGACAGAAATAGAGAGGGAGGGTTTAGGGTTGAGAGAAGGACCAACCTCGTCTTCGGATTTAGGGGATTTTAAACTGTACCTTACCTTTGCCACAGTTCATGCCAGATCCAAGGGGATGGAGACTTTTCCAAGGAGCCTCCTGGAGTTGACGCCGCAGGTGGTGCCTCTCCGGCCGGTATAGATCGAGATTTTCAGGCAGAGTTTCTTGACAAAGATGGATTTTTTGGCGTGTCTGTCGAGATCAACCTTGCTGAGGTGGAAAATGGAAGCTATTAGTTGAACCTGTGAGTTAGGGGAGTGGCTGTCGGGAGGGAAGACGGAGCGAGCAGGCCTCGAAGCAATGAGAATTTTGAGGGCAAGGTTACCTAAGGTGAGGCGCACGAAAGGGCAAGGATCCATGGTTACGGTTCACGAAAGAGAGAAATGAATGCTAATGTGTGGGTAGGGGAAGCAACATGAGGTGTACGAGGAAGGAGGAGTAGTGGAAGTGTGGTTGAGTGGAGGGTTCATGTAGAATGAAGGGAGAGGTTCATGTGGAATGAAAGGAGAGGTTGGGTAATGGAAAGAGAGGAAAGGAGAATTGAATTAGTTGGAGTGAGGTGAGGTTGAAGAGGTAGTAACATAAAGGGTAAAGAGAAAATAGGGTGAGGGTAGAATACAGCTGGGTACAGGTGTCGCTACTCGGTTATCCTAAATCGGTTAAGCAGGAACCGATTTAAAAGGTAAACGTTTTCTAATCGGTTACAGCAGGAACCGATGTAAAAGGTAACACATTTTTTTTTTCTAAATCGGTTGTGACAGAAAACCGATGTAAAAGGGTTTTTAACTCATTTCTTTACAAAACCGATGTAAAAAGTTTTCAATTTATTTGCAAAAATGCCACCGCGTCTATATTTTACATCGATATCCAGGAACTGATTTAAAAACCTCTTTTTTTTAATCCATTTTCGCACTAGTGACTTAAATCTAAAACTAAGCAGACCATTCCTATTTCTAAAAAATCTTACGAAATGAAACTGGAGATTAAATCTCACCAAACAAAGTCACTAATAGAAGTCTCATGGGAAGCAAGTTTATCTGCACAAACATTCTCTTCCCTATAAATATGAGAAAAGAGAAATCTAATTTGCTTAGTGAAACTTAATTATACAGTTGTTCCACCTATTTTTAAGCCTCCAAAGAACTAGCTTCCTATTAGTAAAGACTGAAATCACAAGCTCCAGAATCACACTCCAACATAGATAATGCCAACCTTTTTTTAAAACAATTTCAATTGTCAACACTGCACCTGTACTCTTGGCTTGAAAAACATTTTCAATTTCAAGGTTAGCGAGAAGCAACCTAGAAGAGCAACACTTCTATCTCTAAATATACCTCTACAAGCAGTAAGATTAGGGCAACCTTTTGTACCCCATGAGTGTATCTTTAAGCACTTACTATCTAGAAATTTTTTCTATGTATTCCTCCCTTTCTCTCTCCTCCATTATATTAATTTATTTAACAGTCATAAATGCATAAGAAACGTACCAATTGTACATTTACATTCATTGCAATTGGCAACCAATCATGTGAAGAAAATATGTTCATAGTACAGTCAAACGCTATATACACAGCTTGATCTGGGAAAGCAAAATTTCGAAAGTAGTACTTCTAAAAAAATGAAAGAACCGATGCTTTACTCGATCATATAGATAAAAAAGTGTTTAACCGTTCATTGCACCCAATGAGAGATAGCTAGTGTTTACCCGATTCAGCAGCTGCCAGCATATATGACAGGTTTTTGTGCCTGGTCTGCTACCTTCTATACGAATCAATATTGGGGGAACTAGCTTTTCAGTATATATATATAAGAGTTCAGTTTTCTGTCAAAAAATAAATAGTACTCCGTAAGAGTTCAGTTAGTAATGCACATTCACTCTACCTGTCAAATTATATGCGTATAATTTGATTTTATACATTAATTATCTTTTTGTATTTTTATATCCATATTTGAATTTGTACAGGTTTTCATGCCAGAACTCAGAAGTGTGGAATGTATTTTTGTTGGAAAAAAAAAACGAGTAGTTACTAGATTAGTTGGGACAGAAGGCTGAAAATAAATAACATATTAGTATTTATATATATGATGGACATTAGCTGAGTGCAAGAACAACTCTATTTTCAGAAAATATTTTCTGTTTTATTATTATTATTATTATTTCTAAAAGAAATAAAGAAAATTTTTTATAATATTTTTACTATTTCTCTTGTACAATTTTTTAAAAATAGGAAAAACAAAGTTTCGGTAATATTTTTTAATTAAAAATGAAAAAGAATAATATTTGATCAAATGGTCCAAGTGGGGTTGTCCAAATGGTGGACTGAGGACATTTAAGGAAGAAACTAACAGGGACACCGGGTTCGAACCCCACTCACCCCACTAACAAGGAGAATTACTAACTCATTAACATTTGTCATTCAAAAAAAAAAACATTTGATCAAAGGCACAAAAATACAATAACACCAAAATGGCAGAAAGGTAAACAATAAAAGAAAAGATGGTAAACAAATAGTAGTGTGTAGGACTAGGATCCCTAAGTCAGGGCTAGCTTGGATGGCAGCACTCTTTCAAATAGATCTAATTTTAATCACTACATGGTAATGCTTTTCTGAATGGGCTGTATATAGAATTGCAGTTCAAAACTAGCAGTGCTTTCCAACATGCTGCTATGCTTTTCCCATGGCTTTACAACTCATGATCATCTCTACCATGAAGATTATTATATTCTACCTTATATTATAGGTAAGCTGTAAGAAGATCCATATATAAATAAAACTCAATAAATTTAAGCATCTTTGTCTTATTTGATTGAGGATTTTTTGCCGTTCAATCAGCTATGTATACAGGGATTCCAGTGTATATATTTTATGGCCGTCTTGCAGCTTTGCTGTGTGTTCTTGACCCAAAAAAATAAAATAAAAAAGAATGAAAAAGGCCTTGGGTCTATTTGACAGAACCATCAATATAATAGTTTCAAGATCATACATTGCTTCCACTTTTGTTTTTCCCCGGGCAAAATGGCATGCATGACACAGAGAATGACTAAAAGGATACTATATAAAGAAGGGATAATTAACAAATATCGCAATCTATCTATTGGTGAATGTGAATCTGGGTTATTATATGGATTCCATTTATTGAAAATACCGAGTAGTTAAGAAAATATATTTAAATCAATTGTTATTGAAATTGGGTAAACGTAAATTTTATTATTTTAACATTTTCAAGCGAGTTACAAAGTCCATTAATTGTAACTGACGTGACGCCATTGACAATAACTTGGTCCCTTGAGGTTAAGAGTTCGATCCTAGCTTGTGTGTATATAAGATCATCTATTGAGAGAAGTTCTTAAATGAATCCAATACCTCGAGGAATTAGTCCCAACTCCCGATCAAAGGATACCCAGGGTTCACCCAAAAAATCCATTAATTGTATTTGATATTATTTGTCTGTTTATCTCTTTATTAAGACACTCTGCTAACGGGGAGTGATAAAGTGGCTTGGTGGTTTGAGGGAAGGAACATAGAAGTTGGAGAGATAAAGAGATGTGTGTTCAACTCTCATCCACAAACATTTCTAACAACTAACTACTAATATTTGTCATAAAAAAAAAGACACTATGCTAATATTCAATTTGACATGTGGTTTTGTGAGTGGTTTCAGAAGTAGGGAATGGGCTAATTTTTTCATGCCGAATTGTGCAGCATTAGTGAAACATATTAAGACATTATCATGGAGGATGATTCCTTAGCCGATTCAAGAATTCATTTTGCTTGTATTATGAGTAGTACTCTTATCATCTACATTGTATCTCTAGGGTGTAATTTCTAGCTGGGATTGTGGGGTAACTTTTACTCCTGAGAAGTTTTCTTTGTAAGGCCATCTTTAACGGGTTCCTTAATACTGTAACATTGTTTCTTTACTGACATGCAGCTGATGTGGGCGTTGAATACTGTAGCGTCGTTTCTTAAATGTTGGTCAAACCAACAAGCCAGACAACACCAACTAATATTGGGCAACGAGCCCGTGAGGAGAGATACAGAAATACGAAACTCTGTTGCTACTGCTTTTGTCAGGAAACATACGCAGGAGCATTTCTTATAAGGCACAGCGCTGCTGATGCCCTAATTGAGTTAGAATACCCCTTGTATTCTGGTTTACTAAATACTTCTTTCACTATTAAAAAAAATAATAATACCACGAGAAAATCCGAACCCTTGATCATATTAGACATTTCTCATGGCATCAAACACGCATTTTCCTGAGGCATAATCTATCACCACCCTTAAAAAGCCGATACGGAAGAAAATTAAAAAAGAATGCCTTTGATAGGACAGAAATGATTCTAAAAGCAAACTACTAGAAAGTTAGTTAAGTGGAATATATGTCAATCAGAATAGTCATACGTGAACAAATCCCTCTACCTAAAAAGAGGGGGGGGGGGGGTAAGTAAAGCAGACATGTGAAAGCTTTTGTATTGATTGAAAATTATGTATGTGTCATAATTTGTGGTAAATCTGACTCCATCTGAATTTATAATAATAGCTGCTGTTCTTTATACTACTAAACTAAAATTTAATTTAATTACATGTAAAATCAAATTCAACTGTTATATAGAAAATATCAGTGCATGTATGTAGACTAGAAGACCAAAGCGTAGTTTTGGAAATAAAAAAAAAAAATGCAACATCGTATAAACAGTGTTTGTTTCCATAGCTTTCTGCAAAAAGGTTCTCTACATTAATACGAGGGCCCCTTGGACTAGTCCCGATGTTCTAGAGGTGAAGATGCTTTTGACATTTTGGGTGAAACAGTCATGCTAATCCAAGAATAAAAGGGAATGGTTGTCTGGATAAAGAGATAACTTTGGTTAATCGAAGTACCTAATTATAAGAATAATGTATCACTTTCTAATGATCTTTTTCGGCTACCATGTCATATGTGTGAAGTATCAACCGGTTTTGCCTATTATTAGGGGGCGTTTGTTACAGTTTTTTTTAGAATAAAATCACTTTTTTATGTTAAAAATCATTTTTTTAATTTTAATTGTGTTTGTTTCAGATTTTTTAGAAAATGATTTTTTAAAAAAAATGATTTTTAGGGTAAAATTGAAAAGCTGAAAAAAGTAGCTTCTCATTCATATGAGTTGAAAAAATGAATTTTATAATCCTAAACAAACACAAATTAGCGTCTGATTTTTTTAAAATCTATAAAAAATAATCTCTAAATTATTTTAAAACATAATCACTTTTTTTTTAAGCCGTAACAAACGGGCCCTTAATCTCTCCTAGAGAATCTGATATTGACCAAATTTAGTGAGATCTCCCCCTTTTTATCACGTTTTCTTAATCTATCATGTTCGAACTCGAGATTTTTGATTAAGTGATCTGAGTTGGCCAGTTCTGCTTGCACCAACCTGATGTTGGTAACCTTCTGATCTAATAACATTTTAACATCTAACAAGATTAATTCTTTGTAGAAGAACATCTAGCTATGTGTGACTTGGATAGCTATGAGGGATTTGAGTAATTTAATTACATTAGGTTATAATTAAGTTCAAATCCATTAGTTATCACAATTAATTGTACACGGAAAGAAAAATATAGCAAGTCTATAGCAGTTTGTGGAGAATATGCATGCATGTTTGAGAATACACATGCATGTTTTCACTCCTCTAATTATTCTCTCTGTTTCAAATTGACTGTCACTTTAAAAAAGAAATTTTTTTCAAATTAAGTGTCATTTTATGTTTCCAATACATTATTAATTATTATTTTTCTAATTTTGCCCCAAAATAAGCGATTATTGCTTTCAAAGATCAAGATTCCGCGTTGCAGAACACAAAGAATGGAGAAACCGACTAGCAAGAAGATGCTTTTTCGATTGGTTTTTAAAATGGAGTAGCAAGAGAATCTTTGATATTTTTTTTAGGTTTAAGTATATGTTTAGTCCCTGCAAATATAGAGTTTTTTGGTTTTGGTCCTTGTAATTTTATTTTTTTTTAGATTCCCTCCCAGCAAAATCGTGAGTCATCATTTTTGGTTCCTGACGTTAATCTCCGTTAAAAAAAACGTGACATGGCTCACTAAAGTCCAGTCTGGAGGTTCCATGTCAGCAAATTCTATTTTTTTTCCTCGTCAGATTATGGAAGGCAAGCTCGAAGCAGAGGAAGGAAAGCTCGAAGAAAATGTGAGTATCCTTTCTTCGTTGTGCTTCGTTTATTTCTTATTGTGCTTTGATTTTTTGTTTGTTTTCTATTTTTTGAATTCCCAATTTTCAATATTAGGATTTGCTGGAAAATATGAAATTTTAGGGTTTGTTGGAATTCTTTTCAAGTCTCTACAAAATTAGAAACAAAGGGGGGAAAAATCAGAAGAAGAAGAAGAAGGAGGAGGAGGAGGAGGAAGCAGAAGGAGGAAATGCTTCACAGTGAACCCTTTGTAGTTAATTCCCGCTAGGAGGTAGCAGTTCTCGAGTTGGTTTCTCACGCTCTGTACCGTTTCTTCTTCTTCATGCAAGAATTACGGCGTTGATGGAAGGGAGATGGTGGTCGCGGAGGATTTTGAAGGTGGGTCTCGGTTTCCACCATGTGGGTGGGTTCAGTGGGTTAATGGATCGGTTTAGGATTTGGAAAGTTTGGGTTTTGGTGGATGGAAGGGCAAAGCTCAGCAATGTGGCTGTGGCTTCCATGGTTATGGTGATGGGAATTATTGGGAAAGGATGAAAACTGAAAATGGCATTGTGGGTTCAACAATGGTAGATTTCCTGCAGAAGAGAGAGAAGGAGAAGTTTGAGAAAGAAGAAGTAACTCATCCACGTGGGCGGGTCAAAATGCCACTTGAAAGTGCCAACTCATCCATTGTTTGCCACATCAGCGATTTTTTAACGGAAGATAATGTTGGGGACAAAAAATGATGGCTCATAATTTTGTAATGAAGGAATCTAAAATTGCTTTTTACATGGACTAAAACCGAAAAACTCTATATTTACAGGGACTAAACATATATTTAAACAATTTTTTTAATAGCAAAATTTTATTAAAAAATGAGTACAAGGGGTACTCTAACCGGGTACAAACCAACAAAGAGCCTATAAGCCGGGCCCACAACCAACAGATCCACCATCCTTAAGGCCTACAATACAGTGTAACAACAAAACATAACCCAAACAGACCTGTCGGGCTAGCTCCTACTAATACAGCCAAATGGGTCAACAAACCACTTGTAATACAAGCATGGAGGAGTTTTCCCACGTGATAGAAACCACCTCCAAGACAAGGATATAATGAGGTCAATCATTAGGCCCTCGTCAGGAGCTCTGAATGCCAAATGAGTGCTAAACCCTGCCAGCACGACTTCCTACCACCAAGACTACAGAACTGGGAAAATAAGGAGAGAAGTTTCGATGGGAGCACAAAGTTAAACCCCAACTAATTCACCACTGCATACGAAACTCTATATGAAAAGTGGCATTTACTAAACAGGTGTAATGTCGACTCCCGGCCAGAGCCACACAAGGAGCATAAGATAACAGTAGGGTCAGAGATAACCCCTTGCCTAAGCAAGTTTGTCTGAGTCGGAACTCTATCCAAGAGTAACTGCCATGAAAAGGCAATTACCTTAGAAGGAGCAAGACTCTTCCAAAGCTTTCCTAGAACTGTAACCTCTATATCCGAGAGGCAATCAACACGCGAAGAAGACTCCGAGAGAAATATGCAGAAGAGATAGAAAACGTACCGCTAGGATTCCTAGTCCACACCCACCTGTCGGGGACTGAAGGCAAGGATGGCACCGCCAATGAAGAAAGCAGCTATGTTACCAAAAGCTCCTCCCAAGCAAAGATTCACCTCTGCCACATAACAGACTAGTTCCAGATACCATCCTGCCAGATACCACAACTCGACACCATCGCATCATAGTCTGACGCTATAGATTATAGCCTAGGAAAGCACCTGCTCAGTGATATCTCCCCCAGCCATATAACATCCAAGAAAGAAGTAGACCTCCCATCACCTAATCTCCTCCTAACACTACAACATAAAACGAAATAGATAGCGCTTATTTTTTGCCTTTGCTAGCGCTACCTATTCAGCCACTAGTGATCTTGATTCAAAAAGACAATGTTTTAAAAGCGCTAGTGAAAACTGGAATCGCTAGCGCTTCCTTGAAAAAGCACTAGCTATGTTTGAGAATATATAACGCTTTTCTAAGGAAGCGCTATCTATTTTCAAGAATAGATAACGCTTTTTAAAGGAAGCACTATCTATTTTCAATAATAGATAGCGCTTTCTCAAGGAAGCGCTAGCTATTTATTTTTGTTTACAGTAGCAGTGTAACATACTTATAACAAATTATAACAAATGTTTCAAATATATTGGTCAGGTTTTCTACTTTTAACAGATAACAGAGATGAAAAACTTCAACAAATATTGATATAGATAGTCACCACAGGTCAGGTTTTCTACTTCTAATAGGTAACAGAGATGAAAAACTTCAACAAATATTGATATAGATAGTCACCACAGGTCAAGTTTTCTACTTTTAACAAAGAATAGATGAAAAACTTCACTTCTTGGAACAGGTTGCACTCGAGTAACATAGATACCAGAGAGATCCCTTGACATGCTATAGATAGTCACCATAGGTCAGCAGTTGATTAAGTTTGTCCCTCTACAAAGCTGGAGTTACATCTTCATCATCTATGTTTCATATCCATTTGCTTTTTATGCTCAACGTTTTTAGAATGCAGTACAACTGCATTCTAAAAACGTTGAGCATAAAAAGCAAATGGATATGAAACATAGATGATGAAGATGTAACTCTAGCTTTGTGGAGGGACAGATTGGTATCCATTCCAAGTTGTGTCATGATTTGATATGTACCTATGACCACAAGAAGTAGTAGGGCTATTTATACTATTCTAGGAGGGCTATCAAAATATAGAAAAATCTAGAATCATTTAAAGCATTTAGTGATTACAAGAAAATTCTGAAATAGTTCAAAGTAAGTGGTGGACGGTGGGGGTGGACGGTGCATTTAGTTTGGAAAGTTGAATCCATCTCCAAAGTGTCTAAACTCAAAACATGCAAGTAGCGATAACAAGTTTACTTAGGGTTTTGAAGATTGATTTTCTAATTCAAATTCAAATACAATAGAGACACTCACACCATCCACTGGAAATAAAACAAATAAATTAATTTCTTCACTTGTTGAACATGAACTTTGAATAGCAACTTTATCTGATAAGACATATTTCAGAATCGAACAACATGTTAACCAGATTATAATTAATCCACTATAATGACCACGTTAATTTGCATTTAACAAGAGTAAAATAAAAAAACTGGACATAATCTTCAATATAACACGAGAGTCAGAAAGATATGTAGAATTACCTATCACTTTGAAGATCTTTATAGCCGAAGAATTACAATCTGCCTGAAGCACATAGATGAAATTACATCTTCATCGTCATCTATGTGCTTCAACATACTCAATGACACTTTTAGTTGCCGAGTATGTTGAGGCACATAGATGAATAAGAAGACGAGGACCTTCTGAAGGAGGTAGATGCTTCATGGATCCCAAGCTAGCTAAGAACAGAGCAAATGCCTATCACATGAGTTGGGTTCTTGTTGTCAGTTTTTCACACCATCCACTAGAAATAAACAAATAAATTTCTTAATCCAACAAATAAATAATTCCCAAAAAAAAAGAAACCAAACTTGCTAACAAATGAACAAATTTCTACTATTACTCACAGAGGTGGTGTCCACTCAAAGCTGTCAGACGAATCCCGAGATAAGAACTGAGCGAATGCTTATCACCTAAATTTGAATAAATTGCCTATCACATGAATATAGGCAATTGTGTCTTGTTGTCTAAAACATGGACATCTTTTTGTAAAATTCTAACAGTTTTAGCCAACAAGACACAATTCCTCTATTTCATTAGCCAACAAGCTGCGTTGTTTCTCTTAGGTTAGGGTTGATAGAAGAAAAAAGGAGAGAGGAAGAGGGAGTGGCTACCGCGGCCATCTAGATTAGGGTTAAGGTTAGGGTTTAATGGTGGGGGGATGAAGGACAGAAGAAGAAAAGGGAGGATCCAAAAATGGGGAAGAGAATGGGGGGAGTGGCTCCAGATTCGGGGGACCCATTTTGTAAACTGGCGATGAGAAGGACGCCAGTGCGGAAGAGGACATCGCAGTCGGTGAGATGGTAGTTGAGGGTGGCGAGGAGGGAGTCGAGGAGGCTCTGGGGAGTGGAGGGAAATGGCGTCGTGGAGGGTGTGGGAGATGGAGTGGAGGAGGTCGAAGGAGAGATGGCGTGGGAGGGAAGAGATTAAGAGGAACGCGTGGGAGGAAATAGGGTTTCAGAGCGAGAGAGAACAATTTAATGAGGGAACGTGTGGGAGGAAAGGTTAAAATATAGTGATAAGACATTAGCTAGCGCTTCCTTGGAGAAGCGCTAGTGAAGTTGTGATCAGGTTAGACATTAGCTAGCGCTTTCTTGGAGAAGCGTTAGTGAAGTCAAGTCGCAAATCATATATAGCACTTCCCTAGGGAAGCACTAGTTAAGATCAGATAATTGATAGCACTTCTTGGAGGAAGCGCTAGCGATGAGTTCCGAATTTTTTTAGCTAGCGCTTTCAGTGGATAACGCTAGTTCAGGGGGCACCATTTTTCTACATATTTGTTGTAGTGTAACACACTTTGAGAACCAATCCAAACCCTCACCCCCAAGCCCCCAATCAGACAAATATCCTTCCACCACACTGATGTTGTAGTATGGCACTTCTGATCCCTAAAGTAAGACAAGCACCCAGACCCATATTTAGCAACTAACAACCTACACCACAGAGTCTCACCCTCCCTGAGAAGCCTCCATCTCCATTTACCTAGCAAGCTAAGATTTACCCATTTAAGATTTCTCGCCCCTAACCCACCCCATTCTTAGGTTTACACACATCCACCCATCTCAGCCACGGTACCTTCCTCAACCCAAATGCCCCACCCCATAAAAACTCCCTCTGAATCCTTACCATCTGCTTCCAAACCTTCACCGGCATTCTCATAACTGATAGGTAAAAGATAGGGATACTACTGAGTACTGAATTTAGAAGAACAATCCTACCTCCAAGACTAATACACCTATACTGCCACCTAAAAAGCCTACTCCGGAGTACCTCCAACATCGGCTCCCAAGTTGATGCACGTCTTAGGTTTGCCCCCATCTGATGACTAATAATATACTTAAAAGGGAGTACCCTAGTCTTGCAGTTGAGGAACACAACTGCCATGGTCATGAAATGCTGATCCACATCACCCCGATCAGGTTACTCTTAGTAAAGTTGACCCTGAGGCCAATAGCAAGCTCAAACCATCTGAGTACTGCCTTCGTCGCCCAAAGATTGGCTACTCTGGCTTCCCCGATGAATAAGATATCATCCGTATACTATAGATGTGAAACCACCAACCCCGAATGACCGATACTAAATCTAGTAAAAGGCCCCAGAGCGACCGCCTGGCGCATAAGTCCACTCAAACCCTCCACCACCAGAAGAAATAGGAATGACGCCAGAGGATCCCCTTGTTTCAGCCCCCTCTTGATGTTGACCTCCACCGCCGGGCTATCATTTACCAGCACCGACAAACTCCCAGAGAACACATATGCTTGTATCCATGCCCGCCACCTATCATCAAACCCAAATCTATGCAACATATAGTCTAAGAACCCCAGTTAACCAAGTCATATACCTTTTCAAAATCCACCTTGAATATAAAGCACTGGCTGCCCCTCCTTTTAGCATAATCCACCACCTCATTTACCTCCACCATCCCATCGACCAAATTTCTACCTTTTAGGAACGCCGACTGAGCCAGGGAAATAAGAGCATCCATGACCCTACTCAACCTGGCTGCTAGTACCTTGGCCACACACTACAAGAAAAAATTCAAATTGGGATGGAAATTTGGGACAAAAATATTTTTCGTCCCAAAATAAATTGTTTGTGACGGAATTTGCGACAAATCTTTGTCGCAACATTTTTCCATCACATTTATTTACAAGTTTGGGACGAAAGGCATACTCTGTCTCGATTTTGAGACGGAGTTTGGGATTCTGTCGCATATTGGAGATGAAAAATCTATTCCGTCGCAAAATAATTTAGAAATTTTTTTGGAGGAAATATTGGCGCCAACATTGGGATGGAGTTTGAGATTCTGTCGCATATTGGAGACGAAAAATCTATTCCGTCGAAAATAATTTAGGAAATTTTTGGAGGAAATGTTGGCGCCAACATTGGGACAGAATAGTTATCACATTCCCGTCTCAATTTTGTTATCATTGTTCACGATCCAACAGTATTTATTGGTGTAGGACGGAGTTGATATTTCGTCTCATAGTTGAGACACATTTTTTATCTATCTTAAATACATTCAGAAATATTGTGGAGGAAAAGTTTGCACCAAATTAGGGGACTTTGGTATTTCTATTTTCTTCATTTCTTTGATCGTACTTTTCTTTTTCGTATATATAATTGATGTTGATGTGCATCTTACCTAGTTAATGATGCAGAACTTTTTCAGTTCATCCTATTGGCTCATCCGAAATAAGTATCGTTCAAATTTTAGAATCTCAATGAATCCCTATATTATTATCTTCTTTATTTCCAAATTTGATTATTTATCTCATCCATTATAAGATATGAATGAAACCTAAATTATTCTGTCTAATCTATAAAAAAATGTACATATATTCCTTGAAAATATGAGGTTGTCAAGGGCGGATTACTTTCTTATTTTTATCATTTAGTGAGCATCTTGTATTTCATAAAAATTGGGGGCGATATAATCTTTACGCAAAGGCCATCCTATCCAACTTTCGGGCATTAAAATACGTTTCAGACACCGATGATTATCATAAGAGATTCCTAACATATCATAAGATTCCCTTTCTTGAAAATCCGTACTTTTCCAAATCCAGAAAATAGAAGGAATTCTGGGATTTTTCCTTGGGGCAAATACTTTTATGCATACCTCTTCTGGTTGATCTAGACTACACTCTATTCTTGTAAGATGATAGACACTAGCTAACAGTCCTCCTAGTGCTACATCATAGGCACATTGGGAACGTAGATAATTGTAACCATATATATATATATATATATATATATATATATATATATATATATATATATATATATATAATAACAGCAATCGAATGCCAATCCTCGGGCTTTATTTGTAAAGTCTCTATTCCTTGGTAATCGAAACCCAAAGATCTATGAACTATTCCATGTTTGACTAGCCAAGCAGACAAATTACCCTGCATTTTTTTACTTCTCCTGCATTTTTTTGTATAAGTTTGGTATTTGGTATAAGTATTTACCATTTATTTACATTACGATGAAATTTTTGAAGATTGACTTGCTTGCTATTTCTTATTGTATTTTGTTTTGTACAAAAGTATCCTGGCTAATTCACTTTTTCATTCGTGGGAGGATACTGAACTTTTTTATATTTGAAAAATGTATCAGAGGGTATCTCTGAAGTAGATGATGGTTGATAGAATATTTTTGTTTCTTTAATATCATTTTATTTTATTTTTCATAATATGAAATAATTTAACTGATTTGTTACCCTAATTGGATTAGCCATTTTCCCCCCATTTTGTTACCTGTTTCCCCATTGTTTTATTTATTTATTTTCTATTCTATTTCTAATTCATTTTTTTTGACAGAAGCAAACTTATGGCATATCATTGATAATAAGGTCGCTTACAAAATCAGGAACATAATCATAGCTATAGCAAAAAATAAAAATTTGTAAATTTTTTTTAATTAAAACTAATCAGAAGAAACCTAACGCAGCTCTCATTCTCGTCTTTCTCACGTTGACCTGCGAATCGCAACCTCCTGCGAACGGCAACCACCAACGCCCACCTATGATGCCGCCACCCTAACCTCCGAACGCCTACCTGTGAAGGACGAGCAACCACCACGACCAACTCTGTC
Source organism: Calophaca sinica (assembly GCA_037113605.1). Lineage (NCBI taxonomy): Eukaryota > Viridiplantae > Streptophyta > Magnoliopsida > Fabales > Fabaceae > Calophaca > Calophaca sinica. Next base: position 134,328,926 of record CM073733.1, read on the forward strand.
TTGTTCAAATCCCCTGATCTCTCTCGGCAGCGCCCAACTCTGTCTCCGTCGTCTCCTCCATTGGCGTGCTATCTGGGCTTCCTTGTATTCCACTTCCTTAACCACATTCTTTTCCTGCTTTCATTTTTCATACTAACAATGTTTCTTTCGTTCCCTTTTGACTCGGATTGTCGTTTATTAACTTGTCTATGTGTTTGTAGTTTCAACCCTCAACTTTTCTGTGACCTCCCAGTGTGAAAGTTCCCTTTTTTCTGCTTAATCATCCCCTCTTATGTCATTTTGATAATTTATTGTGTATACTTCATCTGGGTTTTAAAGGTTTTTTTTTATTGTATATCATGTTTCATTGGACAAGATGAAGTAACAGTGCTTCCATTGGGGGTTATATTGAAGGGGTTTATTACTTTATTTGCACAAATTAACTTATGTATCATAATGATGTTTATCTGCTTGCTTCTTTTACCACAGGGGTGTAGTTATTGTTTTCCATTCCACTGTTGCTCATGACACATGGATTGGTAAATGCCAACATTAACTGATAAAGTACAGTGTTGTTTCTGCAAATCTGTACTTTTGTTAAAGCCAAAGAAAATTTAAATTCTGGTTAAGTTTTTTTTTTTTTGGGCTATAACTCCTGATTGAGAAATTATGGAAGAGACATTTGGGTGTTGGCCTCTTACATTTGGGTGTTGGCCTCAGATTTGTTGTTGTTACTGCTCTCTATTGATCTCTCAATTTCTCTCTCTCTCTCTCTCTCTCTCTATTTTCCCTGGGGTGGGTGACCTTGACACGTTTTGTGAATATTTTTACTTATTGTGACTCTGTTTCAATGTTTCATTGGCTTTGTGTAATTGTTAGGAATATAGAACATCTTTAAATATAACCTCATATTCCAATTTGTAACATTTCTTATATATTTCAGGCTAGAGGGTTGAAGAAACACTTGAAGAGACTTAATGTTTCTCGATTTCTTATTGGCTTGGTTAAAATTTTTAATATTATTTTTAATCGTTTTGTGTGTTATTTCTCTCAAATGTTATATGCTATGTAGATCTTTGAATAAAAATAGGAATTGAGTATTCGTTAATTTCTTCCTCTGTGTGTGTGTGTTTTTTTTTTGTTGGCATTTGTTGTGTTTATTCAATTGGGAAGTGTTTCATCCTTGTTCTAGAAAGGGACTTGCTTACAATTAATTGCTATGGCTTTAGGTATCAAAATGCTGATTTTTTTTCTTTCTAGTTGCAAGATCTATGCTTCCTGTGGCAGTGTGAACTTTAGTGCTCTTAACTCTTTGTGTTTATTCTTCACTCTATTCCGAAAATTCGTTATGTAGATGTTCTGTATGAATTGAGATATCATCATTTTCTTGATTTGGCTTCTTTATGTTAGAGAGATTTGGGACGATGGTGATAGATGATGAAGATTATAGTGTGTGTTGCCAATAACTCAATTTCACTACTATTGAATCACTGTTGTGTTAAGTTCACTGTAGGAGCAAAAGAGTTGAAGGTTCTAGTGATCTTATTTGGAATGGTTTTTTTATCTCTTATATTTGACATTATTAACTCCATATTATAGATGATAGAACTGGGTTTTAATTTATGCTTTGTTGAATATTATTTGTTTCCCTTATATTGTTGTGTTGTTTGTGCAGGATAGAAGCTTTATTTCATATTGAAGACCCCACTTGCTTATGTTTTACTCCTTAAGGCTGCTTAAGCATATCATCACACTTTCTTGCATGGTAAATTCCAATACCTTTCTCAGTCATCGTCATCCTCTTCCTCAGATGCTTCTATTTATTTGGCAATTGGCATGTAAAGTTATTTTCTTCTTCTAATTTGCAGCACACCTTGTGTTACAATTAGACTATCTCGTTGATAAAATTATCTTGGATTTATTTATTATTCAAAAAAATTAGTTCCTTGTAATATATGCTTAGACCTACATAGATATTTGCTTTGATACTAAACTTTAGCCACTTTAATTGTAACTAGTTATTTGCTTTGATACTAGACTTTAGCTAATGCTTCCTTAAAATAAGAGGTAAGCCTTGCTGCAACATTAAAGTTGTGGCCATGTTTTCATATTCTCTTCATATTAAAAAAACCCCTTACACCTCTTGAGAATGTTACCCAGTCCCCTATGTTGTGTTGTTTAATTTTTATTCGCTTAACACTAATATTTATAAAAACAATTAACTTGAGGATAAGTTTCCTTTGTTTACTCAATACAGAATTTTTAATGTTATGTTAATGATTAAAATTAAGTAATAAGTGTATGTATCTTGTGTATAGACAATGGACGTGCCTACACATAGAGAATGGTTGTATAATAGGGTTCTACCTCATCGAGTCGGGCTAGAAGATGTCTTTTATGAGGGTGTTGAGACTTTTATTTCACATGCTTGTGGATTAGATCTATTTAAGAATGAAGGAACAATTAGATGCCCATGTGTTAATTGTGATTGTAGAAAAAGGAGATAACCAAATGAAGTGAGGTATCATTTGTATAGGAAAGGGTTTAGGTCAAATTATTTTTATTGGACGACACATGGGGAAAAGCACCTAGTGTGTGTGTGGAATTCAAAATAATTGTAAAAAACCTCTTTAATTAGTACATGATCTTTGACTTCAATGTTATGGTCGCATGAGGGGCATTTTATTGTTTGAATTTCCTCAGTGAGTTTTATTTGATCAGTAACATCAGCGTTGTTGTTGTTGTTAGCTTTAGAAGTAATATTAGTGGGCGTGATTAATTAATGCATACAATCCATAAACTGGTGATTCTTTTTTTTTGTTTACAGGAAAACTTTAAAAAGTTGTGTTCACAAGTTGAGTCTCAACCACAATTTTCTGAGTCTGGTGATGATGGAAGTTGTACTCAACCTAAGCCTGTTGATTATGATGCTATAATGATTGAAGCTGTTGGAGGAATAAATGCAAAGGGTAGAGTATATGGACTTGGTTTGGATGGAAGCATGCGTACCAAGGCCTTAACTTCTAAATCAAAACAATATGCAAATTATACTGATATTGTTCGTGGTATGAGTAATGAGCTTGAGGCACGACTAAGGCAGAAAATAGCAGAACAACAACAAACAATTAATCGCATCTTATCTCGTCAAAATAAAATGTTCTCTTTGTTTTCAAAGCATGCTAACATCGATTTGGATGCGATGGATATCGATGAAGATCCTTCTGTAGGTGATAATACTCTTGGAAGCAATGAAGCCAATGACATTGATGAGGATGGCCTATGTTGATTTTGGAATGTAGAACCTTAGAATTACTAGAATAGAACTTGGATATTTTATTTTGAGAACTTTAATCTTTTACTTTAATATTTTGGTCTACCTATGTTAAGATACTTATTATGCTTTATGATGAGACAAATATTGATTATTTTGGGTGATGAGACAATTATGTGTCGTATGGATAAATAGTAGTTGTGTGTGAATTGGATGGAAACTTGACTAACGGTTTTGAATTATTATTATCAATTGGTTTGGAATTATTTATATTTATTAGGAAAATAATATCAAGTATAGAAAAAGTGTGTTTTTTTAAAAATAAAGATGGGATGGAATTTAATGTGAATTATTTTGTCACAAAAGCATGGAATCTGGGACAAAAATATGTTGATAGTATTCTGTCGCAACATTAACAAATTTGGGACGATATTTTTTGCATTAATTTTGGGACGGAAGGACAGTATTCCGTCACAATATTTATCCAACTACTATGCGACGAGTGATAGATTCTGTCTCAAAATTGGGACGGACTAAAGGAATTTCGTCACAGGAATTAATTATTTTTCGTCTCAAATTCCTTCCCAAATATGCAACGGAGTAAAATATTCCATCCCAAAAAGTTTGCGACGCGCAAATTGTGACGAAATATTTTTGTCGCATATTCCGTCCCGAAAAAGTTTTGGGACGGAAACTTCAACTATTGTGCGACGAAAATTTCCGTCCTAATTCGATTTTTTTCTTGTAGTGACAATTTTGTACAAACACCCAAGAAGAGAAATCGGTCTGTAGTCACTCAATGAGAATGGACAACGCACCTTTGGAATGGGGGTAAGGAACAAGAAGCTTCTTAGCAGCTGCGCATTGGAGTAAAACTCCTTGACTTCCGATCTCATGAGATTCCAAAATGATCTGATGAAATTGAAATTGAACTCATTCGGCCCTGGACTCTTATTCCCATCACATTCCGCTACCACCCCCCAATCTCCTCTATTGAGAAGGGTAAAGAAAGAGACACAAATCTTCAACCGAGAGAATAGGGAACACAATACCATCAAGTCTGGGTCGATCCATGCCTCCTCAGAGAAGTGCTACCTAAAATAATTTGTAGTCTCCGCCCGGATGCCAGCCACATCCTCAACCCAAGTGCCTCGCACCCTTAGTGCCGATATCTTATTCCTTGCCCCCCGAGACTTAATACACAAATGAAAATATTGGGAATTAGCATCACCTTCCTTCAACCACCTTACCCTAGATTTCTGGAAAGTAATACGATCCTTACTTTTCAAAAGATTTCATAGCTGGGAGAATGTTTGATACTACGTATTATAAAATTTGCCAAAGCTAGCTTTCATTTTAAGTAGACCACGATTAATAATAATCTCACGTTATTGCACATGAAGATGAATCAACGTGAAGAACATTTTCATATATTTCAAATTACTTTTGAATATTGCACCAATCGAGCGTTCTATTCTCGAGGATAGGTAGCCCAAATACCAAAGTAGATTAAGAATCAAGACTAACCGAAAGCTTAACAAGACGAATCATTAATATTAAAGATTACTAATTAACATCTTAATCAGGACTTGCAAATGTGCTTATAAACAAGTTAAGAGTACTCAGAATCGAGTCCAAGTATCCAAAACCATTTGGCTTTGGATATGTTCTATAACAAGATGCATACGCTAACAAATGGTGGTGATTGGCGAGGCGGTGCGTGAAAAAATATCCGTAATTATAGTAAAGTTGGACAATAAGAAAGGGAAACAAGGTACAATTATTATGAGTAAAAAAAAAAGGTACAATTATTAGATATGGTTGTAGTTTGAAAACTTGTTTCTTGTAAAATGTCATCCATGGCGGAAAGGGATTATAGATAATCAAAATGTGCTGGGTGCGTAACAACTGCATTTTTTGGCCCATTTGTGAGGTGCGTAACAACTGCATTTTTTCAAATGGTGTGGTGGACCGACAACAGGTGATTAAGGTGCTATCGTAGAGTTGGTTTCTTGTAAGGGGAAAGCCTGGTGCCTACCTTTACTATGAGTCGTATTAGATGCTCTTGGGTGTATCTCTAGGTAGTAAATTTTGGGGGGTGATTTTGTTGTTGCTTTGGTATTACCCTGTGCATGCCCATGTTCTTTTCGTTTCCTTGTTGAGCACATTGGATTGGAGTATCCCTAGTACTCCCAATACTTGAATATACTTTTGCTATTAAAAAAAGACACTAGTGCGAAATACACCTAAAAAATATATTTATAACGCCGGTTTTGGAGATAATCGGCGTAAAAAGTGACGCGGTGACATTTTTGAAATTAACGCATCACTTTTAACGTCGGTTATTTAAAAAACCGGCGTTATAAGTGAACCGGTAAATACGGCCAAAGGTTATAACGTCTGTTATTTAAAAAACCGCTGTTAAAACGATTGGTTTTCACGCCCGAGTTATAACGAGGTTAAAACGAAAGGTTATAAAGTCGGTTTTGTTAAAAAATCGCGGTAAAAACTAAAAACCATTTCCCTCGCAAATACCACTTTCTCACCCTTATTTCTTCATTTCCTCTGTGTCGTCCCTCTCGCTCTTGCCGTACCTCTCCCTCGCACTGTCCCTCACTCGCACTGCCACTCTCCACCGTGACACTCCTCCCTCTTCCCGAGTACCAGGTTGCCTTCTTCCTCCTCGTTTGCCACCCGCGGTGACCAGTAGCGGCGACGTTTTCCATTTCTCCTCTCTCTCGATTTTCGTCTCCCCCAATCCCTTGCTTCGTTGAACCGCTAATCGCAGTTCATCGAAGCAAAAATCTCTTATCCTTCCTTCAAGATTGCTGAAACTCAAGCTTCGCTTTCTCCACTACAAGGTTAGATTCCTCACTCTTAGCTACTTCGCCTTCTAGGGTTCCCACTCCAACCCTAGTTCAGTTCTAAACGGTTAGATTCGGTCTTCTTTCTCTGACGCTTCTTCTGTGCTTGTTTTTGTTCTAGATCTAGTTGAATCTCGACCTCGCACCTGTGATTCGCAGCTCCACTCACTGAAATCCTCTTCAGGTTTTTACTACTCCATGTGCTTGTCGATTTGTTTCAGATTTGTTAGGTTTTGAGATCTGAACGGTTTCTGTGTGTTTTGTTTACAGATCTGGTTGGTTTGTTTGCAATTTTATGGTTTGTTTATAGGTTATGCTTGAATCAAGTTACATTTTGCCACTTCACAGGGTAGAGGTCGACGAGGATCACTCTAGTCTCGAAACCAACAAATCTTCTAGAGGCCCTTACAAAGGTTTTAAATTGCGGTCGCGGATGCGATTCTTGATTCTTGATCGTTCTTGATTTGCGGATATTGCGGTTCTTTGCAGCGCATTACGACATTGCGGCGTGAAATAAATTTATGTTCGCACAAAATGTAAAAAAAAATTCTATAATTATTCTAATTCACTATATTTCTTTTTTATGAATAATATTGTATAAATTTTCATTCATTTTAAAGACATTGCATCATCTTTATGAATAATTTCACCTTAATTATAGTAAAAATAGCATTACTATAAATAACATTTTAAAATATTCTATTTAAGCACATATAAGTACAAAATTAACAAAGAAGTAAGAATCTTAAAAGTGTACAAATATAAATAAACCACAAATAAAAAGCAATGTCATACTCACACTGTCACCATTTGCTACCACATGGTGGAATGGCGTGGATGATCATAACCTTCACTTTGACTATCATCCTGTGTGGCTCCTTGACCAAAGACATATTCAAAAAATCCCCCACTTGATTGGTGATGATAAGGATCTTGATAATTCACTAAATGGTTGGTGATATGAGGGAGCTTGATCACTTGCATATGGGTTATATGTGTTGATTTGAGGATATTGATAAAAAGGAGGATAAGATTGTTGACTACTCCTTGAAGAATCATCAATACTCAAATTCTTGAAGTGCATGCGATGCACAGGCGAGAATCTTCAAGTGAAACATTTTGTTTTCTTTTCCCCTTTCGAGAACGTGATTCATCTCTTCTACTGTCAGGCATTGAACTATCAGAAGGCCCCATATCAGTCAAGCTCCTATAACGCCTATTATGTGGTAACTCCTGATAATAATCATTTTGATCATCATCATCATCATTATAACCACCACCACCATCTTCTTCAGCTTCTACATTACCACCTCCATCACCATCACCACCGTTATTACTTAGCGGAATTAAACCACCAGTATTTTCATTAGAATCATCATTATCATCATCATCTTCCACATTTTCAATAGAATCATCATTATCATCACCAATTTCCACATTTTCATCATCAGTATCCACTATAGGCAACCATGCTGCATTTTGTAATCCATCTAATAGCGGACCTTCTCTCTCTTCAATCCATGGAGATAGTGGATCATCCTCTTGAAATATATAGTCAAGGTTAATAGGATTAAAACTTACTTCAATTTCTTCTTGACTTTTTCTCATTTCACTCCTCATTCTCAACTTCATGTTGTAATGTGTGAAGACGAGCTTTTGTAGCTTTTTATACTTCAATCTATTCCTTGTCTTTGTGTGGATGTAACTAAATGTGCTCCAATTCCTCTCACAATTTGTGGCTGAAGTTGTTTGATTGAGAACTTTTACTGCCACACGTTGAAGTTCAGGAGCACATGAACCAAATATCATCCACCATTCAGCTTTATAACAAAGCAACAAACGTTAAAGAAAAATTATTAGTTATATGAAAAAACAAAACTTTGATTGATTTATAAAAAAATAAAATAAAAATTAGTATTTTACCTGAATTCATCCTGGACCAACCTTCTTGAGCTAAAGGCGTACCAAATATTTCACTCTTTTCTTTAAAAAGCATTAACTATGTACATAACATAATATAAAAGGTTAATTAACGGTTAATTTAAAATAAAAGGTTAATATACATACATAACATAATATGTTAATATGTATGTATATATATATATATATATAAATAATAATCTACAAAATTAAACTATAAATTTTCGTTACTAACCTGGTTCAGAGCTTTAATTTGACTATCCAAGGTTCTTTCTAATGTCGTGATGACCCTATGTGTTCCTTCAAATGTTTCTTTACAGACATCACGTCCATGTTCAACTCCAAATTGAAATTGTGGGTTAAGAAAATAACCTAAAAAAGGATATTAAATTTTTATTTATGAAATTATAAATATAAAATTACACGACAAAGGTAAGTTTATAAATTATATTGACTTACCAGCAGAATGAAGATCAGAATGCATGAATCTCCAACGCTTATCTATTATCTCATTATACCTGGAATGATAACGAGAATTTTGTCGAATTGCTTGTTTGGCTCGATCAATGGCTTCATATATAAAACGCATTGTTGGTTTCTCATCACCATCAACCAACCTCAAAACTTTCACTAAAGGCTCAAACATTTTCAATATGTCATTGGCCTTACTCCAGAATTCACTTTCTCCAACAATTTTCCTTGCTTCCATTGCTGGTCCACTTTTCTCTCTTCCAAATTTATTTCTTCTAAATTCTTCAGAGCTGAACATGTTTCTTAGACCTTGCTTTTGCTTCACAATTGCCTGAAGTTGTAGGAATTGTGTTGCAAAACGGGTAACACCAGGACGAACAATTTCTCTACCTCCAGTATATTTTTTCATGAGATTCACAGTCCATATATGGTTATAGATAAAAGTTGTTACTACATTTGCTTCATTTAATATCTTCTGTACATTTTTCTTTTTCCCAATATCCTCCAAGCAAAGATCCAAACAGTGAGCTGCACAAGCAGACCAATACAATTGTGGTCTCTTCTCCATTAGTTTTTGACCGGCAGCTTTTAATGCAGCTTCATTATCGGTAACCACTTGAACTACAAATTCTTCTCCCACTTCCTCTACGATTTTATCTAATAACTGGAAGTAGTAATCAGTATTTCTACTATCAACACCAGAAGCATCAATAGATTTTAAGAAAATTGTTCCTTTACTACAGTACACCAAAAAATTCATAATATGTGTATAGTTAATACTATCAGTCCAACCATCACACATTATTGTTACCCCCTTTTTCTTTCCATGTGTTTTTCAATGTACTCAACCAGTTAAGCATATCTTGATACTCATTATCTAGGTATACGTTTGAGACTTCATAAGGAGTTGGACATTTAGCATTTTTACCTGCCTGAGCAGCTGCAACGATCAAATTATGCAACCAAGGAGAGCTAGATAAATTCATTGGTAAGCGTTCATAGATTAAAAACTTGCTTACAGCCTTTCCAATCGTCTTCCTTGTTGTGTTCATGAAACCCCCACTGATTTTCGGTTGCTTCGAGCTTTTACTCCTCGTAAGATCAATGTTTGTTGATCTCAAAGCAAAAGCGACATTTTGTGGCCTTTCAACCCTACTAACATTTGCACGGGAGCCTCCACCTTCTTCATACACATTTGTATACCCTCCTGTTTGTTGTCTAAATTGTTGCCTTTCTTCCCATTCGCGTTGCAATCTAAAGCTTTCCTCTGTAGCAAGCCTCTCTTGCTCATCAATACAGTATAAGTCTTTCTCTTCATCATCTCCTCTCAAGCGTTTTTCGAATTCTTCTTTTCTTTTCCTTGAGTCAATTTTCTTTGCTTTCTCATCAAGGAGAAATTTCATCATACTTTGTCTAACCACTGTAGTCACTCTAGCACAACCCGTAACGTTTCCCTTCATATGTGCTATGTGTTGTTTCAATCTTGTGATTCCACCTTTTATCAATTGGTGACAAAGTTTGCATTCAACATTGTTTCGGCTTCCAGGCATCGGTATTCCATAATGCCATCCAATGTCGTCACTTGGAGCACCATCTAATCTTCTAGTGGGAAATACTTCTTCTCTTGGTGGCATTGTGTATATTTTACAATACCTGTTCAACATTCATAAAATAAATATCAACAAAAACTCAATCAAATTAAAATATTTAATATAAACAAGTAATTAAATGAACAAAAATAAGCTAATTATTAATGTGTAATGAAAATAAATAATAATTTGATATGCAATATAAACTACTGTTAGTTGATTAAATTTTCATCCTAAAATTTCTCAAAATTTTCCTCTAATAATTTCCAAATTTCATCAAATTCCCTCACAAAAACATCCCTCACTTCCCAAATTTTCTCTCTACTAAAACTCCTAATTTTTTCATCACAAAAAAAAAGAATGAAGGAGAGTACCAAACAAAGAAGAAGAATGAAGCAGAGTAAAAAAATAAAAAAAAATAAAGAAAGCAGACCCACTGCCCTAACCTACTCCTCTAATAATTTCCAAAATAAAAAAACAAATATTTTCAAAATGCCATTGGAAAGAAGCAGGCGATCCACAACCACTCAACAAAATGACCATGACCATGCACTCACCAGTTTCCAAAATCATGACCAAAAAAAAAAAAGTTTCCAAAATAAAAAAATAAAAGAAGAAAGTAGATCCACAAATTCACTCACCTCGCTGGATAAGAATCCTTCTCTAAAATCTCTCTCTAAAATTGATTTTTCTAGTAGTGAAGCAGACAGCCAGCAGAAGAAGCACAACACCTAGTAGAAGGCTAGAAGCTGCAGAAGAAGTGAACAACAAAAAAGATAAAATGAATTACAGAACATAACGAAAACGAATGGAGTACGCAGAGACAGAGTCGCACAATCGCAGAGTTGGGAGAGGGACTCACGGGCCGGCAACGCAGAAGAACAGAATCGCAGATCTGAGTGGAGAGGGAAATGGAGATGCAGAGTTGAGAGAAGCAGGGCAATCTAGATCTGGAAGGGACCGAGAGATGAGTGAGAAATACAAAATCAGACAACGGATAAGAAGGAAAGGTACGATTGGCCTGTAATATCTCTGTTTTTTTGTTAAGCACTGTTGAAATCGAACGGAACGGGGGGTTGCGGCCCGTTGCGGGAAAAAACGCCGTTTTGTTGCGCCGTTGCGGACGAATTGCGGTTTTGTTGCAGCCGCATCCCGTGATTTCGAAACGCACCGCAATTGCGGTCCGATGCGGTTGCGCCGCCGTCCGCATCCGCAATATTACGGCCGCAATTGCAGTTGCGGGCCGCAATTTAGAACCATTACGATATCTTAACCATTGACGGTAATATTCTGCAATCTCTAGTTCTGATTGTTCTAGCCATGTTGTGAATTGAGTTGAGGTTAATTGATTTTTTGTTCAACTTGGGGAAGTTGATGTTACGCCTATTGAATCTGCGAGGTCGAGGTTTCTGCAAATTGTGATGGATCATCTTATCAATGATCACGTGATTGAAGTGCCTGATTCTGATGCTGATTATGATGGCCAAGACAAACTGAATAAGAGGAGGACAAGAGAGGTTCAGTATGAAGGAGACCCCAATTTTTCTCTGCCTTTGATGTATGTGGCAATTATGTATGAGAGTTTAGTTAATGAAGTTAATATTAGGCTTGCTTCTTTGAATGGTATTCGCGAGAAGTCCATCGGGGTTGCTCTTGAAGCTGCTAGTGGTTTGTATAGAAGACTCGCTAAGAAATTTCCTAAAAAAGGTTTTTAACATTTTTTTTTTCCTTATACACAATGCCCCTTTCTATATTCAACATAGATTAGATTCCACTTGCTATTTTTCATTTTAGCAATTTATTGTTTTGTCATTGTTAGAAAATAGAATTTGTGCTTGGGCCGTGCATGCAACTAGGAAGAATGGTGTAGGAGAGCATGATGCATTGGTTGTAACATTTAATGTCTTCTATCTGAGTTGCTCCTCAATAGGGTCGTGTACATATAAGAGAAGAGAATTGGCAACTTCTATGGAGACAAGGACTAGGTTTCCGGAACTAGTTATACAAGAAGAGAAGCGTGTTCGCTTTGTCGTAGTTAATGGATTAAAAATTGTTGAAAGACCAAATTCCGTGCCTATTGACGACGCTGAGTGGTGAGTTGAGTCAGTGTTGCAGTGTTTATTTCTTTTTCCCTTTACTCATGTATTCTATTAATTGTGGTTTTGATTGGCATGGTTTGTTTAGGTAAGAGTTTATTAATATGTTTTCCTTTTAGCCGAAGATTTGCAATTGCTGCTATACTTGGATCGAATATGTTAATTATTATTTCCTAAGTTACATATGCCTAGATATTTATTATTTGTAGTTGCAATTAGTCTATTTTTTTCTATAGCTCCATCATTTCACTATTAGTCCTTCCTCTTTATTCTATTTCAGTTTTGTAGGTATTTTTCAGAGTTTTTAATTTGTTTATAGAGTTTGAAAATAAATACCAAGAGCTTCAGAGGAAATATCAAGAGCTCATTGGGCAAGATCATTTGCTCATCAAGTTTTGTAATGCTTTCAGCTCCCAAAGCCAAAGCCTCCTACTAAATGGGAAACTTTTGCCTAAAAGAAAGGTTAGTCTATCTATTCATGCTGCACATTACCTTAATCCTGCTGCTTTTTCTTGACCCCGTTTATGTTGTCTGATTTGGGCTTAGAGTTGTTATCTAATCTTTTTGCTTGCTGAACCTTATTTTGTGTTGTTTTGCAGGCATGCAAAATCGGAAGAAAGACAAGATTGTATATGATGAGCAAACTGGAACCTGGAAATGCAGACACGGCTATGATAGTGCAAATGATGAAGATGCTGTACCTATTATCGAGGCAAATTGTCATTTTTATACCTATTTTTTTGGTAAATTGTCATTTTTGTACTTATTTTGCATTTTGGACGTGAGGATTATTGTGTGTGATAATCTAAATCAAGTTGGATTGTAGTTTACATGAGGATCGAAATTTTAGGATTGAGGGAACAATGAGTAAGAAGATTACCAGTGATCCTTATGTTTCAATTTCTGTATAAAATGCTGTGGTTGGACATGGATTGCAATTGTATTTTGTATTTTGGAAATCTGACAAATATTGGATGATTTTGGAAGTTTGATAAATATTTTGTATTGGTTATTGTATTTTGGAAGTTTGATAAATATTTTGTATTGATTGTTGTATTTCTGGGCTTTGAATTTGGATAATACGAGCAGACATCGAAGGATAAAAAAAAAACACTTTTAATCGCAGTTTTTAGTAAAACCGCGATTAAAAATAACATTTAACGTCGGTTTTACTAAAAATCGCGATTAAAAGTTACTTTTAATCGCGTTTTTTTCTAAAAACCGCGATTAAAAGTGTTTTTTTTCGTTTTTTCCAAATTTTTTTATTTCTTTTCACGCCGGGTTTTAATGCCGGTTTTGATAAAAACCGCGATTAAAAGTAACTTTTAATAACCGGCGTTAAATGTCCACACTTACAATGCTGAAAGAATACACGCCGGTATGAAAACCGCGATTAAAAGTTTATTTTAACCGCGATTAAAGGTGTATTCTGCACTAGTGAGATAATCAAAATGTACTAATTACTAAAATACAAGTTTTTCATGCCTGGTATAAAAGAAAGGGGTTGTTTTTGACCGGATGTGTGTGGAAAAAGGAGAAATCGATGGTCTAGATGCAGTCCAAAAATTAATTACACAAGGATCCCACTGCTCCAGTTTTTTATTTTATTTTTTATTATAGTATGTTTATATATTTGGTTTTGGCTAATATGGACCACCATAATAGGTGGTCCATGATGGACAACATTTTTTTTTCAATATGGATCATTAAATCTTATGGGCTCACGAGTTCTTATCATAGTCACTCTATACTAGATTCCTTCTCCAAAAAACCCTAACTTCCCCTTTCTGTCGTGTAATATTCGACCTTTGTTCTTTAATAAACCATAACCTAAGCCCCTCCCCCACTCGCCTCCTCACTCCCTCTGACTGCTTTCTCTCGCATTGCCACCCAGTTGAGGGTGCAGATTTTGGGATTACAGAGAATGGATAGCTTCCAAGCTTGCAACGTAACTATATATTGTCATGCTCTGGAACACCAATAACAGATCCATTGTCATTTTTTCCTCTATTGCTAAACACGTTCATCCCTATAGTACAGATGTCAACGCTTCTTCATGTACACAACTTTTGCAACTGTGAGGGCCGTTTTGGAGACACGGTACTATAGGAGGAACTAAAGGAGAGTGTGCCTACGAACAACAAAAGAAGATGACATAGACTTCAATACCCCTGTGAAAGGTAGTCCTACGGAGGAGATCACTACTAGAAAAAGTTGAAATAGCGACAGAAATTAGAGACGAAAAAAAATGAAATTGGTCTCTAAATTTGGCGTCGCTAACACTTAGCGACGGAATTAGAGACGGCTTTTGTCTTTTTTGGTCGCTATTAAAACTTTTTCTAGTAGTGAGATTGATATTCAGTGGGGCTTGAAGTAGGGGGATCCACTTGAACTTTTTTACTCCTCTTGGTGGTGGAGGGCCTCAACGACCTCGGTCGGAGGACAGTGTCTATTGAGAGATTTAGAGATTTTTATGTAGGAAACTGTGGGGTTGTGGTTTCGCATCTTCGGTATGTGGATGACTATCTTTCATTGGGGAGGCCGATGTGGAGAATATGTGGGCTATGAAGTCTATTCTTAGATATTTTGAGCTTGCTTCAGGATTAAAGGTCAACTTCCATAAGAGTAGTCTTATGGAGTTCAATATAGGTGCTTCATTCATGTCATTGGCAGAGGGGTTCTTGAAATGTAAGGTGTGGTCGATGCCTTTAAAGTACCTTGGGTTTTCGGTGGGGCCCAACCCGTATAAGATTGGTACTTAGGAGCTTATGTTAGTTGTTTTTTGCAGCAACCTTGGCGTGTGGAGTAACAGGTCTGTTAGCCTTCAGGGGACGGTTGTACTTCTAAATTCGATGCTTAACAGTATCCCTATATTCTATCTTTATTTCATGAAGATGTCGGTGAAGATTTGGCGACTAGTTATCCTGTTACAGCAGGGTTCCTGTGGGATGAATCTAAAGGGGGAAGAAGATACTTTGGGTAAAATGGTTGAAGTACGCCGAAGGAAAGGGGTGGGTTGGAAGTGAGCGGTTCTCAAGGTGTTCGACTTTAGTCTTTTAGGGAAGGGGAGGTGAAGGTTGTTGGAAGGTAAGGGTGAGTTCTAGAAATTAAAGAGGTCCTGATATCAAAGTATGGTGCGAGGGTGGTTGGTTTTCCTTCCTTATCTTGCTTGAGGCTTCCTTATTTCGCCTCGACTTGGTGGAAGGATATATATTTGCTTGGTAGATGTGAGTCGGGGTGGCCCCTAGTTGGTTCTTTGATAGTGTGGTGAAGAGAGGGTTCTACCTCATTTTGGCATGATAATTGGGTGGGTGCCTCTTCCTTGCGTTGGCTTTTCCCGCAGCTTGTTTGCAAACTCTTCGTGCATAGTTGGTCTCTTTGATATAGAGGTCTTTGTGTTGGTAAAGATATGGAAGAGTTTTTCCCCTTCTAAGGTTATCATTTTTTCTTGGCAATTGTTATTGTATAGGATCCCTACACAGATGAACTTTTTCTGTGGGTGGGTGATCTCAGATGTCTTAGGGACCACTTGTGCCCTTTGTGGCGCACATAAGGAGTGTAGTCAACATTTGTTTATTACTTGCAATTTGTTTTTGTTGTGTGGTATAACATTTTCAGGTAGTTGGGATGAGAATTGGTTTGCCTCGGGATATTTTTCAGCTTTACCTTCTTTTTGGTTCTTTAGGCCATGGGACTCATAGGAAACAAGAGTTGGCATTGATCTGACATTCGATCTTATGGGCTATTTGGGAAAGTGCATACTAATTGCATCTTCTCAAATAGACCGCCTGATCGTGTGCAGGTAGTGGAGAGGATTTAGGTGTTGTCTTGGCGGCGGTTTATGGCTAGGGACAAGTCAGGTGCATGCCTATATTACGAGTGTTTTGTGGAACCTCTTGGTTGTATTGGTAGATACTCCATCTGGACTCGATTATAAGCAAGAAAAAATTTATATATTGTGGTCCAAAATATAAGCAATTTTAACTACTTTTATCCTTTTTAATGAGTCCATTCCGAAATTTCTCTTATTTAATTCAAATTATATTTCTAATATGCCTTTTTTTTGTCCTCTCACTTCTATGTCATCAGGGAAAATTTTGAGAATAAACTTTATTTTTAGTTGAAATTAAGAAAAATTAATGTAATTAACTAACTTTCTTAGTTACCATAATTCAGTTTTTTTTTCTCTTAAAAACGAGTCGAGAGGGAGTAGTTATTATTCTTTTGTTCTTCTCTGAGTTTTAGTGGCTGTATTATATGGTCTTAATGTGACCTTGTCTAGGCTGGGTGTGAGGGTGCCCCCTTGGTGGAGTATCTTATTTGCTACCTTTTTTTTTTTCATTGGTTTGGGGTATCTATTTCTTTTTATTAAGAAATCAACAATTATACTAGTACTAAGTATCATTCACCATGGAAATTAAAGCTCCTATCAATTTCCGTGATAATGGGAAAGGTGTCGATAGAGCTGGTAAATGATGAATTATTGGTCAAAGTTTTAAAGAAAAGAGAAGATATGCCATAATGGTACCGACATGTACACAGCGATGACGTTGCTGGACAACATGAACCATGAATATTTGTCCC
Organism: Calophaca sinica; assembly: GCA_037113605.1. NCBI lineage: Eukaryota > Viridiplantae > Streptophyta > Magnoliopsida > Fabales > Fabaceae > Calophaca > Calophaca sinica. Next base: position 134,345,700 of record CM073733.1, read on the forward strand.
CCTACCCAAGCAAAGATGCTAAAGTTTTGTTGGGGTGTAATACTGTGGCGCACATTGCTCCATAAGAAAGAAGTTAGGTCCAAATTCCAAAATGAACACGACCCAGTTCTACTTACCCAACGAGTCTCTCAGGTCACTTTTAACCAGCAATCACACCAACCTTTTGGATCCAAAAAAGCCCTACCTACCTAACCCTACCCGACATTGAGGTTGGCATCCAATTTGGAGAATGCTATAACCGTGCAATCAGCTTCCTGCAATAGGCATGAGGCAGCATCTCTTCAATTTTGGCGAATTTTGCGAAAATATATATGGTCCCACTACTAAGTAATAAATGAACTCATGCATGCTTTCTTTCGGCTGGATTTTCTGCTTGTTTATGAAAGTAGGTATCTACTTCCGCCAGTATTATATCAATTATAAGTAAAAATATATAATTTCACGTTGATCAGAAATAATAGTTAAATATATTTAATTTTTTAGGTTTCGTAAATAATAGGAATTATATTTATTAAACTATCTTGGGTACATGCAAAAGCTTTCTTGAATTGGAAGTTGAAGTCTTTAACATCATAATGGTCTTTACAACTTTTCTTGAAAAACAAAAATGAATTAGTAAGCGTATTTTTGGAATAATGACATTAAATATGTATAGATTAGTTAATATTTACTTATATTTGAGTCGATTAAATGTAGATTTTTTTCCCCCTTACAATTGAATTCCAGAGGGAGCACCGTTTTTTACGAGTATTTCCCATGTTAGTGCTCTGAGAAGAAAAAACTATTTATAGAAATTTGAAAACAAAATAATAGCACTTTTTGACCAAAATTTTTAAAATTGATTCCAAATTATTGAAATAACGTAGAAAGAAAGAGAAAATTACCAATATATGGGATTGTTTTACGTCAAGTGGAATACTAAAATAGAGGAGCTCCTTATTTTTTTCAGAAAACAACAATAGGCAAGTGAGAGGATGTCTTATATTTTTATACTCTCTTCGTGATTTTTAATGTTTAAGGTTGGAACACACATATTAAAAAATAATAATATTTAGATATATAATTAGACTAAAATATTATTATTTAATCTCTTACAGTATTTGCTATTAAATTCTAAGCTTTCTCTAGTTCGAAAAAAAAACATTAATTATATATTGAGATTCTAAAACATTAATAGTTTAAAAAAAAAGACTAAAATATCAATAGTTTTGGAAAGGAGAGAGTATGTAATTTCAACACAAAACTTCAAGTCACTTGTAGTCACACGCACATAACAAAACTTCGTAACTCATGAGGCCTTCCACACTTTCACAAAATTAATCAAGGATAGATATATGTAATATGCCGCACGCATGCTGTAGGCGTGTTTTCAGCTACAATTTTTCATGCATACATGTAAATCTTTTGACCAACTAAATTGTTTACCATTAAAAGTTTCAATTTTTCACTATATATGTGAATATATTTTTTATATAAACAAAGAAATATCATTAAAAAGATGGGTATAGTAAATACTTATCAAAATAGAAACAGAACAAGTTTACAAGAAGACTACCAGACCATAGGAGCAACTAAAACCATCTAAAAACAGCCTTAGCACTAAATAAAAAGCTCACAGCTCCCACAAAACCAAATGCCTATCAGAAAAGAAAAAATAAGTTCTCTACAAAACTTACTTCATACTGTATATCCAGGCGTAAATGAAAAGACGTTAGTACTTACATAATCATTCAATTGGTTGATGAAAGTAAGAGACGATAGTTCATATTATCTAGATGTTAAGGACTGTTGCTAGACACCTACCTTGATTAGTAAATTAACTTGATCAATTTATTATTGTCTTGGTATTGAACCTATATATGAGTTCACACACAAACGAGTCACTAGTGCAGAAAACAGATTCTACAACAGTGATTTACATCGATTAATTTGCAACTGATGTAAATATAAAACGCGATGATATTTTTGTAATTAAATTGAAAACTTTCTACATCGGTTGTGAATCTAACCATTATAGAATGCTTTTTACATCCGTTGTATATTACAACCGATTTATAAAATTGAAAAACTAATGAATTAAATTATCCCGCATTAGTTTTTACATTAGTTGCGTCTCCAACCGATGTAATAAGTGGCATTTTCGGAAAAAAAATTCCCTCCTTTTTCTCTTGTTTTTGCGCTGCCACCACCCTAGCCCATGACCATTCCATCATTTCAGTTATCTCTCTCTACTTTTCGAATTCTTCTTTCTCTCCCATGTTCCACTATGTCATGCGCCACCTTAATGATCCATTTCCGACTGCCACGAAGCCCGGCAAGGAAAATGGATGCACTTTTCAGACTCCCCGTTGCGAGATCTTCCTTTGGACCGTTCCTTTTCGCGATTTGAGAACTTTGCCGTTGGACCGCCACAACTAGATCTTGTGGCACCATCTTCTTCTTTTCTATTTTGCATTTTCTTTCGATTTTCTCATCCCTATCACAGATTGATTTTCTGAGTTGTGTTCTCCTCTGTTTCAGATGAGTTTGGTGCTTCCTTCATCATTGTCGGAGCAAGCTCACCGTTGTCGCCATCTATTCCTCGCTATCGTTCTTCTTCTCCTTCTTTAGTGTACATTTTTTTTCACCTACTTGTGTAGAAACCTTAAACCCCCAAATTTTGTAACCCTAACCCCCATTATTTTCTATTCTAAAATCTGAAAATGTGAATATTATGTATGGGTTTAAGTTTGGTATTTTGGTTTGCTTATTGTAGCAACCACACCAAAATTTCAATAGAGCCGCCACCAATATTTATTTTTATAGGAAACATTGGAAAACCTATTTTTTGAATTTTTTTTGAATTTAACGAGGAAAAAGGTCTTCGAACTAGATTTTAAGCTCGGGAGTTGGTTACGCATAGGGAAGGTACTAGCACCCCTAAAATGCCCATAAAAATGGTACCTTTAATTGTTCGAAAAAAATGTTTGCCTAAAATTGATTCCCTTTTTGGTTTTATTAGCAATAGTTCCTAAAAACTAATTTGTTTAAAAAATGAAAGTACTTCGTTTCGAAAAGAAAGCTTTATTATTATTTTTGTTACAATCCAGAAAAATTCCTTTTTTAATATTATTACTTCATCCCTTTTTTAAAAATAACACAGAAATGAAAAAAAGGAAACTTTGGAAAAGAAAATAAACATGATTTCAATTATGTTAACTTATTAAAGAAAAAACATATAAATGAAAAAGGTAAAAACTTTCATTTTTTTTGATGCCCCTCTTAATGGGAAATTTGCAATTCGGTCCCTACAAGGTTTGGCCCCATTGGGAGGCCAAACCTTAACATAACCGAGCCTCACATGATGTAAAATGAGAAGATAAATAAAAAAAAACTCAGAGCAACAAATAAACAGATTCAAATAGAAAGATAAATAAAAAGCTAATAAAAAAATAAAGCAAGTTGAAGAAATATAATAGAATAGATTAAGGCTAACAATCAATTACTATTACAGGATCAAAAAGAAAAAGAAATAAGAGAAGAAGATGAAACCTCGGCGTAACAACTCAGGACCCAAAAATTCTGAGGGTAGCAAAAAATTAAATCCACCTAAAACTAAGAGTGTTTGTTTTTCTTTTGTGGCCTCACAAAGATCTCAAGAAACGACCTTGCTTCCTCGCTCGCTCTCCTCATATTCAAAAATCAATTTCCCTTTTTTTGAGATCCGTAACGCTCTCTTGGTGACTCTTTTCGGATCCCAAAACTCTCCCTGTTCGCTCCACCCCTTTTTCTCCTATTTGAGAGGCTTTTATAGCATTCTTGAATCTGCACGTAAACAAAGAAAGATCAGGATCAAAATTATTTACGGCTTCGGTCCCCCGAAGCCGAACCCACCGAAGCCGACCCTATACTATCAGATGACATCGAGCTCGACCCCGGTGCGATCGGTGTTCCTACTGAAGCCTCGGTCACTGCAAGCCGACCGGCGGCCGAAATGCACGCACGAGCACAGCCTGTGCCCGCCGAGCCACTATGGACCCTCGGACCATTTCTATGATGGGCCGCCCGAGCCCATTATAACACTCAGAACCGAAGTCGCGTGCCCCGACATGGAACCAGTAGAAGGGCCAGAAACGATCAGGTGCCAGAAGGCGGGCACGCGATCGATCATAATGGGCCGTTACCCTTTATCAAAAGGTCGCAGTCGTTACCCCGCATGAAGAAGGTGGGGCGCGCAGTTCAGAGGGGGAGTAACCAACCGCCTGCCAGGTTTCACCATATAAAGGGGGCTTAGCCCCCCAGGTAAAGGGAGGAACTCTAGACCCTAATTTACTCCGCTCTCCTTCTCCTCCAAAGCCCTATCTAACTTAGGCATTAGAGTGTTTTTGCAGGTACCACCCCCTTTTCGACTCCAAGAAGAAGGAATACTCAATCCCAAGGAGGATGAGAGCTCTACCATTCTCAGCATCAACAAAAATAAACTGGGAATAAAAGGAAATAAATGAAGAAAAAGAGAATAGAATCACTCCCTGATTTGGTTCTAGATGTCCATGTTTTCCTCTCAACCGAATCTCCATAAATCTGAGACTTATTATCGAAAAAAGGGGGATTTTTGTGTGATTTGGTTTGAGATTAAGAAAGGGAAATTTGATTGATTCTCCAAAATATGCTTTCTGAAAAGGAAATTGATGGAAGATGATATTTTGCCTTATTTTTTCTATTTCTTTCTTTTGTCTTATTTTTTTATTTTTTTTATTCATTCTATGAGACCAAAAATATTATTTTTATTTATTTATTTATTTAATATTACTACTACTAATTTTAATAAGAAAAAATAAATTAAAAGAAAGAGGCCGGACAAAATTAGGGTACGACACTTATGTTGTGTAGGGGTGGACAAGGACTTGTTAACCGACCGGAAACCGAGCTACCTGGTGGTGGAGGCAAGAGGGCGGGCAGGTCGTAGCGGTTTTCCTGGTCAATGGGTTACATATGCGGTTAGAGAAGGTTATACACACTCGGTTTCGGGTCTCATAAAAAATTTCGACGAAATTCGTTTCCGACCGAGCAGTCGTGTGTTTTTATTATGCACTGTTGGATCTGAATAACACATGGATCAGTTATGTGGCTATACATTGAACGACTGAGATTTAAGTTATTGTGTTTCTTCAAGTTTTAATTGTTATTTATTATTCTAAAAATTGAAACCGTAACTTGAGGAGCTGTCATTCAATTTTAATAATTCATCTTAATTAAGAAGAAGAAAAGCCACTTTCTGCTTCTCTCAAAACTCAAAAAAAGAAAAACCTGAACTTTCTACTTCTCTCTCAACCTGCTGCTCTATTCCGGTGGGAAACAGAGTGTCTGTTGTAGCTGCGTCACACAGTTACAGATCGGACAACTTACGATTTGAGGCCAAAAATTTGAAGCCCATTATGGTATAGCATGAAACATGTGATAGGACGACCAGGATTTAGTACAGCGCAAACTTCGTGAAATTTTAAATGCAAGCAATCGAGGTCCATTCCGACGTGCTTTATACTTCTCCCTCTCGCCATTTGCAGTAACCGGACCACTGTGGGTTCCTTCCCTCTCCCTCTCGCCCCCACAGAATCCCGCAACACCACTGGATCGTTCCTCCTTTCGCAGCTTTACAATTTTATGGAAGCCATGGCTGCTCAAGTTTATGGCGTTTCCATTTGAAAAATGTTTTTTGAACAAATTTTTTGACACAAAGACGTATAATATATGATCCGTACCGTAAGGATACTTTTTTTTCAAAGAAAAAAATTTATTTTTTATTTTTTTAGATTTTTTTTAACTGGTTAATTTTTTTTTGTTATTAACCAGATAATGTGAACCATTAACCAAATAAATAAATGGAACGTGAGTTTGGCATTCACCAGATAATGTGAATCATTAACCGTGAACTTCGTTAATCAGATAAATAAATGGAATGTGTTAAGTTTCAGGGTTGATATTCACCAGATAATAAGAACTATTAACCAGATAAGTGAACTTCGTTAACCAGATAAATAAATGGAATGTGTTAACGGAGTTCACTTATCTGGTTAATGGTTCCGTTAACCAGATAAAAAAGAAAAATTTGAAAAAAAAATTGAAAAAAAAAAGTGGGATCCATATTGTACGGACACGTGTCTGTACAGTACGGACGCGTATGTGTGTCGCTGGTGTGTCGCATGCTGTGTTCAATTAACAGCGTTGTTTTTTTATATGCGTTGTTGATAGAGATCTATATTGATGTTGATGATACAGATACGATGGTATGGGTTTTTCACAACTATAATCAAGTGATTTAGCGATAAGTTTTAACGATGGAAAATAATAATTGCTCTCTAATTTTGGGGTCGCAAAACTTAGTGATGAACATAATTTTAATTTCTTAATTCTCTTAATCCTTTTTCAAATTCGCACAATTTATTTTGATACTTTATAAGAAATTTTGTTATATCATTAATTTCTATACTACCTCCTTTATTTATAAAATAATCTAATTTATCACACAATTCTGCTACTGTATATTTTGTTCCTTTAATATATTCTATAAGTTCTATAATTCGTAATTCCTTTTTAATTTTGTTTATATTCATCTTCTAATGTTTTAATATTTCGTTCTACTGTTAAAATTCTATTTTTTATTTCTTGCCAATTTTCACTAATTAATCCTTCAGGCCATTGCATATAAAAATCAAATGATCTGTAAAGTCTTTCTAATTATATCTTTTCACATTGTATCTGTCTAAAAATCATTTCTAATTTATATTTTCTTATTTCTTCATCTAAAATACCATATTCATCCATAATTAATAATTTTAGAATCTTAGTGTTGTGATACCAGATGAGTATGTGTTTACGGTTAAGCCCATAGTTGGAGATAAATCCATGATTTTTGCTAAATTTATTCTAATTCCTGATGAATTCTTTACAAAATTCTCTAAAATATATTTTAATTCTTTAATCTTCATCCACAAACCAATCTTCTTCTATATCTAATTCTGCGAAATAAATTCCTAAATTATTCTCTGAGCTCTCTTCTTGTATTTCATTATTTCTTGGTAGATTTAAGTACCATAATTCTTCATTTATTTCATTTTTATATACTATAGATTGTGCACAAAGTTTTCCATATTCTTCACATATTTTTGTTTTTATTTCTTTTTGTAGTTCTAATGACCATATATATTTTAGTTTTTCATAAAAATCTTTATCTTCATTTTCTATTGCATCTATATGTAATATACTAAGTTTGTTATTTACTTTTATTTCTATTTCTATTACTTTGTCCTTTATAGAAAACTTGGCAGTATTCATCTTTTTCTTTTCTTAGATCTTTCAAGATTTTTTAGTTTTACTAGTATATTTTCTTTTACTATAAGTATTTCTTTTATATCTTTCCTATTTCTGTCATTTAAATTTCTTTTTAGATAATCTTTTAATATTTTATGAAAATTTTTAATTTCATTTCTAACTACTTCTTTTCTTAATTCCAAACTATTCATATTCTATTTCTTACATATAAATCTAGTTCTTTTACTTGATTAGCCAATTTATTTATTTTGTTTTCTTTAATTTCTTCTGGTTCACAAAATCCAATCAGTTTTGGTATTAGTAATTTTGGTTTTCTTATGAGTGTTCCTAGATCTGTTATTTCATTTTTTTTAGGATAATATATATTTCTTATATCTTCAAATAGACTTGGGATGTCTGTCCTATCATTATTTCTAAAAGTAATACTATAATGTGAATTTGTTAGTGCGTAATTAACACAATAAGTAACTGAGAAAATTTTATCTCCTGTTTTCATTAAATTACCTCTTAGGAATTTGTGTTCAACAGTTAGTGACTGATCTAATCTTTGTGTACTTAAAGGTATTCTAATATTTGGATGAATCTCAAATTTTAACTTTACATAAGCTAAATTTCCTTCTATTATTCGTAATATTTTGTCTTTTGGATCAGTGATTCTGTCATCCTTTAATACAAATTCTATTGGTGAATTTATTCCTTTCTGAAAAGTTGCTTTTATTAAAACGTGTATTGCTCCTATATGAATATATCCTATTTTATCACTATGTTCTTTTTTTTATATTTCTTTTTAATTCCATAAGTTTTATCTTGTTTAATAACTGTATACAAGTATTTCCTTGAACATCTGCTATGTCTGTTGGTGCTTCATTAATTATTTTTCCATAATATATTATATATTATTTTTTTGGTTAAATTTTTTCATCAACCCCTTAAATCTTTCCTTTCCTTTAACTCCTTTCATGTTTGCATCTTTTGACAAATCTAAATCTTCATGTTGTATTTTTTGAAATAATCTTGGATCTATTAAAATACTTCCTTCATAATTTCCATCTTCTTCAGTAATATGTAAGTGCTCAATATATATCATTATTATCTATTTTTCTCTTTCCATTTTAATTCTTATATATATATATGTATATATATATATATATCTCTTATTGAAGCATAATAATAATAATAATAATAATAATAATAATAATAATAATAATAATAATTAAATTATTCAAGAAAAGTTAAATAAATATACCTGACTATGCTTCTGAATAATTGTTTAAGTAAGTCCACTGCTGCTTCCGCAGGTCTCCATTAATTATTGAATATTTAACAAAGTTTTGAGTAGAGAAAACAATAACAAGAAGGATAAGTGGAGTGAGTGATTTTATTTATGATAAGTGAAAATTTTACAAGGGTGGTTGGATACACTCTCAAGTATCCGACTTGCTCCTAGAGAAGGGAAACACTTCTCAAACAAGAGAATTTTCATTATGAAAAACTCTATCTTACAACCTCAAGGGAAGGCCTTATTTATAGCCTAAATGGCCTACTACTATTTACAATAGTACTATGGCACTACATTAGTGCCTTACATTGTGACCAATAATTCTACCTTTTCCTATTCACTAATTTTTCTTTCACGTGGGGATAAAATGCTCCAGAGTCTTCATTCCTCCACTATTGCTTCAAAGTCTTCTTTCTCCTCCAATGCTATGTCGGCAATAATTTTTTCTTTGGCACATCTTTCACATGCATGGTCCTTACTTTCCTTGATCATAGAGCATAAATTATTGAGGACAGATGGCCTATATTCCATTTGGGGTCCTAATAGTGCGTAGAAAGCTGCCTCAAAGCTTGTCAGAAGACTCATGTCTTTTTCCTTTATATTTCTTTATTGTTGGTCTTGCTCAAAAGCAAAGTGTAGGGTCCTTTGTATAGTACTTTGATGTAAGAGCCTTTTCCAATGTCTTGACATTGAGAGAAAATACTTGTCAACTGGTTACTTATTACTTGAATAATTAATTCTTCCCCATAAACCGTTTCATTGGGTTCATCCTTCAGAGGAAAATTATTATTGCTTATTCCAATAGAAACCAAATGCTTAGTTGGTTGTTTAGTAGTAAAATTTAGATAAGCTGAGTAAAATTTTAGGATAATGTTTTTCTCTCCTGCAATATTTCTTCTGAAAGATTGAACTGATTCTTTGAAATAATAAGGGAAACAAATTAATTTCTTCATGATTTGGGCTTAAATAAAGACAATCAATGAGTCTAAACTGGAACATATTGTATGTTAAATTTGAAATGCCCCATGAAGAATAATTGCTTTAATCCCAAAAAGTTTTCGATCAACCATGTAAAAACAATTGATTTTTTCTCTTTCAATCCAATTTTTTAATCTTTCAAAATTTTCAAAAAAAATCTTTTCTGAAAATTGTACTTGCAGTTCATGATCATTTCTTGAAGTAATTTAAAAATCATCTAGAGAAAAAGGAATTTTTCCTAGTGTTTTAAATGTCGATGGTTTTATTGGTAGATTCTTTGTTGTTTCTGAATAAGTTTTTGCGCTAAGATATATTTCTTTTCCTCTTCATTTTCTAATTCAAGATGATTTTTAGTGCTTTTTCAACTTCTTCTTTGGTTGCAAATCCTTGGTGGTAGACTCCTGGGATCTTTTGACAGTGTGGTGCTACTTTGTACCAGTCATCGTAAATTCCTGGAAATAGTCCATTAAAAATGGTGTACCATTTTTTAGGCTTTACTTCTTCTGGAACTGGTTCCTTTGGAAAATTTTCTTCTTTTCGTTGCAATCTCAAAAGCTTTATTTCTGCTTCAATCAACTCAAGTTCTTTTTCCTTTTGAGCCTTCTGTGCTTCTTTGATTGCTATATGTTTATCTAGCATTTTTGCTTTGCTTCGTTCCATTCTCTTGAAAGTACATCTGCAAACATGTTCTTTTCTCCCTTGATATGTGAGATTGAATAATTGTATTCAGCTAATTTCATTCGCCATCTTATCAATCTACCTTGCTTGTATGTTCCTTTGTGGTTATTCTTGAAACCTGCAACATAAGTAAAATCTGTTCTAACAATAAATTCTTTATCTAGCACGTAAATTTGATGTTTTTCCAACATTTGAATTAGTGCTAATGTTTCCTTTTCATGTGTCAGATAATAGATTTCACATTCTGAAAACGTTCCAGATATGTATCTACATAGTAATTCTTTCTTTTGTCTAGGAGGTTTTGCCTTCATAACTCCTCCCCAATATTTATTTGATGCATCAATTTCAATAATAATTAAATCATAATATGATGGATGATATAGTTCAGGAAGATCTTGTCATAAGTGTTTTAATTTGATAATAATTGCTTCATCTTCTTCGTTCCATGACCAAAGAACATCTTTCTTTCATTTTTGTTGAAGTAGCTTTCTTTCTACTGCAAGATTCTTTTTGAAACCCTCTTTAGAAATGCATGTTAATAATCCAATAAATTTTGTAAATCCTTTTTATCCTTTAACTTAGTTGGAAAGTTTTGAAGTTTTTCTAATACATGTTTCTGCATTATTATTTTTCCCTTTTTAATTTCTAATCCTAAATAATTAATTTTATTTTGGGCTAAAACAACCTTTTTTCTACTTAAAACCACTCCATAATCAAGACATTTATTAAGTACTAGTTCTACCTTTTTAAAGTGATCGTTTAAATCTTTATTGGTAAAAACTAATATATCATCAATATAAATAAGACAAAAATCTTTAAATTCTTTGAGTATTGAATCCATTCTTCGTTGGAAAATTCCTAGAGATTGTTTTATTCCCAATTGGAGTACATTCCATTCTTATTGTCCTTGAGGACAACTAAATGCTGTTAAAGGTTTAGAATCTTCTGTTAGTCTTATTTGATAAAATCCCGACTTACAATCAAAAGTACTAAACCAATTCATACCTCTTAGTCTTTCAATAAATAGGTCTTTTCTAGGAAGAAAATATGCATCTCCCTCCATTGTGTCATTCATTTGTTTGTAATTTATCACCATCCTTCTTTTTCCTCTTTTTATTTCATTATGATTTTCAACATAAAAGGTTGGAGTTGAATGTTTACTCTTTGATGGTCTTATTAATCCTTTATCACACATTTGTTTAATATCTTCTGCAAATTCTTTCTATCTTATTTTGTGTAAATCATTGGTTTACATTTTACTTCTTTTGTAGGATCTTTTAATTTTAATTCTACTAATTCCATATCTTTGTTATCTCTAAAGGATTTTCACTACAAACTTTATCTAAAAGTTCTTTAATATGAGCTGAAATTTCTCTTCCTGGTTCTAAATTTATTAGTACATGATGAATTTTTCTACATGCTATTTTTATTATCTCACCACGTTTCAACTTGTTAAACTCTGATTGTTTCTTAGAAAAAGTACATTATGAATAATGAACAATTGGAATATTTATTATTTCTCTTAATTATTTTCCTCTAATATATGGAGTCTTTAATGATATAAATTCTAAGTTTTGGCAAAAAGGTGCATATAATCTCAAGAAATTATTTCCTATTGTCATATCTAACCCAGTTTCTTGTTGGTAAACTATAGGTACTATAATAATTTATTTTGAATATTTAATGTAATTCTTTTGGCTACCCATAATAATGGATGTATCGATCCATCTGCAATTTGAATCTTTAATGATTTTTCTAATCTTTCCCATTTACTAAATAATGCTCTTGTTGCTATACAAATGCTTGCTCCTGTATCTATATATGCCTCTGTTTCTTTATTCTCTTTTTCAAATCTTATTTTAATATATTCGGATTTTGTTTCTTCTAAAGATAATTCATCTTCCGAATATTCATATATACTCTCATCGGTACTACTTAATTCTTCTTCCAATGACTCTAAATTATATATTCTATATATTCTTTTTATTAATTTTGATTTTTCTTTAGAGTCCTTTTCTTTCCTTTGTGGACATTCATGACCTTCTACATTACATATCCAGCATACACGTTTCTTTTTCCCTTTTGGACAATATTTTTTCGGTGTTTGTCTTTTTCTTCTAAAATATTTTTTCTTAGAATCTTTATAAGCCTTTTTCTTTGGATAAGTTTTTCTTAGTCTAGGTTTTTTTTATAATATCATCGTTTTCTTATTACACCCATAATTTCCTGGTTTCTCTATATCTGGTATGTCACAACAAATTACATTTCTTCCTCTATTTAATTGCCTAATTGTTTCTCTATTTAAGCAATGTTGTCTTAATTCATTATATATGATTTGTATAATTCTTCCTAAGGTATTACTAGTTTCAGCAGGTCGTAATTGTCATATAAATCTTATCTTCTCATTAAGTGGGTATGATAATTTATCTATAAATATTTCTTTATATACTTCCTTTACCTCAGCACTTAATTCATAATAGTATTTTTGATATTCACAGATAAAACTTTCTACTTCACACATATTACAAATTTGTATTCCATTTAAATGTGCTTTATTTGCTTTTTCTTGTCAAAACTTATTTACCTTTTCTTTATGTTCAAGGATATTATACCCTATGAACTCTAAGTAAATCAAATTCATAATTAGTCTAGCAAATTCTTGATTATCTCTTATATATCTAGCATAGTGTTGTCAATCTTGCTCACTTATGCTTGTTAGATATTTTTGTACATTTCCTGTTGCTTTATAAATTATTAGGTTTCTAACGCTTGGTAAGTCTAATTTAGTAAATCTTTCATCAGTTGCTATTAGTAACGTCATCTCATTAGTCCATTGTAATTAAACTTCCTCTTTATTTCTTGCACAATCAATATTTAGTATGTTTCCTTGTCTAATATTTTCAAAATGTGGTTTATATTCTTCTTGAATTTTAGTCTATTTACCACTCTTTTTTGAATATCCCTTTTTATTCATTGTTTCAAATTCATGTTTTTCCAATGTACTTTCTGGATTCCAATGTTCTTCGCTTTTTCTTTTTTATCTTACATTGCTTGTTTCTCCTTTTTCCATAAATATTTCATCATAATCCGATTCTGATTCTGAAGAACTATAATTTAATATTAATTCTTCAATTTTCTTTTTAGCTTCTATTTGTTTTACTTTGTGTATTTGTTTATTTTCTTCTTCAATTATTGTTAATTGCTCTAATAATTGCTGAATTTCTTCAATATCATTTGACTTTTTTAAGGTTTCCATATATTCTTATTTTATCCTCTCCATGAAGATACTGGTCTTAGTAAACTTGAAGATTCATATCTTATGATTTCTTTTATTTCTGATTTGTGATTTATTAATTCTTCTAAATCCTGTATTGTTATACTTCTATTATTTTCTTCATATTCTAATAGATCTTCTATTTGTTGGAGAATTTCTCTAATTTTATTAATATTTTGGTTCTCATCAACTTCTTTTCCTTTATTTATTCCATCTAATGTATTTCGTATATTATTTATTTCATCTCGTTCATTTTTTATTTTATAACATATATAATTTGCAACTCTATCGGTATTTTCTATTAATAAGTTTATATTTTTATTGATTTCTTTTTTTTTGGTACTAATTTTTTTTATTGATTTCTATTAGTGTTTTATTTAATTCTTTATACATAACTTCTATTTCTTTTGATATAGTAATTTCTGTGGCTAAATTCGTGACTTTTTCTAGTAGTGTTTGGTGTTTTTCTTTCTCAAAATTTTGGTGCTCAATTTTTTCCACATATTCTCAATTTTCTCCTCAAATTTTCTGTGTGTTTTGAAACTACTCCTACCCACCCGTTCACCCGCCAAACCGCTGTACCCGCAGCCTATCCAAACCGATAACTTAAACGGACGGAGGTGGGTGAGCTATTACCATTCTCGGTTTTGATCGGATTGGGATTTTTTTGCCCGAATCCGACAGAAACGATCCGGTGTCCAGCCCTAATGTTGCGTTATAAGATTCTGATTTGAGCATTATGATGTTGTTTTGTTGCTGGAATATTTTCTATTGTGCTCATTTATTCGTGTGCTATTGCTTCAAAGAGATCATATAGTGTTCATTTGAAGCTTCTACAATGGACCGGAAAATTTGTTGAATTGCTTTGTGGCTTTTTTTGATATCGTCCTTTTTTTTCCTTTTAAAATTACTTTTAATTGCTCCTTTATTTTGGGGGGAATTTTAGATACAAAGCTGGTTTCAGACTTGGCTCAAAGACTCACCACAAGTCCCTGAAAATGAGTTGACGTTTCCTAAAGACCTTCAATGTGTTAACAAAGATAGAGGCCATATATAGAGAAGCTAGGAGAAGAAGAGAAGAAGGAAAGGGAAAAGAGGTCGTTAGGGTTCCGATGATATAATGATGCAAAAGTCTAAACAATATAATGCTTAAAGTAGAATATATAGTAGAATACTAAAAGACTATACTGAAAAACTCTCATTTTGATCTTACAGGTTATTGTGATGCTGACTATGCTGGAGATAAAGCAGAAAGAAAAGCACTAGTGGCTCATGTCAATTTCTTGGAGAAGCAATGGTCTCATGGTCATGCAAGAAACAAAACACCATTGCTCTGTCAACCACAGAAGCTGAGTATGTTTCAGCTTTAGCATGCTGTCAACAAATTTTATGGATTAAGAATCAATTGGAAGATTATTCTCTCAGGTATGAATGCATCCCCATTTATTGTGATAACACAAGTGCTATTAATTTAACAAAGAATCCCATCCAGCACTCAAGAACTAAACACATTGATATAAAGCATCATTTTATTCGTGATTATGTTCAAAAGAAAGAAGTGGAATTGATTTTTGTGGATACAAAGAATCAGCTTGCTGATATTTTTACTAAGTCTCTTCAAGAAGAAAGCTTTAGTTTCATAAAGAGCAAGTTACACATAATCAAATCTCCATGATTTGGTGTATGTGTCTAAACTTACTTAAATCTGAGTAAGTTTCTGTGATGTATATTGATCATACTCTCAATCTTTGCTGATAAGTGAACTTACTCACTTATCCTAATAATTTATATATACTTAAATATATTGGACTGAGAAAATGTCACTTCGTGGCACGTTTTTAGTTTACAGCTAGTAACGGCTACCAACATAACCTATTATCACCTTCCCCATTATTTCAATCACATCTCATAAATGAAACTTGACCACTCTCTCTCTTTCTCTCTCGTCTCCTACAAATCCGAAACTGCCTCTTCCCTCTACTTAACCCACGTCGTTCCTCATCTTCTTTTTCAATTCAACCAAACCACTGAGCGAACCCTAAAACTACCAAAATGGCGCGAACAAAAATCCCATGTGTAAGAAGAGTTCCTGGAAGCGCTTCAATGGCCATCATTCCATATGTATCTCCTTCCTCATTCCTATTCGCCTAACCTTCTCCCATATCAACCACTTCATCAGCTCCACCACTCACCATTTCTCCTCTAAAACAGAAATCCCCAAAATCTTCGAAAACTTCATCTATTCCCAGTAGAAGATCAAACCGGATTGTTGCTGGTATAGGAACATCTTCATCAACAAGGTCTCGGGATGAAGGAGTGATACACATACGCGACGATGATGATTCAGAGGCTACTCTGACTGATCCTCCTCCTAGGAAAGAGGAAACCATTTCTAAATCCATTGTAAAGGTGAAGAAAGAAAAAATGAAGAAGAATACCAAGAAGAAGAAGGTCCAGAAAGTAACCAAGAAGGAAAAAGAGAAGAAAGAATCTAAGGAAGAGAAAGACTCTACTAAAAGGAAAGGAAAGAGGGTTATAGAAGAACGAGATGAAGTGACCAAGGAATGGGAAACCAGAACTATAGTCCCTGGAAGAATCTTTAAGCTGGATAATCTGAAAGATTCTGGGTGGAATCTCTATCCCTTCCTAAACAAACCTAAGTGGTCTGATTTCGTTCAGATTGAAGAGAGGATCTATGAGGGACTGGTGAGGGCTTTCTATGCCAATGCCAGTGTTAATGAAAAGAGTCCCTCTATGAAAAGCAAAGTGAAGGGGATAAAGATTCATCTCACAACTGAAATCATAAGCAAAGCTCTCAGGTTCAAGAGGATGGAACCAGGCTGTTTGAAGATAACTGGTACCCTAAGGCATACACCACAAGAGAAGAAGTACTGGAGCATGCTCTCAATCAACCCAACCTCAAAGACATAGCCACCAACCTAAAGGGACTGGAGTGAATTCTTCAAAACATGGCCTCTCACACCATCATTCCAAGGGCAGGTAGCTTTTCGAGAAAAATTACTGATCTGGACTTATTGGTGGTTTATCATTTGATTAAAAGAAAACCTTTAAGCTTGCCATACATCATACTCTGTCATATGAAGAATGCTGCCACAACCCTGAGAAAGGCATCCTCCCTGCCTTATGGCATGGTCCTGACTAAAATTTTCAATTACTTCAAAATGCCTCTGGCTGGTGAAGCTTACTCCCGAAAATGCACCACCTTTTTCAGTAAAAACCTCAACCAGATGAACATTAAAGTAAACCCTCAGTATGTTGGGGATCAGATAGTTGAATCAACTTCCTCTAAGAAAAGGAAGGCATCAAAGAAGGAAGGTGATGTTGAAGAAGAGAAAGAAGCAGGGAGAAAAGAAAAGAAGGTTAAAGATTCAAAAAAATCTTCTGTGGAGAAGGAACCAGCAACCAGCACAGAAAAAGCTGGTATTTGGAGTTTCTGAACTTGCTCTGGAAGAACTTGCTCAGAAACAAGTGGAACAAGAAAATGAGGAAGAACTTGCTCAGGGGGAGCAAGGACCAGAAGAACAACTTGCTCAGGGGGAGCAAGGTAATGAAGAAGAAACTATTGCTCAGGGGGAGCAACCTGCTCTGGAGGAACAAGCAAAGGAACCTGACGAACTTACTCAGGAAATGCAGGTTGAAGAAATTGTAGTGGAACACATTCATTCTTCTCCTACAAGTAAGGCCACTCAAATGAACATTACTGAGCAACAACAATCCTCTCAAACCCTTGGTAAAGTCAAGAATGATGAAGTACTGGCATCCATTACCTTAACTCAACTTGTTCATACTACTCCTTTCCTTCAACCCTCAACTGAACCTACTCCTGAAGCTGGTGAGAAAGGACAAGAGGACATTCTGAAGAACCTCTTTCAGTCCTCTCACAAAGAAGGTGCTTCCAGCACTGCCAACCTTTATCACATTCTGTCTCCTCCTCCTACCTATGATTCTTCACACCCTCGTGTTCCAACAGGGTCTGGTCCTCATTTCTCAAACCTACCAGAGATGTCAACACATCTGAGTTCTTTGGGGTCCCTCTTCAAACAAAGTGCTGAACAACCCCACTCAATCCCTACTCCTCCAACAGGCCAACCCAGTGGCCCTTTTGTGGAGCAAGCACCATATATTCCAACTGAGTGGATGGCAACTATGGAAAGGGAAGTGAAGAAAATTGCTAAAAGAAGCAAAGAAAATGCTAGGAGAGGCAAAAAGCACTCCAAAGAAATGAAGAAAATTCTACTTGGACTCACCTACCACCAGCAATATCAGAGAAGGGAACATGAAAGAAATTGGGCACGAGGAGATTGGACCTCTAGGAACATGGACCCGAGACTTAACCCTCCCACATTTGAATTTCCTACTTGCTTTCCAGACATTCCAGCTCCTGCTGAAACTTCAAGCTCTGAATCCTCGGGATGGTCTTCCTCTGAGTAGCAGCTTAATGTGTGCTTTTGCCTATGTGTGTTTTTTTTGCTGATGACAAAAAGGGGAGAAGTGAGATTAAGTTTATGGGCTACTCTAGGAAGTGTAATATGGATTAGGAAGAATTTCTTGTGATTTTTTGTGGTTCTGATGTATCACATGAACTCTTTAAAATTTATGTTATTTAAAATTTCTGTTTTATGTAATCTTTTACTGTTGTGTTCTGGGCAAGGATGTAATGAACCTTCATGTTTTAATGAAATCACCAGATTGCTTCATACTGTGCCACTCTGATAAATCATTGCTTACACACAACTTACTGTCAATTACAAATTTATAAAATGTTGGTGATTCTAAAGTCAAATAAACTTAATACTCCACCTAGAGTTTGTCATCATCAAAAAGGGGGAGATTGTTGAAACAAACTCTGAAATTCCAGTTTTGATGATCAACAAACTCTGAGAAAGATACTTAAGTTTATTGACTCATATATGTCTCTAACATTTTCTGTAAGTAAGTTCCGGCAAAGAAAGAAAAGCAAAAGAAACATGTCAAGCAAGAAAACAATGGAATTAAGCATAAGATTCTGAGAAATATAGTGAATTGACATTGGACATCATTCTTGAGAAGGAAGCTGTTAAACAAAGTGAAAAATAGCTAAATATGACATGACAATGGACAGCTTTCCTAAGAAACAAAACTGCAGTAACTACAATCAAATTCCAGCAAACTCACTCAGGAGTGAGTAAGTCCCAACTTACTCTCAACTACTGCAAAATGATTCAAAGAAGAAAAGGAACAAATTAAATGCATTAAGTGATCACATTTATGAGCACACCATGCTATTAAATGAAGAACAAAAACTGAAATCAAGAGCTTGTTGCTACTACTGCTGTAAGTGAGGAAGTTCAGCAAGTGAAGTTTCCAAAAGGTGATGTGACAGGGAGACAGAACTGACAGTTGGCGAAAAGCAAGACTGCTCTATGCAGAAACACTCATCACACTGTGCAAATCTGTCCCAAGGATTTCAAACGGCTCTGCAACGGCTAGATCACCAAATTAGGGCTATATATCACAGCATTGGAACACTGAACAGATTTGAGAGAGCCAAATTCAACTGTTACATCAAATTCAAATTGCAAATCAACTGCCTCTCAACTCACTCAAAAGTGCACTCTGCAGAAATTGTTAGGGGATCTTTTTGTGCACTTGTCTGCTTGTAAACAGAAAGTTTTAAATTGTATTTCTCCGTGTGTAACCAAGCCTTAAACCCCAAAAACAACTTAGCCTTGTATCTGTTTTTGTCTTAGTGGAATCCTATCAAACTTCCTAGGGTAGGTGAGTGCTGGTGAGGAGTTCTGCTAAGGAAGATAGTTCAGGAACTGGAGTAAGTTCCTGGTTGTAATCAGCTTGAAGAGGCTGAGTGAAAGAACACTTGTAATCAGCTTGAAGAGGATGAGTGAAAGAACACTTGTACTATTTGGAAAATAATGGAAACACTCACTGGGAGTGAGGAGTGGATGTAGCCCAAGGTTTGGGGTGAGCCACTATACATCTAGTGTGATTTATATTTATGTTTTTAAATCCATCTCACTTGTGACACTTCACACACTTCACTTAAAACTCAGAAACAGTGTTCTTCAACCATTCTGCATAATCATGCTTTACTTACTGCCAATTCAATTCATATGATTCTGTTTTCACATCATGCAAGATTTTGTCTTACACTATTATTGATCAATCACTCAGCATATGTAAACACTACAACTTGAGTAAGTTCAACTGCAGTATCACTAACTTACTCAACTCCAAGAACTGTCTTGAGAGCAAGTTGAAAACTGTTTTAGTGTAAGATTTTTAATAAGTCACAATTCAAACCCCCATTTCTTGTGACATATTTTAACTTCAGTTTCTTTTGCAAATTCCCCTAATTTGGGTGGCTGTATGGGTTGAAGTACCCCTAGTGCTCCTGTCCCTTTATATATATTAATAAATATTTGTCATTCAAAAAAAAAGTTCCAACATTTAAAGTTCAAATATAAATTCCTTCAAAAGAAGTTCAAATATAAATTGTAATTTTCAAAATACAACTTAAAATACATAATATCGTAAAAATATTTTGTACTAAATGGACCTAAAAAAAAATCAAACATTGCTAGCACCATATGATCGTCTTGAATCTAATGATGAATTAGGCTGACTTCACCATCAGTTGCATGAAAAGGTAAAAGAAAAACACTCAATTGGTATATCATTAAAAAATATTATTTTTAATAATAATAATAATATTCACTCTTAGGGTTTGTTTAGTTTAGATTGTGATAGAATTAATTATGAAGAATTGATTTCAAAATAAATGATTTTCAAAAGATTGATTTGTGTTTTGTAATGATATTTTAAAAGTGAGTTTTAGAAGAATTGATTTCGTTTGGAAGATAAAAGTAGAATTACTTTTGATGTGTAAATATAAAGAATTTTGTGGTTCCACACTCAGAATTGATTTTATTCAACGCAAAAGTTAGGAACTTCTTGCTTCCATCAGAATCAATTCTACCCACTCTAGAATCAATTTTATCCACCGAGATTTTATCACTTAAATACAAGAATAGTGATTTTCAATTATATTGGTCTTGTTTTTGCTCCAAAAATTGATTCTGGAATGCCCAGAATCTAAAACAACACATGCATTTAATTGTTTAAGATTTAGAGATATCTAGCCTAGAAGGGATATATCAAGCCTCTACAAAAGAATAGATTTGTCAATAAAGAATGATTATCCGCTAGCAACAAATCACAGTGTAAGGATCACATATATTTTAAAAAAGACTTTTATCCATATGAATAGGAGTAATCAATTTGGTGGTAGATTATGAGCTTCTCTCTTTCTTTGTCGTGAAGCTTGAACTCGTTGTATATATATCGTCGTTGAGGCAAAGGAAAACGCGTTAGGTCGGAGGGCCGAAGGAGTCAAAAGCGAAGTGGGTGATACCAAAGGTGTCGAAGGCGGCATGATGTGAGACGGGGCAAGACGTCACACTAGTTTTTGCAACTGGAAAGAGAAGGGGGCAAGACGATGAGATGTGCAAATGCAAAGAGGTGGAAGGTGAAAGAGGGTTTGTGGGATCAAAGTTGCCAAAAAATAGGGAAATTAACTTTTAATTAGAGGAGCTAGGTTATTTAGTATTTCAAGCAGGTAATACAAATTAATGCCACTTTTAATTAATTTGGGGAGGTTTGTATGACCTCCACAGAACTTATTTTTGTAGCGTTATTTAGACAAGTTAGAGAGGAAAATAATTTCTTCGAATAAAAAATCTAAGATTCAATCATGATGAAAGTGAAAAATGTGGCTTGAAAAAGGATTCATTTTTTCACTGCTTTTTTTGGAATAAAAGGCAACCATATATAAAAGCTAATTAGAAAAGAAAGTAAAAGATTATGTGAAATGAATATTTTGATTCAGGTACTAAATTTATATTTGATAGTCTGAACTAGAATAGAATATGCTACATAAAAAATGATGTTTACATTTATGAAGATAAAATGTGTAACTTTTCCATACCTGACTTTTTTATTTCATGCTATAATTATAAGCTTTCTCTATTCATATTAAGAAAACTTTGTTTTTGGGATGAGATTAATGTGCAAAAGCAAAACCCTATATAATAAACTCGCATCTCTATAGTTGACAGTGAAATAATCTTAATATTGTTTTCTTTTCACAGTATTACGACATAATCATTTTCTCATAAAACCACGTGTTGTCTCTTGTTGTGACATTTATTCTAAGCATTCATGTTAGATTAAATTAAGTAAATATAATTTTATCTTTAATAAGTTATTTCATAAAACTCTTCTATCTATTGGGGAATGCTATTTATCCAACTAGGAAATTTGAGATGTTACATTATATATACTCTCATTTTTTAAAATAATTTTGTCCTCAAAATTGCACCGCATCTTAACTTTAAATCATGTGTAATGTAACACCATCACCCTACTTTTGCTGCGAACTCTCATCTCGTCTTATCGTGGGGTTGGTACTCATGTCACATCTCATTCCATCTTGGAGCTTACTCCTTAATTATTTGTAGGGTCAACAGAGGGCTCCTTTTTTTTTTGAATGGCAAACAATTTATTAAAGGGAGTACAAGGGGTACTCCAACCCCAAGTTTACAAAAGCATGACTAAAAGACAACAGCACTAAGCCGAAGCAATAGAAACCACAATCAGTCCACCAGATACTATCGCCTAACAATACAATCTAGGGGGTTCACAAACCACTCATAATACAAACACAGTAGAGACTTAGCATGAGACAAAAACCACCTCTAAGACAAAGATATACTGTTTCATACTAATTTCCATCTGTAACCCTGAGCATCTATTAAAATGTTTACTTTAAGTCTCTAAAGTTCTACCAGATCACCAGTCTCTCCTAAGGCTCTCGTGAAGAAATCATTAGTTGCTAACACCATAGAACATAACAGTCACTAAGACTATTATGATCTTCACAACAAGTTTAAGGTACCTCACTTGGAAACACACATTGCACAAGTTGTGATGTGTGTAAGTCTTATTCAAATCACATTGAAATGACATATTGAAACAAAACTTAAATCGCTGTGTTTGACAAAAAAAACGTTTCTCAGACATTACCATACACATCATCATTAATAGTGCTCAACCATTGCCAAATACAACACCATTTACCATATGCTCAGACATGATGAAATAAAGCACCACTTATCTTGCTCAACAAAATCGAATAAAGGCCATTAAATTCTAATTCAAGCACTACAAGAAATCTCGCACGTACTGACGGCCAAAAGCCGTCGGTAACATGGATTTTCCGACGAATTACCGACGGCAAAAAGCCCGTAAGTAAAACGCGCATCGCAAATGTTTACCGACGGGCTTTTTTTACTGTCGGTATTACTGACGGGCTAAGCCATCGGTCATAATCCGACGGTAATTTTCGACGAATGTCCCCGTCGGTAGATTTCCGACGGCCTTGCGCGTCGGTGATGCCGCTATTCATTTCCAACGGAATAACCCGTCAGTAAATCCGAATTTTATTTTAAATAATAAATTATATTAATTGATTAATTTTTATATTTAATTTAATTAATTGATTTATTTATTTAATTTAATTTCTGTAATTAATTTAATTAACTATTAATTTAATTTATTAAATTAATTTAATTAATTATTTATTTATTCATTTAATTATTAAAAATAATTTATCCCCATATTAAAAAATGTTTATTTATTTATTTAATTTTTAAATTAGTTAATTTCTTTAATTAATTTAATTAACTATTACTAGTAATTTTAATTTAATTAAATTGATTACTTTTAATTATTAACTTATTCCCATATTAAAAAATGTGATAATGTAGACAAAAAAAAATTAAAAAAAAAAGAAACGTAATAAATAAATAAATAAAAAATCCGAACAAACATCAGTAACTAAAAATATCCGAAAATATGAAAAAATATAAGTACAAACATCACTAATAGTCCTGTAGTCTTGATCATGATCGAGATGCTCTACACCATCTGCATCATCGACATGATCATCAGTACTAGGAGGCGGAGGCGGAGGCGACTGGCGAGCTAGTAACTGGTACATCTGGTCCTGTCGCTGCAGCATCTGAGCCAAAATGGCGTTCGTCCGACGGCTCTCCTCCTTCTGCTCGGCCACGACCCACTTCAGCTTGGCTATCTGCTGCTCATCAGTGGCAGAGCGACGAATGACACCACCACTACTCGATGACTCTCCGATGCGGGGGGCAGTAGGTCCCTTTCCTGTAGTTGCTGGCAAGGTCTCCAGCACTGTATAGGCGACCCTTCTTCTTACCGCCAACAACATCTGCCTAAACCCTGAGGGTGCAGATGGATCGTCAGGGCTCTGAGACGGGAAATATGATGATGTCTGAG
Source organism: Calophaca sinica (assembly GCA_037113605.1). Taxonomy (NCBI): domain Eukaryota; kingdom Viridiplantae; phylum Streptophyta; class Magnoliopsida; order Fabales; family Fabaceae; genus Calophaca; species Calophaca sinica. The sequence continues at coordinate 134,369,600 of CM073733.1, forward strand.
AAATCTGAGACATCCTCGGCTCAAACTCCTCCTGTCAAATATAAACAAATAAGTCAATTTTTTTTGTAATAAAACAATATAAACATTATTAAAAAATTATTCATTTTATTTTATAATTACCTGGGTCTGCCTCAACCGCTCATCTACAAAATCGCTGGTACTCCTCCTAATATGAGTTGCACGATGGAACTCATGCAACTGTACCTCTCTACCCAACCTCCTCGACTGTAATTATTTAATAAAAAAACCTTAAATAAATAATAATAATAATAATAATAATAATAATAATAATAATAATTATTATATAACACGTACAAGTCGAGCTGCGTGCTGGGCATGACTGACAGAACCTCCGGTGTGCAAGCTCCCACCCTTCTCAGAGGCTCTATTCTTCTTGGTCTTCTCGCTGATCGCCATGAACTCAGGGGAGTTCCAGTGCACTAGCAGCTGCTGCCAGAGCTGATCCCCTATCCAGTGGGGCTGTTCATTGAGGCGGGCATCTCTAAGCATATCAGAGAGGCGGTGGGAGGCCTTCATATGGAAGTTCTTCTCGATTCGCTCATCATGATTCTCCTCCCAAGCAACCATCTCCTGTATGAATATAATACATTATTAAACATAATTGAAATTTATGAAAAAAAAAATATGCAACAAAAAAAATTACAACTTACTCTGAAAGATTTGAACATATGTCTCCGCTCCTGGTCATTCAACTTCCCCCAACTGGTCCAAAAAGTGTGGTAATTATCCTCAATTACTGCTCTGATAGCCGTCGCACTGGCTTTGAGAGAAGGAACCTGAACAATAAAAAGATGTCAAACAAATTAAAAAAAATATATATATATATATATACACATGTAAATTATTAATAACTCGAAAATAAAAATGTTAATACTTACCCTTTACCAGCCGGCCTGATAACAACTCGGCCATCATGTAGCATCTCAAGATCCTCGACGACCTCCTGCTCAACCTCCTCCTGCTCAACCTCCTCCTGCTCAACCTCGGTCTGATCAGATGTATGGCTCGTACTATACTCATGATCAGACTGATGAGTATTAGGCACTGTCTCAGGCACAAAATAGGAGGAAGAAGCGCCAAGTGTCTGCTGGAACCCCAGGTTGGGGATCATGTAAATGGGAGGCAAATGGGGTGTCAATGCAGAAGGTGTTGCCGGCCGTGTAGGTGCCGAATGTGACGTAGGTTGTGTAGGGGCCGAAGACGCTGGAGGCTGTGTAGGCGTAGATGTATGCGGACGCTGTGTGGATGACAACGTCGAAAAGCCAGCAGCGTCACACTGAATAATGTTCGGCCTCGAACGACCGAGGGGGTCGAGGGCGATACCCTTCCCCTTCCATTTACCACCAGTGGGTGGTCTGGGGGGTCGAACCCTGATCCTCCTGATGCATATATGTCTATAGAGCAATTCAATAATAACAGTCATGAAATGTTATATTTATACATAACAATATTAAAAATGAATTTCATAAAAATAAACAAGTTATGAAAATAACTGACAAATTAAAATATATTGTTAGACATTAATTTCTCTAATTGTAAAATGTTAAACAAATTCATTATTGCCCATTCTGCCCACTTTACTTTGGCATCGTCTTCAGATCTTGACGGTTCTGCCACTTCTTCATTTAATTCCTCATCATCTCCATCTACATCTTCATATGTGATTGGATTGTCATGTAGTCGAGAAATGGGTTCCACTTCATTTACTACGTTGACATGAGACATCTCATCCACTTGATAAGCTACTTCTTCATGTGGATCATCTGCTTCAACGCGACCCCTTGGTTTTGTCTTTATTGTAACACACCAATCTTGTTTGTCCCTTCGAGTTGATGGATAAGGGACATAATACACTTGTCTTACATGTTGTGTCATGATAAACAGATCAAATATTTAGTATCTTCTGCTCATGCATATGTCAACAGTATTATATTTTCGATCCACTCTTGTACCTCTACTTGACGGATCAAACCAATTACAATAAAATAACATTATTCTTTTAGTATAGTCTAAAATATTGTACGCCAATTCATATATATGTTGAATCACGCCGTAAAAGTCGTCTTCACCTCCATTTGTGGCACCTTTTACATAAACTCCACTGTTAATTGTTTTTTGCCCTCTGTTTTTTACTGAGTTTGAAATTTCTATCCGTTTACGAAAAACGTGTGCCATTATTTTACACGTGAGTTAGGACCATGAGATAAATTTCTCAAGTGTTCGATTTGAGGCGATTCTGCCTCATTGTACACCTGCGTATACGTCCATAGGCAAACAAATTATGGTTCCTTTTTTCAAACAATCTTTTGTATTTTCAAACAATAAATAGTTGAAATAGGACTAAAAATACATACTCAGTTCATAAACCACGTTGGGAAATATTCATGAATATAGACAGAAGAGTCTTTTTCGCTTGTGGGCTTAGTTAACAAGAATGTCCTGATCAAGTCATTATCAAACAAATGATCATGAGTAGTTGTGGATAAAAGAAATTGAAAGTGGTCAAAATGATACATACGTAAGATATGGTGATACTTCGGCACAGTTGATCAACACGTGAACGTGGGCTGACTTCCACTCTTCTCCCGTTAACCAGTGGGTCAGCTCCATTCCAACATGATGACCAGGAAGGCAAAATACTGATAAGGCTAACGAGTGTCTTTCACTTTCAATTTCTATTTCATTCTTATTATTTGTTGGTGTTAACATGAAGTTCGTAAAATAATAAGAGCAAAAATGGATTGTCTCACGGTGTAAGTAAGTTGCACAAATAGATCCTTCAACCCTGGCCTTATTTTTCACCGACCGTTTTGAGTCACCCATAAATCTACAAAATAACAAGGTTGATGATAAAAATTGATACATTTAACCCTTCAAATGAATATTTATTTTACAGAATATTTTATTATATTACCTTTTAAATGGATACATCCATTTGTATTGAACCGGCCCACCAAGCCTAGCTTCATGTGCAAGATGCACTGAGAGATGCTCCATAGAGTCAAAGAAACCAAGGGGAAATATTCTCTCCAACTTACAAAGAATGACTGGTATGTTCTGCTCCATTTTTATAAGATCATCCTCTTTCAATGTCGCAGAACATAAATCTTTAAAAAATTGGTTGAGTTCAGTAAGTGGATTTAAAACATTTGACGGCAAGGAACTAAATGCAATAGGAAGTAAACACTCCATGAATACATAACAATCATGGCTTTCCATCCCAATTATGGTTCTTTTGTTCACATCGGCACATCTTGCCAAATTAGAAGAATAACCGTCTGGCATTAAAGAGTAATAGGCTTTGGGTTTCAGGGTTTTCCCATCCGACCGAGTCGTCAAATGCAAGTCCTTTCGCCTGCAGTAAAGTGGTAAGTCCAGTCTGGCCTTATCGTTGTCTTTTGTTCTTCCTCTAACGTTCATCACAGTGAGAAAAACATTGTCAAAAAAGTTCTTCTCAATGTGCATAACAACAAGGTTGTGTCTCAATAAATTATCTTTTCGATATGGTAGATCCCAAAAAATACTTCTTTTAGTCCAATTATGCCATTCTCCATATCCTTCAATTCACCATAATCTGTGATTTTTGGCAGATCCATAACCCTGCTCCAAATCTATTCGGATGTCATCCTTGGGGAGGGCCATCTAATTCATCTTCCCCCTTCTTGAAGGCGTTCTTATTCCGTCTAAATGGATGATCACCTAGTAAAAACTTGCGATGTGAGTCAAACCAAGAACTCTTCCCCCCAAATTTCAAGGTAAAGGCCTTTATATGCTCCATGCAATGGGGACATGCCATTTTGCCATGTGTACCCCAACCAGACAACATGCCATATGCAGGGAAGTCATTAATGGTCCACATAAGACATGCCCTCATTGTAAAATTCTTCTTTCGTGCAATATCATAAGTCAAAACGTCATTCCACAACCTTTTGAGATCATCAATGAGAGGCTGTAAATAGATGTCAATACCATATTTTGGATTATATGGACCCGGTATAATACAAGTCAAGAACATATAAGGCTTAGACATGCACATTTCGGGAGGAAGATTGTATCGGGTAACAATAACTGGCGAGCAAGAGTAAGGTTTCGCCGTTGATTGAACATACGGGGTAAAACCATCAGAGCATAAGCCAAGTCGTACATTACGTGGATCTGCCGCAAATTCGGGATGCACACGATCAAAGGGCTTCCAAGCTTCACCATCACATGGATGGCACAACATACCTGAAGTGCTTCTATTTTCATAGTGCCACGTTATTTTGTCTACAGTCTACGTTGATGCAAACATTCTCTGCAGCCTTGGAATAATTGGCAAATAAAACATTGCATTCACTGGAACTGGTTTTTGTCTACCCTTCCCATTATCAGTGTGTGAAATATACCTTGGCTCACCACAAAATTTGCATTCAACCAGCGTGTCATCGTTTTTACCGAATTCATTGGCGTAATATAACATACACCCTCTTACACAACAATCAATCCTTTTAGATTACAACCCCAACTTGGACACTAAGCTTTTAGCCTCGTAATAAATTTTTGGCAAACCATCTCTGATAGGTGACGAGTCCAACATCATCTTTGTTACGAGATCCAAGCACACATCCGTAGCACCACAGTTGGACTTAAGAGTTAAAAGTCTCACACACATTGATAACTTAGAGTCTGCAGACCCTTCAAATAACGACTTATTTGTTTCTAACAAGAGATTATAAAATTTTTGTGTTGTCTCATTTGGAAGTTCATCTATGTCTTCATACTGTTGCTCCTCGAATGATACGTTGACCCTCAAGGCATCACAAATTATATCTTGCATCAATTCAATTTGCTCACCATTTCCCGTATCTATGTAACTGCTTGAAGCACCTCTGCAATTATCCAACCCCTAAATCAACCTGAGGCAACTCTTCACATGTCTAGTCCAAATCCAGTAATTAGGCCTAAATCCAACTTTCGGCAGGTGATATATGACCTCACCTGGACTCTTGATCCTTTTGCAATCGCAATTAAGGCACAAACATCTAATCCCTCCATTAATTGCGAAATCTTCATGTGCCATTGCGTCTTGGTCAAAGTGATCAACCCCATCGCAAAAAGATTGTTTCAAACCCCCTCTCCTCGGATACAACCTATCGTACATCCAATTACGACTTGAAGGGAAAAATTCCATCTTCTGCATGTTAAAAAAAATGACAATTTCAGCAGCACGACGTTCTTAGAATCGCTCTCTTTCTTTAAATGGTATGGTCCTATCCCATTCGAGGAAAAACTTTTTCAGAACTCGTATAATAGTCATTCCTTAATTCTCATATCTTATACTTGACAAAATTTCGGTAGCATTTCCCATTGGTCTCTGAGTACATAAATGATCGCAGTTATGAATATCGCGATCAAGTATGCACCCAGAGAACAAAAGGAAATGAATCGAATCGAAATTTCATCAAATATAAAGATACGAGAATTAAGCAACAACTATTATACGAGTAAAGAAAAAGTTTTTCCCAAACTGTCCGACTTGGACAATTCAAGGTTCAATATACAATGAGCACGTGGTACCCTAAAAGAGTACATGTACTCAATAATATATTGAACCTCAAATGGGAAGTTGGGGCTTTTCTTCGATACTAATAACAATAATCAAACATCCATTTCATCAATAATTAAGATAACAATTTTCGTATAATAGTTAAGTTAATTTTCTATGTACTATTCACATGTAAAGAACGATGCAAAGCAAATGATTCACTAAAACTCAAAAGTAGAGATGATAGAAGTAGAAAATCGACTTGGTCATTTAAAAAGAAACAGGTTGGAAATTGACATCCTCTTAAAGGATAGAATTAGACAAGCAGAAGTGGCAAGGGAAAGAAGTATAGAGAGATGTGAAAAGCAAATTATAGCCAAGGAAGCACTTGGAAAGGCCAAACTTGCACTGGAAAATTAATTAATGGCGACTCAATATTTATCCAGTGAATGTAGTGGAGTAGTTGTGAGTAGTGTACTTGATTTCTTCCTCCTACCCAAGGCCAATCTAACATATGTATAATGTATTATCAGGGTGTACTTGATCTCTAATAGGATCATGAAGCCTAAGCAAACATGGAATTATCAGCATTAATCACTTTACTAAACATTTCGTACTCGGGGTGTGACACTGACCAATTCGTGATCATAACCCCTTCCTAGACTCTCAAATATAGGTAAGGAATACAAAAGTACTCACTCACGTATATTTGTTAGCCAAAACATACATCACTTCAAAATTCCCTCTGTGGAGAGATCTATGAAGGAATTCAAAGATATATGTCGGTGTGGGGGGTCAACAGCCAACCATTTTCCATCCAAAAAGAACCGACATTTCAAGCATCAAAGCATGATAGAAAAATATTCAATAATACTATTTAAAGCATGAAATCACTAACAACAAAATAATCCTATAACATACAATTTAATGCACGAAATCACTAACAACCCTAAACCCTATAACATACAATTTAAAGCACGAAATCACTAACCATGTGTGATCAAGTTTTCACAAAATCGGGGTATGACACTGACCAATTCGTGATCATAACCCATTTCTAAACTCTCAAATATAGGTAAGGAATACAAAAGTACTCACTCATGTATATTTGTTAGCCAAAACATACATCACTTCAAAATTCCCTCTGTGGAGAGAACTATGAAGGAAATCAAAGAAAAATGTCGGTGTGGAGGTCAACAGCCAACCCTTTTCCATCCAAAAGGATCCGACATTTGAAGATAGTGCATACCTAATTCTCAGAACAAGAGAGTGCTAAGGAGAAGTAAAACGTCCGTGTCCTTCGATGCCAGTGGCGGTCTCAGAGCAGTGTGGCGGCCTCGGACAAAAATTACTGAAAAAACATGAAAAAGTTAAACTAACAAGCTAACCTATATAACAAGTAATATTATGACAATTTAAAAAACAAAAAACAAAGAGGGCACACAGAAAAAATTTCAATTAAATACCATACACATAAAAAACATATATGAATGTCAATGAATAAATTATACAAATCACAGATTCAACACAACATAAGAAAGCAACGCAAGATTATGTCAACGGGTCTATTTAGCAGCTAGAGAATGGATGGATGGTTTTGACCGTCCTTACTGGTTTTCAGCCGGGAGAAATATGGTTCAGGAGGAACTTCAAGATTATGTCAATGGAAGAACCAGACTTGTATTTCTCTAGGACTTAGTATTTCACTAGGACAAGATTTGTGGTTTAACTTGAATCTATCTACAAAAATTCTGGTGTCCTTACTAGTTTATTGTTTAAGCGATAATTAATTATATAATGTTGATTTATCAGACATGGAATTCTTTTGCCGCCTTGAGGGTTGTGTTGCTATACTGTTTTCCCAAATCTATTAGGCTTTTTGTCCCATGTTTGATTTGATGTTTCTGCCTGCTATTTTTTATTGAAGCTCATCCTTCTTGTGTTGCTCATTGGTTTTCTGCTCATCCATTTTCCTAACTTTGTGGTATGGTTTTTGTGTTCCATTTTGTGTTCTTAGATGAAGGAAGGAAGGAAGGGATACAACTTTTGCTAGCATTGTGTTTATCACTAGCTGATGAATGGTTTTGTGTTGTCACTATTTTGTACTCAAAGAATCTCCAAAATTGGTGGTTCAAGCAAGTTATTTTAAATTATTTGGAATTTTGCATGAGGATGACTGCCAAAGATAAAGACATTCTTGGTTAAAGGTGGCTGATACCAAAAGTTAATTTACATACTAGCAATTAAAGTCAATTCAAATAGCACTGTCAGAGAGCATAGCACTACTACTGTGCATTCACGTATGTTCTAATCTAATGGCATGTGTATATATAATTAAGTATTTATTTAAAAGTAAATACTAATTTAGTTGGTTGAGGTAAAACAAATATGTTTCTCAAAGACAGATCCCACTTGTACTACAGCATATGTGAAGGTCAGTTGGTTGAGGTAAAAACAACAATGCAACCTTGCTTTGACTATATGGAGTGGTTTGTGCTATAGATTGAAAAATTTATGCCATATATTATCTCAAACGTGCATTTAGACTAAAAACATTCAAATATAAATCATTAAATAGAAATGCGGAAAGACAGTGCTCGTCTTGCCGCTAGTATATTATAGAGTACAATACATATGTCTACTCATTTACAGATAATTACACAGTACATATCAATTAGACAATTACACAGTACACTTCAAAATTCCCTCTGTGGAGAGAACTATGAAGGAAATCAAATAAATATGTCGGTGTGGGGGTCAACAGACAACCATTTCCATCCGATGAGTCAACCGACATTTCGTTAGAGTGCATACCTAGATCGCAGAGTAGTGGTAGAGGCACGAGCAGTGGCGGCGGCTGTGGTGACGCGGTAGAGTGGTGGAGGTACGACGGTGGCAGCTGTGGTGGCGCGGCAGAGCGGTGGTGGCGGCTGTGGTGGCGCGGTGGGGTGGTGAAAAAATTAACCTCTCTTCCTTTTTCCCCTCCAACCAAATATACCTGAAAAGAACAGTGTTTTCAAATATTTAGCCCCTACTTTTGGAGATCATACATATTAACATGATCCATCTAAAGGACCAATTTAGTAGAGGTCATGACAAAGAATGATACAGATACCAAAATGAGCATCCAATATATCAAGATATTTGAATGTCCGTACAATAAATATCTATGGAGAAACAAATCAACATGGTTCAATCTAAACAATTCTTAGCAACAGATTTCTATAATCATTATAGTAGCCAAGCCTAAACTTCAGTACCAACCCATGCATCGTTGTTTTCATTGCAAGAATACAATTTAGTAGAGCTATCAGTATTTCATTGCAACCAAACAAACAAACAAAAGGAATTAAGCAGCAAGGGTAGAGCAGAACAGAAAAGAGAGGAAAAGAAATGAATAGCAGGAACTAACCAGATTGTGGTGGAGATTCGCAACTGAGTAAGTAAGAAAGGGGGAGAATGAGAGAAATCTGCTATTCAAACCAGTATCATCGTGCAACTGTGAAATGTGAGCAAAAATATGAGCAAACCACAAATCAATGAGCAAAACCAGTGACCAAAAATCCAAATTGACGAACGACAAATTACATGACCAAGATATACCTCTGCTAAATGAACGGTGTGGGTGGCGGGGAAGCAGTGGCTGCGATGGACAAAAGAAGAGGGAGAAAGGGTAGTTGTGGTCGCGACCGCAACAGACAGATAGTGAGAGACGATGTCCGAGACGGTGGATGAAAGACAGGGACGGTGGCAGAGACAGGGACAGTGGCGGTGGTCGTGTGCTGGCGGCGGTGTGGTGGCCAGACTCGCGTTCCACAGAGAGAAAGAGATGAGAGAGCGTTTGTAAACAGTGAAAGGGAGAGAAGGTCGTGTTCTACTTGATTAACGAAGCATACCGACAGCCACATATGTATATACCGACGTCATGCCTGTCGTTAAACAACGTGGTGTTATCGACGGGCAAAACCATTACCGATGGGCGAAAACTGTCGGTATTCAAAAAAGAGCGGCAAACTAAACGTTATCACGAGTATACCGACATGCCTATTATTGACGGCCTAGACCCGTCTCAAAAAACGCTCCTTTTTCGACGGCTATAGCCATCGGTAACATTACTGATTGTCAAAGTCGTCGGTAATGTTTAGAGTACGACTGGCTCCATTTACCGACGGCTAAAGCCGTCGGAAAAGGAGCGTTTTTTCGACAGGTCCTGGCCGTCGATAATAGGCCGTCGGTATATTCGTGTTTTCTTGTAGTGAAGGAATAACAAACATACACAAAACATTAGCATGCTTATTTAGATTTTTTTTTTCTTAAACAATAAGCCTCACACAAACAATTTAACATTACTTGTTTACACAAAACACGCATATTCAGAAAGCCACATCTAGCCCAATGTATGGCTTTTTTTTTTTTGTGAATGGCAGCCCAATGTATGGCTTGATGTGAGCACAACCAATTGCATATCATTATACAAGCTTACAATGATATATATGTAACGAACATCTCACGTACAATTCCAAACATATGAATTTTTTCATAAAAAATTAACAGGAAATACATCTGCAACCAATACACACATTATCCTAGAATTTTTGCAACATATTAGTTAACTATGCACGAGAAAGATAGTTACACATCATATCAACAATTTAGTACATACTAATGATCAAGAGTACTGAAATAGTGTTGCACAAAATCAGAACCGACTACACATATCTTAACCTTACCTTATTTACCTCAATCACTCCATCTAGAATTTTAATTTAATATTACATCATTCATGCATATAGATTCCTACACAACCAAAAATCCAGATCATAAGCTTATTTCCTTCACAATTGTTTGAAAATCCTCTTTTTCAAAACTATTTTCACTACAACTATCTCACTATAGGAAGCGTCACACATGTAACGTTCACCTCTGTAAGTCACTATCCTTCTCCATTCTGTATACAAATTTTTAAGGTGGTCAGCCTCAATGATTCGTATGAAGGAACATAGAAAAATAACGACACTACAGAAGCACTAACTACTGACATCCTAAGTCGGATCCCTTTAAACACATAACTCACAATCCGATAGGATCTAACTGCTCTGATACCGTAACGTAAAGCCATACTTTCTAGTATAACAAAACATGATATTTTTGTAAAGCCCAGTAAATAAACATATGGAAATAATAATGAATCACTTATTTACACAGATACGAGAATACTTTTTCCCAAAATATTAAACAACGTAAAAAGATGAACAATTGTGGAATCGGATAATACATACTTTTTTATATAATGCTCTTACATCACTTTTCAATGACAAAATTACTTTTATAGAAAATACATTAAAGACTTAGAACTCATACTAAGACTTAACTCGGATCTGGCATCACCATAAGTAGGAGTGGGAATCGATTGGGCCGAGCTAGCTAGGCTTTGCATAAATAGGTCTGACCTATTCAAAAAATTCAAGGCTCAAGTTTGACAGGTTACTTGTCATTGATTTTTTTTAGGTCAACTTTTTTAAAGTCTGGTATGGCCTGTTAGCATACTTAAAGGTCTATTTCATATTAGCGTCTTTAAATAAGTCATTTGACCTATCTTTAAATAGACTAATGGACTAATATGTCAATGATGTTGAGTTCTATTTTTTTTTAAATGAAGGAAAGGAGCCTCGTTAACACCTTCTGATGCAAAACCCTCTTTAGGGAAAAAACATCTAGAAGGAAAAAGAGTGCTCCTCCCTGTTATTATTGAAAAAAATGGGAAACAGAATACAGAGAAAACATGGGGGGACTACACCAAAACCCATGCAAAGAAAAAGCAAAAGAAAGAGAAAGCAACAGAAGCAACCCCAAACACAAGGGGAAAAGAGCCAAACAAAGAACTAAGCAAATCTATAGGCAGAGAAGCCAAACCTATTATTAAAAAACTCAACAGCAATAAAAGTAGGGATATTATTCCATCAAATAAAGTCCGTCTGAGAGGCCCCGAATTTGGCCAGCTTATCCGCACAAGCATTCCCCTCCATGTAGATATGCGAGAAAACGAACTGCATGGAAGAGGTGAGGGCCATACAATTATGCCACCTGTTACGTAGGAACCAGGGGATGAGAGTAGAATTGTTGAAGGCTTTAATAACAATTACGGAGTCGCATTCTAGCCAAAACCTATGCCAACCTTTGGAATAAGTAATCTCAATAGCTACCATAGCACCGATGAATTCCGCCTGTAAGGCATCAAGGGAACCAAGAGGCTTAGCAAAGCAACCTAACACAGCTGCGCTACTATCACGAAAAATGCCCCTACAGGCAGATAAGCAAGAAGAGCCGAAAGCAGAGCCATCAGTATTACACTTCACCCAACCGCAAAGAGGAGGAGACCACGAAATAATAAACTATAAAAAAATTAAAGTTAAAACCACTACTACTAAGAGACATGAGACATAGGAGTGAAAATAGATAAGACGAGTTGCGTTCTATAAGGTCTGATTTTCTTTTATTTGTATGATATAAACCATATTTAAGGTCTAACCTGACTTTTTATTGAGTCGGACCTTATATTTTTTTTCTGGTTACAGAGTCGGAACTTATATGATAGCCTATTTAAATTATATTTTGCAATAAGCTTTTAAATATGTCAACAATTTATGTAGGTCAATATGCTTAAATTATTGAAAAGATCAACAAGTATATGATTTAACACAATGTATAAAATTTAATATAATAATAATAATAATAATAATAATAATAATAATAATAACAATAAAAAATTATTATTTATATTTACTTGAATAGACCGTCCTGTTAGACCTAAAAAGGCTTTTTTGGTGGCCTAAAGTCTGCCCTTTTTAGCTAAATAGGCTTCTCAAAAAATATTAGTCTTGTCTATTTAAAAAAATGACTAGCCTAGCCTGAGCCTGATCTAGGCTTGGCCAGAAACCCTTGTCGAGCGGTCTAGCTTATTCCCACCTCTACCCACGAGGTATCTACACTTCACTGGGACAAGTTGTCAAAGCATCCCAAAAATGCTATCGAGCTCCCAATGCACATTTGCTACATGGAAATGTCAACCACAAAGCATAACGAGTTATAAAACTCAGTGACATAGATATAATATTAATATAAAAACGTTTGTATGATTAAACATTTCCAGCCATAGCTGGTGTGAAGGGTATGAAAAATCCTCTCTTAAAACATCAAACAAAGATAACATAATATTGGAACATATCATTCAATCCATTTCCCAGTCCATTTACTGGTCATTATTCATGTGTGTTTTCATTTTCTTTTCTTTGTCTTATCTTTTGTTACATTTCCAGGATCATTAAGAACTCCTAGTCAATGCCTTCTGGGTATGGTTTGTTATACGTTTATAACCACAAGTGGCATCCCAACTTAGCACACACTACATCTCTTACGGAATGGATTATTAGCCAAATTGTATTTCTTCCTCTATTTTATACTATACTCCCTCTGTCTCATATTATTTGTCTTGTTTGGAATATTTCATTGTCTCAAATTATTTGTCACTTTAAAATATCAAGAAGTAATAATTACTAGTGTTCCAATAATACCCTTACTATTCTCAGACCTAACTACCACTCCACTACTACTAACTACTCCAATTAATAAGGGTATTCACTACAAGAATTTCTGCCGTTATCGACGGTCATTTTCCGTCGGTAAATCACGAAATCCGTCGATAAATCAGGATTACCGATGGCCTTTAGGCCGTCGGCAATCGGCTCGACGGAAATCTGTTACCGATAGCCCTTTAAAGCCGTTGATAATATCGACGGCTAAGCCGTTGGAATATTATACACAGCCATCACAAATTTGGTAGAATTTTACCATTTTTTTTGGGTGGTTACTAATGACCACCATACACGGTGGCAAATTACTGACGACTCTGTCGGGGTTTTTCGACGGCTGGACCGTCTGTAATCTACCGACGGCCATTTTTCGTAAGTAAAAACAAAAAAAAATGAAATTACCGACGGCTAAGCCCACTGTAATCTTGAAATTAAAACAAAAAAAAAATCTCCTATGCTTCCTATCATTGTTCCTAATTTTGAAATCAAATAACACCTAATTTTTTTCTAGTCTCAAGGTTGGAGTTACAGAATTTATTTATTTAATAACTCCCTTAAACTCTCATATGCTTCCTATCATTGTTCCTCTCTAATGTAGCACATCACATGATTTTTGTCTTACAGACCAAACAAATTAAACTTGCTTAAACAATCCATTATTGACAAATGAGTGAACAAAGCAAGACAATGCAAGTTAGTAAATGAATCCCCAAGTAATATCCGAGAAGCATCCGTCGGGCAAACCAACTTCAAACAATGTAATAACAATCAAGAAGATTAATTAGATGTTGGAGCCCAGTCAAGCAAAAAGCCGGATAAATAAATTCAAATAAGGATACACAAGATAATTATTTTCTTAAGAAATGTGCATAACCTTAAACGACAAATAATATGAGACGGAGGGAGTACCTCTAATGGAATGGAATATTAGTCAAACTACATTTCCTCAGTCTTTTATGTGTCAAGCAGAACGCATCTCTTTGTTGCATAAATCAATCACAACATCATACACAAGTGTTTCCAACACACTATGCTAGTCATAATAAAATCAGTATATAGGTAACATTTCTCAAGTTAAGAAAAACTAACATATCATTAATTCCATTCATCGTTCATCCTTATAGAGAACATCAAATAACAGTCTTAAGCATTATTCGAACATTGGAGATTGTCATAAAAGGCAGGTTACTCATCATTGAGGCATTTAATCACATACATCACATCCGAAACGTCAAAACCATTTACATAAATTCCTTGTTAGTAAGACTACTAACATTGTCTTATATGGCACATAAATCATCCTATATTTATCTAATGCTAAACCTTAATGTTGACTTGTAGGTTAGCATTAGATGGCTTAGGACTTTCTGTTAGTTGTTTTGGGAGTTAATAAGGGTAGTTAGAGTTGGTTACATTCTATTATTGCTAATAACAGAATTAGGTATTGTTTAGATGGATGTGAATCTTGTATATAAGTAATGCATTGTACTTCTATTCAATTCAATGAAACACATATTCATTCCCAAATTCTTCTGAGTTCTTTTGTTTTCTCTTCTCTGTAAACTCAATCTCTGTTGATTGATTTATAACAATTGGTATCAAGAGCAAAGGTCGGTCAGTCTTGGGAAAGATTCATCGCAATGGGTTCTGCAAAGTTTGATATTGAAAAGTTCACATGGAAAAACGATTTCAGTTTATGGCGATTGAAGATGAGGGCTTTCTTGGTTCAACAAGGGATTGAGGAAACCCTAGCTGGTGAAGCGAAATTGCCAGCCATGCTTTCTGACAAGGAGAAGAAGGACGTGCTCAATAAATTCACAGTGCCTTGATTCTATCTCTGGGTGACAAGGTTCTCAGAGAAGTCTCAAAGGAGAAGATCGCAGCTACTATTTGGCTCAAATTGGAGAACATGTACATTACCAAATCTTTGGCCAACAGGTTGTATTTGAAGCAGAAGCTATACACCATCAAGATGTCATCGGGAAAGACATTGGAGGATCATTTGGACTATTTCAACAAGGTCATTCTTGATCTCGAGAATATCGAAATCAAGATTGATGATGAAGACCAGGCCCTGTTGTTACTCAGGTCACTACCAAGTGAATATGATGCACTCTCGAATACACTCATCTATGGCAGGGACACACTGTCATTAGAGGAGATTCAGAATGCTTTGTTCTCAAAAGAATTGAAGAAGAAATCTGAAGGGAGAGAAGATCAAAGTACTGAGGTATTGAACATCAGAGGGAGGTCGGAGAAAAAGGACGTCAAGAACAAAAAGGGATCAAGATCCAATTCAAAAGATGGCAAGAAAAAAAGATGTTTCATCTGTGGAAGTGAGGAGCATTTCAAGAAAGACTACCCTGATAACAAGAAAAAGAAAAAGTTTAGGGAGAAACCGAATCACAATAGTGATGCTGATGTAGTTTCAAAAGGTTATGAAAGTGCTGAGTTAATGTGTGTTTCAGAAGGAAAATTACAAAATGAATGGGTTCTTGATTCTGGTTGCACTTTCCACATGTGCCTAATTAAGGAATGGTTCATCTCCTACAAAGAAAGCCATGGAGAAAAGGTGTTGCTGGGAAATGACAAAGCTTGCGGAGTAACTGGAATTGGGGCCATTAAACTGAAGCTTGTTGATGGTTCGGTGAGAATCTTGCAACGGTTTAGGCATGTTCCAGAATTGAAGAGAAATTTAATTTCTCTTGGGATACTTAATGCACAAGGTTATGTGTGCAAGGTTGAAGGTGGAGTTATGAAGATCACAAAGGGTTCCATGGTGATGATAAAGGGAAAGCTAGAGGCTGGCTTATACAGGCTTCAAGGAAGTGTTCTTATAGGCACGACCAATGCTGTTTATGAAGATAAAAAATTGAAGGAAACACTTTGGCATATGAGGCTGGCACACATCAGTGAAGGAGGGCTAAAGGAATTGAGCAATCAGAAGTTGTTGGGAAAGGACAACATCAAGTCACTGGAGTTTTGTGAGCATTGTATCTTAGGTAAGGCAAGAAGGCTGAAATTCAACACTACAGTTCACAGGACCAAAGGAATTTTGGATTACATTCATAGTGATCTTTGGGGGCCAGCAAGAGTCAATTCACACAATGGAGCTCGATATTTCCTTTCTCTCATTGATGATTTCTCAAGAAAGGTATGGGTTTATGTTCTTAAAAGTAAGGATGAGACATTTGTCAAGTTTAAGGAGTGGTGTACCTTAAATGAAACCCAAACTAGTAAAAGAATAAAGAGGCTAAGAACTGATAACGGTTTAGAATTTTGTTCTGAAGAATTTAATCAATTTTGTAGAAATAAGGGGATTGTAAGGCACAAAACAGTAAGGGGAACCCCTCAGCAAATGGCCTTGCTGAGAGAATGAATAGGACAATTATAGAAAGGGTTAGGTGCTTATTGTCTAGTGCAAATTTGTCTCCAAAATTTTGGGCTGATGCAGTGCTCACAGCTGCATTTGTGATCAATAGAAGTCCCTCAAAGGCCATAGAAAAGAAGACATCTGAGGAAGTATGGTCTGGTCACCCCCCTAACCTTGAAAACCGGAGAGTTTTTGGGTGTGTAGCATTTGCACATTCAAAACAGGGGAAACTTGAACCAAGGGCACTAAAATGTATGTTCTTGGGGTATCCACAAGTTGTAAAGGGGTTTAGACTATGGTGCATGGAAAAGGGGCATCCTGGAGTGTTGATTAGCAAGGATGTGGTGTTCAGGGAGACTGAAATGTATTACCAAAAGCAAGATTCAAGGCAGCAGCCAGTAAAACAGAAAGGTGTTGAGGGAATTCAGCTTGAGGTGGAGTCATCAAAGCTGTCAGCAGAAGGACAGAGAAAAGCAGAACCTGAGCATGAGGTCAGTCATGAACCCTCAAATCAGGAAGTCAATGAAGAACCAAGTGATGCAGAAGACCTGGAAGACTATCTTCTTTCAAGGGACAGGGAAAGAAGAAGCATTAAAGCACCAAACAGATTTGGGTTTGCTGACATGGTTGCTTTTGCTCTTACAGCAGCAGAGGGAATCGAGTGTGAGAAGCCTAAGAATTATCTTGAAGCTGTGAATTGTGATGAGTCCCAACAGTGGATATTAGCCATGAATGATGAATTAGATTCTTTGCATAAGAACTGTACTTGGGTGTTGGTTGATAAACCAAAAGGAAAGAAACTTGTTAGTTGCAAGTGGTTATACAAGATCAAGGAGGGAATTCCAGGAGTGGCAAAGGCTAAGTTCAAAGCTAGATTGGTGGCAAGAGGCTTCACTCAAAGAGAGGGGATCGATTACAATGAGGTGTTCTCACCTGTGGTGAAGTATACATCAATAAGGATGATTATGTTCTTGGTTGCTCAAGAGGACTTGGAATTGGAACAGCTTGATGTTAGGACAGCATTCCTACATGGAGAGCTTGAGGAAGAGATTTTCATGACTCAACCTCAAGGTTTTCTAAGAAAGGGTGATGAAGACAAGGTATGCTTGTTGAAGAGGTCACTCTATGGCTTAAAACAGTCCCCTAGACAATGGTACAAGAGGTTTGATAGCTTCATGATCAAGATTGGCTTCAATAGAAATGAGCATAATAGCAGTGTGCACTAGAAGAAAATAGAAATTAGAGAGCTTGTCTACCTCCTCTTGTATGTAGATGACATGCTGGTTGCTTGTAGAAGCAAAGAAGAAATCAAAAGGGTGAAGAAAATGCTTGAAAGTGAGTTTGAAATGAAGGACATGGGGCTGCAAATAAAATTCTGGGCATGCAGATTCTGAGAAACAGAATAGCATGAACTTTGTTCATTTCTCAAAAGAGTTACATTGAGAAGGTATTAAGTAGGTTCAATATTAATCTCTCAAAGGCTGTTATGACACCTATGGCACAATATTTCAAGCTCTCAAAGCAGCATGCACCAAAGACTAATGAGGAGGTCTCTCATATGAAGAAAATTCCATATGCCAATGCAGTGGGCAGCCTTATGTACATGATGATTTGTACTCGGCCAGACTTGGCTTATGTTGTGAGTTTGGTAAGCCGATACATCGGTTATCCTGGGAAGCTACATTGGGAAGCACTGAAATGGATATTTAGGTACTTGAGAGGAACTTCAGCAGTTAGGTTGAAGTATGAAAAACATGAACATAGCAAGTTTGAAGTGGCTGGTTTTGTAGATTCAGATTATGTTGGCTGTTTGGACACAAGGAGATCTTTAACAGGATATGTGTTCAAGTTTTGTGGCAACACAGTGAGTTGGAAATGCAATCTCTAGCATGTGGTTTTCTTGTCCACAACAGAGGCCGAATATATTGTTGTCACTAACGCAATAAAGGAGGCCATTTGGATGAGAAGAATGGTTAAAAGCTTGGAGGCAAAGTAGGTGGTCACCAAGATGTTTTGTGATAGTCAAAGTGGTATTCACTTGGCAAGCAATCAAGTATACCATGAAAGAACAATGCATATAGATGTCAAGCTACATTTTGTGAGGAAAGTCATTGCAAAAGGAAAGATATGCTTGGAGAAGATATCCACTGGTGATAATCCAGCTGATATGCTGACTAAGGCACTGCCTGGGCCGAAATTAAAACATTGTTTGGGAATTTTGCAGGTTGTGTGAGTGAAAGCTAAGCCAAGGTGGAGAATGTTGACTTGTAGGTTAGCATTAGATGGCTTAGGACTCTCTGTTAGTTGTTTTAGGAGTTAATAAGGGTAGTTAGATTTGGTTACATTCTGTTATAGCTAATAACAGAATTAGGTATTGTTTAGATGGATGTGAAGCTTGTATATAAGTAATCTGTAAACTCAATCTCCGTTGATTGATTTACAACACTTAGGCGTTGGACCCTTTGCATCATGAACTCGACCTACATATAATATTCATCTATCATTCTAAGTATCTATTTTTTTTACAATGATTCTAAGTATCTATTTGATATCTATTATCTATTGAATAATCTTAGGCTATAAAGTCCTTACCTCATAAATTCAGGCCTAAAAATCATAGTAACACACCATACTAATCATTCATTTGACAGTTGAGAGCGTACATAGTCATACCTTAAGGGTTTGTTTGGGAAGGGGTTTTATGGGGGAAGGGATGGCTTGTGGGGAGGTACACCCCTGTTTGGGAGTCTAAAAAAATAAGGAAAAGTGTTTGGGGGATTTATGAAACCCCCAAAGCCCTATTCAAACCCATTTTCGGAGTTCCCCCAATATGGGGGGTTTCAAGATAAAAATATATCCAATGACGATACTACACTTCATTATTTTCGAAAATTACACTCTTGTTTAGAACCCTCTCTCACTCGATCTACGTTCTCTGCCTCTCTCACTCGATCTGGTCTCTCTCTCCACGATCTCGATCGCTCTCTGCTTGATCTCGATCTCGATCTCGTTCTCATCTTGTTCGTGATACTATCAGTTCGTCATCTTAGTCTTCTCATGTGCTTGATGTTTTTCTTCAGATTCAGAAATTGAATTGTTTCTTTTCAATGTTTCAGGAACGATCGAAGGTTTCGGACGCATCACAGTGATTCAATGGTTTTGGACGCATCATAATGTACAATCAACGGTGATCTCTCTCTCTCTCTCTGTACATAAATCTGGTTTATTGGACTGAGTTTGGGTGATTGTTGATTACACTGTCAAAATGATCTTTCAGGAGTAAGTAGAAAAATATTTTTTTTGTCCTGTTTTCTATATTTTGTATCCAAATGTGTAGAAGTTTGAAACTAAGGTGTATAAGCAGGTTTGACATATATTTCCTAGAATTACTTTTGTTTTGTTTTCTATATTTCATATCCAACTTTGATGACATAGTAGATGTTTTCAGCAAAACTATGATTTTGTTTTCCTGATACGTTTCTATACATTATTATTCTGTCACTCGATGATTTTCCATTTTTATTTTTCAATGCAATGATTCTTCTCATTCTAGATCTATATGCCTTCAAATTACTTCATTCTTATAGTTGGCCCTTTCTTTTGGGCAGCATGTGTGTTATAAATTGCTATCTCTGTTCCTACATCTTATTGGTTTTTAGTTTCATATGTTTCAATAATAACAGATGATTTTGTTCATTGATTGTTTCATATGCATGAGTTGGAAAATTCTGGTGCATTTTGGGGCTACTTGATGTACTAATTCTTGGCATTACATAACTGCCCTTGTATACATATTATATTTGGTTTTTTTGACAGGAAGAAAACTCAAAGCATTTCATTAAAAATAATGGGTTCAATACAGGGTAAAACATAATTAAAAGTATGGCGACTAGCATATAAACGAGAAACCCCTGTGTCGTATCCTAATTTTGTCCGGCCTCTTTCTTTTAATTTATTTTTGCTTATTAAAATTAGTAGTAGTAATATTAAATAAATAAAAATAATATTTTTGGTCTCATAGAATGAATAAAGAAAATAAAAAAATAAGGCAAAAGAAAGAAATAGAAAAAATAAGGCAAAAGATCCTCTTCCATCCATTTCCTTTTCAGAAAGCATATTTTTGTGAATCAATCAAATCTCCCTTTCTTAATCTCAAACCAAATCACACCAAAATCCCCCTTTTTTCGATAATATGTCTCAGATTTATGAAGATTCGGTTGAGAGGAAAACATGGACATGCAGAACCAAATCAGGGAGTGATTTTATTCTCTTTTTCTTCATTTATTTCATTTTATTCCCAGTTTATTTTGATCCTGATCTTTCTTTGTTTCTGTAACAGATTCGAAGAATGCTATAAAAGCCTCTCAAAGAGGAGAAAAAGGAGGGAGCGAACCGAGGAGAGTTTTTGGGATCTGAAAAGAGTCACCAAGAGAGCATTCTGGATCTCAAAAAAAAGGGAAGTTGATTTTTGAATCTGAGGAGAGACAGAAGCGAGAGCAAGGCCGCTGCTGAGATCTTTGTGAGGCCACAAAAGAAAAACAAACACTCTTAGTTTTAGGTGGATTTAATTTTTTGCTACCCTGTAAATTTCTGGGTCCCGAGTTGTTCGCCTAGGTTTCATCTCCTTTTCTTATTTCTTTTTCTTTTTTGATCTGTAATAGCAATTGTTAGCCTTGATCTATTCTATTATATTTTTTCAGTTTGCTTTATTTTTTATTAACTTTTTTATTTATCTTTCTATTTGGATCGTGTTTATTTGTTGCTGCTGAGTTTTTTTTTATTTATCTTCTCATTTTACATCATGTGAGACTCGAAGCTAGTGTTAAGGTTTGGCCTCCCAATGGGGCCAAACCTTGTAGGGACCGAATTGTAAATTTCCCATTAAGAGGGGCATCAAAGCGAAAAAGGAAAGTTTTTACCTTTTTCATTTATATATTTTTTTCTTTAATAAGTTAACATAATCGAAATCATGTTTATTTTCTTTTCCAAAGTTTCATTTTTTTCATTTCTGTGTTATTTTTAAAAAGGGATGAAGTAATAATATTAAAAAAGGAATTTTTCTAGATTCTAACAAAAATAATAATAAAGCTTTCTTTTTGAAACGAAGTACTTTCCTTTTTAAAAAAATTAGTTTTTAGGCACTATTGCTAATAAAACCAAAAAGGGAATCAATTTTAGGCAAACATTTTTTTCGAATAATTAAAGGTACCGTTTTTATGGGCGCTTTACGGGTGCTAGTACTTTCCCTATGCGTAACCAACTCCCGAACTCAAAATCTGGTTCAAAGACCTTTTTCATCATTAAATTCAAAAATATCCAAAAAATAGGTTTTCCAATGTTTTCCTAAAAAATAAATATTGGTGGCGGCTCCATTTCAATTTTCAAGGTGGTTGTCACAGCCTGCTAACACATGAGCTACTCGATTGGCTTGCCTCCTAGCAAAACTGACCCCACAGTTTGTAAGATTATTCAACAGCATAAGACAACCATGTATGATATCACCAAATTCATTGTTATGCACTTGTCTCTTATTGATGCAATCAACAACCATCATATCCATTTCAATAGTAGCTCTAAAATTCATATATTTGTTATGACTGAAAGTGTTTTAGTAGCTCTAAAATTTATTCTGACTTGCTCTGTTGTTGTCTTAACTCTATTGTTTTCATTGTTCTAAATTTTATTTGTTTCTATTATTCTCGGGATGAATTGAAATCTATTGAAGGCCTCTTCAACTAGCTTCAAGATGCTACAAAGAATATGATACTAGCAGTTGTCTGCCTTCAAGAACAATGTGTCAGTCATAGAAAATACTATTGAGGATATGGAGTGTCACGCAGATTTTAAGATTTGAGGACATCTATTTTTTAGGACATCTATTTTTTTTTTTGATTTTTTTGTCAAACATATTTTAGAGCTATTTTAGGAACTCTATGGAGCTTGATTTAAATGAATTATGGTCCATATTTTACCTATTGTTGTTGATCTAGAAAATGTTGGAATGAGACCAATGATTTGGTTTGCCAAGTTTTGAGGGTGTATGCAAGTTGATGCATTTTTCTCGTGTTGTCAAAATTTTGAATTCTTTTAATAATTATTACTATTTTATCATTTAAAAAAAGATTGTCAATTTTTAAAAAATTATCAATATTTTGACTTATTTTAAAAATTACAAAATATAAGGTAATATTAAAAAAATATCAAAATTTTGAATTCTTTAAATTATTATTACTAGTTTATTATTTTTTTTAAAAGATTGTCATTTTCTAAGAACTTATCAATATTTTTGTATTTTTTAAAAGTTAAGGAAAAAAAATATTAAAAATTGCTTTGAGAAATAGGAAATATAATTTATTATTATTTTATCAATTTTTGAAAAGTTTGCCATTTTACAAAATTTTAAAAAAATAAATCATAAAATTAGAAGGTCAAATGTTAATTTACAAAAGAAAAGGGTAAAACAGTAAACTTATCATATAAACCTTCCATTACCCTTCTCTCTTCATTTTTTGACTCCCAAACAAGGTGAGGGATTTCCCTCCCTTCCCCTCCGCTTCCCTCCTCCCAAAGCCCTCCCCTCCAAGCTCCCAAACACACCCTCTCAAAGATAAACTCTCATTTCCTCACATACTGTCATGACCTTACTACACTAAAGAGACTATATTGTAGGATATACTAATCCATTAACACTGATTCATAATTCATTATAAAGATGAGAAGATCATCTAAAACTTCTATGTTTACACCAAAATCTAGTTTGGCCATATACTAGGTGTAATCTTATAATCAATAGGAAATCATAATCTAATATGACAACTTGACTTTTACTCAGTATTTTGGACATAATTAGAGTTAGGAAAATCCTCTTGAGATGAAACCAAATCCATTGGTTAGATGAGATTTAGGTCTACATTTCTTATGAAGATACCTAAGTCTAATTCTTTTATCTTTCTTGTCATTCAGATCCATTTGCGCCAAGTGCATGCCAAATGCACGATGTGCAGTGAATTTTGCCAGTGTTGCACTTCAACTTCAAGCGCATGATGTGCAATGGATTTTGGCAGTGTTGCGCTTCAAGCGCATTTCATGGAGTGGATTCGGTGGCTCGTGCACCCCAAGTGCAAGCCTAGTGCATAACCTGTTGTTGTGCGGAAGACTAAAAAATGCAAGTGTAAATGGTGTTCTAAGCTTACACATTCATCAAATACAGTTGTAAGGCCTCACTACCAAGCATCTTACTCGGGA